>OX638074.1:29033863-30305801 GCA_951804385.1 Trifolium dubium
AAAATTAAAATTGATGTTCAAGTTCAGGTTAGAAACTTTTTTCTCATTTCTTTAATTTTTCATAAGAAATTATTTAATGACTTGTTGTGGTTTTGTTAGAGGAATTGAGAAATGAATTTTTCATGTTTTTGAAATGTGAAATGTCTGTTAGTTAGCGTATGTTAGCGTATGTTTGGTTTGACTTTAGACATAATTGATTTTGATAGAATTGATTTTAACAAAATTGATTTATGTTTGGATACGATTATGTAAAACTAAAAGTGAGTTAAATGATAAATTTCAATATAAAAATCACACTTAAACTCAGAAGCTACAAATCCTAGCTTCTAGCAGAATCAAATCTAGAGGCAGAATCAATTTTGCTTTAGAAGAACCAAACATGCACTTAATCGTAGAAGATAAAAAGTAAGAGAGATAGATATAATTATAAACAGTAAACACATATGGTGTCTTCGATGTTCGAACTTGGAATGACTTAATTGTGTTTTTATGACAGGTATATATTCCGAAGAAGGTTCGGAGTGATAAATTTAAGACTGGGAAAGAGGAATACATTGATAGAGAGATTAGAATGGATGAGAAGAGAGAAATAACTATTGGGAGACTTCCTGTTATGGTCAAGTCTGATCTTTGTTGGATGAGTGAAGTGTGATTGTGAATTTGACCATGGAGGCTACTTTCTCATCAAGGGTGCTGAGAAGGTTAGATTAGCTATAGCTATATTATTATGATTTATGTATTGTACATGTATTTTGGTCTTGTTTGTTATGGTTTTTTATACATTGTAGGGTTAACTATGTTCTTAGTCATGATTGTTCAAGTTATTACCCTTCATACATTTTCTCAAATTTTAGTACCTATTTTTCTGTAGGGATTAAAAGTACTCAGTTTTGTAAAATGCTTTAAAATTAGGGACTAAAAATGAATAAAATTTATCAGAGATTAATAAATATGTTACCTTACATTTTATAAATGCATTAATGTTGTAATCAATAATAATACTTTATGTGTTTTATTATTTAATGTCTATATTATGTCTTCACAATGTATTTCCTTGCTGCTGTTTGTAAATTGCTTTTGTTGCAGATTTTTATTGCACAGGAGCAAATATTTCTGAAGAGGCTCTGGGTTTCAAATATTCCGTATTGGGCAGTTGCATACAAGTCACAGATGAAGAGAAATAGGATGGTTGTTAAATTGGTGGAAATTTCTGCTCTCGAAGGAGTTAAAAACGGAGAGAAGATGCTGACGATATATTTTCTGTCTGTCGAGATTCCTGTATGGATACTGTTTTTTGCTCTTGGTGTTACGTCAGACAAAGAGATTGTTGATCTAATTGATTATGGCGAGGGAGATGGAAGAGTTCATAACATTCTCTTTGCATCCATTCAGGAGGCAGATGAGAGATGCGAAAACTTTCGCAGGGGAAAGAAGGCGCTTCTTTTCTTAGAGGAACGTGTAAAAGGTGTACAATTTCCACCGCCAGAATCTATTGATGAGTGCCTTAACATGTATTGCTTTCCAAGCATTAAAGGATTAAAAAGAAAGGCACGGTACCTGGCATACATGGTGAAAGTTCTCTTACTGGCATACACTGGCTGCCGAAAAACTGATAACAGGGACGACTTTAGAAATAAGAGGCTTGATTTAGCTGGTGAGCTGCTCGAGCGCGAGATTAAAGTGCACTTTGCACATGCTCGCAAGCGAATGGGGAAGGCTCTGCAGAGAGATCTATATGGAGATCGAGATGTTCGTCAAATTGAGCACTATCTTGATGCTTCTATTATTACAAATGGTCTCCAAAGAGCGTTTTCTACTGGAGCATGGACACATCCTTTTAAAAGGATGGAAAGGATTTCTGGCGTGGTTGCAACTCTTGGCCGAACAAATCCATTACAAACCATGGCTGAACTAAGAAGAACAAGGCAACAGGTTCAGTACACAGGAAAGGTTGGGGATGCTAGATACCCGTAAGTTACCTTAACTTTCTATTTTGGTCTTTCTGTAGTTTGTGTGGTGGTCGAAGAACATTAATAGAATCTTATAACTAAATCTTTTGTCAATATAATCAATATCAGCATCATACTAAATCGTATAACTAATAATAATTTTTTTAGCCGATATAATTAATATCAGCATCATACTGCCTGTGTAGTGTGTACTCAAGATGCTGAGTTTTTATGGTGACTATCTTGGTCTCTTCCATTTCATTTTCAGTATCAACTTTTGTAAAGTGTCTTTTTTGGGGGGGATGCATATGTAAAACAAACAAGTTCTGATTGAAATGGTTGGATACGTAATCATGTTGAAATCTGTAATCTCTTCTTTAGTCATCACTGGCACGCGTATTACAAGTATCAACTTCTCAAACATTCACAGACGTTGATCTGGTCTCTGGCATTGTCTTAGCTGTGTAATTGTTCTCTAGTTAAGGGATTGATGTGTGTTGTACAATGAAGTTTTGATTTCTCTGAATTGTTTTATTATAAAAATTTAAATGTTTTCATTTATTTTAATGGAAGTTTGTGGCTGCAGGCATCCTTCTCACTGGGGTAAGGTTTGTTTCCTCTCTACCCCAGATGGTGAAAATTGTGGACTAGTAAAAAATTTGGCTGTCACAGGAGTAGTAAGTACCAATGTAACTGAATCTATACTTCCTCAGTTGTTTGATTGTGGGATGGAAGAACTTGTTGATGATACTACCACTGTTCTTGGAAACAAAGACAAAGTCTTCCTAAATGGGGACTGGGTTGGAGTTTGTTCGGATTCCACATCATTTGTGTCAGAGCTACGGAGTAGAAGGCGGAGAAATGAATTGCCTCATCAGGTTCACTTTTATTTCTTCCTCTTATGTTAAGTTTTCAATTGTGGTGACTTTGTAAGCTGTCTATTGTAATTGTTTTCCCTAGTTCATATATAAAAAAAAGCTGTCATAATTGCAATAAATTTGTGATTTAGTTTCTTTTGAGCCTAGTGTTAACCATTTCTATTCAGGTGGAAATCAAAAGAGATCAAAATCAACGAGAAGTGCACATATTATCAGATGCAGGAAGGATTCTCCGTCCTCTCTTGGTAGTTAGTAATCTGCTCAAGATTAAAGGATCAAAGTCAGACCATAAATCTTTCAAGGCCCTATTGGATAATGGCGTGATTGAGCTGATTGGTCCTGAAGAAGAAGAGGACTTCAAGACTGCTTGGGGTGTTCAGTATTTATTTGGCAAAGAAGGAAAATCTTCTGTGAAGTACACCCATTGTGAACTGGATATGTCATTCTTGTTGGGCCTAAGCTGTTCACTTGTTCCATTTGCTAACCATGACCATGCTAGGAGAGTGTTGTATCAGTCCCAGAAGCATTCTTCACAGGCTATAGGATTTTCTACAACAAACCCCAATTTAAGAGTCGATGCTTTGTCTCACCAATTATTTTATCCTCAAAAACCACTATTTCAGACAATGACAGCTGATTGTCTTGGAAAACCTGGATATCTAGGTCAAAGTAAAGTTCTTCCAAAGTCTGAATTCTTTAATGGGCAGAATGCAATTGTGGCTGTCAATGTACATCTCGGATACAATCAAGAAGATTCCTTGGTGATGAACCGTGCTTCTTTGCAGCGCGGTATGTTCAGATCTGAGCACATAAGGAGTTACAAAGCTGAAATTGAAAATAAGGAATCTTCAGATAAGAGAAAGAAACCTGAAGACATTGTAAACTTTGGAAAGATACAGAGTAAAATCGGTCGAGTTGATAGCCTTGATGATGATGGCTTTCCATATGTTGGTGCGAATTTGCAGAGTGGTGATATTATTATTGGGCGGTGTGCTGATTCTGGGACAGACCATAGTATAAAGTTAAAACACACCGAAAGGGGTTATGTTCAAAAGGTTGTGCTGTCCTCGAATGATGAAGGGAAGAATTTTTCTGTTGTTTCTTTAAGACAGGTAATTGGTGGAACCAAAAACTACTTTAATGATAATGCATGTTGTCTTGTGGATTAATTTTTAAGGGTTACTGCACTGGACAAACGTACTGAACATGAATGTTTTGTTTACGTTTCACAACTGAGATGTGCATTTTTTAACTGCTATTTTGTATTTGATAACTAAGAAAAGCTGTTATTTAATAATTTTTGCAGGTCCGAAGTCCAGTTCTTGGAGATAAGTTCTCCAGTATGCACGGACAGAAGGGTGTTTTAGGATTTCTGGAATCTCAGGAAAATTTTCCTTTCACAAAACAAGGCATTGTTCCTGATATTGTCATAAATCCACATGCATTTCCCTCACGACAAACTCCTGGCCAACTCCTTGAAGCTGCTTTAGGAAAGGGTATTGCTTGTGTTGGTTCATTGAGAAATGCTACTCCTTTCTCCACTTCATCTGTTGAAGCCATCACTGACCAGCTTCACAGGTAATGTTTCATCACGACTTAGTTTGATTTAATTACAATTTCGGTTGCTTGTAGTATATATAGGAGGAACTTGTATTTCAAACTTTTTATCCTGTTCACTTCATGACTATGATGTTTCTTATATACCAATAATGCCTTCCCAGTCGTAGATCCTCTTTTTGGCATTGGCTCCAGTCTCACTTTAAATTTAGGAATTCCTTTCCAAAGTTTGACTTTTAAGTTGCTATGTTATCTTGCTGTACTGAGCCCGATTTATGTTCCACACGTGACAGAGCTGGCTTTTCAAGATGGGGAAACGAGCGAGTGTACAATGGGAGGACTGGTGAGATGGTCCGCTCACTCATCTTTATGGGCCCGACTTTCTATCAGCGACTGCACCACATGTCTGAGGACAAAGTAAAATTCAGGAACACCGGTCCAGTTCACCCACTGACTCGACAGCCTGTTGCTGACAGGAAGCGATTTGGAGGTATCAAGTTTGGTGAGATGGAGCGTGATTGTCTGATAGCTCATGGTGCATCGGCCAACTTGTATGAACGGCTCTTCACCCTCAGTGATTCGTCTCAGATACACATTTGTAGTAAATGCAAAAATGTGGCAAATGTGATCTTGCGACCAGTATCTGGTGGACGGAAAATACGAGGTCCCTATTGCCGATTCTGTGAGTCAGCAGATGATATTGTTGTGGCCAGTGTTCCATATGGAGCAAAGCTATTATCTCAGGAGCTGTTCAGCATGGGCATTAATCTCAAATTTGAAACTGAGCTTTGCTAGTCATGAGGCTACTTTCCCACTTGATCCTGAGGCTACTTTGAAGTTTAGTCAAGTTGTAGGATAGCTTTTGAAAGTGTACTGGTTTTACTTTCTGATTTACTTTCTGTAAAGTGTGAAGTTAATTGAGGCACCACCAAAGTATTGTTACTGTCTGCAGTTTAATGACCTGTGCTTCATTACATAGCTTTGAATTCAAATTCTAAGATTTCTGGTTTAGTCTTCTTCAGTAAATGGTTTGGTTTGGAGAATGATTTATAATAGCTTTGAATTGCATTGGAGTTTTTATTTGTAATAGAAATATCTGAGGGCTGAGGAGGATTGGAAGAAATATGATCATATGTGTACTTGTGTAGACTTTTTTACGATTTTGGATCCAAAAAAAACACACACTAGGACACATTAGTTAATCATCAATTTGAGATTGATCCTTTGATATTAAACCTTCCCTAAATAATCGTTATATGATTTTCACTATTGACTTCAGATTGGAAGATTGAATCATAAAAATAAAAAACTATGTAGTTATTGTGTTGTTGCTTCTACAAGCAACCCTTGATATAACAACATATAGTTAACCATATTAAAACACCAATTTTAGAATATATACATATCAACATGCTTAAGTTATTTCAAAAGGGAATGAGAATGAATGATGCAGGAATAGTTCTCGTTCTAGGATTAGCGCTTGTTGATTCTCGTGTTTCCGACTGCGTCAATAAAGAAGAGTGTTAGAGAAGATAGACTCGTCAATCATGTAAGACATAAAACAATACATTGAGAATATTTCTAAGATTATATTACGCACTATTTAGGGAAAGAAAAATGGAAATGAAATTAAAAAATTTAAGTAGAAAATATTCTTTTTAAAATTTAAAGACATTGAATGCAATACTTCCAATGTACTGCATTCGTTCTTATAAAAAGATAAGTAAATAGTATAATTTTGTCAAACATGGTCTTATAAAAAAGGACGGAGGGAATATTATTTTTTTTACAGTACAAGTTTTATATATTAAGAATATGGAAAAATAGTGAATTTTTTTCCGGTGGAAGTGAACACATACATAGATACATAGATAGATATACTTACATATATAGATTAAAATTAAGATTAATATACACACTCATATATTTTTACAGTAAATGAAAATTTTAGAGGATTTAATTGTACGCCTAGCAATTTAACATTTAATGATGAAGAGATATGGATGATTGCACGAACTCAGATAAATATATTAACACAATATATAGATATGATATTACCAGGGCGACCTATCAAGTTTCATGATTCTGACATATTAACATGATACCAAATAATAAACATATAATTAAAATTTTCTACAAAATCACAGTTCGTCGCCGCGTGATTCTGGCATACACACCCACTGTAATATCAATTACACACTTAGTTTTATAATGGCGTCGGCCATATTTCTTTAGAAGATGAGTAAATTAAGATAGTTCTCAAATCAAATTCAAAGTACAGACATAAAAAACACAAATGAGACATTTTATTTTATGTGATGGAGAGAGTATCGCTGCTTAAATTAGTCTTCCACTACTAACATCCGATAAAACAAAAACTATTTTAATATTTAAATAGAATGAAAACAATACTACATTCATTATAATAATAAATATTAATACACCAACCATAAAATCCTTTAAGTTTTCTAAACAGAAGGAATTTGAAAAATCTAAAATTACATGATCACACTTTCACACTAATTGACACAATTAAACCACATTAAAATGAAAATAAAAAACCATTCTATATCCCACACTGATTAATAATCAATTGATATTTGCAAATTTGGTGAAGTCTCTTTTGCCCTTTCAACTAAAACTTTTTCAAGTCCACGGCGAAGTTCATTATTATCATAATTTCCATTCCACAAATTGATATTCATATGTTTCAAAACTTTTCCTGCTGACTTAAGAAAGTAGAGTGTCTTAAGTTCTTCCATTGTCCCTCTCATTCCAACCACTTCTACCACCTTCAAACTTCTTCTCAAGCATCGAGAATGTACTCTCCGGCGTCGCCAGTAATTCGAAAGGTCTATACCATCGATAGGAGTTTCATAGTCCTCTTCCTAAAATAATACAAAAAACGATTTAAAAAATGTTATTCGTCTGTTTAAAAGTCTATATAGTATTTAAAAAAATATGAATTTAAAGTATTTGACTCACCGAAAATATTGCCCGTGAACCTATATCGAATGTGATTTTTTCCAACCTAGGACAACTGTTGAGTAAGAACTCGAATCCGCAAAACTCATGAGGATGCAATTGAGTTTTGAGAATCAAATGTCTTACATTCATATAAGTTTGTGTCCACACCGGTTCATCTCCTGACGGAACAATCTTTTTTTATGTACAACAAAAGATAATGTTTAGAAATAAGCATATCAAAATGTTCATAATAAAGAATAGTATAATATAGACTGATCGATATAAGAAATTAGAAAATATGCACAATCGATGTAAAATATACGTTGATATATATATATATAATATAAGATGTAAAAAGAATACCTGAAGCATATAACTGCAAACTGTTAGAATCTTAGCAGGGGCGAAATCACGAAGAATATTGCATAGTTCATTTCCGCCTTCATAGTATTCGGATTCTAAGTCGAAATCAATGTATACCTCTTCTATAACATGTGGACGTACATATATATCCGAAGTATATAAAACCCCCGAATACTTGAAGCATTTAAGATTTGGCGCGTCAAATCTTAAATACTGCGAATCACACTTGTTTATCATCAATCTTGTTAATCGAAGTGGTTCATTACCCAAAATAAAATTCTTTAAATTCCAACACTTCTCAAGACTCAAACTTTCAATTGTCTTACATGTTGACAACAAAGCTGCAAGAGTTTCGATTCGAACTTCAATCCAACCCAAAGAAACTTCTTTGAGTGCACTGAAGTTAACAAAATCTTGCAAACCAAAACCACACGAATACAATGTCAGTGATTCGAGCGATGATCTATGTTCATAAGCAATCGAAGGCAATTGAAACAATGCATCATGATATTCCAAATCATTCTCATCCCATTTTGGATTGGAGAAATTAAGATTCAAATATTTCACACTGCATTGTGTTGCGAACGCAACACAACGTTCAACTGTGTCCCTACAAGTTTGAGGGTTCGAAATGGTGAGAGAGAATTTGTTAATGACACGGTTAGTGAAATGTGCAATCCAATTTGTGACAAAGTTAATGAAAACATTTCTTTGTGCTTGTTTGATTTCATCGGAAGTTGAATCGACAAAGATGTTTTCGTTGAAGTCGATGTTGTCACCGGATTGCCATATCTTTAACCATTTCTTGTTGAGTATGCATGTTCTTGCCACTGCTTCTTTGAAGGGTAAGAAAGAAAGAATTGCAAGAAGAAGTGATTCTGATAACAAAGAGAACAAATCCATGTTATCTCTTGACGGTTATGAATATGAAAAACGGTATAACAATGGATATGTAACAATGATGGATTATATAGAATTGAAAGGGTGCAAGGTTTCAATGTGTAAAGGTGCAACCTTTGGAGGAAAAAACGAATTAACTAATGACATTCTAATAAAGTTTTGTACACATTATATATAAATAGTATTAAAACAATAAAAATATGATTTTTATCATATCTATAATCACCTTCCAAAATCATATTTTGATGCGGATCTATAGAAATATTATCCATTAAGCAAATCATAAATTCTTAAACTAATTATAAATTTAAGCAGTTAATAGTTTAATTTTTTTTATAAAATAAAGGAATTAATAAAGATAAAATTTCGTAAAAAAAGACAAAATCGGATTTTTTTTTAAGACAAAAAGTAACAATAACAAAAAAAGAGAAAGTCGGATCAATAGAAATATTACCCGCTAAGCAAATCATAAATTTTTTAACTAATAAATTTAAGTAATTAATGGTTACATTTTTTTTAAGGAATAAAGGAATCAATAAAGACAAATAAATTCAATAAAAAAAGGGCAAAATCAGATTTATTTTCCATAATAAAATACAAAAGGAGGAGAAAGTTTTTTTTTTGACGCAAAAAGGAGGAGAAAGTTGAAAATATTTTATTTGCCAAAAAAATATTTTAGTATTTCATTAGTTGGTTCATTCTAATTTGTAAAGTGCACTATTATTTTTCTCTCTTGTTAATTATGGTTATAGTTTTTTTTTTGAAAATATTGAATTAATTACTATAATTACCTTCCAATCAGATTTTGATGCGAAACTATAGAAATATTACATACTAAGCAAATTATAAGTTCTTAAACGGTTAAATTTAAGAAGTTAATGCTTAGATTATTTTATAAAAAAAGGAATTAATAAAGACAAAATTCCATAATTATGAAAGAAAGAAAAATGAAAAAATTCCATAAAAATGATAAAATTGGATATATTTTTCCCTAATAAAAAAATACTCCCTCCGTTTATTTTTACTTGTCGCTTTAGAAAAGAAAAAAAAAGACAAAAATAGAAGAATGTATTTTTACACCTTATTTTCCTATTATGCCTTTTTTTTAAATATATATATATCATATTTTTAATCCACCAATAATTTTCTACTTTTTCACGAACATTGTCTATTCCTAAAAAAATTGTAACAACTCTATTTAAAAACAAACAAAATTTGCATACAATAAAAAGATTATATTGTTTCAACGAAAAAAATTATACAATATTTTGTCAGTAAAATAAAATAGGAAAGAGGTTATAATAAGGAAAATATAACCTAAATTGCCAAAACGACAAATAAAAAAACAAACATTTTTTTTAAAACGACAAGTAAAAAGAACAGAGGGAGTAACAAATAAGGAGAAATTTGAAAAGTAATACTATAATATACATATGACATGATATTTGAGAAAGTTCGACTATATATAACATCATATTATATTTTTAATTTTGTTTTTAATTATTTTAATTTTAGTTAATAATATTATCTTTGTTATTTTTTATAAGAGATAAATGTATTTTAGGATTCATGAAAAATAGATATATTTAAATTTATTAATAGACTATATACATGAATTTTATCAATGAATTCGAAAAGTGCATTTGTCTTTCTTTTATCAATGAAAAGTGGATTCATTGATAAAATTCATTAACAAATGTACTTTTTGTTAACTTTTTTATTCTTTGCAACATGGTGATTTTATCTATATATATTTATATATATATATATAAATAATTTAAATTTAATAATTTTGGTCCTTGTTTAACTAATATATTACAAGTTGTATAAGAACTAATAATATCATGATATTTTAACATTAAAAATATATTCTTCCTATTATCATATCAATTAACAACAATCACTTCTTGATGCTCACAAGTCACAAGTAAACTTGTTTTATTACCAATGCATATATATTCCAATCAAGATTTAATTTTTCACATTGGTAACTTAACTAAGTACAAGTAGTATAAGGCTTGTCACAATAAAACATGAATCATAGATACATAGTAGATTCTTTGATTACATCATAACATACAAAGATTAATTTGCATGTGATCAAATACATCAACACAAAATCTATATAATAAATACTAACAAACATAAATTATATTTTATATTCAAGTTAACAATATCTCGCATATTTATATATACTGAAGCTACTATGCCTAGTAGGCATCATATATATTTGCTTCGGAAAAAAAATAACATTATAATTCTTGTATTCAAGTTAACAACAAGCTTCAATTAATTTTTTTAAAATGATATGGATATCTAATAAATAATTTAGATATAATAATTTTGTTAAATATTAAATACACTACAAATTGTATATCTAAAGACAAATAACATGGTATTTTAATATTAAAACCAATTGTCATTTCAAGTCACAACAATCACATCTTTAGAAGTTCACATAGATAAGTGAATTTGTGTTATCACCAATGCATATATTGAATCACTAATTCATACAATACAATATACATTAAAATTAAAACTTAACTTAGTATAAGACATGTCACAACAAAGCATAAATCATATAGATATAGTAGATTCTTTGATTACATAAAGTACAAAGACTAAATTGTATATAATCGTATATAATTATACAAAATTTGTATTATAAATATTAACAAACATACATTTTGTTTTGTATATAAGTTAACATAATTTTTATCAAATTAGGTTTGATCTATAACATGCTCAATAATAACTTCATGGCTTGTTATATGATGGATTACAACGACCAATGCTTTGATCTATCTGTTTGGTAGAGAATAATATGCATTTCTCAAGGAAACGAAATTTATGATATATTATATATATTTTGATTTTTAAAATGACCAATTTTTTAAACCATCCGTATGTTTGAGCTATTTATTTGACATCAGTTATGTGCTTGTAGAATGTATTTTTCATAATATTCAAAAAAGAAAATGTATTTTTCATATGCTAATGTAATCTTAAAAATGAAAGAGTAAGAAGCTAAAATTGTACATCTATCAATTTCTTAAGCATAAAAATGAATGAAAAATACGTAATTAAGTTCTTGGATTACATCTTAAAATGGAATCGTTATGTTTAATGTTTCTACCAACTAAAAATAACTGCATAATACATAAATTTCATGCATGCTTCAATTTAAATATTTCACAACTACACATTATATATAAGATACATGATTTACTATTTAAGAAAATAGTTATTTTAATTTTCTCAAATTTAAAGGTTCATAAACATTATTATATTGAATCATCATCTTTTAATGACAAAATGTAGTTTGTAACTCAACTACATAATCATTGAACATGACAATCATATCCCAAATTTTTTATGTTTTAGAAATTGATATTGATCAAACTAATCTTGCAACAACAACTCAAATTATGATTGATTAAAACTTTGTTTATTTCATAATTTTATTTATAAATAATACACATAATTTTGAAATATATTATTTATGAATTATTTGTTAGAAACTATCTTACCTTTTTGATATTTGTGTTTGTGAAATGACTCATGCCGACCTCAATTTTCAAGGACTAAAAAACAACATCACCAATGTTTACTTACATTTTTAAGATGAACCATCAAAATCTACTAATAAGAACGTGAAAGAATCTTTACTCCAATAATTATATTACATTTGGGAAAATAGAAATTTAAATGTCTAATTATAAGTAGAAACGTATTAATAACCAAGGTTAATAAAATTGTTATATATGTTATAACATGTTAATTAACAAACTTTTGTTGAAATATGTTATAACTTGTTAATTAAGAAGATCATTTGTTGAAACTTGAAACAAACTTTTATTCATATATATGTATTGTAATTTTTTTAAAAAAAATATCTACAAATATTCTAAAATTTGAAACCACGCAAGATATATGTTATTCTTTCTATGTTTGAATAATTTTCAATATATTTTAGGACAATAAGTTAGGCAAAATTCTTATCTTTTATCGATAATATAACATGATAATATATCAATTCATTTGTACATTATTTGTCAATATATAACTTTATAACAAGATTCTAAATATAGAAAACAATATGTAATACAAGTATAACTTTTAAACATGTCTATAACCGTTGCTTCGGCGGAACGAAATTTTTCAAAACTAAAATTATTAAAATCTTATCTTAAATCAACAATGTCTTAGCAAAGATTAAATGGATTGGCGTTATTGTTTATTGAAAAAGAATTTAAAGTGAAATTAATTATGATGATTTAATAATTGATTTTGCGTCCAAAAAATTTAGAATTTTTTTTAAATAAATAATTTTTGTTAAATAATTTTTTTTTTAAAAAAGCCTCATTTTCATATTTCGCTTTAGGCCTCAATTTGTGTTGAGCCAGCACTGCTTACAATAAACATAAAATATTTTACACTTATAAATTATAACATCATTTTTAGAAGAGAAGTTAATTAAGAGATCATTTATCATCATTTTTGTTAAAATTAGCATTTGTTTCAACAAGTTTTTTAAATGGGTTAATACTTTTTTTGGGTACAATTTCCAATTTAGCCTTTGTAAAAAAAAATGTTTAGATTCTACCCTTATTATTTGAGATTATTTCACTTTTGATCCTTAGTTGAATCAAAATAAGCAAAAATACTAACGTATCATGTTGTGTCAACATTTGTTGATGATTTGGCTTTTTTTTTTCGGTACAATGAGAGGGATGATTTGGCTTTTCTAATTATGTAACTCTTACTTCAAAAAAAATGTAACTCAACAATCTTTATAAATAAAATAAAATTAATAATTTGATAGACATTGTGAAAGCAGATGATAACTTTTATTTTTGATGTTACGGATGATTGATAATTTTAAAATTTCATAATGTAAACCTTCAAAATTCATAACCGATATACTCAAAATAATGTATTCTTTGATTGTTCCTCCATTAACATATTCTCCCACAGTTTGATAGAGAGCTAGATTATTAAATGTTAAGAAGCTAAAACCATAATGAAAAACATAGAAAATTAAAGACAAGACAATTAAACTAGAGAAATTAAAAACATTTTTATTTGATTTTAGATACTAGTCAAAGTGTCTCAAAAGACATTAGATATAATACTTCAAATATTAGATAAAAATCTTAAAAGACCCGACAAAACTAAGAGACCAAACACTTCAAATTAAAATGTAACTAATGATATAAATTTAACCTCTAACTTACATATATTTACTCAAAAAATTTTAAATATATAAAATTATTTAATTATTTATGATCTAGCTCTCTATCATGATAATCATGTTAGTTTACTGGATTCAAGGCAATCGCTTTGATGAGTACATCATAGCCGTCTGATTCAAATTAAACGGTTCAAATTTAAATGCAATTTAAATATTTAAAATGTAAAATTATGATCTTTAAATATATATTATCTGATTTTGATCGAACAATTTTGATCTCATTGCTGCATGTAAAGTCATGGATGTCGATTGCATACGATCAAATTCCTATTATTTGTATATATGAAGCCTCGATGCTCAAAAATTGATCAAGTATCGTGTCAGATACCATATCCAATATCGATATGTGTCAGATACTTCCTGGTACATATCGGAGAAGTATACAATGATTAAATTTTATTTTTTAAATAAAAAATTTCTGACACTTCCGTGATACTTGCCTAGTACTCCCCGATACATATTAGAGAAGTATCCAATATTTATATTTTATCTATTCTTTAAAAAGAAATAAAATAGATTCAAAAAGGGCTAAAAATTTGGTCTACGCTCATACAAATTTTCAATGCTTGTCGAAGAAAGATGAAGAATATAGGAAATGAGCGACAAGATTATAAGACATTAGTGGTTATGTGCATGACTCGTTTTTTGGATAGTATTTTAAATATATAATTCAATGATTTTGATAATTTTAATAATGTGAATGTTTTTTTATAATCAATTTTAGTAATGTTTATATATTTTGCATTTATATATTTGAAATTCCTGGCACTCAGTAGTAAGATGCTTTAGCAATTGCTACAGCGTCTACTCGTAACACAGACAATAACAAAAATGATAAAGAGCAGAATGTAAATAACACAAGAGTTTGTTGACCCAGTTCGGCGCAAACTTGCCCTAATCTGGGGGATACCAATCCAGGAGGAATCCACTATTATAGCCCTAGTTCCAAGACACCAGTAAACGACCCGTTCACTGCTCTAACCTAGCAACTACCTTGTGCAACTCAACCTAGGAACTCCTAGGTCAAAGGCGCCCCGCCTTACTCCTTACTAACAACACGGACAGCGTTGTTCACAATCAACAAACAAACATATAACGGTGAGAACACACTCAAACAGACCGATCAACTCCGTACCTAAAGGCTTAAGAGTAATCACACAAATAACACAAGACAACAGCCTATGTCTTTAGCAAGTATCAACGTGATACAAGAAAAGACTCACAAGGTTCACTAGGAAAAATAAACAACACACGCTTTAGTGAACACAATAAAATTCCCACAACCTAAACTAGATTTTACACAAGTATATATAGAGTCTTCAGCGCAGCTTTACTTGTTCCTTAAGAAAAGGAGTCTTAAAAAATATATCCAATAAAAATAAACCAAATCCTAAAATATGGGAATTATATTTTAGAATTAAATCTTCACATAAGAGATAACTTCTGACCCAAGGCGCGTTCTGTTATGCCAGTTTGCATGATAAAATATATTTTCAAAATAAATCTTTTCAGGATATACTTCAAAAATAAAAACGCGCGCGTCCAAACAGCTTCAGGGCTTAACATACTCAGATGCTTCAGCATGTCCTAGAGCATGTGACAAAATGGGTTTTTGCAAAATTATAGCCAACATACAAAAACGCCAACAATCTCCCCCTTTGGCAAATTTTGGCTAAAACACTTTTTGATCAGCATGCATAAAAATTAATTCTTCAAATCAACTTTAACATATAACTTCAGAAGAGAAAGGACATTACTTGAATGCATAGGCTAACCATGTATCAGAGGCATGCAGCGGATATGAAATTCAACTAGCCTCAAAGAGTATGATCAGAGAGACTTAATCTCTCAAGTGGATTCCAGAGAAAAACATCAGCTTCAAAAAGCATTAACAGAATTTAAGGATTAGGAAAAGTAAATTCCTCCCCCTCAATTCACGCAATCAGGATTAGGAAAAATAAATTCCTCCCCCTTAATGCATACAATCAATAATATTCCACTTCAATGGAAAAATAAATTCCACACATACATACTACATACTATACTCCCCCTGTCTTCATGCATTGCTAAGCAATAAACTTCAGTAGCAGTAGTGCATCATCAACACTAATAGTGCATCATCAACAGTAATCAACACTAATAATACTCCCCCTTTTTAGCCAAAGATTTTGACCAAAGAGAAAGAACGTCATATTGTCAGAACATCAAATAAGTAAGGAATAGAACCACATAGTACTTATTACAGACCAGATAGCACACATAGGTGCATCGAAAATCCAGGGCTTCACCCATAAAACAAAAACACCAGAAAACAAAGAAAATGGATTATTAAAAATCAGCACTTCCTTCAGAATCCTCCACCACTAGAGCTTCATCATGGGCAGCCAGCTCTTCAGCTTCCAAGTTTTGAATCACACGATCAACCAAGAACTTCTTGTCATCCAAAGCATTACTCACAACCTTGAGATCAGCAATCATCTGCTGTCTGCCGAGCATAGCAGATTTGCCGTTGGCAGATGCTAGAGCAATATCTGCAACATGTGATTTTTCCAAAAACCTAGAGTCTAAAGTAATGTCTGACTCTCTCTTAGAAATCTCATCAGTAGGAAAACACAGCTCAGGAAATTGTTGCAGTATGATATCACAGTGTAAAGTGGGAAAAGCAATAGAAATTTTTGTTGCATTGGTCTTTCTATGAGCTATAGTTTGATAATAGATAAAATCACCAAAGTTAAAAGCACATTTTGTACCTATAGCATAGATGAATTTGCTCAGCCCTCTAGACACATCATTAGAATGGGTAGTTGGGACCCAATTAGCAGCTGCAATCTTGTTTAGTATAGCATACTTGGTAGAAAGCTTAGCAGCAGACAAATTGCTCTTCATAGGCCACTCCTTGACCAGATCACCTGTGAGGGTTTTGCAGATCTGATTCTGAGTTACCTCCAACTCAGGTACATCTTCAACACTCCTGCCCAAGTATTCATTGATCACTGCAGGTGAGAATTTAACACATTTGCCACGCACAAATACCTGCCTATATTCAGGACTCATAGGATCATCACAGTCAGTTCCTATGTTCACAATGAATTCTCTGACCAGCTTTACATAGCATTTACCCAACCCTTTCACAGTCTTTAATAAACCAGATGCTTCAATAACCTCCATGAGCTCTTGGAGATTCAATAGATCATGATGCAAGATCCTTTCCACAGCTACCCTTCTTTCACAGATAAACTTCCACCTAGATGCACCTTCCTCATGATGGAATGACACATTGTCAAGAGGTACAGATGGAACACTCTTAGCTCTTTTCCTTCCTGTATCAACTGGCTTGTCAAATGTGCCAGCATCCTCTACAGAATCCTCTTCAGCCACAAAGTCACTGTCATCAGATGACTCATGCTTTCTCTTCAAAACCTTATTCTTAGGCTCAACATTTGAAATGTGTTTGCTCTTTGTTCTGCCAAGACCATACCTCACTGGCTTCAATCCATCAGTAGCTTTGGATTTCTTTGATGGCTTTGGTGGTGGTGTAGGTTCTTTTCTAGCTCTACTCCTTAACCTCCCAGCAATGCTAGGTCCATGAGCCTTCTCCACCATTTTGTCTACAGTTGACAAAATCTCAACATCAGGTTCTTTGTTCAATGAACCTGTTTGGGGATCAGACAGAGTGTCATCCTCCACTTCCACTTCATTAGTCTTCAAGCTCTCATCATTCTGAGAGACCTCAATAGCAACACCAGACACAGTTTCATCTGCATTCTTTGCAGTGTCTGGGATATCAGATGCTCTAGCATCTGTTACAGCATCAGTATTATCAAGAAGGTTAGTACCTTCATGATCTTTAGCCTTTTCAGAGGCAACAACAGTTGGATCATCTTCCTGAGTTGTCTCAAGCACAATATTCTCTGTGGCCTTAGTGTTAGCACCACCATCAACATTAACATTACCAGAATCATCTAATTCTAGGGTTTCAGACTCTTGAACTACCCTACTAGAAGATTCAACATTTTTGCCATCTAAATCATCAAGATACAGTTCTTGCATAGTATGAGTTTTACTAGACTTGGATTTAGACTTAGATTTCTTCTTCTTCCCTTTTGATTTCACAGATTCAGGAGAAAGAACACTTACCGACTTCTTCTTCTTCTTTGATTTTGCGGTAGTGTCGGGAGAGACAATGGATATAGGATCTGCGATAGCAATCATCGTTGCAGGTCCGACAGGTGGTGGTGAAATTGGAGAAGTTTCTGTGACCGGTGATGGAGTTGGAGATGACATGATTGTGTTGAGAGAGTAGAGTTAGCGAGATGTGAGAAGTCTGAGAGATGATAGATTTCTTGATAGAACTGAAACGGGGATGTAGCAGAGAAAGAGTGATCGTTTGAGTGTTTTGAAAGGAGAAGCAATGATTACGGTAGAGAGAGTAAATAGAAAAGAAAACCGTTCCTTGATATGCGTGCACCCTAGCTTGATAGGAGGGAGAAACAGTTGCACGCCTTTTGAAATATAACTGCTATTGGCTTTCAAATAGGCAAATTCCCAATTTTCCCCTCAACTTCTCAAATTGTGTTGCATCCAATGCCTTTGTGAAAATATCAGCAAGTTGTTCATTAGTTGCTACATGCTCAAGTGTGACAATCTTTTCTTCAACAAGATCTCTAATAAAATGGTGTCTTATGTCAATATGCTTAGTCCTACTATGTTGAATAGGATTTTTAGAGATGTTTATGGCACTCAAGTTGTCACAGTATAATGCCATAACATTTTGTACCACATTGTACTCCTTCAACATTTGCTTCATCCACACTAGTTGAGAACAACTACTACCAGCTGCAATATATTCTGCCTCTGCAGTTGATAGAGACACACAATTTTGTTTCTTACTAAACCAAGATATGAGATTATTACCTAGGAAGAAACATGCTCCTGAAGTGCTTTTCCTATCATCCGCACTTCCTGCCCAATCAGCATCACAGTAGCCTACTAACATGGAATTATCACTTTGGCAATACAAGATTCCATAGTCACATGTCCCATTCACATACTTTAGAATTCTTTTGACTTGTGTAAGGTGACTCATTTTAGGTTCAGCTTGATATCTTGCACATACTCCTACAGCAAAAGTAATATCAGGTCTACTTGCTGTGAGGTATAATAAGCTTCCAATCATACTTCTATAAAGACTTTGATCAACACTGATCCCTTTATCATCTTTGGTAAGCTTCAAATGTGTTGCTGCAGGTGTTCTTTTGGTGTTAGCACTCTCCATACCAAACTTTTTCACAATATTTCTTGCATACTTATTTTGAGACACAAAGATAGTATCCTCCATTTGTTTGACTTGGAGGCCAAGAAAGAAAGTTAGTTCACCAACTAGACTCATCTCAAATTCTGACTGCATATGCTGCACAAATTGCTGGACCATCTGATCTAACATTCCACCAAAAACTATATCATCCACATAAACTTGTGCTATCATCACTTTATCTTTCTCTTCTCTCACAAACAGAGTCTTGTCATTGCCACCCTTTATGTACCCATGAGTAACAAGAAATTCAGTCAACCTTTCATACCAAGCCCTAGGAGCTTGCTTTAGACCGTACAAGGCCTTTTTCAATCTGTAGACATGATCTGGAAAGCTAGGATCAACAAAACCCTTAGGCTGTTCAACATAGACTTCTTCATTCAAGTACCCATTGAGGAAGGCACTTTTCACATCCATTTGAAATAGTTTGAACTTCAATATACATGCAACTCCTAAGAGAAGTCTTATGGATTCAAGACGTGCTACAGGAGCAAATGTCTCATCAAAGTCTATCCCTTCAATCTGAGCATAGCCTTGAGCTACCAGTCTAGCCTTGTTTCTAGTTATGTTCCCACTCTCATCAGATTTGTTCTTGAAGACCCATTTTGTACCAATTACATTCACACCTTTAGGTCTAGGCACAAGATCCCATACCTCATTCCTCTTGAATTGTTCAAGTTCTTCCTGCATGGCATTAATCCAGAATTCATCAATAAGAGCTTCCTTGACATTCTTGGGTTCAATCTTTGAAACAAAACATGAATTAGATACTGCATATCTTGTTCTTCTTGTAACAATGCCTTGGTTAAGATCTCCAATGATAAGCTCTTTTGGATGATTCTTCTGAACTCTTGTAGATGGACCTTTGTTGGGTTCAGTACTTCTTGATCCACAGTCAACATCTTCCTTTTCAAATACCTCTTCCTGCTGATCAGATGCTATAGATATTGCTGGAGCATCAGACTTCTTATCTTCACTGGAGTCATCTACAACAACATTAAAAGATTCCATCATGACTTTGGTTCTAGAGTTGAACACTCTATAAGCTCTGCTGTTGGTAGAGTATCCTAAGAATATGCCTTCATCACTCTTGGAGTCCAATTTCCTTCGTTGTTCCCTATCAGCTAGAATATAACATTTGCTTCCAAAGACATGGAAGTACTTGACAGTTGGTTTCTTATTCTTCCACAGCTCATATAAGGTAACTTTTGTGCCAGTTCTCAGAGTGACTCTATTATGTATATAACAAGCAGTATTCATAGCTTCTGCCCAAAAATGATATGGAAGATTTTTTGCATGTAACATAACTCTAGCTGACTCTTGCAAAGTTCTATTCTGTACCAATCTTCCCTAGATGTTGCTTTTAGAGATGTGTGAGCAATGAGAGAAACAAGCTTCTTTCTAGGTTTCCATTCTTTCTTGACAGACTTTCTGGACTTTGCTTGCTGCATCTTACTAGGGGGTCCATGGAGTACGAAACAATAAGGTTTTATATGACCTTTTTTCTCACAGTAGTGACATATCAAAGGTTGAGATTTTTCTTTCACTTCCAGCTGCTGCACAGATTGCTGAGGCAACTGACTTGGCTTTGCAGAAAATATTTCTTTGAGAGGTGGATACATGGTATTTTGCATATACTCATTCTTCTTGTTAAACTTCTCATAGTTAAATCCAACACCTTTTGGCCTACCTGAGATTTGTTGAGTCAGTAGATCATCTAATTTCTCAGTGTCATTAGTCATCATAGAAACAAATTTCTTTTGCTCTCTGATTTGTGAATTCAGCACAGTCACTTCGTCTTGGAGATCAAGAATAATTGATAAGTATTTTTATTTTCCACTCTGGAGCTTGGATATGATCTCCTTCTGTTGCTCATTAATTCTGGATTCTTCAGCACTTTTGATACATAACTCCTTATAAGCAGCTGCTAGTGCATCATAGGTTAAATATTCATCACATGATCCTCCATCAGATAGACATATTCCTGTTAGTGCAGTGATGTTCTTTGCAGACTCAGTCTCACTTTCTTCCTCAGAGGTGTCTTCATCTGACCAAGTTGCACTCATACCTTTCTTCTGCTTCTTCAGATATGTTGCACATTCAGTTCTGATGTGACCATAACCTTCACATTCATGACACTGAACACCTTTGCCTTGAGTAGGTTTATCATCAGTTCTTGGGCTCTTTTGAGAAGCAGTGTTTCTGTTGTGTTCGTATGATTTACCCTGCGCAGATGTTCTAGCATTTCCTCCAGCAAGTCTCAATCTGGGTCTTCTATCCATAGATTTCAGCACCTGTTTAAACTGTTTTCCAAGCATTACCACAGCATTTGATAAGCCTTCATCAGTATCTATGGAACTCTCCACATCATCTTTATCAATGTTTGAGGCAAGAGCTATACTTTTATTTTTCTTTTCTACACTCTCATTGATTTTCAACTCAAAAGTTTGAAGGGAGCCAATCAGCTCATCAACTTTCATATCACTGATGTCTTGTGCTTCCTCTATTGCACACACTTTCATATCAAATCTTTTGGGTAAAGATCTTAGGATTTTGCCTACTAATTTTTCATCAGATATATTTTCTCCCAAGGATTCAAATGAGTTAGCATACTCTAGTACATTCATATGAAAGTCACGAACACTTTCTTCTTCCTTCATCTTAAGATTCTCAAACTGAGTTGTTAAGAGCTGGAGTTTTGACTTCTTTACCCTTTGAGTACCTTCATGAGCAGTCTTCAAGATATTCCAAGCATCCTTGGCAACAGTACATTGATTGATCAGTCTAAACATGTTTGGATCCACTCCATTAAACAAAGCGTTTAGAGTTTTGGAGTTTCCAACTGCAGCAGTGTTTTCAGCTTGAGTCCATTCTTCTTCAGGTTTGAGTTCATCAGTAGCATTATTATCAGCGTCTTTCACTTTGGGATGATCCCATCCTTTGAGTACAGCCTTCCAAGCCCTGCTATCTAGTGATTTCAAGAAAGCCGTCATGCGAGACTTCCAAATATCATAGTTAGACCCATTCAGCAGGGGTGGCCTGTTCACCATTCCTCCTTCTTTATCCATTATGCCAGAAATAGTTCCCTGGAGCTCACCCAAACAAGCAGGATGCCTGCTCTGATGCCAATTGAAATTCCTGGCACTCAGTAGTAAGATGCTTTAGCAATTGCTACAGCGTCTACTCGTAACACAGACAATAACAAAAACGATAAAGAGCAGAATGTAAATAACACAAGAGTTTGTTGACCCAGTTCGGCGCAAACTTGCCCTAATCTGGGGGATACCAATCAAGGAGGAATCCACTATTATAGCCCTAGTTCCAAGACACCAGTAAACGACCCGTTCACTGCTCTAACCTAGCAACTACCTTGTGCAACTCAACCTAGGAACTCCTAGGTCAAAGGCGCCCCGCCTTACTCCTTACTAACAACACGGACAGCGTTGTTCACAATCAACAAACAAACATATAACGGTGAGAACACACTCAAACAGACCGATCAACTCCGTACCTAAAGGCTTAAGAGTAATCACACAAATAACACAAGACAACAGCCTATGTCTTTAGCAAGTATCAACGTGATACAAGAAAAGACTCACAAGGTTCACTAGGAAAAATAAACAACACACGCTTTAGTGAACACAATAAAATTCCCACAACCTAAACTAGGTTTTACACAAGTATATATAGAGTCTTCAGCGCAGCTTTACTTGTTCCTCAAGAAAAGGAGTCTTCAAAAATATATCCAATAAAAATAAACCAAATCCTAAAATATGGGAATTATATTTTAGAATTAAATCTTCACATAAGAGATAACTTCTGACCCAAGGCGCGTTCTGTTATGTCAGCTTGCATGATAAAATATATTTTCAAAATAAATCTTTTCAGGATATACTTCAAAAATAAAAACGCGCGCGTCCAAACAGCTTCAGGGCTTAACATACTCAGATGTTTCAGCATGTCCTAGAGCATGTGACAAAATGGGTTTTTGCAAAATTATAGCCAACATACAAAAACGCCAACAATATTTAATTTTTTATTAAAGTATCTTAATCGTATCGTATCTTAAATTTTAAAAAAAAAAACTGTATCGCGTATCCGTATCATTTGTAATCGTGTTGTATCAAATATTCGGGCTTCATAGATCGTATGTATTTTGTTTTCCATTATTTATAGACCACATGTATATATTATTGGACCAGTGTTGTTGAATAGCTGCATACCAATTAAGATGAAGTAATAATGGCGTGAAGTTGCAGAAATGGTTGGGCCTAGCAGACCGGAAGTTGTAGAGAAGATGATGGCAATTGCATGCAACACTTTCACATGATTGTACTCCTTGTTTTTCCCTTTTCACATGATTGTACTCCCTTATTCTTTAACCATCGTTTTCCCTTTTTACTCTGTTTTTGGTTAAGATTAACATTTTTCTTTCCTTGGCCCATTGTCACAAGTAACTTCAGTAAGTTACTGTAGAAATTATTTTTCATAAAGGATAATTTAAAAATTACATGTAGTTATTATTTTGAGAAAATTAAATATGAGACCGAAATGAGTACACACAATTTTCCATGTAAAATAAGGACTTTTTTATATAATAAAAATTAAAACAATTTATATTAAATTTAATGGCAACTTCTGAAATTTCTTCTATATTACTACCTCCGTCTTAAATTATAAGACTCATTTTGACCACTGCACGTTCGCCGATGTATGATTTTGATCGTTAATATCTTTAACTGTGCATTAGTAAAAATTATAAAAATTTGATATTTTGAAAATACTCTTCAAGACGAATGAAACAAGATCTTATATGATAATATTATATTTATAAATTATGAGAAAAATACGGTCAAAGCAAAATATATAAATAGTGTAATTTAGTCAAAAAAGGTCTTATATATTGGGACGGAGGTATTAGTATACATTACTTGTTAAATTTGGTAGATTTAATTTTTTTTTATCTAATAATGCAATAATTATAATTTCACTTTTAAAAATCAATAAGTACATGTATATCATTATTTAAATTCCTATCTCTACATATTGTATTAACAGTTAATATCAATTGAACTAATCTCACATGAGCACATGCATTTCCTTTTATTTGCTGGCAAAAATAATTTTAACTCCCATATATAATTATTTGAAATTTTTGATTAAGACTAAAACATCCAACACCACAGTGACTATTTTTCTCATTAAATTAAAGACATCTTAAAAGATAAAATATTAAATATTTAAACTCGAATAAAAATAAGTAAAATAATAATATTAATATTTTTCGGTTGAATACAACTTTACGGAAAGTATGAGTATGATATGGATTTATCCTAGGTAGAGAAAACATGGACAGCCAGAAAATATAGGTCCCTCCTGGATATGATATGATAATATTAATATCTAGATCACTATCGGTAAGTAGTTGAGTTCTCGTCCCCTGCATATATAATGCAGTGTCCAACCAATTGAGCTAATCTCATGAAACTTATATTTTGAGTTTTACTAAGCCTTAAAAATGGATAAACTCACCTAACAAATTAAACAAAATATTTTTTTTATATCATAAAAATAAATTGTTTCCGTCAGAATTTGAACACTAGACCTCCTATGATCTAACACATATGTCCTTCAGCTCATACATCTGAGTTATCCAACCGAGAGAGTATTTTTTACTCTAATTTAACAGAGTTTATCTTTAAATAAATAAATAAATAAATAAAAGTCATGCTAAACAGTATCCCTAAAACACTTATAAAGCATACTAAAAATGGAAATATAAGATAAAAATAAATATATATTTTTGTACTTTCAATACATTGAATACACAAATTTTTAGACATAATTTTCTTATTTATATACTTAACCAATATCTCTAGACATTGTTTAACATTTGCAAATAAATAAATATGTACCAATAAATAAATCTATTTCCTCTCTCAGTTTTCACTCTAATCTTCACTCTCTCAGTCTTCAGTCATGACACTCTTATCTTGTCATCTCTTCCCATTCTCCACCGTGCACCGCCGTTCACCGCCAACATCCACCACAACCACCACCAATCTATTTCCTTGTAACAACAAACCCACAACAATAAACAACACTGTCAAATTTTTGTATTCTCCTTCACTACATCGAAGTGTTCCTTTGAATGAAAGATTTGTGACAAGGTTTGTTCTTCCTGCAAATCCTCAAGATCTAATCCAAAATGCTGGAGCCACCATTGGTGTTCTTGGTGGTGCTTATGCTCTTGTTTTTACTTTTGATGATCTCACCAAAAAAAACATCATTAACCAGGTAATGGTTTGGTTTCTTCAATTCATGTTCTTAACTTGCATGCATATATGCACACAATTTCCAAGAATAACACATGAATTAATCTCTTTTTTACTTATTTTGGTTCAATTTGAATTTTGGGTTTTGTTTATTTTTTGTTTTATAATGGAAAAATTTGTTCTTGTTTTGAAAATTGGTGTCACATGGTGATGACAGGGTTTGAGCAGAAAACTGGTCCATATACTGTCTGGTTTGCTTTTTATGGTTTCTTGGCCAATTTTCAGGTAACCCATTTCTGTGAATTAGATAAAGTTTTCATCTTTTTTTTATATGGTTGTTTTTGCTATTTTGAGAAAAAATTG
Organism: Trifolium dubium; assembly: GCA_951804385.1. Classification (NCBI taxonomy): domain Eukaryota; kingdom Viridiplantae; phylum Streptophyta; class Magnoliopsida; order Fabales; family Fabaceae; genus Trifolium; species Trifolium dubium. The sequence goes on from OX638074.1 coordinate 29,059,681, forward strand.
TGACATTGATTTACTTTATTTGAATGTTTTAATGTTACTGTTAGGATAGCAACTCCTCTGAAGCTCGTTACTTTGCTGCTTTTGTTCCTCTTGTGAATTTCTTGAGGCTATTGCTGAATGGTTTTTCCTTGGTTTCTGATCAAGGACTCATCAAATCTGTGACTAGAAAAGGAGATCCAAAGTAAGTAAATAAATAACTGTCTTTATTCTTTTTTTGCTATGTTTTTTGGCATTATTTGGTTATGACAGTATATAAATGTTCTGAGTTTTAACCTTTTACAGTTTATATGATACAGAGAATTGTTAAGAGGTCCCCTTTATTATGTTGGGATATTGATGTTATGTGCTGTTGTTTTCTGGCGTAATTCTCCAATTGGGGTGGTTTCCTTGGCAATGATGTGTGGAGGGGACGGTATTACACTTTCCTTTACACATTATTTTTTGTTTGGTAATATGGTTTCGGTCGAAGGTAAGTAAAGTCTTATCAACGATTGTTTTAGTTAGGTCTTACTTGGATCTGGATTCACTGCAGTAAACTAATCACATTTGTAATCAATCTCAATCGTTTTCTTGAGATCAGAATCAGACAGTCCAAATTTTAAGCACAAAGTTATAATGTTGAATTATAACAGCCGTTGATAAAAAATCTAACGGTCCATATCCGTTACAGCGCCCTGCTGTAATTGTGGTAAATCCACTTTCGTCTCACTTACTTGACCTCCTGACCGAACTCCAAATTTCAGAAACATTCTAATCTTATTCATCACTAGTTTTCCACTTTTTCTTTTTTGATGGTGACTACTAGGTGTAGCTGATATAATTGGAAGAAGATATGGGTCCATGAAGATACCTTACAACCAAACAAAGAGTTGGGCTGGTAGCATATCAATGCTTATATTTGGATTCATGGTTTCAATAGGGTAATGAATCGTAATGTTACATTACATTACAAACTCAACTACTTTTTCAACAGTACTACTACCTCCGTCCCAATATATAAGATCTCTTTTGACTAAATGATACTATTCACTTATATTGTTTTGATCGTATTTTTTTCATAATTTATAGATGTATATATTAGCATATAAGATCTTGTTTGGTTTTGTTTTGATGAGTATTTTCAAGATATCAAATTTTTATAATTTTTACTAATGCACAATTAAATATATTAATGATCAAAATTGTGCATTGGCGAACGTGCAGTGGTCAAAATGAGTCATATATTTTGGGACGGTGAGAGTATTTCTTTGACCTATTAGGAAATTGACACAGCTCAGAAATATATTTTGACTGTTATATTAATTGCATGTAGGGTACTCTACTACTATTCAGCTCTTGGACATGTGCAGTTTGATTGGGAGAACATTGTCCCAAGAGTTGCTTTAATTTCTATTGTGGCAACAGTGGTGGAGTCCCTTCCAATTACTGAGGTGGTAGATGACAACATTTCTGTTCCACTAGTAACCATGGCAATGGCTTTTTTCACTTTACATCAGTACTAGCTTTTGGAGAGATTATATAGCTTTCTTCAATTTCTTCCCACCATTGTTTTTTGAATTATTCTTAGCTGTATGAAATCAACTCTAGTATGTACATTGTAGATAGATCATGATTTGTAACAATTTTGGAAACTTCACAATATAGAATCATTTTTGAATTATGATTTTAAGTATTTATTTAATAAATAGTTGACATTTGGTAGTATAGTCTTCCTTTATATGTAAACTAGACCACAAGTTTTGATTTAAACTGAAATATCCTCTACATCCTCTACGTGCAATTACAAAGATTCAGAGACAAATCCCGAGTAAAACTACAATTTGAGCAAAATTTGATGCCAAATTATATGAACTCTCTTTAATGCACTAACTCTCTTGGTATAACAAACAAATAATGATTTAAGTTCTGCAAAATGGAAATTACCAAGTGCAGCCTAACTTCTCTGTTAAGAAACAACTCACATTTCTAATCAACATCTAAAAGCATATAAAATTGGATAATCCATTTTGAAAGTTCAGGGTGGCTAAATAATCCTTCTGACCTTGGGATGAAGAAACAATAAATTGAGTAATTCAATGATTCATTAACATTATGATAACCAAAATGCTATCATCTTTCAGCTAATAAATATAAATTATAAAAAAATAACTGATATTTTTCTTACAAAGTATTGGTTCCAACCCCCTAACATAGCTATCCTACAATTACAACTTTCACATTTAATCATACACCCCATTGAAGCATGAAAGAGGATGGAAAAACTCATCACAAATTCAATTAAGCTGTGCTAAGAATTTAACTTGAACCAGCTTCAGCAAAGCTAAATCTGCATATTCACTTCTGTTACGGAAAAAATTGATTGTTCGAGAGTCTAACTGTTTCACCTCTTCTTGCTGAACAAGATGAAGGCATCTAAAAAAATATGTTCTCAAAATCAGAACGAGTTCACCTGTTTTGAAGTCCTTCAATCGCCTTTTTCCACTGAGATGCTCTTTGTTTAGCATCCTCAAATGACATTACCTTTTTAGGCTGCATCATTAATTTGATAACAAAAATGTGAAGGAAGGTCCAAGAAAACAAAATGAGTAGATCATAGTTATCAAATCAAGATTCAAATCGTGAATCAGAAGACCTTTTCCAAAACATGACTCGAATCTTGTTATGAATCGTTCGATGCATTGTCAATAAAAATGTCACTTGAATTCTAAAGAGAAGAGAAAGCTTACTGTGCAAATCTTGAAATTTGAGGGACTAATCACTTGAATGTTTAAATCATTTGGATTATCAGACCAAATTATATTTCCCTTTACAATTAATTTGGAAGGGTCCACATAGATCAACTTCGGTTTGTTGGTAAGGATGAGCTGCACCTTCTTGCTTGTTAGTTTTTGTAATTTCTTCACCATGGAGATCATAAGAACAGATTCCCCAGGCTCCAAAAACTGTTGCCTGTTAGATGTGCACAAAATTTAAACATTAGTTTTCAAGCCAGGTAAATATAAGCCTTTTTCATTAGCCACTCAAAATCCTTTCTCGTGTTTTCTATAAGTCTCCTAACCTAATTTCTCTTATGGCATTTAGGAATTAACTGATATATCTCTATAATAAGTAGGATCGACAGTATGGTACTGTATTTTTTAATATGAAATCCTACCAGGTTGAAGTCATAAGGGAATATCTAACTTAACCAATGTCCGAACATTGGATGTAAGCAATGTACAAACAACCAGGAAAGTTTCTGCATACCATTTTGAATCAAAGGAATCAATTGAAGCTAGCCTGGTTATGTGACCAGTTCCATCTGCAGACGATGCGGCACCATCAGGCTGTCTACCAGAAGCTGCAGAGCCGTCACCAATGTGAGAAGGACTCCATGATGACTCATCACCAGGCGATTGATTCTAAAAATGAAAATCATGAGTTCAGAACTGTGTTATTAAACCAAGAAAGTGGACAAAAAACAAAGGTTTTTTTACTTCTTATTTTGCATAAATAACATTTCAAAGAGCAAAATAATGGATGTCGTACCCCAGGTTCCAGAGCAAGTTTTGGAGGAGTTAGTGCCCTTAAGTTATTCCAGTCAACCCCCTTGAAAAATGGATGGTATTTCAAAATAGCATATCCATCAGGTCCTGCACCTGGTCTCCTGCTGGGGTCTAAATCCTGCATCACAATTGCATTGCTATTTAACATTAAAAATTCACAAAGGAATAATGCAAAGCATGCAACTTAAAGCATGATAAAAAAATGGTTACATGTATCATCAAAGGATGAAATATAATATTATTAGTGTATTACTTTATCAAGTTTATTTACTATAATGTATTATTATTATTATTATAATTATTATTATTATTATTATTACTATTATTATTATTATTATTATTATTATTATAACATCTTAATAATATGTAGTTATGCTATCAAAGAAATTTGACATCTAACTAATTTTATAGAATATTTTGTCAGGAAAACAAATCACTGGTCTATAATAATGGTATTCACATACAATAGATATAAACTGATATATCTATCGTCTAATAGTCTTCACCTGCACCTTCCCATTTTCTATTTTTTTATGATTCTTTGTTTTGGCAAAGGGCTATGAATGGTCTGCTCTTAGCCGTGATTCACAAACAACATAAGTCACCATCAGGATATTTGTTGACGGAAAAAGAGAAGAGGCTACTAATATGATTCATCTATGGGATAAAAGTCACCATTGGAATGATAGTCGGTAGGAAAGCAGACACAACTAATATGATTCATCCGTGGGGAAAAGAGTCGCCACTAGAATCAGGTTTTCTCACTGCCTAACCGTATCAGGTTCTAACAAAATCGATGCTAAACATTTCTCTCCCCACACAACCTCTTATTAACGAGATATACTAACTGCCACAATTACCTCACACTCCTTTCTTCTTTTTCCTATTGTATACTCTCCAAACTTTGGGCCTCTCGCCACTAAAGCCTACCAACACATCGCCCTCAGTTGGGTCAGGCCTATGCAAACTCCTATCAGCTTCCTTGGTCTTTGTGATTTAGTCGGTTTCTTATAAATTATAAATAAAGACTAGAGGGAGTACCTCGTAAGCAATGTGTACCAGTGTTAATTGCATCAAGGTAAATAAACTATGCAGTTGTGAAAGGCTTATAAACTGAATAATGTTGTTATAAGAAGAAAAGTGTCACGAACTATCGTCGCCCCCAAATCAACAGAGGAAACAAAATTTAAGACTTCTGTTTGCACAACACCCCTATCTTACAATACTGTCCTTCAAGAACGCCAAAAATAAAACACATCAATCCTAACACTTTACTCTAATATTTGATCTTAGTTTCATAGTTTGTCCATTTAAAGAACCGCATCGCACCGGTTAAAAAATGGGAAGAGGATAATTCATAGAAAATGTGTAAATGTATAAAAATTAGAAAGTACACCAGGAATGATATATTTGTATACTTGTATCTAGTAATGTACTAACCAATAGCCGGTCAATAAGGTCTCTTGCTTCGTCTGAAAAGTAATCTGGAAATCGAATTTCTCTTGCTATAATTCTCTGGAAAATAAGCCATTCACTTGCATCCTTAAAAGGGGAAGTTCCAGAAAGCATTTGATATAATGTGCAGCCCAGTGCCCAGAGGTCATTTCTGTGGTAATATATTAAGGAAGAAAAAAAAAATTATTAAAGGTTATTACGTAGGGACCGGGTACGAAACAACAGCAAAAGAAGACACGATACACAAACTAAAGTTAAAAATAATCTACATAAGCAGAAAATTATCACAAATAATTAATCAATGTTTAACCCTTACCCAAAAGTTGCGGGAGAAGAATTAAGAACCTCTGGAGGGACATAAGCAGCTGTTCCCACAAATGTGCAGGCTTTGTCATCTAAAAATGTTGAAACAAATAAATATAGTTAATACAAACGAAAGAAGAATATAAAGTTAAAAAAAACTAGCTTCAGCACAGCTCCTATCTCACCTGATGCTGCATTCGGAAGGACAGTAACTTGGCTATCCTGCATAGGCTTCACGCTCCCAAAATCAGCTATTTTAATGTGCCCTTCACCTGTAAGTAATAGGTTCTCCGGCTGCAGTTGAAGAAATTTAATTTTCACACATAGCCATATATGGAAATAATGCAGTATAATCATCCCACAGAGCTACCTTAATATCACGATGTATCACTCCCAAACCATGTATGTATTCAAGAGCATCAACAACTTCTGCTGCATAGAATCGTGCCTCGTCCTCAGGTAAACGACCCTTCTGCACAGAGGAAATCAGAAAGTTTGCTAGTGAATAACTCCTCTTAAATTATAGAGTTCATTACAAAATCAAAGCAAATATTATGGTTTCATTGTGTTATAATAAGACCTGACATAGGACTGAACCTAGGCCTATTGGATTAACATCTTACATTACACATCTACAGCATATGTCATAAAAAATTCCAAGACCAAACCTTTGGCATACTGATTATGTAAAATGAAATTTTGCATTAGCTTACCCTGGTAATTTGATCAAAAAGTTCTCCACCTTCACAGGATTCAAGCGCCATGTCTTCTCCAATGCAAAAAGAATAGATGGGAAAAAAAAAGAAAATTTCAAACATAGCTAAGAGGAGTAAGCCACAGGGAAAATAAACAGAAAATATAGCTAGTATTACTTACACAGAGAAAATGAGTCTTGAAATGTGAAATATAGCCGGACAATGCCAGGATGATCCAATTGATCAAGCACTATGCGTTCCAACTTTACATAAGCAGTTTTATTCTCTTTGGTAATAAATTTTTTGTCCATGATCTTCAACGCATACACAACTCCTGTGTCCTTCTTCCTTGCCCTCACAACCTTTAGACACGTATGAAGGAAATTAGGTGATAAGACAATTTTTATTCAAACAAATAGAAATATCAATGAATTTTAAAACCTCAATAGCTAGCCAAAAGAAGGCAGTAAAATCGGGGGAATGAGTTGAGAAAGTGAAGAACCGAAAAGAGATTTAGTCAATAAAACAAGTAGCCTAGATCATGTTCCCTTACTTCATTGCAAATTACAAAAAGTAAACAAATAAAAGTTCAGCAAGGTGAAGGTGTCACATAATTTCATTCGATAGCAATGCATTTTAAACAAGTACACACTACTGGAAAGCCACATGAAGGGTGAAAGCGAGGAATATGATGTTGATTTCTGCACTAGCAATTCAATTTGCTTCATTTTCTACTGCCTATAATTTGCTTTACTACCCAACTTTGTGACTTATGTCTTTCTTATTAATTAATTTCACTGTTTCATATTAACCTTGAGGTTGAGGATTCGTTTGTTTAATAGTATATTGTTGAATGTCTGAAATCTGAATCCTCAAAACCAGTTCACAGCAACACCACAAAATCTATCAAGAAACCATATAGCTCATAAAAGTATACCAAATAGTGATTCAATTGAACAAATACAACAATTATGCCAAATGATCTCCAAAAAATGAACGAAAAACAAATTAAATACATTATAAATCATGTAACAAAACTACAAAAGCCAACATTATCCAAATGATTCATGCATTCATCAAAACATTAAATAAAACAAAAACCATAAAAGTAAAAAGTAAAAACCAAACAAAACAGAAACAGAAAAAAGTTTGGTTATGTTTGAGAACCTTAGAATAAGAACCAACACCATAGATCTTGCCCAATTCAAAGTCTTGAATGTTGTAATTCTCCTGAGGAGCTCTAAAAGCAAAGCTTTTGGATCTCTGAACACCACCACTACCACCACCACCACCACCACCAGAAGCAACAGCAGCAGCAGCAGCAGAACCAGCAGCAGCACCATTGTTGGAAGAACTCTTTTGAATCTTTAGCTTGGAATCAAAATCCTTCTCCATTTCCAACATTGCTATGTTACAAATGAAACCAAAGAACACCCTACATTCCCATCATGAATTTTCTCTCTCTAGAAGAAGAATATAGCTATAAAAAATGAATCACGTGATACCCTTTTGGCTGAATTGAAAAGGGTCGAAGGGAAATTGAGATTAGAATAGGAAAGGTGAAAGCTTTGAAATTGGGATTGAAAATTGAAAATTGAAAACCCTAAGAGAAAGAAGCAATGAATGGATTTGGAATTGGTTTTGTTTTTGTTTTTGTTTTCCTCTCTCTTTGATTTATTATTATGGCTAAATTGGGAACATAAAACACATGTCGTTAAGAGAAGAGTGTTTGAAGAAATAATAATGGAAATTATTATGATGAATGATTAAAAGCTTTTGTGCAATTTCATGTCTTTCCAATGGATGTAATAGTTCAATGCTTTTGACCGTTTTGATTCTATAAATCTATCCACGCTTCAAATATCAGTTACCAACAATTCCACCATCGATACTTTATACTATTATTCGCATTATTTTTATTAATTGAGTTAAGTTTACGATTAATCATTCAAAATTTCTAGTTTAACTAATAGTAAATGTCGAAATTATTAGATTGAACATTGATGATAGGAGTTTGATCCTGATCACTCCACTTAGTGTGTGTAAATGTATGGTGACTTTGTCATTTCATCTATGTACAAAAAAAAAGTTTATTCGTTGTTCTTTGTTTCCCTGAATTGATTTGATATCCCCATGTTCCTCCATCTATTGAAAGATATATCTTAATAGTGTAAATTTTATCGAAATATATCTCTCACTAGTGTAAACCTTAGCATGAGGTATCTTTCGGCAGTGAAAATCGTTCCGAAAAATGTTTTTCGATGGTGTGTTATGATAACATTTTACTTTTTATTTATGATAATAACGAGAATTAAATGTTACATTTACTATTAAATAGAAGTAGTCTCGATTCGTAGTACTAAGACAATAACTTTGGTATATTTTTAGGGTTTGTTCAATAGGGCACATATCATGCACAAGTTTATTTATATTATTAGATCATGGTTTAATAGTTTGATCAAACTATTAAACTATTACACTCATGATCTGATAGTATATACTATTTATGTAAAATAATCAACTTTAGACAAAATTTGGAGAAAATAAGAGAAATAATCAATGCATAAATGCACGTGAAGAAAAAAAAAATAGAGAAGACAAATTAAAGTTAGAGGATCTAAATCCACTCGAGTACTCTCCATTAATTAGACAATAACTGAAGTTCATTAGTCCATTTGAGTAAAATATTTGGTTAACTTTCAAACCAACAAGATCACATAGACACATTCATAATGATCATCTTTTCCATAGTTTATTTTTCAACTTATTTTAATGATTTTAATGTTTGGGAGGAGGTTGGAACCACTTGATACCATAACTGACCCATGAACCAGATTAGTCGGTCAAATGGATTGGATATTAATGGTGAAACCAACAAACAAAAAAATCAATTTACAAAACCAATTAAATTTAAAATTAATTTCTAGGACTAGAACCAAACACACTTACATCCACTAAAACAGCAACAAGAATTGAGAATCCTAGAATCAGAACTACAGTTTCTAAGGAATGTCTAAGAAAACACTTGTGTGCTTCTATTTCCCTAATGTTTCCTCCTTCCATCTCAACAGTCAACATCATCATAAATCACCTCAGAGGCTTGGAGGCATACAATTTTAAATAAACAAAAACATTAACAAAAAAAAACATTATAGAACCAAATTTACATGTTGCAAACAATACTATTTAGAAAACCCCCTAAAAATAAAAATTCACAAATGGGGTACAAGTATAAATACAAGACTTTATACCCACAAAAGATGTAATAAAGATGCTAAAGTTACCACCAAAGACCTAACTATAAGAAAAACAAAAACCACTTCATTAGTCCATACTATACATCCCAACCATCTTTCCTACTGTCGAATCCCCATTTTCGATCGGCTAAACTTCCATACATCTCCAAAAATTTCATTAAGCAATTGCTTCTCAAACCGTAATGCACTTTTGTGTTGCGGCTAATTGCAGCACCGGAAAACTTTGAAGTGTCAATTGCCCAAGCCGGTTTCACATAATCAACTGTCCTTGACGATGAACTTGCATTTGCATACAAGTAATTCAAAAGCACATCTTCACAGTTAAATAACTTGTCCACCACTTCTCTTCCTTTCTTAGCTTTCTTGCTCCAGTACCTCTTGAAAGCTAGTTTTGAGTCGATAAAAGCTGCACCAGTGAGAATCATGTTGTAGCCTTTATGTGTTCGGGCGTATTTTTCTCCCCTGTACTTTAACGGGCTTCCGGCAACAAGCCGAGGATAGAATCCAACGATCCGGTCGGGATGTTGACGCCAAACGTTAAAACCTCGCTCGACATCATCACATGTCATCATAATGTCGTCGTCGAGCTCAAGGACAGCTCTAGTTTTTATCAACGGGTCCTCCTTGAATCGGTTATTTAGAGAGTTTTTCTCCTCTACTCTGATCCTGACCGGTACCGCTGAATCTAGATCACTCAGTTCCGGAGGAATTCCCTTGTTCCACACCACAACTATCTCAGACACAGAAGAGCATCTTGAGTAATGTTTCACATACATTTTCAAGTTCCAGAGACGAGCATCGTAGGTCATTGTTAATAACGTGAACTGTGAGTATTGACCTTTCAATGGGTAAGGTTCTTCCGAACCATTACCGCCATAAATATTTTTGAATCCTATGCACATTAATCCAACCCCAAATACGAATATTAAAGTAAGAATAACCCTCCTAGCACAAGCATTATGCTTTATCTTACCACGGAGAAACGTTGGTACTCTATTCACGCGGGTGCAGAATCGTCTAACTTTTGAAGAGAACGCATTTGGCCTTTCCCAAGACAAGAACGTTGGATTCTTCTTCCCGGAATTATGAATGAACCAATTGAGAGGGACAATACAATTTACGAACCCGAGTAACACACCCAATAGCACGATGAGTAAAGCAGCGACTGCAACAGAAGCACAGCCAACCATGAACCTCCGAATTGAATCTCCAGAAGGAACACGATCCCCGTCCATAACACCAATCCAACCACCAGATGGAAGACGTTGCGCATCTAAGTGATGGTATCTATTACCATTCCAAGCATTTTGACTCTTGTTTGACTCAACAAAGCCCAAAGGTACTTCGATTTCTTTATATTCTTCAGCTGTAAGAGTTTCTATCTGAAAAGCACGCACCCGTCTCCCATACGTATCACCACAGTCCTGACCCATACGATAAAGATGTCCTTCATATTTAAATGGCCTGCCTCCATTGCGAGCTCCTAAGCTCTTGTCAATGTTGTAAATCGGGTTTTTCTTGTGAGGTTTCCAAGGACCGAGAGGTGAATTGCTGTACCAAATCTCCAACTGCCCATTTTTCTTGGTGCCAAAACCACTATGATCTGAGCCAAAAAGCCAATACTTTCCACCATAGTCGACGATAAAGGAATCAATAAGGGGCTTTTTTATAAGGACCTTTTCCAATTTCCACTGCAACGGAAAGTTAACTGCTTTGTAGAGACGAAGATCACCTCTTCTACTCCCCTCAGGCATCATATATATCTGCGAAGTAACAATTGAAACAATGAAATGAATATTAGAACTACAGCGATTAGTTTGAGAAGTAAAAGTGCAGGTATAGCATCATATTCACAAAACATATGCATTATTTTGCCTGGAAACAATACCTGGCCGTCGTGCTCAAATACATAAGGATAAGAGAGATGCCAGTTCTCGTTCAAGGCAATTCCTAGTTGCTGCCATGTTGCTCCCTTATCAGCACTTTTTGAAACTCCAATATCACCTTGCATAGTGATTGAATTCTTAGTTTCGTAGAACAGGTACAAAGTATCTCCCTGGATTGTAATGACGATATTAGTGAATAGTTTGATACCGATAATTTCTATAAAAAACAAAATACGTAAAAACTCAAGACACCTCAATAATGTGATATACATTAACAAATTTTCTGTTAATACTTAGCATCACTGGCGACATCTAAAACATAGTCATGCATGTCCTTGTTTGTATACAGTATACACAAACATTTATAGGATTTTTTACATAATGCAACCTTTTCATTAGAAAATATATCTATTAAAGTTAGAGTCTAACCAACAAGACAAAATGTCTATGCAGATTAACACTTTTTTTTACAGGACTGTCACCTAGTTTGACATGAGGCTGTTGTAGAGATAAACTGCACATAAATGCAGAAAGTATCTGGTTGCAGTCTTATTAATGCCAGGAGCTACTGATAAACTGGCTTATCATAGTGTACCATTTTGAAATTATACTGTTCAAAGAAGAGTAAATTTGCACGACTACTTTGTAAGGAACTATTGTTTTGTTAGATTAGAACAAGTATCACGGAAACTTCACCCTATTCTTACAATAGAGATCCTAATTCACCAATATTACGTCACTCTTAGAAAAAACAATTTGGTTTTCATGTTACCTAATATTTGTTCCTAAATTTGACAAAAAGTTTCAAAGGAAGTTTCATTTTCTAGTTATCACTTATCAGTTATCACACAAAATTTATTTGCTTTTTCAGACAAAATATGATGGTCAGTCCAAAGGAATAACAATGAATCACGTATAAGTTACTACATGTTCGACCAGAATGTAAATTTAAAGTAAAAAATTATAAAATATATGCAACAGTTCTAGCCGTTCCCTTGTATTACAGTATTACTAGTATCTTTTTCGGCCGGCTTCAGTTTTACATTTATAACACGAACAACCAAGAGGTCAACTGTTTCTTTGTATATAGAAAAGAAGTCGGTTATTTATAATAATCAACTAACTGATGGCGCTAAAACTGGGAAGGTTTAATAAATAGCCAATTGCACTTAAAAAGATGGAAACTGTCTTCGATGGACAGATGGAAGATATGTGAGTTAAACCTATATTTCATAATATTTACCAAACTAAAATATTAGCTCCTTAGCAATACAGCCAATTGAAGACTTTGCCGTAAGATCTAATCCAAGAATGACATAAAAGTAATGAACCTACTACCTTATATGTTAAGAACAGGACATTGTAGATAAGAACAACATGATATATGTCTTACTAACTCCACCTACCATAAATTTTAATCTCATTTCTCAGTATGAGATGTCGTGATCAGACAAATTAATCATGAAAAATAATAATTATAACAGAATGTATCATCTTTCAATACGCCGCGTAGCATTCTAATATCAAGCTTTAATTAGTTATGGATTAGTGGTTGTATCCAAACATTGACTTGGCAAAGAAAACAACAATATATATTTATTAAAAAAACGATGATCTTTTGCCAGCCGAAAAGGTACAAAAGGAACCAAAAAAAAAACATTAAACTAATTCATAGAATCCAAAGCATCAAATATCCCAAGGAACAACAAAGGGTAACAAGAAAAAATTAATTACCTGAATGAAAAGAAAAGGATCAGCAACAAAATTACTTGGAAAACCAGCATCAGAAACAGAAGCACAAGTCACTACAGGATTCGCAACCGGCCAAGCAGCGCTATCATCGTTTGACACATTCGACTGCACACAATCAAAACACAATCAATTCCATATAACAAACACTAATCCATCCCTAAAACCACATCACAATAACAAATATACCCAATTCAAAAAAACCTCTTTCATCACTTCATCATAACAAAAGCAACACTCCAACACCATAATTCACAATACACAACAAGGCTATATTAAAAAAAACTGATTTTTTTATCACTTCATGAGAACAAAAGCAACACTCCTAAAACCATAATTCACAATACACAACAAGGGTATACTAAAAAAACTGATTTTTCTTAAAAAAATAAGTAAAAGAACACTAAACAAGAAGAAAAACAACATTTTTTCTTAAATTTTAATTTTAAAAATGACAACTTTAACAGATAAATCAACAGAATTAAGCATATGAACAACAACAGAACAAAACCACAGAAACCCCAACTAAAAAAACAGTAAAAAAATCAAACACAAACATAGAGAAATAGAAAAAACTTACAAATTCTATGGGTTTAAGAGAAAAAGGTGAATGACCATAGAAAATCCCAATAGACCAAGAACCCTCATTGTCATCTTGACAACCAAAAGGTGAAAGAGAAGTATGAACAGAAGGAGAAAACGCAAGCCAACCATAAAAAGTAGCAATCGATCCAAACAAAACGAAACAACCAAAGAAGAAAACAAAACCAGAAGAGATAAAACGGTTATAGTAGTGTTGATTTTCTAATCTCCATCTACACCAACACTTCATACTCATATCACAACAACTATTAGAACCACCACTACTATTACCACCACCACTACTACTACCACCGCCGCCACCGCCGTTAATACCTCCTCCGCCGCTTATATGACCGGAACCCATTTCTTAAAAGGGTTGAAAGAAATGGTTTTTGATCTTAAACCGCCGTGGCAGCGCCACCGCGTTACAAATCAGTCGCCAGCATTTGACAGTTCATAACACACACACACAACACAACACAACACAACCAAAGTTTTTTTTCTTCTTTATTTGTTGTTTTGTTTTGGTTTTTCTCTCTCTTGAATAGACGAAGTTTGACACACGGGATAAAGTCGTAATTTTTAAGGATTAATGTGTGACCCTAACATAACATTATATCTTCCTTAACTTGGTGTCTCTATATATATCGTTTCGGAGCCATCGTTAAATGTCTTTTTAAATATTATTTTTTTGACAAAGGCTTAAATATTGGGGGTTGCTAATCGTTGTTCCAATATAAATTTGTTAAAAATAAAAATGATAAATTTGTGAACAAACTCACAATATTTTATGTATTTTTATGACTTTGATTACATGAATCTCAACATATTTTTTATAATTTTTTTCAGTAGAATAATTTAAGTGGTAAGAACTGAAAGACATATAGTGTAAGTAGAAGAGATTCAGAGATCAATTTATATTTTTGTTTTACAAACAAAAAGTATATTTTATAATTTGAGAAATTATTTGGCTAATTACAAGTACTTGAACAAAATAAATGTGTAAATCGGCCCCATAATTACTTTTTTTATGCAGCCATAATTACATTTCTTTTTTTGACGCAACCCCACAACTGCATTTAGTAAGAGTTGTTTGGTGTTGCAATTCGTCCTCAATTTAGAATAAATTGTGGTGAAGAAAAACATAAAGATAGGTAGAATTTGTCTTTAAATTTATGACTTTTTATCGTTCTTAAAGTTGTCCATGTTAAAAAATTTAAAATAATAAATTTGTATTGAAATTTGTGTATGTTATATTAAATGTATAAGTGTTGTTTTTAATAAAAAATTACTACTTTTTGTTGTTCTTTTTTGGTAAATCAAATATATTTTTCGCGCGCAACTACAAAGACTAATTCCCTCGAAATAATTGAGATTCATTTTGTTGTTTTAAGATATAGAGTATAATAATATTAAACATATTAGACAAGTACTTTTGAATTAATAGTAAGACACACAAATTTAATCTATAGTGGACCAATCCTACCATCTATTGGTTGGGGTTCAATTAAAACATATAGATTTTTTGTACCAATAAAAACATAGATCAGAGAGGATTGAAAGATTCAAACGTGAAATATAGAGAGAAGCATTACTATAAGAGGTTTCAAACCTACAACTGAGTTTCTTATCACAAATGATAGTGAATTTTGAATACATTCTAAGAAAAAATCTAGAATATTAGTGTAATGTTTATATATATATATATTTATATAAATGAAAGAGTGTGGTTGAACCGTTAGAGTTTATCTTACATTAACTAATGGTTGATGGTTCAAATCATCACCTTAAGTACAGAGTAGTTTTAAATCTTTAGGTTAGTTGTCTCATCTTTTGAGGTACCTTCAATCTAGTAAGGAGAATAATCATTGTGTTTAGCGGTTGATATATGATCTCAACAAAAAAATACTATTTTTTCTACAAAAACTATTTTTTTTAAATGCATTAGTTTTTTTTTTGACTAATTTAAATGCATTAGTTGACAAATAGTTATTTGTTTATTTTTTTAGGCATAGTTATTTGGTTTTAAAAAATGATAATTATTTATCAAGTAGGGAAACAATTGCATTTGTTCAAAACAAACAATTGTATTAAAACACTTCAACTTGTTGCTGTACCGTAGAAGTTTTGATACAATGTTAATCTGTCATAATAAATTTAATATTTCTTCCGTTACAAAATGAGTGTTGCTTTACCTCATAAAATTTGTTTTAAAATGAGTGTTGTTTTTTTAATTATCAATGCAATATTTTTCAATTATACCTTATAACTATTATTTCATGCATTATTTACAATAAAACAAAGAAAAATAAAGTGTCGTTTTTAAATGTGAGATTACTTTTAACATAATGATTGTATTCCTTAATATATGCAAAACATAAAAAACGACACTTATTTTAAAACAGAGCAAATATTATAATACTAATCTTCTTTTAAAAATAGAGTGGTTAGAGTTCAAATTTCGATTATTGACTTATTAATTTTGATATTTTTCTATTAATTGAGATAAAAATTCTAGACAGATAATAGTATTAGTTTATTGGGCGTATTTTTTTTGGTACATAATTTATTGGGCGTATACTAAATGAAATTGAACATGACTTCACAGAAAAAACTAGTAGCTAAAGTAAAAGGTCATGTTAACATGTGCCTTAAAGGCATATTTTAAGATGTTAAAAGTAGTAAATTTTTAAAATAAAAGTTTATATTTTAATTTTTGAAAGTTTCAATGTACAATTTCCAAAATAAAGTTTCTTCATTTGAATCTTTAACATGTGCCCTTAAAGCACATTTTAACATTTTTCAAACTAAAATACTACTAGTGCGTGCTACAATGAAGTTGAATATGACAACTCTTCAACACGGAAAAAAAGATGAGGTGAGGTGTTCATTCCACGGAATGACGTATTTGACGTACAAGTCTATGGTGCAATATGAATTCATTTAAATAATTTTAAAAGTGACAAAATATAAAATCCATATTTAACCACTTTTGGTCCTTGATAAAAAATACACATCATTCAAACAATATCCAAAAATAAGAGGATAGATTAAAATTCTAGAAAAAAATAAATTGAAGGGTTTGGGGCTGCATAAGATCGGAGAATTCAATTATTATTTTTTTGGAAAAAATGGTGTTGGAGGTTTAATTTCATCAAGTTGTGTATTTGTATTTTTATAATTAGTTTAAGTTAAAATTGAGATTTTTAGGAGTTGATTGATTGTAAAATTAAAGAAAAAAAATTATTCAAAACTAAGATTTCTTTGTATAAAATTAAAAACTTTGTTTAGAAATGAAATTTTGATTAAACTTTATAAATTTTCCGGCGTTGTTCTAGAGTGTTATGGCATTGTTCTAGTCTTCTAGAGAATTATATTTTGCAGGTGAATACTATATGTATTCTTGGAAGTGACAAAAATTACCATTTGATATATATATATATGATCAATCAAGAGGGTTGGAGCAAATGAGGTAATTTGGAATAGATTTATTCTGTTGGACGTGTCAATATTTGTTTAGAAACTATTACCTCTGTCTCTAATTATAAGACTTTATTTAACCATTGTACGTATGTCAATGCATAATTTTGATCATTAATATCTTTAGTTATTTAATAGTAAAAATTATAAAAATTTGATATTTTGAAAGCACTTATCAAAACAAATCAAACAATATCTTATTATATATTAATATTTACATCTATGTATTATTAAAAAAATACGGTCAACACATTTTTTTTTGAAACAACTAAGCAATGAATATTATTAGCACGGGATGGGCACAAGGAGTGCTACATCACCGGCGATAAAAAGAAGTATTCAAGGTACAATACATAATGAGAAGAAAAAACAGTGCGCAAAAATACATGAGCAAAGCACAAGTTACCCACCCCTCCAGCCAAGACAAAGTAGAGGGTTGGTATACCAACAACTAAAGTCAATAGAAAAAGATTTATGTTTCGCTTTAAGTCACCACCAGACCTGAATGATAATGTGATCAACCACTTGGCATGAATCAAAATGTTGTTGACGAAAAATTCCTTCATTACGGCATTTCCAGATCAACCAAATGGAGGCAAGCCAAATAATCTGAAAAGCTAGATTGGGTTTGGTCGTAAAAAATTGAAGGCCAGAAAACTGATATGCATGTGTGGCCGCATCCGAGGATAAAGCGCCCTGAACACCTAACCAGGATAAGATACCACTCCAGACATTATGAGCAAAATTACATTCAAAGAACAAGTGAGTTAGAGATTCCTCTGTTTGACACCCAAAGCTGCACATATGAGAGCCGACAGGAATAACACCCCGCCGGAGAAGGTTGTCTTTGGTTGGAATGCGATTGAGCAAGAACCGCCAAGCAAATACGGATACCTTCAATGGAACCACCTTATGCCACGACAATGTGAGGTTAAAGCGGTGTCCGGCAAAGGCATCATCACTATGAGTAAGGTAAGAGTATGCATCCTTGACGGTATATGCATCAGAGCAAATTCCTGTCCACCGCCACCTGTCAGAGACACCTTGCTGCAAAACAATGTTATGAAACAGAGCAATACATTCCACCAACAATTCTTCTTCCCACACAAACAAAGGCCTCCGCCACGTTCAACCACCACCGCCCACACCCACCCCCGTCGGCACATCTCGCCAACTGTAACCTGACCAGTCGTGCACAAACCTGCCAGACGCGAAAACTGCCTACGCAACACTACTCCAGCACCCAACCATGGATCGTCCCAAAAAGAAGAGGACTCACCATCACCTATTTGACGCGATAAGAAAACATCAAACCACCCAGTCATGTTATTGAATGTACCCCGCCTAACTAACATGATATCCTTCCACCAATTTGAAGCCCGGTTACCCCCATCTTGAATATCCCCACGAGCTACACCGTATTTACATTCTAAAACACGACGCCATAAGCCCTCCGATTCTGTTTTTACCCTCCAGCACCATTTACCTAACAAAGCAATGTTAAATTCCCGGACCCTCCGAACCCCCAACCCTCCTTGCTCCTTAGGAAGACAAATTTTGTTCCAGTGTATCCAATGAATTTTACGCGACTCCCCATCCCCACCCCACAAAAAACATTTAAAAAGAGATTCAATAGTAGAGATGATACCTGAGGGAGCCTTGAAAAAGGAAAGAAAGTAAACCGGGATTGAAGACAAAGCGGCTTTGAGCAACACCAGGCGACCTCCCATGGACAAATTTCGACATTTCCAAACAGACAGACGACTTTTGATTTTATCAATAACAGGTTTCCAAAAAGAAAGTCTCCGTGAATTACCACCAATCGGAAGCCCAAGATAAATAAAAGGAATTGAACCCACACGACAATGTAAAGAGTTTGCTGCCATTGCCAACCAAGAGAGCGTAACGTTGATGCCAACTAACATGCTTTTGTGAAAATTTACTCGGAGGCCAGACATCAGTTCAAAAAGGAGAAGAGTGGATTTTATGGCACAAATGTTTTCCCAGCTCTTCTCCTCAATCAAAAGAGTATCATCCGCAAATTGGAGATGTGAAATGCATAAAGGATTCGCCGTCCCGATATGAAAACCAGTAAAAAGACCAGCGTTAACCGAAGCTGACATCATGGCACTCAGACCCTCCGCCGCAATGAGAAATAAGAAAGGAGACAGAGGATCCCCTTGTCGAAGGCCCCGTTCAAAACCAAATTCATATGTTGGGCATCCATTAACTAGCACAGATGCCGATGCTGAGCTAATACATTCAGAGATCCAACGGCACCAGATGGCAGGAAACCCCATTTTTTCCATTACAGAAAGCAAAAAGTCCCACTCCACCGAATCGAAAGCTTTCTCAAAGTCAACTTTGAACATGAGCAGTTCCCTTTTCTCCTTTTTGGCGGTATCAGCCAATTCATTAGCTATCAAAATACTATCCAAAATTTGCCTGCCCCTGACAAATGCTGATTGGACCTTAGAAATGACACTGCCCATTACTTTACTCAGACGGTTAGCTAATAGTTTCGCCAACACCTTATAAATGCTATTGATCAAAGAGATAGGACGATAATCAGATATGCGGAGAGGAGCTGACACTTTTGGAATTAGAACAATGAAAGTGCTATTTAAACCCTTAACCAATCTGCCAAATTTATGAAACTCATCGAAAAAACAGAGGATGTCACTTTTCAGATCAGCCCAGAATTCTTTCAAAAATCCACTATAAATCCCGTCTGGTCCCGGACTCTTGTAGCTGTCGCAGTCCCAGACCGCTTGTTTAATCTCCTCCTCCCCAAAGGGAGCCACAAGAGAGTTAGCTTCTAGATCACACAAGGATTTAAAATTCAAACCCCCCACCTCCACTTTAAACCGCCGAGCTGATTTAAAGTGATTAGAGAAATGATTAAAGATAGATGAACGAATTGGTTGGACCCCTTCCACTTGTGAATCATTGACATTGAGAGTAACGATCATATTATGACGTTTTTGAGAATTTGCTAAGACATGAAAGAAACGAGAGTTGGCATCGCCTTCGCGAAGCCACCTATGACGGGACTGTTGCCAGGATATACTGCACTCCGATTTAGCTAAAGAGAATAGCTTGACAGATAATTCTCTCCTTTCTGTGACCTCCTGCTCATTTAAAGGAAATTGTTCACCTTTAAGGTCGAACTCACCAATACGATCCTTAATAATTGAAATGCGGCTTGGGAGATTCTGCACATGCTTAATATGCCATTCTTTAAGTGCTTTTTTAACAAGCTTTAGAGTTTCTTTAAGAGTGAAACCTGCCCAGCCATCTATCTGACAAGAACGTAAAGTATGTTGGACAAATAAAGAGTAGCCCGGGAAATCAGACCAGCATTTCAACATACGCAAAGGTCTAGGCCCCCAATCATGAGTTTCCTCACGCAATATCAATGGGCAGTGGTCTGATAGGCCTCTTGGAAGAGCTATCTGAAAAAAATTAGGCCAAAAGTCTAACCAATGATGAGAAAGTAAGAAACGGTCCAACCGACTCATCGCGGATCCATCCGTGCGATACCAAGTAAAACGACGGCCAAGGAGTGGGAGGTCAGTTAGCTCGGCCATATCAATAAAGGCATTGAAAAGGGTGACATCTGCTTCAACAACCCTTGACACACGACCGCGACGTTCACCAACCTCCCGAATCGCGTTAAAATCACCACAAATACACCAAGCACTGCCACTATCAGCTTGATACAGTTGTCCTAGAACTTGCCATAGCTCGGATTTGCCCCTAGTGTCACATGGGGCATACACATTAGCTAACACAAACGACTGACCTGAAGAAGAAAAGACACCTCTACAAATCAGACTATGATGAAGGGAAACTGAGGAAACCATGGTTATCGTATTTGTGTTCCATAAAGTTATAATACCACCGGATGCACCGACTGAAGGTCTAAAAGAAAAATCCACATTATTACCACTTCATAAAGCCGACCGAACATACTCATCAATCTAAACCATTTTAGTCTCTTGAATACAAACTATATCGGGGCATAAGTCAACAATCAATTTACGAATCTCTTTACGTTTGAAAGACCCTCCCAAACCTCTGACATTATAACAAAGTATCTTCATGAGAAAAAACAACACCTAAAAGAACAACCAGGGAACAAGCCTAACACCCAGGCGGTTTTCCACCCGCCGACTGTGCAGCTATCTTAGATTTTAACATATCAAAAATATGATTTTCGATGCCAGCCTTCTCCCCTTTAAAGTGCAACTTTAATTTGTCCCCAAAATCAATAACATCCCGAGCAAAATCATTTGGTTCCCCATTCAATGTCAAAAAATGTTTCCAATCCTCACCCTTACCGTCAGCACCGGAGGAGAAAGAAGAAGTATTACCTTGATTGATTGAGGTACAAGCATTGTCATTACGGTATTTTTGTTTGGTGGACTCCATGGCACGCCACTTCCGTTGTCTTTCCTTCTCCGGTAACCTTGTCATGGACTTGATGGAAATACAAGTGTGCCTACGGCGTCGGGATGGCTTTACCGTCGTCGCCGTATAGCTAGGCTTAAGACGATTGCCATCGACCTCGTGTGTAGGAGCATCAAGAACGTCGAGGATTGGGGCGGAGGCTGTGGGCGTGGTGGCCACCACCTCTACTGATTTGCACATCTCCCCAAGTGACATAATACCAGGTCGCAGTGGTGAATTGAGTCTGGAAGGTATTGAATGAGAGGGCTGATGCTTGGAATTGGAGTTTGAAGAGTGTGTGCGATGGCCAATCCGACCGCGAGAGGAAGAGGTCTGTTTGGAAAGTGAAGAAGAAAGTTGTAAAGGAACGGGAATGGCAGTAGTAGAAGTGCAATTGGGCCTAATGTGAGACCCATCCCTGGCCTCTAAAGACATATCTACCAAACCTGCTTTTGACACCTCCCTAGTGACCAAGTTAGCACCATCCTCTGATGCCTTAGGATTCCCTGTTTCTGAAAAAATATTCACAGCCGAGGGTAACAACTTGTTACAGTCCACATGTTGTAATTGGAAGCACTCCCACTCCTCATTCAAATTTCTAGCTAAATCATTAAAATTGGCATTACTGCTAAGTTCCCTATATTCAACAGAGACCATAGAATTTGGAAAGAAGGTTGAAGCTGACAAAGGTGTGGCTAAAGAATTAGGGACAAACTCATGGTCAATCAAAGGATCATACAAAGCATCCTCAATCATTCTTAACAAAAATAATTCCCCGTCGATCAAAACCTCCGTGCGAAAATCAATGACATCTTGAAAAGGACAAGAAATAAGAATACGAGCATAGTCGGCATGCAACCTTTTACTCGTTGCTAAATCAACACAAACAAAATCTCCCACCACCGTGGCAATGGTTTTGAAGAAGTCCCCAGTCCAAACATGTAGAGGTATGCCAAAGACTCGTATCCATGCACTGCAATTAGCTAATTGCTGCTTAGAGTCCAGAGTGCAACATTTTTAAAATAATTCTCAAAGAATTTAATCGCTCCGGCAATTGTAAGTTTGACATCTTCCTCCAGGCTTGCTGAAAAAACATAAACTTGATCACCTCCTAGTGGCAAAACCCGGAAAGATTGAAAACCAGCATCCTGAATTGTTTGTTGCAAAGAACGAATTTTGAGAACATCAATACAGTCAAAACATAATAAATGAATAGTGCAACTTTGTCAAACAAAGTCTTATAAAAAAGAGAGAGAGGTAGTAGTTCATAATAATTTATCAACAAAAGATAACTTGATGAGGAGGGGGATGCCCGGTTTAGATAATCTACATTGTTCAAGAGGTTGTGAGACTAATGAAACAACCAACCATTTATTTCTTGAATGTGATGTTTTTTATACTCTTTTTAGGGCAGTTACAAATTGGTTGGGAATAAGTGGTGTTTTTTCAATTGATGTTCGTTATTATGCTGTTCAATCCGGTAGTAGCTAGCTATTTGTTTGATAAAGAGTTTGAAAGTATATTTTTGCAACTTGTTGTTCGCTTATATGGAAAGAATGAAATATCATATTTTTTGCACCAAAATTACTATTTATGATCTTGATTATTGATAAAGCAAGACCCTTGTTTAATGGTGGTTGAAGAAAAGGAAAAAAAAAAAGATTTTTGAATTTTTTGTGGTTTAATCTATTATCTTGTTTATGAGTTGGAAAGACTTGATTTTAAGAATGTTAACGAGGCAAAGAATAGAGGATGTGCCGTGATTGTCTCCCTGTTCCCCACTCCGCCTCTTAAACTTCTCTCTGACCCTGTTGTGAGGAAAAATTTCTCTTCATTTTCATCTCCACGGATCCCCTCTGTGTATCCACAGAGCTATACGAAATTAACAAAAAATTTATACTTTTTAATCAAAAGCACGACACTAATATCTTATTTTTTTCTAAAAAAATATACATATTTTCTATCTTTCATTTTTTAAAAATAAAAATACATTTTGCATGAATAACAAAAAAATACAAAAACACTTTCTAATATTTCTTTTTGTAAAAATAAATAAACATTCAAGTGAATTTCTTGCAACCATAATATTCGTAATTTTTATAACATATTAATCATTATTTTTTATAAAAACATACTAATTTATATAATTTATATAATTATACATTATATATACAATATTATTTAAATAATATTGTCAAGGTCGAAGAATCCACTTTGGGAGAGAATATCATCTTTGGTGGTTTTCATCGATCTTACATTACATATGGAGGTGTCTATTCTAATATAATTTTTGTTGTTGTTGATTTATGATTTTAATTTAATCAATTTATATTTGAACATCACTAATAGTGTCCATCCCCCTCATGGACAATACATACCCTTTCAAATTGTTTTTTCCTTGCACACAAAACTTCAAATTGGTAAACATTATTGTACTATTGATTTATTTAATTTGGAAAAACTGAAAGGGTAATGGAAACGATATTTTAAATTTTAAAAAGAAAAGTGACATTTTGAGCAGCTAGTTCGTAGCCGTCCTAATTGGAGGCTAGTGTTTGGATCGTAATGAAGGGGTTAAATACTTTTCAAATTTGAAGGCACAAACAAAGTGAAGTTTGGGTCCACTTGCTTTAGTTGTCCAACAATGGAAATGGAAAGGAAAGAGGGAGGATGTTACAAAGATGTGCATATATATATATATATATATATGAAACAAAATTATTACTATCTAATAAATTTTTGTTGGTGATACTCTCTTCGGTCCTTAATATAAGAAAAAATATGATTTTTAAATTTATTAAATCTATATTATACTACACTAGATAGTAGATACACTAGATAATACTACATAAAATGAGTTTTTTAATGTTAGAGATAGGTTAATCTTCTAAATAGACCCAATTTAAAAAGTCATCTATAATAATATTGCGTCGTTCAAACTTGTAAATATGGTATTTAAGTGAATTAGTTTTGCAATTTATAATAGGATAGCGGCGTAGTTTGCTGCTTCTTTATACGTATATATATTGTCAATTGCTAGAATTTTATCCCTAAAAAATAAATAAGTAGGCGTATCCATAGACAGATCTATGTTGTGGCATGATGCAGCTTTATCCACATTAATATAAGAGTAAACCACTAATTTAGTCACTAATTTTATAAAACACTCTCAAATAGATTATTTACTTTGTGAATATTTTTAAAAAGATCATTGAAATTATTTATTTGTCAAGTTTAATTTGAATAAGTGCTTATATTTTAATGAACAAATGGGTTCATTTAAATTTTGGGTTTGTCTCATATAGGCCCCTTAAATTTTTTATATAATTGATAAGTCTTTTAAGTGTTACATACTTACTCTTCCGGTTAAACACTTAAATGATTTATTTGTTACAACAAAAACTCTTAGGTGTGTTTGATCTGTTAAAGAGTCAATATTCGACATAACAATACAAGCCAAACAGTACAACACAAGATAAAACATTACAACACAAACTTTTATGGTACTGAATAATTTTTTGTTTTATACGATATTTGGTGAAAAAAAAATGTGTTTTGATATTTTAGACAACTTTTGCTTGAGACAAAAGATTGTGTTGTAATTTAGTTGAGAACAAGAATTTCTGTTTTTGACCTGTCATTTGCCCCCTATTTGTCCCGTCCTGAAACAGTTTACGATCAAACATAGTACAACTGTAATTGTCTTATTCAATCCCTCACTTTTAGCGGATCAAACACACTCTTAAGAGTCTATGAGTTACAAAAAAACACTTAAAATACCTATATGTTACAAGACAAAAATTATTATAGTATATTATGTATTCCCTCCGTCCCTTAATATAAGACCCTTTTTGACTAAATTTTACTATTCATCTATCATGTTTTGACCGTATTTTTCTAATAATATACAGATGTAAATATTAACATATAAGATCTTTTTTGATTTGTTTTGATGAGTATTTTCAAGATATCAAATTTTTATAATTTTTACTGCTACATAATTAAAGATATTAACGATTAAAATTGTGCATTGACGTACGTATAGTGGTCATAAAGAGTCTTATAATTAAGGAAGGAGGGAGTATTATTTAGCCAAACCATTATCAATGTCCGGATCCATCCCTGAGCATATCAAAATTCAAATTCTCATTCATACACATACGTGCAATATATTCTACCAACTAAATTAAGTTCAAAGGATAACAATTCAATATCATAAAACCTAAACATGATTATAAAATATAAACATGATTATAACATTTATTCTATCATAAGTGCACACACGATAAGTATGCGTTTTTTTTTATACATACCTTGTACTAGTAATACTCTAATCTCCAAAATCCATATTTCCATACTGTTAATACTTAATATTATACTATATGATTCATTCATCAATAATGTTGAATCCATGGTGGCAGCCATAATTAGGGCAGCTTGGTATGATTCAACATTGGACCAAATAGACGGCTGCAGTGCTGACCAAGCTTAACTTCCAAATCCTTCTGGCCCACTCTCAACTATACTAATCATATGACAACGAGAAAATAATTAAAAACCTTGTCCTACGTTATTTTTTTGCCTTTAGGAATAATAATAACTAACAAGAGTATCATACTTAGAATATTATGACCCAATGACTTTTCATTGTTGCCAAGATTAGTTTGTTTCAACCAACAAGAGAGACGGCTAACACAATGTTTGAAAACACTTCTTCCGTTTTGTCCTCTGCCTCACTCACTTACGGAAAATAATTTAGAGCAGGAGGAAATTTCTTCGAGTAAAATAAATCGGTCGTCTCTCATTCGCTTTCTTTTGTTGTAATTTTATCACGCAGTTATAAATTTTAATTGTTCTATTTAGATCGTGATTTTGAATCTAACTTGAGCTAGTATCTTCTTAATTTGTTTAAGCTCAACTTATGATATAAAACTTAAGATGTTTTCTTCGTGCATGTGAAATATGTGAGAGTGATTATAAATTTAACATTTAATTTTGTAAAATCGTCTTCTCATAAATCATAATCAAGTAAATTTTATTTTGCCAAATTTAATGACATTTAATTAAGAGTTTTTTTTTTGTTTGACAAAACATTTAATTAAGATTTTGTGCAATTAACCTAGAGAGAAAATTCAATGACCTACCAATAGTTTTTTACTACTTTAATTGTTTGAATTAAAATTGAAACAAAAAAGAAAAAAACCGTCCCTTATGCAGCCAAAACTACACCCTCATCTCTTGGAAGTTGACTTATTCTCTTTTCACTCATGTAGTGTCAAGTGACAACGTCGTCATTCCATCGATTTCAAATTATTTTCAATTGAGAATTGAGATATTCAACTGCCTATGTAACATTTCTTCCAATATTATTTGAACAAATATTATCTGTTTAATTCACTTACTTCGAAACTTCACAATTATTCCGAACAAAATTCAGATTATCCGCGAAGGATAAATGAGTAAATTTCGACCCGATCTCAAGTCTACATCTCTAAAGTATTATCCGTTTTAGGGTTAACCCATCACAATTTTGTTCTTTGTAAAAAAGATGCATCGGTTGGTATGAGGAGTGTGACATGTTGTATATAAACTATCATTAGCCTTGAGTTCCAAGCGATGAGACTTATAGGTGAGCCAGAACAGATGCCCCCAATCGAGGCCAAAGGGTTGTGGATTCGAAAACGAATTTTATCGTTCCCACAGACGGCGCCACTGTTCCAAACAGAACTCAGATTTAACTGCGGAGGATAAATGAGGGTATGTTTCAACCCGACCTCAAATCCACATTTTCGAGAGATTGTCCGCTTTAGGGTTAACCCGTCACAGTTTTTTCTTTTGTAGAAAAGACGTCTCGACTTATTCGAAGAGTGTGGCGTGTTGTATATAAACTACCGTTAACCTTGAGTTCCAAGCGATGTGAAACTTATAGGCGAGGCAGAACAGCGCAATCTGTAGAGACGATAAATTTTTTTCTCAAATCCACAACCCTTTAAATTCGACTGAGAAACATCTGTTCTGACTCACCTATAAGTCACATATCACTTGGAGCCACCATTATGCCATAATAACAACAATAAAATTGCTTGGTCAATAATGAATATCTTATGAGTGATGTGAAAGATAAGACTATGAACTCATACCTTATGTCCACCCATTATTTTTTCTATATCGGCATATGATTGGATTTAAGCGAATAATTAATTTTATGCTAAGAACATAGAGAAATTCTATGGTACAATAGATAGATAAATTCTTTTTTTTTTTTTGGTACAATAGATAGATAAATTCTATTGTACCAGTATAATATATTTAAAATAATAGAAAATCAGTATTTTTTAAAAAATATAAAACATTTTTATCTTTTAAAATATTATAATAATTAAATATCATTTATTAAAATTGGCAAAAAAAAAATTGACTTTTTTTATTTTTTCAAAATTTTATTATTCATAATAGTAAATATTGAATTTTTTAATGAAAAAATATAAAAATTAGTAATACTTATAAAAATAAAATTGTGATTTTTCTTATGAAATTATGTTCTCTAAAATATAATATTCAATAAATAACTTTTTATTTTATAAAAATAATTATTTATTCATCATTTTAAAAATCAAGTATACTCTTAAAAATTTGTTTATTGCACCGTAAAAGCTCCAAATAACATATGATCATTCAGACCATGTACATGGTTATCCATTTACATACGTGATGTTTTGTGTGAGGCATATATAAAGGGTCATGTTTTTTTTTTTTAAAGTTAAAATGTCATGTTAACAGCCCTAATGACACATTTTAATATGCTAAAAGTAGTAAATTTTTAAAATAAAAGTCAATATTTTAAATTTTAAAAATTTTAATACATAATTTTAAAAATAAAATTTTCTCATTTAAATTCTTAACATCTCTTTAACATGTATCCTTAGAGCACATTTCTATATATAAATCCCTAATGTTGCACAGATAGGCTGAGAATTGCGGCCGCACCAAATATAGGAATTGAAAGAATTGCAATTCCAAATTGAGTGCTGCTACAGTAGTGTTAGCCAGGTAAACGTTATTTCTTTTTGTAAGTCATTTTTTATTTTTATGTATAGTTAGTTAACTACTTAAATAATTTTTTTTGAATTGTTTTGTCTTTTTACTTTGTTAGTTTGGAATATTCACCAGAGATAAGATGTTCTCTGTTGTTAATTTCACCGTAGTTGTTAGTGATTTTTTTGAATATGTCAATTCTATAGTAGAAAGACATTATTGATCACACGCTTATTATTTATTTTGATTTGATCAAATGCGATACAAGAGTGATATCTCAAAGAAAGAGCAACCAAAAACAAAAGTATTAAGGCGTAATTGAAGATTAATAGACATTATATTTATAAGTGAATTATCAGATTTTATATTAGTAAATATAATATCATTCATATGGACACATCAAGCTGTCGAAACAAATATCTTGTCTAAAAGATGGAAAAATGTGTGGAAACAACTCCCTAATCTAGAAGCAACAAATTTAGTTGTTTTCTGAATAATTTCTTAACCCACCGTGATCATTCCAACACCCATGGGCGGATTTACCACCCGGGCTGCTAGGGCTGTAGCCCGGGCTCGGTCGGAATATTTTTTGTTTTAGAGGTAAAATTAGGGTAAAATTGATATTTTTAGGAATTAATTTAGGGCAAAATTAAAGTTTTTTGGTTCAGAACTCAGATTTTTCATCGCAAAATAATATTTTTGGTGTTTTAGGAGTTAACTTAGAGTAAAACTGAGATTCGAGAGAATTAATTTAGAGCAAAACTGAGTTTTTTTTTTTTTTTAATTTGAAAATTTTCAATGTAAAATAAAAATTTTTGTTTAAATTTTAAATTTTATTCGGGCTTTATATATTTACTGGCTCCGCCACTACCAACACCTTCCATAGTATAGTTGTCGATCATGATCGTTTTATTTCCATTCAAATATTGGACATGCTCTTTAAATATGGCATATCATATAACATGGAGAAACTTACAATTAATTCTAGATGTAATAGGTATCAGACAAATCGTTTAGTAAAATTTAATTAAGTTCAAATTTGAGTGGAACAATTTTTGATTATGTTTTATCCACGTTGCAGACGAACTCTAAATTATTAAAATCATTTTTTTTTAGAATCGGAAGGGTTAACACACAAAGTTCTTGAATTTATTTAGCGACACTGATATTCTTATTTTTTGATTTGGTTACTTAAAATTGTTCAGTACCTTTTCTATGACTAATGAATGGAGGAGTCTAATGAAGTCACAGCCGTTCAAAATGAAAACATTTTTTAGCAAAAAGAAAAAAATGAAAACTAGAAGACCCTACCATTTCATTTTATTGACCAATAGACCATATATATTTTCTACATCAAATAAAAAACCAACACGCAACTTAATAAGAGAATTTAAATAAGAAAATAGATTTACACGTTGAAAAAAAAGAGAACATCAAAATACTAATTGAGTTTGAATTTGTTTCATTTCCTCATACTATATTTGTTACTCCCTCCTACCTTAATTATAAGAAACTTTCCACTTTTTAGATTTGTTGGAAAACTAATGAATTAAGCTTTAATTATAGACCAAATACATTAGTTATTTAATAAATCTAAAAAATGGTAAATTGCTTATAAATAAGGTCGCAGGAAGTATCAATTTATAAAAGAAATAGACAACTATTAGAAGACCCTACCATTGCATTGACCAATAAATCATATTATATTACTATTCTAAATAAAATAAAATAAAATAAAAAACCAACACGCAACTTAATAAGAGACATTTCAAATAAGAAAATCATAAAAAGTATTGTTTTCAATATTATATTTATTTCTTTTATTTCCTTAACTTATGCTACAAATACACTCGTTACTCTTCACTATAAATATGGATCATCATTATAAATAAGAGTATTCCAACAGTAACACTTCAAAAAATAAAATGGAGAAGTCCCAATATGGAGAAGAGAATGAAGAACACAAGCTCTCTGTCTATAAGGATGGTTCTATTTGTGGCTATGATTCCCTTCACCATCTTCTCAAGGATAATCTCAAACCACATCACTTTAAGGTCACTCTACTCTTAGACTCAAATCATCATTCTTGTTTATTACTTTCAAGTGAAATTTTGTATAGTGAAGTTTAGTGACTCTCTTCAAAATGATATTTTGTGCTATTTTCACACACTAATTTGATATTAAGTTTTGACTTTTGACAAGAAATTACGTTCCATTTTATAAGACCTAGTTTGACTAAATGCACTATTTATATGTACTGTTTTAACTGTATTTTTCTAAGAATATATAAATATAAATATTACTACGTATCATATAAGATCTTGTTTGATTTGTTTCGATGAATATTTTTAAAATATCAAATTTCAATAATTTTTACTAATACACAATTAAAGATATTATTAACACAATTTATTAAGTGGTTGATGAATATAATAAGGTGTCGCAAGTCATTAATCATATACGCTAAACAAATTAATTACGATTATGAATGTTATTGACTATAATTTTTAGATGGTCATATATGAGACCTATCTAGTGAAAATGGATGAGAATGTTGATTCAATACCTATAGTTCAACAATATCTTCTTTAATGGATGGGATGAAAAAAATAGCAAAGCAACATTTGTTGATGGTGGAGTGTGTGGGAGAAAAAGATAGGCATTATTTAACATGAAAGTTTTAATTCTAACCACTTATTTTAATCCAAAAGTCAATAATTTTTCCTTTCATTCTAAAGGCTGATAATTAGGCTCCTCACTTAGCTTTCACACAATTTGTGTGCACACTTAAAAGTTAACTACATACTTGAACTAAGTTAATCATCTAATTTATCATTTCTCTATTCAATAGAACAATTTGTATAATAATATGTGTATGGAGAGAAACTTGAATCTTTGTCATGTCTTTAATTAACTATTTTTTCCTAAGACACTAAATTTTTTTTAAAAACTTTTTAACAAGTTTTTAAGTACTTATCTTATTTGAGGATTTTCCATTTGTAAATAATCCAAGCACATTATTTTTAGCTATGCATTTGTAGTATATTGGCTCTATATTTGTATTTGCAGTAGCATATGAACATTTGGATGATTTAATCCATCTTTAAAAATATATGATTTAATCACATATTTTCTGATGGCTGCTATGTGAGTACCATTTTGCAGGAAGTTAATCGTTTGCTTACCGGACTTAATTGCGGAAAAGCACTTGAAACCATTGCTCTACCAGAATCTGCTACAACTCTCTCTATTAAACATGATTTTGATCTTCAGGTATGAATACAATTCACTTTTTTCCAAAGGATATCATAAGATAAAAGGTACGCTCGATTAAACTGGTTGTGTCGCTTCCTTAAACTGACCGGCAGAGTATATGCTGCATTTCATGACAGAGTATATTGATTGAACAAGATGGCACAATAGATTATTTCTGCGGCATTGAAACTTATCTATTAGTTAAGCTATAATTTTTGCTTGGTCTCATAATTTTATGTTTACTTTTTTTTTTTCAGGCTTTCAGCTTTCATGCTGATAAAGAAGAATTAAGGGAACCACGAGTTGTGAGGGTTGGTTTGATTCAAAACTCTATTGTCCTCCCAACAACCGCTCATTTCGCGGACCAAAAACAGGCCATCTTTGAGAAAGTAAAGCCGATTATTGATGCTGCCGGTTCATCAGGGGTTAACATATTATGTTTACATGTAGGTTACATGCATATGAATATTTCTCAGAAAATATTTGGTGTTTGTTTTAATATGATTCAATTGTAGGAACTATGGATGATGCCATTTGGCTTATCTACTCGCGAGAAGAGGTGGTGTGAATTTGCTGAACCTGCGGATGGGGAATCGACTATATTTTTGCGAAGCTTTGCGTTGAAGTATAACATGGTGATTATAAGTCCGATTCTTGAGAGAGATATGAACCATGGAGAGGTTATTTGGAACACCGCCGTTGTAATTGGGAATCACGGTAATATAATTGGAATACACAGGAAGGTAAATTTCTTAAACTTTCTACTTCCGCTTCTAGCCCGTCTTTTAGTTATCTAACGAATGCACAACATTTGACAGAACCATGTAACAAGAGTCGGCCCCTTCACTGAGAGCACATATTATATGGAAGGAAATACAGGTCACCCTGTATTTGAAACAGCGTTTGGAAAGATCGCGGTTAATATATGTTATGGCAGGCACATACCTTTAAACTGTTTAGTGTTTGGCTTGAATGGCGCGGAGATTGTTTTCAACCCTTGTGCCACGGTTGGTGAACTCACCGAAGCAATGTGGCCAGTTGAGGTTAGTTTTTTATATATTGATGGAAGACATGTTCTATTTTGATTATTGTTTTTCTTGTGCTTAGATTGATTTATTTTTGTAGGCACGATATGGTGCAATCGCGAATAGTTACTATGTTGCTTCCATCAACCGCGTTGGGACTGAGATATTCCCAACTTCATTTACTTCTGGTGATGGCAAACCAGCACATTCAGATTTGGGATATTTTTATGGATCAAGTTATATTTCAGCACCAGACGCATCATGCACACCGTGTTTATCGCGTAACAGGGATGGCTTATTAATATCAGACATGGATCTTAACTTGTGCAGGCAGTTTAAAGACAAGTGGTGTTTCAGAATGACTGCACGATACGAGATGTATGCGGAAAAACTTGCTCAATATTTGAAACCAGATTTTCAGCCTCAAGTCATCCGCGATCCCTTACTTCATCGTAAGGAATCCTTGTGATTTATATATGATCCCTCTATCTCATATTGAATCACGTCAGTCAAAATGCTCCCTCCATCTCGTAGTTCTGCTACGACTACGAGTATTGAGGTGTTACCTTAAATGACGTGGTTTGTCCACGCGTTGATGACATGTCACAATAAATATTTTGACAATTTCTGTGTCAAAATATAAAGACTCAACAACTATATAATGTATCCTCCTTATTTAAATCCTCCTTGTATCACATCATTTCTGAATATGAAAATTCCCAAATCATGAAATTACAAAACTCAAATCACTTCTTCATTTCTAAATATCATTTACTGTATGTGACGCCTCAATGGTTTAAATAGAGCTACTTGATAGAGAGTATATTTTGACTCACTTGCATTATTACATTTTTGTTTTAAAGAAACTAAATTAACTCACCTAAATTAACACCAGAGAGAATCAAACATGAGATCTCGAGGAGGAGCACACTTTCAGGTCTCAAGTTTATACCGCCAGACCAACCCAAGTGGGTTCTTGCATGATTAAATTGGAGGACGGAATTTGTTATTTTGAAAATTTGTGGTCCCAAATTTTTTGATGTTCATATTTTCTGTACTCAATTTAGATGTTTACTGTTTTAAAATGAGAAAAAAAGACATACACACTCAATTGATACACATCAAAAGAATTTGAGAACTCGTTGTTTTTGTTTTACACAATAATGATAATGATAATGATTGGGTTACAATATGCAAACTCAAATCTATTTTCTTGGTCAAGTATACAAACTCAATTCAGTTATACTAATCCATCAATTTATGGATTAAGTGAACTAGGTTATAATGACATGATTCTGTGACCAACACATTTTTATAAAACATCCTAACTTTGAAAGCGTAAAGTCCAAATAGTATACCTTAGAGTTTAGACGGCAAAAAATTACTCCCTCCGTCTTAATATAAATATCACAATTTGATTTTGTACACTATTTCCAAAAGAAAAAAAAAAACTTACTCTGATTATACAGTTTTACTTAAACTTAAAAATAAATATATATAAGATATTGTTCTTTTTTTGGTACGCAACATATAAGAATTGTTCGATTTATCTCTATAAATATTTTTTTTGACGAACTCTATAAATATTTTTAGAATATCAATATTTTATAATTTTTAATAAAAATAATAAAAAATATTAATTTTCACAATGCATTCGACACTTATTTAATATGCATGAATATTGTTTTTTTGGAGGTATAGATCAAAAATAATTTTGGGTGTGGTGGTGAGAACAGCCCCCTTCTATTTTTATGTAAGCTAGCTCATAAAAGTTAGCCCAAGTTATTAGTTAAATTTTTGACATAAGATGGCCCATTTGTATGTTTTTTTCAAAGTTTTTTGTCTGTTTTCTTGATTCTTTTCTCGCACGTCAACTATTACTTTACTAATAAACGAATCTTCACTCCATTTTGGTTATATAATTCGTTTATCAAATCTTAACATTAACAGAGTCTTAAAAACGCTTTACTTGAATATTAGATCTCGATCTTTGTGAGAAGTGACAATCATTCTTGATCGCTACCTAATTCGTGAAATTTTCCTAAGTACAAGGTATGCGTTTATTTCGATGCATTCCTTCAAGCGTTGATTGTGTAATTTAGGTTAGATTTTTATGAATTTATTGATTCATTTTATACAACACATTTTTATTAGAGTTTTTATGATTAAAAGCTAATTAAGGTTGGAAATTATTTATCGGTGATTTTAGAAGCCAGATTAATTATTTCGAATCATATCTTTCGAGCTCTATTAAATATTTTTCGGCGAATAGTTAGATGCCTTAAGTATGTTCTGGGTTTTTGGGTATGATTTGCTTAATGTAGTTTTTATTCGAACAAACATCGACTTGCACCTGTATAATCTAAATAAATACAAGGGGTAAATCGGTAAGACACACAAGTATTTTAAAAGATTGTTTTAGGCGTAAAATCTTAAACTAAAATATTTTAGATATACTTAATTCACTATTTAGGCCCAAACATCAAGATTGTACAATTTTTGTCCTCAAAATTTTTATGACACAATTTTAGTCTCTTAGTTTTCCCTTATTGTACAAAAGAGATCCCTTGATTTTTTTTATACTCCTACTAGTAGTCTAAAATTTAGGACGAGTTCTAGAATCAAATGATTTTAGTCTCTCCCAAACGCAATTGCAGGAAATTGAACCGTGATTCTCTATATCAAATCCAACATCAATCACTACTGAACCAATTAACGTTTGGTTAGTGATTGTAATATCTAACTAATTAAAGTATTGTTATTTTGCATAACAAAATTTAACAATCACAATAATTGAGTGTTAGTATATATGGATTTGGATTCTCTGCTGTAAAATTTACACATAATATTCTGCTTATTGGATCTCAACCATCAATTTTAGATAAGATGATTCTAATTATAAATTCAGTTTTATACTGTAAAACAATCACAGCCGCCGATTTCAAATTGGACAGCTTAGATCTGTTACTGATAGAAGGGGGAATTTGGGGACCCGTTTGTTGCATAAAAAATAGTATGCAATCAACTGTATAACTTATTCTTTTATATTGTTTCAATTGCATATGTCTTATTTTAAGAAACCCCTATCCATATACATACTCTATATAAGTAGTGCAGTATATCGGTATATGTTTAATGTGAAGCCAATTTAGTTTTAAGATTCAATAAATGTATGTGTCCCACAAACTTATTATTGTAATTTGTTGTCACATTTCATGTCAGAATTTCTTATAGACCAATATTTTGATCAATCCATCTAGGTTAATTTCTTATAAGGATGTTGTTCAATATACTTGTTACTAGTTAGATATTCAAAATAAAAATGAAAAATAGAGAATTACTAATATGTATAAATAAGCTTGATCATGTTAAAATGAAATATAGTGTAATGCATATTTTTTATTATTTTAAAATCACTTGAGAGAAATTTATTAAAACTAACAATTGAAATTTTATTTTGATCAGATGAGGCTGAGGAGCGATATTGAAAAAGAAGAACAAGACACAAAGATTTTAAGGCGAAGTCCAAGAAGAATTGATAAGATAAGTGCATTACCAAATTGTATATTGTTATATATATTGACATTCTTGTCAACACAAGAAGTTGTGAAAACTAGTGTGTTGTCGAAAAGATGGAAGAATCTATGGAAGTATCTTCCCCATCTGATAACAAACTATGTCCAATTTCGATCATGCACCGGTTTCAGAAGTTTTGTGAACAACTTCTTAAGTCATCGTGATCACTCCAGTGCATTGCACAAAGTATTTATCGATTACGACGGCTTTCTTTCCTTTCAAATCATGAAGAAGCTTTTCAAATATGGCATTTCACATGATGTGGAGAAAATTACTATTAATGCTTTTGGTGCTGGTTATTACCGTCGAAATATCAAGATTTCCAATATCCTGCAGTCATGTCGTTCCATAAAATATTTGAACCTTTCATTTCAATCCAAAAGAGGAGAAATAATCTTTTCAAACACTTTAGACCTCCCTGAGCTGACATATTGTCGTCTCAGAAGAGTTTCATTAATTTCATCAAATGATGAAAATGGTTCTGTCGACCTATTTTCAAACTGCAAGAAACTGATCACTTTATTTATTGATTGTTGCAGTCTAATTGGAAAAAATATATTATTTGTATCAAATGACCAGCTTTCCAAATTGATCATAAGATTTGAGAAACGTTATGTCTTTAAGTACAAATTTCAAATGCATACTCCAAATTTGAAGTCATTTGCTTTTGCTGGTAGTCTTGATGTTATAAATTGCACTAGTCAACTATTTGAATTTGATCATGATCTCAAATTTCTTCAAGAGGCAAGTCTTGAATTTGTGTTCCGTGAGATATCAGTGGAGATTGCAAACACTGTGATGAGTTGGCTAAAAATGTTCAATAATGTATACTCAATGACACTTAGTTCTCCAACTACTAAGGTACGCAATAACTTTTCTATGTAAACTTTCATTTTTTTTAATTTGTTGAAATATATAAACTATCATATTATTATATGGGTTAATAGGCTTTTATAATTTTACTCTTTAAGCGAATTTTGATTTACTCCTTTAAAATAGTTTTTTTTATTATGTGAAGATTCCATTATTTACCCTCACTCTGTTGACTTTTTGTTTACGTGACGTCGTAGTTGATTTTTGTCTGTCACGTTAACAAAATGTCAACATAGAAGTTAAATGATGGATCTTCACATTGCATATATGTATTTAAAAAAATTACTGAATAAATCAAAATTCGTTAACTTTGCAAACTGCCCTTTTTATTCATCCATCCGTGCTGCTATTCATTCAAAGACCGATAATAAAAATGACAATTTTAAAGAGAGAGAAATAACATAAATGAATAATTGAGATGATAGCAGTACCGGTAGCATGAGAGGATAAGTGGGCCAAACCTATAATCTTTGCTGGTGAATTTGTTTGAATCATATATATATATATATACTTCTATTGACTAGGTAATCCTATTCATTCCTAATTTTCCAAACATCGAGCATGTTCGCTTTGATAATATGGAGTCATTGATCATAAAAATGGACCCTTTTGCACCTTTATATTCTCGGGAAGTATTGCGATTCTTAACTAAAAAGAGTCACCCATGCTGTAAAATTATTCCTACTTTCAAAGGTACGTAATACATATATATTTTTATTCTTTTTCATTATTCTCCTTTCACCATTGTTTTTCTCTTATATATTAAACATATTATTACAGATAAGTTTGAATAATAATAATAATAATAATAAATTCATGATATTAAATTTATCTATTGATTTACATTGAGGTTTATATCTAGGATTGTCTTAACATAGATTATGTTTTTTTGTTAATAGTTGCATTTTAGATATTTATAGCAATTTCATTTATTGATTAAATTGATTTCTCCGTTAATTATATGTTCATTTCATTCTTCAATCATTTAACATTTGATAATAACAATTTGCATTTTATTTGTTCGCTAACAGTTCCATTGTACTACTATGGAGGATATAAAATTGAAGATGATGATATATAAGATTTGTTGGGTTTAGAGATCTTTAATTAATTTGTTCCATTGTACTATGGGAGATATCAAATATTATTTGTTGTTCGCTAGTTTGTTTGAGGATTTTGCAAATGTCATTATTATTGTACAATGGTATTGATTGTGAAGGGTAAATCTCTCTTCAAAGAGAATTTGGTTGTTTATGATAAATTGAACTTGAGACTTTCAACCAATGAGTATCTATGTTATATTTTCTTTGATGGTACATTTCTCTATAAATATTTCTGAAAATTTGATTATATAGTGTTGGTTTGGTTGATTTCATATATCAAAATTCATAATAATTCCTTCTGTTTTTCACAAAATATATTTTATGAAAAATACTTTATCTTTTTTGGTGAACTTATAGAAAATAACTTGTGCATATATTTTTTGTCCCATTATGACAATGAATATACTTTATTTTTTCAATTACAAATTGCAAAATGATGTTTGAATATTAAAATTTTATTGTCCAATGTTTTTTTTATGTATATTCTTGAAATATGTGTAAAGTGTAAGAAAAAAATAGAAGAAATACATATAAACATAAATATATATGTTATAGGAATATGTCGTCATATTTTTTATATTCAAATAACAATTTTTTATTTATAAAAATAGAGATAAATTTAAAATCAAAAATAAATCTATTGTATACATCCAATATTAAGTCATTTTTAAAAAAAAACTTATAATTATGGTTAAAGCATGTTTTTTTTTTCTTTCAAAATCTTAATTTTTTTTTCTTGAAGAAGCTACACTAGCCCACCTAAATTATTACTGGAGAAAATCGAACCTGAGATCTCGAGGATGAGCACACTCCCAGGTCACAAGCCAATACCACCAAGCCAACCCAAGTGGATTTCAAAATCTTAAATTAGATCATGTTCTGTTACTACTTGATCAGTAAATAATTATAATGACTTAATTCGTTAGTTTAATTAGCTACTCCAATATGTGTTGATTTAATTCACATATATGTGATCTTACCATTTTGCATTATATTTGTTGTTCCCCAACAATTGATCCAATGACACACTATACGGAGGGTTACATAGTGAAGTTGAAACATATGAGCAAGACTTGCGCAGTAGTGCCACAAATATGAAGAAGGCTAATGTATTATTTTAGTCGTTGAATTTTATCTTGAAGCAGCTTTGCACATCTTAATAGATTCTTGTTTATCAAAAAATGAAGCTAATACATTGTACTAGTTTGCTTATTCAAGCAAGTACAATTTTAAAGGTAAAAGGTTGCAACCTGTGTACATTTACTTTTCTTCATCTTATTTCTTCTCTCTTGTTCATCCTCGTCATCATCTTCATACAACTCTTGTATCTTTTAAACTGAGTTTTGTTGTTAGGTAGGGGCAGGTTGGTTTGTTTGGTTTTTAGAGATGGGTGTATTGGTTTTAACTTTTGTTTTGCTGCCCTGTTATATCCTTCCTTGTGTGATTAATTAAGAATAATTAAATGTACAATTTTTAAGACAAAAATTTTATATTAAATTTTCTAAAATATGTTTTAAGGGCACATGTTAACTTTTATCTTAAAAAACTATTTTATGTTGTTTCAATAATCATCATCTTGCCAGCAACAATTAAAGTAGTGAACTCACAAAAAACAATTTCTTTAAGGACCAACTTATCATGTTAACTCACATGATAAACTTATTATGAAAACACAAAGCATCAATTATTATCATTTTCAGATCTTGAAACATGCTATCAAAAGAATTTGATGCTCATACATAACTTATCACTGTTTGTATACTGTTTGATGCTCAATGATTCACTACTTTGTGTTTTCGTAATTGAAGTAGTGAACTCACAAAAAACAATTATTCTTCCATCGACATCTATCCATTGAGTCCCGACAAAGTTGAATCGGTTCCAATAATCCCAACAGATCATTCTCTGCAACCTGATGAGAAACAGTAAGAGGAGTGTCCCAAACAAGGTTCCAAGACCATCCCGTACTAGACCACACCCCCATACCCGATAAAGTGGCGCGCTTAGGGGTTCAAAGATCGTATAACAATGGAAACAAAGTGCATAAAGGCTTCGAAAAATATTATCTAACATACTTTACAAAAATAAATGAGTCGATAAGAAGAAAAAAAAATTAAGTACCACATTATCTAAAAATTACGGTTCAATCATGGTCTTTATTTAGAAGAAACACACAAACACACACTAGCTAGCTAGCTATATAGCTATATAGCATGGTGTTTTATTTGGAAATACACTAGTTAATATATATATAGATCGATCAACCAAAATATCTTAAAAGCTTGCATTAATAATGTTGTTGTTTTTGGAGGTGTTGTTGTCTGAGGTGGTCCTTGTTGTTGTGTCCAAGTATGAGGTGAAAGACCAAGAATAAATGTGGTGTAGTTGACGGGTAGCTGGTGACGTGGCAGCAGAAAAACCAATTCTTACAGTGTCTGGAAGCACATCTTTGAAATCAATGACTTGAGAAATAGTTGAAATTTTACCATCCTCATAAGTTAGAACAACGTTCAATGTCTTAGAGGGAGAGTCATAAACAATTTTTACTTTGACCAACGAATCACTCACTCTATTCCATGTTGTTGTCTTTAAAGATTTCAAAGTGTTGACATTAATTCCAACATGTGTGTAACTAGGATCCCATGGATTAACATGATTATCAAACTCTACGCCAACATAATCATTGATTGCACTTTTCTCATTAACTATTCCTAAGTTTCCACCATCTGAGTTACTAGGAATCTTGGTGTTTACTGGTGCAAGAAAGAATACAAATCCATCAGCTGGCGAATAACTTTCGAAATTCGCAACTTTGAATGAGAAGGAAGTGACAAAGCTTGCAACGTTGCCGGTGGTACTGTCCCAGATTGGCACTGGTGTTGAATATGTGGCTCGACCAGTAACCCATTGAGTGGCATATGGATTGGTTAGTGACAATCTTCCATTGGGTAAAATCACGGCGCTGTTTTGCAATGAAATACTGGATTTGGCATTATTGAAATCGGAGATGGTGAAGGAAACTGTTTTTTGTGAGTTGGCTAGTTCTGTTGCTAGCAAGAGAAAGCAAGTTGAGAATATGACTAACACAACAGAAAATTGTTTCTGGTTAATATTTGCTGGTGGAAGAAAGAAAGCCATGCTACCACGTATGTATTAAGTTAATTAGTGGGTGTTTTGGTAAGTGTATTTATACACACTCACGGCTTTCTATATACACGGATACACCTCATATGGGTGTATTATGTATACACCTGAATTTAAGAGGAAAGAGATAGAGAGAAAATGATGCAATATCTTATTTTATTGTTGGTAGAGGTGGGAATAGGTCAGACTGAGCCGGACTTTGTAAGGTTTGAGTTTGACCTTCTTCGTATTTATGAAGTTTAAAGTCTGATCTGTTAATTGTGATGATTGTTTTTTAGCTCTTTTTGAAAGCCTGATTTAGTTTATAAGCCTATTTAAAAGCCAACTTTACATTAAGCATTTTTTTTTTAAAAAAAAGTTTATTCATATTGAGACATTTAAATAGTTTATTTTGTCGGTTATAATGTAGGTTTATATAACTTTATATATTATTTGACCTATTTTTAGATATTAATTTACTGTTACGTTGTCCTAATATTAGAAAAAGAATAACTATGTATTGAAAGGAAATAAAATTAAACTATGATCAAATACATAATTTTTTTGTAAAATCATATACATACTATAAATAGGTCGGCCTGATAAACTTTTCAATAAGCACAAGCCCGGCCTATTTAATTAAATAGGCTTTCTTAAAAGCCCGCACCTTATCTTTTTACTAAATAAGCCGAGCCAAATCGAGCTTTTAATTGGCCGAGCCGTAGGCCCCTGTCGAATAGTCTGGCCTATTCCCACCCTTAATTAGGGATGGCAAAAGCACCCAAACCCGTGTGACCCGCCCTAACCCGAACCCGAGTCAACGGGTAAAACCCGAGTTGACTGGGTTTGGGTGACACCCGATATTTCGGTTCGGGTTTGGGTAGTGTCAAACCCACACCCAAAACCCGAAACCACACCCGTTATATATTAAATTTTATAATTATCTCTCTTACCTTAACATATTATAGACTATTTTAACGTTGTAGACTATTTTTCATCCTTATTTTAATGTTGAAAACAATGTTAGGATATTGTAGACCATAATTTCGTTGAATTTTTCCGTATTTTTTTTCGTTTTGTTAATATAATTTCGGGTTTGGGTTCGGGTGGGAAAAACCTGAACCCAACGGGTTTGGGTTTGGGTGCTATTTTGCCACCCGAAAACCCCTTTGAGTTCGAGTTTACTGATGACTCACTATTTGTGTGTTATTTAGGCCTTTATTCATGAATTATTTCTTGCCAATATGGTGATCAAACCATATTTTAATCCAATTTCATTAGTTTTATTTACTTTTGAGTCTAGAATTATGTATTAGGAATAATTATGTAATCTGGATGAAAAAGAGTTAGTTTAGAGGCAATTTATGTCAAGGCATGTTATTTGGTTCTGGATCGTCATCAAAGGCATCTACTGATAATGACTGTCAAGACATCATGTTCCGTACAAGTCAACACAAGTCAAACATTGCTAGAAGACAAACCTGGGAACGTGCTAGAACATAGTGGAAGGCATCTTTGGAGGATAAGGTTGAAATGGCTGGCTTGCCAGCTGTCAGCATCACAATGATTGTAAGTGGTCCTTGCAAATGGAATATCCTTTATTCCTTGGGCTTTCTAGTCACAATTAAGGTTGCACCCGATCCAAGAAGGATTGTCCTATAAATACACAACCCTAAACCTAAAAATGCATGCTTGAAACTTAGAGAATAGATCTGAGAAGAAGAAGAGTAGTTGCGCCGTTTGAAGAGCTATTCTGCTGCAGAAGGCGACCGGTGATAACGAGAGGCACGACAGTGTCTGTAGGAGTATCTATTGCCTTGTAATGGGTATCACTACTTTACTTGTTATTATTGTTGTTGTTTCTATGCTCACTCTGAGCTAAACTCTTTGTAGTTGAGATTATGTGAAATTTAATATAATGGATGAATTATTTATGTGAATGAATGATTATTCTTGTATCATCTTTAACTTTATGTTTTTATGAAAATACATTTATTTCTTTGACTGATCAACTTAGATCTAAATACAAGTTGCATGTGTAGAGACATCTAGCATGTTAATGGAAATAATAAGGTTAATAAGGTTAAGTGGGAGCAGACATGTAATCCCTACCTTTTCTTATGGATAAGTTAAGGGCCTTAGTGGGAAACCAAACAAGCAAGTGCGTTTCTGAACTCTAATGGGATTAATAGTGACCTCGACAGAGCCAGTCCATTATACCCTGTTTTAATATCTAACGTTGTAGACATACACCACAAGGCAAGCTTGCTCACAGATGGCACAACAGTAGTTATCATTCACTGCACTTCATTCATGTGTTAAATAGATCATAATCTCAGCTACCATTTCATTCTTGTTTTCAATCATCACTTTACATAACTGTTATTTTATTTTATTAAACAAACCAATTATGCTTTGTTACTATTGCAATAAACTAAACACTTTATCTGAACTTGGAATGCATAACTCATAGACTATTCCCTGTGGGTTCGACACACTCTTTACTTATTACTTGCTACAGTTAACTGCGTATACTTGCGTATTCAAACTACACAACAAGTTTTTGGCGCCGTTGTCGGGGAATAGCGTAGTTTTAAGTTCCATTTTCATTTACTGTAGTTTTAGCTTATTGTTGTTATTTGATCTTTTCTGTCAAGTGGTTTATCTACAGGGTGCGTTGACATTGCATGCGTAGATTACTTACACCAGAGTACAGACCAGATCCTGAGATAGAAAGAACATTCAGAATTCGTAGGAAGAATACAAGAGGCAATTAGAGGCAAGACATTGGTGTTGGTTTGGTTTTTGAAGACACAAGTGAACAAATTCAATTTTCTGGCTCTAGTTCAGAAGAAGAAGTAACCATGGCTGATCCTGAAGAACAACCAGCTGCAAGAGGGCAGAACCCTCCTGTTGAACCTCAAAATCCTGACATTATTGGTATTGCCAATGATAGAGGGAGGAGCATAAGAGATTATGCAGTGTTTGATCATAATTCTATGAACACTAGCATAGTTAGAGAGGAGATTACCACTGTTGCGTTCAAGTTCAAGCCTATGATGTTCCAAATGTTGCAAACTATTGGACTATTTAGTGGAGTTACTACTGATGATCCTCACTTGCACCTTAGACAATTCTTGGAGGTTGCGAGTAACTTTAAAATTCCTGGAGTTACTGATGACGCTTTCAAGTTGAGACTCTTTCCTTACTCATTAAGGGATAGAGCAAAGAGTTGGCTTAACTCTCTAGAGCCTAATTTCATTACCACTTGGAATACTCTAGCAAAGAAGTTTTTAGCCAAATACTTTCCTCCTGTCAAGAA
The DNA here is from genome assembly GCA_951804385.1 of Trifolium dubium. Lineage (NCBI taxonomy): Eukaryota > Viridiplantae > Streptophyta > Magnoliopsida > Fabales > Fabaceae > Trifolium > Trifolium dubium. Next base: position 29,104,397 of record OX638074.1, read on the forward strand.
TGCAAAAATGAGGAATGAAATCACTTCATTCAGACAAGGAGAAGATGAGACTTTGTTTGATGCATGGGAGAGATTCAAAGAGATGCTGAGACAATGTCCACACCATGGTATTCCTGTGTGTATCCAACTTGAGACATTCTATAATGAGTTGGTACCTGCTTCAAGGAATATGCTAGATGCATCTGCTGGTGGATCCCTATTGTCAAAGTCTTATACTGATGGTTTTGAACTGATTGAGAGCATTACTACTAACACATATCAGTGGCCAACTGTGAGGGCTAACCCTCAACCAACTAAGAAGGCTGCTGGTATGCATGAAGTCAGTGAAACTACTGCACTAGCTGCTCAGATAGCTTCTATGCATACCATGTTGAAAAATTTGCTTACTGCTCCAGAGAAGCCTACTACTGAGACTGCTAAAGCATTGACTAGTGGAGCTGAAGCTTCATGTGTGTATTGTGCTGGTTCTCATTTGTTTGAAGACTGTCCTGCAAATCCTGCAAGTGTAAACTATGTGGCTAGAAACAACAGCCCATATAGCAACACCTACAATCCTAATTGGAAGAACCATCCAAATTTTTCTTGGTCTAACAATCAACAAAAGGCAACACCTCCAGTTGCCAACACTAATCAACTGGAAGGTATTTTGAAAGCATTTATGCAAGAGACCAAGAGTTTTGCTGCTGAGACAAAAAATCAAATTACTGCCCAAGGGGTTAGTATAAAGAATTTGGAGACTCAAATGGGGCAGATTGCTACTGCCTTAACTTCAAGAGCTAGTGGTTCACTTCCAAGTACCACTGAATCACCTGCTTCTACTTCAAAAGATAAAGGGAAAGAAACTTGCAAAGTTATTTCATTAAGAAGTGGAACAGAGTATGAAGGCCCCAAGATGCCTGAACTGGCTTCAGAAGGCAAGACACAAGTTGCCTCTGCACCTGTGAATGACGATATTCAACAGGCAAGCCAGAAGTTACCTACTGAAGTTATAACCAAACAGAAGACTGAAGTACCACAGAAGAAGACGAGGCCTGATAAGACTATGGCTGACATTGATATGACATTACCTCCAGATCCTTGTCCTATTGATGTTCAGAAGCTAATGAATGAGAGACCACCTCCTCCATTTCCTCAAAGGCTGAGAAAAGCTAAAGAGGTACAACAGTACAACAAGTTCATTGAGATGATGAAGCAACTGCATATCAACATACCACTCATTGAGGCAATTCAGCAGATGCCTAATTACTCAAAGTTCATGAAGGATGTACTAACAAAGAGGAAGAGAATTGGTGAGTTCGAGACTGTGGCACTTACACAAGAGTGTAGCCAAATGGTTCAGGGTAAGTTACCACCAAAATTGAAAGATCCTGGTATCTTTACTATACTCTGCACCATTGGAGATGTACATGTAGGTCAAGCTCTATATGACCTAGGAGCAAGCATCAATCTGATGCCCTTATCTGTTTTCAACAAATTGGGTATTGGTGCTGCTAGACCAACAATCATTACTCTTCAACTAGCTGACAGAAGCATATGCTACCCACAAGGGAAGATTGAAGATGTGCTGGTTAGGGTTGACAAATTTGTCTTCCCTGCTGATTTTATCATTATGGATTTCACTGCTGATGAAGATACTCCCATACTTTTGGGAAGACTATTCCTTGCTACTGGAAGAACATTGATTGATGTAGAGAAAGGAGAAGTAACCATGAGAGTTAACAACCAAGAAGTCAAGTTCAACATTCTCAATGCTATGAAGTTTCCTACTGAGAAGTTAGAGGTTTTATCACAACTGCAAAGTTGGGATTCTCTGGTACACAAGCAATTCATGAAAGATTCTGATCATTTGAAGAAGATTCCTTTTTCTCATGAAGACAAGGAATTGGTAGATGATGAAGTTACAAAGGAAAAGTCCATTATCAATTGGGCTGGAAGATATGAAGTATTAGAAATACCACCTGATGCTAAGAAGGAGAACATTCCTTCAGTTTTAAAGCCACCTGCTTTAGAATTGAAACAATTACCTTCACATTTGAAGTATGCATTTCTGGAGACAAGTCAGCAGTTGCCTGTTATCATTTCTGCTGATTTGACTGTTAAACAAGAAGAGAGTCTAATATTGTTGCTGAGAAGATACAAGAGAGCCATAGTTTGGCAAATGGCTGATATCAAGGGTATAAGTCACACTGTTTGTATGCACAGAATTTTACTTGAAGAAAATTCCAAGAACAGTGTGGAATGTCAAAGAAGGCTGAACCTCATTATGAAAGAGGTAGTGAAGAAGGAGATAATCAAGTGGTTAGATGCTGATATTGTTTATCCTATCTCTGATAGTGTGTGGGTTAGTCCTGTTCAATGTGTTCCTAAGAAGGGAGGCATGACAGTAGTTGCCAATGAGAAGAACGAGTTAATCCCCACCAGAGCTGTAACAGGGTGGAGGATATGTATGGACTATAGAAAACTTAACAAAGCCACAAGGAAATATCATTTTCCTCTGCCATTCATTGATCAGATGTTGGATAGATTGGCAGGCAATGAGTTCTATTGTTTCCTTGATGGATATTCTGGATATAATCACATAGCTATAGCTCCTGAAGATCATGAGAAGACTACTTTCACATGTCCCTAAGGTACCTTTGCCTTTAGGAGGATGCCATTTGGATTGTGTAATGCCCTTGCTACTTTTCAGAGATGTATGATGGCATTATTCTCTGATTTGATTGAATCTGCTATGGAAGTATTCATGGATGATTTTTCTGTCTTTGGAGAGTCATTTCAAGGATGCTTGGATAACTTAGAATTAGTTTTGACAAGGTGTGAAGAGAGTAATCTGGTGCTGAACTGGGAGAAATGTCACTTCATGGTAAAAGAAGGAATTGTGTTGGGTCAAGTTATTTCTATTATTCCACGATCTCTACATCATCATCACGACTCATGGATCTTTGCACCACCTCCTCTATTTCTCATGAACAAATGTCAAACACAACAGCATGTACTGAAGTCATGTGCTGCACTCGGTTACCAACAATATGACCCAAACTAGCAAGTTCCCAGCATTGGAAAAAAAAAATGCCATACATTTTCCACAGGATGCATACACACTTCACATCTAACTAGACAAAGAACATGCCTTTCATTCAACCTTTCACGAGTCAGAAAGCAACCCCTACATATTCTCCAAATGGCATTATGAAATTTTGTAGGAACCCCAACCAGCATTCGACAAACTACTTCAGTTAATTGTGTTGAGTTACTCTGTTTCATGGAATTTAAAAATAACATCGAAGTAAGAACTCACTTTTTGTGCTAAAAATTGTTGGCTAAAGTTAAAAGAGCATAAAATGGTTTCCTGTGTTTACAATATGATTCAAATTTCACAAGCATCAAAGATTTAATGGTTGAGGATGTGGAAGAAGACTAATATGGTTATGCAATTTTCAATAGAATTGCTATTATATGCATTTGTTTCTAAATATTGTTGTGGTTATGCAATTTATATGAGGTTTTCGATCTCCTAAAATAAATTTGTTGTACTGGCTGTAACAGATTGAATATAAAATCAATTCAAAGATGACCAATCAATGAAAAACATTAAATATAAAAGTAATTGCTGGATAAACAAGAATAAACTAGTATTGAAGCAATATATAATTCATATTACACAAGAATCCTACAAAAGGTTCACCATCCTTGATCAAAAGGAAAACTAAAATCACATGAAAAAATAGATATATAACTAGGATGAAGAAGAAATGATAGATGGTCCATCGAAGCTCAGATATTTCCAAAGGCTTCATTCTTCGATGGATATGGAGAAGAGAAGAATTTGCAGTTAAGAAAGCCCCTAAAATCCCAAATACATATGGTCTTACTAAGTCAGCATTGCTAAGAAAAGGGTGAGAAAGAAAAACAGAAAAATTATTACCAAATACCAATTGAGTATTTGCACGTCAATATCCTAAGGCGAAGAGGAAAAAGGGGACGGTGGTTTGAGGATAACTTTTAGACATCCTTGTACAGTAATTGGTATTTTGGTATCCTTTCAGGCGGGAGAGGACAATTCACAATGAGCTTTCCATTCATTGCTCCTCTAAATATTGTCTGTAGAAATGTGAAGACAGTTTCATGAATATTCATAACAAATACTTGGAAGCAAACATTTCTAGATATCTTAGGTTTTTAAATTATTTTCAGATATTTTAAAATAATATAGCAAAAACAGAAACCAAAAAATAAATCTACTAGAATACTAAATTGGTGTTGCAAAAGAAAGATGCACTCAATTCATCAAGTATGGATTTGGGAATCAAGACTCTGAGGGGACAAACTTAAATTTTATATATTTAAGTAAAAAGACTGAGCAGCACTCCCTTTCTCTATTTGTTGAGATAACTACTTTCTCCTAACCTATATCCTATTCTAGTGGGTTTTTTAAGTTGAAAATCCAGAAAGCAAGTCTTTATTATTCATAATCATGCACAAGAACGACTTGGGTCCATCTCTGGCAAGCACCCTCATATAACGGATTAAAGAATAGAATGAAATAGAAAATCAATCTGAAACAACTAATCTCCCAAATACACGAGGCGGAGGTAGTTAGACTACAAGTACAAACACTCAAAGAGGATAAAGTCTCATATCCAATTATCAAGGCAATTAAGAAAAGGAAAAGAAAACTTGAAAGCATCAAATATCGAAAAAGAATTTAAAATGACTAAGCACACTCAAACCCAATATATGCTAAAAAAAGGAGACATGTTTGCAAATAGCTGCACTCAAGCAAAGCTAATAAGTAAGTATTCTTCATTTTCCCCACCAGTCAAATGGGTGTGCTTTTTGTGTCCTGAGTAATTACAAGTTATTACAACTTGCTTTCAGAAAAATATCAATTTTCTCATTAAAAGACTTCAAATGGCCTCTTGATTAAATTTATGATTTATGAAGTTAAAGCAGCCTCTCACCATAAAAAGATGACATAATTTCATCTAAGGTAATTTGGACTTATGTGGAGAAACCCAATAGAAACATTGGGGAAGAGGGTTGACTAGATTAAAGAAGGCTCAATATATAGGGGTAGAGGAATGCCAAAAAAACTTAAGAGAGAATTAGAAGATAAATGGCTTATCTTTGAACTTATTTCATCAGAGGGTATTATGGAGTCATTAGATCAATGTAACCAACCTCACCTAGTGGAAAAAGTTCGATGTAAAGAGAAAAGGGAAGCAGATGTTAACAAATAAAAGCAACACAAATTTGGTAAGTTCACTTTTTTCTCCTTATCGCTAATTTATTATCTATAAGAATACTGCACATACTTTCACTCTTGAACTGTGTAATCTTGTAGATCATCATATGATCATCGTCAATTACTATTTTAACTATAAATTTAATATTCGATAAGCTATTAGCAATTAAGTCCAGCAAACAAGGATATGTACCTCTACCACATCAATGAAGTCTTGCTTTTTGTGAAAAGCACCAATCCATTTAGTATGATCTGCAGTTCTACATAAAGTAAAACAAAATATCAAAAAACATACCCCCTAAAGTCATTGATACAAGTCAGAACATAAGATAAACATTTTTATAATAGAACAGGAGATTGAAAAATACAAAAAGTAATAGTTTTCATTTACATTTACACCATCTAAAGCTTTTTAGAAAAATAATTTAATTGTACTACAGAGATAATGAAATTTTTCACAGATTCAGGTGCACATTAGATTGTAACATTTCTTTTAGTCTCAATACTTGATTTGATTTGATTGAGCTTCAAATTTCAAGAACCAAACTTACCAACATTTGAGTGATTGATTAGTTCACATTGCATTTATCTGTGCAAAGGTAACTATTTAACTTTAGAGCAAACTCATTTCGCTTAATAGTAAAAAAAGGCCAAACATAGCACTTTTTATTATGAAATCCTTCATGCCTCAAAATTCTTGATATCACTCAAAAGATAAGATAGCAAATAATTGTAATATCAAACAACCGTGACATTTAAAATATTACCAGCAAATTTGAACTCCACTAAATGTTATCATAAAGGATCTATATTCTACAACTTTGGTTGATTACATGATTTAAGCACCCATTCAATACATGTTAAGTATGTATTAGCCAATAAAAATGGCTAAAAAGAATGTAGTAGTACCATACACATACACATAAAATAGGAATCTAAGTCCCAACTCTAAAAAAGAGAGAACAGAACTGGATAGTTTAGTTGAGAGAGTTCAGAATATGAGCAAACACATCTCAGGATAGAAGTATCATGTATCATTCCTAAATTATTTGAATGACATTAATTTGATCCGTACAACTGTACTTGGACAGTAAGAAAAGTTACTAAAGGTAAATCTTTCTCAACCAACAAACTCTCTCCTCCCCTCCACAGATAAATACCAACTCACACCACCCAACACACACATGAAACCAAAATTTATAGACACAGAATGATCAATGCAGTGAAACTTGAAAAGAAAAGAACAGTTCCAGTTTTCAGACCTAACCTTCTATCAGCCAACTTCATATCCTAAACTTTTCTCAATTTAACTATAGAACAACTAGTAAACGAAACTAACCACCTATCCAGGCGCTGACCCATGTATATAACATAATAATAACATCACAGATTCAAAGGGAAAATTTAAATCATTAATAAAAAGACTACAAGTCTCGTTAATTTTCTAAGTATGAAAGCTTTCTTGTTTCCTGCAATGCTTTTCAATAGGAATAGGAATCATAATAACTATAAGCAAATCATCTAACATAATATCAACTGTTAAACAAACATACTGAAATGAAACAAATAGATGAAGAAATTGGCAAATATAACCAGAACAGTAAGCAACAAAATTGAAGTAAAAACACAGGAAGTGATACTAACATACCCAGAATCCATTTTCATGTGATGCGCATTGAAGAAAAACACTGTAGATGGAATTGAAGTGATGTCAAAATACTTGACATAGACTTGAATTTCCGGAGAGTCAATATCAACCAGTGCCACAGTTGCGAATTTGGACACCTCTCTTGCAGCTTTAGAAAGCTGTATGTATCAACACGAAAAATGAAAAACTAAAGTGTTTGAATAGAGAATAACATAAAATGTACGGATTTAAATGAAAAAACAAGAAAAGGAACGCATACAATTTCATCAAGGTGGAGACAGATAGGATCAGAGACACGACCAAAGCGGAGGACAAGAACCTTATCAATGGTATCTCTAATGATGGAATCGACCTCCCTCTTTTGCAATAACGTAGTTAAATTGTAATTCATTCTTCTTTAAAAAAAAATGAATTCAACAAATCTTCTTTCATCAAAAGCAATTTTGATCTAAACAATCCAAACAATATAAATGGGTGAACATCACTTCTACTAAATCTATCCATCCAAACATAAATCAATTTTGTTTAACTCACTTTTAACTAAAATCAATTCTATCAAACTCATTTGAGCCTGTGAAGCACAGACACTCCTTAGATTAGGTGTGTCTCGGTGTCGCACTTACAATTACATTGAATTATATAAAAAAAATTCATGTGTGGACTCTATGATAGATAATCTATGAAGCATGAAAATTTTGATAGCAGTAAATTGAAAAGTAACCTAAAGAGAGTTGGTGATGCAGCGCAGAGAGAGACATATGATGATCGAATTGACCATGCACGGCGGTGCTGCGATGGTTAACTGCCGGATTGGAGGACGACGGATTCTGGTGGAGGGTTTGCCGTAAATCGTTATCGAGTAGCCAAAAGTTTTGGATTAAAAAAACTTTTTTTTTTTGGTGCAAGATTTTTATACAGCTATTGTCAAATAAAATAAGATTTTTTCTTCTAACAAAAAAAATAAAAATTCTTCTCACACCTACGATAAATCTTAGGGGTTATTGGATTAGGATTTCGAGGGATTATTTTGACAAAAAAAGTCTTGAAGATTTTAAAAGACTTCGTGGGATTATATTGATTTTGAGAGACTTTTTTTAAAAGATATTTTACAATCAAAATTTTTAACACAGAATTTTGTGAAAATTATAATACAAAAAAAAAATCTTGATTGAATAACAACGGATTTTGTAGCATTGAAAAAAAAAATCTTAATTGAATAACACAAGACTTTTAAAATCCATTAAAATCCCTCAAAATCCATTAAAATCTCTCAAAATCCTAATCCAATAACCCCCCTTAGTTATTATACCCATGAAAGAACAAATAATTCATATTTTTTTTGTCGAGACCGGAGTATCCACCGCCGAACGCAGTGACTAATCCCTCGCTAGATTGGAGGCACCTTGAATAATTAATAAAATAAATAAAATTGCGAAACTGCTTTAATAAATTACATAAACTTTCTACAAAAAAAAATTACATAAATTGTGTTTACTTATCTCATGTAAATTCAATTTACGCATACTATGTAAATTCAGTTTACATGTGTTACTTAAACTTTAAACTTGTTTAAATATGTTTGAATTTAATTTATATATATAATTTCAATCAACATAGACTTTTAAATTTTGTATCTATACTATTTACAATTAGGATGGGTGTTATAATGATCATATTAAATGTAAATGCATTCTAATGCAATCTCTTATTAAAATTGCCACATGGCACGTTATTACCAAACGTTTTTTTTTTTGGCACAATAGAACTATTGCTACTTTAGTGTAGCCTATTATAATGATCATTTTATGGCACGTCAATATTAATTTACACATTCAAATTATAACCATTAATTTGTATAATATTTATTTAATTGTGTAAACAAAATTTACTTAATTAATTATATTTAAATAATTTAATAATTTTTTTATTAATTTATAAATATATGTGATACTAAATATAAATTAAACATTAATTTAATATTTTAATTTGTATAATATTTATTTTAGTACTTTATAATGCACATAATATTTAATTATTTTGAATATTATTTTGATCAGTTATTTTAAAAAAATAAATGATTTTAAATTCAAAATCATTTTTTTATGTATAATTTCAATTATATTTATTTTATTTATCAATTAAAATAAATAAACGATTATAAATTCACAAAATCTATTATTTTTATATATGATTTCGTCATTGATTTATTTAAAGAAAATAATTTTTTTATTCTATTTATTCATTCCATGCTCCAATCAAGTAATTGAGGGTACACATTTTTAATGCTATTACTTACATTTTAATTTGAATTTGAATTTGAATCTTTAATCTTTAATACTATAATTTAGCAACTTTTATTTTCTTATTATGTCCACGTGTCACTTTTTCAAAGTACTCTTCTCACATTTATTTTTTTGTTTAAATAGTATTATTATTATTATAGCTTCTCACATTTATTTTTATGGTAGTTTTTTTTTGACAAATTTTTGATACAATTTAAATGCTATTATTTACATTTACATTAAATAAATATTTGGATGATCATGATATGATGATGATGCACGATAGACTTTTGTTTGGATATGTTATCATTTTGGTCTCATTCATTTGATATTTAAATTAATTTGCCAATGATTTAAATAAATTTGAATTTACAAATTTGAATAAATTAATTTACAAATTTGAATCAATTAATGATCTTTACATTCTTCTTAATATATATATATATATATATATATATATATATATATATATATATATATATATATATATATATTCTTTATTTATATGTATAGTACCAATGGATTTATCTCCTTCTTTATTTTTATTTTCTTTCTTCTAATTCTAATTTTTTAATTATTTTTATTTTACTTTTGCAGTGTAGTTGTTGAACCCCTCCACCATAACACCACCAATATGCTAACGGTATGTAATTCATCATCGACTTTCACAATTTTCTTAATTTTTTAATATTGTAATTTTTCAATATTTGTCCATAAAAATTATGTGTATGTTTGTTATTTTTTATCCGTAAACGAGATGTGTACGTATTTCTTTTCTATTAACCTTGATTCTACCAATTTATGATGTTCTTGCACAATTTCTTTCTTTTTGTGTTGTTGACTTTTTCTCCTTCTTCTTCTATTTTTTTTATCTCTTACCAGGATTTGTAAAGTTGGAGATCAAAGTTTGACACAAATGAAGATCTATGGTTAATATACAATGATCAATTTTAGAGTACAAAATATTACACCATATTTTACAATTTGGTGTGTAAAAGATTATCATATGTTTTGATTACTAATTATGACCTATATGGAATATAAATAATTGTTGTAAATGTTATTAAGGATATACTATGAAATATTTAAAAGTTTGTGCAAGAGAATATACGAAATAGAAATGTTGTACAATTTGATTGAATTGAACACAAATTAGTTTTCTTAATAATTTGGAATTTAAACAATTATATGATCAATCAACTAACTAATAAAATTTATACTATTTACAATTACAATGGATGTAATTATGACCCTATTAATTACAATTAATTACAAATTCATTCTCATGCTTCCTTGTCATGTGTCACACTATCACCACCCCATCTTTTCATTTTATTTTTATTATTATTATTATTATTATTATTATTATTATTATTAGTGTTATTATTATACTATATACTATATACAATTTTTATTACACTATATTACTAAATGGAGAATTTGTAAGTATTTCATCTATAGTGATCAAAATTAATGCTTTCATCTATATGTATCTTTTATAACATACATATATTGATATAAAAAAATTATACTTTTATTTTTAAAAATATTTTTTTATTTGAAAATCATATTATTGATGAAGATTCATCATCTTCATCTAATACAAACCCAGAAATTAAAATACAAGGAAATAAAAAAAAAGTTCATTAATTGGCAAAGCAAAAATCAGATCCATGTGATTTCACTTTGATGTAGTACTACTGCTACTTCTTGCCCATAGTAACTATAATAGTGTTGAGTGACTATAATAAAAGTGTGTTTTTTCATTTGATCTAATGGTTAAAAATCATTTTTCTCATAGTGGGAAAGTATTTAATTTACCCATGTTAAATTCCACCAAACACTTTGATGATAGAAAAGTTTGGTCTAAATCTCAATAACATGAAGGATTAATTACCGCAATTGCACACATGACGTGAAAGATACTTTTGTTTATCGAAAAATAAAATGAAAATTAATCTCTAATATTCTATTAAAATCTAAATTTTATTAAACATGCATATTAAGATTCAGAACTATTGATAAGGTCCATATTAAACTCCCCATATTTTTATAGTGAGTCGATTCTTAGGTACAAACTCATTTTTTTATCGAAAATATAGTAAGAAACTTTTGACTTTTCTTGATAATATCATTTTCTCATGAATTTCTTCAACTTTGGGTCATTATTAACATGAGGCATAAATTATTTTTGGTGAGTATTATTACATACCATAACTTTAGGTGACTTTGAAATAACGTAACGTTCTTAGAAACATGTTTACTACTACCTCTGTTCCTTATTATTATAAAAGACAAATGCACATTTCGGATTCATTAAAAATTATGTATTTCGATTTATTAATAGACCAAATACATCATATTTTTAATGAATCTATAAAGTACAATTGTCTCTTATAATAAGGAACGGATGTACTCCCTCTGTCCCAAAATAGAGAAAAATGATCAAAGGAAGTTGATGTATTTGGATCAAATTTTTAACTAGATACATCAATTTTCCTTGACTAATTTTCTTTTATATTTTAGGACGAAGTAGTAGTAATTAAGATGTTTCTTATCATTATCTTTTTGAACAATTTTACTTCCTACGATTATAGTTAACACAATTTTCCAAAGAACCGGTTACTTGCGGATATTTACAAAATGAAGGAGATTTTTATTTAATTTAAACATTTTAAATTTTAAAAATAGTTTTTTAATTGCATTCCTTATAATTTCGTACATAATTTATAGAATAATTTTATTGTAGTTTTTATTTATGTATATTTTAACAAGTATATTTGTGTGGATAATTTTACATGATCTAAACCCCGCAAAAAAATTTCTACGCAAATTTTTCCCGTGCGAGCACGGGTCTCAAACTAGTTATGATACAAAACTTAAGTTATACAATTGTACGTGATTTCAGTTTACGTAAGTGATGTAAATTTAATTTGCGTTGGACTTGTAAATTCAATTTACATGTATTTACTTAAACTTTTTTGATATACTAAGATACATGTGTTATCTAAACTTAGTCATATAGGTAAGGCTACTCATTTAGTTGCTAATATGACCGATAATGAGCCCAATAAAGTGTGGATTGAAGATGTACCCCAATCCCTTGTTCATTAGGGATCTTAATCATTAATAAAAGATCTTTTTACTCAAAAAAAATTTGTAAATTTTTATCGCTCAATATAATCCAAAAGGAGGAAGACACGCGTTATTAGGTAGTCTTGATGGTCCGAGGCAATCTTTATTTGTTTTTTAATTTATTTTGTTGATAAAAACTGAATTACTATTAATGGATAAGATCCATGATCAAAATAGGTACAAGAGATGGGGGTGTATTTTCAATTCATAACTTAATGGGCCCAGTTTGGGCCAAACTAAAAACCATATGAGCAGCCTTATTTGCACCCTTCCCTACATGGCTTAACATATAAAACTGGGTTTTATTACATTGAATACCCCAATTCAAGTTTCCCAAATACGACCTAAGAGTAGAGGAATGGTCTTTCAGTAATGTTATTGCTCTGCTACTATAGCTCTCAGTAATCACTTCACGGAAGCAACAATCAATTGTCCCCAACTACTACTATAATTCATTTTTAAATACCATAAATATAAATGAATATGAATCCAGTACTGGAGAATAAGACATGCATATTTAGTCAACAAAAATGAGAATAAGAAATGCGAAATGGTAGTTAGCAAAATGGTAGTTGATATATGACATGTTATTGCTCATATCATTTGTTTTGTATACATACATCATACATGACCATAAATGTGAACCCGAAATTTATGAAATAATACTCCCAATATTCTCATATTCACATCTCAAAAGCTTGACTAAATATTTATATTATCTCTTGTTTTGTCTCGTACGAGCAAGAGTAACAAATTTAAATTATTATGCTATAAAATATTAGTTATTAGGTAAACAGTAAACTCACATACTTATTATTATAGTATGACATCTCTAGAATTATAGTAGTTTCCCAATACCCACATATATGCTTATTATTGTATCACTAAAATTATATATATAGTAGATACCTAATATTCAATTAGTTTTTATTTTGAAAAGTTTTTTTTTACATCGAAAATATATTTTTTCTAGCTCCATCAAAGTATATTTTTTTAATGTATGTTTAAAATCATACAAAGTTATAGCCACAATATTAGGGACGGAATTAGTGTAAAAATTTTAGTCACTAAAAATCCGTCACAAAATTCTGTCACAAATTATATTTTTGAAGGGTCTTTGTGATGAAAAATTTCTCTCAATGTATATTCCGTCACAATTACAAATGACCATTGTTGAAGTGAATAATGACGTTTGTGAGGGAATTATTTCCTCATAAGCGTGACTTTATTAAGTGTGACTATATATTTAGTATATAGTCCTCTCTCTTTATCCCAAAATAATTGACACAGTTGATCAGTTCACATGTTTGTCAATGCTCAATTTTAATCGTTAATATTTTTAATCATTTATCTTTAAAAATTATAAAATTGTATATCTTGAAAATACTTATCAAGACAAATCCAACATCTACTTATATCAAAAAAAACATATTAGTTAAAAAAACATGATCAAAATGAATTATGTGAATAGTGTACAAAATAAAAATAGATCAATTATCTTGAGACGGACGAATATAGTTAATTAGAATCTCACTTGGCATTGGCATGCCTAGTGCACTAGGTTTGTTTTGTTTACATGACCGCTTTTGTAATATAAAAAAAGTCCTGTTCAGACTAGCAAGTGCAGCAACAAATTAAAGTTTGGAAGGGAGAAGCCAAGATGCTTCATTTATTTATTTTTTTGACTCAAAGATGCTTCTTCTAAATACATTTGTCAAGGGAAAAAAATGCGAAAGTAGTTAACAAATATAAAAAGATTTATAGTCAACTAAGAACCATTTAATATTTGAGATTTTAGTGATATTTTTATACACAAATTTTTTACTTACAAGAGTAAAAGTTATAATTTGTTTTGATGTGGAATGTGTACACATAAACCTTCACCTTCTCCTATAAATAGAGGTGAACAAGAAAGTAAATGGCAAGAAGTCCTTCCAATTAAGAAATCTTGATTTCTTTGTGCACTTTTGAGAAGTCCTTAAGTAAGTCCTTAATGATAAATTTTTTCTGATTAAGCTTTAATCAATATTTCCTAAGCCTTAATTGATACTACTTGGTATTTTTAACATATTAATGTAACTAACAATCCTCTATTGATTACATTTACAGATATGGATTATGTTAGTAATGCAATGATCCTTTTGGTGACATGCATTGTCACATACTTCATTGGTTCACTTTATGCAAGAAGCAAAAAATCATCAAATAATAAGCTTCCACCAGGACCTTCTATTTTCACTATCATGTCACATGTTTTTGAGTTATACAATAAGCCACAACAAACACTTGCAAAACTTGCTAAGTTTTATGGTCCTGTTATGCGTATTAAGTTATGCACAGAGACCACTATAATAATATCTTCATCAGATATGGCCAAAGAGATTCTTCATACTCATGATTCTTTGTTCTGTGATAGATCTGTTCCTGATAACACAACTACTCACAATCACGACAATTTTAGCTTAGTGTTTCTCCCACTTTCACCTCTTTGGCAACACCTTAGGAAAATATGTCATAATAATTTATTCTCTACTAAAACTCTTGATGCAAGTCAAGAACTTAGACGTATGAAATTGAAAGATCTTCTCAATGACATGCAAAAAAGTAGCTTAAAAGGTGAAGCTGTTGATATTGGAAGAGCTGCTTTTAAGGCTTGCATTAATTTTTTGTCTTATACTTTTGTGTCTCAAGATTTTGTTGAATCTTTGGATGATGAGTATAAGGATATAGTTTCTACTCTGTTGAGAGCTGTTGGAACACCAAACATTGCTGACCATTTCCCTATATTGAAGATTCTTGACCCACAAGGCATTAGAAGGCACACTACTAATTATGTTTCAAAGGTTTTCTATGCCTTAGATATCATAATAGACCAACGAATGAAGTGGAGACTAAATGAAGATTATGTCTCAAAGAATGACATGTTAGACACCTTGTTGGACATTTCCAAAGAAGATAGTCAAAAGATGGACAAAAAGCAGATTAAACATCTGTTACTTGTATGTATTTTTCTCTCTTGATCACTTTTTGTTTTTATTTCATATAATAACCATCTATATTATATATGTGCTATTAGTTTTAAGAATAATCATCTACTATGATACATGACATGATTTCATATACCAATGATTTTAGTCATTAATTTTTTTCCCCACATCTATGTGATCTAACACTTGATATCTTTACTCAACATGTGTATTTGCACTTTAAATAGGATCTGCTTGTGGCGGGAACAGATACAACAGCAACTGGATTAGAAAGAGCAATGAGTGAACTAGTACACAACCCAGAGTCCATGTCAAAAGTCAAAAAGGAGTTAGAGGAAACTATCGGATTAGGCAATCCAGTTGAGGAATCAGACATTACTAGGCTTCCATATTTACAAGCAGTGATAAAAGAGACATTGCGCTTACACCCTCCAGCTCCACTTTTGCTCCCTCGAAAAGCAAGGGTAGATGTGGAAATATCAGGGTACACAATTCCAAAAGGTGCCCAAGTTCTCATTAATGAATGGGCTATCGGTAGAACAAACATATGGGATGATGCTTATTTGTTTTCACCAGAAAGATTTTTGGGATCGGAAATTGATGTCAAAGGTCGACACTTTAATCTTACACCATTTGGTAGTGGAAGACGTATATGTCCAGGATCGCCATTAGCTGTTAGGATGTTGCATTTGATGTTGGGATCGTTAATCAACTCCTTTGATTGGAAACTTGAAAATAATATGGAGCCTAAGAACATGAACATGGACAAATCCCTAAGAGCTATTCCGGTTATAATAAACAACATTAAGTAATTAACCAGATCAATATAATGTATTATCTTAATTAAGCTTGTTAGATTGGGTTTGAAGGATCTAGTTTCAGAGGAGTATATTGTATCTTTATCTAAGCTTTATTTCTTTGTTTTTTGTTTAATATTATAATTTGAGTCAGTTTTAATGTCTTTTAAATTTACCATTTCAAGTTTCAATATATAATAAATCGGTTTGATTAAATTTCCTTGTTTGTGTATTTTCGTTCAACTTTTATTTGTTTGATTGTGAATACATTTTATTTTTAAGAACATCATATGATTATATTTTCAAATTTCATTTGACTCGTTAAGATAATGATGGCCAATAATCAAGCAAATTAGGAACTAGTTAAGATAATTGAGATAAGGGTCAAAGAATAAGATGTCCAGCGTTCAAATTTTAGTAAAGAAAAAAAAAAACTAACATTTATATATTAATATAATAACAACTAACATTGTCTATAAAAAAAACTTTAAATTATTTAATTCTCCAAACTCATTTAATTTTATCCTAATTTCTATGTGTTTCTCTCTTGATGATCAAATAATAATATATCACATGTTATTATATCATATGTAAATTACACATGATATGATTCATTCTCTTCTCGACATATTGTCTTTTCTATAGTTACGACACTTTGTTGGAAGCATCGCCTCTGTATATACATACTCATATCAAATGCAAGACTTTTGACAGCATTCATGTTAGATTCAAAATCTTCATTATATTTCTCAAAGTATAACATTATACCTTTCAATTATTTCATTGTAATATACATTGATTTAGATTGAAACTTCTAATTCATCGTGTTAATATCAAATAAGATCTCATATCAAAACATCATGTCAAGTGAAAAGTTGATAGGCCTCAAGAGAATTATTCAAACTTTCATCTTTATTTTTTGTTTTAGCATCATCACCATTAAAATTATATAGTTCTAACAAAACTATTTTTTTTAGACACAAATTTTAATTTTTTTTAAGAACCTAAATCAATCGTCCTGTTCCCTCTACCTCAAATATGGTCATGTGCGCCACATGACTAAATTTATAAGAAGACTTGTAGCCAATGTTGTAAAAGTGCACTAACGTTGTCAACTAATGAGACAAAATTTATTGTCATTATCGAAACATGCAAATAGTTGTTGCAGTTGGGACAAATAAAAATTTAGTTTCCAACTTTTTTTAATATTTGTCTTTTTATAATATAGATCTAACAAAACCAATTGATGTCAGGTATAATTTGATGGAAATGTTTTGGATGCTTAACTGACACAAGAGTATATAATAAGAATCAAATAAGTAACCTATAGTACAAACAATTAATTGAGGTAGATGGAATGTTTTCTTACTCCACTATTTTGGCTGTTAAATTTTGATAAGTGGCCTATGAATTCTTTTGTGGTGGTTTGTTTTGTTTTCAAATTTTTTGTAGTGAGTTGTTGATGAGCGGAATTTGGATCTGATGTTGTCTATATGTGTGGTTAAGCACATGGGTGTTTGGTTTTTCTAAATACTACTTGTTTCTCTGACCGCTTTTAAATTTGTTGAGATTTGTAGAATTTTTTTTGAGTTTCTGATAGTCTCTAAATCTGTTGAAATTTGCAGAGTACTTATATATGGTTGATATATACTACGTCGGTGTTGACGGTTTAGAGGGATACATGCTAAGATTTATCTGCTTGAGTTTTCATTTTACTGTAGTCCGTCAACTTTTGGCTCACGAAGTTTCTTTTTGAATTTTAATGGGCCGATCATTTTTTATTCGAGATCGGGGGTTAGTGTTCATAGACATCTTTTTGGGTTAAGTTGGTGTATTTTCTAGTGGTCTGAAAGTCGATGAGTGACTCTCTAAAAATGAGATTAGAGCTGGACCTCTAGGTGATATTTATTTTAATATTTTTTATTGGTATTCCACTTATATACGACACATTTGTCTTGTAGTTATCTTTTATGGTTCTATGTTCATCTTGTGCACAAATATGATTCTTTTAATAATATATTTACTGTTCTAAAAAAAATACAAACAATTAACTTATATAATTCAACGACAATAGAGGTTATAATTTAGAATAAATTTGATCTTTATTTTTGTGAATCACTTTTAAATAAATCACTATTTTATTAATATTTCAAATTAAATTTTGCTAGTAAGAATACCGTCCACAAAAAAGCCTAATATATTTTGGCGAGTGTCCTATTTGGTAAGATTGTTTAAGATATAGAAACTTATTTTGACATGACTACTAGACAAAAAGTTGTTTTTGGATGTTTGAAAGCGGCACATGCTCAAGACTTCCTCATTGCTTGATGGATTAGACCAACACATGTCACTAGTAAAGTATTGTACCATTCTTAGATACCGTCTCATAATTTTGTTATTTCCCAAGGATGACATTTGTCTTGTTTGTCGTAAAGCATGCCTTGATATTTTTGGGAGCATGCAGTTCATTGTAGGAGCTTACTCGCTTCAAATACAGACATGACTTGGTCAGATATGCTTTATAATATTTTTACGCGTGCAAGAATTTCTGTGAAGAAAGAGGCGCTAGTGAACTTTCTGACTGACCCACAAGAAGGGAGATCAACACTTCGCCCGACAAATGTTTTGATGTATATGGATGGGTAAGAGGAAACATGCTTGTGTCGATTTGACTAAAGTTTCTCACTTGTCCAGGACTAGGAGTTGGTGATTTTACTGTGGGACGGACAACCCTCAAAGCCGTTTCAAGCAAAATGGCCAAACATGAACAAGCGTGTTGTGACAATCAACATATGTTTTTATATTTTTGCATTTGACACTCTTGACTTTCTAGCACCAAAGGTTGTAGATCTTTTGAAAAGAGTCTAAGGAATCATGCATAGCAATGTCGTGTCAGCTAGATGTATGAGTAGTTTATATAAGATTAAATTTTACTATACAAAAAGGTTTAACAACGTAGTTTATTGCCCATCTACCTTTTATTCATGTCTAATTATATATATATATATATATATATATATATATACTTATGAATTAAAAAAAAATAGTCCTTAATTTTGTCAATTATTTTTCAATTTTGATTCTTTAAAGGCCTTAAAGGATCAAATATTTTTACACTCATGACTAAATATTTTTCAATTTGTTTTACAAAATCAAAGATTAAATTGAAAAATATTTGACACAAATAAAAATTAATTGAAGTGATTTAGTCGAATAATTAACCCCCCACATAACTTATTTTGTGAAATATATAATATGCACTAAAATTATATTAATATACACCATTTGCAGTATACAAACAAATAGAATATATACAACTAGTATCTTGTGCCAAAAAAAAAATACAACTAGCATCTAAAATTGCCGTTTACTAGCTGTTGGAGCAGGAGCCGGCCCCTCATTCTTAAACTCTAGTTGTTTCTTTTTTTATCATGCACCAAAGAATAGTTTAGGATAATTATTTGATGGAAAATGATAAACATTATTGTCTTTAGGGCAATAGTTAAGGAACTAAAAATAATATAAAAACTCTTGAAGTTAGTGTATTTTACTTTTATAAAACAATTAGACACAATTCCTAATACTATTACCTTTTTTGATAATCTTAACTTGTGATCCAAAGACCCTTATTTGATTTCACCTCTTTAAAAATTGCTATTTTCTTTTATTTAAATAAATAATTGTTTACATATGTTTAATTTTTATTTTATAATTTTATCGTCTTAATACATATTTAGTTTTTGTTCGGCATCTTAATTAGTGCGGTGTTATTTTGTTTTCTCCTCTTGCGGATGTTTGTTTGATTCAGATTAATAGATCATATTCAATTTGGTGCATATTTAATCACTGATGTTGACGTTGTCACCATTAAATCAAGAGACATAAGTGTTCTTGACACTTTAATTTTGTAATTTGTATGCATTATTTGTATTAGAAATAATATAACCATTGATATGGCCCTTTCTTAATAACTTAAACTTTTAGGATAATCAATTATTTCACATGGTATTCAGAGCCTCCGGGTTCAATCCCTCCTACATTTTTTAATTAAAAAGTATATGGTGGTCGGACCTATACACTATCTACACTTCAAGTCCAATAAATTTAATATTGTTATTGTCGTGACAATAAATTTTTACTGACGTAGCAGGAAATTTTCCTAAACTCGCTCACATTGCAGAGATAAACACCTATTAACTCTTAAATGTACAGGAGTTAATCCTCATTTGTCATTAACGGAAAATGCAAATAATTGTGGTTGAAGAAGGAAAAATTAGTTTCATATAAGGTTAATAGGTATATACCCTCTGTAAAGTACATGATTTTTGCAATACCCCCTATATTTTTTTGTTTTAGAATAACCCCTATAATGTATGTTTGATTTTTTGCAATACCCCCTGAACATAGTCAACCATAATATAACCCTCACAAAACAGAACCGCTGCAAAATATAATTTTAGCGGGGGTTTTAAACCGCCGTAAATAAAAACCGCAGCAAAATATAATTTTAGCGAGGGTTTTAAACCGCCGCAAAATATAATGGTTGAAAAAGTCCATGGAGTATTGCAAAAATTCAAATATTACAAGGGATATTCTCAAAAAAATAATTATAGAGGGGTATTGCAAAAATCATGTACTGATTTCCTGTCTTAGTGCGATGTTTATTTTGATTTCCCGTCTTATTGTGATGTTTGATTTGTTCAGATTTGAAAATTTGCTTCGATCCAAATTCAATGATTTTAACATCATCAACATTGCAGATCCAGAAACATGACTATTTCGGATATCTGAAGATTATCCTATCAATTAAAGGTTTCGTTACATTTGTAAATATTATGCCGTTTTATACTATTAACTTGGATACTGTGAGAAGTTGTCCGCGTATTTACCTGTTTTTAATTTTTACCGAATTTAAATATGTAATAGTTTTAATTGAGGTACTCTACTCATTTAAATGAATATGTTGTTTTTGAATCAAGAATATATTATAGAGATTCTTTATTAGTTGATAGTTTTTTTTTTTGAAACATTATTAGCTGATAGTTAAATATGTGATTATTTATGTTTTTGTAAAGATTCCAACTTTTCATGACAGGTTCAAACCAATTGATGTCATGTATGATTAGATTAGATCGATGCAATGTTTTGGATGCTAAACTGACACATACAGTACTATATAATTGCAACCAAAAGTTTTTTAAGAATCAAATAAGTAACCTAGCTAATACAAACAACTTAAATAATTCAAGGAGAACGGTGAGGGAACAACCCACACACAACCTATTTTTCTAAATATAATTATGTTAATGCACCATTGAATTTGCTGTATACAAACGAATATAACACCGTAAAAAAAAAGTCCCCTGGTCAAAGACATTTTACATTAGTGCAGGTATCAGAGTTCGAACTCGGTATGTCTACTTATTCACTTTTAAAAGGTGAATTTCTAGTCACTAGACTACCTAACAAAACAAAACACCGTTAAAAAAATTCACAAAAAAAACATTAAAAAATATACTCTTCCTTCGTTTTGCTATATGGAGAAATGTGTATTCTTGACACTTTAATTGGTTCATATATTTGTTGGCATTTTATATATTATTAATGTAGATATTGTGAGTTCGTTAATAATTTTTTTTCTCCCAAATTTGAATTAATTTAACTTTTATTGTTCGATAAATTTTATCAATTTAAATTAATGAATGAATCTTGTTTTTAGTTTAATATTTATGGAACTTATAGCGATACGAATTTCTCAACTTATGGCATATTAAAAGTTTTTAAGGCAATATTGGTAGCAACAATTCTTACAGTAATGAGCTGTGGAGTTTACTACATGTTATGCTATTGTTGTCATCTCCACCTTGATTGTATTATTTTTGAAACAAATTATAACTTTGTCACAATTGATGTCTCGTTTTACCATGCATCATCTCTTATCTCAAACCTCTCTCAAAAGAGATTATTAAATTACTATGGTCAATATTCAACATTGCTTCAGGGTTATGTGCAAATTTGTTAGCAAAAAAAAAAAGATTTAATTACTCTTTATTGTAATTTTTTATATGTACATTTAGTATAGATTGTAAGGATATATTTTTGGTTTAATACCGTTTTACCCAGTGTTTAATTGACGAAAATTGTTTTATTCCTTGTATTTTTTTTGTTGTTGTTTTACCTCTGTAATATAAAATTTTGTGTTTTATCCTATTTGACTCAGTCAACTATAATTTTGTGGTAGTTTTTTTTGCGGCGGTTTAAAACCTCGCTAAAATTATATTTTGCAGCGGTTTTCTTAGCGGCGGTTATATTATAGTTGACTGAGTCCATGGGGTAAAGCACATATAGTAGTAGCTGAAATTGGGAAAAAATCCGAGCACATATTTTTCCGCAGGTAATTATGCTGTAAGAGCCACATTTGTTTCTTCCCCAAACAATTTTCTGCAGGTAATTCTGGTAAAGAGAGTCAAACATCTATGTGAGTGCAAGTGACGGAAATAGAGACCTATTTGATCGTTTAGTCAAAAAAATTAAGGTAAGATATTCAAATAAAATAAAATCTTTGATTTCAAAATTTGATAATTGAAATTGAGTTCAAAATATGGTATAGTCGATTAATTGATAGAATCTTACATTACATACATCTATATCTATACCTATATAAAGAGGATACACTATTTTGGTGTGGTCTATTTTATTTTCTATTTTACTCTCAACTTCTAATTTTTCTAATAACTTAGCATCATAAAAGATACATATCACACAAACGGGCACGGAATGTGCCCGTTTGGCACGCTAGTATATATTGTAGGGGTAATTATTTTTTAACCTCGTAAAATAGGCCAAAATTGTTTTATCTCCTTGTAATTTTTTTTGTTGCTTTACACTCTGTAACATAATATTCTACGTTTTACCCCTGATTAAAGTCAACAAAATTTGACTGGGCAGAATCAACGACGTGACATTTTTATTTTATTTAAAAAAAAATCTGCCAACTAACAATTTTTTTTAAAATGAAAAACTTTTTTAATTTTTTTTTGACGCATTTTTTAATTTTTTATGTAGAATTGTTATTTAGCAGCGGTTTTTAATACATTTTCCACAATTATATTATAGTTAGCGGCAGTTTTATTATATTTAGCGGGGGTTCTATATGTGGCGGTTTAAAACCCTCGTTAAATAGCCTGACTTTTTTTTTTATAAATATGTTATTTAGCGTCGATTTTTAGTATAATTTAGCGGCGGTTATAAACCCTCGCTAAAAATAATTTCCGCTAATTATAATAAAACCGTCACAAATTATACTAAAAACTGCCGTTAAATAACAAATCTATAAAAAATTAACTTTTTTTAAAATTATTAAAAAAATAAAAAAGCTGAGTTTGCAGAATTTTTTTAAGAAAATTAAAAAATAAAAGAAAATGTCATGTGGCATGCCACATCACAGATTCTGTCAAGTCATATTTTGTTGACTTTGGCCAGAGAGTAAAGCGCAGAATCTTATATTTCAGGGTGTAAAACAACAAAAAATTTCTACAAAAGAGTAAAACAACTTTAGCCTATTTTACTTGAGGTAAAAGATAATTAACCCTATATTGCATAATGAGGCCATATATGGGTGGCTAACGAGCATCAATGAATTAAAATTTAAATATATTTGTAATTTTGAACTCTTCTCACTCATGTGTTTTCCAACTTCTCTTATGAGCATAATTTAATTAGTACGAAATTTGAGTTACTATTATTTAAGTATATTATATATAATATTGTATCTATCAACTCATTTAAACTCACAGAAACACCATTTTTTTTATTTGGGAAAAGTAACAAAGAATTAATTGACAACAATTTAACTTTTAAAGTGGATAAGTGATGAACAACATTAGTTAATTGAATTTAAAGTGTTTGATAAAATTAGTTGTTATGAATAAATTGATAAATACTAGTGTAAAATACCATAAAAATAATTATTTATTTGATATTTAATTTTTAACAATAAGAGTAACACAAACTCGTGGAAAAAATTTCTATGCTCACGAAAGAATAAATATTATCAAAATTATTCAACATATAACAAGGACCTTAATTAGTTGTTGCTATATATACACTAAAAAATTGCGTTATTTCCAGCGAAAATAATTGTTGTTGGGATAAGTCACTTTTCCCAACAATAATAAAATTGTTGAAAAAAAAAAACTTATTACAACAACATAAATTAGTTGTTGCTATATGCATGTTTTTGTCAACAATTTGAATGTCGCTGAGAAAAAATCGCTGTCAAATATCTTATTTCTTGTAGTGACGAAAGAATAAATATTATCAAAATTATTCAAAATATATAATAAAACTATTATCAAATTACATAAACTGTATTTCGATATACAAAATTATCAACAAGTAACAACTATAAGTTAGAGGGTTGGTTTTGTCAACAAAAAAAAATTTAGTGGGTTGGCAACAAATTATAAACAAGTTCGAAAAATAAAAGACTGTTTTAAAAATAATTTGAAGAAAAAAATAGTATTGGAAAGAAAGAAAAATAACTTTTAAGCATGTTTCAGTTTTTTGAAAGAAAACAAAAGGAATTTATCCTTACCAAATAGTTGTATAAGTGTTAATTATTTTGTAATGAGTTAAAATAGCTCTTGTACTGTTTTTTTTTTTTTGGCTGAAAGTTTTCTACTCCATTTTGAGTAATATACATATATTCTTTTTATTTTTAAATTGGAAAAAGGGAAATTTTATTATTGTTGACAATAATAACTATTTTATAATTTAAATTTGGCACTTTAATGTTTCAATGTTAAATTCTGAGTTAACACTTCAAGCCTACACATATTCGTTTACCCTTTATAAAGTGTAGATAATTGTTAGTCAATAACTTTTATAATGATCTTAATTGATTATATAAACATTTATATATATGATTAAAGGGAATAAGACCCTCAATTTGTCAATAAAAGAAATTTGATGTCAAAATCAAAATTATGCACTGAGCCACCTAGTGTGCAATATTATAATAGAGGACAAAAAATTTCCTGAAATCAAGCCTATTGGAAAATAATTTATTCTGAATTTTTGATGAAGTCAAATATGTACATTTTGATAGTGTATGTGACTCTACTTCTGTCAAAAAAAAGATAATATAGTGTGACACTAAATTTAACTTGTTCATGATGTATGATATTTCCCGGCCATTTGCGCAGCCGGTAATGACTTCCCCTTGCTTTGAAAAAGAAAAAGAAAATAATAATTTCATATTTAAAAAAATAGATATGAATATATATATTTCTTCTAGAATCGATCTCTTTTTTTTCTTACTTCAAATAGTATATATAAAAAAAGTGGAACACAAATGACGGTCTAGAATCAATCTCAAATTATATATTGAAGAGTTTAAGTTTATAATCTCAGATGTTATAAAAAAAAAAATTATAATATTACATGATAGAGTTCAAAAATCTTAGTTGATATAATAATTAAGGGAATGTCAAAGTCATTGGTAAACTGTCTATTTTAGTGTGTCGTATTCAAAAGTTTTTGAAGTTGAATTGACAAGTGTAGTTCAATTATACATGGTGGGAGGGAATTATAAGTGTTGTTTGGTTGACTATCTTTTGGATCTATAAATTCGTCTAAATGGTTGCTAAAAACACCACCAAAATTTTACTAAATTTTGTTTATTCATTATATTATCTATAGACCGCTTTCTTTTCAACACTTAGGGAAATATTTATTGAGCATAATGAGTTTTATCCTTTAATTATTACTTAAGAAAATATCTTTGTTTTTGTTAATTACTTGAACATATTTTACTTATTTTACATATTAATGTTTTTAATCGACATCAGTTATGTGTGTGTGTGAATATTAATCATTAGATTAGGATGAGGGAGTATGATTAGATTTACCATGAGCCTTTTTTTTATTATTAAAAAAATATTAATTAATAGATTATGATTAAATTCTTTTTTATTTAATTTTTTTGTAACAAAAAAAATTTAGGATTGAGAAATAAGATTGAATTGAATCAATTTACGCCGTTACAGAGAACTTCCATCGTCAAGTAGGATTCAATCAAATACGATTCAATCTTAGATCTGTTTCCCATTCCAGTCGTCGTTCTTCATCCGACCAACTTCCAGTCGCCGTTCTTCATCTAAAATCGGAAACTTCCAGTCGCCGTTCTACATATGAAATCCTGCTTACAGAAATAGAGATGGATTTAGGTGCTGGTTACAAAAAAATAAAATAAAACAGAAGGCCAAATAAGTTTTTTCTTTGACAAAAGAAGGCCAAATAAGTTAGAAGGCCAAATAAGTGCTATAGTTAGAAAATAATTGTAAGGCTGATTGCCATTTAATTTAGTTTGTTAGAGTCATTTGAGTTCATTCAAGCAATAACTCTATAAGTTTTTCTATGAAATAAACATATTTTGATTAATTAAAAAAAATGAGATTTCATCTCTTTAGTTCTTTTAACCTTATCTGAAAGATGTTAGAGAAATTAATAATAGGATATATATTAATTAAGGAAGAAAAATATATTATAAGTGAGCGCATTTTTCAGATTGATTTATGAGACAAGTAAAAAGAACATGTAGAAGTAAATTCACTTAACAATTAAAAAAATCGATTTGTCCTCATGAACTAGCTCAATTAGTAAAGAACATCGCACATTTGTGTAGAGACTGAGGTTCGAACCCGGTATGCCCACTTATTCACTTTGAAATAGTAAATATCTAGCCGCAAGGCTACTTGACAAAAAAAAATCGATTTAATATGAAGAACCCTTTTATTTATTTATTTTATTTAAAAAATTTTAACTTCATGAAGGCTATATTTTAGAAACAATGAAAATAACACAAAAAATAAGTAGACAAACAATGAAATTTTCAGCTTTTAAATTTTTTTAGCCAGTCTATTTTACATCCCAATATAAAGGCTTCAAACTTTGAGAGACACTAAAGCCGACTCAAACAACAAACTAAATCGGCTTAGAGCAAAATGAAACGCACCCCTTACATGTAGAGGAGGTGTTACACAAAGAGATTACATTATTAATTCATCATTTTTAAATATGTACTTAATATTAATATACTTTGTTTACTGCAACTGGAATAGCTCTTAGAGGCTTGTCCAAGTTCATGTCCTTTGGCTCCATATTATTTTCAAGTTTCCAGTCAAAGGAGTTGATTAATGATCCCAACATCAAATGCAACATCCTAACAGCCAATGGTGAACCGGGACATATACGTCTTCCACTACCAAACGGTGTAAGCTTAAAGTGTCGACCTTTAACATCAATTTCAGATCCTAAAAATCTTTCTGGTGAAAATAAATGAGCATCATCCCATATATCGGTTCTACCAATAGCCCATTCGTTGATGAGAACTTGAGCACCTTTTGGAATTGTGTACCCTGATATTTCCACATCTACCCTTGCTTTTCGAGGAAGCAACATTGGTGCGGGTGGATGTAGTCGCAGGCTCTCTTTTACCACTGCTTGTAAGTATGGAAGCCTACTAATATCTGATTCCTCAATTGGATTGCCTAATCCAATGGTCTCCTCTAGTTCCTTTTTTGCTTTTGACATAGCCTCTGGGTCGTGTACTAATCGAGTCATTGCCCTTTCTAATCCAAATGCCGATGTATCTGTTCCCGCAACAAGCAAATCCTATTAAAAATACAACACTTACTTGTTAAGTAAAGATTTCATGAGCACATATAATATAGATAATTATTGTGAAATAAAACAGAAAAAGTGATTAAGGGAGAAAAATACATACAAGTAGTAGATGTTTAATCTGTCTTTTGTCCATCTTTTGGCTATCTTCTTTGGAAATGTCCAACAAAGTCTCTAACATGTCATTCTTTGAGACATAATCTTCACTTAATCTCAACTTCATTCGTTTGTCAATTATGATATCTAAGATATGAAACACCTTTGAAACATAATTAGAAGTGTGCCTCTTAATGCCTTGTGGGTCAAGAATCTTCAATATAGGGAAATGATCAGCAATATTTGGTGTTCCAACAGCACTCAACAAAGTGGACACTATATCCTTATATTCATCATCCAAAGATTCAACAAAATCTTGAGACACAAAAGTATAAGACAAAAAATTAATGCAAGCCTTAAAAGCAGCTCTTCCAATATCAACAGCTTCACCTTTTAAGCTGCTTTTATGCATATCATTGAGAAGATCTTTCAATTTCATACGTCTAAGTTCTTGACTTGCATCAAGAGTCTTATTAGAGAATAAATTATTATGACATATTTTCCTAAGATGTTGCCAAAGAGGTGAATATGGGAGAAACACTAAGCTAAAATTGTTGTGATTATGAGTAGTTGTGTTATCAGGAACAGATCTATCAGTAAACAGTGAATCATGAGTATGGAGAATTTCTTTCGCCATTTCTGATGAGGAAATTATGACAGTAGTTTCTGTGCATAACTTAATAAGCATAACAGGACCATAGAACTTAGCAAATTTTGCAAGTGTTTGTTGTGGCTTATTGTATAATTCAAAAACATGTGACATGATAGTGAAAATGGAAGGTCCAGGTGGAAGCTTATAGTTTGATTTTCTGCAGCTTCTTGCAAGCATTGAACCAATGAAGTATGTGACAATGCATGTCACCAAAAAGATCATTGCACCACTCAAAAAATCCATGTCTATGAAAAACAAAACAGGCAAACAAATAATGTGTTAGTACAAAGGGGACAAGATGCTTTCACAAAAGATTACAACATTGATATAAATTAATTAATGGTAGTGGAAATATTCTCTGAATATAGAATGATATATGTGAGGAGCTAAGGAGTGAAGTTACCTTTGTGAAGCACTCGATATATCAATCAAGAGATTCTAAATTTCCAAAGGACTTTTTTTTTTTGACGAAAAATTTCCAAAGGACTTCTTACTCTCTTTGCTTGCAACTTCTCATATTATATAGAATGATAATAGGAATGAGATAAACGTTCTGTTCTGATGTGTTCTTTTTTGTCTTTTTGCATAAAGTGTTCTTTTTAAATGCATAAAATGTTTAGTCAAAAAAAAATGCATAAAATGTTTTTTAATTAGCAAGTGGAGAGTACTATTTACGTGTAGTTTTCAATATTTTACGCAATATATCAAACTTTGTTCGGTGTGATTGACACTGGACTTAGTAGGAAGATCATAGTTCAATTATTCGTAACTGCGTTTTGGAGTAGAATAGAACTACTTAATATTAAAATTTGTCTCAAATTTTGAATTACTCTATTAGAACTCATTCTCTTAAGAATCAGAAGGAGAAAACAAAAAAATATTTAATGTAATATTTAATTATTGTTTCATCGATTAATTATTCATTATTAAGAGGGAAATATATAAAATAAGATAATAAATAAAAACTTTTTTAAATGAGACAATATTTAAATTTATAATATATTTATATGGAATATAAATATGAGTTCACCTTATAAAATATGTAAATATGAGTTATATTGAACAATTTTTATCATATTTTACTAACCAAAGTCAAAATCAAAATTATAATAATCTCCCTTTTAAGATAAAAAAAAAAAATCGAACAAATTATGTTTTACATATGTTCTCATACCAGCACATGATGACGCTTGAAAAAGTAATCCAAATCATATACTCATCTGTCTCATTTTAAGTGTCACAGTTGACTAAATCACGCACTTTAAAAAAATTGTATAAATGAAAGAGAGATAATATGACTTTTATTAAAATACTTTTTCTTTTTATTGGTAGTAGATATTGAAATATTTAAAAGTAGATTTTAAAATGTACTCTTTCTCTCACCTAATGATTCTTTTAAAGATAAAATAAAAAAAATTAATGTTATAAATAATTATAAGACATTTATTTTAAGACAAACAATTTTAATAAATAAGACAATTATTTTGAGACGGAAGAAGTATATACACCCCACTTTTGCAACTCGAGGTACACAGCTTTTGGCAAAAGAAAAGATTCCGTCCAATTATTAATCAACCTCTACAGTATTAGTCTATATTGTCAAGACATCCATCCATCCATCCATTATTAGTACAATTAAGACTGGCAAATATAAAAAGAGTTTACATTTAAGGTTTTCAAATTAAAATTGAAAATTAGGAAGACGAAATTGTATAATTAAAATTGAGCCATTGTAGAATTTAAAGGGGTTAAAGTTGAATAATTAAAAATTTAAAATCAAAATCAAACAATTATAAAAATTAGGAAAACGAAATTGTACTTAAAACTAATTAAATAGATATATTTTGCTGACCAAAAAAAAAAGATATATTTTGTAATATATTAATACATATTAGGAATTGTAGTACTCTATTTTTAGGTAATTATGGGTCTGTAGTGCTTGCGTGTTGGGATAATAGGTTTGTTTGAGTTTTTGTTAAGGATGTATCGGTGGGAAAACTTATTTAGGGGTGATTGTTAATTTGGCATGTTAGTTATTTGGTCAATATGAAATTTTAGGTATGTCTTAATTTTTGTTGGGAGATCTTCATCCGTTGAATATTTGATTTATAGATGAAACTTTTTTTTTTGGTAAGTAGTACTTAGTCAAAAACTCTGCTAACTATAACCCTGCTCTTTTTATGAGTGAGAAGTGCAACCTATTTTGTGTTGGAACCGATAGAGTCTTGTGTGGTGATGCCCTTGGGACTTGGTGGTCTTGGAGGGGTGTCGGCTTTCTTTTTGCTTTCTTTTCTTGTTTTCTTCTCCTTTTGCCGGTCGAGTGCTTTGAAGATTGGTGGCTCTCAATCTTCTCAGATATGCCTTTGGAGTTTTCTTTTTAGGTGTTCATTATATTATTTTTTTCCTTTAAAGATTTCGTACTTCTTGTACTCCATTTTGTGGACTCTTTTGGTGTATCTGTTATTCCTTTATTATATTTAAAAACTTATTAAAGTGCTATTTATTCATATTTACTCGTATCAAAATGTTGCAGGGAGAGAGCAAATTACACTAGTGCGTGTGTAATATTTGAGTAATGTTACACTGCTCTATAACACTATAACTAATACGAATTTCACAATATCTACCGTTAGATTGAAAGTTTATATCGTATAGATCATTTATATAAAACTTTAAAAAAATGAAAATCATTTGATATGATATTAAACTCATTAAGATTAACGGTTTATGCATTTTTATTAAATTAAATACCATTAAATATGATGAGTTTCAATAATATATCAAATAATTCTCATTTTTTCTAAAATTTTGTATGAATAATCTATATGATATAAATTTTCAATTCAACGATAAATTTTATAAAATTCATTTTCGTTAGTGTTATTAAACAATGTAATATTACTCAAATATTACACCTGTATAATTTGATCCTTCCCCAAAGATTATATATATATATATAAATCTTAATTCAATCAATAAGAATATAATATAAAAATTATTTGATTACCGCTATAGTTGAAGTTTGAACATCAATTCTTTTATTGTATGTAAATTTTTAATAATTATTATTATTTTCTCTATTAAAAGAAGTTATGAATGTTGGCTCTCAAGCCCAAAATAACAATATAAGAATATTGTCAATATGTAACCAAAAAAAAAAAAAAGAATATTGTCAATATTGAACTTTAGTTTAAATATATATAAATAACGAATAAAATTTTAATTTATTCTGTAAAACTGTCTCTGAGGTTGTGTCCATTTAAATGTTTTTCTTTTTTAACTAGAAAAGTAAATAAAAGTGTTTCCTTCGAAACACTGTTCCATATTCTTTACAAGTTATTGATAGTGTTTGTCTTAATCTTGAGTTTTTTACTATTGATATCAGATATATTTGTATTTAAGTCATTTTTTTGGTATATCGATGATATGACAAGTCATTATAAGCTCATACACATGAAGTTGAAGAATTGGAGATCGAACTCCAATCATAAACATTTAACTTAACAATTTTGATATTTTCTGTCAGTTGAACTAAGATTTCTGAACATTTATATTTAAGTCTTTAGTGCTTCCATAAAAAAATTTATATAAAAAGTACTTTTTTATCTTCTTTTTTTCCTGTGTTAATTCTTTGGAATATTGCAAACCACAAAATAAATGAAAATTTATTAAATTTAAAAGTACCAGATTCTTCTAAACAATTCTTTCTTAAATAGACTCATAATCATCATTTTTGAATTTAATCCCTTGATTTCACATTTCTTTTTTTGGATACAATACAAACACTCTTCTTTAATTTCACCACACTTATTTTTTATTTTTGGTTTGTGAATCAGATACATTATTTATACTAGCGGGCCACTGTGTCTGTTTGTGTGATACATATGTTGAAGATGATTATAAATTTTTGGTTTGATGAAAATAAAAATGTATAGAAATTATTGAGATGAAAGTTATAGAAGTTAAAAATAGAAGTTATTGTTTCAAAAATACAATTAAGGGCATTTTAGGAAACATGAAAAAAGGTTACACCAAAAAAAGTTTTCCCTTTATATATAGTATAGATATATGATCTGATATAGATAAAATAAATGAGAATTGTTAAAATTGTAACCGTAAATAAACTCATTGTGTGACTTGGTTAAATTTTAAATTTTTTGAAAACAAAACTACCAAAGGCAGTTTGGGAATATAAAAAAGGCTGCACCAAAAAAAAGTTTTCCCTAATATAGTAGAGATATTACTTTAGTATGAAAAAAAAATATTTATCACGTGCAGTGCATGTATTATTTATCACGTGCCAATCGTTCTTTTGAGGTCCACAGTATAGGCCCATTAACAAACTGTATAATTTTGTTTCTCTATTACGATCATACATTAGAGATTTAATTCTTTTTTTGAATAAATTGGGCATTAGAGATGGAACATATACAATAACTAGTCAGTGAGATAGCCTTCACAAAAAATTATACAGTGATATATCATAAAAATATATAAAAAAATGGACATAAAAATGGAGCATTTTATTATTTACATGGAGAAATATTGAAGAGTTGAAAAAAAATTCCATGATGATAATCTCAAAATCTATGAATTTTAATTTATAATAAGCACGTCTAACTCGTCTTTACAAAGTGTTAATTATTTGTAGATAAGAGATGTCATTCTTTAAATTTGTCTTTTTTTTTTTTGGTTAAGTAGCCTAGCGGCTAGAAATTCCACTTTTAAAGTGGAGAAGTGAGATGACCAGGGTTCGAACCCCCGCCCCCTGCATATATAATGCGATGTCCAACCAATTGAGCTAAGCTCATGGGACTTCTTTAAATTTGTCTTTATCCTAGTTGGAATTGGATTTCTCCGAATAAATTTTCAGTTATATAAAAAAATATATTATTTTCTTTTTGTTGGAATAAGAGTATATATTTTGTATTTATATCCTATATTTTTTTTATCATTATATAATTGTTAGTAATTAGTTAGTAAGTTTGAATGTTTTAGCAAAATTTGGTGCATTTTTGTAGTTAGTAAGTTTATCAGTTTGTCTGTTTTTGTTTTTGTGAGTATAAATTGATTAGTAGATATTACTACAAGTATGAATTAGAGTTTCAATTTTAAATTTTTTATTTATTTATTTTAAAGGTGAAATTTCAATTACTAAATTATATTTAAAAAAAGTTTAATCCTCTAATCAAAATTATACACGCTTAACAACAATATTATGATGTGGATTTTTAGTCAAAAAAAAAATGATATAATGATGTGGGTGAACTAATTAATCATATTTATATTAGGTGAGCAAGTGACTTTCGTTTTGGTGGTTGAAGACTCAGTATCCAGTGATAGGGGTTAATCTACATAATTGGTAGGTGAACTCTTTATTGTGTTTGGGTTCTTAATTTTGCCGGATTATTTGTTTTGGTATTTTCATTGACTCTTGATCTAAATACTTGTGATCTCTTCTAGTACACCTTCTGCTGCTGGAGGTGAACTTTTCTTGATATTATATATATATATATGCCATAAAAAAAAAACTATATTGCCAAAAAGAAAATGTATCATTTCATTCACAGTTCTCACCTATACATTTTGAATAGAATTTCAGCTAGCAAAAAAACCAAAACCATGCCCCACCTTTCCAACTTGAGAGCACACATCTTCTGAAAAAAAAAATTCTCCATCCAATTATCCATCCACCATCTACGTTATTAGTATGCATACAGATATTTTGCAATTATAGAAATTATCGTGAGTAATAAAAAAAAAGATATTGATCATAGGGATTGTTCAATTTTTAACAAGACAATTTATTTTGATACTTAGAGATAAATATTAAAATAGGGAGGTTTATCATAAGATTTGGTCCGAGAAAATAACTTAAAATAAAACGAATAAATTCTCGTTGGAAAAAAACGATTGAATCTTTTCGAATCATTCAATTATAGTTTATTGGTAAGGATGTTTGATTAACAAATTTATTCCATTAATATTAAGATGAATTAACCCAAAATTATTTATGATCAATCTCTTAACCATGAACCTCTCAATTGATTCTAATCCCCAAATCTCTTTGGTGAACTACTAATTAATTGAGGTTCGTGTGAACATTAATTTCTAAATCAAAATTAGTAATCATATATCTCTACACGATTGATTAATTGAACATTCATGTTAGGTCCGGTGTCAAAACTTAATGATCATAGTGAACCAAAACCTAGAATCATCTCACAAATGACCAATTCATAAGAATCATTAAGAACAAACATGAATGGATAATACTAACTTCGCAAGTTAATCAAATCAAATCTTTACATAGATTCAAGCAATTACAATTAAAATCATCTCAAGAGTCAAGACCCAATCAAAATGATTTACATATTCAACAAACAAAATAACATAAGGATTAGAGATGAATATACGATTAAATAATGAATGATTCTTCAATCGTGCATCCAATGATCTTCAATCCTCTGTTTCAATGGTAAAAATCTCAGTTTATGTGCTAAATTTCGTCTGCCTGTTACTTGGGATCAAGTACCTTTTTATACTATTTCAAAATAGGACTGTTCTGTCACAATTATCCCTTTTTCGCCTAGGGCACAAGAAAACACATCAAGTTCAAATTATGGCTGCATGTGCGTGTTTTCGTCCCAAGCACACGAGTTTTCGCCAGGGCCGAAAAAGTCTGAAAGCTGTATTAATTTCCTTTGTATTTTCACCCTAGGCACAAGAGTATTCGCTTGGGCGAAAAACGCTTATGATGATCTCTCTTTTTTTGTGCATTTTTTTGGGTCTTCAAGTAATTTAACTTCATGCAATTGCTCTCTTTTTAGGTACCAAAAAGACTCAAACTAAGTTTAAACTTCTTAGATTTGTATCACTTTTACATGTAATAACCGGAATTTATTATAGTCAAGACATCCATGAGATTACACCATCCTTTATGCACATTAAAATACAGCAGCCCATCAATCCACCAATATAGATTAGACTCTCTCCATAAAAGAAATTAAGATTTGAATTTGTGTCGTTAGAGATATTTATATTTAATTAATACTTTCTCCGTCCTTAATTATAAGACCCTTTTTTACCACTGCGCGTACGCCAATGCACAATTTTGATCGCTAATATCTTTAATTATCTAGCAGTAAAAATTATAAAAATTTGATATCTTGAAAATACTCATCAAAACAAATCAAACAAGATCTTATATGCTAATATTTACATCTGTATATATTATTAGAAAAATACGGTCAAAACATGATAGATGAATAGTAAAATTTAGTCAAAAAAAAGTCTTATATTAAGAGACGGAGGGAGTATATGACACGTCTTAAATATTTTAATAGAAAAATATATTTTAATGAAAAAAAAACAAACTCACACTAATAATTGATAAATTTTTAAGTTTTAGCTAAAGTTCTTTTTATTCATTTTAATTATTTAAATATAATTTATTAATAATTTATCAATTTTCTTTTGAATAATTTTTTGATTATATAATAATTTTTTATTTTTTTTATGTTTTATTAATTTTTACACTAAATACATAAAAATGTTGATAATGATCAGATTATATGATAATGATCAATTTTCTTTCAAAAATATAAATTCTATCCAATTTAAAAATATGATCTAATTCACGCTATTGACAAACATCCATGAAACCAAATAATGTGCGGAAAAGTATCATGTAATCTTATCCAAGCAGCCATTTTTGATTATTAGTATATAACTTCAATAGTTCAATTGAAACATCTTTTCAATGATAAATAAGTTCTTGGATGTCTTGTTTATCAAGTGGATCACATGCATGGGAACCGCAATGCATGTTTTAAATTATGTCACCATATTGACTCACTTTATTGATCTATTATTATAGTTAGTCAGCATCCGTGTGCTTCTAAAAAATAATATAATTTATGAAATTTTACAAATATTTTTAATAAAAATGCTAAAATTCATATTAAATAAAAAGAAAAATGTATGTTAATAAAAATGGAGAGAATTTTTATTTTGTCGTGAAATCAATTAGGCCGTGACAAAATTGTGACGGAGTAAAATAGATTTTCAGTCTAAAATTTCTTTAAATAATAAAATCCACTTCTAAACCAAATTCATATTAATTTTTTGGACCAAACTC
The DNA here is from genome assembly GCA_951804385.1 of Trifolium dubium. Taxonomy (NCBI): domain Eukaryota; kingdom Viridiplantae; phylum Streptophyta; class Magnoliopsida; order Fabales; family Fabaceae; genus Trifolium; species Trifolium dubium. The sequence goes on from OX638074.1 coordinate 29,141,064, forward strand.
ATATTAGACCCTCATAATTTGTATATTATTATAAATTATAATGTAAAACTTGTATACAAATTCATTTTTTTTTTATATAACTTTTTGATTTTTAGAAAAAGACTAGTAATTTAGAGTTTGACTGCGTAAATAAAATTTGGTTGAAAATTATTCTATATAAAAATTTAGCAAAAAATTAGTCACTACATTCAGCGGTAAATATTCTGATAAAAAAAAAACTTATATTCTAATATACAAATTCATTTAGTTGGCATGTCCACCGTAAAAAAAGAATACCGTTGATTTTTATGGTTACTAAAAGAATACCATTGATTTGATTGAAGATATGTAAATCATTTTAGGGGCTCTAAAAAACTTACCAAATACCATCGTGATGGTGGCAAATCATTCGGGATATATAGGATTCCGATTCGTCCTATTAAGAATAGTAATAATTAATTAATTAGTTAATTTTTTCGACACCTAATTAATTAGTTAATTGTTATTAGGTGATTAGTTTATTTGTTACAAGATAATTAGTTTGTTATTTATCAAATAGCTCTATATAAGAGTTTGTATTGTACTATTTTCACTACTCTTATGAAATATATATCTTTACAATATATAAAGGAGATACTCCATTTTAGGATGATTTTTTGCTTTCCAATTATATCATTTACAATTTTATTTTTGAAACTAATGAAATTCGGTTATCAAACTTCAAAAAACAAAAACATATTATTTGTAGAAAAAAATTATATGTTTTTCCTGGTATTGTGTTTCTTTGACCACATATTATTTTACTTTCTTTCCACTAATTCTCATACCCTTAGCATATTTGTTTTAGCTATATTGATCATTTTATAGTTCTAACGATATTTTCGATTATTGTATTTTGAGAATTGTTTGGAGTCCCACATTTTGAGGATAGGTTAGGAATATATTTGGGAAGGATTATAAAGGGTTATAAAGTTCTTTTTCAAGAAAATTTAACACTGTTATATTTTCATATCTAGTTTCGATCTCATGATCTTTAGTTAAATTGAACGAAATCTTTTACCATTTCAATTTTCATCCAAATGCTCTTTTTATCTTTTCTTTTATCTGTGTTACTTTGTAACACCACAGAAAAATGCTACTCCATATATAGATCTTCGTTATGTCTCTACGTACTTTGTGATCGTAAGTATCCACAATTATATATCTCATTTAATTTATTGCTCCATTATTATTAACCACATGCATGTATTTCCCCCCAAAACACAAAACATATGCATTAAGTCCGATCCAATAGCACGTGTTAAAGGTTGGGTTGAGGATGGATATCTTGCGGTGATTGGGCCCAATTGTACACGATAGGTTTAGCTATCTATTGATTTCTTAGTCACTTTTATTTAATAAGCATAAGTAATATTGTCTAATATAATTTTTATTTGGTCCATATAAAAAAAAAATACAATTTTGTTTTGGTAGATAGATAAAATGATAAGTCATTGAAATCTCAGATATATAGATATACTAGTGTGTATACCCGTGAACGGCAAGGGAGAAATTTTCTTTAAAAAATTTTGCGACAAAAATTTAAAAAATATAAAAAATCGATAATTTTCAGCGAGTAAACAAAAAGGAACTAAAAATACACCACTTTAGTTAAAATTATTTATATATGCAAAGCTAAAGAAAATGTTCCTTTTTTTTTGTTTTACCAAAGAAAATGTTCCAATTTAATCATATAGTGTTGTGACTAAAAAGTCATATTTTAAGATAAATAAATGAGGAATTTTGGGTCGAACCCCGGTCCTTATATATAAAATGAGATATTTCTATCAAATAGTAGTACATTAAATTTATAGTTAGTTCTTTTGACATGAATTTATTCAACCAAATATTGAGTCACACATAGACACCAAATCTCTATCTTCCAATTATTCTTCAATAAAAATGTTGATAAATTTAAGTATGAAATCCAAGACTCATTTATAGGAGTAGCAGTTGAGATAAAATCAAAGTTTAAATCAATGAGATAACAATTAGTAAATTAGAAAATTTGAATCAAGAAAAAAATTGTATTGATTTGAATGAGAAAGTTGATTTATTATAGTAGAGATATTATTTCAATCAAGCACCCAGTATAATATTGATATAAAATATGTGCCAAAAATAAATAAAATTTGATATCAAATACGGAGTAAATAACATAACTCATCACATGAATACGTATACGGTTATGATTTTTATAGTAATTGGAAAAGATAAACAAAAAGAATTTGAAAGGGCATGAGGGGATTGGTATAACACTATAACTTAACTTATATGCACAATTGTCCTTCAACCTATTCATATTTACTAAGTTAAGGAATGCAGTAACACTATAGTGCAGCTATTGACTCACCTTATACTATATATCAATGAAAATCTTTAAATCATTGAAAATGAACTATCATATGAAACACGGAAAAACAAATATAATTCAAAATTATTAAAATCAAAGAAAAACTTAAATAAAAAATAGTAAATTGCAAAAACGACATGATACAGAGAAAGACAAATTAAAATATGTAAATTAAAGCTGAAGAAATGGAATGTTGTTTATATACCTGAGAAACAGGGAAGCATAACCAAAAAAAAGTGCCAAAGGTAGGGATTTGAAGAGAAAAGTGGTGAGAGAGAAGAAGATGAAAATATAGTGTAGAATTTGTGTTGAACGAAACAAAAAGGCTTCACCAATCACCAAGGCAAATTGTAATTAAAACATATTTTGAATATTGCCTCGGTATGGAACAAAGAATGAATATGTATTTGAAAAATGTAATTATAGATTAGATACAAAAACAATTACTAAAACTAAAATTAAATATACAAATAAAAAATAATTTAACAAATAATTATAGGTTAATTACTATTAATAGAAATGTTAAAAGATTTAAACTCTTTCAATGAATGACAAATGTCACACTTGCCCAAATACTACTTTTGCTTTATTATATTGTATGATAAAGCAACCCCGGTTAATGATAGAATATTTATACGTAATAGCCGCCCCCATTTTCTTACAAAGTCTTCTTCTTCTTTTCATCATTGAAGAGGGTGATTTTAGATCAATTTTTGATCTAAAATCACCCCTCTAATTTGTTTTTTCCCTTTCTTTTATTAAAATAAGTGAATTTCACATAGTATTTAGTATTTTTTCTTTGTAATTTCGTCGTCTTATTGTGCGGCGTTTCGTTGTTCGTCGTCTTGGTGCGGCGTTGTTTTGCTTTCCCGTCTTGTGCGGTGTTTGTTTGGTTTGGAAAGACAGATCAACTTTATTTGGCTGCTGATTCAACAAGTGACAAGTTCTTCAACGATGCAGATCCGGAGGCATAGGTATTCCGGTTACCTTAAGTTTATCACATTATTTGTAGGCAAAAGTAAGCCGTTTCATGCTATTAACTTGGATGCTGTGAGATTGTTCGCAGATTCATCATTTTATGTTTTTAGCGGTGTTGAATTTGCAATACCATCTGATGTAATCTATCTATTTGAATGAATGAATACCTTTATTTTTGTCAAAAAAAAAAGCAACCCCGGTTAAGACATACGACTTCGCAATTTCGACATTTCTCTTGGTTGAAATAAAATTTGTGGACAAATTGTCTTATTTTTAGTGTATTTTTTTATTATTGAATCAAATAAGTTACAAATTATATTCAATTGATTTAAAGGTATGATTTATGGATAATAGTAAAAACTACGTAATTTACACATATTATAATTATAAGATGTGTTTCACTTGTATAAAATTCACATACATACAAATATATGTATAAACTTAATATTTCACTAACATATTATTGTTGAAAAGAGTTCAAAAAGTCATATATACTAATACTAATATAGTGTCTTCTAAGTCTTAAAATGTAATTTTTAAAAGGATTAGTTTTGTCATTTAGAAAAGAGTAGTGGCGCAACTTGTTGTCTGTTTGTCTTTCATTCAAGTATAATTATTTTACACACACACATATATATCTTTAATAAAAAAAATCTTGTTATGCATAATTTATTTTTAATTTTTTTTGGTTACAAAGCAAATCTAAGAAACAACAAAGCAGAAGAAAATAGGAAGCAAAATCTAACGCCTTATCCTAACTCATCCGTCCTCAACAAATGGAGTAACAAATATTGAGGAGAAGAGTGAATGGTCAAATCAATATTGATCGAGGCTCTAAGTGTAGCCATAAAATTCGTATATTGATTGTCTTCTCTAAGCGAAAGCTTAAGAGAGAAATTTGCAGAGCTCATGAGGTCTTTGATGTTTTGAATTAGCACAACATAAACATGATAATAAGAGAGATATCTTCTTTGATGAGATTAACATATTGAAGAGAATAGCAAGTCATTTCTTCATAATTTAAGTTGATTGACGATTCATGATGAATGGTTGTAAGTTTCGAAAACAGAATGTCCTATGAATTATTGATGAAACCTGAAAAACTGAATATGAAGAGCCTGAATGGTTGCGAAAAACACCACCAAAATTTTACTAAATTTTGTTTATTCATTATATTATCTATATATATTTTGTTTATTGAGCATAATGAGTTTTATCCTTTAATTATATATTTAAGAAAATATCTTTATTTTTATCCAATAATCGATTATCCCAAAAGTTTAAGCTGATAGGAAATGCCACAACAATATTTTTATATTATTTCTAATAGTTTTTGTTAATTACTTGAACATATTTTGTTTTTTTACATATTAGTGACATCAGTTACGTGAGTGTGTGAGGATGATGATATATCTTGGTCAAAAAAGAAAATATATAAGGATATATAAGATTAATGAATAAGAGTCGTTTGATTAACATAAATGATTATTAAGATTAAATTATATTTGAATCTTGTTAACATGTGTCTGAAGGGCATACGTAAAGGAACTTAAAAATAGTAATTTTGTATTGAAAAATTGAATATATAAATTTTTAAAAGGTTGAATGCACAATTTTTAAGTCAAAATTCTATATTAAGCATCTTAAAATATATCTTAAAGACAAGTGCTAACATTCTCCATTATATTTTTAAGTGAGTCATGTGCAACACAATGTACCCAAACCCATCTTGTTTCCATGTTTGGCTTCTTCTTTGTCTGCCTTCTTCCATCTTGTAATCCAGTTTTTCATCTTCTTCCACTTTTGATATATGTTCTTAACAAGATCTCCTTTAACAAGAAGAATTGATTCAACAGTGAAATAATAAGAACCAATTAATTTTAGTTAATAAGATCTATCTATTTTGTTTTATCCATGTCTTGAGTTCTAGATATCCGATGAAGATGATTTTTGATGCATTGGAAAGCCGACAATATTTCCTATAATTTGTCTATTGAACACGAGCAAATTCAGTTTCATTTAAGGTGAAATATGGGCTCGAAGAGGACTGGCGTGATTTAAATATAAGGCTGGAGATTCTAAACTATTTGGGCTGCATGTGGTTCATTGTTTCTATCCTATTGGTCCAAAGAATTAAGTTTCATCGCATTCATTTGTTGTTTCATATGGAAAAGATATGCTTTGAACCATTATTAGATCATTCATGAATAAATGGTCAATTAATTGCCAGTTAAATATCATAAGTTTGAAGGCCAAGTAAGGCTGATTGCCATTTAATTTAATTTGTTAGACTCCTTTGAGTTCATTCAAACAATAACTATAAATTGTATGTTTTTCTATGAAATAAACAGATTTTGAATAAGTAAAAATTAATATGAGATTTTATCTTTTTGGTTCTTTGAACTTAATCTGAAAGATGTTAGCGAAATTAATAATAGGATATATATTAATAAGGAAGAAAAATCTACTATAGATGAGCGCATTTTTCAGATTGATTTTTGAGACAAGTAAAAAATGAATATGTAAAAGTAAATTCACGTAAGAATTAAAAAAAACCATTTAATATGAAGAACATTTTACATTATATATATAAGATAATTACAAATGTATTGAAGATAAACGGATAATAAGCTGTGCCGCTACTCCCTTTTGAATTGTAAAATCAATTTGCTTAAAGACAACAATAACACTGGTAGTGGAAGAACCTTTTATTTATTTTTTTAATTAAAAAATTTTTAACTTCATAAAGACTCTATTTTAGAAACAATGAAAATAACACAAAAAATAAATAGACAAACAGTGAAATTTTCAACATTTTAAATTTTTTTAGCCACTCTATTTTACATCCCCATGTAAAGGCTTCAAACTTTGGGAAACACTTAAGCCGACTCAAAACACAAACTAAATTGGCTAACAGCAGAATGAAATGCACCCCTTACATGTAGAGGAGGTGTTACACAAAGAGACTACATTATTCATCAAGTTAAATATGTACTTAATATTAATATTAATATACTTTGTTTACTGCAACTGGAATAGCTCTTAGAGGCTTGTCCAAGTTCATGTCCTTTGGCTCCATATTATTTTCAAGTTTCCAGTCAAAGGAGTTGATTAATGATCCCAACATCAAATGCAACATCCTAACAGCCAACGGTGAGCCAGGACATATACGTCTTCCACTACCAAACGGTGTAAGCTTAAAGTGTCGACCTTTGACATCAATTTCAGATCCTAAAAATCTTTCTGGTGAAAATAAATGAGCATCATCCCATATATCGGTTCTACCAATAGCCCATTCGTTGATGAGAACTTGAGCACCTTTTGGAATTGTGTACCCTGATATTTCCACATCTACCCTTGCTTTTCGAGGAAGCAACATTGGTGCGGGTGGATGTAGTCGCAGGCTCTCTTTTACCACTGCTTGTAAGTATGGAAGCCTACTAATATCTGATTCCTCAATTGGATTGCCTAATCCAATGGTCTCCTCTAGTTCCTTTTTTGCTTTTGACATAGCCTCTGGGTCGTGTACTAATCGAGTCATTGCCCTTTCTAATCCAAATGCCGATGTATCTGTTCCCGCAACAAGCAAATCCTATTAAAAATACAACACTTACTTGTTAAGTAAAGATTTCATGAGCACATATAATATAGATAATTATTGTGAAATAAAACAGAAAAAGTGATTAAGGGAGAAAAATACATACAAGTAGTAGATGTTTAATCTGTCTTTTGTCCATCTTTTGGCTATCTTCTTTGGAAATGTCCAACAAAGTCTCTAACATGTCATTCTTTGAGACATAATCTTCACTTAATCTCAACTTCATTCGTTTGTCAATTATGATATCTAAGATATGAAACACCTTTGAAACATAATTAGAAGTGTGCCTCTTAATGCCTTGTGGGTCAAGAATCTTCAATATAGGGAAATGATCAGCAATATTTGGTGTTCCAACAGCACTCAACAAAGTGGACACTATATCCTTATATTCATCATCCAAAGATTCAACAAAATCTTGAGACACAAAAGTATAAGACAAAAAATTAATGCAAGCCTTAAAAGCAGCTCTTCCAATATCAACAGCTTCACCTTTTAAGCTGCTTTTATGCATATCATTGAGAAGATCTTTCAATTTCATACGTCTAAGTTCTTGACTTGCATCAAGAGTCTTATTAGAGAATAAATTATTATGACATATTTTCCTAAGATGTTGCCAAAGAGGTGAATATGGGAGAAACACTAAGCTAAAATTGTTGTGATTATGAGTAGTTGTGTTATCAGGAACAGATCTATCAGTAAACAGTGAATCATGAGTATGGAGAATTTCTTTCGCCATTTCTGATGAGGAAATTATGACAGTAGTTTCTGTGCATAACTTAATAAGCATAACAGGACCATAGAACTTAGCAAATTTTGCAAGTGTTTGTTGTGGCTTATTGTATAATTCAAAAACATGTGACATGATAGTGAAAATGGAAGGTCCAGGTGGAAGCTTATAGTTTGATTTTCTGCAGCTTCTTGCAAGCATTGAACCAATGAAGTATGTGACAATGCATGTCACCAAAAAGATCATTGCACCACTCAAAAAATCCATGTCTATGAAAAACAAAACAGGCAAACAAATAATGTGTTAGTACAAAGGGGACAAGATGCTTTCACAAAAGATTACAACATTGATATAAATTAATTAATGGTAGTGGAAATATTCTCTGAATATAGAATGATATATGTGAGGAGCTAAGGAGTGAAGTTACCTTTGTGAAGCACTCGATATATCAATCAAGAGATTCTAAGTTTCCAAAGGACTTCTTACTCTCTTTGCTTGCAACTTCTCACATTATATAGAATGATAATTGGAATGAGATAAACGTTTGGTCAAGAAAAAAAAGGAATGAGATAAACGTTCTGTTCTGATGTGTTCGATCTTTTTTGTCTTTTTGCATAAAGTTTATTTTAAATGCATAAAATGTTTTTTAATTAGCAAGTAGTGGAGAGTACTATTTACATTTACATGTAGTTTTCAATATTTAATGCAATATATCAAATTTTTTCAAGTGGTGATTGACGTTGAATTTGGTAGAGAGAATCACAGTTCAATCACTTGTAGCTGTATTTAAGAGTGGAATAGAACTATTTGATGTCAAAATTTGTTTCAAATTGTAAACTACTATGATTCATTTCCCTATAAATTATAAGGTGAAAACAAAAATATATTTAATGCAATATTTAATTATTGTTTGATCGGTTAATTATTCATTATTAAGAGATAAATATGTAAAATAAGATAATAAATAAATATTTTTTTAAATATAATTTTTAAATATATAATATATTTATATGGAATATAAATATGAGTTCACCTTATAAAATATGTAAATATGAGATCACTTTATACTAACAATTTTTATCATATTTTACTAACCCAAGTCAAAATCCAAATTATAATAATATCCCTTTAATTAAGATAAAAAATGCAATGTTACATATGTTCCCATACCAGCACATGACGCTTGAAGAAAAATCCAAATCATATACCCCACTTTTGCAACTCGACATATATACCCCACTTTTGCAACTCGAGAGTACTATATTTTTAAGTGTGATTACGGGTCCATAGTGCTTTGCGTGTGGGGATAGTAGGTTTGTTTGAGTTCTTATTAGAGATGAGTATTGATAGGAAGATTTACTTAAGGAGACTTACTTAAGGAGATTGTTAATTTGACATGTTAGTTATTTGGTTAATATGAAATTTTATGAATGATTTAATCTTTGTTGGGAAATCCTCATCTGTTGAATTGGTTAATAGGTGAAACTTTTTTTGGAAAGTGGTATTTAGTCAAAAAACTGGTAATCGTATCCCTGCTCTCTTTGTGAGTAGGAGGTGATCTATTTTGTGTTGGAATCGTTAGAGTCTTGTGTGGTGGTACCCTTGGCTTGGTGGTCTTGGAGGAGTGTCGCTTACTTTTTGCTTTCTTTTCCAGTGTTTTCTTCTCTTTTTCTCTCTTGTTTTGTTTGTCGAGTCTCTAGGAATTGGTGGCTTTCAGTTTCTCAGAGATGCCTTTGGAGTTTTCATATCTCATTTGATTTTTTGATTCATTATTATTACTCCCTCTGTCCCATAAGTGTCACAGTTGATCAAATCACACACTTTAAGAAAAGTGTGTAAATGAATGTGAGAAAATATGACTTTTATTAGAATACTCCTTCTTTTTATTGGCAGTAGACATTGGAATACTCAAAAGTAGATATTTGAGTTTACTTTTTCTCTCTTTTAATGATTGTTTTAAAGATAAAATAAGAAAAACTAATGTTATAAATAATATATGACACTTATTTTGCAACAAATAATTTTTAAAAATATGATATTTATTTTGAGACGGTGAGAGTAACAACATGTGTGTATCTCAATGTGAACACATGCATTATGTATTTCCCCCAAAAACAAACATATGCATGAAGTCCGATCCAATAGCACGTGTTAAAGGTTGGATATCTTGTGCTGATTGGGCCCAATTAGGGGTGCTCAAATCCAAACCAATCTAAATTAAAACCGCAAAACCGATCCAAAAAACCGAATATTTTTGGATGTATTTGGATGTTCTTTTTATGAAAACCGCTGGATCGGATCAGATTTTGGATAGATTTTTCAAAATCGATCCAAACCGAACCAAACCGCATACATACATTTTAATACTTATTTATCTTTTTATTACTATGATATGATATATTGCATTTACCTATTACTTGTTAGTTTTTAATTTTTTTTTAATACTACTTATTAGTTCAATTTAATCTAAATTTTATACTATTTCATATGTTTCAAATATTGTCCATCCAAAATATTAATTTTTAATATATTATATGATATATTTTTCATCAAACTTATTTTTCGACAAATTTTACATGAAACTTATTATTTTAACGTATCTTTATAATATAAATCTTTAACAAAATATTTACAATTTGGATATCCAAAAACCGATCCAAAATAAAACCGCACTAAATCGGATTGGATCGGATTTTTTTAATTAGCCATCCAAAAACTGAACCAAACCGCAACTAATTTTATCTTTGGATTGGATGAATTTTTGCCTTAAAACCAATCCAAACTGAACCGCGAGCACCCCTAGGCCCAATGGTACACGATAGGTTTGGCTATCTGTTGATTTCTTAGTAACTTTTATTTGATAGGCATAAGTAATATTGTCTTATACAATTTTTATCTGGTAGGCAGATGAAATGATAAGTCATTGATGTCTCAGATATATAAAGTAACTTCAATTAAGACATATGCTTTCGTAATTTCAACATTTCTCTTAGTTGAAATAAAATTTATGGACAAATTGTCTTAATTATTAGTGTATTTTTTATTATTAAATAAAATAAATTACATATTATATTCATTTGATTTAAAGGTATGATTTAAAGATAATAGTAAAAACTACGTAATTTATACATATTATAATTATAAGATGTGTTTCACTAGTGTATCATAGAATTCACATACATACAAACATATTAAAAATTATAAATCATAAGTTTAAAATAGAGCTGTCAAAATGGGCGGCCTGCCCTGGACGGGCGGCGAGTTTTATCGGACCGGGCTAAAAAATCCGGAATAAAAAAATAAGATAGAAAATTAGTGCCCAAGCCCGGCCCTTTACGGGTTAGCGGGCTTTCGGGTAAGCCCGGCCCGGATTTGACTTTTTTTTTTTCACTATTAAAAAACAATTTTATAGAGGAAAAAAATTAAACATTCCAAATATAATACAAATATGTTTACATTATTCAAAATAAGTTACCAATCAACCAAATAACATAAAATCAATTCAAATAATTTTTTAAAACAAACTAGGTTCATGCATAATCAAACAATACAATTATTATTTACAATCAAAATATCGTACAAAAAACATAAATGAGCATAATCAAACATAATTATATTTTTGTGACTATTTTGCAATACTTGAACTTGAGTTATGTCTAAAAAAATACATATATGCGGGCTAACGGGCCGCCCATGGGTCATGCGGGTAAGCATATATTTTTAACGGGTAAATTTGGGCCGGACTAAAAAGCCCGAATGATGATTTAAGTATAAATTATCAAGCCCAAACCCGACGTTTTTTCGGGCTTGGTGGCCTGACCCATTTTGACGGCTCTAATTTAAAATGAGCTTATAAAATATAAATCATAAGTTTAAAATTTAACATTAAGCCTTTGATTTTGTTTTTTTGAGCTTCAAAGAAATGTTACTAATAGGCCTTTGCATTAAAAAATAAGTTACCAAACATATTTTTAAAAAAAATAAATTTATAAACTATGAACAACATAACCTTAAAATTTAATATTAATATATATATATATATATATATATATATATATATATATATATATATATATAAAGAGATCAAATTACCTTAGTCAAAAAATAAAAAAGAGAACAAATTACTTTATTTATAACAATATATAAATGAAGATCCATATATTTGTGTTCACATATGCTCAAATCTTATAATCGAGTTAGAGTACTCCTAAATCCTAATACTCACATTATTGATTTGTTTATAACAAATATATATGACTCATCATATATGAGAATATAAGACAAACATATGGTAGTTAGGATATATACATGTATGACGATAAATGTGAACCCTCCAATGTGATTCCTTTAATATATATTGAACTTAATTATCAAATCGAATCTCGGATTTTTTTAAAGATGGTTTTGGTTCATTGTCAGCGCTAGTTGAATGTTTGTGACGTTGAAAACTACAAATTGTTTGATTGGAGAAGTAAAAGTTGAACATTTTATAGGTGAAGAAGATCTACAAATTTAATACTTTTAAGGTTTTGGGTTTAAAACTATTCAACTCACTTGTGTAATTGTTTTTTATCCAATGTGAATGATCTTTTAAGTTATCCTCATAACTCAACAATGGTATTAGAGTCGATGATTGACGAAGGGTTTGATTAAATCATTGCCTTCCTGACAATAGTGATCAAATTAAACAAGTGTGTCGTTGAAAATAAAATAAAAAATTGAAAATCATTTGATGTGTTATTGAAATTCATCAAGATTAACGATATACTAAAATCTCTTTAAATTAATACTCGGTAAATTAATAAACACTCTAAAATAATAAAGTTGTCTGGTCCCGACTTGAGCCAGTGTAAAAAATTGAAAAATTCGATAAAATAATAAGATAATAATTTTTCGGAAGATCCCTTTGTAATTTTCGGTCCCAAGAAAATCATAAATTAATAATATGACAAACTTGTGAGATATGATGTTAATACTCTATCACCTTCATGTAATTTATATATGGCAAATTTGCTTAAGAATACATTGAACTCATTTATTCTTCTTGTTTACATCAAAAGTCATTATTGATTTTCAATGCATATTACTAAAGTCATTATTGATTTTCAATGCATATTACTAAAGTCATTATTGATTTACAAGTCATTAAAAACTCTTTAAATTAATAATTATTAATTTATCGATAAATTAATAACTCTCTAAATTAATAAATTTCTCCGGTCCCGACTTTATTAATTTATAGAGATTTTACTATATATATGGAAAATGATAAACATTGCCCTTAGGGCAATGGTTAAGGAAACAAAAAAAGTAAAAAATTCTTGGAATTTGTGTAATCTACTTTATTAAAACAATAAAACACAATTTCCAATGCATATATTTCCATTTTTAGTAACCTTATCTAGTGTCTCAAGGGCACTAGTTAGCAAGAACCTTAAAATTTTGTATGAATAATTTATATGATATATAAACTTTCAATTCAACGATAAATTTTATAAATTTTATAAAATTTATATTTATTATAATATTATTATAATAGTATAACATTACTTAAATGTTACACTGATGTATTTAACCCTTTCCAAAAATATTCCTAATTAACCAACTATATATCTTTTGATTTTTTTTTGGAACAACTATATATCTTTTGATGTCATTATATTATATTGTTTAACAAACAAAATAATTAAAGAGCAATTTTAGTACATCAATACTAAAATAGACAAATTTAACGATCTACATAATTCTCTTTATGTGTGAAACCAACCAAAATTAATTACTTATAATAAGGGATGCATAAAGATAGCACCGTAAAAAATGTATGGCATTGTCATGGCAAATATTGTTGTCTACAATTCTTGGTTGGGCTAATTTGCTTAGAAGGGGAATCTGTCTAATGCTCATTGTTCTTTGTGTATATGGAGAAACAGTAGTCTGAGCTTCACTTATATGTTCCGTGTGAATTAAGTTAAGCCATTTTGTTGGTTGGGAGTAAACATATCTTATATATATTTAATAAAAGGAAAATGTTAAACATTGCCCTAAGGGCAATGGTTAATGGTTAAGAAAGCAAAAATAATAATAAAAAATCTCGAAATTTGTGAATTCTATTTTTTAAAACATTAAAACACAACTTTCAATACAAAACATTACCCTTTTTGATAATCTTAACTAGTGTCTTTGGGGCCCTAGTTAACAAGACCCTTTAATAAATTGAGTATCCCTTGTCCTTTATTTTTTTTAATAAATTTTTGCTTGCCATACAAAAAAAGTAAGTGGAGTGAAGTAAATAGTACGTTTAATAGTTAAGTAGAATCTCACAAGTTGCACTCTACCAAGTAAATTGAGAAAAAAGTAAATGGAGTGAAGTAAATTGAGTATACTTACTCTTTAACAGATGAGTCTTTTATGTTTAACGTTTATAATATATTAGTCGTTTTAAATTGTACCAAATTGATTTTTTAAGTTTGTAACAGATTATACTGTTATCTTTCTAATGCATTTGTTACAAAAAAAAAAAAGCATATACATGTGATTCTTAACTAAGTGACATGATATTTAACACTATACCAAATGTATATATTCGTCTTCTTCATCCCTAATTGGTATAGATTCCCATAGATTTTACTAGTTGGATAGATCAATTGATTGATAATATTGTTGATATACCTCCAATCTTTATTATAAACAAAAAAACACTTTAAATTTTGGTCACTATTATAAACAAAAATTAACTATTTCGTGGTAGGCGTAGGAGCTGGGCGAAGCAATAGCGAAGCTCAGGTGGTGATGCAAGTGTGCGGTGAGCGTATAGTAGCGCCCCTCAAATTAAAATTCTGTCAATTTTTCTTCATTTTTATTCTCTATCATAGTTTTCTTTCCATAATTTAAATCTTATTTTCTCTCATAGTTAAGATTCAACTTTTAAAAAATTGAGAGAATTCTCGGAAAACATCCTTAGTGCGTGTTTGTTTTTATTTATCACAAGTCAAGTGACATATCTTATCATATATTCCTTTTTAATAACTTAATAATATAAGTTTTTTTTTAAAAAAATCTGTTCAAACTAGTGCAGCGTATATAAAATATAGTCTGAAAGGGAAGAAGCCAAGATGCTTCTCAATACACTTATCATATAAAAAAAATTATTATAAAAAGTACTTATTAATTATAATAAAAAATACTCGCTCCGTCCCAAAATATAAGAGAAAATAAAAAATCACACTTATTAAGAAAACTAAAACATGGAAATTTGAAACATGATTTTGTGTGATTTTTCTTAAAATTAGTTACATAGGAAGATGTAAAAACATTTTTTATTGGTTGTTGTTTATTGATAAAAGGAGAGAGAAGGAAAATTAAATGCAATTTATATTTAATTTTATGAGAATAAGTAAAATAATACTTGGGAAAGATAAATGTTTATTTTTTTCTCTTATATTTTGGGACAAAGAAAATGTGTTTTTTTCCCTTATATTTTGGGACGGAGGGAGTATGTCCTAAAGACTTATTTATATTTATAGTGAACTAACATTTATTTAAATATTATTTCATGTGAACATAACATAACCTTCTCCTATAAATTGGGGTGAACAATAAAGCAAATGGCAAGAAGTACATTCTCCAAGTCTGAATTAATTTCTTAGGTGTGCTTTGGAGAAGTACTTAAGTAAGTCCTTATAGTTAGTTACATTAATTCTTTCTGATTATTTCAAGCTTTAATGAATAATAAATATCCTCTGCGTTTATATATGTTTATTTATACATTATAATGCATAATGTGACTTAATTAATGTGTGTCCCCTAATTAATTAGTGCTAACATTTTTTTTGCTTGTCCTGTTTATCTTAGGACAATGGATTTTTTGAGTGGTGCAATGATCTTTTTGGTGACATGCATTGTCACATACTTCATTGGTTCAATGCTTGCAAGAAGCTCCAGAAAATCAAGCTACAAACTTCCACCTGGACCTTCCAATTTTACTATCATGTCACATGTTTTTGAACTATACAATAAGCCACAACAAACACTTGCAAAATTTGCTAAGTTTTATGGTCCTGTTATGCTTATTAAGTTATGTACAGAGACCACTGTGATTATTTCCTCATCAGATATGGCCAAAGAGATTCTTCATACTCATGATTCTTTATTTTGTGATAGATCTGTTCCTGATAACACAACTACTCACAATCACAACAATTTTAGCTTAGTGTTTCTCCCATTTTCACCTCTTTGGCAACACCTTCGAAAAATATGTCATAGTAGTTTATTCTCTAATAAGACTCTTGACGGAAGTACAGAACTTAGACGTATGAAATTGAAAGATCTTATCAATGATATGAATAAAAGTAGCTTAAAAGGTGAAGCTGTTGATGTTGGAAGAGCTGCTTTTAAGGCTTGCATTAATTTTTTGTCTTATACTTTTGTGTCTCAAGATTTTGTTGAATCTTTAGATGATGAATATAAGGATATAGTGACCACTTTGTTGAGTGCTGTTGGAACACCAAACATTGCTGATCATTTCCCTATATTGAAGATTCTTGACCCACAAGGCATTAGAAGGCACACTACTAATTATGTTTCAAAAGTGTTCTATGCTTTAGATATCATAATTGACAAACGAATGAAGATGAGAGAAAGTGAAGATTATGTCTCAAAGAATGACATGTTAGACACTTTGTTGGACATTTCCAAAGAAGATAGCCAAAAGATGGACAAAAAACAAATTAAACATCTATTACTTGTATGTATTTCTCACTTAATCACCTTTTTGTCTTATTTCGACACCTCTAATTTTCGTCTTTTATTTCCTAACATTTATACAATAATGTCACGATATCTTTACTTAAAAAGTGACGACTATTGTATTTTTAATAGGATTTGCTTGTGGCGGGAACGGAGACATCAGCATATGGATTAGAAAGGGCAATGACTCGACTAGTTCACGATCCAGAGGCTATGTCAAAAGCAAAAAAGGAACTAGCGGAGACCATTGGATTTGGCAAGCCAATTGAGGAATCGGACATTGATAGGCTTCCATACTTACAAGCAGTGATAAAAGAGAGCTTGCGACTACATCCACCCGCACCAATGTTGCTTCCTCGAAAAGCAAGGGTAGATGTGGAAATATCCGGGTACACAATTCCGAAAGGTGCCCAAGTTCTCATAAACGAATGGGCTATTGGTAGAACCGATATATGGGATGATGCTCATTTGTTTTCACCAGAAAGATTTCTAGGATCTGAAATTGATGTCAAAGGTCGACACTTTAAACTAACACCGTTTGGTAGTGGAAGACGAATTTGTCCAGGGTCACCACTTGCTATTAGAATGTTACATTTGATGTGTGGATCATTAATTAACTCTTTTGATTGGAAACTTGAAAATAATATGGAGCCAAAGGACATGAGCTTGGACAAGCCTCTAAGAGCTATTCCAGTTGTACCAAACAACATTAAGTAAACAGGTCGATGCATATTCTCTTCCTGAAGATTGGGTTTGAAGTATGTTTGTTTCGGGGAAGCTATATTGTATCTTTGTCTAAGCTCTTTTTTTTTTTTTACTTTGCAAGTTTAAATTTAAGTCAAAAGTATATATATAAATAATGGGAAAATTAAACTATTTCATATTTTCATTATTCCATCTAGACATTCCCTTCCATTCCATGGTTGCAACTTGCAATGCATAAATACCGATTTAACGTTCTCATACATCCTTAATTATGGAAATGAAAGCAACATTAGTTAATTTGTGAAAATAGAGTCCAACTAACTAGCTAGTGAACCTGAAATAATCAAGCAAGATTCATTAGTTGAGCATCACTATCTCAAATGCCGACTTCTAAATCGTCCGAAACAGAATTAACCACCATTTATTCAACAATTCCTATACATGTAGCCAAGTCGTTGGATTTTATACCACAAATTCTAGCTAGCACTGGCAACCTTTGATTCATCACAATATACTTGATCAATGATGGGGACTATGATCCGACAACCCAGCAGCAACGAGAGCGAAATAACTTCATTGATACTAGTAGCAGACTCGTGTGGGAGCACAGGTATGCGCTGCGCGCTCTATATTATTATATGAATTCAATGTCAGAAGTACATATTATTATATGAATTTAAATATCGGTATCTTTAGACATAAAATAGAAAAAAACTATCAAAAAAAATAATAACAACTAAGTCCCCTGCTTCAAAAAAAAAAAACTAAGTCTCTATATTAATATAGTATATTAAGTACCAAATTTTACAAAAATTATCATTAGATTGAAAATTTATATCATATATATCTGTAAGAATAATAGGCCTTGCCTTTCTACTAATTTTCCAGTAATATATACACAATGTAAGTTTCTATCTTTATTTGGTATACAATCATGACTAATAATAACAATAATATTCTAATATCCCCCGTAGTCGAAACGGGAGGTTGACGACTATCGCGAAAATCATCAAAGAGTTGCAACGGAAGTCCTTTGATGAAGATGTCATCTATTTGGTAACATGAAGGTGTTGGAGTAAGCCCTAAGAGTCAATCTATTTTGATAGTATTTGCTTTAGGAGTTTAAATATAATTAAGGCATTTTCTTTATTATGTTTGTAACGTCCAAAATATTAATGAAGTCCCTAGAATAGAAAGTCCGTTTAATATTAAGTGTGACTTAATCATGAGATTACATTAAACATAAGAACGCTATTCTTAAAGTATCTGTAGTCGAGCTTTAAGGTGAAAAGGGATAACCTTAAAGCATAAAGACTATTATGAAGATAGACTGATGATCGCATCTCATGGATCATAGGATAAGGAGTTATCAAGTCTTGACATAGGTATAAAAGATTAAGAGTAATAAGTTATACTGGATTGACCCGCTATGAGAGTACTACATGCAAAGTTATGCAAAGTGTCATAAGTTACTCTCATGGTGATAATGGTGTAAACCGCCCTTACACCTAAAACCACTTTGTACCCTAGATGTGGAGTCAAGTGCTTTGTTGCTGATCTAACGTTGTGCGTAACAGGACAACCATAAAGGCAGTTAATGGGTACTTCACAAAGCATGCTGAGGGACAGTAGTGACCTAGATGGAATTTGCCAATCCTGCATAACAGGATAAATGTCATGGGCCCAATATTGAACTGGACAAAGATGACACCAAGTATGCTTTGTGTTCAATATAGACATAAGGGGCAAAGGGGTAACTGTACACGCATATATTATCACGAAAGGTTATGTTTTGATCACATGTTAATTTCTCATAACTTGGGTAGCAATGATGTGTTGCTAGATACCGCTCATTGTTTATTATATTAAATAAAGGATTTAATATAATTGCCAACGTTATGGAAACCTACAAGGGTCACACACATAAGGACAATCTAATATTGAGATAATTAAAGGAACACTGTAAGGTACGGTGGATATGCAAAGTGATAAGGGTATCACGGTAATTTACTTGAGCAAAGAACACCATAGGATATGGTGGGAGGGCGCGCACATGAGTACTATCACTCATGAGGAGCGCGCGCCCTAGCCTTTGTGTCTTGTTGGGATTTGCCCAACAAGATATATATTTTGTGACAAAATATATTTTATTTTGTGACAAGATAAAGTTATATTTTTGTGTGACAAAATATATTTTATTTTGTGACAAGATATAGTTATATTTTTGTGTGACAAAAATATATTTTATTTTGTGACAAGATATAGTTATATTTTTGTGTGACAAAAATATATATTTTTTGTGACAAGAGATATTTTTTGTGCTCATGACAAGAGTTGTCTTGATGCCCAAGACAAGAAATATCTATAAGTAGAGACCTCTTGTCATTGCTCAAAACACACCAAAAAACATAAGAATATTTTAGAGTTGGAGAACCCTAAAATAATCCTCTCTCTCAATATTCTTGCATAGCCTTCAAACATAAAGGGCTAGCACTCTATTGAAGGTGACTGTTCGTGTGGACTAGTTAGAGGCGTGGGTGACCTTCATCAACGCTCGTGATCATCTTGTTCGTGATTCAAAGGTTCTTCCCTACAAGAGGTAAAAACCCTAAAACACATGTCATGCTCATTCGTAAGGATCTAACTAAAGGAAAAATTTTGAATTCCGCTGCTTTTACTATCCCTATTTTCCTTCACTGGTATCAGAGCCACTTACGAAACCATGATTATGATGTTTGTTTGAATTATGTTTTAATGTGATTAAAACCTAAACAAGATAAAATTGAGGAATTAAATTTTAAATTGATCAAGTTTTGTATATGATACAAGAGATTTGTATATGATACAAAAGGAACAAGATGCAAATAAAGTATATGTGATATACTAGATTTCATCCGTTAAATCACGTAGTCGTTATTGGTATTGAACAATCCACAATTAATGTTTCGGAACCTTCGATTGGTGAAACATTGATGTGGTGATGAATCAAACCGATAGTCGTTCATGGTGAGTTTTAATGGAAGGAACTTGTTGCAAAAGGGTTCAATACATCACAAGGGTTGTGATATACTGAAAGCATGTTTCAGAACTCGCCAAAATCGTGACACAATTTACGAAATCGTAAAACGATTTTCGCGGAACCCTGCCGCGGTCGCCCAGCGAGCGCGGGCGAGGGCTGGCGACTAGCCACAGAGACGCTCGCGGCCAGGCAAGCTCTGGCGAGCCCTGGCGAGCGCGCGACCGAGCAGCTCGCCCGCTGGCGAGCGCGGGCGAGCCCCGGCGACCGTACGCATCCAAATTTTGTCGAAAACATGATTTTTGAAATCGAGACTCGATTCTATCCGTTATGAACGGTATGATCAGTTTATAATAATTTAATTTTAATTAATTACTTAAACCAAGGATAATAATAAAGTGAGTTTATTATTGTTGTGTTTCAATGAATGATTATGGCCTTAGTTTACTCTTTTGTTTTAATTTGAGAATTTTAAATACGGCCTGCGTGTCGTGCCTCTCTCAATCTCTTGATGTAATTTCTCTTCTCATCTCACTCCCTCGTATGTAAAACGAGTTTCTTTGATGTAACAATATAATAGAATTACATAGGAACAAAAGGAGAACAGCCATGAGAATCATGCTTGGAGAAGTAGATCATCGTTAGGCTAGTTTAGGGTTCTCTCATTGGCTTGAGAGAACACTTACGTTAGGAGGCCATAATCATATCATTTTATTTTATATGTATGTTGATGCATGTTTATGTATGATGATGCATGTGTATGTTGTTGTATGTGAGAGACGTTTATATGATAAACAAGCTGGTGAGATCAAACTTAATAAAAATCCCTCAAGAGGCACATAAGAGACTAATGAGGAAAATGTAGGTTTTGCCTACGCGAGGTGCATTTTCTTTATCAAGTTAAATATGTGAATATTAAGTTTATGCTTTCCAAGTTTTAGAACTCATCAAGACTAGTATCGAACAATGTAGGTTTCGCCCACGCTAAGGTGCTTGTTTTACATTAGTAAGGTGCGAGGGGATAATTGTAATATCCGACTTCTAAAATTTGGGTCAAACTTAACTAAACAAAATATAATAAGATTATATGAGTTTAGAAACATGACTTGGGAATGATTCATATGATGAATTCGAATAAGGAGTTGTTCACCCAATTGATAGATTCGAGAATTGTATGAGATACAATTGGAAGGAGTTCCTACCTAAATAACTAAGTTTTGTGTAATCCGCCTACGCGGACTTAGAACGAAGTGAAATATGGATCTCGATCCACTAGAAAATCTTCCAACGGGATTTTCCGAATCAAATGATGAGGGTCATTTGTTTTCAGTAAAATAGTGGAACCCTTTTAAAAAATATTTCCTTATTAAAAGATTTAATTATAATTACAAATATCTTACATATCTTTGAAATTTAGATACAAAACAAATTAGGTTGTCCTTACGAAGGACAAGGATTTCAGAAAATAGTTTCTGAATTGGTACACAAATGAGAATTGTTCTCGAATACAAAAGGAACTATAAGATCTTGAACTATGCCCTAAAGGAACCTACTATAACTAGATTTAAAAGGGATGCTTGTCGGAAGTATCAAAATTAACATCTAGATATAGAATATATATGTATCATACTTTTAAAAGAATTAATGATGTGATCATTTAATCTCAAGCAAGATCTTTTTGAAAGAACTTCAAAATATGATAGAATTCTCAATTGTCCAAAGAGTTGGTCATATGTTCGACTCAACAAATTGTAATGGATAGATATAGTCATATTTATTTAATATGAATTTCCTATGTCTACCGGAAGTTGTTGAGTTGTATGAGAATTAATTTGCACTATCAAAATTTGAGATATAATATAAATAAGATTTATATTTCTCTTATTGAATAGAACAATAAAGGTTGCCAAAGGAGGACGGCTATTTTAATGGTTAGACCATTGATTAAAATGCCGTAAATAGTTCTTTGAAGAGTCAAACTAAAAGGATGAAGTAAGACTTCAATTTGTACATCATGTTATAGAAAATCAAAGTTACTATTTCTACATCAAAGGTATAAGATACATATGAGTTGGATCTCAATTTTTTGAAAATAGAGATGCTTAAAGAATTAGAACATTGACTATAATTTTAAGTCAACTTATGTCTAGAATGAAAATTGTTTCATTGACAATAAGAGCTTATGAAAATTGTTTCATTGACAATAAGAGCTTTTGTTTAGAATAAAATTTTTGTTCATTGGTGCTTATGCAAAGACTTAAAATCAAGTTTGAGATGGAACACAATAATTGTTATTGAATTTCATCTAGTAATAGAAATATTAATTATATCTTGTATTGACAAGATATGATTTGTAGCCTTAAATAATAAGACAAGCAATTGTCCTATCATTTAAAAAGAGTTTTCTATACTATTGATCCAAGTCAAGTGATGGACTAGGGTTCCATGATCTTGGTGGGATCACCTATAACAGTTATGATAAGGACCAAATAAAGATTTGGACCTTGAATATATATATCAAGAATGTAGCTGTTTAGTACAAATATTTAATGTGTAAATTATTAACTAAAAGTGTTAATAACACATGACCTATTTGAACAATATACATGAGATGTATGTGGACCACTAAACATACTTGACATATTGAGTTTATTTTACTTCATTTACATTGATGATTAAAATCATTAAATGTGGATATGTGTGTGACACGAATTAGAAATCTTTGAATTTGTCAAAGAGTTCAAACAATGAAGAAAATAGAACTCGACAAAAGTATTTAAGTCATATGAATAAATCATATTAGTAAATACTTAGTTAATGAATATAATAACTATTTTATCACATCATGTTTGACATGATATCATTTAAGGATAGTTTAATTATATACATTATTGACTCTTAAAATCTTTTTGCTTATAGTTAATCTTCACCCATAATTATCTCCCTTTTAAGATGATCATAAATACACCATATGCGATATGGATGTAAAAGCACCAAGCTTGTCTTTATGCGACCTTTTGGATTGAAATTTTATTAGATAAATCAAATCCAAGTCTAATGAATAAATATGTGGAAGTATTCTAAGGAATACTAGTCTTATATCACTCTAAAGGACAAAAGTTGTTTTGTTGATAGGTTTAAAACATTCCTCTAGTGGGAGTGTGTTTCTAAAAGAAACAGTGGGAGTGATATAGAATTTGAAAAATTATTCAAGTACTATAAAACATATTTATTGAAAAGGGAACATAAACCGGTTCCTCAAGGTTGTTGAAGAACCATCGGTTTAAGATGCACAAATCCAAGATAAGTCTAACATATCACATATGGCCAAAAGTATGATTTTATCATGACTCGGCAATGTGATATGGTTCTCATGGAAGATGAGTCTCTGACTTTATTAAAGGTCGTTAAACGGTCTAAATTCTGAGAAGTGGCTAAATGCCATGAAATCTTATGCATAAACCATATACACTAACCTTATGTAGATAATGGTTATGTCATCAATATGAGTAAGACTCATACGGTGAAAGTGAGTATTCTTATTGAACACTGATATGGATGGTATTGAGAATGCCTTTTTAAGATTTGACTGATCATTAAAGGTTTCACGCAATATCATAATGCAAATCATGATGAAACCCTAAATGTAATTAATAGTAAAGCTTAAGATCTGCTTGTTTGCTTTTACTAAATGTTGTACTACATGTTTTGGTGGATGGATAACAAATTTGCATTCCTTAATTGGAATGATCTCATATATATGTACTAGACATATATGTAGGGTTTTGTTGATCCGAAGGATGCTAGAAAAGGTATACAATTTGTAGCTATCTAATTTTGATTAGATGGAGTTCTCAGAAATTTAATTATTAGTTATTCCTTTTATGAAGTTTTGAGAAAACAAATTAATAAGGAAAAACCTATCTAATTTTGATTAGATTGAATAAGTTTAAAATATTTGTTCCTTTTAATAAAGTTTTATGAAAATGAATTAATGAAGGACGAATATAAATCTTGTGCACACAAGGATTTAGTGGGAGTAATAATAAAATTAAAACTGGTGTTATATGTGGATGACATATTCATCATCAAAAACATTTTTCCTTATACATGTAAGACATGGTTAAGGAAATAACTCTTGATGAAATACTTAGGCAAGAATTCCTAAAGAGTTAGGAACAACTTATGTATTTAAGTGAAAAATTCCTAATAAGTTAGGAATAGCCTATATACATATTAGCGAAATGTTGAGACACTTAATGTGTGAAGTTATTGCGTGTCACATGATTGATTTTGTCTAAAGCACAATATCATATCTCATTGGATGAGAAAACGGCACGTGAAAATAATCTATATACTTTGGAAGATGGGATTAATCATCAACATCATGATATGTACTAAATCTAATACACCACATGATTGTAAGACAATCAGTTAAGTACCTAAATTGAAATAAGTGTGTGACACTAACTAACTTTCAAGAACACGCTTAAAGACCTTAAAAGAACTAAGGACTATTTCTTGAAATAAGTAGGCATGGAAAGATCATTATAAGGAAGTTATAATGATGGCTAGTTTCCATACCAATGTATTGTATATCATGCTTGAATGTAAGCACTGAAAGCTATAAAGATAAGCTTCATAGTATGTTTGTTTCAGTTTTAGAAGTTAAAGTGTTTAAGATTGGATCGTTTAGCTCATGATCGAGCTAATACTATGTTTCCGATGTTGCAAGTCACATTAATCACATTAGTGATGATAATGGTTTAATCTTGCGAAACAATGGAGAATAGATCTGACCGACGATTCATGAATATACTTAGACACTTCTATATTTCGATAGAGATCGAAATAGAACGTTGGAAGATACGTAAGATACCAACCTAGGAAATAGTTCCTTATCCACTAACCAAGCCTCTAGCGCAGTTGAAGCGTGATGGGCATACTAAGGTCTATAGGTATTAGAGAATACTTGATTGGCCTTAGTGCTAGTGGGAGATTGTTGGAGTAAGCACTAAGAGCCAATCTATTTTGATAGTATTTGCTTTAGGAGTTTAAATATAATTAAGGCATTTTCTTTATTATGTTTGTAACGTCCAAAATATTAATGAAGTCCCTAGAATAGAAAGTCCGTTTAATATTAAGTGTGACTTAATCATGAGATTACATTAAACATAAGGACGCTATTCTTAAAGTATCCGTAGTTAAGCTTTAAGGTGAAAAGGGATAACCTTAAAGCATAAAGACTATTATGAAGATAGACTGATGATCGCATCTCATGGATCATAGGATAAGGAGTTATCAAGTCTTGACATAGGTATAAAAGATTAAGAGTAATAAGTTATACTGGATTGACCCGCTATGAGAGTACTACATGCAAAGTTATGCAAAGTGTCATAAGTTACTCTCATGGTGATAATGGTGTAAACCGCCCTTAGACCTGAAACCACTTTGTACCCTGGATGTGGAGTCAAGTGCTTTGTTGCTGATCTAATGTTGTGCGTAACAGGACAACCATAAAGGCAGTTAATGGGTACTTCACAAAACATGCTGAGGGACAGTAGTGACCTAGATGGAATTTGCCAATCCTGCATAACAGGATAAATGTCATGGGCCCAATATTGAACTGGACAAAGATGACACCAAGTATGCTTTGTGTTCAATATAGACATAAGGGGCAAAGGGGTAACTGTACACGCATATATTATCACGAAAGGTTATGTTTTGATCACATGTTAATTTCTCATAACTTGGGTAGCAATGATGTGTTGCTAGATACCGCTCATTGTTTATTATATTAAATAAAGGATTTAATATAATTGTCAACGTTATGGAAACCTACAAGGGTCACACACATAAGGACAATCTAATATTGAGATAATTAAAGGAACACCGTAAGGTACGGTGGATATGCAAAGTGATAAGGGTATCACGGTAATTTACTTGAGCAAAGAACACCATAGGATATGGTGGGAGGGCGCGCACATGAGTACTATCACTCATGAGGAGCGCGCGCCCTAGCCTTTGTGTCTTGTTGGGATTTGCCCAACAAGATATATATTTTGTGACAAAATATATTTTATTTTGTGACAAGATAAAGTTATATTTTTGTGTGACAAAATATATTTTATTTTGTGACAAGATATAGTTATATTTTTGTGTGACAAAAATATATTTTATTTTGTGACAAGATATAGTTATATTTTTGTGTGACAAAAATATATATTTTTTGTGACAAGAGATATTTTTTGTGCTCATGACAAGAGTTGTCTTGATGCCCAAGACAAGAAATATCTATAAATAGAGACCTCTTGTCATTGCTCAAAACACACCAAAAAACATAAGAATATTTTAGAGTTGGAGAACCCTAAAATAATCCTCTCTCTCAATATTCTTGCATAGCCTTCAAACATAAAGGGCTAGCACTTTATTGAAGGTGACTGTTCGTGTGGACTAGTTAGAGGCGTGGGTGACCTTCATCAACGCTCGTGATCATCTTGTTCGTGATTCAAAGGTTCTTCCCTACAAGAGGTAAAAACCCTAAAACACATGTCATTCTCATTCGTAAGGATCTAACTAAAGGAAAATTTTTGAATTCCGCTGTTTTTACTATCCCTATTTTCCTTCAGAACATGTAAGATTCGTACTTGGTCGCGGGCAACTTTTTCGTGGACAAAATATATATCCATCTCGATGTGTTTGGTCCGCTGATGTTGAACTGGGTTACCAGATAGATAGACAACACTCACATTGTCACAATATACCAAAGTAGCTTTTGTGACTGACAATGTAGCTCTAATAATAAGTTTCTAATCCAACACAATTCAGACACTAAATTAGCGACTATGCGGTACTCGGCTTCTGCACTGGACCGAGAGAGAGTATGCTTGCGTTTGACAGCCCATGAGATTAAATTATCACCAAGATAAACACAATAATCAGAGGTGGAACGCCTAGTGTTTGGGAAACCATCCTAATCAGCTCAGTGTAAGAAAATAATTTACTGACTGAGGAGGGATACAAGTGAAGGCCGAAATCATTAGTGTCGTAAATATACTGAATTATACGCTTCAATGCTGACATATGTTGTGATTTAGGGTCATGCGTGAATAGGCATACTTGTTGTACTGCATAAGATATATCAGTTCTTGTGAAAGTTAAATTTTGTAATGCTCCTGCAAGACTCTAATATTCAGTTGGGCAATGATATGGATTCCCTGAAGAGCCAATTAGTTTAGCCTTAGTGTCGGCTGGGGTGGGTGATGACTTGCAAGAGGACATGCCTGCTCGTTCGATAATTTCCTCTGGATATTTCCTTTGAGACAAGAAGAGACCACTTGCATGTTTAGTAACAGATATTCGAAGAAAATAACTTAAAGGACCCAAATCCTTCATGACAAATTCAGAGATAAGCTTAGACATAATAGAGTCACGAAGAGCATTAGAGGAAGTAGTGAGAATTATGTCATCCACATATAGAAGGATATAAGCAGTATCGTTACCAAGATGATAAATGAATAAAGAATGATCAGAGATGTTGTGAGAGAAACCTAAAGTGCAACATAGTCAGTGAATCTTCAGTACCAGGCACGAGGTGCTTGTTTGGTACTTGAGATGCTCAGAATATTGGGGGTCACAAACACCAGTGGGCTGGTGCATATACACGGTTTCATCAAGATTTCCATGCAAAAAGGCATTCTTAACTTCTAGTTGATGGAGACGCCATGAATTGGATAATGCAATGCTAAGTATCGTGCGTATAATGGCCAATTTTACGACAAGGCTGCATGTTTCACCACAATTGATACCTGATTGTTGATTAGCACCATTACCTACAAGTCGAGCTTTGTATTGCTCAAAAGAACCATCAGATTTCTTTTTGTGCCGAAAATCCACAAACTTCGAATAACATCAGCATTAGAGGGACGGGGAACAAATTCCTCACTTCTTATTTTCAATAAGAGCATCACATTCATCTTTCATGGCCATTTTCCAATTATGATGCATTAATGGGATTTGTAGGTAAAGGAGAGATAGATTGGTGGGTTGATGTATGTAAGTCGAAAAGCTTATGGGGTTTAAAAATTCCATGTTGTATTTTTAATAGGATTTGCTTGTGGCAGGAACGGAGACATCAACATATGGATTGGAAAGGACAATGACTCGACTAGTTCACGATCCAAAGGGTATGTCAAAAGCAAAAAAGGAACTAGCGGAGATCATTGGATTTGGCAAGCCAATTGAGGAATCAGACATTGATAGGCTTCCATACTTACAAGCAGTGATAAAAGAGAGCCTGCGACTATATCCACCCGCACCAATGTTGCTTCCTCGAAAAGCAAGGGTAGATGTGGAAATATCAGGGTACACAATTCCAAAAGGTGCCCAAGTTCTCATAAACGAATGGGCTATTGGTAGAACAGACATATGGGATGATGCTCATTTATTTTCACAAGAAAGATTTCTAGGATCTGAAATTGATGTCAAAGGTCGACACTTTAAACTAACACCGTTTGGTAGTGGAAGACGTATATGTCCTGGTTCACCACTTGCTATTAGAATGTTACATTTGATGTGTGGATCATTAATTAACTCTTTTGATTGGAAACTTGAAAATAATATGGAGCCAAAGGACATGAACTTGGACAAGCCTCTAAGAGCTATTCCTGTTGTACCAAACAACATTAAGGCCTTGTTTGGTTCAATCGAAAGGGAGGGGAGGGGAGGGGAGGTGAGGGGAGGGATTTTAATGGAAGTGAAGTGAGAGAAAATATAATTTATTATGTTGACAAAATTACCCACACTTTTTAATTAAAATCCTAAATTATCCTCGTTGAAATATTAAAAATTTAGGTTTTATTTTTTTGACAACAAAAAAAAAATTAGGTTTTCTACTCATTAGATTATTTTTTGGTTATATATATCTATTATAATTTAATCTTTATTTTTTTTTGTTAAGGATAAAAAAGTAAATTAATCATTCCCTCCCCTCCCCTCGTTAAAAGTTTGAACCAAACATAAAAATTTAAAATATTTCCTCCCCTCCTCTCCCCTCCAAAAACCCCGAACCAAACAGGGACTAAGTAAACAAGGTCGATGCATATTCTCTTCATGAAGATTGGGTTTGAAGTATATTTGTTTCCGGGAAGCTATATTGTTTCTTTGTCTAAGCTCTTTTTTTTTTTACTTTGCAAGTTTAAATTTATAGTTTGAGTTGGTTTGAATGTCTTTTACCGTTTAGCTTTCAACTTTCAAAGTCGAGAGATGTAAGCTTGAAAAATAATATCGTAATTGATTCAAAAAAAAAAATAATATAATAATAATAATAATAATAATAAATTTCAAAAAAAAAAAAAATAATAATAATAATAATAATAATAATAATAATAATAATAAATCGACTTGTATTTTGTTGTCTCCATCCACCCAGCCCAACATTATTGGAGATTGGAGTCAAAAGTATAATTTTAATTAGGTAGGTAGTCTAGTCTATACTCACAAGTCACACACACGCGCAATTACTCATTACTCAATTAATTTTTCAACTTAACTTTTCTTAATTTATTAAAAAAAAGTTTTGATTTTGAAATTATATAATTTAGAGATTTTTTAAAAGAATTTATAAAAAAAAGTATTAGTTAATTATTTGGTTTATTTTATTCTGTGTTTGTTTACTTTTACAAAAATTATGGTAAATAAATTGTTACCTCTTGTAAAGTAGGTTAGTTTTGTTTTTCTCTCTTATAAAATTATTATTTTGGATTGTCTTTTACCAAATTATTTTTTTGGTAAATAGGTTAGTTTGTTGACTTTGTTGTTGATGTGACAAACAAAAAATATTTTTTACTGATGTGATAATGCTTTCTTTATTGATATGATAGTTGACTTTTAATTTACATGCTACGTTAGTAAAAAGTCAACATAGAGAATAAATCTAAATAAAATATTACATGAGAATTCAAAAAAATAGTTTTATGAGAGAAAAACAAAATCCACCTACTTTATAAGGAAAATAAATTTATGTGAGAACCATGTGACTCTTTCTTTTGTAAAAAAAAAAAACCATGTGACTCTTTCTTTTGTTCCAAATAACAACAAAGATCTTTCTTTTCTTCCATTTTCTCTCCCTCGCACTATCTTTAATTTGACCAGTATTTAAACCAATGTCTTTACTTTGTAGTTTCTGTCTGATCCATATTCTTCTTACGCAAAAATTTGTAACCGATTTTTATATGTAAGTTGGACTTCATGAACTTAACTTAGAGTCCCCTTCGAATTATAGTTTTGATATGGAGTTAGGTTCGATATATATTAATTGGTATCAGAGCAAGTTCAATCCTTGGGTGTCATGACCGAACAAGAAGCATGAACCTTATAAAAAAAAGGGTGAGAATGAACTTTCCAGACACCAGTTGTTCCAGTGGACGGATTTGTAACCGATTTTTATGTGCAAGTTGAAATTTATAAATTCAATTTAGAATTTCACATTGAAAGTCATAAATTCGGTGTAAATATTTATATAAAATTGAACAATCTTCCCTTAAAATCATAATTTTGAAATGGAGTTAAATTCAATCTACATCAAAATTTATTTATTAACAAATTTTGTCGTTCGAAAAAATTAGACTTTCTTATAAATTTGAAACATTATGAACATTATCACCCTCTATACATATTTTCTGTTTTGATTATGCGTTAGCCAGATATAGAAACATAGTGGCATGTCCAGGGACGGACCCTAGTGTATGGGAAAAGGGGCTGCCACCACCCCCATAACCTTATCATACTACTACTTTTATATAAATTAGGATTAGGATTTGCCATCCATATAAATGTGATGTAATGAGTCATCCTTAACAGAAAGTTATTGATCACATTTTATAAATACTAACTTACAATTACTAATTTTTGTGTTAAAGAAAAAAATTTCTTTTATTTTAAGTTTTAAGTTTATATCACATAAGTCTTTTAAATAATCCAAGGGGTGTGGTTGAGCGGCATGGGGCTCATCCTCCCTTAACCAAGGGTTGAGGGTTCGATCCTCACCTTGAGTATGGAGCAGCTTTAAATCATTGGGCCAGCTATCCCACCCTTCGAGGTGCCTCCAATCTAGCGAGGGAATAGTCACTGCGTTCGATGGTGGATACTCCGGTCTCGTCCAAAAAAACATAAGTCTTTTAAATTTTTTATGTTACAAAAAAAACTTAAAAAACATATATATTACAAATAAAAAACTTAAAGAACTTATCCGACATAAATTTAAAACTTACATATTCCTAAATACATTTGGCCTAGTAAATTATCAGTAAAATGTATGTATAACTATCATGTTCAAAAGATCTAAGTTGTGGAAATTATTTGAGGTGCATATTTGAAACTAAAGATCCTACTTACCGCGGATTAGCTAAAAGAGGTAGAGGGTGTTTTCTTATAAATAGTTTAACTGTTTTTCTTTTTGGTACAAATACTTGGACTATTTTTTTTAGATAAATAAAATACTTAGAAAGTTTATTTACCTTGAAAATAATATTTCTAAGGCATGATGACCACTAAAAAAATGCAGCATACACTACATCCTTGATATTTTAGCAGTATTTATCCAACAACCAATGAAAAAAAGTTGGTAAAATGAGTATATCCGCCCCGTTCAGGCCCGCCCCGTGTAAAAATGATATGAGATTAGCCGAGTCAATTTAGATGACTGAGTCTAAAGTTCAACCCTACCCCGTTTATTGACGGGCATGCGAGTTGGCGGGTCGGCCCGCGGCCCGCTTTTTTTTTTTGCGTTGATTACATTACAAAAATTATATTGTATGTTGATGTTTTTTTAAGAAACAACTAAATTTGTGAAAATCTCTAACTTATAAGACAAACACGTTATTAACAAATATAACAACATAATTAACAAATTCAACATAATTAACAAATTCAACATAATTAATATAAACAACGATATAGGGCGGCAGCGAAAATAATCCAATAGTTGATCAAATCAAGCCACTTATAGAGAGGTGGTGAAAACAATCCTTGTATGAATAAAAACAAAAAACTTAAATTTCTTAAGTAAGTGTTCTTATTAGATCAGATCAAGCCGCTTATTTTTTAATGAATTTTATGTAATTGTTAAAATTAAAAAAAAAAATAGAGTTAAACGGGTCAAGCTGGGCCGGCCGCCCCCGTCTCGCCCCGTTTATTTGGAGAGCGGAGTGGGCCTCATAGAAACACCGAATTCAAAACTTTGACTCAATCCGTCAAAATTAGCGAGTTAAACGGATCGAACCAGCAGGTCAGACCCGTTTTGCCACCCCTAGAAATAATAACATGAGTCGAAAAATAAAGCGATCCTTCATAACTATTTTTTTTATGCATAATTATTATTATTTTTACTTCTCAGTTGTTATTTTTCGTCACCCTCAATTAATTTTTCTGGTTCCGTCTCTAGGCTCAAGGGTAAGGCAACCCAAGCAAGGGCTTTAGGCCCTAAAAATATAAAAAAATTATTAAGTTAAATGGTCTCAAATAATTCATGAACTCCTTTAAAAAAATGCCTAAAAAAACGCAAAGACCTCTTAGAAAAAATATTATAGAAATGAGACAATAACTTTGTAACTTTTCAAGAAGTTTTAAATAAAATTTGTTTTATATCTCAGAAAAAATTCCTCGAATAAAAATAAAAGGGCCTAATTTTAAAATTTGCTTTAGGCCTCACTAAACGTCGGGCCGACACTGAATAATTGTAAAGGTATGTATCAATTCAACCTTTCCTAAACTTGATCACATTAAAATATCTAATAAGTATATCAATATTTAAACAATGAAAATATATAACACAACTAAAAAGTAAATATATATATATAGACCAAGTACCAACAATGAAATTGTAAATACTTTTTATTGGTTAAGCCAACCCTATTTTACATCCCCATACAAAGGCTTCAAACTCTGGGAGGCACTTAAGCCGACTCAAACAACAAACTAAATTGGCATAAAGAAAAATAAAGACAAATGCAACTATTAAAGTAGAGGTGTTACACAGAGAGATTACATTCATAAGTTAATCACTTAACATACTTTGTTTGATGCAAGTGCAACCGGAATAGCTCTTAGAGATTTGTCCAAGTTCATGTCCTTTGCTTCCATATTATTTTCAAGTTTCCAATCAAAGCAATTGATTAATGACCCCAGCATCAAGTGTAACATTCTAACAGCCAGTGGTGAACCAGGACATATACGTCTTCCACTGCCAAACGGTGTAAGTTTAAAGTGTCGACCTTTGACGTCAATTTCAGATCCTAAAAATCTTTTAGGCGAAAACAAATGAGCATCATTCCATATGTCTGTTCTACCAATAGCCCATTCATTGATGCGAACTTGGGCACCTTTTGGAATTGTGTACCCTGATATTTCCACATCTACCCTTGCTTTCCGAGGAAGCAAAAGTGGAGCTGGAGGGTATAAACGCAAGCTCTCTTTTATCACTGCTTGTAAGTATGGAAGTCTGTCAACATCAGATTCCTCAATTGGATTGCCTAATCCAATGATCTCCTCTAGTTCCTTTTTGACTCTTGACATAATCTCGGGATTGTGTACTACTTCACTCATTGCCCTTTCTAATCCATATGCAGTTGTATCTGTTCCCGCCACAAGCAGATCCTATTTAAAGTACAATGCATGTTAAGTTAATAGATATATATATGTTGTGTAAGATTGAACAAATAAAAAGGAATATGACGAAAATTGGGACATGTATGATTGTAGATTTTAAAAAACAAAAAGGTGATAAAGAGAGGAAAATACATACAAGTAATAGATGCTTAATCTGTTTTTTGTTCATCTTTTGGCTATCTTCTTTGGAAATGTCCAACAAGGTGTCTAACATGTCATTTTTTGAGATATAATGTTCACTTTCTCTCAACTTCATTCGTTGGTCAATTATGATATCTAAGGCATAGAACACCTTTGAAACATAATTAGTAGTGTGTCTTCTAATGCCTTGTGGGTCAAGAATCTTCAATATAGGGAAATGATCAACAATGTTTGGTGTTCCAACAGCTCTCAACAGAGTTGAAACTATATCCTTATATTCATCATCCAAAGATTCAACAAAATCTTGAGACACAAAAGTATAAGACAAAAAATTAATGCAAGCCTTAAAAGCAGCTCTTCCAATATCAACAGCTTCACCTTTTAAGCTGCTTTTATGCATATCATTGAGAAGATCTTTCAATTTCATACGTCTAAGTTCTTGACTTGCATCAAGAGTCTTATTAGAGAATAAATTATTATGACATATTTTCCTAAGGTGTTGCCAAAGAGGTGACAATGGGAGAAAGACTAAGCTAAAATTCTCATGATTGTGAGTAGTTATGTTATCTGGAACAGATCTATCAGTGAACAATGAATCATGAATATGGAGAATCTCTTTGGCCATATCTGATGAAGAGATTATTATAGTGGTCTCTGTGCATAGATTTATACGCATAATAGGACCATATACCTTAGCAAATTCTGCAAGTGTTTGTTGTGGCTTATTGTACAATTCAAAAACATGTGACATGATAGTGAAAATGGAAGGTCCTGGTGGAAGCTTATAATTTGATTTTTTGCTTCTTGCATAAAGTGAACCAATGAAGTATGTGACAATGCATGTCAACAAAAATAGCATTCCACTAGTAACATAATCCATTCTCTGAGATAAACAGGGTAACCAATAAATGTGTTAGCACTAAGGGAATTACAATAGCTTCTAATTTGTTACATGAACAAATAGGTAATGCATGAAATTGAATATTATAGTACATTATCTACATATATATCACATATTTGTTACATTAATTAATAGGTAACGCGTGATATTGAATATTATACTACATACTACATTATTTACATATATCACATTGTTATTGTTAATTAACTACATATACTATGTTCACATTATAAATTAATGACATTGGCTACATAGAAAAATTAATAATGGCATGAAAAGAGTGAGATGAGAGATAACTAAGGTAAGAGCTTACCTTTGAGAAGCAATTTATATGAATATATCAAGAGGGATGACAAACTCTCAAAGGACTTCTTACTTAATCTTGGCTTGCAACCCATCCCACTTCTCATATATATTATATAGATGGGAATGAGATAAAGGTTACCGGTTTGCGCGGTAAGTAAATGTTGAGATTAATTATATCTATTTTGTTACTTTTAATTTTTAAAATTCAATATATGATTATTTATAGTTTTTTCTAATCTACCTCTAATGATTTGGAGGTATTTACTCTTGAATCACTCAATAAAAATTTAACTGATATAAATTTTTATAAAATATATCGTTGGATTGAAAGTTTATATCTAATAGATTATTTGTGTAAAATTTCAGACAAATCTAAAATCATTTGATATGTTATTGAAACACTTAAAGATTAACGACGCTTAAAAAAATCACACAAACTATTAATTTTGATATAAACTTTCCATTCAACGGTGTAATTTATAAAATCTTTATCGATTAAAATATCATTGAGCGGTTCAGGAATAAATACTCTAAATCATGAAGGAGCACACTAGATGTCGATTAGTTATTATTTTGTCGATTAATTATTTATGTATTTTCAGAAAGATCGCAACCTTCAAAAGTGGAGGGGAGGGAAAATTTGTTTCTTTTTACGAATTAAATGTCATTTTATTTAATTTTATCAAATATTACAATTGTGAAAAATATAACTATATTTTTTCTTCTATAATTTTGTTTTTCTTCATGTTCTCGTGTTTGAGTGAAAAACTTATTCATATGAAACTATATGATATATAACTCTTTCTTTTGTTCCAAACAACAACAAAAAAAAAAAAAATCTTTCTTTCAAATATTACAATGGTAAAAAATATAACTATATTTTTTCTTCTATAATTTTGTTTTTCTTCATGTTCATGTAGAAATGATTATTTACCATGTGCATGTAGAAATGATTGATGGCTTACCAAGCCTACGTGGTATTCTTTTGAGGTCCTTCCTTAGCCCCCCGACCATTACACCTCAGTACCTCTCTCACCCTCTATACATTTTTTTCTTTCTATATTCATTATGCTTTAGCCAGATATAGAAATATATAGTGGCATATCCATAACCTTTTGCTATCCAAAACAAAGAAAGAAACATAGAGCATAATAAGATAATAAAAAAAGAGAAAAGAAACAAAGTGAAATTTTTTTCGTGATATATAAATATATAAATGATATTTAAACAAATTTTCAAAACAATAGTACATACATAGAGAGGATTAGTTAATGGTAAGGATTAATTATTTAATCTTAAAAAAACCTAACACCTATGAGATAAACTCAAACAAACGGTTTT
The DNA here is from genome assembly GCA_951804385.1 of Trifolium dubium. Classification (NCBI taxonomy): domain Eukaryota; kingdom Viridiplantae; phylum Streptophyta; class Magnoliopsida; order Fabales; family Fabaceae; genus Trifolium; species Trifolium dubium. The sequence goes on from OX638074.1 coordinate 29,177,558, forward strand.
TACCAACATAGTGTGGCACAAGTGGTAGATGTTTGGCCCCTTAACTATTTGGTCCTGGGTTCGATCCCCGGCCGGTGCGTATAGAGAAGCATTTGTTGGGAGAGGTCAACCCCTTAAATGGATCTCAATTACCTCGAGGGGATTAGTCTCTTCAGTTGTGCGCGGAAAATACCTTTGGTTTACCAAAAAAAAAACTCAAGTAACCCTACAAAAGATGCATCGTGCCTTTTACAATATTATTTCACAAGAAAAATTTCTTTGTTCACTATCTCAACCTCAATGAATAATTCGTAAAATCGGTGCACCCGTTTTATGCCTTCAACCTCAAAGAATTGGCTAATTAGAATGAATAATGTAATTTGATTGCTAACAATACCTTTATTATTTGTTCAACGAAATTCTTGCATATTAAATTTCTACTTGAGTTTAGATTATCTCAATGGATAAATAAAATCTGATTCAATGAACATTTTTTCATTGGATTCAACAAAAAATGTTTCTCTCTTTTTTTTATGAATGTTTTCCCTCTCTTAAATAATAATATTATATATTCCAAACATATATACATATTGTCTTTTCATTTGTTTTCTCATTGGCCGTTTAAGCAGAAAGGATCGAGTGGAGAAATCCTTATGGTAGGGAATGAAAGCAATTAATCCAAAGCATTGATTATTAATATTAAGGGTTAAGATTTGGCTAATTGATCCCTCTTCACCCATCTCAAAATTAACAATATTCAATAATAATCGTAAACCGTTAATCTTGATGTATTTCAATAATATATCAAATGATTTTTCAATTTCTTTAAAATTTGACAGAGATGATATATGTGATATAAATTTTCAATCTAACGATAAATTTTGTAAAATTGTTATTCGTTATATTGTTATCATGAACTTGTGCACCGTAAAAGACCTACAAAGGTATTTCACATTAGACAAAGCCAATATAACAAGGTTTTGCTTAACATGAAATAATTGATTAAGTGGTGTACGATGTAAAATATTAGTATAACAAGGTATTTCATATTGTATTATTGTCGTTCGTTATAGTGTTATCATGAATAATATTAACGAATACAAAATTTAATGTTAGATTAAAATATTATAATAGATAATTTAAAAAAAAATCATTTGATATATTATTGAGCTCTATCAAAATTAACGGTTTTCAAATTTTTATTGAATATTGTTAATCTTGATATAGATCTAAGTAACATACTAAATAATTTTCATTTTCTTTAAAAAAATATTATAAATAGTAAATATCATATAAAATTTTAATCTAACAATAAATTTTGTAAAATTCATTATAATATTATTTATGATTTGTGCCCCTTATATTACGTGACCAATTGTTATGTTAGACATGACTAAATATATAAGATAAGAGATACTAACATTTTAAGTGATTTTTTTTTGTTTTCCTCCAAAAAAAAGTGATTTTTTTGTTAAGATCTTCGATTATTTTTGTGAAACATGTTTAAACCGATAGTGAGTTGTGGTATTGACCGATATGAATTGGTTCATATTTTGATATGTTCGTGATTTGATTAATATTGTCTTTTCACAGTTGAATCGGCTTCTTTGTCCTTTTTGCTTTAGTAGGCAATTGCTCTATTTGTGTTTATGTTTTCGGTTTTAGTTTCTTTCTTCGCAATATATTTTGTTAATAATCTTTTTTTATTTTCTCTTATTTTCGATTTGTTGTATGAACTCGAATGTTGAAGAAATAATTAGAGAAAATCTTCACACACACAAAAAACAAAAACAACTATAATTTGCACGAAAATAACTTCAAACTCTTACAACTATAATTTTTACATAGAAAAATTATAAATTCTCGTAAATACACAACTATACATGTCTTAATCACCCAAAACTAGAGCACTAAAGTTTTTGTGATGTAATAAACTATAAATACAAGTCTGTATATTTATAATAATTCTCTACATTTTTTCTTGCGACTCTATATGAGACTTTCATGAATATCACTTAAACACAACATCGAATATTCTTTATACGATCTTTTGATTTATTTTTGTATGATTTAAAATGTGATATATAGGACCACATTTGTTTGACACACAGTAAAAAAAAAAACTTCAATTATTATACCATGTACTGTATAACACATGCATGTTATTTATTGGTATGCTATTGATGGGGACAACCGTGAGATAATTAGAAAGCAGCATCCACACAACGTACATATGTAAATTGAAACAATTCGTTCTCTTCCCAATTACAGAAATCCATAGGCCATGCTCTTCAGTAGTAGTGATGGCGATTGATCTATAATTGCACGGATAGAACTCAGAAGTTGTTAAAACCAAAACAAAAAACTTAGAAATGCAAATGGTTAAACACTTAAACATATATAAGAAAATGCAAATTTATCCATACTCTTCAAGAAATATTTTGTGTAGTTTTGAGAGTGGTATACAATATTTAAACACTTAAACATAAGAAAATGCAAATTTATATAGTATATATGACTCTTATTTCTCTTTTTATCCTTTTTATATTTGAGTACTTGTTTTTTGAAAAAAAAATGTTTTTTAAGCAAAATACAGTTCCAATGAGACAAATATTGTAGGATCATCGCTACATATCTGAAGACTTCGGTAATTTATATATTTTAGGACCATAATTATTTTAAATCTAGAACAAAATATTTCTCTTGAAGAGCGTCGAATGGAGATCTAAACTTCTACCACTGGTTTTTTCGGTTGTTTTCCCTACTTTCTTTTATATATTTATATCTCTTATTATTTTTCTCTTTTATATTTCTTTATCCTTCTCTTCATTCACATAAATAGTAAGCAACCGAATGCGAGGTGATCCACTTCTGAATGAGGTCTTAGACTTTGTTTGTGAGTTGGATTTTGGAGGGGAAGGTTAGGGAGGGGAGAAAATTAATTTGATTAAAATATTAATTTTAAAATTATTAACAAATTGAAACCCCAGCTTCTATAATACAATATAATATTATGATGTTTGGGTATTTGTCTCAATTTTCTATACCTCTCTCTCAATTTACTTTTATTTATCTTGTTTTTTTGTTCCACTTTATATCACAAAATATATTCCTTCTCATATCTTCTCCCTAGCATACTAATTAATTTCTTCTATCAGGGTTGAATGCTGCTAGCATGTGAAAATGAACCCTTTTTATGATTTTTATTACATGAGATGGTGAAGTGTGTAGAGAAGTGAGCCCACTCATTTTTATTCTATTATTGAATGGTATGATATCTTTCTTCTCTCATGTGACAATTTTCAGATATAGAAATTTGTGAGACTTACACCTAAAATCAATTATACATTTGCTAAAAATGTAATTTGACATAAAAGAAGAAAAAAACAAATATAAACTAGTATAAATTTTACTACTATAAACTAGTGATTTTTTTATTGCAAAAAAAAAAAAGCAAGTGATTTTTATGCGCAAAATAATTCGCATAAATTCTCAAGTCTTTTGTTGCAATTTTTATCACTTTGCAATTTTTCTATAGATCGTGCTTTTTTATGAAAATCCACAAGTATAATTAATATTTTTACTAAGACATTATATTTAGTGCAAATTTTGTTTTTTGACATTGCATGTGGATTCACATGTAGTTGATATTTGCAGTAATCAGCTCAATTGTAAAAAAAAAATTCATTAGCTCTTTTTTTTCTTCTCTAATGTACCATAATCGTGTATTGGTTTTACTTTGGTATACGTAGATCCTTCAAATCTAGCGGATCACTTTCTTCATTTTACTTATTTCATCAGGTGGTACATGAGCGCGACGTTTTTTTCTGCAATTTGTTTGACTTACATAGTTACCTAGATCCTATAGAACGAAAAGAATCAAAGAATTTTCAAATATTTAGCAAATGTTTTTACATCAATTACCGGACAAAGTTAAGTTGTATTCATATATATTGGTTGATGAAGGAAAGAAACATGAATCTAGTTTCAAACTACTATTGACGGTGGTCGAGCTCATTTGCTTATGCATCAACTAATTTGAATTTCTTTTCTATAGCTTTATGTAACTCTCTTGTAAATTAGGGGCGACATTTTTAATAAAAATCTCATTTTTGCTTGTTCAGAAAGAAAAAAAAAACTAATTAATTTAAATTTTGGAAATTGTGATTAAGATAAAAAAAACATTATTTTTTCCAAATTAAATTTATTTTATTTTTATTTAAGTATGTGAGAGTTGAGACAGAAAAACGGCCCATATTTTCTTTTAGCCTCACTTAACACATGTAATGTACATCTTCAACTAGCTAGAGGCCCGTTTGGATAAACATCTTCTACAAGGTGCTTATAGTATTAAAGCTTATAGCATGAGAGCTTACATCATAAGCTTTTATGTTTTTTTTGAACAGGCCAAAATGAGATTATATATATACCAAAAAAGTAGGTGAACTCCAGCACAAGATGTGTTAGAAACAGGTTCCCATATGTACATCAAGAGTTACAATACCAAAGTAAAACCAACCAATCAACAAAAGTCAAATACCCAAGCATAACAACGGGTTCACCCACCAGCTGTGTAGGTTAACCCCCAATCCAGGATACTGAGTCCTCAACCACCATAAAGAGTGTCGCTTGATCAGTTCCAACAAAAGAGGGGCCGATTGCATCGAATTCTTGAAAAGGCGCTGATTGCGCTCCTTCCAAATGATCCAAACACAAACAAACCAGATAAGCTGCATGAAAGATCTCCGATCCCGACGACCACCTACTGCGCTAGTAAACTGAGTGAAGTGAGCAGAAGGAGTCGCAAGATCCACCATGTCGAAACCGATCCAAGCCCTGACTTTTATGTTTAATAAGCTCTTTGTGTTTGGATATGTACATTAGAAAATATTTACATAAATTAAAGTGTTTGGATGTGTCATTACATAAATAATTATAGGATGTTGATATAATTTTAATTTTAAAAAACAAAGTTAAAGAATCAAACTATGATAATAATAATTTTAACATATATGAAAAAATTATCAATTTTTGTATAAGCATGATCAAATTATTTGCTTTTAAAAAAAAATGTGTGGATAGATAGATAAACATGAAAGACAAAGAGAAGATCAAATTAATTATGCAAACAATTAATGAATCAATCAGTCATTTAGAGGGTTGAGATCCAAACAAAGGCTTCACAATTAATCAATTATCCTTACTAAATTTTTTAAATTTGCATCACTACCTACATATATTGATTAAGGAATGCATTTGAATCCCTTAACATTCTATCTCAATTCAATTTTCAATCCTCTGAAAATTAAATTTACACTTTTTAACTCAAAGACTATTTCATTTTTACACCTCTGTTTTCCTTTTGTACATATTTGCACTTATATTCATCTTTTTACTAAAATTTGCACCTATGTTCTTAACTCTGTATCTTTTAGATTTAGTGCATGTTTGATATCACGGTAAATATGTCAGAATCACAGGAATTCACTGTGATTTTGCAGAAGTTATAAAGTGTAGCTTTTGGAAAATCACGGTGGATTACCGTGATTCTGACATTTCCACCGTTACACTAAACATATGCTCAATATAAGAGGTGTTTTGATAAAATAAGAAGTTAAGCTGAAATTTATTAGGCTTAATTATATATTTAGTCCCGAATGTTTCAATTTGGTCCCAAACATTTTAAAAGTTTCAAATAAGTCCCAAACGTTTATCATAAGTTTCAATTTGGTCCCAAACGTTTTAAAAGTTTCAAATAAATCCTAAACGTTTATAATATTTGCATTAGTTAGTCTTTTCTATCAAAAAAATCTTCCCAATTTATTGCATGTTTCCTTCATAATCAAAATGTAATTCAAAATAGATTGAAATTTACTACCTATATTATACTTTCAAAACGTTTGAAACTAAATTGAAATCTAAAATAAACGTTTGTGCCTAAATATATAATTAAGTCAATTTATTACTACTAGTAACTTTTTGAGGGACACATCGATTATATAATTAAGTTAAGAGTGACCTTAAAAAATAAAAATAAATTAAGTATGCTATGATATTTTACTAAATGTGATGAATCAAATTAATTAATTAATTTTTTTATACATAGACAAAGCAATAAAGTCATTATAAACTCACATACTTAAAGTGGAGTAATTCTAATTAAATTCCGGTCATAAATATCTCGTCTAATAATTTTGACATTTTCTATAAATTGAATTAGATAAAATTAATTAATTAATTAACTAATTAACCTCGCCTACCAGTCCACCACCAAAAAAGTGATTATTGAAAATTATTAGTGTCTGCGCTGAACAAATAATACAAACAAACACAACCCTCTTTCGAATCAACCAACCAACACATTTCGTGATTCTGATTCTCTTCTCTTCAATGGCACTCTCGCGCCTTCGTCAACCTATCATCTCTCATTCTCTTCGTATTCTCTCTTCCACCACCAGATCCATCTCCAGGTACTCTCTCTCATATCATCATCATCATCTTACGCTCTTTTTTTCTTTCATTTGATCGAATTTTCAGCTTATGGATTATTCAGTTAGTTAGGTTGGGGAATTATGAATTATAAACCTAGTTTTTGTGATTGTGATTTCAACGACTTATTAGGTTTCTTATGCATTTATAATGTCAACTTTATAGAGGACTTGTTAGTAGTAGTTTAGGGTTTTATGCTCTATTTGGAATTGGATGAATAATATCAAACTCAAATTGTGCTATTCATCGATCGATCACTTAGTTTTTCCGTTTATGCTCGAGTCTAGCCATCCTCCTGGTTTCGATAGGTGAATTGAATACTAATATGAGATGTTGCTAGTGTGTATGTGCTTAGTGTTGACATATGTTGACATACTAATAATATCGTTTGGTGGCACAGCATCTTTTGCTTATGATACGCCATTTATGAATTGCTTTCATTACTTTTGAAAGAATTGTAGGTTTTTTTTAATGTTCTTAGAATCTTAATTATTGTAATGCTGCTTTGGTGCTTTTTCTTGTTAGAACGCTGCTTCCAAGTTTCTAACACATTGTTTTTTATTATCTTATTGGCACAGAACTCCTAGTTCAAGGTTTTATTCTATCGGTGGTAATGGGAATCTAAGGTTTGCATCCATTAAACTTTTAAATTTTGATGTTATTTCATTATTATTTATGTGATTTGTTTATACTTTGAAGATAGGGCGGACAGAAAAATAAGGAAATATCTAATTATGTCTATTAGGATAAAAGGTGTTCTCTTTTTCGACCACCAAACACTATTCTGCATAAAAAAGTTTATCTCACTTTAAAGCTATTTTTTCTGGATTGAGAATCTGAAATAAAAATATGACACCATTCTCTATTTCTCTCTAGTTCATCCTCATTCCTTGTGTTTGTATGATCTGATTAGAAGTTTACTAATGGTGATGTTTATCAGGTCTGCATCGTGGTTTGGGCTTACCGGAGTTTGTGATAGACCTTTGAAGTCAAAGGTTAGTATTTAAATAGATAAAAAATTCCAATTATGACTATCATACTCTCTGACAACAACCGTCATCATTTTTGGCAGTGGATTGATGTCAAATTCTACTCGTCTTCAGGTATTTAATGTTCCAGTAACCTAATTTTGAAAGCTTCTACTTGTTTAGGATTTTTGTGTTATGGTTTCTCTCCTAAGTTTAATAGCTGGTTAATGGAAGCTCCTATTTTTGGTCGAGAGATTATGATATATTTGTGTTGGATGTCACATTCTTTTTTCATGACATATTAAATATTGTAATTATCATCTATCATAAATCAAAGAGGTTGGAGTAGCATGTCGTGTTTAGCAACTTCCAGTCTTCTCATTTACGCTTTAGTATCTTTACAAAACTTAATATTCGAGAACCCTATGCTTAGAAAAGTAAATAGACTATGGCAGTTTGTTCATATTCAATGACGGATATTTCATGGGCTTGTTTTGGCTGTTGAATGTGGTGTGAGAAATTGGGCAGTCTTATTCCTCCATGTTGTACCTTCCTCACTAATTTTTTTTTCCTGCTGATGAGGTTGTTTAATATCTTTTTTTATCTTGAGTGAAGAACTAGAAAATTAAAAGGCCTTCTAGGGTTTTCTTAGGAAACCCATATATTTTATGTTTTTCCATTTGGTCACAATGAATTGCAGCTTTGGATGTAATCTAACCCAATAAAGTGCATGTTTTCTTTTACTAAATACCTATATGTGAAATACATCTTAGTCTAAGGTGTAACCCGCTGAAAAGGGTACACAAGTGATTCTCTTTCATTACTATTGATTTAATATTTAGAAAAGAATGAGTGATTGAAATTAACATTGCCAATTTTTAATCATAACCATCTTTTAGTTTTATTACAATATGATGATTATATACAAGGGAACACTGATAATATTCTTATTATGGGTGAACAACTGATGTATGTTGCCTTTGAACTATTGACAGATCTTCTCTAACCATTCTTTAATTCTTTTGACGGTATCTTCATAAAGGTTGTTTTGGAAACCATAAAATCAAGTTTATCTATATTTACCATAAAAGGTTAAAATTAATCTTTAGGTGCCAAAACTATTTTGGGAATTTGCAATTAGCTTCTCTATTTTGAATGTTTGGAATTGCATCCTTACAAATTACAAATTTATATTTAGTTCCCTATGTTACAAACCCTGAAGTGAAGTGAGGGGTGTGTGTTGTTAAGAGTCCCACATTGATGAGATATGACCTAAACATAAGTTTATAAGTGCATCAGTCCTGAACTTACAAGCTGATTTTGTAAGGATGAGTTAAACCCCAATATAGAAATCTAAGAGATAACATTGGAGAGAGAGTTATTTTTTGTATCATTCTTTTGTTTTGGAAGGTTCTTGGACCTCTATTCTCTTTGTAAACCACTCTTCATCTCAATAAATTTCTTCGTTTGTATAACAAACAGTTTGTTAGTTTTACCATTTTAACTAAATTTTGTGATTTAAAAAGGATAATATGCAAATTATGTCACACACTTCTGGTTATGTTCTGATTGCTTGCTCCTCTCATTTGATAGATTTTCCGCATGAAGTCCTTGGGATGCCAGCTTTATCTCCTACAATGGTGAGCTTGGGAAACAATTAGTTTTCTCTCTTTTTTTAGGGTTTCTATGGAATTTTGACCTCTCTTGATTTCAGACCCAAGGTAATATTGCAAAATGGAGGAAAAAAGAAGGGGATAAGGTTAGTTAGTACGGAGTTTTTCAGATCATAATTCTGTTTGCTTTGATACTTCAATTTTGGAAATTGACTTCTTTGAATTAATCATTTTCTCCTTGCTACTGTTTAATCTTACAGATAGCAGTGGGTGATATACTATGTGAAATTGAAACTGACAAAGCTACACTTGAATATGAAAGCCTTGAAGAAGGGTATATTTTCCTTCCTTTTAATTTTTCCTTCCAAAGTTCTGGATGACTTTGAGTTTCTTACTGTTGTCTTACATAAAGCAATAATAATAATGATAGTGGGTCCTAGTCGAGTATTCTTGTGAATAAGAACAACAATAATCTGGTAAGACTAATATGTAAACTGATTAGTGATAACTATGACTCACTAGTCATGGATACACGAAATCAAGTCTTTCTCATGGGTAGACATTAAAATTTAAAAGCCTACTAGTATTGGACTAGTCAGCCCTGAGAGAGCTACTTGGATGGTATCATTAGTTTATATCACAGGGACAATTCCATATCCTTTGATATGATATCATATATTTTGAGGTCATCAAACGCCATGCCTAATGTGGTAAGTTGTCTATATATTTGATTTGAAATTAGTTGAGTATTAGGGGCCCAACAAGACATCCTTTTAGGGAAGAACAGTTTTATCAATTATGTTGTGGAATGTGGATTATGGCTGCCAGCCAAAAAATTTCCATATAAAATGTTGTGGCCTATAGCAGATATAAGAGGTGTTGTGGCCTATGGTGGCGTGGCTGACTCAAAATCCGCCACGGTGCTGCCATTGTAGAAATTCGACAACACTGGAAGAGAGTTCCTCCAAACACCTTGGTCATTCCTCCATAGCGAGTGAAATTTAGGAAATCTTCTTAGTCATGGCTAGCACTATGAATGAGAGAGTTCAAGTTTCCCATTTGTGTCGTACCAGTAGAGATATCTCTACAATTTCCTTGCTTGTGAGTTGACAATGAAAGTTGTGTGATCTCCTGGCTTGTTGAATGAGATGTAACTTGATTTGTGGCTATTGCACAGAACCTTGGGAGGGTTTAGGGGACATTTCAATACTTTTAATATGTTCTTACTCACTTAAGCAACATGAATTGAATCTGAAACATTTGAGAAGGGGTGGCAATAATCAAAAATTTCAGATAACTTGATGCTTTGGTATAAAAAATTTACATTATTGAGGAGTAAAGAATACAAGAACACTTTTGGTTGATGTCAATCGTAGCTTAAAAAAAAGTTATGGTAGAGTATAATAAAACACAGCTTAAGGGTGCCCTACTTGTTGCTGATAGTTACATGCAGCATTAATTGAAACTGAAACATTTGAGAGTTAGTGGCAAAGATCAAAACTTAAAGATTACTCGGGGCTATATGACCATCACAATAATACTCATCTAACAAGTAAGAAATAAACACGGAGAAAACCACCCAGGAATCGTTGTCACTCACTGTTTCTCCACGTTAATGTCTTCTACACTATGTGTTAGACATGCATGTGTCTGTTTAAAACAAAATAGTGTCTTTGATGTTCTTATTTTTTTCTAATTGTTATTTTGTATTTATGCCTATGTTGGCCTTTTATTATATCTAGTTCACTATAACTAAACTGATTTTGACCCTAGAATGTAGATCATATGAAACATGCAAATCTTAGCACACAATAAAAATGTGTTATATTGATTGGATTATTCCTGCAGATTTCTGGCTAAGATATTGGTACCTGAAGGTTCAAAGGATGTGCCAGTTGGACAACCAATTGCAGTAACAGTAAGCCAAGCTACCATTAAGTTCCAACTCTTGTATTGTTATTTGTTACTGATATGTGCAGGCCTAGCAATGTTCACTTCCAACATCATTGGATTCTGAAGATGAAAGTAGCTTTCATAGACAGAAAATTAATATTGTAGTTTTGTCCTTCCTTCAACATTTCTTTCGCCAACTGGATTTATTTAATCCCTTTTGACTCAATTGACTCAACAATTGTTTTCGTTGTGTTTCCAATGTACACTTTGCAATTTACCCGTCGCCCATTTCATCTGAAACAGGATTTGCTTTTACTTCTTTGTCGTCTCCCAATTTAATAAAGTTGTATTACATGCTCACTATTATTGCTTAAATAAAAATAAGCCTTTTTTTTATAGTATACATGCAATAGGAAGTTTATTCCTATTTCTACTTGCTTACTTGTAAAACATAAACTTTAAATGTTGCGATTTCGGTAAATATTAAATCTAACTACTTTTTTTCTTGGATAAAAATCTAGCAACTTTTTCCTCTCATTTAATTGTTAACTTAATAATTCTAACCAACAATTTTTAGAGCTCAAGTGATACTTGTATCCTAAATATTTGATATTTAAGCTCTAACGGTGCGACTTTACAAGGTTGAGGATGAAAGCGACATTGAAAATGTTTCTTCTTCTGTGGGGAGTGAGGGCGGAGTTGAAGAGAAGAAACCAACACATCAGGATGTCACAGATGAAGATAGCAAACCAGAATCAACTTCTACGATTGATACATCAGATCTTCCACCTCACGCCGTTCTTGGAATGCCTGCTTTGTCCCCAACAATGGTAAGAACATTTTGACGCTACTTGCAATTGTTTCCAACATAAATTTTCTTTCCATCCATGAAATGATTTCTAATTTTTTTCTGCACAGAACCAAGGAAACATTGCTAAATGGAATAAAAAAGAAGGAGATAAGGTTAGTTATGTTTTTAATATAAAGTTTAAAGTGAGATTTCCTTTTTCATGTGGTTTTGAATATTTTAAAATGTGAAGAATGCGAGTAAGTCGTTAGCATTCGTTTTATTTATTTTCGGCCATGAATTAACATCTAATTATCTAACAGATTGAAGTGGGTGATATATTATGCGAGATAGAGACAGACAAAGCTACCCTTGAATTTGAAAGTCTTGAAGAAGGGTAAATATCTTTCCTTGTACTGAAATCCATTCATTATGAATAGTGTTTGGTATAGTTGCTTGCTCGCATTGCAATATGTTGTGTTATTAACTTATCAGACAAAGATAGTTGCTTGTTGTTGCATCTTAAATAATGTTTTCACACCGTATGAAGACTTGTGACATATAATATGGATTGTGAACATATTTATTGCATGCATGATAACCTACTGAAGTTTTTATCGACATGCCTAGTACTAATCAGTTTCCTTCAATAAAGCATGAAAGAGACACCATTCCTCAGTCTCTTTCGTTGTTGCAATATCTGGTAGATTATAATCTCTTTCTTTTTAATCTGAATTATAATAGCAAATTACTGACCAGTTTTTTCTTAGCACAAATCTGGCATTCTATTTGGTCTATTTTACACACAATCATTATTTGTTCTTTTTCTTCTTCCCGATAAACGTTTGCCATCTAGCTGACCAATTTATGTGTGCCATTGGGATGGACTAGGTACCTAGCTAAGATAGTTGCACCAGAAGGTTCAAAAGACGTGGCAGTCGGACAACCTATTGCAATAACAGTAAGTGTGAAAATGCTTTGTAACTTCTCCCACCACAGTGTGCAGTCTAACGATCTGACATCTACTTTTGCAATACATACCAAATTATTACCTTTTGCTTTTGTCTTGAAAAGCACTGGAGTGTATGAAATACTTACACTGCCTTCTGTTCCGCAAGGTTGAAGATGCAGGTGATATTGAAGCTGTGAAGAATTCTATTAGCAGCAGCTCAATAAACCAAAAGGAGAAAGCCACCCAACATGACACTAAAAGTGAGGTCAAAACTCAAAAAAACAATACTGTGCGAATCAGTCCAGCTGCAAAGTTGCTAATTATGGAATATGGATTGGATGCATCAACATTGAATGCAACTGGTCCTCATGGCACCCTACTGAAAGGAGATGTTCTTTCTGCAATTAAATCAGGAAAATTGTCTCCAAAGCCTGCTTCATCTAAAGCAAAGGCATCATCATCATCTCAAAGTCATCAAGTTGAAGCTTCACAAGAATCAAAGTCTGACTTAAAGCAGTCAAATGCTTATGAAGATTTTCCTAATAGTCAAATTCGCAAGGTAGGACCATCAAATATTCTGTTAAATATGAATATAAGATTCTTCAATTCTTTCACAGAATGTGTTGCATGGTAATGAAAATTATTTTTGTCAAATAAGATTATATTAGAAGTATTCAAAAGGGATTCAGGGCAGACATTGTTTGATGCTTATGGTTGGGAGTTGAATACTCAAAAACCTTAAGGAAACCGATGTCATTAGATCTAATATGGATCAGAATTGTTTTTGTTGCCTCTATATAGTGCATTCGGCATATTGTTTTGATAATATATAGCCATTGTTGTAGATGCAGAGATCAGTTTAGTGATGTTTTTGTTTGAGCCTTTCTATTTAAATCTCTACAACCTGAATACTGGGGAAAAGTGATAGTTAATGAAGGATGATATTTCAATTCTGCTTCCTTCCATTCATCTCATCAATGTATATGACTTGCCTGTATATATTTTTGACTGTTTTGTAGGTGATTGCCAAGAGGTTATTGGAATCAAAGCAAAATACACCACACTTATATTTATCATCAGGTTTTAATCCCTTTATGCCACACATTATTGAAAACTAATATATTTGTTTACTAACTAATTCATATAATATTTTATTGGAATGTGTCAGATGTTATATTGGATCCACTTCTTTCCCTTAGAAAGGATCTTAAAGGTATGGACTGTTATTAATTTTTTATTCGCGCGTGTTAGATGTTATGCTCTTTGTCCTGGTACACCTGCAATCCGATATAATCTTTATTTGCTCTTTGATTGCAGAGCAGTATGATGTTAAAGTTTCCGTGAATGACATTATTATCAAAGTTGTAGCGGCTGCTCTAAAAAATGTACCAGAAGCGAACGGTAAATAATTTCCTCTGATTGTTCTATCCATTTGTGTATGTAATTTTTGAAACAGCAATAACATCATAATGTTGCCAACTACAAAAATTATAATTTCCGCTACATCTACAAAAATGTTGCCAACTGTTATTGCCATCATAATTTCCGCTACAAAAATATAAACAGTAATTTTTTAAACAAAAATACTGAAGTATTACATACAATACCGTGAATGTTGCCAAATTGTTGACTTAGGTGTTTAACTTACAAAACCACATCTGTAAAGTCATTTCAAATCAACTCAAGCCGTATAAATTAACCTGGACTCCCTGAGCTTAATAACCATGTGGCCAGAAGGCTGTTGAAGATAGGTCGCTAGTGGTAGGGGTAGAACACAGAAAGGCTTACTAGCCTGATACTCTAAGCCCTTATAGTTTGGAACACTCAAAGGCTAATTGTAGGATCATATCAGCAGTCAAACCTGAGTACATGTAAAAAGTGGAGACAGAATCAGAAACTGTGGCAGACAATGACGGTTGCCCTAGACTAAAAAGTAGGACGAAAACAGATGGCACCAAACAACAAAACTTCATATTTTTGATATATAATCGAAATCAAGTATTCATAATATGTCTTGGTTTCAAAATAAATCCACAGGCTCTAAATACAAGTTTCAAAATATTGTAAATTTGATATATAACCGAAATCAAGTGCTCAATACTTGATTATGCTATATGTCTTGGTTTATTCTTTAGGGTTCTTATGCCTGTTATTGCTACCGTTTCCTTACCTATTCTTAGAACTGAATTTTTCTCTATAGAAGTCTCTAATACTTATCCTACTTACATAATGGCAGCGTACTGGAATGATGAGAAAGGCGAGGTCATCTTATGTGATTCCGTTGACATATCAATAGCAGTTGCCACTGAGAAGGTAATTGATGGTTGTTTAACAGTCATTATCATCTTACAAAGTACTCAAACTTTTTCTGTGACTATAGGGATTGATGACTCCAATATTAAAAAATGCTGACCACAAGACAATATCTGCCATCTCCTCAGAGGTAATTTAATGTCATCGACGTAGGTTCCTAGTTAATGTCTTTTTTAGGACTCTTCGGCTGTTTGTGTTTAGGTATTTTTATTTGAAAATAAATTAAAATATTGGAAGTACGGTTCTTTTTTTTCTTAATCAACTGTAATAAATTATTGGTACTCTAGGTCAAGGAACTAGCTGCAAAAGCACGTGAAGGCAAGTTGAAGCCGCAAGAATTCCAAGGGGGGACTTTTAGGTGAGTTTACTACAATATACATATATTGTCGTGCAAGCTTGGAAATTCCCTACTTATTAGTATCTTTTTTTTCGCCAAAACCAATAACTCCGAGTTTTGTACAACGCCTTGCAGCATTTCAAACTTAGGAATGTATCCCGTGGATAAATTCTGTGCTATTATAAACCCCCCACAGGTACTTTCTCTCTGTTCCCCTCTCCTCTCCGTCTCACACACACACAACCCAACATTTACAGCATGTCAACATATAATTTACTGTCGCTCTGTATTGATGTAGCTCTTTATTATTTTCTATATCATGTGCTGCAGGCTTGCATTCTTGCTGTAGGGAGAGGCAACAAAGTTGTAGAACCAGTAATTGGAGCTGATGGTATAAATTTATGGATGTTTCTCTATGCCACTTTATGCTTAAACTTTTAAGTTGTTTTGACATTGATTATTATTTGCTACTAGGAATTGAGAAGCCGTCAGTTGCTACTAAGTTGAACTTAACATTGTCTGCCGATCATCGCGTCTTTGATGGCAAAGTTGGAGGTATGTGTAATTGTTATACTTTAATTAGCCAATGGGAAATATGATGTATACTAATAAGACAGCTGCACTACCAGGAGATATCTCCCGGTAAGATTTACACTACCGAAAGATATCTCCCGTTAAGATTTGTACTACCGGAAGATATCTCCCTTTGCACTACCAGAAGATATCCCCGGTAGATGAGAGGGACATTGGGGGATTATTTTGATTGGTTGTAATTAGTGCACGAACTGGGATGGAATTCTTTACCAAGCCACATAAAATGTGACTTTCCCCTTAATAATTGACATTGAATAGAATCTATGAAGCATTATTGCAGGATTCCACTTTTTAAAAGATTGCTTATATGGTTTAACCCTATTTTGCAGGTGCATTTCTCTCTGTTCTGCAGTCAAATTTCAGTGATATAAGACGACTTCTTTTATAATGACATACAACAAACTTTCCTGGTGTTTGATTAGTGTGCTTCTCATGGCAAATCATGTGGATTAACCCCAACATGGCTTGGAGTTGCATAACATTTTTCGATTGTACATTTATCAGTTTTTGTAAAATAATATATTGGGTGTCACAACCCATATCTTGAGGAAATACCCAGCAAGGTAACCATCTAACATAAGGCTTCCAACAATTGAGATTGTAGCATGTTGGTAATTTTGTTCATTAGGCAATTTGCTGCTCTTTGAGGTTCAATAATTTTGTATGAACAATTTTGTATAGACTGAGTAAATATCAGCATTATTTTTTATGAATAAAACTTCCATTCGTGGGGTGCATGCCCTAACCTTAGGTGATGTTACTATTTGCCAGTTTCTGGGTGTTTCAATGTTCATCATAGTTTTTGTACAAGAATTAGGGTTTTTTATTGGCTATTGGACTTGATACATTGTTTCAATGTTCGTCTTAATTTTTGTACTTGTGGTTGACCTCCCAATGTGTCACAGATGAACTCTTGAAGTGTGAGCTTTGAATGTGAGGTCATGATCCAAAAACACAGTTTGCTCGCACTTAGCATCCGTTTGGATCAGCGTCTGATTTGCACAAAATCACAGTGAAATCATGGTAACACAAGCTTCATATAGTAGCTTTAGGAATTTCACGGTGAACATGCATTGAGACATGATAATTGAATGGCAAACACGGATCCAAACAATCTTTTAGTTGCTGATGTTTCTTTACTTCTTTACAGCATACTTAATTTGTTACTTCTGTATAAACTTCCGTTGACTGTTGATATTCAAACCCCAAAAATGTGAGTAAATAAAATATAAATTTAGGAACAAGATTGATATAACATGTTTCAATTATCATACTATTTTAGTTCAAAACTATAGCTCCCTCTTAAAACAATCCAACAACAAAGGAGAAGCTGCAAAACCATTTTATTACTCAACAACTAGTACAAATCTATTACATGACTCAAATTAGCAAAATGAGGGAGACCAAACTATGTCTATAATGTTTATGACATCATTTCTAATCTTCAAGCTCAATAATCTTCACAAGTGATGAGTCACCAACTTTCTGGCATACAACAACTCTGTCATGTGGCTTTATGATGCCAAGAGCCTTGCCATGATCTAAAGCAACCTTCAGAATTGATTCATTTGTTGCAGTATTAGACTCAGCCTGCAAGCAAAAGACAAATTCACTTGGGTTTAACAACCCTATTCTAAAGTGAAAATGACAAACATGACCCTTCCCTATAATAACATTGAATAATTCTTACGGGGTGTCGAGGATCTGCCAACATAGGGAAAAGACCTCTCACGATAAGTGATTGCCTCGCCTGCGACAAGGTCATAAAATGAAACAGATAGTAGCAAAAACTTGTTAATTTCAATGTTTAATGTTATGCAAGTCAGGCAAAGACAGGCTTGTTGATTATATACCTGAAAAGCGCCGGTGAATGTCCATCGTATTTGGTTTGTGTTCAATTGAGGAATGACAACAGATATCACAGGCATGGTTGGTCTGTACTTAGCAAGCAACCTACATAAATACACAAAAAAAAATAGTTAACGATATATCAGCAAGATATCAAAATTGCAACAAACTCAAACACGACTGTCATATCCGACTGTTGAACTAAATAAATATTGAAAGAAAGAAAGAAAGAAAGAAAAATGAAATGTTGAAACAAATGTCCCAAATATGATATGAAACCTTGCAGCCCTTCCAGATGAGGTGAAGCAAATGATGACAGAGGCCTTAACCTTGACGGCTGCTCGAACCTGTATGTTTCAGCAAAAACACGTTTACTTTCCAATATATAATACCATTAGTATATAGTCCTTTGAGCAAGAGAATAGAATAAAGGTGGGAAAAAAATAAAAAACAATCCAAAAAAAAAATAGTAATACAATTAAGAAATGTACCGCAGAGGAAGCTATCGATTCTATGTGACTCATTGGCTCTCCCACAAATTTGACAGTCTTCTTAAAATACAAATCTTGATTGTAAACTTTCTCTGCCTGGAAAGAACAGCATAATGAACAGTTTACAATTATAATAGTCAAGATAAATCATTTTTTAAGATGGATTGACAATACGAAAAAATTTATGAATGAAATTTAACATACTTTTACAAGAATACAAATGACAGGAATAAATTTGTAATGGCAAAAAGTGTGATAGGAAGTGTTTGTTTAAAGGGGCGGCACAAACTTACTTCGGCACAAATTTTTCCAACTGTGGATATGGTTTCTACAGGGTATAATCCCGTAAGCGTCTCTGCTCCAAGGAGAATTGCATCAGTGCCTGATATAAAAAAGAAGAAAATTTTAGACAGGAAAATTGCAATGCAAGGCATTTGTGCATAATGTGATGAACGCAATCATCGGTTGCTTCAGATTAGGAAAAAAATTACCATCCAATACTGCATTGGCAACATCGGTTGCTTCAGCACGAGTAGGTCTCAGATTATCAGTCATAGTGTCCACCACACGTGTGACAACGACCGGCTTTCCAGCCATGTTACACTTATGAATAGCATATTTTTGGAATAAAAACACCTGAAATATTCATGATTTTATTTAAAAAATACAAATAAACAAAATGGATAGAATAACAAAACAACTATTATCTCAATACAAATAAATCATCTATAACATCAGATTTTTCTGATCAGAAGTAAATGCTGACCTTCTCGGGTGGAAGATCTATCCCTAAATTTCCACGAGAGACGATGATACCATCTGCTTCGCTCAATATCTCATCAAAATGTTTCAACCCCTATAGGACATTCAATAATTTATAGAAGAAAGATTAACTTTTCAGTCACAATTGAGCACACTTATAAAAGACTTTCTGGTTAGTTTAAAAGAAGAGAGTGTGTTTGCATTTTGATCATTAAGTTTATTACCTCTATATTTTCGATTTTTGCGAAAATATGTGTCTGCTTGAGATCTTCGAATTTGGAGATAAATTCACGGGCCTGCAAATGAAAATCGGACGTATTGTTTGTGTTTTCGAAGGGCGAGAAGTACAAAATGCAAATGATTCACTTCATTGACAGTGTTGTAAAATCTAAGCAAAGTTATAATTTGAAAGTTAAAACCAATCAGGTATATCCCTTACATGGCGAACATCTTCAGCGTGCCGAGTGTATAATGTGAGGAAGTCTATTTTGTTTTGAACACCCCATGTGCGTATTACCTGAGTTAGTGAGGAAAACGTCAAGAGGCCAAAGTATATATGCAACTAAAGCAGATTATGTGAATTTCACTACTTTATGTACACAAAGTTCTTTCTGTTACCTGCTTATCCTTATCAGTAAGAGTAGGAAGATCAATATGAATCTGAGAGACGTGTAAAGTATACAATGATCCAGAAAGTGTAGCGTCGTTTTTGATAACACAAGTTACATCATCACCATCCACCTCACTGACCTACATTACAAAACAGATACTACTTAGAGTACAAAACAGCATCATTTTGATTTTGAGTATCAGCAATAAACAATCTGAAATTGATGCATTGAAGATTGAATTATGACTGTGTTACCTCGAGCCATACAGAAGTTGTTTCACTTCCTGTAAACAAGTATTTACCGATAAAAATAGTATCACCCTTCTTCACAGCCTGCATAATCATGGATACCATACCTTAGTTAAAAAGAGAATCACATTGTAGTACACATAATCAAGGCTAATATGAAAGTACCGAAAAGTAAACATGTAGTCCGACAAACTCCCATAACAACGAAAAACATAGAAACGGTATACTGACCTTTGATAGTCCGCTAAAATTTACTGGTAATAGATTTGAAGTAGCTTCTTTATTTTGATCCGGAGTTAGGACAAGTAATGTATCTGCTTCGAGCGTAATTGGGCGATCAGTTTTATTCACAACTTGTAATTCTGGACCTACAACATCTAGCATAACCTAAAATTGGACCAAAATGTATGTATATTGTTACAATAATGATCCTTCTGAAGGTATATGGACAAATGGAAAATAAATTGGATATAAGCTAATATATTGAAATCACAATCATTTAATAATATGTCACAATTCGTCACATACATGCAAGTCGTATAAACAAGTAAAATAACAGCAAACATGTGGCCAGTTTACCGCGCAGAGTTTTTTTGTGGTTTTGATAGCAGCCCTTAAATTTTCCAATGTCTCTTGGTGATATTCTGGATCACCCCATGAGAAGTCAAACCTTGCCACTAGCACATGGTAAGAAAAGAAGAATAAGATGACAAAACAAATGACTCAGAAGCAGACGATAAACAACTAGACATGCAAGGACTAGTCCAAACTACAAAGGAAGAAACAACAAAAAACTATTAGACTTAAGTATGCTTTTGAACCAAGATACAACTTTGCAATGAAAGGTTTTAATGGAATCATACCCGACATTCCTGCGTCAAGGCATCGAGTAATTGTATCAACCGATCGTGACTTTGAACCAAGTGTACCTACAATTTTTGTCATAGCTGGAAAGAAATTCTGCAGAATGCACATTTTAAACTTTGATCAAAATCTTGTCAAACACTGATGAAAATCTTCATTGAATAAAGAGAGTAAAAAATTGAAACAAACACTGATAGTTCTTTTGCTTTACCAAAACAAATATGAAAAACAATGAAACAAGACAACCTAAAACACCAAACACAAAAGCAGCCACATGATCTATGAAATTCCTTAGCAGTCAAAAACAGCAGCAACAATTGGATTACCAGAAACTAATTTTTTTACTTATCAATACCATAGTAATTAAATAAAATCAAGATCAGCAGAAACAAAACATAACCCATTTTAGCTAAGATAGCAACAAAACCACACTAGCATTATCAAACTTGATCTGCTACACTAAACAACAAAACCACAAAAGGGTCACACAAAGTTGATAGTTTTTCTCATAATCACAATTATTTACATCAAGAAAAGAATAACAAAACCAACTTCACAGAGAGAGAGAGAGAGAGAGAGATGCTGACAGGTTTGGATGGCTCTAGGATGGATGCCATCCTAATTGGTTCCTCAAGAAGCAAAGGACTTGACTGCATTTTTCTTGTTTCTAACTGTCAATTATCAAGTACAAGATCACCAAACCTAAACAAAGCAGTGATGAAGGAGAAAGAAAATGAGAGAAAATATATAAGAAAGGTGTAGTTGTACTACAGTAAAGTTATAGATAGAGAAGAATGCAAGAATTTTCAAAGGTGAAATAATAATAATAGCAAACCAAACCAAACCAAACAAACTGTGACTGAAAAGGAAACTTAAACTAATCAATACTAATGAATGAATGAATATAACCAACCAACCATGTCAATCATGCATAGGGAACAGTACACTTGTATTTTATCGCCTCCTCCGATCACATTTATAAACAAAAAATACATTTTTTAGTGAAAAAGTGTCATTTCTGCTTATAAATAAGATCAGAAGAAACATATGATATTAATATAGTGTATGTTATAGCAAGTATGTGAAAATCATGACGATTCACCGTAATTTTACAAAAACTAAAAAAATATAACTTTTGTAAAATCGCGCTAGAACAATGTAATTTTGATACAGCTATTGTGATACTGAACATTTAGATAATAATAAATGTGTGTACGAGTGTCCATTACTAGTGGTGCCAGAGCGTGTGCCTTGGTTTTTGGTCGGAGGTGAGTGAGAGCTACGTCCACAATATTTGACTCACTGAACTTAAACTAGACTTAAACTAAACAACGGCTGTAAAACAAAAACTGTAGTATCAATATCATAAGAAAACTACTAGAAAAAAATAGAATTTTTGATAAAACACTAATATATGATGCCGCTCGATTTATGTAGCCAACCACTTACTTGTTTTAGTTGTGTCATATAAACTGTCTTCATATGTTCACACAAATAGTCTAAACAAATTCTACATGTATTAATGTATATAATATACTCCATCTGTCCCAATTTAAGTGTTATAGTTGACCACTTCACACACTTTAAGAAAAGTGTATAAATGAAAGATAAAGAACAATACTTTAACAGAAATATCCATACTTTTTATTGGTAGTAGACATTAAAATACTAAAAAGTAAATGTTTTAATTACTTTATTAACTTTTTTAATCATTACACTATAAAGTAATAAGGTTAAAATAGGAAAAAATAATGTTGTAAATAGTATGTGACAATTATTTTGGAATAAACAATTTTGGTAAGTATAACACTTATTTTGAAACAGAAAGAATAATGACCAGCTTTTTCTAACAACCAGAATTTTTGAGTGCATCTCTTTGGTTTGTTTGTTTTGGACCACAAGACAATCATGCTGTAATTTAAATACTACTACATACTTCCCTCTATGTAACATGTCTATACACTTTTTTTAATATATATCTTTTTTAATTAATGGGTCAAAAGCCCAAACTAAAAATGCATTAAAATCAGTGTTTTAAAAATTGAACTAGACTAAAATTAATTGGGACAAAAAAGAATGACATAGAAACACCGTCAAAATAATGAAAGAAAAATAAAAGATAAAGTGTGTGCGAAGATTTGAAGGGTGTAGATACAAGTTTGGGATCTTGATCCTAGAACTACGTCTCAAAGTTTGTATGAAATTTTGGAGGTTGTAGACATAAGTTTGAAATCTAGAATCCGAACTGGTGCTTATATCTTCAAAAACTCCGCACAAGTTTCGGGTTCTACATCTTGAATTTTAGTTCGAGATGTGCGTCATGAATTGATGGACAATTTTTAAAGGGTTATAGAGAATCATGAGTGGATAGAAAAAATTTCAAACTCATCCATGGCCTCATCACCTAAAAATTTATTGAATGGATTAAAGATGTTTTCTATCTAACTAATTTCGATATTTTCAAAATGCATAATTAAAATTTGTAGACATAATTAATTTATTTTTAACCGATTATTAGTCATACTTCCACCGAGATAAAATTTTCAACCTATGCAAAGTAAAAGTCATGCAGTAAATTACATTGAAATACAAGGATGCAATTCTATTAGTAATGTCTTGATGAGGCTATATTAGTAAAAAGACACAATTCCGTGTGGTTGCCACCGAAAATAAATTATTCAATAAGCAACAAATTACAATTGCATTACGCAACTTTGATTTAACTTTCAAACACTTTATCTTTTCCGTCGACACGTCCATGCAATTGAATAGAACATTTCAACTGATTTTACGGACAAAATTTCAACTAAAAAATAATAATATTAGTATGTTTTTATGTGAATAATTAAGTACTAGTAACATTTTGGACCATGAAATTATAATATTTTTTGATTCCAAACATATGAAATATTATATAGTTTTTTTAAATTGTATAATGTTAATCTAAATACTTTTATTAGAAGTATCGACGTGTCATGTTAAATGACACCGTGATTTGTTGAAATTGATGTAAAACTGTCATACATAACATCAAGCACAACTGCACAAATTTTGTATTGGTTCAAATTTTAAATTTGATGTACTAATTGATTTTAGGGTTCTGATGACGTAATTCTAATACACATAAAATATAAGTTATTAATCTAAATGAAGTTTACATACATTTAGAACTTTCTCTCATTGTCTATTTTTATTTTTATGTGTAGATTAGTCTGGTTGTGGACTCAAGTGGTTCAATTTTGGAATTTATTTCTTCTTTGTCTCTTGAAGAGTAATGAAGCAATTTATTTCTTTCAATCATTTTGTTGTAACACTTAAATCAAAAAATTTTATATGTGATAGTTGTTGTTTTTTTGAAGCAGCTAAAAGGATTTTATTAAGAAGATGTTTGGCCAGCACAAGATGCGCTTCACCTAGAATCAATAATATCATGATACAAAATAGTCAAAAACTACCGGCACAAAGGGGAAAACCACAAACACCGCCGAATGCAAGGAACTTAAATACCCTACCCCCTAAGCAAGCTATTAGATTGGTAAACCACAAAGCAAACTCAAAAGACACAAAATTACATTTAGTCTTTAACCACCACCAAGACGAAACTTTGATATGGTCAGTCACCTGATATACCTGAAAAGCTTGATTCCGAAAGACACATATGTGATAGTTGTTGTTTCTCATGCTCATGATTTATGAATCAAACTTCTGAATACATGCTTAAAGGATACAATATTCTTTTCACTTAAATCATTTCATTGTTATAATAATTGTTGTTTCTATTTATATGTTTAAATTTATGGTAAATAAAAGCGAGACACCAAAATTTAATTGTTAAATTCTAAACATACTCTTTATCCCGATGTGTACCACTCTACTTCCTATTTTTCATACCCTAAAATTTCATGTCCTTATGTTTAAACAACCTTTAAACATCCATTTAGGCAAGTTCATCATAATTCACATCTATACGTGTTTTTCATACATTGACTTAAGTGATAGGGGAAGGTGTTTTATAGTATTTTTTTTTAATGAAAAATGTCCATAAATTTAAGTATTTTTTAATTTCATATTGACTCAGACAATTATCCATTGACTGACCATAACTAAGAACGTTAGTGCTGTGGTATTCATTTTTAAGGTTGCTTTCATAGAATTATTATAAATCTCATCTCATTATTTAATATTCAAATAGGAGTAGTATATAAGAAAAGTTGAGACTATCTATATAAGAAAAATTAAATAGAGTAAGGTGCATGAATTAATTTCATCGCCACCAAATATTAAATGTAATGTTTTTTGTTTTGTTGTTGAGTAATGTAAATGTAATGTTTGAACTCTCGTGGTTGTGTTAAGGTGGTTGGTTAGTAGGAAAATAGATCATGTCTCATTTTAGTTTAGTTTTTTTTTTCTTTTAAATTTGATATAGTTGATAAATAAATTATAAAAAGAAAATAGGGTTAAATATGTTTTTAGTCCCTATAAACATCTAACTCTTCTACTTTTAGTCCCTCTAAAAAATTTTCTCACTTTTTGGTTCTCCAAATATTTTCGATCATGATTTTTGGTCCCTGCTTTTCACTCAACTATGTGTACGATTCAAATTTTTTAACGAAGTTTTGTGATCATGTTTATAATATTATAAAAATTACTCAAAACAAAATTCATAATTTTTTAACTAATGATAAATTAACTATGGATTTTTAAGCCCAAGCACTTCAAAAATTCATATTTAATTCATCACTAATTAAAAAAATTCAAATTTTGCAAATCAATTCAATTTTTAATATACTAAACATTATTGCAATACATAATTCTAAATTTTGATTAGTATACGTGAGTTGACTTAAATGTAGGGACTAAAATTCATGTTAGAGAATTTTGTAGGGACTAAAAAATGGAAAAAAAATTTAGAGGGACTAAAAGTAGAAGAGTCGAATGTTTATAGGGACTAAAAACATATTTAACCCAAGAAAATAAGTGGGCTAGAAAAGAGAAAAAAGGTAGATGAATAGTTGAAATTAATACATCATGAGCAGGGATGGGGACATACAGTGGGGCTAAAAATTTTAATGGCTATTAAAAAAAATTATTCTGATAATTTTGTTAAATTATAAACAATATATAAGATTATTATTAGTATAACATGTATAGGCTATTCAAAAAAAAAAAGGTATAACATGTATATACAAAAAAATACAACAAATTCGATTAGTTATCTACCATTTTTTGACAAATAAAATTAATATTTATTATTATAAAATTATACTATATAACTTAAAATAATATTTTATGTATAGCGAATGATTTGTAATTATCAATCATAAACTATGCACTAATATTTGTACCAATACTTAAATTAATATATGTACCGAATACTTACCGTCACAATAATAAACTTTAAACTAATATTTACATTAGTATCTATATACATATGCATATATATAGAATGACTTAAAATTATTTATAAAAATATTTTCTTTTTTTTTCGAAAAAAATTTGGCTAGGCTGGTGTGGCTATAGCCACACCTAGCCTTGAGCAGGTCCGCCCCCGATCATGAGCAACATAATAGAAAAAATTGAAGAGAGAATTATTTTATTTTCTGTTTTGATATTTCAATATCCAATTTAATGATAGGTTAATTCAAATTGACAAATCTTAAATATTACTGTTCACATCACATCCTATTTAAAATTTGAACAAAATTTTGTATAGACTAATAAAAATGACAATAAACATAATCGAATCTAAGACTTAAAAGTACTTCAAAATTTTAAGTAAACATGAGTAGATTTTCTTTCAATAATTTACTGTAGTTCTTTTCTAATGAGCAATGTTAATAATTAGCTAGTAATCTATCTCTCTACTATTTTACGTCTAAACTTATAATTTACCTCAAATTATTTATATGAACCTCTTTAATTTGTAAAATAATTGTTTGAACTAATACATGTGGTGGTCGATCTCTTTAGTATATATATGAACATCTACTAAATTTTTGTTTCTTTTGTTCATAATTGGATGTTGATTGTATCTTCATGCGGTCCTTTTTAATACATCTTATTCTAAGAAAGATTCTTAGTTTTTATTTATATAATTCATTTTTGTTTGTTCAAAAAAAATGTAAAATAAATATTGTTTAAAATTTTCACACATAATAAATCCAACAAAGACACAAAATAATTATTTTTTTAGACAAACTCATTCATCTAATTTTAAAATCAAAACCTCATAAACTCAAAGTACGGTGTAATTTAACGGATGAACTCATTCTCCTTTAACCAAGATCGAACATTCGATCATCACCTTAAAATATTGAGCAATTTTAAATCGTTAAGTCAGTTGTCCCACCTTTTGACGTGCCTCCAATAATTCAACGAGAAATTAGTCATCACATTCGACAGTGAATTCCCTCAATCTCAACAAAAAAAAACTCAAAACCTCATATTTAAAATAGTGAACTCTATTTTTTTTACAACATTTATTAAACTAACAATACAAGATAAAATTTTATTAGTATTAATCAGTAAAAAGAAAGAACAATAGTAGTATCAATTTAATTACATTCCATTTCATATTTAAAATACTAAAAACAGTATAATGTGTGAACTTAGAATAAAATAATACAAACAGAAATTTCATTGATTTTTATATAGTAATCATAACTGTAACTCTTTATAGTATTAATTTTGTAGACACGCTCACTTTCTGTTTCTCAGCAATTTCCGCTAATTTTCCATTCACTGCACATTTTCAATACTCTTTCTTTCTCTCTCTCTCTCTTTCTCACACTTCCCATTTTCCACTTTCACCTCAACGATTCTTCTTGCGTCTTCAACTTCTTCATCGGTTAGTTTCTCACTCTTCTTTCTTTTTTGTTTGTTTGTTTCTATTATTATTATGCTCAATTTTGAAAAGTAGGTGAAGTGTTTCATGTATATTTAATGCTTCACTATTTCAAAATTTTATTGTAAAGTTATGATTTTTATGTCTTTTAAAGCTTTTTGGAATCTGGGTTTTGCTGATTTACATCAATAGTTATTGTTTTTGTGTTTTTTGAAATTTTTGAGTTTTTTTTTTTTTTTTTTGTGATTGGAGTGAAAATTCAGAATTGTTTGGAACCACTCACCTTCAAAAGAGAACAAAAAAAATTGAATCTTCTGAAATTTTTGTCCATGTCATGCTGTTCCTTTTTTTTTTTTAGTATATTCTTGAATAATATTACCATAAAAGAACTTCAAGAGTTCATATAACAAATTACTAATTTTTTTAGAATTATATATGTTTATGTAAAATCATATAAAGTTGAAACAATATTTAGTTTTCTTTTTTGGTCGAGTAATCTAGTGGCTAGAAATTTCACCCTAAAGGTGAATGAGTGGGGTGTCTAAATTCGAACTCCGGCCTCTGCAAATAAAATGAGATGATTTTTTTTACTGGCCTGTTAAATAATGTTTTATTTTTCTGTTAATTGAAAAGCCATTCATTTGGTAATATTTTATTTTTGATCTAGCTCAGGTTAAGTTAAATGTTTTTAATCAAAATTTGAAGTCAAAATTAAGAACTTACAAGGAGTTATGATGCTTTTCAAGTCTCAATTAACTGTTGTACTTTGAAACATGAAAATTTAAAACCTACAAAGGTTAATATATGATTTTATATTCAACTTTAAGCTAAAAAATGCTTGGAATAATTTGGCATGGGCTGATAATGTATATTAGAAGCTCTATATGTAGTCGCCTTTTTAACGATATTTAGTTGCCTGTTATTACATAGGACTTGTCTTGAAGAACATTTTGTGTACGGTTTTTAGGTAAGCGATGGTAGCTGAATCATGGTTTCGAAATCTATGGAAGACTCAACGTAAAGATGATTCTAATTCTGAGAAAGCAGTGATTGGAGTGTTAGCATTTGAAGCTGCAAAATTGATGTCTAAGCTTGTTCATGTGTGGCAGTCGTTGAGTGATAAACAGGTTGCCAAGTTGAGAGACGAGATTTCAAATTCGGTTGGGATCAAGAAGCTTCTTTCAGATGATGAGAATTTTATTGTTCGTTTAATCAGTCAAGAGATGCTTGAGAGTATGGCATATGTGGCCGAATCTGTGGCTAGGCTTGCGAAGAAATGCAGTGATTCTAGACTGAAGGATTTTGAGAAGGCCTTCGATAGGTATATAACCCGCGGTTTTGATTCATATGGGTGGGTAATGTCTTTTAAGAAAATGGAAAAAAAGGTCAAAAGGATGGAAAAGTTTGTATCGATTAATGCAGGCTTGTACCAAGAGATGGAAATGCTTGCGGATCTTGAGCAAACTCTTAAAAGAATGAAGAATTACAGTGAGTCGGACGGGCCAAATTTAATCGAGTATCAGAAACAGGTTGTGTGGAAGAAGCTCGAGGTGAAGAACTTACAGTCTAATTCTTTGTGGAACAGGACATATGATTACACTGTACTCTTTTTAGCGAGATCTTTATTTACAATATTCAGTAGGATCAACAATGTTTTTGGAATTCCTGAAGTAACAATTGTTGGTAAAACCACTAATCGCAGTGTTTCGAATTCGGATCACATTCGCAGCAGTCATTCGGTCTCGGAGTTATTGCAATCTTCAAATTCAAACCATCCGTCCCAAAATAATGTTGCCAGATTTGCTTCGGGACCCCTTGGTCCTTCTACTGCTAAATCAGATCAAAATGTTAGAGCAAATAAAACTAACATTTTTCATTCCATCGGTGACTCATCCACAAAGTCAGGCCCGATTTCAGGAAAGTCTAGAGGCATCAATTTTTTCTCAGGTCCTCTTGGAAGGAGTTCAAAAAAACCAGTTCCGGATAATGGAACAAGTAAAAACAACAAGTTTTGGAAGTTTAATCATGGCCACTCAACCACCGCTAGTGGGAAGGAAAATAGCTCAAGACATAGTCGAGCAACTCAAGTAGAACCTTTCAAAGGCTGTATAGCTGAAGATAGTTCCTCGGTCATTGAGTGTCGCACTAAAATAAATGATGTTCCCTTAGAAACTCAGAATCACAAAGATGCTGATTCAGACCTTCCTAATTCCGGAAAAGTGACTCATTGTACTAAACCGACATTCAGTTCTCTTTGCAAGTTAAAGCCTCCGTCTGAATCCCTCGGTGCTGCTTCTTTAGCACTCCACTATGCAAATGTTATTGTTGTGATTGAGAAGCTAGCAGCCTCTCCACACTTGATTGGTCTCGATGCAAGGGATGATCTATACAACATGCTACCGAGACGTGTAAGAGCTTCTCTCAGGACTAGGCTTAAGCCATATTCAATGGCTGCGGCTGTCTACGACGCAAGTCTGGCAGAAGAATGGAGCGAAGCAATGACAAAAATACTAGAATGGTTAGCACCACTTGCTCACAACATGTTACGATGGCAATCTGAGAGAAGTTACGAGCAGTTGAGCTTTGTTTCACGAACAAACGTATTGCTGGTGCAAACCCTTTACTTTGCAAATCAAGAAAAAACAGAAGCGATAATCACTGAGCTTCTCGTCGGTCTGAATTATGTGTGGAGATATGTTCAGGAGCTCAACACAAGTATTTTAGAGAATATTGGCAATAATGTAGTAGATAATGGATTTCTTCATCTGAATGCATAAAGAAGTTAAGTTTTCATCAAGCTCATAACAACTTTCAACAGTGGCAATCAGGTATTATGAGTATGAGAGAAATACTCACATAATCTTAATGATAGAATTTGTGTTAGAATGCATTAATGACGAGGAATGTGATTACGTTTTAAACATTTAGCATTATTTTTTCTTTGATGAGATCCAAGCCGATTTAACATGATCGCCGGTCTTATCTTTGAAAGATTGATCCTATGGTTCCTTGCTGCTGTTGAGAGTGTGCATATATTTATGAGCATATATGTTAGTTAATTGTATAGCTTTTGTTACCATAATTGTTATGGCTATATGATACTATTTGAGTGGTTGAACATGATAATTTGGAAATGACAGTTTGCAAATTTTAGTTGAAAGTTATTGTCACTGGTTGATTATGTTATGTGTACATTAAACACTTGATTGGTCTCTCATTTCAAACAAGATAAAATTTCAGTCAATTTTGTACCCTATCATGTTTTTCTTTCTTTCATTTGCTTCTCCTTCATGTAGTATTTGGTTCTAGAGGTGTTAAAATTAGTTTTGACATGGTTGCCATCAAGTAGAGTTGATTTGCTTCATATAATTGATTTTCCGTCTAAAATTGATTCTAATTTGAAGCGCTATAATTTGATTATTACATTCAAATTATCATTCAACTCTCTTTTATATAAATGTTTTTAAGCATAAATCGTTTTAAGTTCAACAAAATTTTAACTATATTCAATTTATTTTATAAAATTAATTCACTCGAAATCTATTTAAAATTAAATTTTATCGCCGCATAACCAAACAAAAAACTAATTAATAACATATGAAAATTCTTTGTCAAAGAAACTGTACCACAAGTGGATATTTGACCTTTTCAAATATATTGACTACTATTGAGTGTAGTGGACTAGTGGCATAGTAAAGTTGTGTGGTCATGAAACATTATCTTCTTTTGAATGAAAGGATTGAACTTTTTTGCTAATTATCAATACTCTTTATTACACCATATTTCACGTGGCCTTGGGAGAACGATATTCTTTTACCATGTATAAATAAACTAAATTAATTAATTAACCTTCTCTTCCAAGTTTATAAAACAATATTTTTCATAATGAGCTTATAAGTTATGAGCTTATAAATTATGAGTTATATGCTCATTTTTTTGTGTTGCCGAACAGACCTCGAAACTCTATTTTTAGTTATGCAAAATCTAATGAGTAGAGAATGAAAGATTATGACTAATTTAGGCAGTTATTAGTGTATTTTGGAATAACGTGGGAAGAAAGTATTAGTAGCTATGAGAGGAACAAGATTCATCAAGACTCCAAGAGTATCATTATTTCTTTGCCACAAAGTGACATTATCTCAAGTAAACTATATATGAATCAATGATCAACTAATCATTTCTCAAATCAAGGAAATTATTTAAATACTAAAAACACTTAAGATTAATATAAAAGTATGTATGATTAAATAAAACATAGAAGTATGTATTTTTGTTCTATCAAATTGTAGAGACTTGTACACTATATGTATGAAGTTTGAGCCATAATGTGCAACATGCTTATGTTTTGCCAACTACCCTCATACATTTATTTTTATGAACATATATATATATACACACACAATTTATGTCCTTACTCCTTGCTAAGGTGTCATATACGAATATGTACGATTACAAAATTAAATAGACTTCACAATATAGAGTGAGGAGCTTAATTAATTTGTGAAAGAAGAGATAGAGAGAGATACTATAAAATTGGTTGGTGAATTACCAATGTGCTATGTGTAGTTGTCATTCTTGATTACTAAGAGAACTTTGCCCAAAGTCAAAGGTGGCTAGCTCAATGATCAATACTTGCCAATATTAATTTAAAACACTATTATTTAATTTGGAAAGAAAAAATTTATTACATTAACTTTAATATTTTTAGTCAAAAAATATGTTTTTCTTTAATTTTAGTTTTAATTTTATTATATCAATTTAAATACAACTATTAATAAATTAAAATTCAATTGTCATTTAAAAATATTCTATTATTATTATTCAAGTGAATTATTCATTCTAACAATGTAACAATGCTAAATTTAATCTCTTGAAAACATATTTTTTTTGTACTAATCTATATAGTTCGACTACTTAATTAGTTTCTTCAAATGTGATGATTCAACTTTAATTTTGAAAAGAAACTCGAGTTATGAACAACAAATAAAAATATCAATGAAGTTAGGTATAACAAAATGACTACAATTTTACAATGCGACGAAGCATATTGTAAGAAGCACTTGTGTTGTACAACTACATGCTACAAGTAGATTATTTTTATGGAATAAAACCTATGGAAAAAAAAAATATGAAACCAAAATAAAAATTTAAAATATATTTTTCACACAATAGTAAAATAAAAATATGGTAAGAGAAATAGAAAAATAATGATAATCCCCTTTAAAATGACATAACATTTTTTTAAAAGCAAAAGGTGAGCAACAGACAACTGCAACACTCTATATAGAATAAAATTAAAAAAGAAAGAAATACAAAAAATTAGGGGACATAAATCAAACCTAGTCAAACCACATGATCAACTCTAAAGGGCGTACAAATATTATAAATACAACAAAAGTGATCTAAAGAAGTGAAGTAAATGTTACACACCACAAGCACTATTCAGCGAACCTGCGTACGAGCGCGAAACCAGATAACAAAAGAAAAGTGTTGTGCATCATTAACATCATAAAACAGGGAATGAAATGACTGTCAACACGAATCGATTCACGTATCAACATCCTCTGTAAAAAAACCAGATAGCAAAAGAAAATTGTTGTGCATCATTAACATCATAAAACAGTGAATGAAATGATTGTCAACACGAATCGATTCACGTATCAACATCCCCTGTAAAAAAACCACAATAGGTATCAAAACTCTTTCAATCCATATTGTATGAATTCAATCACAGGAAATGATTCATGAAGAAAAAAAAGAAAATGACATGACATTTACTCATTTGAATTTTAAATTTGTAAATTGGCAAAAAAAACACCCTAATTTCAAATGACAAATGATTGAAAACTTACATTAAAAATGGATAATGTGAGAAGTTCAAATAAGTTGATGCATGAGAGTTAGAACTTCAATCTCTATATATCACGTGTAATATAATTAATATATATACAAAGTTTTCACTGTTGTTACCGGTGTCAAATCTCCGTCAAAGAATTTGTAAACTCTCTTTAAAAATTTTAACGTTGTTGTATGTCTAATTTAAAGATCTAACTCAAAACCTTAATTAAATAAGAAGAAATTCACTGTATCACATCTCAACGCTCTTAATAATTTTTTTGTTAATAATAAATCACAAGAAGAATATGTGATTTGATGATAAAATAGTCGGTTATTTTAAATTTTAAATAATGATGATAAGCGTGCCATAAAATAAATAAATAAATAAATAAGCATAATAATATAAATGAAGAGTGATGTGGCATAATTATTTATAACTCATAATTACAAAATCAATCGTTTTATGATCAGTTGGTTTGGTGACACACAAAGAACGTTTGGTAATTCAACAGAACCCTCGCCGGAGTTCGTTCTCCTCCACCCTCGCCGGCATGGACTTACCCAAACGCCGTCTCACACCAACTACCTCCTTACGTGACGCATCTGACTCCTCCACTGGTAGCTGGGATGCCCTCGAATGGACCAAAATCGAGGTTCCTTCCTTTTCTTCATTCAATCTCTTTCTTCTTCTTCTTCCTTTTTCTTTCAATTTTTCGTTTCTTTGAATTTCTTTGTTGTAATCTATTTGCAGCCAATTGCGCGTTTCGTTTCTCCTGCCAATCTTGATTTCTTGCTCGATGATGAACGAGTTGTGGCCGAAGTATGCAACACCACTTTCATTCTTTTGTTTAATATTGTTCATTCATTATTTGTTTTAGTAATTGTAATCGCGGTTGATTATAATTTATAATGTCGTATATGAAGCGGTTATTATGGTGATGTTTTTCTCTTCAATTTTCTTACTAAATTGATTAATTAATTAGTGATTAATTATGTTTTAATTTTGTATGCTGAATCGGTGAAAATATGTACAAGTGTAAGAATAGTGCAATACATGTATTTTAGGTTTGGTGCCAGATTCGCAAAGATTCAATTTCATATGTTATTTGCATAACAAGTTAACTAGATATTCCTTTATTGAAGGCTTGATTAGGGTTTGTTGTTGTGTCGTGTTTTTTATCGCTATGTGTGAATGGCATACGTTGTGTGAATAGTGAACTCCGCGTGCTGAGTTTGACACGTGTGACGACATGTAAACACTTTGCTGATTGGCTCTGAATTATTATATCACTGGTACTGTACTGGTGTTTCCGAATTTAATAGTACAGAAATTGATTTACTAGGATGATCAGATATATAGCATCTGTCTTGAGTTGGTGGTGGTATCTGGTGAATGTCGGTTACGGTTTTCTAGAAACCAGTTTATATGATGTCTAAGATTTTTTTAGAAATGGGTTCACGTGATCTTAGAGAATGTATTAAATGAAGCTTGGCTAGTGGTGGCCCGTAGAGAGTAAATGTAACGCCTGTAGCTTGGGAGATAAATGACAACCAGAAAACGCCCGAGTATATTAAATGAAACAATGTTGAGGTTTCAACTTTCAAGAACGTCTCTCACTCTTAGGTTCCCGACTTTCTGAGACTCTTTGTTCTCTCTAGTTGCGAATAGTTTTTCCTTAGCTTTGTGGGACTACCCTCTCCTCTTCTAGGGAATCTCATGTCAAGTATTTAATGCTGTTGTAGCTTAAGATGCACCGAGTCAGGGCGTGCTTCTGTAATTGCCACCTTTGCAACACAAGCCAAAGGAATAAGGAACATTGTCATTGGTCTGTGTTGGAAGCTCGTAATCTAATATTTTTCGTGCCTTCACTCTTCGGGGCCAACTGTTGAGGATAGAGTCTGTCAGAGGACAAGAAGGTGGTAGGTGGAACATTGGTTTTAACGGACGGATGGGGGTTCATATAAGAGGTAAAATTGGTGATGATACTTGTTGCTTTAGCTGAGATCAAATCAGGTATCATTGACTACAGAGCCTATCCCGCCAGACTAAACTCCCAGGCACGTGTGGTGTTCAAATTAGAGATCAAATGGGATTGACAGTGACACTTCGTGCTGCTTTACCTAAGGTCAAATCGGGTACGATTGACTATGGACCGTATCCAGTCAGACTAGACTCCCAGGCTGGGGATAGAACTCCTTGTGTCAAATATTGGACACCTTCTTCATCCCATGCTACTTGCATGAAAGCCTCAAGCTCATATTGTTAATGATGATGTTACTTCCAAAACAGACGTATATACGGAATTCAAGACAGTGAATTAGGGTATTGATTTATTTAGAAATGTTATTCCTAAACATATAAATGGCTTCCAAATCACTCGGGAAATAAGACATCTTCTAACCAAATGCCACCAATATATGTTAATTACTTTGCTTGACACTGTTCCTATCTTTAGTGGAAGCTGGATTATGCACTGCCACTATCATTACTTTGCTCGACACCGCTGCTATCCACTAACCAATTAGGGAATTAAGGAGCTGTATTACTCCTCAAATATGAATTGGTTGGATGCAAGCTCTGTATATTAGTCGTTACATTAACATCTGACAAATATAACTTATTGTCTGACAAATATAACTTATCTTTTGCTAATTTTTACTTCTCACACAAGTCTTAATGTTTTAGTCTATATTTATCCAGTATTAATCTATTGTATGGAATTAAGTTGGTATATATGGTGTTCACTTTCAGGGACATGGTGTTGTTCTTGTCAATACAGATGATGCAGGCGTGTTGATTGTAACAAACTTTCGTCTCATATTTTTGGTAAGCTCCTTTATGTAATATTTCTTACACTGCTTCTGAGTTCTAGGTTTTATGGTGTTGAAGCAGTCCCGAGTTAGTGATATAGAAATGGCCACAGTCTTGAAAACTGACTGAATATGCTTAAGAAATACAGTATAAATGGTTTGATAATCAAGGTTTTTGGATAAAGTATATTTTTGTCAGAAAAGAGCTAAGTTCTTCAATTTTCAATTTACCCGAACCTAACATTTGCGGTCATCATTCATCTCGTCAAAATGTTTGTTGATTATTCATTCTATTTTCCCCTAAAACTCACCAAGCTTCAAAGACTTATACTTTGAGCACTGTTCATAGAACTTAAATTACCTTCAAGATAAAACTTAAATTACCTTCAAGATAACCATAAACACTATTCTACCACTTTGCCAATTACCTTTTACATGCAACTGTGTAACCAAAATGCTTCAGCTCACCTATTCTGTATCAGGGGCTATCCTAGATAACCCTCACATTGACCCCTTAAATTCCTATCCTCCTTTCCTACATGACTGACTATATAACTTCATTCCTTTTTAAAAAATAGTTTTTCGAAGAGTCTTTTTGATAAGGAATGAGAGAATTTTATAAGCTGAAATTAGAAACTCCAAAGCCAGAAATTGAACACTTGACCACATGAGCTGTGCTGCTGATTTGTGTGCATTTTTGTGTCTTCTTCAGCTGTTTGTCTGAGACATTTAGTTACGTGCCTATTAATCTTCACTATTGACTATATTCACTGATTTACTTCATTGCATTTTCTAGAGTGAGGGGACTAGAAAAGTTATTGCCCTTGGAACAATACCACTAGCAACCATTGAGAAGTTTAACAAGACAGTAAGTCCTTCCATTTTTTTACAAATTTATTGTGTTTATTGTTATTTACTTTGGATATGTAGTGCTTGATTGAGCAGAACAATCTTGTGTGACTATTTTGACATACTATAAACAGATATGTGCTGGTTTTGGTTGAGCGTATATATCCATGTTCTCTGAGTTTGGCATCAGCCTTCATTTTGATCCCATCTTTTTTTGCTTCTCTTTTCAACATATGTTTTATTTTACCGTTTTTCTGTCAGAATTTACTCATTAATTGTAGAACGTTTAGAGTCTTCAAATATTTCCTAGTTCTTGAGATACCCCGGGTATGACACCTGAATATTTACAAAGTATGGACCAGGATGGATTCATGAAAGGAAAATAGGAGTTTGATATTTTAATCTATAAAAAAAATTGTTAAAATTTTCCTTAAAATTAATTGTTCACCTGCCAACAAGATAAACTTGTGCTTCTAGCTCAGTGCTCATTGTCAACTCATCCAAAAGATTGAATATTTGTAGTGTATTCTATTAATGTTGTGAAATTTTGAAAATATTTATGATGTGGTGTGCTATCAACCAATTCGTGCATGTGTATTAGATTCTGCATTCTACTCTGTTGAATGCAAATTGTGGTTGATTCATTGGAACCTCATGTTGCTCTCACTTAAATGCAGGCTGTAAAGGTTCAGTCAAATACTCATCAATTAGACAAGACACCAACACTAAGACTGCTGCAGGTGATTGGTATGCTTTCAGTAAGCTCCTTTTATTAATATATTCTTTGAGTATTTTTCAAAAGTTCCTTTTATTAATATTTTCTTTGAGTATGGATAGTTATTTTTTATCTTCGCATAATGTGTCGTTATTGAGATTAGAACTAGATATAATGGTGAATTTGGTAAAATTCTTACTGTTCATGTATTTATTTTCACAAATTAATAGATATGACGATCATGCATTTCTATCTGCCTTCTATATGTTTTCAAGGACATGGCCTTTTTTTTAAAGGGTTTCTTTATTCTTCCTCCATATTCATCTTAATCTTAAGTCTTTATTAATTTCTTCTTTTGTTAAATACTGGATTTATCTTTGCTCTTGTATGCAGGGAAAGATATGAGAATTATAGTCTTTGGTTTTAGGCCTCGTACAAAACAGGTAAATTCTACTTTGACAGCCGTCATGCCCTCCTTATAAAATCAGAAGTCTCAGTTTTTGCTCAAGTTTATCATATACTATGCGACATTTATTTTGTGAAGATTTAGGGCCTTGATCTGGATTAGCTTAGCATTGCAATCTGGTTTTGAGAATCTGAAAACCCTACTTTTTCATGAACATCTGTGTAGAAGCCTTTATTTTCTTTTAGCATGTTTAGGATCTAATGTTGGTTATTTAATCTTACAGAGACGTGCAATATATGATGCACTACTGAAGTGTACGAAGCCACCAGTATTATGGGATCTTTATGCTTTTATGTCTGGGCCTTCCAGTTTTAAGAACTCCTCTCCATTGGTGCGCTTATTGGATGAGTATTTTCGACTTATTGGCAAATCTTCTCATCGTGCTTCAATGGACATGATTGAAAGTGGGTCGTTCACCTTGTCAAATGACTTATGGAGAATAAGTGGTGTGAATTCCAGTTATACAATGTGTCAGAGTTATCCATTTGCTTTGGTTCTTCCAAAGAGCATTAGGTAATTTATTGACGACCAAACTTCCTGCTTCTGCCTAGTTATGGCTATATTGATCATGTTGAATCCACTGAACCATTCTTTTGATAACTTTGCATTGTCCTGATGTAAGTGATGATGAAGTGCTCCAGGCTTGCAAATTCCGTGCTAGATGTCGACTGCCTGTAATTTCTTGGTGTCATCCTGGTACATAGTCTTCGTGTCATTTCTTAAATTTTTGTATAGTTCCATGCTTACTATTTTCATTTTCATTCTTTTGCATTTTATTTTTGTAATGCGAGGATGCACGTCTAACATAATGAAACTGTTGACTATAGTTACTGGCGCAGTTCTTGCACGTTCTTCCCAACCTTTAGTTGGTCTCATGATGAATATGAGGAGGTAATGCAAACTATTTAATCAAATATACATTCTTAAAGGCAAAAGATATAAATTGTGTGTTTTTGTTTTGATCTAAGGATAACAATATAGGAATAAGATATATTTAGTTAATTCCCTAGGTTGGAACTTTTTTCTGTAGATTCTTATTTGGGTGGGGTGAGAGGGAGGACTCTGTTGAGCTAATGCCTTTTCTTTTTGCTTATTTTTTGTTTTTATTTCTGGTCATCGATTGGTTGGATGATTTTTTTTAAGACATCTCTTATTAGAAATGAGATGAACAAAACAATAACATACTTTATGTGTTTTCATGCAGCAACATGGACGAAAAACTTGTGGCCGCACTTTGCAGTAACCTTGATGGCTCAATGAGGTAAGATTTGTATGTTATATTCTTGCATTGTAATGTTATTCAGGTAAAATTCAACATAAACTATGCAACCACATTAGACGTGAATTATTTTTGCAATTTACTTAAAAATATGAATTATGCATTCAGATTAAGCATCATTCTACTGCAATGACCATATCTCTAACAACCTCTCCTAATATCTTAGCTGTTAGGTGAAGCCTACATTTTATTTAAGTAGTTATTGTACAATTTAAATATTTAATTGACAGGTGCTATTCTCCGGTAGTTTATGCATTCTTGTGTTTTGGGTGCAATCCTCCATGCATTTTATTAAAACATACTGAAATTGTATTTCTCTTCTAGAAAGCTATATATCGCTGATGCGAGACCAAGGAAAAATGCATTAGCTAATGGAGCCATGGGAGGTGGTTCAGAATCATCAGCAAACTATTTTCAATCTGAGGTCTGTAATAGGCTTTTGAATTGTCCACTTGTTTTTTCATCGTAAAACTTTGGCTTCATTTTAAAGCATCTAAAGTCCTAATTTATATATTGTCAGATAGTCTTTTTTGGTATAGACAACATTCATGCAATGAGAGAGAGCTTTGTTCGGCTCCGAGAATTCATGGACACTCATGGGAGAACATCATCAGATGGAATGTCATCTTTTTTGGTCAGTATATGAATGTTAAAATGTTTTTGCTATTTGTGTTCTTAGTGTAGTGAGTGGATTATCAAAATGGCTAGATTTGCAGTTGTTATAAATTATGTTCTAATAATTAGTGTTGGA
The DNA here is from genome assembly GCA_951804385.1 of Trifolium dubium. Lineage (NCBI taxonomy): Eukaryota > Viridiplantae > Streptophyta > Magnoliopsida > Fabales > Fabaceae > Trifolium > Trifolium dubium. The sequence goes on from OX638074.1 coordinate 29,217,860, forward strand.
AGTTATACCTTTTGGACATTTTTTGGTTGGTTTAAAAAAAGCTGAATGTGGACTGTGATGTAAGCATAAAAGTAAAACTATTATTTCCTCTTAAATCATCCTGTAGCATTGTTAACTGTTATAAGACTTTGATACAAATAATTAATGTTGCTCATAACATACTGCTTGGTGGTACTTTGTCATACTTTTATTATACCAAAATTGTTTTGTGATGACTATTTAACTTGGCAGCTTTCCAATTAATGGCATTTTAATACATGTTCTACTGAACTAGTTTATGATTGGCCTAGAGTAATTTTTGTTTGGGATCAATTAATGGAGTCTGCGCTTCTAACTTTGTGAGTTGTATTAAGATTGTTTTTATGAGTTTTGTTTAGAGACATGGTGGGTCGATATGGGGTGGCGGCAATTTAAGCAGTATGTCTGCTTCAGTATCACTCCTTGGGGACAGTGGATGGTTATTGCATGTTCAGAATGTCTTAGCTGGTGCAGCTTGGATTGCTGCTCGTGTTGCTATGGAAAAGGCTTCTGTTCTTGTACATTGCAGGTATTATGAATGGTGTATTTCTCACTAGTCTAAACTTGTGAAATAAAAATTTACAATCTTTCAAATTTTTACCCTGTATGATGAGCGTAATTTTTTCCTTTGGTAGTGATGGATGGGATAGGACAAGCCAGTTAGTTTCACTTGCTAATTTGTTGCTTGATCCATATTATCGGACATTCAGAGGGTTTCAGGTATGAAATTGCGATTACTAAACTATTTGAGTGTCTCTACATCAATATCATCATATGAAGATACACAAATTATCCTCCTCTGTGCTCTTTGACTTTGCAGTTAAAAATGAGTCAACAAACTTGTCTTTTTATTGCGCTTATACAATATTCTTCCTTATGCAGGCACTTGTTGAAAAAGATTGGCTAGCATTTGGCCATCCGTTTTCTGATCGTGTTGGAACACCATCTATCTCTGGAAGTGGCAACATGTCTTTCGAGTTACCTAGGCAGTCTTCAGCTGGCATCCCATCCTCACCAATGCGCCAGCCATCAGGGACATTTGTGTCTCAACCTCCAGTTTCATCTCATGCACATAACTCAAACAACTACTCTCCCATTTTTTTGCAGGTTTGTTCCTTGATAAGCTCTAAGTTTCTCTCTGGATGTTTTCTTCCTAGAAACGTCTCCTTCAAATTGAGGCTTTAATACGTACTGAATTTTTTTGAATACCTTGAGCTTATCCTTTGAAGGTTTGTATCACTACAAATTTGATGATGTGGTATTTGTCAGTAAGTAATTATATCACAATAAATAAGAGGTTGATTGTTGGGGTGACATAGACCCAAAACTTGGCCAGTCCAAGAGCAGTTTCCTTGTGAAAGTAAAATATATAACAAGGTTAGGAGAAGCAATATTGAAATTTTTTGTACCAAAGAACCAATCATGATAACATTAGTTTTAAATTTTAAGATATTATTATTGTGTCCTATTTTTTAAATTGATATTTCTCTTTCGTGATATTTATATTATTTGTTGACTTAATGGTTGGTTCATATTGTTTTGGGGGGACATCAGTTTTCATTACCATGCATTGAATTAGAGACTTTGTACCCAAATCCAAATTTTTATTTAATGTTACATTAATTACTCTTATGTTTATTGATAAAAAATTACTCTTATGTATGTATTAAAAATATAATTTTCATCTATTTAGCTTATCATTTACTATCTGAAGAATTGCATGTTTAGGTTTACTGGTTTAGATAAATGAATCTGGATTGCTATATTATTCCAACTATTTTATCTATGCTTAGAGTTGGTGACTGATTTAGGTTTTGATATATGTTTTGTTTTTTGTATAATACTTACGTTCAGTGTACTGTCAATGTTTATTAAGAACTCAGCCTGTTATATTTTTTTCAGTGGGCTGATTGTGTGGCACAATTGCTGCGGATGTATCCTTTTGCTTTTGAGTTTTCTGCGGTATGTGTTCTTGAATATTTCTCTATTTGTTTTATTGTAAAACATTATTTCTGTATCTTTCTGGCTGGTAACTTATACTATTTCATTATTAAGGCTTTCCTGGTGGACTTCTTAGACTGCATGCTTTCTTCTCGCTTTGGAAACTTCTTCTTTAATAGGTATTTCTTTTTGTTATCAACTTGTTCTCCCATGGAATAGATGTAGTTATTGGCATGCAGTTTCCCGACTTGGCCGTCTCATTTTGAACATAGTGAAACACTGAAACCCATCAGCAGTGAAATGTTATTTACTTGAATAAACTTCATAGTGGTTGTGAGATAGGTTGCATTTGTGAGACATAATTTAGACTGATGCAATTAAAGAGTTATGAATATTTATGTTTCATTTTTGTCCCCAGAAAAATTCTTATTTAACCACAACAAAAGTAGTGTTATACGAGTGTATGATTTGTATGGTATATAGTTAACCTACCAACTCCTAGCAACATGATTCAAAATTTTGTCAGTTAATCTTCAAGTCATATAGCCCTTCTCTACCTATTAATGCTGTTATCAAACTACTTCTTGTTATACTCACATTTGCATGATTTGATGCCATGCTTATTGATTCAGGCATTATCTTCTGTTATCCTTATTACATTTTCTTTTATTATTGAATCTTAAAGATGATTGCTACGCTGTCAACAATATCTTTGTTTATTTTTATGATCTTTGTTACACTAACAGCTAAGCTAACCTTTACAATTTTCACTTGATGGTGTATCATCACTATCATGCATGTCTGCACTATACCATAAAGGTATTTAACTCAACCCAACACAGAAATATTACCTTTGTAGTAGACACTAGTAAGTGATACTGGTCTGGTCTCTGATGGTTCATTCTAAGTAGCTCATTTATGCATGAAGACTAGAAAATAGACCAGATAACTGTAAAAAACGTTTGTTAAATAATAAATGTATACAATGAAGTATGAGAATTTTATATGTGCATTAAGGGAATTCTATTTGCCATGCTGCTGGTTATTGTATTTTATTCTGATTGCATTTTTTTTTCAGTGAGAAGGAGAGGCTGCGGTGCAATGTGTTTGAAAGTTGTGGATGTTTGTGGGCATACTTGGCGGATAGACGGTCATCAGAAGGAAGTACCCATGTGCATTGTAATCCCTTTTATGATCCACTGAAGTACAGTGGTCCTCTTCTGCCCCCAGCAGCAGCTTTAGCCCCAACTATATGGCCCCAATTCCACCTTCGCTGGGCCTGCCCAGAAGAAGCACAAAGTGGTGAGATTGAAGCACAATGTCGGAAGATAATACTGAAAAACTCTGAGATGCAGAAGGTAGTTATATTCCTCAATTTTCTAATTTTTACTGTTATATTCAAAAGCCATTGCCTTTCTCCATTTGTGGATGACCATTACTCTACTCATCTTCACACACTTTTTGTAAGCTTATCAATTATCAGAACAAATCTATATGTTGTTTACATTGTCCCAAATGAATTGAATTGTTGATCTGTGTGGGATGGTAACAGGCTAAAGAAGTGGCTGAAAGGAAAGCTAGAGAACATGCAGTTGCTATGGAATCGTTGAATGCTGAATTGCGACGTGAGAAACTGTTAAACCTCTCAGCTACCAACACAACCAAGAGGATAACCAAAGAAAATACAGACATAAAGCGTGCAATTCGGTCAATTGGGTGCAAGATTCACATTTCTAGTAGTGGTGATTGCATTGTTGACATTGAAAACAACCCAGTGGAAGCACGTCCAAACTTGTATTGTTCATCTCGGCAAGGATCAAGTAGTGCTGTGATTAATGATAAAACGAATCTATCTATTTCTGTAACAGAAGATGAAGATGATGATGGGAACAATGTTATTGGTCGAATTTGTGAATCGCTGTGCCCATTTCGCACTGGAGATGGAGGCTGCAGGTGGCCAAATGGTGGTTGTGCTCAACTAGGTAGCCAGTTTGTTGGTATGAAGGCAAATTTTGATGCATTTGACCAACTTTCGATTGATGACAGTTATTTCAAGCCCAAATGAACTGAGAATTCTCTTTCAATATTGACTTCCATAGTGAACGGCCATATTAACCAATTTTGGTTTTCTTTCTGATCGTGGCATTTTTGGGTCTCCGGCATTGTACAGGCTATTAGAGTCAGGTTGATTGAAGTTATTGAACCATGGTGGTCCTCATTATTATATTCATGTATATTCATGTGTATAATTGTAAATTTAGGGACAACAATAGTAGCCGATTACATACATTAGATTCATTCCCAATAAGATCAATTTTGTAGAGATGATAATTTTCTCTCATTAGTAACATTTTTTATACATCTTAATGATGACAATGAATCGTTGTCATGTATTACATTACTATGGGTGTTATTTTTTTTTGGCGGTGATACTATTGGTGTTCTAATATCATAGAGCCCGACTAGTGAAGTTTCAGAATTTTGGGTGACCTCGTTTAAAGCAGCAGAGGTAAAAACTGGACTAAATTGTTATTTTGAACCTTAAAAAAAGCTTTATTAACGTTTCGTGAATTTGAAGTCAAAATTTGGAACCCAAAATTTTCCAATTATCCACCTAAAGGAGTGAATTTCTAATCATAAGACTTCTTGACAAAAAAGAAAGTTCCATTAACTAGAGTCATTAATTAGAATGATTGTTCTTCTACCTCATACCTTAAAAAAGTTTTGAAAAAGCATGTACGTAATAAGAATGATTATGTCAAGGAAAAATTTACTCATTGATGAACTGATTTAGAAAGATGTTAAATGTACTAAAAATTGACAAAATACAATGTATTATCGTTTGATTTGATAAATATTTTCAAAATATTAAATTTTTATAATTTTTACTGTTAGATAATTAAAAATATTAGTAATCAAAATTGTGCATTGGTATACATGCCGTGGTCAAACATAATCTGATATTTAAGGTATTTTATGTTGATTCAAGAAATGAGATAAGCAAAATTAAGTGTTAGTTGTGACCTCCTCACGTTCTAGAAATGCATAGAAAGATTATTTTGGGGTTAATCTCTCTAACTATTGACCTGTGATGATAAAGCAAATATATACCAACCCTTGGTAAATAAAGATCAACATTTTAGTCTTTTTAAAATGAAACAAATTTCCTTTGAAACATAAAATGTGAAAATAATGAAGTAGCATTGTATATTTGTGTACAACTAACTGATAAAATTTCTATTCATTGTTCTGAGCTCCGGGACCATCATCATTGGGAGACCCCCCTTGAGCCTTTCTCTCATTCCACCTTGCCCAAAGCCATCTTGAAATAAAGAATGCTCCTATTGCATAAACCTGGAACAAATCGACAAAGAACGAAAAAAGTTAACACTTACCACACTATATTGAGAGTATAACTATTAACTAACAAGGCCAGTTAGTTAAATAGGGAAATATGATAACCATCCATGTAATCAGAATTTTTCTTATGAACTTCACCATTAACACCATCAAGCTGTCCGCGAAATAAAACTAAAAATCAGAGCGGAAGGTCTTAATTTGAATTATCTAACACCTTTCTCAAAAGGCTGATTCTCCTGGACTTCAAACTAAACGAAGACCGCTTATTTTTTATATCACCACTCACCAGAGACAGTCACGGCCAGGTTTGGCAATCACTGAGATAGGGGGTGAACTACTCTTAATTAAAGACATCCATTCGACCAATCCATAGATAAATTTTTCCATATACATATGTATATTAGTCACAACTTTGAACCATGAAATTTCAAAACAAATCTTCACCAAATCATATACCGACTAGATATACTATGTTTTTTGTTATGCCGCAGTAAACTTGGAGGATCCTTTGGACATGCTATTGGACTAATCCCCCAAGTAGAAAAACAATGTTGTTTATTATATTTGTGTCGATAAATTGATTTGCAAAAAATCATTGTTTTCATGTATATGGGTTGCAAAAACAAAAGACAAAAAATATTGATGAAGAAACAGATGGACCCCCATGAAGGCCCCAAATTTTCTTTCAAACAATAATTGCCACACAACAATGCTTTCATCATCCAAACCCTAATGTATTCATAGGAAACACCAACTAAATTGATTTGAGTGAATTCTTATCATTTAATTGAATTTTTCTGTATTACATGGATGAAGTAGTATAAAAGAGCCAGCCAAATCACAAAGGTTACTCTCTACAAACCACAAACACCCAACACAACGCAAGCACCGTAATTCGAGAAAATGATACAATTCAATGTAATCATGTGTGTCAGTGTCTCGTCAGACAATGAAGGTGTCCCACATCGGGACACGCTTAATCCAAGGAGCGTCCGCACTTCATACAGGTTACAGTCACATATTTCATATCCTTTATCACTTTCAAATCAAAACAAAACAAAAACATACCCTAGAAGCAGTTAGTTCACTAATTTTCCAAATTTTTAAACTTCTAAAAAAACACCCCAAAACCCTAAAATCTCATATACACACATGATTGCAATTTCCCTTAAAGTAAAATAAAAAAAAATCAAAACTTTAAAGTTTAACCTAACCAACAATTTCAAAACAATTACTTAAACATTCAAACAAAATTAAATAAAAAAAAAAAGTAGCAACAAATTAACAATACCTGGTAGATGATAATAGGGTTAGAAGTTTTAGCAGTAGAATTCTGAGCATCAGCTTCAGCCTGAAGAGGTGAAGAAACAGCAACAGCTGGTTGTGATTTAGGAAAAGTTACAACGTTAGGACCATTTTGTCCTTCCAAGTTGTCCACTTTTGGTGTTGCTTTGTTCTTATCAGCACCATGATGATGTTTTGGTGGGTTGAAAAAATCAGGGATTTTGAAGTTGAAATTGAAATTGTTAAGGAAAGGGAAAATGGGGTTTTTGGGTGGTTCAGAAACATCAACAACAAGTTGTTCTTGTTGTTGTTGAGAAGACACCAATGTTGTTGTTGTTTCGGTGGGTTTGTTGGTCATTTTTGTCTGAGGATTTTGAAAGCGGCGGAGAAGAAGATGAAGAAGCACTGAGAATGATTTTTTTGTTCTTTTTGGTGGTTGGAATCAAAAAATAGAGATTCGTTGATTTATATAGATTATTATAGAACATGGAAATTAATTATAATTAATTAATTTAATTTTAGGTAACTGTACTGTGTTGTGTACAATAATACAGCCCTACACACAGCTACACTATACAACAACTACCACTCTCAATTACCTTCAAGTGCGTCAAAAAATAAAAAATTACCTTCAAATTTTCCATTTTGGTCTTACAAATTACTCCATCTGTTTTAAAATGAGTATCGTTTTTTGTGTTTTCACACGTATTAAATAATGCAATCATTATATTAAAAGTAATACTAGTACATTTACTAAATTAAACATACTTTTTCCTTTATTTTCTTGGAAATAGTGTATAAAGTAGTAAATAGATGATAAAAATAGAAAATGCTGCATTGAGAATTAAAAAGCGATACTCATCTTAAAACAAATTTTTTGAGTTAAAGCGACACTCATTTTGAAACGGATGGAATATTGTAAAATATTACTACAAATTTTCTTGGTCCGTTATGATCTGTAAAATATAAATACTGGATAAAACAGTACAAAACAAACAATACAGGATAAACATTTTAGGTATTGAAGAAAATTTTGTTTTATATAATGTTTGTCGGAAAAAATGTTATTTTTGTGTTTTAGACAATTTATGTTGAGGACAAAAAATTGTCTTGTAGTTCAATGAAAGGCAAAAATATTTGTTTATATTTAGTCTCTCGATCCTCAATTTATTTACTACCATCGAACAATTTTAAAATCGAACATAATAGTATAATTAAAGTTGTCAAGTCTGATCCTTATTTTTTAGGAGAACTAACGCACGCCCCAAGTAAAATTGACACAACCTAACCATATTATTTTTATTTTCTTTCTAACCAAATTATATAAAAGCTAACAATAATTGGCTTCAAATTAAGAACATGTAGACCACAAAATTATTAAGCATGAATAAACACACAATTTAGCAGATCACATGATATGCCTAGCCATTTGAGAACTTAAAATTAAACCACACTTATCGAAGTAATCCATTCAAAAAATAGATAAGTTAAGCTTTCGTCAATTCAATACCCAACTCAACAATAGGAAGCCAAAACTTAATATGGAACCAAACTAAATAATAAATAAATATACCTTAATTTTCCACTTAAAAAATAAAATTAATTTATAACATAAGATAAGAAAAATTATTTGCTTGAGTTATATTTCTAGCTAAGGTTTAACTTTATCATTTTGATCTTTACTTTGTGGCTTGTTAATTGGAATGATCTTCGATAGTTAATGTTGAAAAGGAAGCAACCATTGTCGTTCAGTGCAAAATTGACATTCCTTTGTCATAATGTCACACGTAACAGTTTGAGTGTAGGAAATCTTCATGGCCATTCAAGATAACTTCAATGTCATCACTCATCAAGATATTGCCAATTAACACATAATATAGCCCAACCTATTATGTGCATTATATGTTAAGAAGAATAGAGTATTGGATGAGTGAACCATCAAATTGATGGTGTCTTTTGCGACTTTTTTTTAAATAATTTTCTGACTCTACTAACATTTTAAATTAACTTCTATTTTGATCAAATGTTTTTTAATTTAGTTTTTGTTTTTATAAAAAATAAATTAATTTGATCTCTCTAAATAACCAAATTGAGAAACAGTTGACTAAAACAATAATTAATTTCAAATATTATGTGAGAATGAGTTACACGGATCCATTTGATAGTTTACTCATTATTAGACAGAAAAAATTTATCTCTATATAAGTTTGGCTATATGGGCATAAAAGTTTTTTAAAAGTTATGCCCTCCTTTATTTCCATTATTCATCTGGTTTTCTTGCACTTACTGTTTTTCTTTCATCAATTGATTTATCTCCTAATCCATTAGATCTAGAGGAAAATGGATGATATGGATGATAAGAATTACAATGAGTTTATTTTATGATTATTACTTTTCAAAGCTCTTTGACAAAATGTTGCGCCCCCCATGTATTTCTAAAAATTACCCTTTCGTTGTTCGCTTTGTAGTCAACGAACTAAAATACAGTCTGCTGAGTTCGCTACTTAGGATACAAACGTTATAAAATTCAATTTTTTTGTCCCACTCACTATTATCTCACTCTCCAATAAAGTGTGAATCATTCCTTCACCCCTTAGTGTGATTGATCAATACAATTGGATAATCATGGAGCAAATCAAGCGATCATGCACATAAATGCAATTATACGATATTTCAATTTATAATAATTGGTTAGTGATTAAAAAATAAAGAGATTTCAATTTATAGAACTATATTGTGTGCGCGATTAGTCAATACTATGTCACAATCACTTTAGTGTCAATCAAAGTATGTTCTTGAACAATGGTTAAATCTTGATAAGTTCACTAATTAAAGTGTAAAATAAGTTTACTACCTATATAGCAAACTGCAGTTTAGTTCGCACCGTAGAGTGGGAACACAACTGTTGTTCGCTACTTTAAGCTACTTTAATCAGTGAATTACATTTTGTTCGCACTATATAGTGCGAGCGAATGATATTTGAACTCCACGGGAGGTGAAAAATGCGTGTTAAGTTATGAAAATTACCGTTTACTACTTAGGTAACAAACTCAAAGAGTATTCAAATCATTTTTGGATTCTTATTTTATTTTCTAAGAATGCTATGTGTAGTGGTTTTCCAAGTTTTGCTTATGTTATGGAGTAGATTCTTGGGCTGGTCTAAGCCCAATACTACTTTGTGATACTATGTAAGTCTCAGACCATCATCGATGGTGTATTTCATTGTAAATCTTTTACTCAATTCAATTATTATGTTGATTTCAGCGTTGAAGTGTATGTAGAATTTGGATCTGCTGCAGTCAATGATCTAATGAAAAGTGTATTTTAATATTTATAAAAAATAAAATTCTAATTTTAAATTTTAAACCATTTGATGACGATTAAACGGTCACAATCACTGGCTGCATGACTGCATACGGTCAGTGACTACACATGATCCGTGTCCTAGTACAATTCCACTGTCGAGAGCATTCTTTGTTCAGATCCACCATCAAACTTATTATTTTGTTTTAAATTTTAATTGCTCTATTCTAATTTATTTGTTTTTCTTTTTCGCATTCCCTTTATACCCATATTCTCATAAGCATAAGCATGAATAAAGAAATTTAGGTAATGTCATTACCAATCCATAGATATATAAACATATCACTATATAATAGGAGAATATATACATTACACTAAAGTTTTTTTCCTGATAAAAGACAATTATAGTCTATGTTTATGTTTAAATTGACATTAAATTTGGCAGAATCATAATGAGTTTAACAAAATTATAGTGTTCCGCCGTAATTTTTACAAAATTATATTTTAGAGTTTCAACAAAATCATAGTATCATTATAGTTTCGTCAAACTCATTGTAATTCCAAACATGCACCCACATAAATATCAACCTGCAGAACATAATGTCTCACATGAATTGTGCAAGAAGTAAACATAGAAATGAATTGTGTAATGCTTCTCACTATATTACCATTATGATTTTTACATATTCAAGAATCAGAAAATAAACTATATGTTTTAGCATCAAGAACTATTTGTCTAATAGCTGCAATGCCTCCTATCACAACTAAAATTGAGGACCCTCCTCCAATAATTGTATTCAACCAAAAGATTATGCCTTTTTTTGAAGGCTTGAAAGTTATATTGTAAAAAACCATTGGCAATATGAAATCAAGAGGAATGAATGCAAATGCTCCAAACAATGACATTATATCCGGAAAGAATGGCAACATAGCTGCAAAAAGTGTTGCTGCTGCTACTGATATTGATCTAGACAGTATCCTCGGCACAACATTGCGCATCGAAAATTGTTCCTTCTTTGGATCTCCAAAAGTTGTTTCAAATAATTCATTTGTTGGTTGCAAATATACCTGTAACATAACATAGCGACCTTATAGTTATTCATCGGAAAAGTGAAATTATGTCAATTTCGACAAAGTCTATAAATTTTTGTTTGAGTAATCAGCTAAATAAGTGCTAACTTAAGCTTACTGAAATAAGCTAAAAATAGTTTATAAACATATTACTGTCATAAGTCCAATAAGTTATACCGTCCAATTTGGATAAAAAGCTTAATTCAAGACACTTATGAAAATAAACTGAAAACAACTTATAGACATGTCTTTAGATGTTTTCATAAGCTCAGATAAGTCCTCAAGAACAATAGATAAGCTTTTTCCATTTAACTTAACTTAAACAGTATAGCAAATGCTTATATCAGTAGATAAGCTCAGATAATTCAATTCAAAAAAGCACTAGAAATCGAGTTGCAAAATTGAAAAATGTATATACCGAACAGTTTAGGTGTTCTTACCGCAGTCAATCCAAACACTTGAAGAAGAATGAGTGTATTAGTCATCAAGAAAAACCATTTGGGAAGCAATAGCTTTGTCGCTCCAATATAGTTAGCAATAACTGTTGAAGCAGCTGCATTGCCAAATGCCCAATAACCAGAGATAGCAACACTGAAATATGTAGCTGCTATTACAGAATAACACACACATAGTCCTTTGAACATTTTTCCCTTCACAGGAGGTGCCAAAGTTGCCTGCAAAATTGCACAAGAATAGTATTTAGTCACTTGACATGTACATACAAATTGATTCTTATTCACCAAACATTAGTTGGTCCAGTAGTGATAGGCGCTGAACTTGGTAGGGAAGACCACAGCTCGATCCCTCACAATTGCGCTTGAGAGGGGGCCAGAACTGACCCCCGAACCGGATTGGTCGGTCCAGTGGGTCGGATACTGGTGGTGAAAACAAAAAAATATGATTCTGATTCTGTCACAACTAAATAAGTGTGTTTACTGTTTAATGCGCCGACAAAATTGTTTCATAAGTGTAGAATTAATTTTGACATGTTTGAAAGTTCTTGACTAATAAGATGTTTAACTAACCTGAATTTCTGGAATAATCCCACTAGCATATGTGGTAGCAATGATTGAAATACCATTGAAGACACCAAGTATTTTATCTGCTTCAGAACCTTGTATAGAATAATGTCTCGGCGGCGCGTCTTTTGAATGACCTGCATTGAATCATACAAGCAACACAATCAATTGAATGAATCAAATTACAAGTTTCTGTCATACATTGTCAATGCCATTGTGTTTTTCTTTATCTTACCTACGTATATTGAACCGACCGTTAAACATATAGAGTAAATCACACAGAGAATCAGAGAAATCAGATTAATGTGCCTCAAGGAGTGAAATGATGGAAGTTGAGCCAAAATCATTGTTACAACTCCACATATAATGATAAATTGGTAAAGCTTCATTGATCCTTCTGGATGGTAGAGTTGGTAAATGAACTGCAATGGAAATGGAAAATGTATCATCTCAATGAAACTATATAGTATAAGAGGGTGGAATAATTCATAAGCTATAAAGGGAAAATGAAATTTTTATGCCATTACCTTGAGACTCTTTCCTCCCACAAGAGGACCACCAATTACTGTCCCAAAGCATATGAGAAATTGAAGAGGGCCTATATAGTACTTTGCCCATTTAGGTCCTGCCACAACATTTTCAATCAAATTATGAATTTCACAAGTAATATACATAGACACCGACACTACACTACTGGTGATAATTCGAAAAATTAATCAATAGAATGTAATCATATATGTTAGTGTCAGACATCAGACACATTTTTGATCAGAAGTGTCGATGCTACAGGCATAACCTATTTAAGATACACAAATCCTTTCACATAGAGTCGGTAATCAATTTAGTCTCTGAAATAATTGTATGAAGTCGGCAATCTGATCCTCAAAAGTTGAAATCACAAAATTTCAAAAATAAAAAATTCTTAATTACATTAGTCTTTCTGAGACAGTCAACGATCATTTTCAGAAACTAAATTGATGATTCCCTCAGTCCAGTCAGAAATATTATACTTTTATGAGTAGGAATCAAACTCAGTACTCTGATATTTACAAAACTCACACACACTGCGCACCAACCACTTGCGCTAGACCTCACCGGTGGTCCAATCAATGACAACAAAAATGAAAAAGAAAGAAAAGTACTAAAAGAAAGTGTGGATAGAAATTGAAATTCACCTAAAATATCACTAGCCATATCTCTGAATCTAAGCTGGCGGCGACCAAGCTGAGCATGATGTTCTAAGACAATAGATAAAAGATTATATGAATAAAATGTGATTAATCCTGCAAGGATCAACCATATTACTCCTCCAAACCAACCCAGAAGAGTGAATGAAAATGGTAGTGTAAGAATCACTGGTCCCACAATAGATGTTGTCAAATGATAACCACAGTGTAACCATGATCCTACAAAATAACCAAACCATATACTAAATTAATCAAATCAGAAACACCCTTTTCTTATTTATCTCAAAAAATCACATAACAAAGTAATAGCAAATATATAGTTTTTGATCGCCCAGCAACTGTGTTCAGGAGATGACTGAAACCACTTGATGTCAGAACTAAAATCATATTAAACTAGTGGGGAAAACAAAAAAATATTTAGCTCAATAATTCAATATTTACCTCTAGATACTAAAACAAACTTAGCTCCTGCATCTAACTCAGATGAAGTAGAAGAATCATGATTCATTGCAAAACCTTTTTCACTGTCACTTGTATAGATTTCTGAAGGAGGAGCAGTTCCCATGATGTTAATTTCTTCGTCTTGATTTAATTTCTCTGTGATGCTAATATTATTATAATTCATATGTATATGTACCTTGAGAAAGCTACTAATAATTATGAGATAACAGAAATATCTTATCTTATACACAAATGAGTAAGAAAATTTATGCAAGTTGACATAAATGTTGAAAAAGACTTAAATTAGTTTAGATGTAGAAACATGTTTGAATGATTGTGGTCAAAGAAAAGAACCAAAATTACTATGAATTGTTGTTGGAAGATGGAAAACTCTTTTGGTTGGACTAGTATTTATTTATTTTGAACATGCTAAACAACTTGCATCATTATTAGTATATTAAATAGTATTATATTTGTCTCTATAATTTTAACTCAGTTGATAGAGATATTACACGTAATATGCATGATTGTGGGTTCTGCTAGAATAAAAAAATGGGTCTTTTTAACTAGTGCTCTTGGAGCACTAGTTAAAGGTTACAAAAAGGATAATATTTGTATTGGAAATTGTGCGTTATTGTTTTAATAAAGTTGAATGCACAAATATCAAGAGTTTTTATACTATTTTTGTTTTCTTAACCATTGCCCTAAATCATTGCCCTTACCATTACCATTGCCCTTACCTAAGGGCAATATTTATCATTTTCCTAAAAAAATTATAAAATTATAGTTTAGTTTATGATATTGTGATGTGGGGTATAATGTGTGTGACATATATATAATTATAGAGCATTGAAGGTGGCTAAGGGGATTCGTCCTATGTGAATATAAAAGTCAATTAAATCAGCTGTATAATATAATAAAAAACATATGCTAAATACTATGTATGTAATATTTGCAAAATAAAAATGTTGACTAGATACAGCCTGTCCACATACCATGACTTGACTTCCACACATGCCAAAATCAAAGTACAGGTGTAAAACTAAATTTTTATGATAAATTTATTTTGTTTCTTAGTTACAACAACTTACAAGTATAGTGTAAGTGTAACCACTAATCAATCAAGGTCTAAATTTGATTATTTGATATGTTTTATGTGAATATATCATTGTTTGTTAATATACTTATTTTTAATATTTTTAATACATTAATGTACTAGGATGGTGTTATAGTTTTTTTATTGTGGGGGTGAAGTATTGACCCCCTGCATCTAGTCAAACATAAGTCATTCATGTCCATATTAGAAATCTATAGTGAAAAAACTTAGGGGTTTGATTTTGGAAAATTCAACAAAATTTATATTGGATTCTTTTAAACAATGTGTCTCACATGTCTAAGAATGTTTTCTTGATTTCATGATTTCATGATTTTAATGTTCAAAATGCACTATATATAGTTTTTTCTTTCTTGAAATTACATAATGCCTTTATATGTCAAATTTTATAAGAGAAAAACTTTTGACTAAAAATTTAAGAATAGTTGGATAATAATGTATTTTAAGTTTTATATTAATTTATACTTAATTCAAAAGCGGTCTCATGAACTTAACTCAGTTGATAGAACAATGTACTATATATGTAGGAGACGGAGTTCGAACTCCAATCATCTCACTTATCCAACTTAAAGGTGGAATTTATAATCACTAGACTAATTGACAAAAAAATTTGATTGGTGAGGTAAGTAATACTTAACTCAATTGACAACACCGATATTAATAATTTAATATGTTATGCTCTCAACTTCTTTTTTAATTGTTTCGTTTGACATACGTGCACATTATTTATATAATTTATTTTAACAATACATTTTTATTAATATATAATATATAAGATGTTTAATTTGTACATCCTAACTTTATTTGTGAGTTTCATTGATAATTATTTGACAACAAAAAGAAGTATACTGTTAATTGGCTGGTTGTTAATATAGAAGATTACATCCATAAGATAATGCATCATAACTTTTTTTCGAAAAACAAATATGAAAAATAAAAAAGCAGCGCACTATCCTACTATTTTGGTGAAATTTCCACGCACTAATTCAATCAAAGCTTTTCCTTTTTGTGTCCGCTACATATGTTTGAATCCTCTTTGTGGGATCTTTACCTATACTCCAAAAGGTTTATCACATTCGAACTCACTCATTTCCTATTAATCTAACAAGCTTTACTAAAATAAGTCTAAATCAATACTAATAAGATAATGTTCTCTATTAGAAAGAAAAAAGAAGAAAACAAAAGGTAAATGTTAGATCTTGAGTCTACGAATCGTAACTCAACTGACTGAAAATGTCAAAATATTAGGTTAGACTATGATGATTGGACTTGAATCATTGTCCCTCTAATTTTTATGTTTGAGTTTCCAATAACTTGTCATTTCATTTATGTGTCAAAAAAAATATTATTAGTGTTGAATGTGTAGTAGTTGACACAGGCTCACGCTAGGTGTGAGGGTATGTGTTGAATATGATGTTGTTGAATTTTGTCTGAAGTCTCACATTGTTTAGGGGTTCCTAGATTAAATGTATTAATATGTAAGGACAACCTCACCTTACGAGCTTGAGTTGAGATCCGAGCATACTTAACATGGTATCACAACCGGGTTAAGGACTGCAATATGGCCGTTTGACCCAGACCCGCACGAGGCGTGGGGGTGAGTGTTGAATGTCTAGTAGTTGACACAGGCTCACGCTAGAAGTGAGGGTGAGTGTTGAATATGGTGTTGTTGGAGTTTGTCTAAAGTCCTCTATTGTTTAGGTTCCCGGGCTGTCGAGTGTATTACTCCCTCTGTTCATTTTTACTTGTCGTTTTAGAAAAAAATATTTATTCTTTTTTACTTGTCATTTTAGCAATTTGAATTATATTTTGTCTATTATGCTCTCTTTTCTATTTTATTTTATTGAATAAATTTCGTATAATTTTTTTGTTGAAACAATATAATCTTTTTATTGTATACAAATTTTGTTTGTTTTCAAATAAAGTTTGTTACTATTTTTTTGGAAATAGATAATATTTTTGAAAAATTAGGAATTTATCGGTGGATTAAAAAATACAATATATATTTAAAAAAGGGTCATAATAGGAAAATAAGGTGCGAAAATACACTCTTCTATTTTAATTTTTTTTTCTTCTAAAACGACAAGTAAAAAAGAACGGAGGGAGTAATATCTAAGAGCAACCTCATCTTATGAGCTAACTTTTGATGTTGAGATTTAAATATATTTAACAATTAAATGTTTAAATCTTTTTATTATTGACTTAAAGTTCAATATTTAATCGCATATGAAAAAATATATTTTAAATATATTAATCATTTAAATACATTTTAATTATCTTGAAGGATTACGTACTATATTAGTTTCTGCAATTGCTTATAAATATATTTGATTTACAAAAAGAATAAAGTAATATAAGTCTAAAATCTCATTCGCAAGCAAGCCTAATTTTCTTCCATCAACTATAGTCTAAAAATAAAATCAATGAAATAGTTTGAAAAATGGACAATATTTATTAGATACTATACTTTGACTTTATAAAGATGAAATAACAAGACTAATCTTATGTCACCAAAATTATAGTAGAATATTCTATATGACTTCTTTTTATGCTGTCTCATAACTAACTAGACCAAAATTATAATTATATTTTAATTAGATGTTTGATTAATTAACATAAGATCTTATCCACACACAAAATTAACACAAAATTTTTGTAATTAAAATACACAGAACAAACACAGGTTCTGTGAACTTAACTCAATTGATAAGAATATCACATTTTATATGTGAAGATCGAACTTCGAACTCCAGACACTCCACTTATTCACGTTAAAAACTTATTCATGTTAAAGATGATATTTTTAGCTAGTAGACTACTTAAAAAAATACATAAATACAATAAATTTACCTATCATTAACAAAAATAAAAAGCATTAACAAATGCATTCCTTATTTTTACTTATCATTGAGATTGAAAAGATGCAAATAAATTACTCCCTCCGGCTTTAATTATAAGCAACTTTATATTTTTTAGGTTCATTGAATAACTAATGTATTCAGTCTTAATTATAGACCAAATATATTAATTATTCAATAAATCTAAAAAGTGTAAAGTTGCTTATAATTAAAGTCGAAGAGAGTAGTTGTTAGACAATAAAAGCTACCACAAAGAACAAAAGTGCTCATGTGGACAAATAAATCAAAAAAGTGCTTATATGGAGGTCTAATTAAGATTGTCATGGTGCTTTTTGACCGATACCCCTAGACAAATTAAGTGGCTTTGTGTTGCTGACAGTTTTGTTTACATGCAACTCAAGGCAGAGACAACTAATCCATGTATGAACCTCAGGAATTGAATTTTCAGGTGTATTCAGATTTGTTTAATGTTTATGCTGAAAATACTAAGATACTGACCTAGTTTGGAACTGAAAATGACATATTTGGAAATTGGAATGGCACAAGGTTTTGTTTTTTTGAAGGATTCTAAAAGTAAATCTTATATGTATTCAAATTTGAAAGGTGAAACTACCATATTTGTATGTACTCAAAATTTTGGTTTAATTTTCTGTATCGATTTTTGTTCTAAATAAATCCTTGAATCAGTTAAATATTTTGAATTTGGTCTATAAAGCAAAAACGTGCAGGAAAATTCGTAGGAAAATATGCAGGAAACTTGTGAATTTTCCTATAAATTTTAGTTTAAAGACCCAACGCAATTTTTTTGATTAAATCCGAGCCTTATTTAAAACAAAATTCAATACATAAACTAAAATTAAAATTCTGCATACACACATAGACGAAAAAATCCTTAAACCTTATTTAAATCATAAATCCAACACCAGAACCACCTTTAATTTCGTGCAAAGTGGAACCAAACTTTGATTCCATCATTCCAATTGTTTGAAAAGCTTTGACTAACAAAAGAATTCCTAATATGGGCATGGAGCTTTTTCTTAGGCAGGGTAGCATGAAACCTTTTTTAGGCAGGGTAGCATATATAACATGCAATGAAACCTCATTCTTGTGGAAATTCAAAAAGGAATTTAAATAAATCTGGGTCCCACAAAATATAAGGAATTTGGAGGAGGAGGTGTTGGTCATGGTGAATGGGTTGGAGAGACATTGAATGACATTCTAAGTGTCTCTTTGGTGATATTCACATAAATTGAGTTGGTAAGAATTTGATTGTAATTTGAATATTTGTTTTGTGTGAATTGGATATTCTTGAATAGAAATTAATCTCTTAAACTGGATATATGATCACATTTGACAATAAAATTCTAATTTAAAAGATTTAAAGATAAAACCTCTGCTATATAATTATTTTATATGTAATAAGTAGTCTATTTCTGTAGCTAACTTCTCAAAAGTATAGTGGATGTATTGTTTCTCCATGCATGCAAAGCAAGCATTTATCATATATAAATAAAATTAATTCTTTTAAAATTAATATCATTCCTAAATATAAACCAATTAATTTTTGAAACATAAAATTATTTTAAAATAATTTCAACAAAATTATAAACAAAAACATTACCATTAATCATGAATGGGAAAACACATACATAACATAGCCATAGCTATTAGGGAGCTTCTATCCAACACTTGATTGAGGTCTCTTCAAAATCCCTTTGCTCATCTTCCTCTTGTAGGCTTTAAGTAGTTACTAATTTCCTTGTTAATTATTTAAAGACATAATTAAGAGGGAAAACACTATCTAAATAATGCTTAGGAATTCTTTACGTATGCTTTTCGTAGCTTGTGGCCCTTAATATAAACTAAAAAAATAAATTGATACTCTCAACAGACTGTAGAAATCATCTCTCAAACCTTTTGTAACACTCTTGCACAAGTAATTGGCCAATACCTTACTTGCACCATAATTTTATTTCCTCAATTTGTCTTTAGATCTATTGGAATAAAAGACATACTTCTTTACTTAGAATTATATGCTCGGATCAACTTCTCAATAAATATTTGTATTCGACTATAACAAAAAAGGGAGATGTCACAGGCTCAAAATTTCGATCAATTCCTTTTTCAAATCTTGCAGCCGCTGCGCGAGCTCCTCCCGCGTGCCACAAATGGCTTACGTAAAGGAAGAATCCTAGAATAAAATAAGAAGTGGCTAACCAATTTCTAGGAGAGACATAATTGACTTCATTAATTTCGGTAGCTACACCATCCACGAGATTGCTATAATTTTGACCTGTGGGTCAAAGTTAAGTAATGTTGATCTTTTTGGGCACCCTCCACTTTTATAAGAAAGACATTCAATACAAGAATCTAATATCAAGATCCCCTCCCCCACTATCCACAAAGTCGAAGTAAAGCATCGGCAATGATAATATTTATTAGGGAGCAACAATGGATCAATGATCCAAGAACACGAGAGGGAGACGTCAATCTCCACATAAAATTTTAAGGCATTATATACATAGTCATCTCTCTTATATTTTTAATATTTGGTTCATTCCTTGTGTCAATGTGAGATTATAACCGCTTGGACAATTTGTAAAAATAAACATTTTGCATTAAATATTTTAAACAATAGTACTATTATCTTTTTTTGAAAAAATAAACGTTGATGTAAAAAATTCTAGATCAACCATGACTAATGTTTATTCTGGTACTTCGAGACGCGGAAAGTATATGTTTTTCTATTTCAACCAATTTTTACTAATTTAGATGTTAATGTTTGAATTTCTAATTATTTGTCAGTGGTATCTCACTCTTTGGCCACTTAACAATTTCCTTTTCATTTTTACTATCATTTTAATTTGATTAGGGGGCGAAATATTAATATTAAGTGGTTTTAATCTCCTTCCTAATATTCTATAAAAAAAATATCTCCTTCCTAATATAATTTAGTGGAACCAATTATACACGTGTATAAAGTACATCTATTAGTTAATTAGTACTATTAATCATGATCTCATAATTCATACACATAAAAACAACTTCAACATATTGATTAGTAGAGTGACTTGATTTTATCTTTCAATAATTAATATGTCTTTGTATATGTAAGGTTTGACTTTAGATATAATTGATTTAGTAGAATTAATTTTATTAGCAGAATTGATTTATGTTTAGATACAATTATGTAAAAGTGAGTTGAATAATAAATTTAAATAATATAAAAATCATACTTAAACTCAGAATGTACAAATCTTAACTTTTAGCCTAATCAATTTTGGAGACATAATCAATTCTATTTTAGAAGAATCAAACATCTTAAAATCAATTCAGAATCAATTCTACATTTCTAGAATTGTTTTTACTCTTTCAAAAACCAAACAAAAATATAATTCATGGTCAAAAACATCTCATTAGACCAAATCTCAAACATAAATGATAAGAAATAATGACTCTCTTTGTAGAAAGCACTCTCTCTATATATATTTTTAATTTTCTATTAGCTACCTAGCTAAAACTAGTTCTAATTCTAGATTGTGAACTTTTCAGTTTCATAGCTTACTTTAGAGATTAGAGATTTCTATTCTTTTCCTTAATACAAACTTTGCAACATCATACTTTATTATAAAAAAAATACTTCACATACACATTAGATTTAAGAAAAGCATTGCAATATACGTTTGCTCCATTTGGCATCACAATAATTGGTTTTGTCTAAATCTAGCACATGGAACATAATTTCTAGCTACTTCAAATGTGTATGCATTTTCCACTCTCCACTCACTTTATCTTTCACCTTATTGCCTTGAAGTAACTCCTAAGCCACACTCAATGAATTACCTAAAGTGGAAAACAAAAACTACAAACCATTCGTGTTCTTTTCGCAAAGACAACACAACAAAGTGTTACCAATACCAAGTGCATGTAACTTACCACATTTTCTTATATATATATATAGTCACAATTCTAAGTATAATTTATGTAGCTTCTTAAAAATGGATACATTTGAAAGTGTGCATTATGGTTTTGTGAATCAAATGAGTTTCATTTGGCAACAAACTAGGGTGCCACTTATTGTTCCAGTGTTGAAATTGTTAGTGTTTTTGTGTTTGGCTATGTCAATTATGCTTTTTGTGGAGAGAGTTTATATGGGTATAGTCATTGTTTTTCTTAAGTTGTTTGGTCATAAACCAGAGAAACATTACAAATGGGAACCTCTTAAGGATCATGATATTGAGCTTGGAAACTCTGCTTTTCCAATGGTTTTGGTGCAAATACCAATGTATAATGAAAAAGAGGTATATATCACTCTAAAGTATAGTATAAAATTCAAATCAAGTGTTATTATGACATGTATATTCATGAAATAGAGATAAATTTTTGGCCTAAATATGTCTTTTTTCCATGTAGTATGCTTAACTCGTTCATTTTTATAGGATACCATTCACCTTTTAGATTTATTGTATATGGTCAATATTCAGACACATCAATTATTCAATGAATCTAAAAAATAAAAAGTAAATGAATTGTCTCTTATAAAATGACTTGATCTAATACATTTTTCTTTTTAGTCCTTCCGAATATATACATTTTCTTTTTTGTTTACTATCTTTGTTGATCGATTCATTTTCTATACGTATAATGCGTATAGAACACTTGATTTTAGTCCCTCAAAATAATGTGCTTATAGAGACCAATTTCTTTAAAAACAAAATACAAGGACCAAAACAAAAAATCTGTATTTGTAAGGACTAAAAATAAAAATTTGTTTCTACAAAGACTAAAAGTAAAATATGGCATATTTGCCGACTAAAAACATATTTAAATCTAACATTTTTATCAACATTGAAACAATATTTTGGGGTACTGTTTCATTGCTTGCAGGTGTACCAATTATCAATTGGAGCTGCATGTGGATTATCATGGCCATCTGATAGAATTATTATTCAAGTTCTTGATGATTCAACAGATCCAATCATTAAGGTAATTTAAAATCATTCCTTGCTGATAAAGTTAACCAACATTTTTATCATTTATCTTGCATAATTAAAAAAAAAAAGTTACTAATTAAACTCACATAAACACTATAGAGTATGGTGGAGGTGGAATGTGAGAGATGGAGAAGGAAAGGCATTAACATAAAGTATGAAATAAGAGAAAACAGAAATGGTTACAAAGCTGGTGCCCTTAAAGAAGGAATGAAGCATAGCTATGTCAAACTTTGTGACTATGTGGCCATCTTTGATGCTGATTTTCAACCTGAGTCTAACTACCTTTACCGTACCATTCCATTTCTTGATCAAAATCCGCAAGTTGGTCTTGTCCAAGCTCGATGGAAATTCGGTAATTGAGATTAATTATTATGAACTATTTTGTTAGTTCAATCAGATCACATTATTATGATGCTGCGCTTTGTTATGTTAGTTCTCAAAACATCTGCACAAATTAACTATGACATTTGATTTGATGTATGTGTAAACATGTTTTACACTGACAGTGCATGCAAAGTTTTATTAATTGGTGCATGTTTGTAGTTAATGCTGATGAATGCTTGATGACAAGAATGCAAGAGATGTCATTGGACTATCATTTCCTTGTGGAACAAGAAGTTGGATCCTCAACTCATGCTTTCTTTGGTTTCAATGGTAATAATCATTAAATTTTCCTAGTAAACTGTATTAGATCACAATCATTCATGTGAGATAAGATGTTAATGATGTTGATAATATGGTTTATGCAGGCACAGCTGGTGTTTGGAGAATTTCGGCCCTAAATGAAGCCGGTGGATGGAAGGACCGGACGACTGTGGAAGATATGGACTTGGCGGTACGAGCTAGTCTCAAAGGGTGGAAATTTGTGTACCTTAGTGATCTCAAGGTATCTTCAATCACAAGTCAACCCCCAACTAGTTAATTTAAATAGTTAATCGTTTAGATTCTTCATTTTACCTACAATAATATTCACTTAAATATATTTAGGTGAAAAGTGAATTGCCAAGTACCTTCAAAGCCTACCGTTATCAGCAGCACAGATGGTCATGTGGCCCAGCTAATCTTTTCAGGAAAATGGCAATGGAAATCTTAAGAAACAAGGTATCAAAACTTTGCAATTTTCTCTACATTTGTTTTAACTACTCAAATCATTATTATCAGTATTAATCTAATTCATTTGTTTACCATATGATGATGCAGAAAGTCACAGTGTGGAAGAAATTTTATGTGATATATAGTTTTTTCTTTGTCCGGAAGATCATAGCTCATGTGGTCACATTTACATTCTACTGTGTCATTTTACCTGCAACTGTTTTAGTTCCTGAAGTAGAAGTTCCCAAATGGGGTGCTGTCTATATACCTTCCATCATTACACTTCTTAATGCTGTTGGAACTCCAAGGTAATTAAACTTTTTACTAATGCAGATGAAATGTCAAATTATTGGGAACTCACACATATAAAGTGGAGAGATCGGGATTCAAACCCCATTCACGGGCGTCCGACCTAGCAATTCGGCATTTTCTGCCAGTTGAACTAGGATTTCTTGACAATGTCACCAAAATTTTCATGCATCTATAAGTAACTTAATTTTCATGTACCTGTTTTTCAGGTCATTCCACTTATTGGTATTGTGGATACTTTTTGAAAATGTTATGTCAATGCATAGGACCAAGGCAACAATTATAGGTTTGTTTGAGGCAGGTAGAGTAAATGAATGGGTAGTTACTGAGAAATTAGGTGATGCTCTCAAAACAAAATCTGGCGGTAAAGCAGCTAAAAAACCACGTATCAGAATTGACGGAAGGTAACCAACATTTTCTACTCTCGTAAGAAAGATATTTGTATCTGAATTAGAGTATCCCTTATCCTTACGTGTTAATATATTCTTTTTTTCTGTTGATGATAATTAGGCTTCATTTCCTAGAACTTGGTGTGGGAGCTTACCTCTTTTTTTGTGGTTGTTATGATCTTGCCTTTGGGAAGAATCACTACTTCATATATCTTTTTCTGCAATCTTTTGCCTTCTTTGTTGTGGGGGTTGGCTATGTTGGCATCTATGTTCCTAGTTCGTAGAGGAACTCACTCTTGCATGGTGTGCAATTTGTGCGCGCAAGTGTTGAAAACTTTGGAGTATCGAGTTCGGTTTTACTGATAAAAAGAAGAATCATATCAAACGGTTGATGATTTGCCGTTCCAATCACTATACAAAGGAACAAAAATGCAGTAGTTAGTAGTAGTAGCCGTTGCGGCTTCTGCTGCAATTACCATTGTTCTAGTACCATAAATTATTTTACAACAATTATTTGTAATACTTTGAATTTGTTTTGTCAAGGAAATAGACAAGAAATATAAAAGAAACAAATAAGATTGTTTGTTACTTGAAATGCCTTTGAAAGAAACATTAGTAGTTTATCAATAAATTTGAAAATTGGACAAATAAAGCCAAATTGAAAGAAGAACAAGAAAATGCAGCAAGCTTCATGTATTGACATTTCATTAGGACATTACAGAAACATCATATGAATTACTAGACAGTATCCTTACACGTCTGAATTAACCAATCAAACTCAAAAAAAATATGCAACATAGATGTTGAAGGAGTCTGCAACAATCTTTGGATCGATTTCGAAAATAACATCATAAAAACCGATCGAGGTGACCTGCGTGCGCAACTAATTACATTCAAAAGAGCAAGAGTTTGTCCTTCATGCACGTCTACAACAGACTTAGAATACATAGCGTTCACCTCAAGAAACAATCCAAACTCTTCTTACCAATTCAATAAAATTGTGATTAGGAGGAAACAAGATTTTTTTAAAGTGAGTAATTTAATTTAAGAGTAGATTAATGAAAAATATCAATTATTGATAAACAATGCGTAAACAAATTATAAGTGATTATAGACATTCTGACCTCCTTATCACTCTACTCTCTATCTCATTCATTTCACTATCTCATACATTTCAGCCACCAAATTATCCTTATAACTCTCGAATATTATTCACTTTAAAGAAGCAAGTTATAGAGCCAACATTATTACCATTATTTAATTTTCATAGTATGTTGTTTCCTTTTTATACGAAGTTTCTTTACGACATAACCATTAAGCAATTTGGACATAAACTTGTATTATCAACCAAAAGCATTAAATCAGATCCTTTTTTCCCATTCCATCCAAACTATTTCTTTTAGTTCATCAAATGATTAACAATGATAGTACACTTGTGTCAACAACAAAAAAACAATGATAGTACATTATTCATTTTTTTAGTACAATTCATTATTCTTAAATTAAATTAAACACCTTCTTTTTCTTTTAAAAAGGACAATAAAGTGTATCAAAGGTTTTAATAGGAGAAGAGTTAAGTTGAAATAAGGAAAGTCTAATTAATAAATTGTTTCACACTTTCACTTAAAAATCCTTCATTTGATAAAACTCATCAATTAAGTTAAACATCTTCATTTAAGTTTAAACTCAAAATCTCATAATTGTGTGTATAAATTTTAATAATTTTTATTTTCCACTTTGTTTACATACCAAAAACAAAATAAAATCAAAATCAAAAAAATTAAATAAAATAAAATCATTGTACATTTACCACTTCTAATTTCTTTTTCTCATTTTATTGTATATGAATGAATGAAATGAACAAGATAAAATAAAATCGTCGGTAGAAACTTGTGATTGATAATTTGATCTTCCGTTTTCATCTTCAATTCAATGTCGAGCTAATTTATAAACCCCAACCACCGTTCACCGCCACAACCAACCACCATGAGAGTAACATCTCCACCGTCATCGGCGTCACCACACGCCGACGACCACCGCATTTCCACTACAGGCTACCGCGATGCAGAATCTCTCTTCCGTACCAAACCAATCACCGAGATCCGCAACACCGAATCCGCCACCCGCAAACAAATCGACGACAAAAAAGAAGAACTCCGTCAACTCGTTGGTAACCGTTACCGTGATCTCATTGACTCCGCCGACTCAATCGTCAACATGAAATCATCATGCACCGCAATCTCCACCAACATCTCCGCCGTTCACGATCGAATCCATTCTCTTTCACAATCACAATCTCAATCACAAACCAAACTCCATTCCCAATCACAGTCCCGAGCCTGGACTTACGGCATCGCTTGTCGCGTTAAGTATCTTGTTGATACGCCGGAGAATATTTGGGGGTGTTTAGATGAAGGAATGTTTCTAGAAGCTGCTTCGCGTTATGTTCGTGCTAAGCACGTGCATCAGCGTTTGTTTTTGGATTCTGATGAGTGTAAGGTTAAGATTTTGTCTAATTTTCCTCTTCTTCAGCATCAGTGGCAGATTGTTGAGAGTTTTAGGACTCAGATCTCGCAGCGTAGCCGTGATCGTTTGCTTGATCGTGGTCTTCCCATTGATGCTTATGCTGATGCACTTGCTGCTGTTGCTGTTATTGACGAGTTTCAGCCGGAGAAGGTAATTTTTATTTTATTTTTTGTTTGAATTGAGAATTTAGGTTGGGGATGGGAGCTAGAGTGTGCTTAATTGCTTTGAATTTGTGAATTTATGTGATTTTTGAGCAATGTTGTCAAATAGTAGCTATAGCAATTTGAATAGATCGCTATTGCTGCGCAACATGCTATTTAGGAGAAAGTGTTGTCAATTAGTGATGTATTATAAAAGAATTTGAACAAACAACTGTTATATGCAATTCACAATTGACAACACTAGATTTGAGATGTGGTTAGTTAGTTTTGTAGATTTTAGTTTGATGGGTGTACTCTGTTTTGTTGATGAAAAACAGGTTGGTGTGGAGTTGTTTTGAGTTTGGATTGAGTGTTTGATTGGATATGGTGTGTCATTTGGTGGTTTTATAGTTTGTAGATTTGAGTGATTTTTCGATGTGGGCAGTTGGTTAATTCTTCTTCGTTTGGTGGGTATAAACTGATTTGTTGATGAAAAACAGGTGTTGGACTTGTTTCTGGAATCAAGGAAGTCGTGGATATCGCAAGTTTTGGGTAATGCTGGGGCTGGTGATGATTCCTCTTTGGTGGTTTCTGTACTGTGTGATGTGTTGGGAATAATTCAAGTCAGTGTGGGTCAGGTGGGTGAGGCATTTTTGCAAGTGTTGAATGATATGCCCCTTTTCTACAAAGTCATTCTAGGATCTCCTCCAGCTTCACAATTGTTTGGTGGGATTCTCAATCCTGAAGAGGAAGTTAAGCTTTGGAAGTCGTTTAGAGATAATCTGGAATCAGTTATGGTAATGCTTGACAAACGTTACATTGCTGGTACTTGTTTTGCTTGGTTAAAGGAATGTGTTAATAAGATAAGTGGAAGAAATTTGATTGATGCCATTGGTAGTGGCCAGGTGCTTGCATCTGCTGAAAAATCAATAAGGGAGACAATGGAAAGTAAACAAGTTCTACAAGGGAGTCTAGAATGGCTGAAGAGTGTTTTCGGATCCGAGATTGAGTTGCCTTGGAGTAGGATTCGAGAACTAGTTTTGGAAGATGATTCTGATCTTTGGGATGAGATATTTGAGGGCGCTTTTCTTGGTAGGATGAAAGCAATCATTGACTTGAGATATAAGGAGCTAACTGGCACTGTTGATGTGGTGAACACAATTTCTGCAGTAGTTAACTCATTCACCACACAGAATGATGTTCAGAGGTACTTGACCAGACCTTATACAGCAGGCGGTGTTTGGTTTCTAGAATCCAATGCCAAAAAAACTGGAGTTGCTTCTGGGTTCAAAGTCCACCCTGAAGAGAGTGAATTTCAGTCTTGTCTTAATGCTTATTTTGGTCCTGAAGTAAGTCGAATCAGAGATGCAGTTGACGTTTCTTGTCAGAGCATCCTTGAGGATCTGCTAAGTTTCTTAGAATCTCCGAAGGCCTCCCAAAGATTAAAGGATCTAGCACCATATCTGCAAAGTAAATGCTATGAAAGTGTGTCTACTATATTGATGGCATTGCAAAAAGAACTTGATAGTTTATATGGCTCAATGGAAAATGGTGACAAGGAAGTGCCAACATCTGTTACTGTTGAAAAATCCCTTTTCATTGGGAGATTATTGTTTGCATTCCAAAACCATTCTAAACATATACCCTTGATACTTGGTTCTCCCAGATTTTGGGCCAGTGGGAGTGGGTCTACAGTTGGGAAGTTACCATCTCTGGTGAAACATTCTCGTTTTGGATCTGATTCTTCTGTCTGTGATAGTCCAGGAAGACAAATAAACCATGGCTCTAAAAGGCAAAATTCTTCTGCCATAGCTGCCTTGTTTGGAGCAAGAGAAGGTGCAAGCAATGAATTAGAAGAATTGAATAAGACAATAGGGGATCTTTGCATTAGAGCCTACAACTTATGGATACTATGGATGTCAGATGAGCTTGCTGTTATTGTCTCTCAGGATCTTAAACATGATGATGCCTTAACTTTGAGCACGCCTGGGAGGGTAAGTGTCATTTTCCCTGTTTTATTTATTTTTCGATGAATTTTGATGGTTTACGATTGTTTCTTTTTTATGGTTATATCTTATTATCAGTTTTTCTCTGATTAGCCTTTAATTTTTGGAGAACCGGTATCTTCTACATCAGCTTGTTTGTTGCTTTTAAATCCTATTTAATATAATAGAAATGTGTAAGGTGAGAAGAAGAAATAAAAATGGAAAGCATGAGCAAGAAGGAAATTTTGACTTACATACAGTAAAATAAAAACAGAAATCAGCTGAAGGGAAGGCCTTTTAAAAGATACCAGCCAAACAAAACTTGTCTGTTATTCCCATTTGACCAACTATATAGAAGTTATTCTGATCTGATAGAAACTCTACTAAAACATATATGTGATTATATGAGTCA
The DNA here is from genome assembly GCA_951804385.1 of Trifolium dubium. Lineage (NCBI taxonomy): Eukaryota > Viridiplantae > Streptophyta > Magnoliopsida > Fabales > Fabaceae > Trifolium > Trifolium dubium. Next base: position 29,247,303 of record OX638074.1, read on the forward strand.
AGCTTGGAGATGATATTATGGAGGAAGCAGTGATCCACACAAGTGGATAACCTTCCTTAAGTTAAGTGGTGTTACTTGGTAATGGAAAGAGTCACCACTGAAATACCAAGAAGATGGGGATATATATCTCTTGATTTAATTTATTCTAGCAGTCTGGCAATTTACTGAGATTAGTCACATTAAGACCAAAACAATTGAAATGAATTGAAAATTTGTTAAGTAAATGCTCGCTTTGATATTCTTCTTTCCAACTTATATATCAATGAATCTTATGGTTTTGTATCTTTATCCTACATCCCCTGTGTTTACGTTGGAAGAGGTATAACATATTAAGATGATATTAAAAACCTTGCTTTAAATGGATTTATAGGAAATTTGGTCTTTGTCAGAGTTCAATAGCGTCAGTCGGTGCTTCTAGCAAACCATACTTTCTGGGATAAGCCTCGGCTGTTATAAAGCTTTAGTGATGCCGGCTTAGTTAGCATTATAAGTTTATAACTCTTAATTATCATCTTTTCTTTCTCTATATGGAATCTTATGCCTTCTGAAAACATGTGGCCTTTCAAATTCAATATTAAACTAGATGTTTTGTTTACATTTTTGATGGAGTAGCAGGCACCGTGAAAGTGTAATGTTATTATCATTGCTAATATGCTTACCTCTACTACTATTCTTTTGTTCGGGACTCTCTGTTGATGATACAAACAACCAGGATCTTACAGCCTTTGATCTCGAAGCTCATGTTTTTGTGTACTGAACAGGGATGGGAGGATATTGCAGTCAAGCAAGATCAGTCTGATGAGAATCAATCGGAGATGAAAATATCTCTTCCATCTATGCCTTCTCTGTATATAATCTCATTTCTATTTAGAGCTTGTGAAGAAGTTCATCGAGTTGGAGGTCATGTACTTGACAAGAAGATTTTGCATAAACTTGCATCAAGATTATTGGAAAAGGTATGTTTTATGTGGATGTGTTATTCCATCTGATCTTCAAGTCCTGTAGGGCGGCATTGTTTTTTATACCCGGCCTTTCCTTTTGTTTTGGTTACAATTTTTTTTTTTTCTAGAAAATGAATTTTCATTGAAAAAAAAGCAGTAAATGATGAAGGGGATTATATGTTCTCAAATTAATAGAATACAAAAAAGACAATAATGAGAAGTCAACTAAGAATGCAGCAAAGGCTGCATAATCTCTTGTCTCTACAATTTTTCCTTTTGTTACATTACTGTTGTTTTTTTACCTTCTGGTGACTTTTAAGTCATTTTTATCCCATTAAATTGCTATGATATTTGACTGTCTTTTTAATTGTGAATCCCCAATTTAAGAATATACAGAAGTTAGTTTGTGTTATGTGGTATTTTATTTTGTTTGTCGGCTTACTTAAAATGGAGATAGTTAAATCTTTGGCCAGACAATGGATTATCAAGTAAATGCCTATGTGCTCGATTTCTTGTACATCTGTATATACAATGACTGTGTTTGATCATACAGGTAGTTGGAATATTTGAGGCCTTCCTATCCGCTGAAGTGGGTGGTGTTCATCAAGTGACAGAAAAAGGAGTCTTGCAGCTTTTGTTAGATGTCAAGTTTGTCGTTGATGTTCTCTCTGGTGGTGATTCAAATTCGGTTGGGGAATTATCTAGTAATCCAAAGGCAAAGCCGTCCCTCCGAAGAAAGCAGGGCCAGAGTTTGACAATCTCAGCCATTAGAGAACGGTCTAATCAGTTGTTAAACCGGCTTTCTCAGAGACTGGATCCTATAGACTGGCTTACGTAAGTTTCTCGTTATTCTGCTCATAGTTTTGTTTTCTGTTTCTTTAGATATGACAGTACATCAGACGGACCATTTGGAACGCAGTTCATGATGGCTTATGGAACATATAATAATTAAATTAGGGAAAATGTAGAAAAAAGACTGACTGTAGACTGTATTGTGTCTTGTGCAAGGTTAAATTAATCTTGGGCGATAGACCGATAGTTTTTCCTTTTAGTGATTCTGTGCTGTCATCTCAAGTCTTCCTCTTTTAATCTGACAGTGATTTCTTATCTACATGTGTGAAGGTATGAACCATATCTCTGGGAGAATGAGAGGCAGTCATATCTACGACATGCTGTTCTTTTTGGTTTCTTTGTGCAGCTTAATCGAATGTACACAGATACTGTTCAGAAACTGCCTACCAATTCAGAATCTAATACCTTGAGGTGTTCTACAGTTCCCCGGTTTAAATACCTCCCCATCAGGTCAGTTTCATATTGTAATTTATGCTGAGAAACATATTAATGTACCAAAGTTAGTAATTAACAACCTAAAATGTATTTTCTTATTTACAAACTTACATCTTAATATTGGTAAATCCAGTGCTCCAGCATTGTCCTCTAGAGGGCCAAAGAAGACATTCACCCCATCTTCAAATGAAATATCTTCAAGAAGTTCATGGAATTCGATTACAAATGGAGAACTTTCTCAAAAGATGAATTTGGATGACAGCTCAAGTCTTGGGGTGGCAGCACCATTTCTGAAATCTTTCATGAGTGTAAGTTTTTCTCAAATTCTGGTACTGTTTTTTGCCTCCCAAGATGTTGATATTCTGCAACTTCATGATTTACTAATCATCACATTCATGGCACCACGATGAACTGTGTCTATTTGTAAAAGACGAAAGAATACCAACATCATGAATCTTTTAATGTTGATTAATATTCGAAGTGCTATAATACTTTTTTTCGGCTCAGAGCTGAGGCTGAGCATATGGTTTTAAATTATTTGGAAACTATCTGTGTTGTAACTTTTGTTCTGAATGTGTTGAGCAAGTGTTTCATAAGTTTTAGCAAATTATGGATAACTTTTTCGTATAATATACTCCTTGGTTGAGCATTTCATACCTTTCTACTTGACCAAATAATTTCAATATGGATTGTTTGCAATTTTAACTGGAATTCCTAAGTAATGTTTCACCTCGCCTATTGTATGAATGAAGTTTATAAAATTGACTGAATTTGTGTCTTAAATGCATTTGCATACTAATATTTCACCATTCTTGCATATCTTAAATCTGATTTGAATATGTTGCGTATTTGGCATAGTTTTTTAGAGACTTGATGCAATTTGTTTTCTTTTTCTAGGTTGGAAGTAGGTTTGGAGAGAGTACTTTTAAACTGGGATCAATGCTAACTGATGGCCAAGTTGGTATTTTTAAGGATAGATCTGCAGCAGCGATGTCTACATTTGGAGATATTCTACCTGCTCAGGCAGCTGGTCTTCTTTCGTCTTTTACAGCTCCCAGATCAGATTCATGATTTCCCAAGGATTGAAAGCACCCCCAGTTTCCCTTTTGCAAAGTCTTCTTATCAGAAAGTGTGACGTCTAATATGAAATTTTCAACACTCCGTCCCTCCTCATACACGGCACTGCTGTAATTAGAGAAAGAGTAGAATCATATTTGAAGCTCCAAATATTCAAAATATGCAAAGTAAATGGATACATATACATATACATATAAACTGGTGATGAGGATTCTTAATGTTGACTGCCGTGGTTAAAGCCGTTTGGTTTGAAAACAGTTGTGAAAAGGCCCAAACTGTAAGCATGAGGAAATTTGAGTACGGATTGAAGAGCAAAAGTAGTGTTTATGGTGAGTTATATATTCCCATGTCATTTGATTTAAGGAAGCTGAAACAGGGTCTTCCTAATGTCAAGAGGCGAGAGCAGCTATAATTTCGTCGCTATTGTTGAGTTATTCTTCTAAGTTTTGGTCTCTCTGTCTATAGTCGACAAAATTATCCTGTGTTAGATTTTATATTTCTTTTAGTAAAGGTTTTGATTACAATGTAACTTTGTATTGTAAGCTATATTCATTCATTGGACTGAGTTCACATAGATTATTTTTTGACCAGACTGAATTCATAATAAGCGCTATGTCTTTTTAATTGTGAATTGTGATAGAGAATATGAAAATTAATAACTAGAGATAATGCATTTTTGAAAACAAAACAAAGCATTTTCCAAAAATTTCAAAATGAAATTGGTAAGAGTAAAAGACCAAAATAAACAGGTACTTAATTTTCTTCTTATCCATTTTCTTCCAAATTTGGCGAACAATTTTGTTGCCAATTTGGCTTCTTTCACTGCGTCGAAGTCTTTCACTTTTCTAGTTTTCTTCCAACGACCACAAAATTGGTTGTTTTTACTTGTTCACTTTACAATTGATATTGATATATATATATGTATAAGTTTATAATAAATTTGTCTTTGATGTGTTCATGTTCCAGAGTCGTGCAAGCAATTTATGCATGGTGCGTCCTAAAGTTTTGTTTGTGAATTTGGTGTGGAGGAAAAAGTTTTCAAAAGAAAGAAATGAACAATAGAAGGAATAAATCTTTATTCCACAATTGAGTTGTAAAAGCTTTTGAATCTTATGCAACATCAGAAGAGCCAAACTATCAAGTATCAACCATGAAGTTGTTGGATAAATGACTAATAAACTAGAAACTCTCTCCGTCCCACAGTAAGTGTTATACTTGATAAAATTGTTTGTTCCAAAATAAGTGTCATATACTAGTACTACTTATAACACTTTTTAGTATTCTAATATCTACTACCAATAAAAAGATGAGATATTTTAATAAAAATGATATTCTCTCTCTTATTTACACATTTTTCTTAAAGTGTGTGATTTGGTCAACTGTAACAATTAAAATGAGACGGATGGAGTACATTATTTATAAACGTGAAAGGAATATTCTTATTGCCTAAGAGGACCTAATTTGGTATAAACATTTTTTCTTTAAAAAAATTAAAAAAGAAAAGAAAAAATGCATTGGAAAAGTGGAGCCTGTTTAGTTCCAAGAAAGAGTGAGGCCTTATAACACCCACGCGTCTCTCTTTCTCTACGGTTCGTTCATTTCAATATTATTGGTCCAATTCCATTTTTCATTCATTTTCTGCAACATTACACTTTCTATGTAACAAACTTTCATATCATCATCATCATGCAAGGTGCGTAGGATAATAATAGACAACACACAGCCTACGATATCACTCATCCATGCTTGGTGTACTCTGCGCCACTCGCTCTCGTCCTTGGATCTTCTCTTTCCTTCACTCCTCATCTCACCACCACACCCCTCGTCTCGTTCACGCCACCGTCGCTTCTTCTTCTCTTTCTCCTACCTTATTCCCCCGTCGAAACCATTCCAGTCAATGTAAATTACAAATCACCACAGGCGGCGCGGCCTCTATATGGCACGCTATTACGCCTTGCGGCGGAGACGGATTCCAACGAGATTCTCATTCTCTCATGGTTCACCATGACCACGAACTCAAAGGTGAAGGATCGTGGAACGTTGCGTGGGATGCGCGTCCTGCTAGATGGCTTCATCGTTCTGATTCGGCTTGGCTTTTGTTTGGTGTTTGTGCTTGTCTTGCGCCGCCGGTTTTACTCGACGTTGAACCCGAGGCGCCGCCACTTGCTACGGCCATTATTTCTTCGGACGAGAATTCTGAAAGACGTGAAATAAAAGTCGACGTGGAATCTGATGTACGAAATGACGACGAACTCTCCGCTGATTACAGAGTCACGGGTTTGTTTTCGTAATCTTTCTCAATAAAAGTGATAAATTTGATATGAATTATTTATTTATTGTTGAAAAATGAATACTGGTTTTGCTTTTACTTTGAGAAAAACAAAAAACTTTTGAACAAGATAATATTTATTTTTTGTCTTTGAATTGTTTATATAATTTTTGTCTTCATGTAAGTACATGGATTGGTTGGTGGTGGTGTTTGGTTTGATGATATTTGTGTTGGGGTGATTTTGTTGTGTGTGAACATAGTGTGAAAGTTACTAAAACAATGTTAGTAGGGTCAAATTTATTTATTGTTGTTAACAACTATAGTATTATTGTTTAAGTAAAAATTCAAAGTTTTCTATTTGTCACCAACTGTTTGATGTTTTGTCTCACCTGTGTCCTGATACTTATGAAGCACGAACACAGACAAAAGTAAGTTTGATCAATATTATTAACATAGACACTCATATTAATTTAAAATAATTAAAGTAGTTCAATGTAATTACTTACGTCGGTATTGTGTTAGTTTCATACACTTGCCGGTTGCTCAATATAAAATGTTAGTGCTGCATATTCTGAAAGCATTGCTCTGTTTGCTGTTAAGTTGTTATTTTTCAATTACTATTATCTTTTTTATTTATGTGTATGATGTGTTTAGTAATTAACAACTGAGCTAGAGAATGGGTGGATTCATTTGTTAATTTTATATCACTGAATGGTATAGGGGTGCTAGCTGATGGTCGATGTTTGTTTAGAGCAATAGCTCATGGAGCTTGCTTAAAAAATGGAGAGGAAGCGCCTAATGAAATTCGACAGAGAGAATTAGCTGACGAATTAAGAGCTAAAGTAAGATCATCGTCTTACTAGAGAGGATAATCTTTCTCACCTTTTTTTCTTTGACGATTTTTGTAACCCCATTCGTTATGATGCTTTATTTAGGTTGCTGAAGAACTGTTGAAAAGACGTCAAGAAACAGAATGGTGAGCTTTGTTGTTCGAAGGAAGATATACAATTACTTGGTTTCTGTTCTATTATTATTTTACATAGTAAACTGATTATTATATTTGATGTGTCTATAGGTATATAGAAGGGGATTTTGATGCATATGTGACCAGAATTCAACAGACTTTTGTTTGGGGAGGCGAACCTGAACTAATAATGGCTTCTCATGTTTTGAAGTAAGTATTAATGAATTAACTTTCTTCTTATTTTTCAGTTTCAGTTACATTTGATGATGAATGCTGAAGTTTAAATTTTGATAAATGTGATGACTAAAATATGATAGACCATTGTAGCATAACATAAACAAAATCTTTAGAACATCATATCTTACAACAAAGATTTAACTTGCTGTGTCATGTCATGTGCACCCAATTTTTGTACTTTTTTATATGTCTTCTATGGCTTTGCATCTAATATTGTCTTCATAACTTACCAGGACTCCGATAAATGTCTTCATGAGAGATGCAAACGCCATTGATTTGGTAAATATAGCAAAATATGGTGAAGAATATATGAATGATGAGGAGATTTCCATCAATGTGCTATTTCATCGGCATGGTCACTATGAACTATTGGAGACCTTATAACTAAAATTGTCATAAAAAAATTAAACCAATAAAAATTTAGTGTAGTACAAAACTTAGTTTCTTTAATTATGCGGTTTAAGTCTTTTGATATAAAGAGTTTTTGTTGTCAATTTGGGAATTGTTTTAGTAAATTTAGTTGTTTTTTTGGCAACCGTAACTTCATCCGCAGGAAACCTCAATTTAGTCCAATTCAAGCAATAGGCTTTTGCAATTTTTGTACTTTGCAATATATCATATTTATCATGATGAGAAATTATTTAGTTACTTGTGTATGTTTGTTTGGTTTCACTTTTAGGCGAGACAAATTGATTCTAGATGTGCATAATTTATTTGACATGTATGGTTGTTTTTAATTAGTATTGATTTCAACTTAATCAGAATTTGTAATTTTTCAACTTATTGATTTTGGGGTTGTGTTGGAAGTTTGATATAATTAATCAATACTATATGGTTTCAATAATAGTTCTACTCAACTTATAAACATTTTCACAATCTTATAAATATTTGTAATAATTAATCATAAAGAGAGAGAAAAAAATTACAAAAAATTACTATTATTGAGTAGGACTGTCAACAATATTTGGGTAATTTGTGAGTATGGTCAATCTCACCTTCTATTGATGTTGAAAATTTTCCCTTTCACTCTTACAGTTAACTTTTCACCTCTACAAATTATTTAATATTTTGAGTCTATCTTTTTTGCCAATAAAATTTTTACACTTCGTTTTAAAACTTTTGGAGTTTACAGCCACAAGTTTTTTATCTACGGATTTTTGACTTTTAGGCCCTGTTTGGTTCAACCGAGGGGAGGGGAGGGGAAGAGAGGTAAAATATAATTAATTATGTTTGACAAAATTATCCTCATTTTTTTTATTAAAATTCTAAATTATCCTTGTTGAAATATTAAAAAATTAAATATTTGTTTTTTTGTCAACAAAAGAAATTAATTTTTCTACTCATTATATATATTTTTTGGTTATATATATCCATTAAATTTTTTTGACGAAATATATTCATTATAATTTAATTCTTATTTTAAATTTATAAAGTTAAGGATAAAAAAGTAAATTATTCCTTCCTTCCCCTCCCCTCCCCTCGTTAAAAAATTGAACCAAACATAAAATTTAAAAATCTTCCCTCCCCTCCCCTCCAAAAACCCCGAACCAAACAGTGCCTTAGTGACAATTTTATAACTACAAAAGTCAAAAATCTGTAGGTAAGAAACTTGTGAGATGAACTCCAAAAGTTTTAAAATAAAGTGTAAAAATTATATTAGCAAGAAAAGTAGACTTGAAATATTAAACAATTACATAGGCGAAGGGTTAATTGTTGGGATGTGAGGGAAAATTTTCATTGATGTGCAACAGTACCCCGGCCGGTGTCAATCATTGATGCATGGATGGAAACTATAATGCAAAAAACAAAGATTACAAAAAATGTTTAAGTCTTTACCGCACCCCCACCCCATTTTCACATTCTCAATCGCTCACCTCTGTGCAATTTGAAAATAAAAATATTCTAAGATATTATTGGCATAACCTTTTTTTTTTTTTTTGACAATAAATTATTGGCATAACCTTAGCTTGTGAATATGTCGGTATGTGTCTATTGGTTTGAAACGACGTATCATGATCCTCGCCTCATATAGTAGAGTTTATTTAATTAAAAATATACACAATAGTTGGTATCATCATAAGTTGGTATGTGTGCATTGGAAGAATTGAGCATTAAACTATCATTATGATATCTAAGAGAGTGGTTACGGTGTATAAATTTTTTTTTTATACATTGTGTATAAATAATGAAAATTATTTAATGCACCTTCAGATTATTTAGCACACCTCTCTCAGATTGCTTAACGTATTCCTTAAAAATTTAGAGTGTACTAAACAATATGAGGTGCGTTAAAAATTTAGAAGGTGCGCTAAGCAATTTGGAGTATTTATGCACGGTGCATAAACATATGGTTTATGCACCATAATTTGTGCCGATATCCAATGACAAATTTGGAAAATTGTTTTTGGATGGCCCATTAAAAATATTTTAGATAAAATTATATTGTATATAAAAGTTTAAGCCACAATAAGCATAAAACTGATCATAAATAAATTAAATTGCATATTTTTTAATAATATTATACGTGTATTATGTGATTCAAAAATCAATAATAATTGATTTTAAAATTTATGTTTTATTATATTACACGTATACTAAAAATAGAATGCTTATTTTTAATTGAAAAAGTTTTACTTTTTTAAAAAGATATTGTGTTTTTTCCTGGCAAAAAGTTTTTTTTTTAGGAAATTCAGGCAAAAAGTTGACAAGGGAGTTAATTGTAGATATATAATATGGAAAAGTAATACCTTTTTAAACAATGTATTTGTTTTTGTGGTTTTTGAGTTGGATATTAAGGAAACGAGTTCAAACCATAAGTGACTTGTTGTCCACTATAGTATCCTCTTATTTAAAATATTATTGTTCAAAAAAATGTATGTAGTATACGTTTGTAATTTTACCATAATATTTTTGTAATTTTCTATATTATATTTTGGGAGTGCGTCGTGGTCCGCCCGGACCACCTATCGCCCCGTTAGATATTTAATTTAATAATTTTAATTTTATTTTATCAGTTGAACTAAAATTTGTTAAAAATAAAAAATTATTTGTACTATGCTTCTATTCACTTCGGCCTTAAATATAAGCAACTTTCATTTTTTTAGATATATTGAATAATTAATGTATCTAATCTACATTGTAGACTACATACATTAATTATTCAATGTATCTAAAAAAGTGAAAGTTGCTTATATTTAAGATCGGAGGGAGTAGGTTGATTATATATCTATCTTATCTTGCATAGATATTAAGAAGATATATTCTCTAAGGACGTAATGCTCACGGAGAATCAAGCTGCAGCTTCACCGATAAATATCTCATAGTTGTCAAAAGAGTTAAAGAAAAGCAGAGAATTATAAGGAATAAAAGCATAGAATTAAGGAATAAAGTCCTAAACTTCATCCTCCTTTTCCTTTCTATCTCACTTTGCTTCTTCCTTTTTGTGTCCTTACAATATTTAAGATATGATTATTTGAATACGTACACTCTTTGTTTTGAATACACTCTTTGTTTGTATAGAAATGCTAACAAGTATTCTTAACACGCTAATAAAAGAAAAAATATGCTATTTTGAGTATTACTTTTCCATTTTTTATGTACCTTATCCCAAACATGACATTATATATATATAATTCATTAAATAATAAAGTTAACAATATATGTGTATGAATTTTGCTTCCACTTTTAACTTTTCACCGATAGTTCATCAATATATAGTTTACTCTTGAAGTATATACTGTGGATAATTTTTCTTTAGTCAAATAATTTAGTGATAAGAATTTTATATCCTTCCTTTTCAAAAAAAAAAAAAAAAAGAATTTTCCTCCTTAACATAAATAAATGAAAATTTTGAATTTGAACTCCGACAATTCCTACATATTGCAATGACCTAGAATTGTTGATCACTTACTCAATATTGATATTGAAAATTTGCAACATGTAATTTGAAAACATATAAAGTATATATCACCCACATAAAGTAATTTTTGTTGAAATTAATTTATAAAATTACATATAAATGTTCGGCAATAAAAAAATTAAACTAATAATCATACTTTAGGTAGAAGTAAAAAGCATGTATATAAAATATGATTTACGACATGTTTGATTTATCAAGGATAGATATTAACAATTACTCCCTCCGTCCCGAAATATAAGAGAAAAAAACCACTTTTCTTTGTCCCAAAATATAAGGGAAAAAAACAATTTCAAGAATGTTTTTTTCTTATTCTCATGAAATTAAATGTAAATTGCATTTAATTTTCTCTCTCTCCTCTTTTCTCTATAAACAACAACCAATCAAAATTGATTTTACATCTTTCCATGCACTTATTCTAAGAAAAATCCCACAAAATCATATTTCTAATTCTCATGGTTATTTTTTCTTAATAAGTGTGTTTTTTTTTATTTTCCCTTATATTTTGGGACGGAGGGAGTACCTATTAGGAATACCTGGATATAACTTTAATGGTAGCCCTCTCAACAACAACGAGAAAGAGAGGTGATCTGAAATAAATATTAACATCTACATAGTTAGCGGTGATTGATTTGATTCTTCCTCAACTGGTATATTTATGCCTCTAGTTCTTTTCAGATTGGGAGAAAAGAGAGTTTGGTCATGTACGGTGTATTGGGGACCATATCATCTTTTAAAATGCGAATATTAAAAGTTTCCTTTTATAAAAATTTTAATTTTAGAAAAGTTGAAGGACCAACTTGCAAAAGTTTAAATATTATAGGAACAAATTAAAAACTTCCAAAAATTGAAACTACCCTTCTACAATATAGAAAAATAAATTAAAGGGGCGATTTGTAAATTTTGAAAATCAGTAGGGTCTAGTGTATCGATTTTGAAATATTTAGTAATCCATTTTGATGTCTAATTTTTATAGAGTAATCCATTTCCAATCTATATTTACTACTACTTTCATTAGCAATCCATTTTGATGTCTAATTTTTATAGAGTACGTAGGAAGGGATTTCAATTTTTGATTCCTAGGTGCAAATTTTTTAAAATTGAGCTTTAGTAAAATACTTTACCACCGCTTACGTTTATCATTAATATTTCCTCCGTCCCAAAACTTTGATTTTTTTAAAGTTATCCACGTAAATTAATAAATAATAAAGATTGATAAGTTAAGTGTCTTTTTATCCTTATTTTATTTTATTTTTTGATAAATTTATCCTTATTTTATTAAGGATAAGAACATTCATTTATTGAATGCTAGCTTTAACTTTTGTAAGAAAACAAATGATAAAACATCATTAATTATGCCTTGGTTTCTTAAAAGAACTAAAATTTTAAAAAGTTAAAGGGATCAAAGATTTGAGCTGGAGGAAGTAATGTCTCTGTCCTAATATATAAGACTCATTTTGACTAAATGACACTATTTATGTATCAGCTTTGACCGTATTTTTTTCTTTCATAATTTATAGATGTAAATATTAGCATATAAGATCTTGTTTGATTCGTCTTGATGAGTATTTTCAAGATATCAAACTTTTATAATTTTTACTAATGCACAATTAAAAATATTAGTGATCAAAATTGTGCATTGGCGAACGTGCAGTGGTTAAAATGGATCTTATAATTTGGGAAAGATGTAGTATAATTTTAGTTATTAAAAAATTTGAGTTACCCTACGAATTTACATTTATCTTATAAAATTTCTTCATTCAAACACACTCCAAGGAAACTTAAAATTACTTTACTTTTTAAATGTGATACTCTTTTAAGCGAAATTAAGAACTTTTAAGCTTACACGTAACGATACGAATTGACATATATGTCCTTCTTATTCATTATATATAGAGTTCGATCTCATAAACCCTAACCCAGACCTAACCTTCACAACTTTGGTACCTTCGGCGGCGCCATTAATTCTCTTCCCTGAACTCACCTTCATAGATTATCAAGCCTTCATATTTCACGCGACTCATTGTTATTTTCATTTAGGTTCGTTGTATCTTCTTTCTTATCTTCTCGCCGCTTTAGACTCGTGATTAATTTTTATAAATTTTCTTTTTAGATCTGAATCCTAAAATTTATGGTTTGAATTTTTATTAATTTTTATTGATTATTTCCTTGCAAGATATCAAATGTGATTGAATGAGGCTTTGATTATTGAAATTTCTTTTAAATCATTGTTTCGTGTAATTTTATGGTGCTGAGTTCAAATATCGATGTTGATTATTGAATGATTTTTGTAATTTTATGGTGTTGAGTTCAAATTTGGTCAACGACAGTTATAAAATGGTCATCAATGCCGATGATTAATAAATATTCCCCTACTCATATTTTTTTTAAAAAAAATTATGAAATATCATGTGTGTGTATTTTTTTTTTTTGAGCAAATATACCATGTATATTTGATTATTTTTCTTTTTTATTTTCACAACCAAATTAATCTGGTTTCGGAGTCAGTTATAACATCAAGTGGTCACAATCCCCTAACAAACGCTGGTGTTTTTTCTTTGCACACTAGTAGTGTTTCATGTATTGCTCTAAGTTGTGTTTATATATTTTCTCCTAAAATTATCCTTTTGATGTATGGCCAAAATAATGAAAAATAGATAGATCTTTACTTAAGTTGTGTTTAGGAGTCTAATGTTTGTTTTATGACTTAACATTTCTTTGAACTAGCTAAACTTACATGAGCAAACAAGGTCACACATAGTGGCTTTGTATAAGAAAAATCATTCCTTTTTATAATTTTAAAATCAATGGCTAATTATGATCATTGTAAATTATTGGCCCAAAATGAAACAAGACTAAGGGTCTATTTAATCATTTCTTTGTTTTTGTTGTTATTTAATCTGCACAAGTTGTTTTAGATTGGACAATTTTTTATCTTATAAGATGTTTGATGAACAAAAAAAATATTTTGATATTTTTAGACAACTTGTGCATAGGATAAAATTTTTTGTAGTGATTTAATGATGAACAAAAAATTTAATTTATATCTTATCCCTTAACTTCAAGTTTGTCATGTCCCAAATACATTTTAAATCAAACAAAAATAAAAATTATCATGTTATGTCCTTTATTTTTCTGCAAATCAAACACACTCTAAAGGATTTGAGTGAAGATAAAAACTAGAAGTAATGTTATCTTTATTTGGCTCTTTTATTCACTATTCATTTGCCTTTCATTGTGTAAAAATAATAAACCTTTATTATTGAATGGTAATTTATACAAGATTTTATTTCTTTCTAGGTGTTTCTTTGTGATTGAAGAAAATATTAAGGGCTTGCTTTACTTTAAGGTGATTTATATTCAGGTATTTCTTCATTTCTGAAGCATATGATACATTCACTTCAATTGTATTTGGTGTGATTTTCTATATTATGTTGTCCAATAAAACTTCTGTAAAGGCATGCTAATTAGGGCTAACTAGTGTAGTGGGACCACTAACTAAGGAATTAAAAAAGAATTTTTTTGCAATAGTTTTACTTGTTAGCATTTTCTAAAACTCTAATAGTTTTATTTGTGAGAGATTTCATGCTCTTTATTAGAGATACTTGTGATCGTACCTGATCAGAAAAATTGACATTCGACGCTCCATCATCAAATTTGGAATTAATGATGGAACGTTGGTGAATCTTGGTTGAAAAATGGAGTGGGTGTACCTGTAAGACACTCTGACGCTCAAATAAATTCAAGTTTTGTATGTGAAGTACAGAGAAAGTCAGGGATAAAGAGTATGTTACCTGGCATCTGTGTGAGAAGCGTATTTATAATACCCCCAACACGGAGCCATGATTATTGGGCTTAGAGAAGATGTCGCATATTGGCCCAGTAACTGCGAGATGCGCGCTCACGTGGATGATGGTATTCACGCGTGTACCTTGTAGATTCAGTTACGCTGTTAGCCGAGCACAATCGTCTCCGAATTTGTCGGGCATGTTCCCCATTTGTTAAGGCCACATGTAGTTGGAACGAACATGTGGAGGATCTCTTTGTGGGTTCTAATGATTGGACTGTTCCCACGTAGGTCTAGTGAGCCTCTTGGCCCAGTCCGAAACACCTTGAGTACACCGTAAGTGACACAAACTACACATAGCTAATAGTGTACCCTGTAAATAACGAATCAAGTCTTTTTAGAGTTAGTTTGATTCCTAGCCACCTATATAAAGAGTATCCCATATTATAACCATTCAAGAACTAAAAAAATAAATAGAATATTAAAGAGAGAACAATTTAAATGATTTTAATCTAAAATTTCCTCTTCTAACATGGTACCCGACAGTTCTCCCAAATTGTTAGATCCTCTGCTACCTCTTATGTCGCAAGTTTATGTATGATGGCATAACCTTCTACTTCTTCGTCTTTGCTAATACTTAGATATTCATCCACCAACAACCATTTTTGAGAAACTCAAACACATTCACATAATCACCTTTTTTTCAATAAAACCGAATCACCTTTTATGGGGTCATAGATAAAAAATTACAATATTCTTTGGTAAACCCAATGATTGCTCCAAAATTGATAATAGTGTCTCCAATTACACATTTTATGAGTAAGAATCCTGGAAAACATGATATTTGATTCTTCTTTCTTAGCCGCTGACCCGAGTAGCATGGGCACGTGGAATCTCGTGTGAATCTGCATGGACCCACCTTGCAAGGCTAAATACTCTTGGGTGACCGATAGTGAAGTAGTACCGTGAGGGAAAGGTGAAAAGAACCCCTGTCGAGGAGTTAAATAGAACATGAAATCATAAGCACCAAGCATTGCGAGGAGCTGAGGCTCTGACCGCGTGCCTATTGAAGAACGAGTCAGCAACTCATAGGCAATGGTTTGGTTAAGGGAAACCACTAGAGTCGCAGCGAAAGCGAATCTTCATAGGCTATTGTCACTGCTTATGGACCCGAACATGGGTGATTTATCCATGACCAGGATGAAGCTTAGGTGAAACTAAGTGGAGATCTGAACCGACTGATGTTGAAAAATCGGCGGATGAGTTGTGGTTAGTGGTAACATGCCACTCGAACCTAGAACTAACTGGTTCTCTCTGAAATACGTTGAGGCGCATCAGTTGACTGAACATCTAGGGGTAAAGCATTATTTTGGCATGGGTCGCGAGAGCGGTACCAAAGCGAGGCAAACTCTGAATACTATATATGACCCGAAAAGGGTCAAGGTCGACTAGTGAGACGATGGGGGATAAGCTTTGTCGTCGAGAGGGAAACAACCCAAATCACCAGCTAAGGTCCCTAAATGATCACTCATTTATAATGGAGGTGGGAGTGCAGAGACAGCCAGAAGGTTTGCCTAGAAGCAACCACCCTTCAAACAAAATAGCTCGCTCGCGTAATAGCTCACTGATCGAAAACTCTTGTGTGCGCCGAAGATGAATTACATCCATAATATCAAACGAGATGATCTCATGTGTCATAAAAACCACGCTATTTTGAAACTTACACAAATATGAAGTCGCTACAACTTCAATATGTCGAAGCACAACCCTTGAAATTAGCTCCTTCAGCTCTCAAAGTTTATTTTTCACATCCAATCTCTCATTGATTCACCTCATGCAATTGGCTATCCAATTTTTTTTCAAAAGAACACCTTGATGTTATCCTATAAGGACTAACTAAAGAATTGTTGTCATCAATGGACGATTCAGTTTGATCTTGATTGTTAAGGTTGAGACCTTACTTTTAGGTCAAATTCTTATTTGGAAGAATTTCCAAGAAACTAACACCCTCAATAAATCTCACATATTTTCCTATGGTGTCCAATGTAACACCATCTAATCCAACTTTTTATTGCTTTTTATGAGAGAAATGCTTCACAAACATCAAATGAAATCACTACTTCTACAAATCCATTTCACATAGAGTCTCAATTTGTTCATACTTCACTTCACGTACTCAATCAACCTTATCAAACATTTTACTGATGTCAAACTTTAAGACAAATTTCACTAATGAACTTAATTAAATGGTTAATACTTTGTAAGCTTATAGACTTCAAAAACTATTAAGTAGACTCATGTGGTAAGCTAGGGGTAGTATGGTCCAACTGAAAGTGGTCATTAATTTTTCATTTTATACAAAAGCTTTTGTTCAAATATTAATGGTGGCTGCCTATTTTTTTATTCTATCCCCCCTTCACACGGCTCAACTACAGTAAAGTATTGCAAGTAGGTTAATGTAAATCTCAAATAATTTATGTAAAAAAATATGTAAATCTCTTCCATTTATTCTCACTAGTTCCCTCTTAATCATTTCCCGATGCTATCAAACATTAAATATGAATATCTTTTTCACATGTATTTGATTAGATTTAATTCTTTTTTATTTGGATTACTATGATATAGATACAAAATTTTCACTGTCATATCATTAATGATGGTTAATTTCTTTCAAGAAACCTGAGGCGCACATGTTTCTTCCGAATCAAATTTTTGCTATATGCAGTAGAAAGAAATCGAACTCTAATCATCTACTTAAAAGACAGAAAACACTTATCACTTAAACTAATTCATTATTAATCTACTAAATGGTAAGAATATGTAAATCTTATTAGTTAATATGTCTAATGTTTCACATTATAAAAATCTGCTAATTAAGTTTTCAACAACAATATAAAAACTACAAAATTGTACTATCTCAAACTTATTTTCATTAAAAATTTGTTTTTTTCAAACTAATTTTTTGTGTGTATCATACTTTTCACACTAGAGATAGTTATCAATGTACTGGTAGTGTTAATTAGTACTATAGTATAATTACATTGTATATCCAAATGGTGATACGACTTCATGAGATTGTTTTTCTTCTATTGATATCACTTTAATTAACTATCCATAAAATATCTTCATTGGCTTTATTCATGTACAAAATAGGGTACAAGTTGTAACAAATATAAATAGGGTACAAATTAAATTTCCTTTAGTGTCTGTGGACCTTAGTGCATTGCACGAAACTATCCTATACTATGAAAAGAATAGTTTGGTAAAAGAAAATTTGGAGTCAAATGCAAAATGTTTAAATTCACATAACGAATTGATATTTTTACGAAAAATTATTAATATTCTTTTAATCAACGAAAAAATATGTAATATATTATAATTTTATATTAAGATAATATCAGAAAACAAAAGGCATGTCAATCATACTTTTAATAAAAATGAAAATATTATCACTTTACTCTATCAAAAAAATATTATTACTATAAACAACACTTGGAAAATAGCTGTAAAATTTTCTGATTAATGTATTGCTAGCATATAATATCAAATATCATATAGAAAGGTAAAACAATCGGGCAATAAAATTACAAATTATATCCATGAATGTTCACCTAATATATCAATGTAGTAACATCCACACACAACTTATATTTTTTTAACCAGTAATAAAAACATTAATACAACAATAAATATAATTCATAGAAGATGAAATCGGTAGAGTAAATGTTATAAAATAAAGTCTGAAAGGGTAGAGACAAGTTGATTCACTGTTTCGTAAAGTTATTAATTGGGAAATAGATTAAAAACAGAAGCAAAAGGTAAGGATGAAAAAAACATTAATTAAGAGTAGAGTACTCAATTAAATTAACAAATATGTTTCATACACGCCTAGTTTTTCCTACATCTTATTAATCACATGTAAAATTATGGTTAATTATCACTTGAAAATTATTAATTATGTAGTTGACTTTAACAACAGTTTTTGACTAACCGTGAATAAAACAACAATTTTGACTAAAAGTTTAATTAATCGTTTACTCAACTGAATTAACTATATTTTCAATGTTCTTAACTAGATGTCACAAGTGTACGAAAAATGCGAGCGCGCGTAACTTTTTTCTTGAATTAAATTATTTTATACAGAGAAGGGGTGTTCCATTTTTTATTAATTTAAATTAATTATATGTAACAATTTTTTTTAATTAATTTTCTTACTCCTCTTCCCTCCCTCTCTCTCTCTCTCTCTCTCTCTCTCTCTCTCTCTCTCTAACTTACTCTGTTTTGATTCCGGCATTGACTATACTTTGTGTCTTGTGTGAGGCGTTCAGTGTTGGCATTTACCACTCACAGAGATTGGTGAGCTTAGTTACAAAAGAATATTTTTCTTTAATACAATTTCATATTCATGTTTTGCATAATTAGCATATAATGAATGTATGAAAAAAAGACCATACAAGTTTTTACGCGTATCCTTCATTTCACAGATTCTGAAGATTCTGTTTATAATCTTCCATTGTGACAAAATCTCATATATTTAAACCAAAATATAATTTTGTAAATATAGTCAGATTCATAACCACACATGAAAATCTTCTTAAGGAATTGTGTGCTGGATACTCGTTTTGTCATTTTTACTGTCCATTTGTTATTCAACAGTTTCCTTGTTCAAGTCATTCATTTTATCATTTAAAGCAGGTTCATCCAATCTTTCATGCTTGAAGTATGTTACTATTTTTATTCTTTTATTATTATATGGTATTAAGTTGTAACTTTTTATAAAATGTTGCAGATAGCTAAGGTGAGGAATGTGTTGAAAGATTGGCTTTGGTTTAGACAATGGGGTAAATCAGAAAGCTCTATGATTGCTTTGTGATTTTGATGATTTCAAGCAAAATCCAACAAAGGAAAAAAAGAGTCTTCAATAGAATTTAGCTCCATTCAGATAATCAAGCTAAGAAATTTCTTCAAATGAATGAACAACAAAACAACAGGTAAGATTCTCTATTGCTTTGTTCTGTTCTATCTTTGATGAAATCCATCAGCAGCTATTGATTTCCAAAAATTGAATACTTTTATGCCATTGGATTATTGATATTTTCTTTAGTAGATTAAACACGTTTTCAGTCAGAATGATAAATAACATTGTTTACAGTTAGATATTGTATATGAACTGGTACAATGATAAATTAACAGCTGATTAATACTAAGTTAGGCATGAAATGTTAGATGGCTAGATATATGGAATTGAGTAGGTAGGAGGTAGGTGGCATCGCTTATTGATCACATATAGATTAAGAACATTAAAACTGAAATGACTATTCAACACTCATAATTTTGAGGATTGCCACACATCAGAAGATGCAACATCCTATCTTACCACTGCTAATTTATCCTTTTCCTTTCTATGCCTATCATTCTTAGCCTTCTCAATACTTGATTATTTTACAGGCACAATTTTATTTCTAGTAACATCCTCTACATCTATTAATGTAATTGTCGCATTAAGTTATTGTTTGCTCATCATTTAAACGTTGTTAGGGATATAATCATTTTCCAATAACATACCTTCAAATGTCGACCTGATATAGATTGAAGCAGTGATGAGTTTGATATGATGATCTAGGTAGAAATTATATATCCGGGCTAATTGCTGTTATAATTCCTTTTGGTAGTTGGCAATAACACTAGAAAAGACAGAGTCATCGTCTTAACTGTTGAACCAATTTGTTGGCATAGTTAATCAGTGTTGCCGCAAATGTAGAACAGGATCACTATAATATTGTATTGCACATAGCTTTTTCAGTAGAGACAGAAGCTAAAACTGTTTCTTTTAACTTGACTCTTTAAATATAGGCATAGTTCTTTTTTCATGCTATATACACCAAAATACAAAAGTTTCTTAGGAGCACGATATAAAAGATAAACAATTCAATAATGTTTTTAGGTGAGGATTAAAAGTCATTGTTTAGACTACAAACTACATGTATTATTTTGCAAAACATACTTCGGCAAAACGAATTTTATGGTTTTTATTTGCTTGATTGATACTCCCTTGTCATAACTATAATTTCTTGGACATTCCTTTTGAATGTGTTTGTCTGCTGTCTCAATATTATGAGTTATCATATAGAGTTGGGCTTGTTTGTAAGTACACCAATACTAGAACTACAATATTAGGATATATGCATTAGGCTAAGGTTTTGTTTTGTAAAACATTATTGAAAGCAAGGTTGTAATATTGTTTCTAACTTGCAGGATTTCTACAATGAACTTCAGAGAACAGCTCTTGGGTCAAGATGGGAAACAATTTCAAACAAACAATACATGGGTACCCATCACCCCTGAGAAGCTCAATCAAATAAGATCTAACACAGTAACGGGCTGGCCAGCAAACCAAATGAGCAGAGCAGATTATCAAGAATTTCATATACCTGGAAGAGACTACATGAATGAGATGATGCTGCATTACCATGGACAATATCAGGATCCCCGTCTGATAGGGCAAACAGTTCAAATTGGAGAGCACAGCAACTTTGGAGGCAACTTGGTCAATAGAAACAGTGTTATCAATCACATTGCAGACTCTTACACACAGGCACAGCATTATGAGAGCAATGGATTGAACAATAATACGCTGGAACTGTTTCTCAATAGGAATGCAACTAATATTGCTACTGCTAACAGGAATTTGGATACAAGCATCAACATGGCAGCAAGAAATCCACTGCTCCCAAAATTTTCTCCTCAGAATAGCAGTGATGTGAGTTATTCTTATGCAGCTTCAGATGTTGGGTACATAGAAGCAAATAGACTTCTCATTCCAAATAGGATTTCTGAATTTAGTGGCACCAACACACAGAATTTCCTCAACAGAGATATTCACTACTCAGTCTCAAACCAACAGAAGGGCGTCTTCTCTAATACATCTTATGGTAACTTCTTTTCTTCTGCAATTCAAATTCAGAGATAAATTAGAGTGGTTACAATGTCTTTACAATGTTATTTTAATTGAAACACAAAGTTTGGACAGCTGAATTAGGAACATGCTAAACTGTTCAGTTGCATATCATATCTAGCTAGCCACACAAACTGGCAAATAATTTTCTCACCAAATGAACACAAAATTTGATAATAAACTAAAACTCTAAGAATTTTCTACAACCTATAACAGTTAATTTCCATAAAGAAGTAAATTTATATAGGCCTGTTATATCAGTAATTCAAGGCATATGCATTTCTACTGTAATTCCAAAAAAATGAATGTATGTAGTAATGCAATGAAAGGAGTAAAACAACGGAAAACTAGTTTCGGTACAATTTGGCATTCACAGTACCGAAATTAGTTTCCAATATTCATCATAATGATGAGTAATTATTTTTGTAATTATTAAGACAAACCATGGAGTTAAAAACGCTGATAATGATGAAGACAATTTATCGCTTATTATATATGTTGCTTTACATGGTCATGGAAATAAAAACCTGTGAGTTACATGGTAAGCAACAATGAGAAACTAAGATAAAGATTGTGATTTACGAACAAAATTACCCCATTTATTTGATGTTTAAACAACACCATCCAGCATCCTTTACAAGCTTTCAGCAACAAATTTGTGATTGACAAAAACTGCTTTTACAGGTGATACTTACCCTGAGCATTATCTCAACTATGTGCCAACTGCAGAAGCTGATGCGAGCACTTGTTTCCCCAACTCCCTCCAATCAACACCAAAAACAATGGATCAGCTCAAGTTAGTGGAAAACCAGTTTGTGTGCTTCCAAGATTTGTCGCGCGATCTTGACAACCATGCAATAGCTGAAAGCACAGGTCACAAGAAAGATTTTGTTTCTTGTACAGAGAATGAAATCCAAGAATATAGTGAAGGGCTTCTACAGCAAATTGTAGATTCTTCATCATCAATAATCTCTACCACACTTGGGGATCAAAAAGGTTCTGTCAGCAACATCTGTGACAAGGGAAGTAACGACATTCTTGACCTGAAGAAGACACCTGAGCAGAAAGTACCTAGGCGCAGAAAGCATAGGCCAAAGGTAATTAGAGAGGCCAAGCCCAAGAAGAATACAAACCCTGCAAGTCAAAAGACAGAGATTAAGGAAAACTCATGCAAAAAACGGAAGGACGTCACAAAAACTGCTGCAACACCGAAGGAAGATGTAATAAAAGACATGTGTGATTCAACTGCAGCAACTACAAAATCCTGCAGGAAAGCTCTAAATTTTGACTTAAACCCCGCAAGTCAAAAAATAGAGATTAAGGAAAAGCCACGCAAAAAAAGGAAGAATGTCGCAAAAACTGCAGCAACACCGAAGGCAGATGTAGTAAAAGACATGTGTGATTCAACTGCAGCAACTTCAAAATCCTGCAGGAAAGCTCTAAATTTTGACTTCGAAAATAATACATATGAAAGTGAGAGCAGCATGGTTTTTCAGCAAGAGATCTACAATATAAATGAGAAAGCTTTTAATACCACTTCAGACTACAAGGTCAAAGAGATGCATAGTGGAGAAAATATGAAGTATGATGCAAACTCGAGTTTGATGATCAGCAAGCAGGATGAAAATGCAGTAGAAAACCAACAACTCAGGAACACAGGTGATAATACACTTCTATTGAAAGAAAAGGTGACAAATCCTTTCTTGTCAGAAAGGGAATCAACCATAACCTTGTCAGAAACCACAGATCAGCAGAGACAAAAATTTCCGACCACTGAGAAAGGTCCAGCCCAAGGAAATTCTACTTTATGGCAGGAAAGAAATAGTGGGTGTGTGCAGCAATACATTAATGCAAATGAAATCGGCAACACTTTCTTTCAATCAGAAACATGTTTTGAAAAC
The DNA here is from genome assembly GCA_951804385.1 of Trifolium dubium. Classification (NCBI taxonomy): domain Eukaryota; kingdom Viridiplantae; phylum Streptophyta; class Magnoliopsida; order Fabales; family Fabaceae; genus Trifolium; species Trifolium dubium. The sequence continues at coordinate 29,270,637 of OX638074.1, forward strand.
TGTCAGGAGACAGGGGAACTGATTTTTGAAAATATGTTTGAGTTGCCTAACATTCTCTCCAAATCTATTGAAGCAAAGAGTTCCAAGAGAAAATATTCCAGCAGCACTAAGAACCGGCGTAACACATCCACAAATCCACTTGGTACTTCCTTGTGCCAAGATATTTTACAAGTGGATGGAAACTTCAAAGATGCAACTCTTGCCAAAGGTTTCTTGAAAAACAATAAAAGGAAAAGAACTAGACTTAATGCAAAAGTCTGTGGAGGATCTTCCAGTCAAATAAAGCCTAAAGATGATTCACAGAAAGTAAGAAAAGATGAAAAAAATGGGTTTCAATCGCATACCGAAGAAATCACCAACTACTGTATTGAAAGCAGTAGATTTGTAGAGAAGCGAAACAGTGGAGCTAGCTACGGTGATTCCTTTGCTATCTCAGGTAACGCATGTTTGATAAAGTAAAACTTTTCAGTAAATAAATAGTGATAATGATCAATTTCTTCATTTTCAGGAGAGCCAGACCAGATAAATTCCACCCTGATAGACAACATAAGTTGCCGACTAAATAGTCTCAATCTCAATGAGGGCAACACATCGGGGATGGAAGGGCAAAAGGCACTTGTCCCATATAAGGGAGATGGTTCTATAGTACCCTACCAGGAATCTGGATTTGAAAAGAAACATAAACCAAGGCCTAAAGTGGACCTTGATCCAGAAACAGAGAGAACCTGGAAACTGTTGATGGGGAAGGAAGAAAGTGAAGACCTTGGAGGAACTGACAAGGAAAAGGAGAAGTGGTGGGAAGAGGAAAGAAGTGTATTTCGTGGACGAGCTGATTCCTTCATTGCACGAATGCATCTTGTTCAAGGTACAAAACATCAAATTAAAGACCCAAAACTTGCTGATAATATGCCCCTGGTTCTCTGCAATTTATGATGTTTGACGCTGAACTTGTCATTACAATGTTATTCGAATGTGTGCATGTATCTATACATATATATTATAGGTTTTGGTAGGATAGTATACTGGATATATGATAGAACATGATAATATGTCAAGTATTAGCACTACTAGCACATAAGACTAATAACCCTAATATTTCTAACAATGTGAATTCTAACAGATTGTTTCTGAGTTGGGAGGGGAGGGATTGATTAAAAAAAAAAAAGGAGGATAGTTCCTCATCTTTCATGAGGGTTTACTTTTCTTCGTAAGACTATAATTAGGGAACTCAAAATATGAATTGAGGGAGGATTTTGAAGAGCTATGAAAATTTTCTCAAATCCTTTTCTACTTTTTATAATATTGTCATAACAAAGAAAATATTAGTTATAAGCCTTTCTCTCCTCTCCCATGCAAAAACACTTTCCCAATCACAGTGAGGGATTATCATCCCTTTCTCTACCCTCCCCCTTCCCCAAAGCCCTGCCATTTCTTTTCCTCTTAACTCTCAAGCAAAGCCTAAAGAGTGGTTTGGTTTCAAAGAAAGAAAAGAAAACAGGCAAAGGCACGTGGCTAAGAATTGACAATAAAATCCTTAATATGTCATTAGCATCTCTTTGACAGAAGACTTCGATATTCAAAAAGGATTAACAGCAAAAACAGAAGCCAGTAATTCATTGAAACTATACACTTGATTCCTGAAGTGCTCATTTGTCAGAATATATTTGTAAATCAAATATACCTCTATTATGCAGGAGATAGGCGCTTTTCAAAGTGGAAAGGATCTGTGGTTGACTCAGTGATTGGTGTTTTCCTCACTCAGAATGTCTCGGACCATCTTTCAAGGTAAGCTCATACATTAGCATTAGGTTTTTCCACTATTCACCACTCGTGATGTTTTGCCAAATTTGCTAATGCTAGTACACGATTATGTGTAAACCCCACAAAAACATTATGTTTCATTCCTCTTTTTGCAGCTCTGCCTTTATGTCTCTAGCAGCAAGGTTTCCTCTTAAGTCAAAAAGCAGCAAGAGAACCTACGATGTTGTTGTCACAAACACATTGGTTGAAGAGCCACAACTCTGCATAGTAAATCCAGCAGACACAAGAGCATCATATGGAAGTGGAACATTAAATCCATCAACCTACTATATTGACTTTCAGATGCCACATCATACAGGAGAGTTTTGGAGAGACAGTGAAACTTCAAGGATAGATGACAGCCTAATAAAGCTAAATAATCATAGCCCAGAGGAAGAAGTCTTATCATCACAAGATTCTCTTGACTCCTCAGTTACTCAAGATACCAGAGTTAGATCTAATTCAGAATCAGAAGTACTTAACAGTGGGTGTGAACCCAACAAGGCTCAGTTCTTAACTTCAGCAAATTCTTTACAGGTAGGAAAGACCACTATGTTTCAGGAATTTTACCATAGTGTAAATGGAGTATCACTGTTTGAAGAGAGAACCAATGGAAAGGTGCAACAACAACATGTGAAACAAAGTTCAAGAGTAGGCAGAAACGATTGTCACAGTTTCCAATCAGCATCTGGTCATCCCTGCAGCTCTGGTTATTCACAAAAGCAACAACTACATGTAGCTCCTTCAACAGACTATAAGTCATATTACTCATACATACAAGGTCTGAACCCTTTTCAAATGAATGGTGAAGATTTGTCTTGGCCTGAAACTGTTTCCATACACAATGAATTTCAAGACAACAATTATATGAGATTTGGCATCAAGGGAGTAGGAGATAGTGTGGATAAACCCACTGAGATGCAGCGTGGAAATGGAACATTAGGGTCTCCAGAGTTACCAACTATGAACCCTTATGGACCATTAAGCCAGCATTCAGTCCTTGTAGGAGACACTTCTCAATCTGGATCTCATACAATTTACACTCAACCTTCACGTAACCATCACCTTGTGGGTCCAAAAACCTTCCAAACAGAGGGCAGGACATATGAAGAGTCGTCAAATACTTCTCACATATTGGGAAAAGATCATGCAGAGAACAATCACAACAATATACTTGAGCATGCAGAAGAAGTTTTTGACAGTGAAAAAATTACATCCACAGAAACCAGGCAAGTATACTCTGATAATAGTCAGGCTGAACTGAAGGCAAAGAAGCAAGTCTATTCTCCAGGCCAAAAAGACAGAGAGGGAAAAATCAAGGTTCGGAAAGCAAGGAAAACGAAACCTGAGACCAAGAAAAAGCATGAAGATGACTGGGACAAACTAAGGAAGGAGGTACAGGAAAACAGGGTAAAGATAGAAAGGGGCATGGACACAATGGATTCACTGGACTATGAAGCACTAAGATGTGCCACTGTTAAAGAGATATCTGATGCTATCAAAGAACGAGGGATGAACAACATGCTAGCAGAACGAATCAAGGTATGTTATTGTTCAACCACTCAAATTTGTAGAATGCTGAATTTTAACTAAAATAAAATATCCTAAGATATAATTGGACTTCTGTTGTATTTCAGGAATTCTTGAACAGACTGGTTAAAGATCATGGAAGCATTGACCTTGAGTGGTTGAGACATGTTCCCCCTGATAAAGTAAAGTAAGCCGAAATCTTTTATCGCCATTAACCAATGTCCTTAAGCACTATCGTATGAAAGTTTCTATTTAGCAGACACTGCCAGCAAATAACAAATATAATGCAAATTAACCATGCCCTTTCTACTGGTTTTCATATTCAACATCAAATGCAGGGACTATCTGCTAAGTGTGAGAGGGTTGGGGCTAAAGAGCGTTGAATGTGTACGGCTTCTGACACTTCATCATCTTGCTTTCCCAGTAAGACTAATTCGAAATCCATTTCTTGTATATTACCATGCAAATCACTAAAAATCCTTGCAATAACATGTTCATGTGCCCATGTCTTGAAGGTTGACACCAATGTTGGAAGGATAGCCGTTAGACTTGGATGGGTCCCTCTACAACCACTTCCTGAAGATCTACAAATCCACCTCCTTGAAATGTAAGTATATTATGCCAACCAGATAGAAAATAAACATATCATGAATAGAAATTTCTAATTACTATGCCGTGCAGGTATCCAGTGCTGGAGTCTGTTCAAAAGTATCTTTGGCCAAGATTGTGCAAACTTGATCAAAGAACCTTGTAATATCATAACTTCCCTGAAATCTGCAAAAAAATATATTAAAAATAACTGCTTTATTATGGTAGCTGAATCTGTAACTAAAAGATATAATGTAATTGAATTGCAGGTATGAGCTACACTACCAGATGATTACGTTTGGAAAGGTATACATAATTTTCTTCTACATTTAATATGGAATTCACAAAAACATAGTTTTGGCACACTCTTGACATAAGAGATTAAAAGTAATTCATGTTCAAAATATGTAGGTTTTTTGCACAAAGAAAAATCCAAATTGCAATGCATGCCCAATGAGAGCAGAGTGCAGACATTTTGCCAGTGCTTTTGCAAGGTTAGCTAATCAGTATGTCGGTTGCATTAACATACTGCCATCACTTCTTTTCAAAAAAACATACTGCCATCAACTTGTTGCAAGATGCATGTGAAGCTATATATCAGCCCATTTCAAATTCTTCAACAAAAAAATCAAGACACAAATGTCTTTAAAATTACATCTGAAACTTTGAAGGCATAGCCAGTTTAAATGAACAACTGCCAATGTGTAAAAATAGAATAAAATAATCATGTCAGTTTCATGAGTTGATTCTTTTAACTGCATTATTCTAGTATGAAGTACATGAGAGACTTAATATATTTTATAAGTCAACTAACCCTTTTAGTACAGTGCACGACTTGCCTTGCCAGGTCCAGAAGAGAAGCAAATTGTGAGCATGCATGTTCCCATTGCAGATGAGAGACACCCTCCACATTTGAACCCACTGATCCTGCCTCTCCCTGGAAACAACATGAGCATAGAAGCAAGTCCTCAAAGTAGGCGGTGTGAGCCAATCATTGAAGAGCCAGCAACACCGGAACATAGTACAGAAGCATTAGAAAGTGACATTGAGGACTTCTTTAGGGAGGATCCTGATGAAAGTCCTAGTGACGTTGTCAATCTCGATGTGTCTAAAAAGAATGTACCGCAAGAACATGACGGTGACCAGTCTAAGGCCCTTGTTGCCTGGAATCCAGAGTCTGCTTTTATCCCTACAGCAAAACTGAAGAATGTGAGCCGGCTAAGAACAGAACACCAAGTGTAAGTACACGCATTGTATGCAGCAGCTCTAATTTCTAGACCAAGAAAAATTATTTCTAGAAAAGTTTCTTAAATGACATCATAGTAGTCATAGTCATAAGTAAACTCGTTAGAAATTCCTTGACTCTCTAGACTATATGACTGATCTTTTTTTATAATGGAATTCTTAATCATGCTTTATGACACTGATGCAGATATGAACTTCCAGATTCACACCCTCTGTTGGAAAAGGTTAGTTCTTCTTTCTTTTTTTACTCAAAAAAGCAATCATCAGCTTGGGATATTTTTTTATATTTGCTTGTTTTGCGAAAATTTACAGATGGATAAGCGGGAACCCGATGATCCAAGTCCGTATCTTCTTGCAATATGGTCACCAGGTTAGCAGATGATACCGTTAGTAATCTCAATTAATAATTAAAATATAATAGTTGCCAAAAGCTACCCCTATACTGAAATCAAAGCACAAGTACATCTAAAAAAGACAGATTGAAAATCAAAAATGAAGCATAGGCAAGATCATTACTGCGTGTATGCTAGATCAAAGTCAAATAATATGTTCACACCAATATTTATGACATTTGAATACTAGGTGAAACTGTGAATTCCATTGAACCCCCACAAACGAAGTGTGGATCACAAGACTCGACCAACTTGTGCAATGACAAGACATGCTCTTCATGCAACAGCATTAAAGAAGCTAATTCACAAACTGTGAGAGGAACACTTCTGGTAATGACTAATTCATGAAAGACACTATTTTCTAGGCCTTATATTAATTTCAATAAATATAACAAATGTTATTCCATATACAGATACCATGTCGAACAGCAACAAGGGGAAGCTTTCCACTCAACGGGACATACTTTCAAGTTAATGAGGTAAGTGCAATCTAGGTTTTGTTACTGTTCAGTTGTCTTAACAAATATACCCTTACTTTAAATTTCAATATTCACCATCAATGGTCTATAAAACCTTTTTTGTCATGAAGTTATTTGCGGACGATGCATCTAGCAATAAACCCATAGATATCCCTAGGGAATGGATATGGAATTTGCCAAGGAGGACGGTATACTTTGGAACCTCTGCATCTTCAATTTTCAAAGGTAGGAACAAAAAAAACTCCAAATGTCCATCTACTAATATCTATTCTAAGCCAGCTTGTCCAAGAAGTTAAATGTGCTCACTAAAAACTCTTACCTTTACTAGGTCTCTCAACGCAACAAATTCAGCATTGCTTTTGGAGAGGTATGCACACTATTTTAAAATGTTTGTTTTATTTTTTCTCTTATCACTTATCAGTTATCACACTGCAAAAATTTAATAGCAGAGGAAAGAATAAAACATTTCAACCGGTTGCCTCGAAGGAAATGCATGATATATATATATATAATGCAATTCCTGAAATTTGGACAACTACAATTCCTTGTACTGATGATGACTCTTTTGGTATATATAAGTTTTCTCTGTTATGCAATTGGTATACACAGATGTCATCATACGCCTTTCATTTTTCTTGTCTTTCAACATGGTTTCAAGAGGCTAACAAGAGAGAATAGTAACACATGAAACCCGGTGGATCTACTCACCCTTGGTGATTTTATTTGTTGCCAAAAGTGTGTTTCATCTCTGTTTTTAGCCTCAGCTCCTTTTTCCAGGCCATTTTTTTTAAACAAGGCACATTAAGCCATCACCTACACCAACATAAAGATTCCAAAAGCAAGCAATAAACCTCTCCAATCAAAAGATTGATCCAAGTGTGTGTGCGCGCGCGTGTGCATGATTCCGAAGTGACTGAATATCAGACTGATAAGTCAATAGTTCCCTAAAAACATCATGAGTGAGGGAACTCACATCATGAGTTCCCATACACATCTAAGAAATATCAATGTTCAATCTTGGTGTGCCTATTAACATTTTGATACTTTATTTCAGGATTTGTTTGTGTTAGGGGATTTGATCGAGAAGAACGTGCACCTCGTCCACTTTCTGCCAGATTACATTATATAGAAAGTAAAGTTGCAAAGACAAAAAAGTGAATACAAGAATAGTGGGACATGTTGCAAGGAAATTTACCGGCAAAAGCTAATATTGAAGATCAAACTGTCCCAACAGCAGATGGGATTGCCGCCAGAAGGACGGGAGATCAACAACTAGCATACTTTTATATCTTCAACTATTCTTCCTCAAACATGAAACAAGTACACAGCAAGAAATGAAAAAAGTACTCTTTTTTTTTCAGTTTTGAATATGAAATCTTGAAACTAGTTGCATTGACCTGTACATCATTTCTGTTCAAGCACAAAACTGCAATTCGTCAAAAACATGCTGAAATCATACCAAAGCATTTGTAACTATTGCATTATTTATCAATAGAATAGTTCATTGAATTGAAAACAATCATAAATTACAAAAATGAGAAATCAACCAAGGGTAGTTTACTCATGTATGTCAAGTTGGTTTGATTATTTTATTAAAATGTGCATAGTAAGTTGGTTGGAAATATCACAAGCGGAAGAACAATTTCTGTACCTAGCACAAAAATTCACCCAAACCAAAAAGAAAGAAACCAAACACCTGTTCCTCCTACGGCTTCCTCTCTCCACCTCACCTCCCCAAGGTAGGAGTCTGAGGAAGGAATCTTCTGGATCACAGATCACTCCCCCAAACTCCTACCTTTTCTAGTTATGGAGCCGACATCAATCATTTGGCGTGCGGAAATAAAGGTCACCACTCCAAATTTCCGCGAAAAATGGCATGAATCATAAAACTAATATCAATTATTATATATTCATATGCATCCCTAAACCCTAAACCAAACACGGCTAGATTTGCCATATAAGTATTAAAAAATAAAAAATAACTTCCTCACAATTCAGTCTAAGGTGGTACTCACTACTCACAATTTTATTCTCCGCTTCGCTTCCAAGCATCTATACAAAATCAAAGTTAGAAATCTCTACAAATTATCCCAATCACAAATCGCTTATACTATCAATAAAAAAAATTAACTAAATCAGCGTCAAACAAACACGAGCATAGCGTGAAAACAGTAATGTGAAGCTATTTGAAAAGAGAATGAACAGAGAGAACGAATATTAACTGTACCGAGAGGTTGAGTCTGAGATCTTCGATTTTGATTGGTAGAGAGAGAGAGAGAGAGAGAGAGAGAGAGGAAGAAGAGAAGGAGAAGAGAAAGAATTAGGGTTTGAGAGGGGAAACCGGGGAATGAAGAATAGGGAGATGAAGCATTGGGAATGAAAAAGAGAGAAAAAGGAGTGAAACGTGTGACGTTACTCGTTTGTCTTTTTTGCCGCCACTTTCTAATTTCCCTCCTTATTTTTTTATTTGCTTTTTTCAAATATCGTTTGCGTGTGTGTGATCGGAGGAAAAAAAATGTGAGGATAAGGCTTTGGTAACGGGTAATGCGGAAAAAGTTTGACTTTTTTGTTTTGGGTATACTTACACGATTTGATTTCTGTAGAGTTGATTTATATCGATTGGAACGAAGATTGTTTGTTGAAGTAAAATTGTTGCTTGTTGAAGATTTATTGTTGATAACGCGTCAATTTGATTGGTGTTTAAAAAAGACTACGGGTGTGTTTGTTTGAGCTTTAAAAAAAATTAGATTTTTCTTTTTATTTTTGAAAATAGATTTTATAGAATTGTTTTTTAAAATATTACAAATTTTTTTATATTTGTTTTTTTTAAATTGAAACATTAATTTTGACATTATATAACATAAACACACATTATTGAAGATCAAAACATAGTCAAAATCTCAATTTTTTCAAAAAGTTGTATTTTAAAAATGATTTTTATGAAAATCTATTTGAAATAGCTTTAAAATTAAGTGATTTTTTGAAATTTTGATATACAAAAAAAATTCGATAAAATGACGAAGTATCTAAAATAACATTTGAAGAATAACTATTCAAACCAAATTTTCATTTGAAACTTATATAAAAAAAAAAATTGTAAAATTTTTTTACACAAAAAAATCTATTTTATTTAAAGCTAAAACAAACGCACCCTACATTTCTTGTTGATTGGGATCAATTTATTTGGTTTACAAGAAAGATCACCTTGTTTGATTGGTTTATGGGAGAAGTTTTCTTTCTTATTGATATAATACATGAATTTGGTTGGTTCATGGGAAAGGTCTCTTCTATATTGTAGCGTCTTGTGAATGCTCACTCAGTCAGTCACTCGTGATTCTATTTATATGTGAAGTGAGTTTTTTTTAGTACAAATGCTAAATAAAAAGAAGCAAAAAGTAAAGTAGCGGCGAGGGTGCTGCGTCCACGTAGAGTCAGAATGCAGCAAGTCTTCCATTCCTTCAGGAGAGGTGTTCCAAATCTTCAATTTCAAATTATTACTAGAGCCAAATTTTGCTAGAAAATTTACACAAGCATTACCTACTCTTAGAGTATGAGACAAATTCACTACTGAATCCAAGTTTAACAACTCTTTAATGTTAGCAATCACAGGAGCATGTAAGTGAAATCTATTCATAGGCTTTGAAATAAGATCAATAACTATTTTAGAATATGAGTAACAACAAATATGGGTGCAACCATGTTGACAGGATATATGAAATAAGTTAAAGTTACCTTACATGCATGAAGACACTTGTCATTTGTCTTCCAAGTAAAATGGCAAGTGTCCCCCGCAATGCACGCACTACCACCATGTCTCTTGCAATGAATGCACCACAACACGTGTTACTCATGCACTTTGCTATTTATCATCATGTACACTTGTTATTTGTTTCCCATGCAAAACATTATGTAACCCATAAAACATCTAATTGGTTAAATTGACCGTGTTAGTAAGATGGATAATCAACTATTAAAATTTATGAAGATGAATAATCAATAAATATTAACCTATAAAATACGATATTTTTTTTAACTAAATAAACTCAAAAGTCTATTAATTAACAAAGATGGTATTAGAGTTTTGAATAGATTAGGGGCGTTGTTGAAACTTCACATAAAATCTTAATTTTTTGTGCTAATTAAGGTTACTATATTGTTTTGAACACCTAAAGAATCATTTAAATAATTAAAGGATTTACCATAATTTCTATGGGTAATAAAAAATAAAAGATTTAAATGTAATTTTAATTTCTCTATTTTATAAAATTCGTATTTTTGTTTTCTTTATTTTTATTTATGAAATTTTAGTTCTTTTATTTTAAAATTTAGACATTTAATCTACCACTTCATTCACCTTATCTCCAATTTTAATAATGCGTCACCTTACTAAATGCCGTGACACTTTATTTTTAAGTCAAAATAGAGGAATCCAAATTACATTATATTTAAGTCAAAATAAAACTCTATCGTAATACTCGATTGAATTTCGATTTCTTCATCTTGTATTCTCGTCTCATATCCACTTATTTAAATATCTATTTTACAATTAAAAATAAATAAATTAAAATTATTTAATTTCAACAATATGATCATTTTAAACAAAAAAAATGAAGAAATACTTTGTTCAAGACTCATCCACCTAATATACGCTGTGCTAGAAATTTATCATCTCCCATAATACTAAGAGAGTGAGACTGTGAGAGAAAAAAAAGGTGTGAACTAGAAATTTATCATCTCCCATAATACTAAGAGAGTGAGACTGTGAGAGAAAAAAAAGGTGTGAAGCGACCACAGTGGGAGTCGAACCCACGACCTTTTGATCCGAAGTCAAACGCGCTAATCCACTGCGCTATGCGGTCTTGTTATGATATGAAGTTGAAAGTACCGGTACTGAACATTTATCTATCTGCAGCAAATCGCACACACCACTAGTACTTAATTATTTGCCATGATGAGATTCGACCTTATTTATATACTACTTGACATAATATTGGACCCATGAAAAGTGAGAAGAATGAAGAACGGTTGGAAATTCTCAATACCAGATTATCCAATGATGTAAATAAAGCTCCATAATTAACATTTGTTTTATCTTTAATCATCATGCAAATTGCAAATCCATCATATAGTCTTCCATTTCCATATCATGACCCTACCCTTCTCAAAATTTCCGTACAATTGTAATCAACAAACCATGTTGTCCAGCTGGACTTTTGTTGTATACCTTTCCCATTTTGGCAAGAACAAACACATCTTTCTCATCTTAGACCACAATAGAAACACTTTCCATTTTACTTCTTACTTTTTCCACCTTTTAATTGTGCGTGCATATATATTTAACTAATTTAATTTGATTATTATGTATATAAAAGCAGGTGAATCTATTGTGAACCCACTTCTATATTATGTATGGTCCATGCTACATGCCTACATCATAATTTTCAAAGCCGTAAGATTTAGTGTATATATTCAATTGTTTCCCAACTCCTCATTGTGGAGCTTGTTTGTAAGTAGTACAAATTAATTAATTAATTATTAATTTAGTGTATGTTGCAAGGTAGGCATGTCAATTCTCTCTTTTATTATAAGTTTATCATATCAAGATGGTTTGATTATTTGTTAGTGTAAGTTTGGTCTCATTACAGAGTAGTAAAAATTGATTCTAAATATATATATAATTGATTTTGACCTATTTAGTTTTTCAAAAGTATGAATAAGTTTGTTTTCGTAATTGATTTTTTTGGTATATTTTAAAATTGATTTTACATAAAGGTAAAAAATTTATCTTTTAATTAAATCATTTTTTTTTAAAGCAAATCGAGCGTAGTAGAAAATGCGACACTCAAAATAATTTAAAATAAAAAAAGAAGAAAAAGATACAAGAATTGGGGGGAACATGAAACCAAACCCAGCCAAACACAAACAAGAGGTAAAAAAACCACACATGTTAATCCAGAGCAAGCAAACACCTCTTGCACAATCCAGTGAACCCATACACGGACCCGAAACCGAATTGCAAAAAAATGAGGTCTCTGAGCTGACAAGCATCGGAGTCGAATCTTTGAAAATGGGAATCAAACCCCGACCACCAACACGAATCAAGTCCAAACATCGACAATATTGCCACAACAAAATAAATGTCATTTCTAGCCAAACTTTCTGAAATTCAAACCAGAAGAATTGAAACGGATTTAAGACAAACCAAAAAAAATTGGCATGACAGATGCAACTTCTAAATTTTTGGACCTGCAAATCTCAATAGATTTCAAATCAAATCAGATAACCAAGGTCAAAAAAGCAAACCACTTATTTTTATATATAATTCAAATATATTGCTCAACTCACTTTATATAAATACATCCAAATATAAATCACTTAATTCACTTCAACTCGTTTGTAACTTTAGAAAAACTAATAAATACCATCAAATCAAAATTTCATACACACAACAATTGTAAAATTTCGGATTCAAATTCTTAAGATAAACCTTACGAGAATGTCGGTGTACGTTACTACAGGACTACTAATTACATAAACGTGTAAAAGAAAGAAGATGAATTTGAGGAATGATGACGTATATAATGGAGGTAAAGAGAGAGGCATGTGATACTAGTCATTAGTCACATGTTTGCTATAGCCAAAACAAGTATCATTACATTGATTCTCTTTGTTTGCTTATATTGCGCGGCTACGTCAATGTTATGTGGTTGCATGGCACAGCTTCAGTTAATTAAAAGGGCGTGACCTACAAACACTGCAAACCCAACAACTTGGTCAACAAACGTCTGAACTAAGCAATCAGTTATGACAATGATTCAGCAAAGCTAAGCTAAGCAAAGCAACTCCCATCTTTTTCCTGAACAAAAAATAATGTAATTGGACTTTGTCTGTAGTATTTGGATCCCCAAGAACAAGAACATCCTCTCCTCGGATCATATATCCCAAATAGAATGTCATAATCCCCCTTTATATATCGTATTCTAATTCAAATTACATAGTACTATAGTAGTACCATAATTGATTTGTTTGTGTTCTATAAGCATACATCTACGTACATTTCTATGAACTATAATTACTTTGTTTTGTTTGACAAAAATAATGGATAATTATAAGTTAGTTTATAGTGAATGAGTTTATAAATTATAGCTTATAAGATAGCTGATAGTGTTGGATTTTATGGATTAACCTTAATCAATAATTAAAATAATAAGTTATTATATCAACCTATTTATATTCTATTATGATATATTGCACTATACTCTAATAAAAGGATAATTTATCTATTAGGCTGTAATTGAGAATAACCCGTGATGGGTTGGGTTGTTCTCACATGTAGGCCTGTTGAGAGGTCTCTGCCTCCACTGATGAGTATATATATTAATCATCCCATTAGATTAACATTAACTCTTGACAAAACAAACTCATCTCATCAGTGAGAGGTAGAAGAACTCTCAACCCTAATTTCTTGGTTCCTTCTCATTCAATCCCTAAGGCTTTGTTTGGATTGATGGTAAGTGGTGGAATGGGATGGTATGGGATGGAATGGAATTAGATTCCATTGTTTGGTTTTGCAAAATATGAATGGAATGGAATGAAGTGGGATGGAACTCATTCCATCCAATACCACTCATTACTTCAATTCTCCATTCCCCCCAATTTGGGGTGTATGTGATGGAATGGAACACATTAATTTCATAATTACAATTTTATCATTGATTTTATAATAATACATTGTTCTCACTTCTCATTCTTCCCTCTCTACCGTTGCTTCTTCTTCTTCTTCTTCTTCTTCACTGTGTTGTTTGCTCTTCTCCTATTTGTTTGCTTCTTCCTCTCGTGCTTTTCTTTCTTCACCACCAGTGTACTCCAATTGAAAAAACTTGATTTTGTTTTAATTTTTCTTCTTCTTTATGTTGGTTTTTTCTCTCTGCTCTGTTTGTGCTATGTTTATTTGATTAATGATATTCTATTTTTTGTGTGGTGTGTGGTTGATATTTTTTTATTGTTGTGAGTAGTGACTATTTTTTTCCGTCAAAAGTGAAATGGAAAATCTGAAACATGGACAACAAAAATAAGAATTAATAGTGCAGTATGTTTTATTTCCTCTACGTTTTGTTAGTTATTTTTTCCTGTATTTTTTTTGTAGTTTATTTATTATTTTATTTTTTTGTAGTTTATGTTAAATTAAGATTGTGAAACATGTTAGTTGAATTGGGTAGAAAATTTAACATATTAGTGTTTTGTCAATAATAAAGGATAAAATTGGAATAAACAAGTTATAAGTCATTCCATTTCGTCCACTTCCCAAACAATGGAGTGGGAAATCAGCTCCGCTCCATCATAACGTATCCAAACAGTGGAAGAGAATCTTTGTTCCATTCCGCTCCGTTCCATTCCATTCCGCTTCATTTCATTCCGCTCTGCTCCGTTACTTTTAAATTATCCAAACAGAGCCTAAGGTGAAAGGTGCACAACTTTATTTCTTAATTTATCTGATGTAGATATATATGTTATAATTTGTATCTAAGATCTATATTGGCTATTCTTGTATATTTCCTTCAGATAGTTGATAAGATAACTGATTGAATTTATAGTATTTAGTAAAATTAGCGGTAATATTGAATTATTGATATTAAATGACATAAATAATATACGTATATATAATTAATATTTAATTTTGTTTTAAGTAAGATGATAGGAATAAAGCTGAAAGAAAAAACAACAAACTAAAAGTTATAAGCTATAAACCAATTGAACTAACTTATTAAAATAAGTTAAAAGTTAGTTAAAATAAGTTATAAATCAAACATGACTTTTTTGACATTGCAAAACAAATCCACTGAATTTGACATTGCAAAGCAGATCCATTGTGTTAATGTTTTTATAACAGGTTAGTTGATTCTCTACTGTGGGAAACTCTTCAAAATTTTTTGTAGTGGTTGAACATTTACTCTTAATTACATTTTTTATTAAACACATTGTTCTTGTGGAAAATAAATGGGAGACAATCTCTTCTCATTTTTATAGATATATCCTCTTTTATGTATCTCATGTAGAACTGTCAAATGAGTCGGCCCAACCTGTGAAGCTTTGTATTATTTATGGGTCAGATTAGTCCGGTTCAAATTTAGTGAGACCGGTTCGACTCTGCAAAAGTTCGGCCTGGCCCGATGGGTTTATGGGCCGACTCGATTCAATTTATATTATTTTTTTCAGTTTATTCGATCTTACTCAATACTCAAGTAGGAACATTGAGTATTAACCCCAAAATATAAAAATCACTCCTATCAAAAGATATATAAAACATACACCTATCACAAATAAGTGAATAACTACTAAAACACTATTTAGCTTAACAATCAGACGGACACACATTCCATTCATATAAACGACGAGAAGAATTATATTTCTTTGTTAACAACCATTTCTAAAACTTCTAGCTTGTTCCTTTCTACTATATCACGATGATGTATTATATATGTATCAAATTAAGTAGTACTGTACTCGTGATGACTAGCTACTATTAGTTGTTTTACAGATTTTTATTTTTCAATACAAGTAGTACTAGTACTACTCACTCAATAATTGGAAACAAAAGCCAATTCATCTTGAATTTTTAAATAAATTAATAGGTTTAGTACAATTATTGATCATCAAATCATCCCATTCAATTAATGACCATCAGGATTGGCATTGCTAAGTCAACATCACATTTTTTGTCTTTCTTGTCTTCTGTAGGGATGAGTCCTAATTCTAACTCCATTTGAGGTGAGAAGTGTCGAGGGTATGAACATGTTTTAGAGGAGTCTTTTATCCTGCTAAATTAAAGTTAAAGGCGACCTTAGGAGTTGGAGTAAAGAGGTGTTTGACAATATAAAGTTGATTAATATTGAAACTCTTATTGAAGAGATTAAGGTGTTATATCTAAAAGGTGAGCAATCTTCTAATATAAAGTTGATTATGTTGTGGCAAGTGTGAGTAAGTCTCACATTGTTTAGAAAAGTGGAGGTTGAAAACTTTATAAGTAGAAAGACCCATAAACTCAATGCCTTAAGGTTTTGGGTAAGAGTGTGGTGGTGTCCAACACTTGTATCGTTGTTCTAGACCCAATGTGAATGATCCCCGGCTGCCCCCTCGATGTCCCAACAGTGGTATCAGAGTAGATGGTTATAGATCGGGCTCTACGGTTGGAGAAGCTTCCGCTCGAGGGGGAGCATAATGAATTGAAGACTCACACTTGAGGGGGAGAATGTTGTGGTAGGTGTGAGTTGAATCTCGTTTTATCTCTGCACTCTTTTTCCTTTCATCAAAGTTTTATCCCTTTGTGTTTTCTTTGATAAATTTTTAATGAAGCAGATAGTTTTTTACACGTTGAGTTTTGGTCCTTTCTTTTTTATTTTATATATTTCACTAGAGTATTTCTTGATGATTTCTTGGGGGTGCTATCATATAGTTTGGATGTCTTGGACTTCACTTTTATACTCCTATGGCTCTTTAAAAAAAAGTCTCTATTATTTATCCCCCATTTATGAGATAAGTATCAAAAGGGGCTTAGGTGATCCTCTAAGTCCCTTTTTTTTAATATAAGTTTATCATATATTAATAATTGGAATTAATACAAATTTAACCTACCATCGAACGATAAATACAAGTAGTACTACTCTATCTGATGAATACAATAAGGATTGATACAACAATGAAAATATCAAAAAATATGCCCCCACATTATCCACTTACATGTTTAGCACATTTTTTTTTATAAAATCCACTTCCAATACACTAGTTGGTTTCCTTTCAAAAATTATTTCATTTCGCACCGTTCATAGCACCTAAATGACCGCATACCAATAATGTCATACCATCAACACGCCTTGACGACCCTTCTTAGTTACCCTTTCCAAAAAGGAAAAGAAAGTCATCCCACATAGAAAAATAGATTATTATGGCATTACCGTAGTAATCGCAAACCACTTATGAATTACATACACAAGACGAAAAACACCTGGCAAACAAGTGTTTTTCCATTTCACGAGCCACCCCACAATTTGTACACATATCCGCCTCCTCTCCTTGAATTACGTACCTCCTAAAACACAAGACCACGATTCCGCGCCTATTAATAATGGTAGCCGCATCAACGACCTCAACAAGATGGGAAAACAATAGTTCATCCCAACTATATAAATTTCTTCTCCAGGTAAGCCTCCACCCTCCACTTGAGGTCTCACACATATGCACTATGTGGATGATACCATCCTAAAAAGAATGTATGTGAAAAATCTTTGAACTCTAAAGATAGTCATGTTTGGCTCTAAGTTTGTTTATGGGCTTCGTGTTAACTTTGCTAAGAGTAATGTCATATTGTCGTATGTATTATTAATGTGGATAGTGAATTTTGGTATGACAAAGCCATTCTTGAAATTGTAATTAAGGGGAAACAGATTAGAGATATAGTCACTGAATTGATGTAGTTAGTGTAGTCATCACATTTGAACTATTTGATATTAATATAATATCACACAGTCCAAATCTTAAATATATTTTAACTTTTTATTTAACACAAAATTTAAAATTGAAATTTGAACTGTCTAATTTTGATTAGACAATTGTAAAACCACTAAATGTATGAATTTTTAACTGCACCGAATTCATATCCTAAGTAAAGTTGTATTGGTTCTCTTTGAAGATTACCAATGATGATGACTAATCCTCAAAGACAGTCAACTTAATTAGGAATCTCACTTTTACATCATTACTAGAGGTTTGCGGGCTGAGACTTATCTACTTGGATTATTTTTTCTACCGACGCCCTTTCACTTTTGACTCAAGGAATTGTACTTTAGATTCTGATGGGCTGATTATTTTTGATTCGAGATCGAAAATTAGTATTCAGTGTTTTTGTTGGCCGGGTTGAGGTTTCTCTGTTAATCCGGAAGCTGAAGAGTGTATTCTAAGAATGATATTATTATAAGTTACTCTCTTTTAGTTTTAGGTGGTGAATGTTTTAGTTTTTTCATTGATTTTCCATGTATTTCGGCACCTTTGTATTGTAATCTCCTCTTTTATCGATTTATGTTTGTCTCGACCAAAAACTTTGTTTTATTAATAATATTTACCGTTTACAAAAAAAAAGAGTAACAAGTATCAATATATTATTGTCGACGGTAGAATTGTCGTTTCCTTCTAAACTCTAGTATCTATCAACCATGTACCATATTGCCACAACAATGAATTGCCTATTAACTCCAATGTACTATTATGCCTTTGCAAACACACCTTCACAAACGTACAAGTGCCTCTGGCTGGCTACTAAAAGGCCCAGAATCTAATGCTAGTAACAGAAGCAAAGCTTGCAAACGCGAATGAATGTAGAAAATGTACAAACAACAGATTTTTCAATAGTATCTTAATTAGTAGAGACAGACACATACATATTATGCAAACAAGACTTATACACAAAATTTCTTATTTTGCATACTTCATATTGAACTTGCATATATATATTTACATCTACTTTATAGGAGTAGTATTTTTTTTCAAAGAAAGTTTAATTAAAGAAATGTGCACATATATATGTTTAGTTATTGCTAATATTTTATTTTTGAACGGCAAATATATTATTATAAAAAATCAAATTTTTGTATAAATCGAATAAAGACCGGCATATATAGAGCTACAAACAAAAACATTTTTATAAACGAAACACTAATGAAATACTAAAATAAATACTTCTCCGTCTCAAAATGTAAGAGAAAAAAATTCAATTTTTTTGTCCCAAAATGTAAGAGAAAAAGTTGAAACATTTATCTTTTAAAGAAAAGTTTATTCTCTCTTACTTTTTCTATAATCAACAACCAATAAAAATTGTTTTTACATCTTTCCATACAACTTTTTTCAAAAAAATATACTATTAATCATTATATTTTACTTTTTAATAATAAATGTGATTTTTGTTTTTTCCCTTACATTTCAGGACGGAGGGAGTATTACCTGATAGAAGTCTATTTTTAATTACTGCTAGTAATAACATTTAATATCTATTTTATTGTATATAGTAAGCTTTAAGCCAAGTAAGAACTAAGCAAAGTATCCTACTAGACAAAGATGGTGGTGTGAATAGTAAATAATGCAATATAAAAAAGTTAAGCCTCAAATACTGTACATGCGTCACTCGACCAATGCAGTAGTATGCTGCAGTATATATGCAGGCATATAAAATTTTCATCGTGTGATGTTCTGACACCTGTCTCTTTACCATTGGTGGACATAACATTAAAATCATAACATTTGCCACCATCCAACTCAATCACTTTCTTTTTTCTTCTTCTCTTTTTTACCAAATCCAACTCATCACTTGCTCTATTGTTTTATAAAAAAAATGCAAATGAATCTAATCAACTTTTTTAAAACGATAAAAATTTATTTTAATGGAAAATTTCTATTTTTTCTTCTTTCTTTAACGTTTTTTGTTTGAACAGCGAATAATATTAGAGAAAGAGAAAGTATAAGAGAAATTCTACCCACTTGACAATCAACAAAATTATATCCGACTAAGTGATCTATTTAAAAATGAAATTTAAAACTGTTATATACCATTCATAAAATAAATATTGTGTCCGTCTTTTTTTACGGATACAAAATTGACCAATTCTACAATGTCACCCACTTCAAACAATTTATCACCAAAAACTTTTTCATTCCTAGCACACCACTTTACCCACACATAATAAATTTAAAGTATTGTACTAAACTTTTTAAGGACATTTGGTAGTACTATTTTTTATGTTGGTAATCAAGTATATAATATAGAATATTGACAAGTGATATTCCAATTCATTACAATGTTGGAAAACACAGAAAGAAAAAGTATCGATAATAAAAAATTTGAATTCTTAATAAAAAATTGCTTATTAAAAAAAAAAACATGCCAAACTTAGACTGCAAAGTCACACGTAACAAACAAATGACAGATACAATAAATTTACAAGAAATAACGTTTAGTTTCGCACTAGAACCCTACATCTAAGCAGATAAAATTCATCTAATTAAACAAACAGTCTAGTTGATTAACACACCATTCATAATAAAAACATAGTCAATGATCCTTTCTTGCTGCTAATACTCCGTCACTTCCACGGTGTTACGTTAAATATGTCCACTACAATTAGAAGTAGAAGCTTATGACCGATTTTTATGTCTTTGTAAGACAATGACATAATTTATTTTTAAACAACAAAAATATTATTAATTTTTTTGAACAATGATGACACAATTAATTAGTAACATTTTGACAAAAAGAAAAATACAAATGAATTTTCGAAACACATGTACCTTCACCTATAAAACTTCATGGTGGCAAAGAATATTTTATGATCAGTAGCGGAGTTTGAAATTTTTTAATTTTGGATAAAATTTTAGTTTAATAAATAAATATCAGTTTTATTTTATTAATTTCTAAAAATCTTAATTTTGCCTTAAGCTAATTCTAAAAATATTAATATTTTTTGCCGAAATCCGGACATGCCGGACCTTAACTATGCCCATATTTATGATAATTAAAAGAGTGAACAGAACCATAAGAGCACTAGTTATAAAGCAAAAGTAAAAATTTTAAATTAAAAATAACAATTTTCAAAAAAATATTCTATACATGTTTCTTATAACAAATACTATACCTAGCATTTTTTTTAACTAGAAAACAAGCTTATAAAATAGTACTCCCTGTAGACTGTAGTATTTCACCTTACCTTACCACACACACAAAATCAAATGGATATAGTATAGTATGGGAGAGGTTTTGACGCACTAATTCTAACCGTCCAATCAAAAACAAATCATTAAGATTAAAGTTTGTGTAATTAAATTCTATCTATCGGATTAAACAAATTAGAGTCGTTCAATCTATTATACATTGTTGAGATATCTACTGTGTGCTGATCAAGATCTGCATAATATTTTACTCCCTTCATTTCTAAATAACTTACATTATAAAAGTTATATATTATAAAAGTCAAAATATATTATGTTTTTCAATGTAATATTTTTATTTCTGGATTCCTTAACATATACCTTTAGACACATGTTAACAAGATCCTATAAAAAAAATTTTATTTTAAAAATATTCATCAAGACAAATTGAAAAACATCTTATATATTAATATTTACTTTTATATATTAATAAAAATATAAAAATATATTTTGAAAATATTTTACATCTTAACATATCCCATGAGCTTAGCTCAATTGGTTGGACATATTGCACGGAAGTGCAGGGACCGGGTTCGAACTCAGTATGCTTACTTATTCTACTAGAATTTCTAACCATTAGGCTATCTAACCAAAAAAAAAATATAGTCAAAGTTGATTATATACGCACATAATTCAAACTAGGGATGTCAACAGGGCGGGGAATGACCGGGGAAGTTTTCTTCCTCCATCCCCATCCCGTGGAACATTTCTTCTCCCATCCCCATGGATCTCCACAGTATCCACAGAGCTCTACGGACATAAAATATTAACAAAATTGATATACTTTTAAATCAAAAAGCGACAATAATATATTGTTTTTTGATCATTTTTTTCTAAAAAAAATACATATATTTTATATCTTTCATTTTTTTAAAATAAAATTACATTTTACATCAATAACAAAAAACTGAAAAAAGACTTTTTAATATTTCTTTTTGTAAAACAAATAAATATTCAATTGAACTTGTTGCCACCATACATAATCATTATCTTTATAACATATCAATTATTATTTTTCATTAAAAAGCATATAAAGTTATATTATTATATATAATATATAATTTAAATAATATGGTCGGGGGATTTCTCCCTTTATCCCCACAGGAAAAAAAATCTATAACCTTGAATTTCTGTACAGATAATCATCATGAATAATTGGCTATCAGATACAAATTGATATCCTTAATTCAAACGTCAATTAAAAAAAGTACAGAGAGTGAGAGTATTTTATTTTATACTATCTCCTTGCTAGGTTTGAAAGTATGGCTGAAAGGAGAAATTGTAAATATAAGCTTTCCATAGAAGCCAATACAAAGTACTCGAGTCTTTTCTACTTAAAAAATCATGTCCTTTCCTCTCTCTCTCTCTCTCTCTCTCTCTCTCTCTCTCTGAGACTGAGGCTGAGCTAGAGAGATAGATGAGTCTAACTTTTAAGACTAGCGGTAGACTCGGATCCTGTCTCCTTTCATTTCACACCAAAAATTTAATCAAATAAATTAATTAAAAAAATCTCATTTCTTCTTCAACCTTCTCTCTCTCTCTCTCTCTCTCTCTCACAGAACATGACTGACCCATATGGTTTACCGGAGGATCTCCGGCGGTTAATATCATCCTCAAGAAACACTCTACCTCAACCAGAACCACCATGTCTTTATGGTGGTGCAGGTTCTTCTTCTTTTCCTCCACCACCAAACTACTGCTATGACTCTCCTTCTATCATGGTTGGTGATGTTTTCTACCCTCACACTCACCATAACTATGTCTTCTGCAACTGCTCATTCATCAGATCATGCTACTGCTTCTGCTTCTGCTTCAGCATTTTGTATAGATAATAATAATAACAAAGCTTGGCTTGGTAATTTTGATTCTTGTAACAATAATAGATGGCCAAGACAAGAAACTCTTTCTCTTCTTGAAATCAGATCTCGTCTTGATTCTAAGTTCAGAGAGAATAATCAAAAAGCACCTTTGTGGAATGAAATTTCTAGGTATAGTTATATATATTACTGTCTTTAATCACTTTTTGTCTTAATCACTTGTTTAGCAAAAAAAGCTATTTATTTTTATTTTTTTGAGGTAATATTTTTGGTGATAATTACCTTTTTTAATGAAAATGACAGGCTATTTGTATGAATATTACATAAGGGTTACAGCTAGAACTGAAGATCCATGTGTTTTTTTTGTTTTGTCTAAGAAGAAATTTCACTGACTTTTTAGTGTGATGAGTTCTTTGTTTGTTGCACTGGTTTTTTCATGATAAATCATTTTGCAGGTGCAAATTAAGGATTTTTTTTTTATGAAAGACTGACTTTGTTTTGTATTGTTAACCTAATTTTTTTTCTTCTAGCTCAGCTAGCTATATAGCTAGGGCTATTGGAATTTTGTTAATTCAAATGCATAGATTTGATGTTTTCTGACATCTTTAATGAAAGATCAGAATGTTTTCATTATTTTAATTCTGTTGTTTTTCAATAATTTATAGTACTACTACCAATATTAATCATATCACATGATTTGAAAACAAATGTGAAAATATCATCATGTGGTGTTGTTATGCTTCATTAATTTAGTTACAATATCTTTTTTATGCTTCAAAAGGAGGGCATTATTAGAGTACAACTTTTTACCCCAAGGTTTCAATGAAAGTCACTTATTTCCTCTTTTTTTTTTTTTAATAATAACATCTTTCCTATTTCTCATATCACACAAATTCTCTATTTGTAACAAAAAAAAAAACACAAATTCTCTATATTACATTGGGAGAGAGGAAAGGGTTTTGTAAGAGATTTGTTGAAATTTTTATTTTTTATAATATTGTAGAAAAAATTGTAACCAATGTGGTTGGTATTGATATCAATTGCAATCTCATATACTATTATTAATTAAAATGATACTAACTAATAACCTCTTTAGAACTATTTTTAAGGAAGATTTGATTTTGTTCTACTTTGATGTTACAAAGTTAAACTATTACCACTGAGTTTATACTTCTTCGATAAATGTTGTTCTGTTAACAACATTGAAGATATATAATTTCGTCGCTGTCTAAGAATATATGGATCGTTCAAAATCTTTTCTTAACTCAATTTTGGTGATTATATAATATTTAGCATAATATATCTTTGTGATCTCCTTAGCTTGTTTAATTTTTAGGATAATGGCTGAGGAATTTGGATACCAAAGAAGTGGAAAGAAATGCAAAGAAAAGTTTGAGAATTTGTACAAGTATTACAAGAAAACCAAAGAAGGTAAAGCTAGTAGACAAGATGGTAAACACTACAGATTCTTCAGACAGCTTGAAGCAATATGTGGAGAAGCCTCAACTTCTGACAAAACCACATCTCATGTTGATGCTGTTGTTCCTACTCAAACTCCAAATTTCACAATCAACCAAGAAAATCTTAATGGTGTAATTGATCATAATTTGATCAATAATCTCAAGTACTCAGAAAGTCTAAGTTTCTCGAATTCATCTGAATTCGAGACATCCTCATCTGAAAACAACGATGAGGATCTCTCGGCTATTGCGCACACAATGAAGTCGTCAAAGCAGAAAGGGCTAGACAAAAGTGATAGGAAGGTAAGGAAAAGTTGGAGAGGTAAAGTGGAGGAGATTGTAGATTCTCACATGAAGAAGATTATAGAGACTCAAGATGCTTGGATGGAGAGAATGTTGAGTGTTGTTGAACAAAGAGAACAAGAGATGGCATTAAAAGAAGAAGAAAGGAAGAGAAAAGAGTCAATGAGGTTTGATCAAGAAATACATAAACTTTGGGCTAAAGAAAAAGCTTGGGTTGAAGCAAGAGATTCAGCATTGTTAGAAGTTGTAAAGAAACATATTGGGATAGACATAGAAGCATCAAGTAAGAATGAAAATAATAATACAAATTATGAATACCCTTTTGGAAATGTTGATCATGGATGGACAGAAATGGAGATATCAAGTTTGATACAACTAAGGACTAGTTATGAACATCAAGTAAGAGAAAAAGGGTATTTGGATGATTGTGTTTGGGATGAAATAGGTGAAAAAATGGTGTATATGGGATTTAATAGGAATGGAGTTGAGTGCAAGAAAATATGGGATGAGATTAGTGTATCTCTAAGAAGGACAGTGGATTGTGGAGTCAAAATAACAAGACCTTGGTGTTTGGGACTTAAGGTGACAGATGATGATGACATTTGAAACATATACCATGCATATCTGAGTTTTTGGGTTCTGAGCATGAAAAAGAGTGATTATTAACTTGCAAATTTGGCCAATTTGAAAAAATCACAAGGTGTAAGACTCTAGCTATATATTATAGGCCAAGTATTTTAAGTTTAACTATGTGTGCAGGACTAATGTTGAAACCCTTCATTTGTTATCGTCGTAAAAGTTCAACATTCACGAAACATTAATATTGAAGACTGTTGGATTAAGATCGGATATGATAAATTTTAAAGTTGAAATTTTAGTTTTTTAAATCATAAATTATTCATTTGAAATCTGCATTAACCTATCTTAATTCAACTGTCACCAACATGATGATTCTGTGAATGCAAAATTTTGGCGACAGTAGAAAATTCAATTTCTTGTGAGTGTATAAACTCATTGACATTTGTTGTTTAATTTTATTGACATCAAATACTTGAGTTGTTAATCATGTATTATGAATTATATTATATATTAAATTTGTAAGTTTGGATGTTTTAATTGTTTATTACGGTTTATTATTTATATATGTACGTGATTTTCTAACATAAAATGGCCATGTTTTATTAATGTGAGTTTGACATATTTATGAGAAGTAATTGAAATTTTAATAGATATTTCAATTTAGAATTTGAACAAAATCATGGTGACATTGTCAAATTTAAAATCTATTATATCCGATCTTAATCCAACAATCTTCAATATAATGAGATCCACATCATTCGTCAACTATTGAGTAGAGATTGAAATAGTTTTATTGATCACGACTATGAAGAGGAGAATGCGTGTGCTAGCTAATCTTCTGGCCAAGATGAGAGCGTTAGCGAAAACTGACCTTTGATGGTGCTTGAAGATTCTCCTTCTCATATGTCTGGTGCACTTTCAAGCCGATGCGTATTAGTATCTATCTTTTCTTAGGGAATAATCCTTTTGTTTTTTTTTTATTTTTCTTATCTCTCTTGTAACGGAATAAAAAAAAGCGGTGCTCGATCTCATCTTTAATTTCTACCATCTTTTCAATAAGAAAAAAGAAAATATTTGTTTACGTAGTTTTATTTTTTGGATAGATTATTTACATAGTTAATTAAGAAGGAAGAACCTTCAAATTTAATCTTGGTCTTCTTAAAATGAAAGTGACGGTGACATGATGTATGTATATTCCATTACTAATAAAATATAAAATAAAAAAAACATATTGAGTCAAAAAGAAAAAAAAACATTTGAATTTTTTCTATATTTTTTATCTATATATATTTCGCGACAATAAGAGAGTATATATTTTTCTCAAGAAAAAGAGTAATAAAAAAATGAAAAAAATACTTTTTAATATTTTACTGAGTTTGTCTAATATTCATCTTTTAAAAAGAATTTAAGAGCAGGTCATTATACTTTTAATAAAATTTTAATTTTATAACAATAAAAAAATATATAATATATCCATATTAAGAGTGGATCAAAGTCCATATAAATAATATCGCTCCAATATTATTCTAATAAAAAAATATAATATATTATCTGACCTTTTGCAAAAAAATTATATGACCCAAAAAAAGAAGACATAGAGGCGTTAGTAAATAGACATTTATTTATTTTTATTATAAGAAAATAGTAAAATATAATTGACGAGAATTAGTAAATACTCAAAATTTATTACCATCATAGTTAATTTCATAGTAAATTAAGGTATCTGACTTAAGTAGTTAATGAACTTCATCAAAAAGTAAATTTGAGAATATCCGAATTCAATTTTTGACTAAACAATTTTTTCATTATAAAGAATGTAATGACATTGTATTATAAAAAAAAAAAATCTCATCATAGTAAATCAAATATTATAATACAAGCTAAAGAGTACGTATGGTACTCCAATATAAAAATATTATATTTATATTTCTGTCATGTCATGGTAACAAATGAATTAAGATCACGACAACATTTTAATTTTATCAATTATTTCCAAAATATTTCACCATTTTTACATTAAACTATCATCATTTTGTTCAAATCAAATGTATGAAATAGTTATTTATAACTGTATCGAAGTTTGAACTTCGATCTTTCTCTATTGTATGTGTGTAAAATAGAAATTCTTCCTAATATGCTAATAGCCCAGCAAGAGACATATTGGTGGTGCATATCATAGAAAATTAAGGGACAACAATAATGGGATCCAAGTAGATGAGAACAGAACAGAACAGTGAGAGCTCCACCATATATCCAACACATGAAACACTACTACTAGCAGTCACTAGAGACATCTTTATTAATTAGGGAATTAAAATGATTATTTTGTGACAACACAAACATTAATAGCGTTTTCTAAAGAAACATAAGAGGGGAGGATAAAAAAAAATAAAAATATGAAGCGACCACAGTGGGAGTCGAACCCACGACCTTTTGATCAGAAGTCAAACGCGCTAATCCACTGCGCTATGCGGTCTTGTTGTGTTATGAAGTTGATAATACCAGTACTGAACTACACAACCCAATGAATGATGTGTCTCACTGCTACTTTTGCTATGATGAGACAAGTTTTTTTTTTACAATGTGACAAGTTTATATTATGCGTAAGTTTGTTTTTATTATTGAATCAATAAATCTCAATGATGTTAGGTCAAAGAAAAATATGATGCTTGTACCAAAAAAAAAAGAAAAATATGATGTGACTTATTGATTTAATGATAAAAAAATATTTTTTTGTATGGTACAAGATAATATTATTTGAGAAAAATAAATATGCATTGACAATATAAAACTATGTACATATTACAATATACTAAGTCACTTCACTTTATTGATATGGCATGAAGTTTTGAATCATAATTGAATATTAGTGTAAAATTAGTTTTGCACCAACAATACATATCATTTAAACTTATTGGTTTTACTAATCATTAATTGGTTCAGTGGTGATTGACGCTGAATTTGGTAGAGAAAACCACAATTCGATTCTCCGCAACTGCGATCTAAAAGAGGCTGAAACCACTTGATGCATGAACTGACCCCGAAGACCCGAACCAGTTTAAACTGGCGGTGCAAATAAAAATATAAAATAAAATAAAATAAACTTATATGACTTTTGTACATAGTAAACAAAACTACCAAACAATAGATAAAATTAGTACTCTGTTTTTCCCTTCTTCCTCTGTTGGGACATTTTTTTTTCTCTCTTCTCAACTTCTCAACACAATTTTCTTCTTCTTTTTTATGGAAAAAGAAAGATACCTTTACCTTTTAATTTAAAAGACAAATCAAAATGTGTTATTTGCCTTCTAGTCTTACAGTCCTTCTAGTATGAAAATCTCAGAATTCCACATTTGACAATTTGGGCCTGATCCAAATTTTGCATGGGTCATTCCTAGTACAACCAAATTGGTATTGCTAGCCAAACATTAGTATAATTGTACCCTTAGAATTGAAAATTTCTTATCTATCCCCCTCACATTCTTTTCCCCTCCCCTAATTATTATTTTTGCTCTTAAATATGAATTGGGGGTCTTTACGAAAAATTAGGATTTTGTGAAGTTTGTGCGGGGTTTTGAAGGTGTAGGCAAAAATTCAGGTTCTACGTATTAAATTGAAGGGTAATTTGGAATTTTATGGAGGAATTAAAGAAGTGTTGGGGGGCATAAGAGAAAATTTTCTTACAATTTAGATAAAAACATATTAACTTGAAAAAAATATTTTGTTCTCAAAATATTTTCGGTACATAGTAGCTAGCGCAATAGCCACTTGAAGCAATTTTTATAATGTAGAAAAGTTTGAACTCTAAGAGTTACTTTTACTTTTACAAGGATGTTTCAAATTATAATAAAAGTGATTCTTACAGTAAAGAAAAAAGATTTTTTTGAACATAAAAAATTATGAACCATAAAAGTGACACTTGTACTATTGATATTTTTTTTTCACTGTAAAAGCCGTACGATTTTTTTTAAATTACTACTATAGAAGTTAAAATTAAAATTATTGCAATGAAATTCCAAAAATAAATCATAAGAAAGTAAAGTCAGATTAAGAATTGTTTCATCAAAAAGTCGAATTCAGGTTCTTCCAAAATTTGACTTTTAGGGGATGCTTATTAAGAGTACAGTGTCTTAGTTAAATTAGCGATGTTAATAAGATATGTTTGAAAAAGGTACTAAATTACAATAACTTATTTTTTACTAAACTAAATTACATTGATCATTCAAAAAAAAATAAAATTACATTGATGTTTATATATAAAGACAATTTTTATATAAAGAGACTTTTATACTAATTAATTGACAGGGGGAGTATGTTTTTATTATTGCAAGATGTGAATTTATTTATTTTGAATAAAGTGAAAGGTTTGAAGTAGGGAATATTTGTTAGGTAAATTCCATTTGAAGTATACTAATATGAATCCTTTATTTCTTTTATGATAAACATATATTAACATGAATCCTTATATATCAAATTGTCTCATAGCATTGAACTGCCTCTCCCTAAAAATTGATGTTAAACTAGTTCACTTCAAAATGCACATTTGTTTGTTAAAGACCTAATAAATGTTTACCAAATGTGAAGCTCTCTTTTTTGTAGGGTTGAGAATTTTTCTACAAAGAGCTTTAAAATAGGCACTTGTTTTCAAGAAAGCAATAACCCTTTAAAGTAGTTACAAATAGTTAGTGT
The DNA here is from genome assembly GCA_951804385.1 of Trifolium dubium. NCBI lineage: Eukaryota > Viridiplantae > Streptophyta > Magnoliopsida > Fabales > Fabaceae > Trifolium > Trifolium dubium. The sequence continues at coordinate 29,300,267 of OX638074.1, forward strand.
TGTAAAGGCAAAACTAACCTTGTTGAAGGGAAGGTATTTATTTAAGGAATTTTTTTTAATAACCTAATAAAGTTGCTCTTTAGTTTTATTTATTCTTGGTTCCAAAGTTGTGTTTGTGCCTAAATTGTGTTGCACCAAAGTTGGTGAATTTGATTATGGACAGGAAAAAACAAACTCATGGAGAGGGACATGTATAGGTATATAACAAAGCAGCTAATAAAAAGCCGCTTTAACAGATTATATCATTAGTTAGAGTCATAAAGCAAGAAATTCAAAAGGTGAACAAAGTAGAATTGTTTTAAACAATGTTGTTAATTAATTAAGACTATAAGAAGTAATTAAGTATATGAATTTATGTGGAAGATATATTTTTTTGTTTAACAAAGATTATTTTCACATAGATGTTTCGGAATTTGATGCTATATAGTATTATTTTTGAATATAGACATTTGTTTTCTCTTTATTTTAACAACTCTAGTGTTTAATTTATTAGGAGACAAATAAATGGAATAATTCATGTTTTAGCAAGAGCGGCCACATCTCTAGCTAGTATTTGTCTTTTCATTGATACACCATTTTATATTGATCATATTATTGCAAATGAAATGAACTAGTTTATTCCGCTTCAAAAAAAAAAATCACTTACAATTGCAAAAATAAATTCAGCGGGCTAGGTAACTAAAATTTATACTCGCTCCAATATTCTTAATTATAAGACTTTTTTATAAAGAAAAATGTGTTCTTAAATATAAAAGTCTATAAATTTTGAAATGCATTTAGTATTCTTTTTCAAATATATCCTTTATAATACCACCTGTTTGATTTCAATATAAAAAATCAACCTTGAATACATTTTATATAAAAGGTACTCCCTCTATTCCAAAATATAAAAGAAAATTTGTCAACAAAACTTGATGTATTTGGTTAAGAATTTGTCTAAATACATAAATTTTATTTGACCAACTTTCTCTTATATTTTGAGATGAAGTAATATTAATATAATACGTAGTCGTAAATTTATTACTTTAACAACTTTTATTAAATACGTGATTTTTAGTAAAAGTTTATAGGGGGTATAAAAAAAGGATGGGTTTTGATACAATATTCCCTCCATTATAAATTATAAGAAGAAAAAAAAAGCACACTTATCAACAAAAAGTAAAATATGAGAATTTAAATTTTGAAAAAAGTTATATAGAAAGATGTAAAACATATTTTTATTGGTTGTTGTTTATTGAGAAAAGGAAAGTGAAAAAAAAATCAAATTATGAGAACAAAAAATATCTTTGAAATTGGTTTTTCCCTTAAGTTACATTTGGATGAGAGAAGAAAGTTGAAAGAAAGAAAGTAAGAGGAAAGATTATTAAAGGAATAAAAGTAAGTGAAAAGTAAGATGATTATTTTAGTCGTTTGGTAGAAATGAAAGTGAAAAAAAAAATGAGAGGAAAGAAAGAAATATATTTTATGAATGACGTAAGTACTCCTATATTAAAATATTCATTAAAAAATGATAGATAAAAAATTGAAGATTGTTTAGTCTTTTAAACAAAAAAATTGGTTTCTTCCTCTTTCTCTCTAATACAGAAGAAAGATTCTCTTTTCCTTCTTCTTTCCCTTCCTTCTCTTTCTTTCTGTCTTATTTCTTTGAAACCAAACATAATGTTATATTTTAAGATGAAGAGAGTATATAATTAAGAATAAAAGGATGAGGGATTACAAAAATAATACGAGTATTTCACAAGATTAATTTGTTAAAATCAACAGAGTATTTTTGTTTTTAATACAATTAAATTTATGAAATAGTTTAATGCAACCAATTACTGTCAGCCGCTTCATTTGTTCATCCTAGTTAGCCATAAATTAGTTCAACAAAAGTTGTTGAGACCATTAACTAACCTCTCAACATCATACCCCATCTCACACACTCTTCCATTCCTTGATCCGATCCCACAAGTACGACCCACTTCTGTACCCATACATACAATACAACATGGAAATTGGAATAGGAAATTGGATTCCATACATAAATAAATTCATGCAATCACTAACTCTGTGACCGTTCAATTTATTGAAATCTCAAATAAATTTAAATTATCAATTTTGATTGAACGGTTGCATAGTTATTGATTATGCAAATACGTGAGATTAATAATTGTAGGGAACTCTTCTCCATACATTATGGGATGACTCTATCTTTTTATAAGATATGCAAATAAGTAAATTCCGTTCGACCACGGTTCGATCTCATGGAACTGTATTTGAGAGAGAATTGAAATTATTTGATGTCATAATTCGCTTTAAACTCTAAATTATAAGGGTCTCCGTCTCCTAAAAACTAGAAGATAAAAAAATAAAAAAGATATACAAGTAAACGATAGTACTTCACCAGGTTCTCAATATAAAGCAAAATTAATTTGCAGCACACATTAAAAACTCTTTTTTTAATGCTTTAGGTGCAATATATTTTCAAGAAATGAACTTTAGAGCTAATTTCTTGAAACACTTGTAGTGTAATTAAGTGATTGAATGAGTATGGTAGTAAAACACTTTTAATAAAGGATTTTTTCATCCTTTAAATATCACGTTGAAAGCAAAATATAAATTCCTCTCTCTATCACATTTTTCTCAATATACAAAAGTCGAATACATAACCACTTACTTAAAATACTTTAACTTCTTACCCTTCGTATTAAAAAAATCAATCCTCTACAACTACATGATATCGCATATACAGTTAGATTTAGAGAGCGAAAATTCATTCTCTAAATCCAACTGTGCCTACAAATGCAACACCATACCGCACATGTATGGTATCTAGGTCCCTCATATAGGTGGTCATTTCAAAGTTCAGCCAATCATGCTGGCTAGGCTAACTTGAACGCGCTTTATTAATTCACCTAAAATTTCACACTACCTTCCATTTTTATAACCATCTATTTATAACTCCTCCATTCTTATAATAATCAAACTTTGCCAATTCTTTCTTTAATTTTCCCATCTCATTCAAAGCCAAAATGACTTCTTTGTTTTCATCCTTTACCTCTCTTTCTTCTCACTACCATCTCATTTTCACTGTCTTAGCCTTTTTCTTATCAGCCCTTATTTTCTTCCTCACACAAAAAACCAAATCAAAAAACTATAACCTTCCGCCAGGTCCACCGGGATGGCCAATTGTCGGAAACCTTTTCCAAGTTGCGCGTTCCGGTAAACCATTCTTCGAGTATGTGAAAGATATGCAAGCAATATATGGCTCAATCTTCACACTCAAGATGGGAACAAGGACAATGATCATTCTCACTGATGCAAAACTTGCGCATGAAGCTTTGATTCAAAAGGGTGCTCTCTATGCAAGTAGACCACCTGAGAATCCAACAAGGAACATATTCAGTTCCAACAAGTTCACTGTGAATGCAGCGGTTTATGGTCCTGTTTGGAAACAACTGAGAAGAAACTTAGTGCAGAACATGCTGAGCTCAACTAGAATCAAAGAGTTTAAAAGTGTTAGAGAAGATGCAATGGATAAACTCATCAATAGGCTTAAAGTTAATGCTGAGAAGAATAATGGTGTTGTCGTGGTTGTTAAAGATGCACGGTTCGCTATTTTTTGCATACTTGTTGCTATGTGCTTTGGTTTAGAAATGGATGAAGAAAACCTTGAGAGAATAGATCAAGTTATGAAGAATGTTCTAATAACTTTAGATCCAAGAATTGATGATTTTCTACCAATCCTAAGCATATTTTTCTCTAATCAAAGAAAAAGAGTGTTAGAAGTTCGCAAAGAACAAGTCGAATTCATAGTTCCTTTGATTGAGCAAAGAAGGAGAGCAATTCGAAATCCAGGATCAGATAAAACAGCTACAACTTTTTCATATTTAGACACACTTTTTGATATCAAAGTTCATGAAGGTAAAAAATCATCACCTTCTAACGAAGAATTGGTTTCGCTTATCTCTGAGTTTCTCAATGGAGGAACAGATACAACAGCAACTGCAATTGAATGGGGAATAGCACAACTCATTGACAATCCTGAAGTTCAAACAAAACTATATCAAGAAATTAATATGACAGTTGGAGATAAAAAAGTGGATGAAAAAGATACTGAGAAAATGCCTTATTTACAAGCAGTGGTGAAAGAGTTATTAAGGAAGCATCCTCCAACACATTTTGTACTAACACATGCTGTGACAGAACCTACCACATTAGGAGGATATGATATACCAATTGATGCAAATGTTGAGGTTTATACAGCTGGCATTGGTGAGGACCCAAAATTATGGTCCAACCCTGAAAAGTTTGATCCTGAAAGGTTCATTTCTAAAGGGGAGGAAGCTGATATAACTGGTGTAACAGGAGTGAAAATGATGCCATTTGGTATTGGGAGAAGGATATGTCCTGGTTTGGCTATTGGTACAGTGCATATTAATTTAATGTTGGCTAGGATGGTTCAAGAGTTTGAATGGAGTGCTTATCCACCAGGAAAGAAGATAGATTTCAGTGGAAAGATGGAGTTTACTGTTGTGATGAAGGAGTCTTTAAGAGCATTTATCAAGCCAAGAGGATAAACTGTGTAATAGTTGTATAATTTTTCTTGGTTAATTCTGGTTTGTTTCTACAAAGATTTTATATCTGTTTTTACATATACATAGTGTAATAATTTCTGTGTTTTGATTTATGATCTTAACCAGTATAGTACTCTTGTTTGTTTGATAAATTTGTTTTGGAGCTGTCATGATTATATCTTATTATAAATAAACAAATTGATTAAGGAATTCTTTTCTTGACTTATTGTTTTCCCTTAATTATGTGAAAGTATGTAATGCAATAATGGATTACAAGATTCGTGAGAATTTGATAACTTTTTTAAAAGATTATGTTCTAAATTAAAATGTGTCTGCTGTGCATATATGTTGGTCTCTTTGGGGCTATGAAACACGGATACAAACACCAGACACGACACAAACATGTCACATGGATAAAAGGTTCAAAAAATGACATAATTCAATGTAATCAGAAATGACTCATGTCTGACAACGAAACACGTCTAATCTAAGAAGCACCCGCGCTTAATAGCTTTGGGGTGAAACCCGAATACGGATGTGCAAGTTCTAGCCAGGACACAAGGTTATAATGAGGGAACAACAAGTACATGCAGATAGCAATAGTTGAATTGATTCATATGGCAGAATCACAAGTTTCATACTGACAGGTTAAATGTTTTGCAGAAATGTGATGAGTAAGTACTAAGTACATATGTACCAGTAGTACATATCAAAGGAAGGAGTAATTTAAAAACAGAAAAATGTAATAACTTTATATTATATAAATATTCTTCTAATATGGACCATTATATAGGTGATCCTTCTTGTATCACATTTTAAAACTAAACCATTAAATCTAATCTAATCCCTGTAGTAAAATAGTAATACAATAAATCCTCTACACAATACAGTATCTTCTCAAACCCCTCTCCACTTGTCACAACAACCCTTCATTTCATTCTGCACATATCCGAGCTCAAACTCACCTCTGTATATCATAATGACAGACTAATAAATAAGAAATCATTGTACTGTAGGCTGTAACACTGACACATGCTTGTCAGTATAAAGTTTCAAACCAAGCCACAGGTTATATCAGATCAGGATAAAAGATTCAGACTTAATTTTTGGACTTTCAAAATTAAGTTCAATTTTGACATTGTAGCTTCTAAGGGAATGTGCGTCCATGTTCAATTTTGACTAGGAGGGATATAATAATAGAATTAAAAGTGAAAATCTGAACAACTGAGTTTTTGTACTGAATATAACAGAGTTTAAATTGTACATCATAATATAGAGAAATTGCCACACATGTTTAATGTTCATGCTCAAAGCCTCGAACATGGAAGTATGAAACTGTTGTAAATTGTAACGGAACTTATAAGCAAAGATTGATGAAATTTCATTAGTGTGACCTTATTTGAAATGCAACCCAAAGTTTTGTATATGCTTTCCCAATCAATGACGGTATTGTAAATACAACACACAAGACATTGCGGAACGGGAAATCAGGGGAAAGTTAAAAGTAAAAAAGACATTACAAAGCAAAGGCAAAAGAAAAGCATAAACATGTGAAAATTTTATCGCAATAAACAAAATTGGCCGAAGAGAGAAATGGAGGTGATGTAACCTTTTAAAGGTATTGATTCTTCTATAGCATTACCAAGTAAAGCAAGACATCTAAATCATTATTTACTTCACCCCATCTAAACCTTTTTAATGCTTATAGTACTCTTCCTTTTCCTGATCACAAACAAACAAGTGGATTCTATGGTTCACAAGATATATCATTTCACAACAAACAAAGGACACCATAATCATTGAAGTTTCCTTCAAAAATGTAACTACGTAAAAACCAATGAAAAATGAAGGAAAATAATCACCAAGACACTTGCCAGGACAACACATGCATCATAAACAAAGGATAAATTGTAGGACAAAAGGTCATGATACATTAATAGAGGTGTGTGAATCTGAATTGCATTAATACAATGATCTGCAGGGACAAAGACAGGTGTATCACAGCTAACTCTAATCTTTAACAACAATTACAGCTAGGAAAATGAGAGGGATGAAGATAGAGTTTCAAACCCTAGCTACAAAGGAGGAGGCAGCAAAGGGAGGCCCGATGGGAGGGGCAAAATTTTTTTGCTATATATACAGTAAAATAGAAGTAAAGAAAATAACCATCTTTCAACATGCTAATATATTTCGCTCCAATTTTGGAACTTGAACATTACTCATTTAGTGATTTGAAAGGAACCAATCAAACCTATAAATTCGATGGGCTCTCTACATGCTTCTTCTCGTCATCTTTAATGAAATCACTCTGACTTAACGAAGTGATACTGTCCATGTCAACTGCTCCACCACTTTCAGATGGAAAGTGATCCTCTTGTGTAGGGTTCACCCCACGGTTATCAGGGGTTCTTGTCGATAATCCATTCTCGGCCATTATACAGTGATAATGATGAGTGTCAAAGGACTCCATCCCATAATGGGAACTATATACAGGTTGCATTGATCGCGTTCTCTCGGAAAATTCACGCAATGATATTCGACAAACAGGACAAGTGGCATTCTGCTGCAGCCATAAGTCTATGCAGGCCATATGGAAGGAGTGCCCACAATGGGGGAGGATACGTAGTGCATCTTCACCTTGGTACTCTGAGAGACAGACTGTGCATCTGCAAGTACAACAAAATTTAATGTTTGGTACCACCAAGTATTTGAATGAGAAGCAAGTGCCAAAAATTATTTGAGCATACTCCAATATCTAATGCACAACCCAAAATCAAGTTCCTGACATTAATAAACTACTTAAAAAGCCATTTCATATTAAATAGCTATTGATCAGTAATCACTATGATTAGTTAGGGCATTAGATGCGATGTGAATCATATAAATAGAGAAAGGGGGTTAGACAAAAGCCAGCCTGTCTTTCAGCGAAAAAGGGCCTTTAGGCATTGGAAGGTGCAGATCCTCAAAGTTCTGCAAAATTCATCCTTGTAACTGCGATTTAAGAATTACACGAAACAATGAGGTTCGACCACTTCCCGAGCTATAAACAATATTACCACTATGATGATCAAAGATACTTATAACAAGCATTAATTGCCCTGACCCCCCCCCCCCCCCCCCCCCTCCCACCCCACGTTTGTCACTTGTCATAATGTATGGCAGGTTCTTACAACTGGAGTATGCATATCTAGAAATAAAATAGATTTAGACTATAAATGGCAAAACAATTCATACACACGCGCATTCATGTGAGCAAGCAGGCACGCAAAGGAACCACACTCTGTTGAGTTGAAATTTCATTACAATTTACAAACTCTTGTAGCTGTCTCTACAAATATCTTTTTTTAGCTTAGCTACCAAATTGAGAAAAAAAACCTCATCATAATTATTCAATTATTTTGCTAAGCAATAGTGATTAACAATAGACTTTTACTACTAAATCCTTACTATTTCAGCTCATTAATCATGCAAAAATTAAAGCAAACAAATTAACATCACAAAACAAGCTGAACATAAAGTCACATACTGAGAATCTTCTCCAGCAGCAAAAAACTTGTCACTATACTTCTTAACAGGAAATTTAGCTACATCAATGCCTTCAAGCCCTTGAAAACCCCTTTCCATCTACACAAAAAATAAAAAACACCCAAATCATAAAACCAAAAAAAAACCCATTTTTAATTGGATAAATAAACTAATTTTCACAAAGAAAAAATCAAATTTTTTTACCAACCAAGGTGAGATTGGATCTAGAAGCAATGAGAAAAGATCTTCTAGAAGCATTCAAGTGAATTCTAGCACAAATAAGTCTTGTGCAGACAAAAACAATGAACATTGTGCTAACAGCAAAACCAATTATAGTCATAACAAGGTTAACCCCAGATGAAATCATTGTGGTTAAAGATTTTGTGAATAGAATAGAAAGTGAAAGCAAAGAAGGGTGGTTTATTAGGAGAGTGAAAATTGGGAGTGATGATGAGAAATTGAGAGAGTGAGAAAGAGGAATGAAATTGAAAATGAAACCCTAGAAGAGGAAGAAGGTAAAATGAAGAACATGGTTGGTGTTGGTGTTGTGTTGGTGGTTGGAGAGAAAGAAAGATTGCTTGTCCTAGATTTGAGTGTTTGTGAAATGATAAAGCTTTTTGAGATCTACAAAATCTAAGTGTTATGTTATCATATCACTTCTTTTGTTGTTGTTGGTGAAATTGATATGATATCACTTGTTCATGTGAAAAATAAAGGGTTCTCTTTTAAGAAATCAAAGTTTTTTTTAACCATTGTTACCGTTGCTAAATCGATTAATTTGATTTAAGGCGAGTTTTAATATTGAATAATTTCAATCTCTTCTTAATTGCAGTTGCGGCAGATTGAAGAAATAATAAGTTTTTACTAAATACTATAAATATCACTCAAATTTACAATAACAGTAAAATATTGAGTTTAAATTTGAGTGAAGGCATATCGGTATTGTTGATTTTTTTTTTTTGGTCAAGCAATTGAACTAAAATTTACTGATAAATAATTTATTTACTTTTTTTTGGTCAAGGATAAGGAAATATTTCAAATGTAATTCATTTTTATTTTTATATTTGTTGTGATTATTGTATTGCTTTTATTATTAATTTTTTTAAATTATTCCTAAATTTAAATTGAAAAAAGAAATACAGTAGTTTGTTTAGAGCAAATTTAACTTCTTTTTGGTATTTAAATGAGATGGTAAAGTCAACATAAACTCATACACATAAAATGAGGTGATTGGGGATCGAACTCCGATCATGAACGTCCAACCTAACAATTTCAACATTTTTTGTCAGTTGAGCTATGACTTCAAAACAATTTTTCTTCTTCTTTCTAATTCACCATAAATCCATAATTAGAATATAAGTATAATCTTAAGTAGGCATCTAGGTATCCCCACAACTTACTAATCATTTGATTTGGCAATAATTAGTATTGTTAGTTTTTTGGTGGAAAGTTATGTTGTCAACTCTCCCAACATTTTTCTTAACAGTATACTTTCCCAAGTTGGTGCCCAACATTAGACTGATCAATAGTTTGACAAACTCTCACTTTGGTGGTGATAGCATGTGATAACACTAAATTCATTCATTTTACTTCTTTATTTGGAGTTACATATTAGCTTTTGTTCCAAAGTATAAATTCATTTCACAAATTCACAAAAATATTAAAAACAGAACTAGATAGACAACAAAGAAAGTTTTCAGTGCCACAGAGTGTAGCATGCAATATTCACAGAGTCAGTACAAGTAGAAGATTTTTATAGGATATTTTGTCATAAAATAAATATCATCACAATCACAATTCACAACAAACTAGAGATAATACATAGCCTCACCTGCAAGGTACATACATACATGATACATGACAATAACACCATCACTTTAACACAATGTGTGGAGCTGCTAGCTAACTAATGGAGTTATATACAATGTTCATCTTAAATGGTCACCATTAAATGAGAAGCGATCAGCGAGAGGAACCCCGACAATTCTATTTGAATAGGGTCTTGAAAGTTCACCACCAAATTCCATCTGCGGCGATGTAATTTCATAGGAAGGATTGATGGGAAACGAGGGATACATTTGTTTACCAGAGTAGGGTGGGCCTCCGTTTGAAAAAGGATCAAAAGGGGGCATTTTAGAATCAGATACCGGCCCGTTTTCCAAGTATCGAGTCCCGTGAGATCGATCATCTGCAGATAAGGTCATTGTTGTGCCGTAATAGGGGTTGGTGACAAATTGACCATCAGAAATTCTAGATATGCCTCGATTATTATTATGATAAAAGTTTGAACCAAATCCACCGGTTGAATCAAGAACACCAAATCTAGAAGTTACTTCATCAGAAAAATCTGTTGGTACTCTGAAGAGACCAGAAAATCCAACGGGAATTTCAAATCTACCCTCACTTTTAGCGACAAAAGCAGACGGTTTAATGGCTTTATTGCTCTCTACCAGTGGTAACCTATTAAGCTCCTGTTGTAGGGATATCTTTGCTTGTTTAAGTGATTCAAGTACCCCATTGAATTCATGAGAATGTTCGCGAGAAACTAATGCATAGTGGTCATTTTTGTTTCTTGAAGCATCATTTTGGTGTAGACCGCCCTGAATATCAGTTGGAAAGGAAGAAGATGGCTTGGAACCAGGGTAACCATGGCCATGCGGATCAAGATGGTCCGTCTCAGAAGACTGATGATGACGGTTTACTGTGTTTTCATTTTGGTTTCCATTTAGCTGTGAATGGGAATTGTCTTGACCAGGCGAATTGGAAGTGCGGAAAGTTGTGCTATCATGGTTGTTGTAAGCCCTTGTGTCATATGATTTTGGCATAATATCTCTGGCCTCAGATTTTAATATTTCTTCAGATGAGTAGACAACTCCGGGCTCTGATTTATCATCCTCTTGAGCATTTGATGTGACCACCTTAGAAGAGTATGAAATCTGATCCTTGCTTTCTTCTTTATCCTCTGTCATATCTGAGTGATTGCCAGGATCACATGAATCCTGGAAAGTTTATGACACAAATCAATTTTTGAGACTCCAGGAATTCTAAACAGACACCAGATAAGACACCGACGCAATCGACACCGGCAATAATTTGAAAAAATAAAGTGATTGAAGTTAAACACATGTCAGTGTCGTGTTAGTGTCGGACATCAACACACATCGGACGTCAGACACATCTTCAATATAAAGTGTCAGTGCTACATATGTGGATAACCTTCTTTGAATAATAAAATCAATGGTAAAAAGCATATATGAAGATAGTGTTGCACATCTGTTACTAAACTGAAACAAAAAAAATTATAATCATACTAAAACTCTTGCTTGCTATGTCTAATGAAAGGAGCGACTTATTGAAAGTTAACATCAATAGGTTTTAAGAAAAAGCACTTAGAATATGATAAGTCCAAGAAAAGCATACTGGTGTTGTGCTGCTGTTATTCTCTCTGAATTTCTCTTCCCATTGTCTTTGAGCCTTCTCCATTGCTTCAAACCGATCAATAAGTTGGGCTTGGTGTTCAAGTGCCTTTTCCATGTCCTCTTTATCATATCTATATACATGATGACTTTTGTTAACTAGGTTCGCTTCTGATTCATTCTCTTCTGGAATTTTAGATTCTAGTCTTGGAATGTTAGACCCACCAACTGAGGAATTTGGATATCCTTCAGAAGAGAAAACAAATTCATTTTCTTGAAAGATGCCATTGGGAGACTTATCTTTGGATTCCTCCACCACTGACCTGAGTAAACTCAAACTATATATTATTAACTTCATAAGCGATCAGAAAAATAAGTGTTCAAAGAGAACAATAAATTAATGTAAATTACATTGAGGAATTATGCATATATTTATTAAAATTTATCCAGCTTCATATTTTCCATCGAACCAATGGTTTTCTGAAAGACTCACTTCCACGTATAAAATGAAAGAGTCATCAACATATACACCAAAAGAAATGTTAAACGTAATATATCAGAAATGGATTCAAACAACACGGAGCTTGCCACGTGTATGACAGATTTCGAAAACTTCAGTCAGATTTTATTGGACAGAAACAAAAAGGAGTATAATTTTGATGCTCCTGAGACCCTAAACCTAATCGTCTTAAAAACTCAAATCATCTCAAAATTCAAGCTGAAAAAAATGTAGAATTAATGATAATCGTATGAACTGAAATCCTCCTCCATTCTACAAAAGACTGTGCAATATGACCAGTGACGTTTGTATTGGACAAAATGTTGGACACTAGAGATTGAACAGGATAAAATGTTTTGTTTGCGCATGTAGGGACCAGATATGTGGAAACGAAAGTAAATCAGATGAAGGTTAGTCAAATAATTAGACTTTTAGATGTTGAGGGAAACATGAAAATACTAAGCCCGTGCCATTGAGAAGGGTGTATATATAATGGTGTGTCTTTGTCTTTAATCATAGTTTATGACAATATATTATAATGTCATTTAATCCACGCAGTCGACCCTACCTAGAGGGAAAAGGCTTTTGCTATCATTATTAACTCTCCATAAAAAATCAAACCACACTAATATATGTCATAAACTTAAGCAAATAATGAAAGTGGAGCTAGAACATGTTGGCATTCTAGTTTTACTTGGATTCACAAGTCAAAAAATGAATTCACACCAAAAACTTAGACTCATACCTGTTTTGTCTGTGTCTTATCTTGCGACATGACTTTCCTTGGCGATGCTTTGGAGAAGAACTGACAGGTGAAAAACTGTTTTGCCTTCTCGTATTAGAAGTCTTGTATTTTTCAAGTGAACGGGGAGAATCATGACGTCCTTTCCAAGACAAACTTCTATTGAATACTGGTGTAGAATCCATATGAGAATCACACGGTTCATCTGTCTCGAGGTGTCTCTCTCTCTCACCCTCCTTTGAAGACTCATTACTAACACCAGATTCACAAGGAATGTCAAGGTCTGAGCCTGAATCTAATTCTTCAGATAGATCACTTATCCCCCGATCCTCCAAAATGGCAAGAACATCTGCAGTGGCCTTCTCAGCCATCTTCCTCTGAAGAGTCACCGTCCTAAGCTGTTCCTCCAATTCCACGACCTGGTAAATTTGGGAGGTAGGGTAATTGAAGTTATAAAAAGATATTAAGAAAGATCACAAATTTTCGATTCCATGAATTAGCAATCATAAACTTAACATACCCTTTTTTCCAGTTCATCAGTTCTCTGTCTGGCACTTCTTGAGATGGACCTTTCAGAAAGCAACCTTGCTCGCAGGAATTCAATAGTCATTGCCGTGGAATCCTCTGTGCAGGAAGTAACCCTAAAGAGTAAAGAGCACACACATCTAATTAATATAACTCAATTGAAGGTCTACTGCAGAAGAAAAAAATTAATAAATCTAATACCAATACAAACCTAGTAACATATTACACACAAATCTTAAATAACTACCATTCAATTATCAATTCACTTCGATAAAATTAGGATGGACGAAGGACCTACACCGTGACATTGTTATCTTCCTTTTTACTCTCACAGTCCTAGAATGTGAACCACATGTGTCCACTGTCCAGTAAATTGAGATCAAGACTTGAATCACTAAGTTCATTAGTCGAAGAGTTCAATGACTAATTTGGTTCAATCACAGATAATAACAGTTTCTTCAAATTCCATTACACTGTAGTGCTATATCCTCGTTGTAGACGCAATTTGACAATACTTTGTACTAAATAGTACTCTAACATATAAGATAATAATGTTTATTTGTTCAAATTCCGCTACGCTATAGCCGATATTTAACAACACCAGATTCAATTGATTCCCAATTCAAAAGTAAACAAAAAAATCATCCCACATCAATACTAATAGAAAACCACTCACAGAACAAAAACATCAAAATAAAACATTATTAAAAACATCAAAGAGTAACACCACCAGAACACAAATATGGTATAATTATTGAACTATAACATCACAAACAAACTATGAGTAACCAGTAACCAACCAAACATACTATAAAAAAAAAACAGCAAAACCCAATTGAATTAAATACAGAAAACACTTAAAAATGATAAATTTAACAAAAGGGTAGCTGAAAAAACCTCTGATCTTGCGGATCCAGCACAGGACTTTGCATGATGATGAAGAAAGTTTGAAGTTAAGCTTGTAGTTAAAATTGAGCAAAACCCAATAATCAATTATGAAGGTTTGAGTGTGATTTGAGTGAGAAGAGAGAAAATGGGTTGTTGGGTCATCTGAGAAAGAATAAAGGAAGGTTCTTTCTTTCCTTAAGACACCATTAACGCAATCGACCCCACCTTCTTCCATTTTTTTTCTTTTTTGTTTATTTATTTATTTACCAACTCTTTTTTTATTTGGTAAATATTTTATTTATCATCTCTGTTTGAGTTTATTTACTACTACTATTACCTTTTTTAGTGTTTGTAACTTATTTTTTTTCCTTTTTTTAAGAGTCTATGAAGTGCATGAGGGAAGATAACTATTAAGGTAAAAATTAGGTAAACAATTTTATATTAAAATTCAAGTGGTTGTATTTAGAACTTGATGATTTTTTTTATTTATAAATAAAAGAGACATTTTATTAATGCATTTGTAAGAATAGAAAAAATGTCATTACAATTTTAATAAAGAACTAGTAATAGAAAAAGAAACTAAAAGTGTAACCATAAAAATAAAAAATAAAGTAATTGCGTGAAGATCTCTTTGGAACAATGAGAAACAAAAGCATCTCAATCAGGTATATAGATAAAATTTAAGTGACTTGCCACACATACTTAATTAAAAATGATCTTTTGCAAAAAAGGATAAAGCTGGTAGAGGGTAATAAGTGTCTAGTTTCAAAGTTAAGGGCCAAAATCGTAACTTTCTAAAAAACTTATGTTGACAAAAATGCAATTTAGTGTATATATATATATATATATATATGTATGCTGATTTGAAGTATGTGTGCCTTTGACCATGTATTTTTATGAATATATAATAATAATAATTTGTCTTGATTAATATTTCCAAATATCATTTTTTTATAATACATAATTAAAGATATTAATCGTTAAAATTATGCATTAACTTAAGAGACCAAGTCAATAAAATAAGATTAACTTTATCAAAATAAAAGTAAGATCAATTTAACAAAAAAAAGTAAGATTAATTTAACATCTTGACGGACTATATTAGTAAGCCAAAATGTTAGTAATACCTAAGGTATAATAGTAATAAATCTGGGTTCAATCTTACTTTTAAAAGTAAGATTAATGTAACATATTGGCTTACTAATACATAATGTTAAATTAATCTTACTAATAAATTACAATTTAACATTATGACCCACCTTCAAAAAATAAATTACTAATATACCTTAGGTATTTTAAAAGAAAAAAATTTAGGTGTATTTTTTTAGGTATTTTTTGTATGGTTTTTAACAAAAATACATTTTTTATGGTTATAACATAGTTTGAGAAAATCATAAATTTGAATAAATCATAGTTTGTTACGTTAACAACCATACGAAAAGTATCTAAACTCTAAAGAAATGTACATAAGTTTTGTGCAAAGGAGTTTGAACAGAGACACTTGATCTTACAAAAATCAAAATTTGTATGAGTCAAAAAAGTTATTTGCCAACTATTTTATTTCATTGTTTATAAATACTATGGTAATTTCTTACATATTTTTATTAAAAAAGTTCAATATTTATTTAAAAATATTATGACAATTTCTTACATATTTTCTTGATCTTGCGTATTATAATTTTTTAATGGCATATCCAAGCATTTTTTCTAACTCCGCCACTGCATTTTTTTTTAATGCTGTCAATCCTATATGTTGGAGTAAGAAAGACACATTAGAAACCACCATCACTCTCCTAAATCTTTAAGTTGTGCTTTAACAATTTATATAGAATTAGGCTAGTAGCTCAATTGGTAGTAGAAATGGATGGAACATGTACTTGTATCTTAGAGTATATGATTCAATTTTTACTGAAGGCAAAAACTCCACTAGTGATGGGGTGGAGAAGATCGTGAGGTGGCAGTGCCGGGATCGCTTAAGATGGGGCTCGGGTTGTTACAACTACCACTTCTACTAAAACCTCTACAAGAAAACCTCTACAAGAATTGTCCGATGATCTTTTCTACTTCAATGCCGACGATCGCTTCTACAGTTGTGGTCAACGACCACTGTGAAGGCAGATGCTAGAAAGAAACGAAAATGGGAGCTGTTGGAGTTGGAGAAATTTTGCAACAAATATTTAATCGGTTCAATCTTTTATTCAGAAGAATGTTGCATTAGACTAATAATATTTTTTTGAAAAATAAGCAGAAAGAATGGTGAAAAACCAAAAAATGTAATATGATAAAAAGCTTCGCAACACTGCGTGAGCTAGAGTCTTAAACCCTCTCAAACGTTACACTTTATACAACGTTAAGAAGGTTATCAGTAAAAAGATACTAAAATAACTATTTTCAACGCGTTTGGATAATTTGAATAAATTTTATTTTGAATACATACTTGCCCAAGTCTAAAGAAAATATACTATATATATATATATATATATATATATATATATATATATATATATATATATATATATATATTTGTTATTAAAATTCTTGTAACACTTAAAAGAAAGTAAACCATGATTAAAAACAAAATAAAGGTAAACAAGAAAAATAAAATTAAAATGATCTTTTGATCTTTGTAACATGTTTATAATTTTAATTGTTATATCTTGAAATTCATCCCTTATTATTAAAATCATTTTAATTTTAGTTTATAAAATCAAAATTTGCAAGAAATATTTTCCTAAGAATTTTGTCTTTAGATCTTTAAGTGATAAAACAAAAATAATTATAACAATCAGAAATAAAATTTCAAAAAAGATAAAGATATAGGGATTAGAATTTAATTTATATGCACTAAACAATGTAAAATTATTTTACACGTGCATCCAATTAAATCACGCCATATAAATATTAATGGAGATATTTTAGAAACCAACTTATAAAAGTGGCAATTTGTTTTACACTGCATAACAATTAAACTCTAGAGATTAAAACAAAATGCCTAAAAAAAAAGAAGGAATTAAAACAAAAAAACACTCAAATTTAAAGATAAAAAAATCAATTCAAGCTAGAAAACAAAAAAGGTAAACCCAGAAAACAGTAGCGGAGAAGGAAAGAAGAAGTTGTTATTGCAATTGCAACTGATTTGATCGGAAATTTGATACAAAATGTATTATTGGGTTGGAGCTACTTCTTCTGATTACGCCGGAACACCTCCTCAACCTCGAAGTGGTCATTCTACTGTTAACATCGGAAAATCCAAGGTTGTCGTCTTCGGTGGTCTTGTCGATAAGAAATTTCTCACTGATATTCTTGTTTATGATATTGGTTGGTAACCCTTTTCTCTCTTTTTTTGTGGGTTGTTGTCAAAATTTGGAATTTCATTCATTTTTGTTGTTGCAATTTTCAGAGTCAAAGCTATGGTATCAACCTGAATGTACTGGAAGTGATTCAGATGGACATGTTGGTCCCAGTCCACGAGCATTTCATGTTGCTGTTTCTATTGATTGTCATATGTTCATTTTTGGTGGTCGTTCTGGTGGTCAAAGGTTATGTTTATGTTTTGCTGTTTTTATTTCATTCCATGTTTTGTGTGTTTGTGAGAGTGCATTGAGAAAGGATTAATCTTGATTATACTCATATAAGTGTTTATGCATAAACGGTTGTTAACATTAGTTTTAAGAAAAACAGTTTCGGCTGTTATAGTTTTGCGGTGAAGATTTTTGCATCTCAACTCTCAGGCTGTTACACTAAACACTTAATGTGTGTGTGTGTGTGTGTATTTGCCTCTCACTATTATGTCTAAATTTTACAGGTTGGGGGACTTTTGGGTTTTGGATACTGGTATGACATTTTGCAATAAACTTATTTGGTTAATGTTCAGTGATAACTTTCATTGTGTGAGATTTGACATGTTTTGGATTAATGCTTTCTTGGCATGTTGGCACTTGGAATGAACAATGTTGTTTAATCAAGATATATGGCAATGGTCTGAATTAACCGGCTTTGGGGATCTGCCTTCACCGCGAGATTTTGCTGCAGCTTCATCTATTGGGAACCGGAAAATTGTCATGTGAGACCTATAGGCTATAACATTTGATTTGACTTCTTTTCGCAGTTGGTTTGATTAGGATTAAATGAAATCATTTGATAATTATGTAGGTATGGTGGATGGGATGGAAAAAAGTGGCTATCTGATGTCTATGTGTTGGACACAAGTATTTTCCTAACTTGGATCGAATTTTATCTCTTAAAAGCACAAATACACAATTGCTTTTTATGCAGTTGAAACAAGTGATAACACCATCTTCTTAATTTCGTAGTATCGCTTGAGTGGACAGAGCTCTCAGTTTCCGGAACATTGCCACAACCTAGATGCGGGCATTCTGCCACAATGGTTGAAAAACGGTTGCTTGTTTATGGCGGAAGAGGTGAAGTCTCATAATTATTGTTTAAGAATTGATTTGCTTGTAAATCGGACTGGACTATCCCCCCAGTCCGATTAATTATGTTGCTTTCATTTCTCTAACTTGCATGTAAATAAATAATTGTTACGAATAAATGGAGAGAGCATATATATATTAATTGTCGTGGATGAGATTTCAATCTCTTAAGAGGTTATTAATTGAAAATAGTGTTCTTGCCTGACTTTGACAGGAGGAGGCGGACCAATTATGGGTGATTTGTGGGCCTTGAAGGGCCTTATTGAAGAAGGTATGTGGATTATTTTTTTTACCATATTTATGTTTATCAAGTATGATGTTGTTTATTTACTGTTTAGTTGTTGGCCGCAATTTGTTATTGTCACATCTGGGTCCTTTGTGTTGTGTTGGTTGCTAAAATCTTCCTTTCATATGAAAGTTGTTGGTTTTATTTAATTGTAAATGTGATCCCCTTGTCACTACGAAACTTTTTACACTATTTAGTTTTACTCGATGTTTGCTTTTTCACTTGACTTTCCAACCTTCGGTTCTTACTTCTCTGAGATATCAATCTGTCTCTAATGAGAACTTAGACTCCTGCAGTAGAATATCACATAGAAGGTTGTAATATAAATTATTGGAGTATGTCCTCTATCTTCCCATAGAAGTCCCTGGCTTGATTCCCGTTGAACGGTATCCAAGAATGAATATCACATGAAGCTTGTTATTGGTCGAGCACACTTACAGCAAAGGAGATATATGTTCAAGTGGTCATGCGGAAATTTAGTTTCCGAACAAGTCTTCAGTCCATTTAGGTGTGAAGAGGGCTTCCATTTTCCAGATAAAAGCTTGACTTTTGAATCCATAGGTTTGTCCATAAGTTGGCAGTTTGACATGTCCCTTACGAAATACATATAAATCATATTTCCTCTAGATGATTTCAACATTGGTAGAAATGCCGACTGACATTTCCATTTTATCTATCTTAGCATGTCATTGCCCAAGATGAATAGGGCCTAACAGCCTCACCTTTAGTCTTAGAATTGGAGATAGAGGACATAGAGGCAACATAACAAATTCAACAGAATACGGAGAAGGTAGGCAACAATACGTAAAAAGCATAAGTGGGCGAGGATTACGAGTTGAACACGTATGGCAAAGGGTCATTGGAGGAATGGCAGAAAAGGGCCTCTGTTCTGAAATATTTGATCTGAATTTTATTTTTTTTGGTTATGATTTTTTTTTATAGAATTCTTGTTGATTCTTTATTTAATTTTATTTTCTTTGGAGCAAATCTTATGGTTCGCTAATTTATACTTTCTTTCATCATTCATGCATTTTTTTATTCTAATTTTAATTATTTGTGGCTCCTTATTCAATTGGGTTATGTACTTATAGTCTGTATGTGTTGTGGAGGGAAGAGAATGAAACACCCGGGTGGACCCAATTAAAGCTTCCAGGTCAACCTCCTTCTCCCCGTTGTGGCCATACAGTTACAAATGCGGGACACTATGTAAGCACATTTTCACTATCCTTATTAGAATAATCTACAAATTTTTTAGCTTTAAAACCATTTGAAAGGTAAAAGCTGTTTGGTAAATTTTAAATATTTTCATAAAGAAATAACTACTAGGTACATATTATGTGAATAGTAGCCTTTTAATTTATACTAGGCCCACTAATCAAGCCCATTAGTTAACGATTAGTCTATATACTCAGATTAGTGTTTGTAACTCTTCACACAACTGAATAGTACTTCAGAATCAGAATATTTTTCTACAAATTTGATTATTTAAAATTACCATGAGAGGTACAACCTAGCTAGTCTGTTGCTGCTTGTAATAAATAGTAAAAACTAATTCTTATCCCACAAATCTTGTTAATTCATCTATATGATTACATGAATTTACCGCTTTAACTTGGAATCCTATCACGTTTGTTTCTTTTATTTATGTTGCAGTTGTTGATGTTTGGAGGGCATGGGACCGGTGGATGGTTGAGTCGTTATGATATCTATTACAATGATTGTGTTGTATTGGACAGAGGTGAGAACTTCCACTCTGCCTATGTGGTATGATGGCAGGCTTATACTTATCTTTACGACTATGCCATTCTAAATTTTGGAGCCATGGAATTATTTTGCCTTTGTTAATCTATTCCAATTAAAGTTGATTTGTTAGTGATCTCCGGCATCATTGCATATTATTGTTGCTATATTAGCTCAAGAGCCTTGTTCAAATTAGACAAAAATAATCTAGATGCTAGGAAGTTACAAACTTACATTGTATTGCTTTTGGAACCTTATAGTATAATACTTGAAGCTATTTTTTTTTTAGGTTCAAGAAGAATTATTTCTGTTTCAAATAAATGAGAAGTCTTGCAAAATATTAAATACTCGATGATAATGCCTTATTCTTGTAAGAAGCAAATGAGCTAATGATGTGAAATCATGTCTTTGAGTGAAAAATTGTGTATGTTACATGTTGCTGTAACTTTTGCTGAAGAGTGAAGTTTGCAAAATATGGTATTCAGATTTCAGATGCATTATTTTGAAATAAATCACATATTTGCCTTCCTTTTGGTTTAAATTATGGCAAAGTCATGCATTTAATCAAACTTTTATTGCAGAAATGCCTGATACTTAGTTCAATTACTTAAATTGTTGTTTTTCTGTTCATATAGTTTCAGCACAGTGGAAGCGGCTATCTATAGCCAATGAACCCCCTCCCGCCCGAGCATACCACTCTATGACAGCTATTGGTTCACGGTATCTGCTAATTGGTGGCTTTGATGGGAAATCAACTTATGGTGAGCCATGGTGGTTAGTCCCTCAAGGTATTCATTGTGATTTTAAGGTCTTCAAACTAATTATTATTGTTAAATTCAGATATCTGCTCCAAGTATTTTTCACTTGTTATTAACTTTGCAAATGAGGGTTGGTAACTGTTTTTTAGTTTGGCAGTGACTTTTCCGCAAGCAAGATTCTCTTGCAAACAAGAATGTGTTATGCATGAATTATGTTATTTCCTTTATATGAATATATCTTAGAACTTCCTAATCTGTTGTGTGGTTTGATTTAAATACTCCAAGAGAGTAGTTTTTTCAATAAACACCATTTATAATAAGATTTGGAAGAAAAAACCTTTTTAATTTCATACGAGAAATGTTAAAAGAACTGAACAGTCAAAGGCACAAAAAAAACCAAATTCCTGACTTCTTTGCTTGTTTTACAGATGACCCAATTGCAAATAGGTTAACTGCATCTCCACCCAGAAATATTCCCGAAAGCAAGGATGCAGCGTCACTTAATGGTAATTTTCAATCGCAATTCAAGGTATATTGGTTAAACTTGTTTTGCCTTTGTCTTCTCAATACTTAATTTGAAGAGAATATTAAAAAATTATGTTACATAAGAAAATTAGTAGATATTACTTTCTGTCATTTAATAGATTCATCTTAATGTCTTGAATTGATTTACTGCCATCACCTTTGTCAGGAAAACCAAACAGAGAAATTTCCTCTCTCAGAATTGCAACGAAGATTACAAATATCAATTTCACAGTCCAATTCTAGGATTCCAATTGTTAATGAGCTGGAAGATAAAGAGCTTCTTGAATTAGCATCAAAATTAGCAGGTGAAAATATTCCTGCAAATTCACCGGTAAAGTAAAACATTCTTTTAGTTATTTAGAATTGTTCTATATGTTGGTATCATAGTAGTAATTTGATTGAAATAGTATTTTATTTCCCAATAAGAATGCAATTGAGGCACTTCGTGAATACTGGAAGACGGCTGAACCAAATACGATCAAACTAAAAGAGCTTGGACCATTGCTTCGGGATTACCAACGTCTAATTTACCGCTTTCGTCTGTAAGAACTAGATTGTTTTGCATCTATGCATTATTTATTACCATTTTTCTTTTCAATGATTTTTTAGTTTGCGTTAAATTATTATTTTTCAAACTTGACTGATGAATAGTTTGGCCTGTTTTTTTCTTAACTTCATTAGAGAAAAGAGTGTCTCTGACCAGCAACCTCGATTCGATGAACATGTGCTGCATCAGTTTTATCATGTCAAAAACGTTTCTCAGGTATACTTTTTGTGGTTAAATGGATTATACCTTCTCATTTTAAAATACCATTTTTTAATTTTCTAACTCTTGTTTTATTTCTGTTGCAGTTGCGCATGGATGATATACCAAAACTTTTGTCTGAGTACAAACAGCTTCATATATCATCTTTCTGATTGTCTCATTCAAGTTTTGTTATTGTTAGTAAAAGACATAAGGAGTAAGGACCATAAAAGACCTACTTTGAAATTGAATATTTTCATTTATGTAACTTAGAAAAATTAGCAGAAATGTTTAATAGCCAAGAAACAGGTACAGATCACTGAGTTGTCATTGAATTCCCTTGTAAAAGTTATCGCTAAGCCATATATGAATTTTCTTTTATAGTACTTCGTGTGTGTTTGGATTCTGACGAAAATTGATTTTGATTAAAAATAAATTAAATGTATAGTGATTTATTTTTGAATACTTTCCCACCATAAGTGATTTGTATAAAAAAATTTGTTTGGATATTCTGTCAAAATTTACTTATGGGTTCAACATACTACACATCATTTTTTTTTTATTAAACTGACAATACAAATATTAAATTAACATAATTGTTGCAACAGTGACTAATAATTAGAATTACACTCCTTATTAAAAGTGAATAAGTGGACGTATCCGAGTTTGAACTTCAATTTTTACATTTAAGTGCAATATCTCTACCAAGTTAAATTCACATGTGATACAATTCTTTTCTATTATGCACATTAAGCTTAAATTATAATAATTAAATACTCAATGCAGTTCTCTCGGAGCGGTTTGGTTCAATAGCACCGTCTCTCTTGCGGTGGTGGTTCAATTCATTTACGGTGAGTTGGTGTGATGTGGTGTTTTGCCTTCACGTTTACCTCCCACCCTTGTTTGCTACTTTCAATGTCCTTGTCACCGTTACCGGCGGTTTTTGTTTCGCTGTTACGCTGTTTGTTTGGTTTATCATGATCTGTTTCTTAGTTCTTTTTCAGATTTATTGAGATTTGTAGGTCTCAGTGTTTTCGTGGTTACTTATGCCGCACCAGATGATTTGAGGGTCGTCTTTTTAAATTTGTTTAAATCCTTCATGATTGATTTTAGACTGTTTGGCTCGAAAGAGTCTTGTTGCATGTTGTGGTTTTCGCAAAAAGGTTGCTGGTAAGCGAATCGGTCTGTGTTAGCGGTTGATTTATTCACCTACTTGAGTAATTAAGATTCACATATATTTAGGTCCCGTTTGACCCGATTTATTTTCTACTTTTTTTTTTTCTTCTTTTCCTTAAAAATAGTAAAGAAAGAAGAATTTATGTTTGACTTCACTTCCCTGTATTTTTTACTTTTTTACTTTATTTATCTAATACTTTTAAGGAGAAATATGATTAAATTTAATTTTATACATCTCTATTTCATTTAAAAAAATTAGAAAAGTAGACAATAAGCCGGGCCAAACAGAGTCTTAATAAATAAAAATATATGGTTCACATTTATTTCTTTAAAAATATCTTACACATATATTCCCTCAATTCCAAAATATAAGCCAAAATTGAATCAATAAAATTAATATATTTAATCAAAATTTTATATCGACTTATTTATATTTATATTTTAGGACGAGTGAGTATAAAAATAAAAAATTAGATAAAAGAAGAGTACTGATGAAAGAGAAATAAATTTCAAATATTACGCAGAGCAGAGCAGCGAAGTGAAGTGCGTAAAAATTCCGTCAAATAGAAACGTTGCTTAAAACTTAGGCGCAAGAAACACTCTCTATAAATATAACCGTTCCTTCATTCCACCTCTTCCTTCAACGCCGATCAACCTCTCTGTATTGCAGTTTCATCATCAACAAACAAACATGTCAACTTTTGGAGCTACTAACACTAACACTAATCCTAACAAATCTCATGAGGTAACATACATCATCATCATCATTATTATTATTATGAGTTTTAATTAATTTAGGGTTTATGTATCATAATCATAATGTACAACGAATTATTTGCTTCAGATTACGCAACCACCCAGTGATTCAGTTTCAAGTCTTTCGTTCAGTCCCAAAGCCAATTTCCTCGTCGCTACTTCTTGGGACAATCAAGTTCGCTGTTGGGAAATTTCCAAGAACGGCACTTCTCTTAACACTACTCCCAAGGCTTCTATCTCTCATGATCACCCTGTATGTAACTAACTCATTCTTTTTATTTTTTCAACTATTTTATATATCGTTATTTAGCGTCACCAGATACGACACTGACACTGACACGTAGACATAAGTAACAACAATTTCAGATAATATGTTATGGCCCTATTTCGATAAACACCTTAATTTCCACCTTATTGCATTAGCGATTATGTATAAGTTATTTCTATAGCAAACCATAAAATAAAGTTTGATTCTTTTTTCTATATACGCAGGAAAATAACATGAAAACAACTTATGAACGTGTTATAAGCTGTTTTCATAAGTTTTCCCATACAGTCTCACGAGTGCTTACGACATTGACACTTACACGTAGACATAAGTAAAAACAATTTGAGATAATAAAAGTGATTTAATATAACTATGTTGTTGCCCTATTTAGATTAACAACTTTATTTGCACCTTATTGCATAAGCGCTTATTTATAAGTTATTTCTATAGTAAACGATAAAATAAAGTTAGATTCTTTTTGTATAAGTTGTGTTATCATAAGTTGTTTACATAAGTTTTCCCATACACTCTCACGAGTGCTTATGTCAGTAGATAAGGTCAAATAAGGTTATTCAAACAAATTTTATACCGGTTGTTGTTGTTGTTGTTGTTGTGTTGGTTACAAATAGTAATACGTGTTGAATAATGGACATGTTTTTTGTTTAAAGTGTTGGTGCTACATAGTTTGAGAGTTGAGATTCAAATTGTATTGGTTGCTTTTCTTGCACTTTAAACCAATTTTTTTGTTTGTTTGTTTCTTGTTGAAGGTTTTGTGCTCTGCTTGGAAGGATGATGGAACAACGGTTTTTTCTGGAGGTTGTGACAAGCAGGTCAAGATGTGGCCGCTTTTGTCTGGAGGGCAACCTGTGACTGTTGCCATGCATGATGGCCCCATCAAAGATATTGCATGGATACCAGAGATGAATCTTTTAGCCACAGGAAGCTGGGATAAAACTGTAAAGTATGAATATTCATTCTTTTTATTCAGTTATTGTCTAAAGTATGGATAAAGCTGGGATTAACAACTAGAAATTGCTATTTCACAAATTTATTTTACGCTTTATATTCTCTGTGTTAGGTATTGGGATACTAGGCAGTCCAATCCAGTGCATACTCAGCAACTCCCTGATCGCTGTTATGCAATGTCAGTGAGATATCCTCTGATGGTTGTGGGAACTGCAGATAAGAATCTGATTGTCTACAATTTGCAGAATCCCCAGGTGATATTTTTATTCTAAAAATAAATTTTCATGTGTTCCTTGCAGCTTTGTAAGGAATAGTTTGGTGTTCTAATGTAAACTATGAGTTTTATACTTAAGAGTTGAAGTTTCAATCATAATTCCTATTCAGTTTCCAATTGGGTTAACGGGTTCTTGCTCATATTTTTTCAACATCACGTGAATTCTGCAATATCTGCTTGTTCTCCATGCAAGAGTAATCTGTGGTTTATAATATTTTTATAAATATAAGAATTTATATAAGTGAATTATTGTTGTGGCAATCCCTTGATTTCTCAACAATTTTCACTTGCATATCTGAACGCTCTTTACCAGAACTGAATCCAGATTATTCAAACTTTTTTTAGTAGTATCATCACACCTTGGAAAAACTCTAAATAACGATTAAATTGTTCAGTACAAGGAATTCATTATGCTAATATAATTTGGTAGTTGTATTGAAACCCATGTTTTTCCTTACTTCTATGATTGAAATTTTAATATGTGCTTACAGCATGGGGATTACACCCTATCTCTTTAAGCAACCAACAGGAAACACATTAAATTTTTACAAAATTGTGAGTAAACATAAAATGAACTCATTGCAATCCAAGATGGACATGACTGTCCTGGTTGTCACTTTTTTGTTTCATCAATAATGATTTTATATTAAGTAATTTTTGTTTATGGTTTTATATGTCTGATTGTCATTTAAAAGTGGTTTTGTTCTTTTATCCAAACTTACTGTGCTTTATATTTAACTCTTTCTATGATTTCTGGGTTTCATTGATTTATAATAATTGAACAGCTATTGATTTCTATAAAAGTTGATTTTAATTGGGTTCTTTTTCTTCTTGTAACTTGTGTGGAATTCTCAACAGAATGAGTTCAAAAGAATAGTATCACCCCTGAAATACCAGACAAGATGCGTTGCTGCATTTCCAGATCAACAAGGTTTTTTGGTATGCATTCACTCCTTACTTACATTGTATTGCAGAATGCAGAATTTAGACAATTGGGTTATTGGTGCATCAGTGTATTGCTTTTATGCCATTAGGTTTTTTGTTGGTGTGATTATCATATATCATTGCTGTATACACACTTACCTTCATGCTGATACTATTGAGTATTGTCTATTGTTTCTTTGTAGGTTGGCTCAATAGAAGGAAGGGTTGGAGTACATCACCTTGATGATGCACTAGTAAACAAGAATTTCACTTTTAAATGCCACAGAGAAAGCAGTGAAATATATTCAGTCAACTCCTTAAGTTTCCATCCTGTAATAAACTTCACAATATCAAAATTATTTAAATTTCATTTTGAAATTTGTGTATCCAATATCCTTTTGTATGAGATCTTATTGATGTCTTTGTGTTCAGGTACATCACACTTTTGCAACTGCTGGATCTGATGGTGCTTTTAATTTCTGGGATAAGGACAGTAAACAAAGACTCAAGGTTCTAGCTTTTTCCTAAACTCTCCTTCTCACTTGTCTTTTCTCTCTGAATGCAATCTATGTAATTCCAAAACACACTAATTTTTTGCACGGCTGAACATAATATGATAGGCAGGTTCCTTGTTAGTTTTGATTAGTTAGAATGTCAGTCAGTCTATGATGTTTTTAAATAAGAGGAATGGATTAGACAGGTGCAAACCCTTGAAGTTTTGTCTGTGGTTCATACCATAACCAGGGGGTTCTTCCCTAGTTTTTTCTAATAAAAATACTGATATCGTTGTTCTATCTGTTATTATTCCTCTTGCCAGTATTTTTCACAGTGAGGCTATGGGGACCACTTAGTCTCTAATTTTCCTTTTATCACTTCATAGAAAATGGAAGGAGGAATCCTTTGAATATCAGATATAGGTGTTTGCATTGCTGTCTGGGTTCTTAAAGTCCTAATTACTGTATTAACCATGTATCAATCTATAAAATAATACAGTCTTCTTTGCACATTTTGGTTATCTTTTTGAAGTTACTTACTGCTATTTCATTTTTTGTTTTTGTAGGCTATGCAAAGATGTAATCAGCCCATACCTTGCGGTGCATTCAATAATGATGGTTCCATATATGCTTATGCGGTATGCTTCATATTTCCGTTTTGCAAATTGTAGCTATTTACTTTCTATGCTATTTTTTTGTTTCTCTATATCTTTTAATCAGATAACCAAGTAAAGAAATAAATTGTATGTCTCGATGGGTTTGCTGTTACTAGCTTTATAATTGGATAATCAGAATAACTTCAAAATCTTAATAGAATAACATCATGTTTACCGTATCAATTGCTTCGTGGGTTTTAAACCCCCACTCCCTCTCTTTTCGTTTGAAGGTGTATTCAAATACGCCTATGCAGTCCTTGAATTCAATTTATTAAATAAATATTCAACCCTAAACCATATCAATCTTTTATGAGCCAACAAAGCATGTATGCTGCTGGATATTGGCTGAAGAATGAGATATTGGTAATAGAGTATGCTAAATTGATGAATTTAAACACTGAATGACTTTGTGGAGAATACATGCATCTCTCCCTCATCCCCCATATAAACTAATAAAAAGGTATCAAATACATGAATCTTTAGACAGTTAAATATTATTGAAATACGGTATGAATTGAGTTGCCTACATCCCATTTGTCACTTGGTTTAGATGTTTGAGGTTAAACTGTCAAGTTTTATGCATATGCAATAATGCAATAGAGGGCTTAGTTGATTCCTGTTAAATGAAGAAAGTTGCCATGTTGTTTTCCATGAACGCGCTTTAAAAGTGACACAAATTTTCTTGCTTTTTACGAACATAATTCTGTTACCACAATTCTGCTCTGACACAACTTTTACACATGTTTATAGGTTTGTTATGATTGGAGCAAAGGTGCAGAAAATCACAATCCGACTACCGCAAAGAACTACATTTATTTGCACTTAGCACAGGTACACTTGTGCATGCATGCATACTTATAGATGTGAATACTTTTGTTTAAATTTTTGAAGGATCTTCCTGTGAACGAATTTAAACTAATTGGATGGATGAAAATGAATGAATATAAAAGAAACAAAATGGGAAGGGCAACAACAATATTATTTCATTAATTTTAGTTTTTTTAAACGAAACATTAATCTTAGTTTTCATGTCTTTATTTATCATAAATCATAATGCATTGAATCGATAAGTTTATTATTGTATAGTTTCCTTTCCATTTTCCCATTGAAAATGCTAGACAGTTCAGGATTAACTGTTTTTCTCATGTGAGCAGGAAGCTGAGGTTAAAGGCAAACCACGAACTGGAGCAACAGGCAGAAGATGAAGTTTGGTGTTAAAGGTTCTTTGTTTTCAGTTCATAGCATGGATTGGAAACAAGAAGCAACATATCAGTCGTTGTCGTGTGTTTTGGTGCAACAGCTTAAATGATTAGATTCTAACTCATTCTTTAGTTTTCATCTAAAACTTTCTTTCTTTCCTAGGTTTGCCTATTTTTCTATTTTGCTGGTGTACTTTTATCACGATTTAGGGTTAGGCTGCTACTCTTTTGTTATCACATGTAAGATGCTGGTATATTTTACAATTCATGTGAGCGAATCATGATGTGTTTTTTCTTACATAGAGAAGCGATGTAGGAGGCTTGCCTCTGTCATTTTTGTTAAGAATGTTATCATCTCGTTCAATGATATATATCGCATCATGTCTATATTTTAGGCTATCCTGTTTTCTATGAATTAGAAGGAAAAAGAGGTTTAATTCATGGTGTGTATTGTGATTCTGGCGTGGTATACAAGTATTTCATTTGTAGCATATTCAACCACTTTTCGAAGCTCTGCACATGCATGTCTGGTAATGATAAAACAGTTGTTTATGCATGGGAAATTTCCTTTCATAATTATTAAAAGTGGTTCTAAATGTCATCTGCAACTATGTATTCAAATAACTATTTAACATTTGAAAAGAAAAATTATTAAGGGTAGGTGTATTTCTAACAGGACTTGAATATCTATTTAAGAATTTGTATTTGCTTGTACCAGAAGAGTATTTGGACATCAGCAAATTATTGAGATTTGTATTGGGATTACATGTTAAAGTAACTTGTGACTGCAAATTATCTGTTACTGTTTCTTGAATTATTCTCTTACCCCTTGATATCACTCCAAGGGTATGAGATTCAATGATGGCTTTAGAATATAGAAACATGTAAAGATTGGTTACAACATCTGCTTGGTTAGGAATCACATGACAATGCTCATTCAGCAAAATATGATGAAAATTACTGATGCTGTTGAATTAAGATACAATTACAAGGACCAATCATACTAACTTTGCATTTCTTTTTTACAATCAATCAAATGTGAGAATGTTATATTTTATTTTGTCAAGTTCACAAACAAAGCAATCTGAATAACATTTAAATACAAGCCATTGCAAATTGAACAAACCAAGCTACTAATTAAACACAGCACACACTGTCAAAGATTATTGTTTCAGTGACACAGACTCTATGATCTTGCATAGCTCCTCCAGTTTCTTTATCCTCATTCTTTCACTCTCTGTCAGCATCTATTAATAGAAAGAAAAAAAGTTGTAAATATGGAAAGGGATACATGACAGTAACATTGAAAGAGCTTTTCAAGACGCAGAAAACACAAGAGTTGAGTACTATACCTCAGTTAGCGTCGCTACCAAATGATTCTTCTCTTTGTTCTTTTCATTGAAAGCATCCAAGGCTTCTTTATACTCTTTCTCCTATTCAGTAAAATTTTAAAAGGTTAATTTTCACTTTTATCATGCCATATATGAACAAATTAGTTTGAAAATTTCGAAGATAACCAATGCTGATGGTATTAATATTATTCAAGCAAAGATAAACTATAAATTCTTTCTCGCACAAAAGTTAAGGAAATGTATGTATCATACTTTTTTCTGATAGTTCTGTCCGAGTTGCTTTAAATCTTTGTTAGCCAAATCGATCTTCTTACGTATCATTGCAACTTCCTTTTTCATAGGATCTTCCATAACTTCAAGCTCCTAATAGATTGTTATATAACAAAAAGAACAAATGACATTAATGATTAGCATAACTGATAATATAATTGAACTCCCAGAACTGAAGTTTTCTGCTATCAGTAACATGGAAACATTAGAAGTAATAGTAATGGTTTACTAAAATGAAGTTTTAGCTGAAAAGATTTTGTTCAAAAAGTTATAGTAAGCAATCTTGATCAGATTACTCATATTTTAAGTTCGGTAAATCGTGCTTAAAGAATTTTCAAAATAAACTTTAAATTTGACTTGTTTGATATTTATCGAGCAATCAAATGTGCTGACTGCGTGACTGCATGATTTTCCTCAGAGAAATGGTCTCGTATGTTTTTTCCTAACCATGTAATAACTTACTTCCCAAATGTGTGCCAAGCGCCTCGTCTCTTCTTCAGCGCGTCCTAGTTGAAGTTCAACTCTCTCTTTCACCTCCATCTTTCTCCTCTCAATCTCTTCTTCCTTAGCTTGAAATGCCGAAATGGCCAACTTTGAAACATCCTCATCTTCCAAGGTTCTTCATTTTCTGCATTTTGCCTCTCTTTCTGCAAATTAGACACATATTCAAGACTTACCCCTACTATAGTCTTATGTTTATGTCTGTTGTCATAAGGTTGTTTTGCTTTCACTTCAACATTCCTTCTATCCATCTCAACAACTATAGTTTTCTCTTGTGACTTATAAAAGCAGTAAAGAGATTTTCAGAAGCTCTTTGCCTTTATTATTAGAATCTGTCACAGATATATTGGATGAATTAGGCTGATGTTATATTTATATATGTATCTGAAATTAATCTGTTATTGAATCCATAATTAACACCTGCTTTATGATGAGGTTTTATATAGTTGGCCACTAAAAGATACTTTAAAACCTATGCTTTTCTCAAAAAGACAGTTACAATCTTATATTCAAAGTAAGATAATAGGTACCAACTTACATTCCTTCAAGCTAAAGATATGTATTTAAACCCAGGAGCACTTTAGATAAGATGACATATGTCTCTTCTAACTTAACCAAGGTCCAACATTCGATCTCGAACTTAGGCATGCAACATCGTTAAAATTTTTAGGGAGAGTTTGCCACCTATTTGGGTCCTATAAGGCTCAAGAAATTAGTCTTTGCAATTGTGCATAAAGAATATATGATTTACATCTAAAATAAATAAAGATATGTATTTAAGAATTATCTGCCGATCTCCTGGCCATAGTAGTATCAAAGTAAGTTTTTAATCAATATATTCAAGTTTTTTCTTTGATCAACATTATAGACCAAAAAATATAATGACTTTTTATCAATTAGACCAAATTTTGTTATTATTTAAATAATTTTTATCTGAATTTCCAAGTATTTTTAATTTGAATGTTTATATTTATACAAATGCCCAAACAAGAGATACTTGCTTGCAAACAGTTAAAAGAATATACAGTATAGATGAAATCCATTTTTGAAGTAATATATTGACAATTTTTATCTGTTTTTGAAATAATAATTCTAGAAATGGTTTAACATTTTGAAATGCCTAGTTAAAATTGTGGCTAAACTCTTATACCTTTAACTAATTATTTATCTTCTTTCTTTTAATTTTATAATTTATCTTTTACATAGCATTAATGAAAGATAATTTTGTAAATTAACTTACGATTTATTTTTTCTATATAACAATGATCATATTTCTTAATTTATGTGATATAATCAAAACGACATATATTTTGGTACGGAGAAAATAATAAATTTAACTAACTTCACTAAATGAAGAAAAATTAACTAGATTATTATCCAAATATATACCAACATAACTCACATCAATATATCATCACCATTACATTAAACTAGCTTAGCTAAATAATTGATTGTGCAAGTGGACTTATATTTATTACATTTTTCCATAAAAAAGATCTTCATATATCCCATAAACGAAAATCTGATTGGAAACAAAACAAGCTTTTCATTTCCATCCATTTTGTGTTATTACAGTCATTCACTTCACACTTTGACTCACAAACACAAACACATGTTCAAGCAATTACATCCAGATTCTTCATCCATAAGGTTTGACAACAACAATAACCTTATCTAATTCTTCAATTTTTGCAAATCTATATCTTAATCCCTTTTTAAACATCTTTTTAGGGTTAGGGTTTTGGAATTAGTAAGGTTTTGTATCTTTTTTCAAAGTTCCCTTTTTTATTGATTTTTACCAAAATTCAACCAAAAGGGTATTTAGGGTTTGCTTTTGTTTAGTCAATTAACAATGCAATTTAGGCGGCGAGAAGAAGATCATACTGAGCTGTCTTTGTCTCCCAAGTTGCGTCCTGATCCGCTTCGGAGAAACCCAGGTGATGGGTCGGATTGGTCTCCCGTTCAGCAGAGGAAATTGAGTCCTCTGAAGGTGGTGGATGGAGTGAGAAGGGTTAGTGGTAGTGGTGGCAGCAAAAGGGGTGGTGATGGATTTGAAGGAAGGGATTCTGATTGGCATTTGAGTAATCGAAGAAGCGTTAGAGTTCAATCGAGGTCCCCTCCCGTTGATCATATGAGGAAAAGGTCACATTTTGATGACGGGGTTGGTCGTAGAAGTTATTCACCGCCACCTTTAGGGTTGAGACCACGATATGAGTATTCAAAAACCATGGATTACTGTGGTGTTGATGACGAAAAATTGGATGTGAAGCGAGTTTATCTCATTAGAGACAAGGACTTGATTGAAAACAGATTAGGCGGTGGAAAGAGCATTGCAGATCAGAGGTTTTTAAGAAATGAAATTGAAGTAGGCCGTGGAAAGATTATTGCGGATCAGAGGTTTTTAAGAACTGAAAATGAAGTTATTGGTGGAAAGAGTATTGCGGATGAGAGGTTTTTAAGAAGTGAAAATGATTTAGGTGGTGGAAAGAGTATTGCGGATCAGAGGTTTTTAAGAAGTGAAAATGAAGTAGGTCGCGGTAAGAGTATTGCGGATCAGAGGTTTTTGAGAAGTGAAAAGGAATTAGGAGGTTCATATAGGTCTATTCCGGATATCAGTGCAAGTGCAGCATCACGATATGAGGAAGGCGGGCACTTGCATATGCCACCAAGGAGTGTGCCAATTGGGAGATTTGAGCATGAAAGACTTCATCACCGGGAGCATGTGCCTGTGGATAAGGTACCTATCACAGACTTCCACAGTGGGTCTGATAAAACATTCCACAGTGGGGCTGATAAAACAATGTTTCATGCAAGGGATGTTTCCTATTCCAAAGTATCTCCCCCTTATGCAAAGGATTTTGCAGGCACTTCTCACTTGAGGGATTATGGGAGCTCCTCCGTGGAAATGAGGAGCGATTTTCTATGCTCGCATGGTGATCGCGTCTGTTCACTCACACCTTATGATCAGCCTAGGAGCAGTGGAAGGCTTGAAAAAGGTATAGGGTTTAGTGGACACGGTCAAAGGCCACCCATAGACACCAGTAGAGGTCCTGAAATTGGGCAGAGGAATACTATGTGCGACCATCGATGTGACTGTAGTCCTGCCCGGACCGAGCATGCAAATTATTTTAATTCTAGATTACATACAAGAGCAGCACAGGATGAATATTTTTATCAGCATGATGAGATACCTAGAAGGGTAGCTCCTCATGGTCAATTAGACTATGAGCAAGCTTATGATAACAGGGATCTGTCCAGACAATACAGCTCACATGCAGATTTACATAGAACTGGTAAGAGTGAAGATTATTATGATGGAAATCAAAGAAGGGGTATTATGCATGAGCATGACCACCCTGCATCACATAACCCAAAATATGAAGACTATCACGATATGAGAAGAGCATCAATTGCATCTAAACAGGGTGAGGGCTATTTGCGTTCTGGATATAATCATAATGAAATTGGGAAAAGAATGCCAGATGATTATGAAATTTCATATTCGGATGCACCAGATGCTGGTCATCAAATATCAAGTTCAAGAATAGAATATGAATCTCGAAGAGATGAATTTGGGCTTCAGCAAGAAAGGTTTCAGAGTCCACCACTGCCTAAGCATGATTCAGAAACCTACAGACAAGCTGTCAGAGTGCAGGAAATGAATCAAGATGTTGGCATTCATAACCATTCAGATAGACTTATGAAAAGAAAATACTATGCCAATGATGAAGTAGATGTGCATGATATGAGAACAATGAAATCAAGTAAATGGGGTGCAACTGAAGAATATCAAGATTATTATGAAAATGAAGAGTGGGTAGATGGTGACGATATGAATATGGTGTATTCATATAATAATGTTGGATCCAACCATAAGATATACAGGAATCATAAGAATAAGTACCGTGAGTTGGAGAATGAAGAAGGTTTTCCTTCTGATAAGAGGATATCACCTCAAGTTTCTTCGGGACATGTACAAAGACCATCATTTCGA
The DNA here is from genome assembly GCA_951804385.1 of Trifolium dubium. Taxonomy (NCBI): domain Eukaryota; kingdom Viridiplantae; phylum Streptophyta; class Magnoliopsida; order Fabales; family Fabaceae; genus Trifolium; species Trifolium dubium. The sequence continues at coordinate 29,335,738 of OX638074.1, forward strand.
TTTCAGAAGTATTCCGGTCAATATATAAGGCATCATTCAAAGTCTAGTTCAACAAACTGGAATAAATCTCAGCATTTTTCTAGAAGAAATGCAAATCAAAAACAACCTAAAGGTTGGAAAAAGTATCATGAATATAATGAGAATAACCATACAACTAATGACGAATCATATGAAGATTTGGCAAGTGCTGCAGAACCTGAGCCAACTGAGGGCTCGGAGGAGTTTTTACAATTGGTACATGAGAATTTCTTAACGTACTCCAAGACGTTGAATCTGAACTTACCTGTCCAAAGAAGGTACCTGAAACAAGGGAAAGCTGGTTCTCTGTACTGCATCGTATGCGGTAGAAGGTCTGTTTTCTTTTCTATAATGCTCTTTTTTCAAATAGAGCACTTCTTTAAACATATTGAATCAGAAGGTTCCTAGTATTTAACTTACAGGTGGAGTCAAGTACGTATAATATTATTCCTGGGATCATGCTTTAGGGCAATTATTCTTGGGATCACACTTTGGGTTATCAGGCGTTATTGTTGTACTTCATTAAGGGGAATGCATGCACAGTTCAATGGCAGCAATCTCATGCCAATAAGATCAAAATATATGGTAAATTGTTCTGCGGATGAAAACAAGTCACAAATCTTCCAGAAGTGGTATACATGCTGTTGATGGTGCACATCAAATATAATTTTGCCAACTGCTGTGCTGCATAGAAAGTTAGATTTAATGTTTGTTAGAGCTGGCATTTAACTATTGTTTTGTGCTAATGTACATGATTTAAGTAATTATATTAGCCTATGGATGCGTTTGAAATTTTAGAGTATATATTTGGGAAGAAAGGTTTGCTAGGATAATTGAGACCAGAAGAGTTTATATGGCATACAAATCTTCATAAAAAGGATTGTTTTGACATGCCATGGTGTTGGATGGAAATTCCACCCTCATTACGGTGCACCCCTAGCCTCCTAATTGCGGCATTTGGGTTGCTTTCATTGCAGCATCCAACTCCGTCATTGTGTTGTGGAGTGGATTTAGTCCCACATTGCCTAGAGATATGGCCTATGTAGTGGTTATAAAGCTTGGGCAGCCCTCACCTTACAAGGCGGTTTTGTAAGGTTGAGTTAAACCTAACCCAAATTATAAGACAAGGCATAGTAATGAGAAGATTATACAGGCGGTTTTGTTAGGTTTTAGATTTTTAGTGGAACTGGATGGAGGGAGGTTTACGGTGCTCAAATAGATATACTTGCATGCTGCGTATGTGTAACATTTAGGATCAATCTGAATCCGGTAATGTCAATATTGAGGATTAAGGATTAAACTTTTTTCATTTAAGCATTATTCTAGTGAAGTTGTAAGAAATCTATTATAGTTGTTTTTTCATAATCACTTTTTTCTTTTTGAGGGAATTTATGGTTGGCAGAACCAGAGTCCCCTGATCTTAGCTACTCCAAAGAAGTTGATGCAAGTGGTTGTACCCTGTTATTGCTTTGACAAACCAGAATACTAATTATATATGCTACCATATTCATTGATGCATTGTAGAACAATAATTTTGAGGCTATTTCTGATATGATAACTGTTGGAGATTATAATATTCTAATTATGATCTTTAGTTACTTTCCTGACGGCTTCAGTTATTACCATGACAAGCACCAAGTTTTTATTAATAATACTTGCAAATTTTATTCTTTGTTTCAGACTTGAACTTCGTCAGATACATTATAATGAAAATAGTTGATTTCTTTCTTTCTAAATTTCTTCTATACATTTTTATGCTTGAGAGAAGTTTATAATGTATAAGTTATCAGGAAGTTTCATTTCTTAAGATTAATTCTAACATTTTTATAGACTCATAACATGTTTTTTTGTCATGTTTTTTTCTTTCTTTATGGTACAGTTCCTCAAAGGAATTCATGGACACTCGAAGCTTAGTAACTCATGCTTTTATGTCCCATAAGACTGGGCTGAGAGCTAAACACATGGGTCTTCACAAAGCAATATGTGTTATGATGGGATGGGATACTGCTGTTCCTCAAGATACAGTAACTTGGGTTCCCCAGGTCTTGCCCCACGCTGAAGCTTTGGCTCAAAAGGAGGATTTGATTCTTTGGCCGCCAATTGTTATCATCCATAATATTTCGATGTCTGATGACAATCCTCAAAACTGGAAGGTTATAAGTATGGAAACAATTGAGGCATTTATAAGAGGTGAGTTTTTGTTTGAATGTTGACTCAGTTTAGATACTGTGCGATAATAATTATTCAAACTCAATATGATTTTTAATGAGCCAACTATTTCTTAGTTTTATGGTCGATTTTATTCATAAATACTACCCCATTTAAATATGCATATTTTATACCAACTACACGTTACTATTATTCTTCCTTTGAATCTTTACTCACCAATTGTTGCCTTATGAAAAATGCATATTTGGCCATTTTTTATTCTTTTCTTTCTTGCAGGTAAAGGTTTTGTGAGGGGACGAATCAAATTATGCTTAGGGAAGCCTGCAGACCAAAGTACTATTCTGGTGAAGTTTTTGGGCACATTTGTTGGGCTGGGAGACGCAGAGAGGATTCATAAATATCTTTCTGATAGCAACCGGGGGAGAGCTGCTTATGAGAGGGTAAAATCCGAAGGTGTCAAAAGCTGTAACATCAGAGAGACTGATCAGGCAGACAAAGTGGAGAGTTTGCTGTACGGTTATGTGGCAATTGCAGAGGACTTCGAGAAACTAGATTTCAATAGCAAGAGTTGGAGCACAGTAAAGAGCAGGAAGGAGATTGATGACCTGGATAAAGATCCTGTTAAAACCGATGAGAGGCGATGATTATAATATACTTGAAGGGTTTTTCAAGAATTTCATGGTTTCGGGTGCCAAAATTCTGAGTGTTGTAATTGCATAATTTGTCTTTCCCTATGCTTAAGTTAGTAGTTCTTGTAGTATATAGGACAGGATCTGCAATTTAAAATGAGTCCTTTGTAAGAGTTCTTTTTCTGTTTGTGAATTCTTATAACTGATTTGACTGAAAGCTGATGCAGAATCATGTGCTTCTGTGCTTTAGCAATATAGCCTATAGGCTTTTTATATGACTGTTCAGGATGAATGTATCCAATGTTCTTAATATTACCAAATGAGTAAATTTTACCAAGTTTACAAGATGTTGCACTATGTGTTTTTTACTATATTATTACATCTAAGTCAGTTCATTGCAATAATTCAGTTTATTAGTTATTACTGGCAATCACAAATACACACTAGATACAAGATAGGGTGAAAATCCAAATCCAATGCTTGTCTAATTTGAGTCCCCTTATCTTTTCTTTTCTTTTTTAATTCTTGAAATGCATTTTCAGATCCCAAGTGGGGGTCCAACCATGGATGATGCTTCTGATTTTTCTGTTTCTGCTGTTCTTTCTTCTTTAAATGAAACTCTACCATGAAGATGCTGTTCTTTAAATTAATTTGTCTACCAATAAAATTGACGGATACTTGTCTAAAGGAGCTCATAATGGCTTTACAATCAAGAATTATATGTTCAATGATTGTAGATAGTGCATCATGCTGCTCTTGTTGTCTAAATGAAGCACGGACACTTCTCAGATTAGGCGACGCGTGTCCGACACTTACAATTACAGTTACGTTGAATTATATCATTTATTCAAAAAAGTTAATCTATGCCGACGTGTCAGTGTCCGGTGTCCGTGCTTCATATGCACTCTACGATTACAATGTATTTGTTTGGATTATGATGCTCTGCAGGTTCATTTCTTAGGGAACTTGGAGACACCATCTCACTCCCAAAGCTTCATCCAAGCTTAGTTCAATTCAAATATTTTCTTTCCTGCAGGCATCCCAAATTGTGTCCCCAGCCTGGCATTTAAACACAGCTCCATGTGGTTGAATTATCACAGCAAGACAACCATTTCAGCAGCCAAGACTTAAAGCCTAAATGCTCTGGGCCATGGAGGTACACTCTATAAGATAAGTCAAATTCTATGAAATTACTCTTATTATTTTCCAACAATAACCACCGATAATAGTTTGATATTAGAAAGCAACTTTGAAGGACGAATAACCAATCATAACATCCACATGAATCAATTTCATCTCAAATGCGATAATTTGGGAGAACAAATTAGTGCCAAGCTGAATATAATATGATCATTAACCAATAAGTAGATACAAGTGAAAAATTCCATACTGCAAATGAAAGAGTTCTATTTGTTTGTTCTAGCTATTTATAGTACAGGAACCTTTAAGTTTAAATAACTCTCTTTACTTTGTTCTTCATTTGTATTGGTTTACCTCTTCTGAAAATTAAGGACCTTGATGCCATAGGCAAATACAAAAAGAAACACAAGAACAAAAACAATATGAGCCACAGCAACAACTCCAAGGAAGTCATATTCAAAGCCCATTTGTTCACTGAGGTATGATTTTACAGATATTGTTCCAGCTCCAGGTACCTCAATTAGAGTCTCTTTGTCACCCAACTGTGAGGTCACTAGACCATATACTGTCCAAGCAGTCGGGCACGCCCAATAATACCATCTCCACCATATCGGAATTTGCTGCAAAAGTGTGAACGGAAGTTACATTTTCAATGTACTTTCAAAACAGAAAAGGATAAACTGAATATTAAAAACTATAATTACATTTCTTTTCTATACATACCGATTTGGGGATAACAAAACCCGAGAATATGTTCCAGAACACTAGAAAGAAAGACATAACAATTGCAGCAATTTGGTGGTTTGGTGTGAGAGCAACAGTCATCATTCCATAAAGTGTGAAGTAGACAAAGGACATGAATATGAAGTAGTAGAACCAAATGAACTTGTCAGCTTGCCAAGGGAACCCCATCATTGAGTAAAGGATAAGGGTATAGGCAAGTGTTTGGATTGCAACGTATATACATTCTATTGCTACCTGCAAGTCATTGCGTGTAAATTTCATGTTTGCTCAGTTATTTTGAATTCAATTAACTGATTTTTTTCTTTCTTTCTGGTTTGTGTGTGAAAGGATCAGCTTCATTTACCTGAGCAATTGTATAAGGGAGAGCTGAGTACATTCCGGCCGCTCTTTCACGGTAGAAGACTGTTCTTTCTACTGCTACTACAGGTTGAACTGAGGAAGTGTTGGTGGCTCCAAGAAATAAAATAGCTGAATACATAGCTCCCATTAAATTCATAAGATCTTGTTCCTTGTGTCTGCACCCAAAATATAGTTTGTCATCGCCTAATTCACCTTATATGAGCATGAAAGTAATCATTTTCTCCCTTTTGGAGGATATTGATAAATACATTGCTGATGTCTTTTTTAACAATAAAATAGAGATCAACATGAGCTCTTGTAGATGGTTGACCAATATTATATGATAACTGTTGGTCAAGAACTATTCTACAATATATAGATGATTCCTACATATTCTTCGTTCAATTTAAAATTTCAATAGAAAGAGTCATCCTATGTGAACACAGCTTTAAGTTCTAGTATGTCCAACTAGGAAGCTATGGTACTCTTCTCGATCTTACTTGATTCATGTGTTTATATCAAAGGTTAAATGCTAACAACAAATCGTCTCTTTAAAATAACAACTTGTAGAACAAGTAAACTTACATTTTATCTCCTTTTTTCCAGAAAATGAGTCCAAAAATAACTCCTACAGATATCGACAAGAAGAACCGGATGGCATTATATTGGGGATTCCTCCAGTAGGACCATTGCTGTTTCCAGAAGCAAGCTTTGCATTGAGTAATAAAGGACCGAGAGTGTTTAGTAGCGAAATTAAGATCTTTTGTTCCTGGTAATGGTGTGCTTAGCTCTTTAATAAGTTCTTCATTCGTCCTGAAAATAGTTTATATCAGAAATGAACATAGAAGACTGTTTAACAAAAAAAAATGGGAACAACAGTAGTAATGCGGTAACGCAGCTTCAACTAATACTTAACTGATACAATTCTGACTTTATATACAATTCTGCAAAGTCTACACTAAGCTGAGACTCAACTATTGGAGAACTGATCTCCAACATCCATGTGGCAGGATTATATCCATCTTTGATTCTTGGAATTCCTGGAATAGCCTGCAAAGGGTTTACATAATTTATAAGATTTCAAATTTGATATTTTTTTATATATATTTTTCAGTGCCGAAATCATACTGACCTCAAAGTACTTAATAAGCTTCTGAGATTGTTGACCAAGGGAACCACTGTATATTATTTGTCCTCCTCTCTTCATCAAAAGCAGCTGAATGAAAGACAAAATTGAGAGAGCAATGTTTTTTCATCAACTCTGATAGAAGTAAAAGTTCATCTCTGAAATTTTGAGAAGTTATACCTCATCAAAAGATTCAAATATATCAATGCTTGGTTGGTGAATTGTGCAGACCACAGTTCTCCCTGTATTCGCTGTATTTCTGACAGTACGCATAACAATTGCTGCAGCTCTAGCATCAAGGCCTGATGTAGGCTCATCCATAAAGATGATGGAAGGATTGGCAACCAATTCTACAGCAATGGTTAGCCTCTTTCTTTGTTCTGTTGATAAACCGTCTATTCCAGGAAGGCCTACTAAAAAATTTCTCACTGGATGTAGCTCAACAAGTTTCATAACTTCCTCAACAAACATCTGTAGTAAGAGAAGAGGATGGTTAAGAATTAATCTGTTCGTGAATTTACATCGCTGAGATGATTTGGCTAAATTTTTTATTGAACAAAGCATGCTGCAAATGGAGTTCATAAAGGGGTTTTGGATTTAGATTAGATGTAAGAGTTGATTAAAATAAAGCAAACCTTCTGTGTTTCTCCGTTGACCTCCTTACCGAGACGTAGCCAAGCTGAGAAAACAATAGATTCATAGACTGTAAGATTTGGAGAGTGGATATCATTCTGTTCACAGTATCCACTTATTCGAGCAAAAGTTGTTTGGTTCTTTGGATAACCAGATACGCTAATGCTTCCTTCGATATAACCGCCGGTTTTTCTTCCGGCGAGAACATCCATCAGTGTGGTTTTTCCAGCACCAGTTACACCTACTAATGCTGTTAGTACTCCAGGCCTGAAAGCACCGCTTACATCTTTTAGTAATTGGAGCCGACTCTCTTCAAATCCTTGTTTTTTCATTTCCTGCTATGAAAATTCTATTACGACATCGTAAAGGAATTAATAGAAAAACAATGCTGAAGTGTATAATAGTTGGAGATGATTAAAATGAAGTTAGAGTTTGCCGAACATACGGCTGGCATATTGATGTAGTAATTCACATGATCAAAAGCAAGTGATAGTGGCCTAAAGGGTAACACCATTCCCCTCTTGGTTGTTGCATTGAGAATCGGACGCTCTGAGGTATTCCTTTCTGCCATTTCAATGTCTGCATGTATAGTCATTTTATTTTAGTTTGCATTTCAAAAGGAAGTATAATATAGCTGACAGATAAAATGGTAAGGCTGAGTAATTACTTTCAAATGATTTAACTTTTGAAACATAAATCTCTTTTGTTGTTTCCTTTTTCTCATTTTCTTCCTCCAGAATAATGGATTTAGAATCACCAAATGCTGCAATTCAACTTTAAGACCTTGTTAGAGACAGTCTTATAGCTTAAACAGAATCAGAAACAAGCGTACGGAGACTTACGATTCAAAAACGTTAGGGCGACAATAAATAAAATGTTGAAAAGTAGTGAAAATCCTAAGAGAGCACCGACACAAATCCAGTACCAATAATCTTCTGTAAACATGCTTCTAGCCTTGAGAAGAGCCTTTCCAACTGTAGGTTCAGGAACTCTCGGATCCAAATTTGGCTGTAACGGATCATTAGAAATACTTGACATTAATCATAGCTTTCTTAAACAAACGATTTGTGAATGATTAACATTATAAAATCTTTTACACTAACAATTCATCAAAACTAATATCATATGATAAATAAATCATAAATGAATACAGTTTTGCAAGGAAATGAAATCATAGAATTTTTTTTCTTTTCATATGTTAAGGATCTTACAGCACTCCATCTCTCATCAAGAAACTCATTGATGGCAATAGCATTCTGACCATACATCATAGGAGAAGCATAATAGCCCCATAACATCCAAGGTTCAATGTCATCTGTAAAAGACATCATTAAAGTTGCATGAACCATTCCATTAATACTTTGTTTTCTGCCATACATTTAAATTTGACCAATGAAGTTTATAACATGCAATAGAATAAATAACGCTCACCTTTTGCGATAATGAAGCCACCAAGTAAGAAAACAAGTAGCAGTATAAAGGTACCAAGTGTATTTGCCACAACTTGTGTTCTTCCAAGAGCAGCGATGAATCGGAACAAAGATAAACCCATCTGATGAATACAGAAGAATGCTAAAAACTGACGAAAAAATCTGTTACAATTGTACAAATTCAGTTTTGAGTCAGATTATGAAATACAATTGTACAAATATGAAACTCTTAAATATTCCCTAGAGTGCACCTAATATCTTTCACTTTCACATACTAATTTTCACTCAAGAAATAAAAAACTTCTAAAATATAAACAGCATTAGTAAATTTTCATACCTACTTGCAGCAGGAGCAAATCCTATAGTATAATAAGTAAGAACAACCCATAATCCTGATTCAAGAAAAGAGAGAGGGATTCTAAGGATCCCTATTGGAAGTGCAAAAGCCCAAGCAGGATAAAATAACAAATCTCTTTGCTTGAAGAACACTGGAAGTCGAAAAATAGTCATTGCAAGTTCTGCCATTCCATTGAACATTATATTAATCAAACTGAAGAATAGTGCACCATAAAATTTTCTTCCATCTTCAAGTTTACCATATTTCATTTCTGTTCTAAAAAACACTGTCATAGCAATCAAAGACATAATCATAATCTGACTAGTCTTAAATATGTATATAAAAGCGCTTCGCTTTGTCAGTAGCCACTCTCTTGCAAAACATGCCTTGAAGAGTTCTAGTTTTGAGATTCCATATTTATCCTTAACCAATGCAGCAGGATGAGTTTTCGTGCGGTCATAAGGAACCTCTAGCTCTTCAGAAATTTGTTGTCCAATGGTATAGTTTTTGAAGCAAGTAACAAACTCGGTAACACTGATATAATTGTAAGGTTTGTCCCTTATGAACCAGTACTGCTCTTGATCCTTTCTAGAAGTAACCTCTTGTAAGAAATCTGCAACTCCTTTCCTTTCTGGACATTTGAATCCTACACTCTCGAAAAAATCGAGTGCATTTTTACGTGGACCTTGGTAAACAATCTGACCTTCTGAAAGTAAGATAATGTCATCGAAAAGATCAAATGTTTCTGGTGCTGGTTGTAAAAGAGAGATTATCATTGTGACATCCATGATATGAACTAGCTGCCTCAAGAACTTGACTATTCGGAAGGTTGTAGAACTATCTAGACCGGTCGATATCTCATCCATTAGGAAAACTTTTGCAGGTCCTACCAGCATCTCACCTGCATTCATTATAAGAAGGCTACATTGCTTGAGAATTGGACAAAGAGGAGATTTGAAATGGAAAACAATGAAGCGTTAAGGTATGTTTGGATTGACTTATTTGATATTCTTATCTACTAGTATAAGCACTTGGAAACACGTTATGACATGTTCATAAACTGTTTTCATTGTATTTTCATAAGCTCTTCAAGATAACTTATGGAAATAATGACTTTATTTTATCTTTCATTATAGGAATAACCTATATATCTGCACTTTCGTGATAAGTGCTTATTCTATAGGCACAGGTTTTTTAGAATACGTTTTAATGCTTTAACAAAGCAAAAAGATCATAATTTTCTCTCTTTAGTAACTTCAAATTTTTCTAGAACTATTTTCTCATACCAGTAGTTAACCGCTTTTTTTCTCCACCAGATATTCCCTGTCTCATCTCATCTCCGACCAAAGTATCAGCACACATTTCCAATCCAAGAATCTGAGTCCATATTCATTGATATCAGACAGCAAGAAATACTATAATGCTGACTAAAAAAAGTATAGTAATATTAATCAAGTAGAAATAAATGCATCAATTAAACCTTAAGAACATAATCTGTGATGAGACTTGTTTCTTGACCTTCCATTGCAGTAGCTTTCATGAAAGCATCTATATCTGGATCAGGTTTGATTCCTACATGTTTTTCTCTCCTTGTCAATTCCACAAGTAAATCATGTCTTGTTCCTACTCCTAAACATCGTCCCGAAAAATCTAGTGTCTCTTTTACTGTCATCTCTCCATGATGAAGATTATGTTGACTAATATAAGCACATGTTCTTTGAGGTACAAATTCTGATAACTCATGACCACAGTAAGTAACTCTTCCTGATACCTATTCATATTGAAATTTTGATCATGAAAAATCGAAAAACATAAAATAGTATTGAAACATTTTCAGCATGATCTTAATTTGATGTCCTTTTAATTATATGTTACTTAATGCATCTTTAACTTTATAATGTGTATAATGTTCTGATTAATTACATTAATGTTCATGCTTAAGTATCATTTAAATATTTTAATCATTACTATATGATATGCATTTTTTTTATGTTAGGAACTTCAAATGGAAAGAATGGCCCACCAACCCTTAAATCTCTGTCCAGTTTGGAGGCAAGTGCTTGCAGCAGTGTGGTTTTTCCTGATCCTGGAGGTCCCAATAGCAATGTCATTCTGTATAGTGTTTGAGAAAGATAAATACAAGAGAAAAGAGAAAGAGTAAGCAGTATATTTTTCTATAAAACATATAGAAAAATAAATTGTGAAGAGAGAAATAGACGAGAAAGAGTCTGAAAAAAGAAAAATACGAGATAAATAGAATAAATAGTAAGAGAAGCAAATAAGAGAAAAAAAAAAGACTAATTTATTGTCAATACAAGAAGCAAATACGAGATAATTATTATTTTTGAATTTTTTAATATGTGGCCTTAAGGCGCATGTTAACGAACCTCTTTCAAAAATTACACGTAAAAAGTAAATTAAGTCAATATTTTAATGTCAAAAATTTATTTCTCAATAGAAACATAGAAATGTGTTCTGCACTCAATTTACAGAGAACACAAAAAGATGTAGACCCCATAGTGTTTTTATTCTTCTTCCAAAATAGCCTGTCATTTACTTTTTCCATGTGTGATGGGTCTCTCTTCTGTATTTCTCATTTATCAATCAACTCTAGAGAGGAAATGAATATTTTTCACTTGTACTAGTAAATTATATATAGTTGACTTTTACCATGCTCGAGAACCCCATGTAATTTATGGTGCACAATATGAATATATTATGAGTTTCGTAAAATTTATCGTTGAATTGAAAATTTATATTATATAGATTATTATATAAAATTTTAAAAAATTAAAAAATTATTTGATATGTTATTGAGACTCATCAAATTTAACAGTTTATAAAATTTTATTGAATACTATTAATTTTAATGGGGCTCAATAATATATCAAATTATTTTCAATTTTTTTAAACTTTTGCATAATTGATCTATATAATATAAATATTCGATATAACGGTGAATTTTATAAAATTTGTAACGTGTGCCACGGTTGAAGTCATTGTAAATCATATCATATCATCATCATATAAGAATACATTTTCGAAAGGAAAATAGTAACTTTTTGGAGCTCAACAAGAAGGTCTTACCTGAGTACAAGATATAGCTAGGTACAATGTTTAGGCACTCATATATAAAAAGAAAAAAAATATATTGAATAATGTATAGTTTAGATGATTAAATGATGTACAATTTTGTGTCTAAATAATTTATATTTGGAGTTGCGCAGTATGCAACAAAGTATTTCTTCTTAAACAGAATGAACAATTGATTTTTTACGAAGATTTGTTATCCGGTCTAAAGACTGATAAATTGAAAGAAAAGCGCTTGGGGCATTGGTTAAATATATAAATAAGAAAATTCTATCTTAAAACTTGTACATTCAATATATTAAATGCAAAAAATTATATTAACAACATTTATTTTATGTTATATTTTTATTTTTAGTATACATGACAATAAAATTTCAAACATAAGAATTTGAGAGAAGTAGTATATAGACTTCAAAATTGTAAGTCTTCACCACTAAACCAACCCTTGTGGGTTCCAAAAATATTTATTTGAACTTTGATAGTAGCATTTTTTTGGGTACAACTTTGATAGTAGCATTTATATGAGCCTTTTGTTTTTGGTAAGTGAATTCATTTTCATGTCAATTTTGCCAATTGAGACCAAGCAACACCCTAAAATAAATTATATTGTGTTCGGTTTAGAGAACGAAAAATATATTTATAGACTAATATAAATATCTCAAACAAAAATAAAATATGATAAAATTATAGGAATAAAATAAAAAGGGGATATTTTAAACTTTTCAACCTAAAAAAACAAGACTCTCCACGTCTTTGGAGCTCTAGTATATACTAGCACAAACAATATAGAATATTGAGGAGTGTTAAAATTTCACGTGATTATTTTTGTCTTGTTTTCACTTCTTCTCAATGAAACAAAATAGACTCTTTCAAGACTTTTCTCAGAATATCAATTACAAGATCCTATGCAGAGGGAGATAATTAAATGAGGCCTAATTATTAATTATTAATAATAATATATTTGCCGTTCAAAATAAAAAATACAGCACGGTTAGTCAATCCAGTCCCATTTTATGAAAGAATATTTTATTAAATAAAACACTCTCCCTTATTATTTTTTTAAAAAAAATCAAAATATCTCGGCAAATAAATTAAGAGGTCAAATTTTAAAAACTAATAATTTAAAAATAAGTTGTAAAGTAATTAAAAACTCTATTAAATAATCAAGAAATTCAAGTATCTATCATTTTTTTTGAAACCAAAGTATCTATCATTTTTCTTTACATAAAAGAGGTGGTTATCACAATTCGTCATCTTATCTTAGTTAGCGATTAAGTGTACTTAATACTACTAACGTAACATCATTAATTAGTGTTAGTACTAATAAATATGGCCCCATGCATGAATTAATCAATGAATTAATAATATACCTTGCGGGTCTGATAATTCCACTAACATCTTGAAGTATTTTGATGACACTCTTCTTTGATGGCAGAAGCTTGATTGCTCCAAGAACTCCCTGTTTTTATATATTTAACAAGGAAAATCAAAATATCGTCACACAATTAATGTTTTTTAACAAATGGCATATGCACAACGTAATAACTAAGTTTAAGGAAATCAATAATGTGGTGGTTGAAAAAGTAATGTGATGTAACGTAACCAATTTAATTTCGTATTCTCTTTGACAAAATTTCATCATATACTAAATCATACAAAAACAAATTGTATGATTTTATTCAATGTATGTATGGTTCATGTCTTTCTATAATTTCAACATTATTTCTGCATTGATAGAGACATTTAAACTAATTTCTTTTTAATTATCTTATTTTCAATTGGATGAAGATTTGCAGAGGGAGTTATATTGTCTCCCTACCCTAATGTCTTATTGTAGGATAAGAGTGATTTTCACTTTACAGCCGTCTCCCCTGTTCAATGGTAATAATTGGATATGAAATCCATATAAGATTTGGCTCTACTCTCCAACTAGACCAAATTATATTTAGCGGGCATTACACCCTATACAATGGTTAAAAAATTTAAAAGTAGTAAATTTTACATTGAAACAAATATAACTTATATTTTAAAAAAAGTTCGATACATAAGTTCCAAAATAATTTTATTATTTTTCTTCTTTAATTAGTGCAAAGGGTGCAATGTTTAACATTTGTCATGCCTTATATTTATGCTCCTAATAAAATCCAAAATTATTTAGTAAAAAAAAAAAACAAAAGTATTTGATATGTCGTTTATATTATCTCCAAAAAGTAGTTCATCACATTTAAACTTTGACTATTAAAGTAAATAATTAAATATTCAAAAAAAAAAAACTAATTAGAGTATATAAGAGATACTATTATATTAGGCACCCATTATATTAAATAAGATAGAAACAGTTATACTATCATTTGCTTATATATTTTTGTTCCAATGTGAACCCACTTGTCTGGGTATGTAGACAATGTAGACAATAGTAGCCCACACAACACTTGGTTTTGTTTGACACTAAAAAACAAATGAGATCGATTTATGTTATATAATGTGTTTCTGTCATATTTTTAATATTTTTTAAGATGTGGTGAGATGTTATAATAGTTTTCAAATGTATTAAAATTATAAAATCAAATTTAAATATGATTTTATTAGTTATTTTAATTAACTTCAAATCTATTTTTGGTTAGTTAATTTAGTTGAAATAAATATACATATTATTTTCACAAATTTGGAAGTTAGTTCGAATCTATAATCTCGTATCCAACTCTTTCAAAAGTGAAAAAATCATTATTTCATAGAATAAAGGGTGTGTTTGTTTGAGATTAAAATAAAATAGATTTTTTTAAAAAAATCTATTTTTAAAAAATAGATTTATTTTGTAGAGATTTTGAAAAAAATCTAAAGTTGTTTTGTGTTTGTTTACAATTATAAAAATTATTTTTTAGAACAAACATATGGTTCATGTTGTTTAAAAAAATAGATTTTGAAAAAAGCTATTCAAAATAGCTTTTCATTTTGAAGGAAAAAATGATTTTTAAAAAATCTGAAACAAACACAAGTAAAATAGAAAAAATGATCTTTTTATGAAAAAAATAGATTTTTTTGAAAAAAAAAGCTTAAACAAACGCACCCAAAGTAGATAAGTAAAGTAGATCACTAATTAATAAAACAAATGTATATATTACAAATCTATCATAACAAATATAAAATTGTTTAAATAACAACATTTAGAAGGTCAAATTTACAATTTCTTAATACTTTTAATATGTTTTGTAAAATAATCAAATACGTGCTACCTATGACTCTTATGGTGGAGTTAAAGATGGTGGGTTCAAAAAAGACAAATAATTGGAATGGTTGAAGGTGTGACCACATATTGAGTATCACTGAGACATAGATTGAACTAAAAATTGTAGTACATACATACCTCTATCGCATTCATGGTGGAGTTTACAAGGGTTGGTAATGCTCTCCTTCCATTAAATGCATCTCCTTCAATACTCAACTGCTCAAATCTCACTTCAACTTTTGGAATCTCTATATCAACCCTGATTCACAAAAATACTAACGTCAATTAATATATATTCAAACTTAAATCTACATGCAATTTAAAAAGTACTAGTGCAAAAAACATATAGTATTATACAAATCCAATTGCCATCCAAAAAAGAAATTTTTTTATACAATCCAATTAAAAATATTAACTAATAGTACTATATGATTACCATTATTATTTTAACATAATTAATATATGATATACATGATTGATATATAGTCCAACAAATTGAAATATATATAATCCAGTTTAAGGAGTTGAGTGATAAGAACGTGATAATTTGATCATGATAATCAACAAGAAATTAACAATACTAACATTTGTCGTTTCATGAAAATTTGTTTTATGTTCCTATAAATTTAGTTCAGTTGATAGAGACATTGTATATAATACGTAGATATCAAAATTTAAACTCTGATACAGTATCCATTTAACCATCTTATTAAATGATGAAATTTTAACTATTAAACTACTTAATTAATAAAAAACTTTTACGGCATGAGTATGAACACAAAAAATTGGGTTTAGAAGAAAAGTATTATAATTAATATATAAGACAAAGGGAAAAAAAATAAAAAATAAAAATAGAAAACCTTTGAATCCTCTCCCTCATCTTACGGAGAAATTTTTCATTATCTTCTTCAATAGTTCTTAGTATACCATCCATGAGTTTACTCTTATGATGAATACCAAGCTTGGATATATCAATTTCTTCATAACTAAATCTTCCATTTTCTATAACTTGTTTCACAATACTTTTCTTCATCCTTTCAAAAGTAGGAAGCCTCTCTAAGGCTGCCCACTTGAGTTCTTCTTCATCATCAACATCTTCCTTTTTGTTATTCCTCTCAAACACATGATCACCACTCCATACCTCACTTATTATTGGAACACTTGTTGTTGTCCAACTTCTCCTACTTGAAGATCCAATATTCATCCTTAAGCTGCTTATTGACTTCAAAATATCATCTCCATCTAACCCTTCTTCCATGTTTATCTAAATATATATCATATAATAAACTAATAATATATAGTATGCTTATTATGTGTGCGTGTGTGTGGTAGTAATGAAATTTCTTATGGGTAGTTTTGGTAGGGAAATATGAGAGTACTAAGAATCATTTATGTGTGGAAAATTAGATGGTTGAGATGTTTTATTGTCTACATAATTGGAAAAGAAGTGATGGCTTGGACTAATATATAATAATGGGTCACTTGGCGTTGTGAATTCTAAAAATACGTACCTTTTTAAGGAGAATGTTTATTTGATGATTAAGCAAAAAGAATAAAAAAACTCAACACATTTTAGACTAAGTTATGAATGTCAAGTTAATCTTGGAGTAACTATGAGTTTAATATTTCACATATAAGTATAAAAAATAGTAGCGACACAATTTGTTATCTATTTGCTTATTATTCGTATTTATATGCAATTAAATTTTTACATATACAAAAGAAATCATAAATATTTCACTTAATAACTTATTATAGATGTTAAATAAAAACTACACTATATCTAAAAACTTCAATGATAATTCATTTATATATATATATATATATATATATATATATATATATATATATATATATATATATATAAACTAAGGAAATTGAGTTTGAAGATTTTTTATGGAAGTTTCCTATCCAAGTATAAACCGACACTATATCAATGTGAGAGTCAAATCAAAGCAATGTTATTTGTTTCGTGATTTCACGCTATGTTTCGGTGAAGTTAGGATGGTCTGGTGCATGAATTGGTCCATCGTGGTTTAATTAGTAAGAACCGTTTGATATATGTGTGACGGTTCGGATGGTCCATTACATGTCATCAATAATGAATGAATGAATTGGTCCATCATATCATCATCCAATCAAACTGGCATGGATTACTCTAGTACATACATGAATAGATTTTACTCAAGGCAACTTATGTGAATTATAGGATTTTAAAGTTGTTGAATGTTCAAGTAGAGCTTTAAAGATAGATTATTCGATATTAGTTTAAATGATATAAAATGTTAAAATTGTTAAGTTAAATGTTCATGACTGAGGTTTGAACACCGATTTCTCTATTTTATATGTATGAGTTTTTAAGAGCTTGTCATTTTATTACGTACTAAAAAAGAAATACTCCCTCCGTCCCAAAATAAGTGTCATACTTGCCAAAATTGTTTGTCTCAAAATAAGTGTCACATACTTCATATTTATAACATTGGTTTTTCCTATTTTATCCCTTAAATCAATCATTAGGTGAGAGAAAAAGTACATTCAAATAGTCAAATATCTACTTTTTAGTATTTCAGTGTCTACTACCAATAAAAAGAGAGGGTAGTTTAGTAAAAATCATATTCTCTCTCTTTCATTTACCTGTTTTTTTTAAAGTATATGATTTGGTCAACTGTGACGCTTAAAATGGGACGAAGGGAGTAGTATTTGTGTATGTATAAATAGATACTGACTTTAATAAATAATGGGTTGTTACTCTGTAAAGTAAGCAAATTTTACTTTTCCTCTCTATAAAATTATTTTTTTGGATTACCTCTTATAAAATTATATTTTTGGAATTACACCTTCTGACAAATATTATTAATAAAGTCAATCTCGGCACAAGACAAACCAAGACTGGTAAAAGAAGAGCTATAAAACAAAGGTGTCGTATGTAAACAAAATACCAATGAAAATTCTAAAACTCACACTATCTAAAAAATGGTGTACTTCTAATCTCCTTCTTAAAAGACATACACAAACTTCCAGACAACCAAAGAGTCTTCAATATTATATATCTTAAATGTCACACCACTAATTTCCGATTTCAAATAAAAGTGACCAAACAATCAAAATCTAAAAAACAACTCATTGATGCTAAAATTAAAAGAACATCAATAGAATGAGAATTTAAACAGAAAAATGACTTTAATATTATCAAGTCTCCATTGTAATAAGTAATGAAGAAGCATTGGAGATATCCCATTGTTGATTTTGATTGTACAGTCTCCATATTGTTGTTTTTTTTTTTGACAAAATCAAATGATATTCATTCATTCAAATTGGTAAACTACATCAGATACAATTACATTCAACATAGCTAAAAACATAAAGGATGAATCTGCAAACAAACTTACAGCATCCAAGTTAATAGCATACAACGGCAAAATGCCTACTACAAATAATATAAAACTAAAATCACCGGAATATCCATGTCTCCGGATCTGCAACGTTGATGCACAAATCATTGGTTGAATCTGCAACTGGTTGAAGCCGATCTTCCAAAACGAATCAAAAGAATACCGCAACAATACGGAAAAACAAACAACGCCGCACAAGACGACGAATAATACAACGCCGCACAAGACGACGAACAACACAACGTCGCACAAGACGACGAACAACACCGCACTAAGACGGCGAAATCAACAAAAACACAAAGAAAATGTGGTATATGTGAAAACCACTTATTTATATTAAAAGAGAACAACAAACAAATGTAGAGGGGGTGATTTTAGGCCAAAAAGAACCTAAAATCACCCCTCCATAAACAAAGGAGAAAGAGAGAGCAAGAAAGATTTTTTTCTCTAGGGCCGGCTCGTGTTTTTTTCTCACGAACGTTTCTTATATTCTCCATATTGTTGTTTTATTGTGTGAGTCATTGAGTAGTCAAAGTTTATAATTAACACAATAAAAATGGAGTAGAAAGATTATATTAAATGAGAAGTTGACTAAGGAGCACCGATTATTAATGTAGTAAAGTCTAATGTAGTATTCAATTCATTCATTGTGTATGTTTATGTGTCAGTCAGCCATATTAGTCTCCAACTGTTTTTTAATTAATAAGGTAAACGTGTATAGTTTTCCCTACTTTTTGTTACTATCAATTTTGCGGTTTTTCTTTCCATCCAACAATTAAGGATAAGGACACTCTCACACACCACTTTTTAATCAAGATCACCATTGTAAGATTTTTTTTTTGAAGCAGGATGATGTGTATTTTGATTATTCATTATTGTAGCTTGTAATTTTTTTTATATAAAGATATAAAGATGACATCTAAGGCATCTCAACTATGTTGACACTCCTGAAAAACCACTTAAAAAATACTATAGTGATATATATATATATATATATATATATATATATATATATATATATATATATATATATATATATATATATATATTAAAGTAAAATAAAATAAAAACGATATAAAAAATCCTTATCTAAGGGGACTAGGCCACAAAAACTCAAGGTGTAAATTTTTTTCTATCACATTAAAAACCTTACCAAGAAATGGAGGTGCAAATAATTTATAGTAGCAATTATTGAAGAATAATTCATGGTATGATTTTATAATTCATTAAAATAATTTATTTAAAATGGTAATTAAGAAGTTCATAATACATAAAAATAGATAAAAAAAATTAATTTCTTTAAAATTATAATTCACATGATGATACGTAACATGTGTAAGATTAGATGTAAGTAATAGGAACATTTGTTTTTTCTATTGTAAATCTCATTGGAGGATTGTGAGTACAGTAAACACCTTCATTATCAAACATCTTTATATTTATTTCAAACATATTATTGGGGCAAAGTCAAAGATAAACCAACTTCACCCATGCATACACCAAATCGAATTTGATAGAAATCATGCATATATATATATAACAAATCAACCTTTAGTAAATTTATTTATTTTTTCTCTCTTTTTTCGATCAACACTTCAAATTGATTTTTCTTTGGATCAATCAAAATAACATGACAAGTACTAAAATCTGCAGCAAATAGTCCCCCCCTATATATATATATATATATATATATATAATGATTAGATAAAGAAAAAATCAATATGAAAGTATTCAAAAATAGAACCTCTAAAACTCTAAATAATAACAAAATATAGTGTGAATGTGATGATCAATCATCAATTAATAATCAAAGACATATTTTATCTTCTATAGTTAGTGTATTTATCATGGACTCATTTGAGTGCATCATACGGATCATTTGTGAATGCAACCAATCATAGCAAACTAATTGATGATTAAATGTATCATTTATATCTATTAGTGCATACGATTCATTTCGATGCATATCAATCACACTATTTCATAATTCAGTGCATAATTATTTAATCACTCATCATATAGCAATCATCCAAAATCATGTGGAAATGTCTCTGTAGGAGTTTAAGTGATAAAATTTAAGAGACATATGAGTTGAGTAAATGAAGGTTCAAAGATCAATTCTTACCAGAATCAATTTATCTTTTTGATGTATCTAAAAAAAATCATGTAATTTTAAATTAGCCAATCCAATTAGGGTTAGCTTAAATATAGATAACCTTTAAGACGAGAGTTGATTGTCTCTATTGACAATTTCACTTGAGGAAATAAAGTGTACATTTTTCATTTATTTTTTTAATCAATAAAATACATGCAAAAATAATTGATCGGATGAGATTCAATGGGAGAAAATTTTCATGGGAGAAAATCCCCTCCCCTTTAAGACAGACACTTATTAATATTTCTCATCTAATTTAATTTTATACATTGAATTATGAATAAATGTTGCAATTTTCGACCTAATATAATTATGCATAGGCTAGGCTTTAGAGTTTACTCTTTCCGGCTTTAATTATAAAAAACTTTTCATTTTTTAGATTCATTAAATAATTAATGTATTTAGTTTATAATTAAGGTTGAATACATCAATTATCTAATGAACTGCTTATAATTAAGATCGGAGAGAGTAATTTCTTACCAAACAACTTTCATTTTTTTTATATATATAGAAAAACAAGTTGCATTCAACACATTAGCACGTCTCTCTCGTATATTTATTTGAGCAAAAATTAATGTGGGGCCACGTATATAGGCAATTCACCATGAATCATTATTTTCATTTTGTTAGATCTATTAGTAAATGAAAATTGGACGACTAAAATCATGAAACTTGAACTTATCTAAATATACTTTTGTTAGATCTATTGAATAAAATGGTCCAAATTTATGACATGGTCATGATTCTCTTGCAATTATTATATATGAATTTATGATATACTATATTAAAAATAAAAGGTATAAAAGTAAAAGTTTTTTTTTAAGAAAGTGAATGAGTATTTATTAGTACTACTCATTTCATTTGCAATTTGACATCATGTCTTTTTCTCTAACAAGCATAGCCCATGCCGAAACAACCAAGGGACGAGTTGCCACGGCACAAATAGTTGAGTTAAGTTTTGATGTGTTGTTGCAAACATGCAATTGCAACAGTAACAGAACACATGTACTTGAAACTTTAAAGTGACATAAAAGCATTCATTATAAAAAACAATAAATCAACTTGCAACACTTAGGAAGAAAGAAAATAATGGTGTGACTCGAAAACAATGATATTATATATTTATTTAAAATGATATTCAATTCGTTTAAAATGGTTGAATGCATGCATTGGTCGCATAACATAAATTCAAAACTGTTAAAAATTGAAAAGAATAAATTTATAACATTCAAATTAATAACATATAGCAACAAAAGTTTATTTTGATATTAAAAATTTGTTGTTAGATATTATTGTATGTAAAATGTATAAAGTAAATTAGAGGAGTGATAGAAATAAACATATGTGTTGTCAAACAAAGTTGTTAATTTTTTATGTTCAAATAATATATCCCTTCCTTTAAAATCGCTATTAATATTATATTTGCTATTTTTTCAAACTTTTGTCAAATGTAATTAGATGCTTTAAAGTTATTTAACATTATGTGATTTTGACCCTAAAAACTAAAGTAGTCTAACATTATAAACATTTTTAACCGATTTCACTATCACAATCGTGGTCAAGTGGTTTCTGGTTTAGGGTAGTGATCATAATGATAGATAGAAATGTTTATATTGGAGATGGATGAATGGTGATCAATTGTGGTTGACGATGATTGTAGTGATGGTTCGTAGTGGTAAAAAATAAATTGTAATAATCTAATTATGTTTTTTAGATTTTAAAAAAGGATGTGTCATAACCCTACCCAAATTAAAAAAAAATCCAAAACAATACGAAATTTGGACTCAAATCAGTAAAATTTGATCAAATCTAATAACAATCAACCCAACCTCGTGAACACAACTGTTTATGTGTCCAATCCAAATTATTTGCCAACATATCCAAACTCAGATGGGAAAAATATTCGATGTACTTGTAAAAGAGACAATGACAAATGACAAACCAAACATATATATCATAAAAATCATTAAACAGAGTAAATTTGACAAGATCAGTTTTTATTCTAAATCTTTGATTAATTCTTAGAAAAAATTAATCAATAAATCACCAGAATCAACCACTTGATTGACAAAAAATAGTTTGTGCATTGTATTTTTGAAAGGCACAAACAAATAAACTTTATTTTAGGCTTTTACAAAGAAAAATGAATCATAAGCAAACTTAAGAATATTTTGTTTAAAAGAAATCACTTTTTTTTTTCAAAAAAAAGATCAAAAAACAAAGTAAAGTTTATGACATATAAATGCAATGGAAAAACTACACAGTGATTTTCATGAAATAATTTGATTATAATTAAGATCAACATATGAGAAAACAAAATTGTGGGTTTTATGATTCATAAACAAATGTTTTTGTCAAAAAATGATCATAAACAAATGAAAATTAATCTTTATTCTGCATAAAAATATCTAAAAATAATAATCAATTTTATATAATATAAAAATCACTTTTTTTGTTTGTTTTAAAGAAACCAATCCAAACTCAATAGTATAGTAGTATGAAATAGGAATTTTGAAAAATAGAGATGCACTGCAATATAATTTTACACTGACATCTAATAAATATTTTATATTATGTCAAATTATAAGATATTTTGAAATCTATTGTATGATATGACGAATTAATAATTCTTTATTAGACGATATTTGTAAAATTATGATATATTATCAGTGCATAACAATTAAATCATACGGCAAGAACAACAACTACTTCAGCAGAAAGATACAAAATTAAAAGCAGCAAAATCCCACTTTAAATGTATTAAACTTATTCAATAATCATGCATTAGTCAAACCAAAACAAAACAGATGTCTTGGAACATATTCCAAGTGAAAGAAAATCTCCAAATTAAGAGCACATTACAAGTTTTTCCTTGATGAATAAAAAAGCACCAGCTAGCAAGTTCCAATAATATAATTTCACTAAAAATAAAATAAAATACTCACTTTGAAAACTGATTGAGAGTCAATACTCTAGGAAATTCTAAAGTATAATTTATTTTGGGACAGTCTTCAAAATGCTAAGGAAAATTGGACTTCACAAATACCAATCACATTCAACTTGGGCCATATCCTGCTCCAGCCATTGATTTGAGATGCCCCTGCAAAATAAAAACAACAAGAAACAATATAATAAGAAAATAGAAAATATATGCATCATTCAACGATTTATACTATATACTAAACATTAATATAAGTGACTTTTTTTTTAAACAAACAGTAAATAGATTAAAAGAAAAAATAATACAAAGAGTTGGGAGGACATAAAAGTACTTAGCCCAATAAATCCACACAAAAAGTGTAATTCAACCCAAATAGGCAATAGATACAATTAAAACAACACCAACAGATCCAACCCCCCTAGTTCATCCTAACATAGATCACGAGCACAACCCAACACACCCATAAATGAGCGCAAAACAATAATAAGTGACTGAATAAATTAAGAATTTAACTATGCATTTATTCTTACAATTTTATAAAATTTTCTAATGCTGTGACAATGTGGTATTTTGTTTGTTTTAGCGGTCTATATTTTCCTGCAGATTTTCCTACGATTTTTTCTATGGATTTTAGTTTTAGGGACTAAAAGTAAAAATTTGGTTGACTAAAGAGTTTATATAAAATTAAAATCGATGCAGAGACTAAAACCAAAATTCTGCATACATACATACAGTGACAAAAATAATATTTAAGCTTAAAATCATTGACTAATGCCCCTACGACCATATAAAATCACACAAAGCAGATAACAACAAATTCAATTAGAAACTTTATCATTTTAATAGCTTTTAATGTTATCTCTCATCCTCCCATTTCCCCTATGATCAAAGAAGTGTTGTGCATGGTAGCCTAGACATATGCTTCTTGTGTGGTGGGATTTTTAGAAATTCCAATTCTAATTGCTTAGGTTAGTTTGTAGAAAATATTGGTATCTAGACAATTTTCTATTCATAATTGATAGGTGCAATGAAAGCAATTAAAATAGCATCCTCTCAGAGTTGGTCAAAATTTTGGTTAGAAACTCATTCTAAGTTATAGTAGTGTTAGCTTTCAAAAATTCTACTATGGTACCCTGGCAGTTAAGAAATAGATGGTTCAACTATTTAAGTTTGATTTCAAATATGAGATTTATGGTCTCCCACATTTATAAGGAAGGAAATCAAAGTGTTGATGTTTTGGCTAATCTAGATTTTTCTTTTCAAAGCCCTATGTATGATACTAAGAAGAGTTTTTAGTAGGGAGCTCTTTGGAATCTCTAAGTGGAGATTTTTCTTTGTGCAACATTATGATTTCGGGTTGAGTTAAGAACAAAATACTAAATTAATTTTAAATTTAAACATCATCAAATCAATTGTACTATTGTAATATGTAATATAGATTATAATTCTTTTGTTGTTGACACATATTGATTATAGTATGTATTTCATGTTTTGACGAAATATGATATGTATTACATATAGTTTGTCTTATTTTCTATATAATTGGTATTTTTCCATACAATTTTTTTTTAATTATTGGTATTTGTTAATGTTTTAGTCTTTTTACTTTTTATGGCCAATAGTTTTTAACTATATTTTATAGTATGTATTGCATATTTTGACCAAATATAATATTGTATTACATAGTTTCTCTTATTTTCTATATAATTAGTATTTTTCCATAAAAAAAAATAATTATTGGTATTTGTTACTGTTTTAGTCTTTTAACTCTTTATGCCCACTAGTGCAAAACTAAATATATTTTTGGATAAATGGAGAACTATCTAGAATATTTTTTTTGGGGTTCAGCATGGCTAAAACTAAAAGGCTAGTTAAAATTGAAACAAATTATACTATGGATTTAGATCCTCTACCGTTTTTTTTGTTATGCCATCTCTCCTTCCAATTATTTTTTCTTCCATACTTCGTTCATTAGTCCCACTTCAATCAAATGTTTTCCACAAATTTTGTTCCATATGGACAGTGGTGATCCCTTTACATAGATTTCTAGAATCTGAATCTTCTCTAGCTCACTCTCCCCTGATGTTCATTCTGCCATTATTTCTATACATTTTCAAATGTTAGATGAAGAGTAGAAGAGATGGTTGAACACATTAGATAGTAGATGATCCAGTTTCAGATTTCTATCCCAACCAAAGACTCTCTGAATATGAGTTATATTTGTGATCATTTACCTATAATATGGGCCTATGGGTAAGTCCTTTTTGGGTGAACAATGGGCCTGAGTATTTGTTCAATCAATGTTTCCTTTTTGCTAATCTTGCTTGAATCATGAAATGACATTTACTAAAGTCTCAACTCCTATGGTAGTGATTATGTAGCAAACCTAACTATAGCGTGTGATGGATAATAGCAATAACAAGTGTACTAGGTCATTATTCTTCAAAAATCTCAATTGTTAAGATCTGATTGTTTATTAGAAGAATAATAGTTTAAGGGTTTGTGTCTAAAAAAGTTCAATAAGCATCTGAAAACACAAATATTTAGAGCCACAAAAATATAGGCTTAAAATTAGATGCACCTATCCCTTTTCTTTAAGTTAATCATCTAATCTAATTGTACAAAAGATTTATATGAGGTTATATTCTAAGGCAATATGTACATACAAATAAATGAAAAAAAAATATATACGTTTAATTACAATTAAAAATGAATAAATAAATAAATAAATAAGAAGAGCTAGGTGTAACCCTTTCTGCAATGAAAATTGGGTTATATGATTATGATAGTAATTATAATTAAAATTAGTATAAGGAATTTTGCTCTACCGTCAATCACGAAAGTGTTGTGCTGAGTCTTCTGTTGATCCTCCAGCCTGAGTAGTTTCGCTTATTCTAACTAACACGGTGGCCTTGTAGATTGCCGAATCTGCCTTCTTCAAAAGGGCCTGAGCCTCTTTGCGTTTTTTTATTGCACGTTCCCTTGCTTGCTCCGCAACGGCTTTAGCGGCCCAAGCCGCTAAAACCTTCAGCATGTTATCTTCCTCCACAGCATCTTGTTCACATGTAATTATTGGTGTAGAATTTTCATCTTCATCCAAAGCATCTTGTTCACATGTAATTATTGGTGTAGAATTTTCATCTTCATCCAAAGCATCTTGTTCATCTGTAATTGCTGTAAATGAATAAATAGGTCAGGGTGAGTATTACAGCATGCATCTATAGACACAAAGATATACATGCAATTAAATGCCCATGTTTTTTGAAAGAATTAAATGCCCATGTTTTTTTTTTTTGACACAAATTAAATGCCCATGTTAAAACACCTAAAACAATCAAATTAACTGTATTCTGGCAGAACTAAAGAAATCTTCATTCTACATTCCTGTTAACGACATGAAACCATAAACTTACCTTGCGAAACAATTGGACGGTCGCTTCTACTTATTTGACTAGGGTGTCCCTTAAAAGACCTCTTCTTTCGCATAAAAGGCTTGGGAACAAATGGAGTTGTTTCCAATTGATAACTCTGAAAAAAGAAATTGAACCAACTATGTCAGTAAGATAATAAGGTGGAAGTTGAACTGCAGTTTACAACAATAAACCCAATTTCATGTATAACAGCAAATTTAATTTCAGACAAAATTGACGGAAAAATATGATGTTCCAAAATCCACTACCCTGCAGTTGCGAAACAATTATATCCCTTAATAAAATATTCCAGATAATTGCATGAGGATGAGCATTGAAAATTCTCCACATAAAGCATGCAATGCAATAATGGGAAATTACCTGGAATATCTTAAGCAGTGGCGAATACTTTTGTTTCCTTTTTCTCATCCAATAACTATGTACAGCTTTTACAACCTTCTTGCGAACAAGATTCTTACTACAATAAGTCACAAAATTTTCATCATTACAATTAACTGGACAATTGTAATAAGCCTTCTCCAAAGCATCAACAGTTGATTCAAAATCATCCTGTGAAATATGTTCTGCAAACTCATTATTGAACTTGCTCACCCAGTCTTCATCTTCTGAATCCATGTCATAATATGCAATTTCCCTTGTCATTGCTCTGTAAAACTCGTTATCATCTGTGGATATATAAGAATTCGGTCTGTTGAAGGAAACAGTACAACTGTCTGCATAGTTAGAGATTTCACAGACACCTGGAACTGGAATAAATTTTGCAGCAGGAATTGGAATTTCACGTTCAGCACACTCCTTATAAAGATTCTTAAATGCAATCCAGTCCTGATTGTTAGAAAACTCTAGTTTCCACCCGTTGATTAACAAGACCATTTTAGCATGGGTGTACCGATTGGTAGAGCAGGGTTTCATTACCTTATCAGCCTTGAGAGTGCATCGAGTCAATCCATCTTTCTTCACTACGAGATGCCATTTTCTTAAATCAGGCCTTTCTTCTGAAGTGACAATTGCTCCTTCTAACCTGTAACATCTGTCGGTCTCGACAATCAGTATATTTGCAGAACAATAAGACGAATTATGTGCTTCTTTTGAACCCTCCACGACAGAATTTGCCTCTGAAAGGATTCCAGCAGTGCAACTGTTAGCCCAACGTTTGAGTTTCTTATTACGCGCGACACCGGCACTACTTTTTTCCCACCCACGCTTTGAATAAGAAGGTAACCCACTGTTACTTCTGTTATCCATTGAAGGATTCTGTGCTTCCCTAACCCTGAGTGGTGTTCTCCTTGTCCGAATGCGTTTAAAGTTCATGTTATGACATAGTTCATTTAGACCAGCGAACCTGGAACAGTCAACAGGCGCATCTAAAGATAAACAGTCATCAAATCCAATAACTTCAGGGGTGATACTGATGGTTCCACTCTCAGAAGCTTCTCCCATGTATAATTCGCATGGAACCGGAAGTTCTATCTCAAAATCTAGGTGATCAATGTTCTCGTCGATGCCAATAGGAACATCTACCAGATTATATTCAGGAAAAACTGACCTGAACATATATCTCAGAAGCAGTGCAGTATGCAGATACTTGAAACAAAGAGGAATAGCAGAAAAATCCACACAGAACAGTGGCATGAACTGCCTCACCCCAAAAAACCGGCAAACCCCGACATTGGCAGTAACAGAACCCTGAAAGAACATTAAACTCACATGTTAATATGTTATGTAAGATCACAAGTAAACTAGGAAACAGTAAAATCAATCAGCAAATAGATACTGAGATTAATTTTTAGCTGGGGCCTTAGGAGGGACAACCTGCGAATCTCAATGAATTATAAATCTACTAACTTGGATTGAAAAAATCAAAATCATATATTGTCAATAGCAGAAAATTAATCAAATGGTGTACCAATAATTCCTTACCAGACAACAACTATTGAGTTTCAATTTTTTTTTTCACTTCGTTTATGGTACTATTTTTTATCACACCTACCCATTTACGGTAACGAAATATAACAAGAAAAAATCCCACTTTTTTTTTACCATAAATAATAAATTTCAAAATAATAAATGCAGGGATAAGTATAAGAACAATATTTTAAGAAAAAAGAAAAACATTAAATATAAGATTTTTGTACCAAAGAAATAAAAATAACAAAAAATTTCCACCATCAATCACCATACACTTTTTTTTTTTGAATCACCATACACTTTTCAACAATTTACAATTAATTAATCATATTAACGCATTAAAACACAAAGTCCAAGATAAAAAACATATACTTTAGCATAATTTTAATGATTTTATTTTTTTTACCTGTAAGAATTGAATTCCTCTTGATGCATAAACAGAACAAATGGCCTCTGATAGAACAAAAGCAGAGAGATCTTCGAATTTGAGTCCGAAATTTACAACGCTTCTTAACGCTGCAAACAAGAAAAACGAAAACAAACCAATGTTTTCAGAACAAGATTTCACAATAACCGAAAACGCACACCGATCCTTCACATTCAGTTTCCGACGAAATTGTAGCCCGAAAATCTTATCATTTTCAACAATTCTTTTCCTCTTTCTACTATACACCATCCCATAAAAGCTATCCGGTTTGTTCAATCGCCTAACCTTTCGGCTGTCATCGTCGCCGGTGTCGACGTCGTTGTTCAGTTTTTTCTTCACCAAATCGTCTCCCACGTCGTCCACTCCGAACAACTTCGTAGTTTGCATCATTTCAACCACCGGCATTTCAATTTGAGTAGCGAGTTAACTCAACTCAGTAACGAGTTGAATTCAACAAAACTCGGATCGGAATCAGTTAATAAAAATCACAAAATAAAACGATGAAAAATATTATAATTTTTATTATACAACAACAACAACAATATAATCAAATCAGAGTATGATAATTCAGAGAGTAAAAACCGAAGAGAAGAAAAGTTCGAACTGTGAAAATGAAAGTGATGAACGTTTCGGATTCATCTGAATTTTGAAAAGAGAGGGATCTGAGAGAGAGAGAGGTTTAGAGAGAGAGGGGAGGCGGGAAAGAGAGAGTGTGGGGAAGGGGGTTAGGGTTTATGGTTATAAGAGAACGGTGTGGATTCGTTGGATTGAGAAAATGGACGGTGGATAATTGTTGAAAGAATGAGATGTAAGAGTGAGTTTGATGGTGTCAGGTTCGAAAAGAGTTTAGACAGAAGGGGACGGTAGGAGATATTTTATATGACACGTAAGAGTGAGATGGGTTTGTAAAGACTAAATTGTCCTTCAAATCAGGTGTTGTACTTTGAAAGATGTGGAGATTTGGAGGTTAGAAATGTCAAAAAGGGAATTTATGTGAGTCAAATGATTTTCGTGTTTGAATCTTTTATTTATGATTATGAGCTTAAACATTAAGTATTCACTAAAAATAATTTTTTAAATCCGATTTGAAATAATTCACACAATTAATTATTATACATTATTTGTATATTTTAGTTTGACCATATTTTTTGACTATTTCCTCCTGCCATTATTATAAATAAATTTAACTTTTTTGATATTTGACTACTTATATATAGAATAGTAGTAATATGTAAATGAAAACATAAGCATATAAAAAGTTGTTTAAATTATCTCAATGTGTATTTTTAAGGTACATACAAACTTTTATAACTTTTAATAATAGATAATTAAAAATATTAATGATTCAAATTGTGTATCTGTAAACGTGAATTGATCAACTATATCAACTATTTTGAAACCAAAGGGAGTATCGACTAAATATACTCTTCCCATCCTTTATGTATTAAAAAAAATTTGTAGTTTAATTATCGTATCTAGTTTGTGTGTAAATTTTACTAAATTGTCATTTGTTTGTATGTATTAATTTGATTTTTTGGCATTTCAATGCAAATTAATGTAATAATTAGAGGTATTGTTTACGCTGTTATTTGGTAAACAACCGCTAGTTTGCAATGCTTGAGAGAACAAGTTTGTTTGGAAAAATAAATTAAATGACAAAGAAAAGTGAATGATTCAATGAATTAAAATACAGAAAATGTAAATGAAAACAAGTAAATTGCATGAAAATGTAAATTGTATTGAATTTAGTAAATGGTGATCACATAATCATACATTTTGCCTTGTGTATTTTTTTCACTCGAACGCATGGGTACTCAGGATGTTTAAAGATTTTTAGTATGTAAATTTGTGATAGAAATTACAACAAATAATGAACTAGTATTTATAGACAAATCCTATAACGATCTAATAACGACTATAAAACATCCATTTGACATGTGTCTTGCTGTCTAATCTTCATTCTTGAACGCCAATAGTTGCAAAGTTTGAATGAAGCGTTGCAATGGTTTAAATTTTGAATATTCAGAAATGTTGATAAATCGCCAAGTTACAAAAAGTCTTCGAGTTCGAGTGATTCTTGATAGCTACTCAAAATGTTAATAACTCGAACTAAGTCTTGATTTACTTCTTGGACTTGTGAATGTTTTCCATCTTCTGAAATTCATGAATATTCTTTTATAAAAATTTCTTTTCGTTTAAATACATTACATTTGACCATCATTTAAAAATAAATGATATGGAAACATTAATTTTCATGATTGAAGGTTTATTGATTGTATTCAAAGAACATTTAGTCCATATTTTGACTTAACCAAAATATGGGCTAACATGTATGCGTAGAAAATAAGTAATAAATGCATCTAATAATTTGTAAATTGACTGAACTTTTTTTTTAAAAGAGGCTTATAATTAGGGACATATGGAGTAAATATAAGAATTTATTTTAGGGGACTGTTTGGTTCAACTGAGGGATAGGGGAGGGGAGAAATTTTTATGGAGGTCAAGTGAGAGAAAATATAATTTATTATGTTGACAAAATTATCTAAACTTTTTATGAAAATCTTAAATTAGCCTTGTTGGAATATTAAAAATTTAAGTTTATTTTTTTGACAACAAAAAAAATTTAAATTTTCTATTCATTAGTTATTTTTTTGTTATATATCCTTTACACAGTCGTTGGGGAGAGAGATAAGACACATGCGCATTTTCGGTGAACTGGACGATGCTGAGCTCCTGTACTGAGTCGGTGAAGGCGCCTTAGGTGACAATAGTGAGTTGCCTTAGTTGAGTCTTCATGACGGAGTGACTTCTCAACATCCCTTCTTCTTTGGTGGAGTGACTTGTTGACTTTTCTTATTGATTTTTTTAGATTTTTTTGGCGTAATATATCCATTATAATTTAATCTTTATTTGAGTTTATAAAGTTAAGGATAAAAAAGTAAATTAATTATTCCCTCTCCTCCCCTCGTTAACAAATTGAATCAAATATAAAATTTAAAATATTCCCTCTCCTCCTCTCCAAAAACCCCAAATCAAACAGAGCTTTGGATACATTAAAAATAAAAGAAGAGTGGAATTATTTTATTTTAGAATTGGTCGCGAATCAAAAATAGAATCGGATGTAGTATAAATTAATCTTAAGAATCTTAAAAGAAAAAAAATTTGTAATGAAAAAAGTAATATTTTGACTTAAAAAGGTTATTCAACTTCTAAGACAAAAATTTATTTTTTACGATTTTTTTAATGCTTTCTTAAAAAAGATATTTTTTAATACATATTTGGCATTTTTATTATGTCCCTATCTCTCTTTTTTATATCTTGTCAAAAAAAAAAACATTATGTCAATATCTAATGAAATTTTTTTGACAGAAAACATTATCTAATGAAAATTACTACACCGTCCTATAATACAAACTCACTGAGACAAGTAGTCTCACCCAATGCCTCTTTAATTTTTATTCCTGATAACAGGTTAAACAATATGAGTTACGACAAAAGCTACAGACCGAGTTATGATGAAGGAACAAGTGAACGCTATTAGTTTCTTGTATAATTTTTTACTCACATAATTTATAAGCTTGTATTAGAACTGGAAGACCGCTGTGTATTTGATCGAGCTTGAAATAAGATTTTGAGGTATGATGTTATTGAGTTGTATTTTATGTAATTTTAAATGTATTCGGATTCAATTATGTATATTCCATTCGATATTCTAGATAAATCGACATGGGGTGTTATAATATACATGACATAATTGAGTATTTCACACCGTTTAAAAAAAAATGTAAATAGAAAGAGAGAGAATATAATTTTTACTAAAATATCTTCTTTTTGTATTGGTAGTAAACATGAATGTCAAAAAGTAGATTTTTGAGTAATTTTTCTCTCATCTAATAATTGTTATAATGGGCTAAAATAGGAAACATTAATGTTATGAATAGTAAATGTCAATTATTTTAGGACAAAAGATCTTGGACAATAAGTCAATTATTTCGAGACAGAGAGAGTATATAATGACTATTTTTGCTGTACATCGGAAAGATAAATTGTTTATGCTAGAAATTGAAATCCGAATCTTCCTCTGCTCAACTCATATATTCCTCAGCTTTTATATAATGGCTATTTTATTTACAACATCTTTACCTTTTTTAAATGAAAAAATAAATGAATTTTTTTGGTGAGGGGATGTACCTAGATGAAATCCGAATTCTCGATAATAATAACAAGACAAAATTCTCGGAATTATTTTCTTATTAAAAAATTACAAATGTTTGGTAGTCAAAATAAAAGACAGAATATAATAATGACATTATTATTTTTTGAACAAAAAATAATTTAGACTGCAAATTCTAATTTCACTGACAAAAAATGTTGTATTTATTAGATTGAACGTTCATGATCAGAGTTCAAAATCTGATCCCTCTACTTTATATGTATAAACTTTTAATAATTTGTGATTTCGTTTAAGGTTTAAGTACCAAAAATAATAGACTGACACCTCTTAAAATTCAAACTTTGTTGGACTCCTAAAGTGCAAATTGGACCAATATATATGGGCTAACTTGTTCCCCTTTCTATGAGGAAATATTCTCTTCTCACACCCAACACTCTTTTATCCCCCCTCATATTTTTTGTTTTTGCAAAAAAGTTCAGAACATATTTTCTAAACTTTTTTTAGTTCAAATACTAATTTTTTTTACGGCTAATTTTTTTCAGAAAATACGCTCCGAACTTTTTTCCTCTATGAGTGCGCTGTTCTCCTAAAACATGGTTAACGGGTCAACACCAGAGTACGGCGGCCACCCCTGATGGGCGGTCACCTGTGTTAGACACATGTCTGATGAACGTCATACAAGTGTGAAACATAGACATGTGTTAGACACATGGTCATGGACACGCCTAATCTAAAAAGAGTTTTGATCCATAGATGATGATGGTAAGAATAAGTTAGATATGAAGAACATTAGTATTAGTTGTAACAACTTAACAAGGACAACCGAATAAAAGAAGTCAAATTTTCAATAGAAGCACATTAATACAGTACATAGCTTTGAAAAGTAGTAACATTTCATCAGGTCTTATTGTAGCACACCAAGAATACATCAGAAGACATATTCCATTGCTATTGATATTATAAATCCATCCAATAGTAGTATTTGATTTACAGAGCCACTTATCTCACATAGAAATTGAGCCAATTGCTTTAATAACAGTTACTCGGTTGTAATAACAGATGATGCTTCGGCTTCCCAAAATGCGGTTGGCTTCCCAGTTTTGGAAACTGTCTTCAGAACTGTGTCGGGCTCAACATTTCCTTTCACTACCACTTTCTGTTCTTTCAAATCAATGTCATACGATTCCACACCTGCAAATAAAAGAACTGGTTATTATTCTACAATATTGCAATTGCAAGGGAATCCTTGGTTGATATGATTATATCTAGATTTAGTCTCTGAGTTTACTTCTATAATTATTCTTGCATCAAGGAACCAAAACAATTTGGCCTTGATTTGATTGCTGCAGTTTTTCAATTGGTTAAAGAAAAAGTATATTGGGCTTGGTAGGATTATTTGAACTTATCTTTATCTATTGAGACTATTTGAGAGAGATTATATGAAAACAATTTGATTTTATCTTTTGTCATAGCAGTAACATATACATAAACACTTATATGATAAACCTGTATGCTATAAACGCTTCATTAAGTTGTTTATCCAAATAGGACCATAATTGAAGAAATAAATAGAATCAAGCCGACAACAGAACCGACATATTTAGGGGAAAGACGAGGTTGGCTGAAAAAAACACAGTAGATGCTTTAATCTGCCACTCTAACGAAGGACACGAGGGAACAAATTTCTTACATCCAATTGTAGCAGATTAATATCTTCATAATTGGAAACTAAAAAAAGGAAAGATGATATGGTAGTAAAGGTGTGATTAAACATGTTAAATTGTCCTTCTCTTTGCTTTTTGACATATTCAAACAAAATGACTGAAAGGATTATGAGATATCTGGACACTTGAAGTTAAAATGAAGATAAGAAGCATTAGACACACATGCAAATGCAAACACTATAAAACCTAATACAGGAAAGAAGCACATGGATACACAGTGAAGAAAAATGGGCTACATACATCAGACTTACAAGTTCTAAAGAAGTCTGCTAATGGCTATTTGCAGAAAAAACACAAAATTCAGAATCACATTCAAGATCAATAACGAACTGCACACGATACTATTATTGATAGCCATTTCGGTATTGTTTTAACATGAAAACAAAAGACAATCCACAGGCAATAGAACCTGTCTTAAGAGAGAAAAACATTATCCAAACTTTGACCTATTTAGCATCATCACAAATAACAACATCAAAATGTTCTACACTTCTATCAATTCAAATCAAACCATAAACCTAAGACCCTCATAAAGCATATTGCAAAAAGAAAAACAATCGACACGCATTCAAAACCGAAAACTATATGTCAATCTGACAAAACATGTTGGGTTTCAAAGAAAGAAAAAAAAATACAAACATGAAAATGGCAAGTAAAAAAGAAGGGATTGAATTTACCATCCAATTTTCCAAGAACTCTCTTGACAGCTCCAACACATCCTTCACAAGACATACCAACTTTGAGAACAACAGTCTGCAATCACAATGCAAAAAATTTCATCAATAAAAGGGATTATAAAAAACAATAATCAAGCATCGAATTATTTCTTAAATAATCCTAATCCTAATAATATAGATGTCAATTCACATATTTAAACAAAATTATGATTATTTAACAAAAACACTATGCCATAATATTAAGGAATTCCCTAAAAAACAACAGCAATAAAGAACAAGAAATTGGGGGAAAAGGGTTATAGAAAGAAATAAGAGGTAAATAAGAAAAGGAGAGATTGGATTTAAGGATGTTTAACCTGAGAAGACATGATTAAGACTAAATTGGGATGAGAAAAATTGTTGAGATGAGAGAGAGATAAAAGAAAGTCAAATAATAATAATAAGGAAAGTAATAGATGTAGATTGCGTTTGAGTTGAGGTTGAGGTGTTTGGTTTTTATAGAACAGAACAAGAGACAACGACAACAACGTTTGTTATGGTTTGGTTGGGTTGGGTTTAGGGTTGGGAATAGGCCAGGCTTTGGCAGAGTTTGGTCTACGAAATTTTTTTAGGTTTGAGTTTGGCCTATGGTTTATTAAATGTTAATTTTTTTGGTTTGGTCTGGTCTATTTAAAAGTCTGGCCTGATCTTATAACTTACATAAAAGTCTACATAATATAAAAAATTCAATTTTTTTTTTTGAGAACATATAAAAACATCAATTTAGTCTATATCATCTAATTTTTTTAAATAGACAATATAGCCTATTTAAAGCCTACATTACAATTTTTTTTATATAGTCTATATGATCTATTTTTATTTTATTTTAAACTAATTTCATGGGTCTTGACATATGGAACACTTATGACCCCTTAAAAAAAGTGAAATAATGTTGTATCTATTGGCTTAATTAGAATTAACTTGGTATACAAATATGTAGTACACAACTATTTATAACTAAAGTTTTCTCTGACAATAGTCTTATATATGCTACTTTAAATAAGTAAAACACATTCACAACCAATTTTATATGTCCTAAATTATTTTTTTTTATCTATAAATTATAATTATAGAATATAAAAAGTAAGTTTTAATAATTATATATATTTTTATATGCAAAAAAAAAACAATTATGTGTATATAGGCCGGCCTGTTAGGCTTTGTAGGCTTTTTTTAAAGTCTGACCTATTTAAATAAAGAGGCTATTTTTAAAGCCTGAGCCTGACCTTTTTAATAAATAGGCCGGCCTGGCCTGAGCTTATGTAGGCCGGCCTTAGACCTCTGTAAGCCGGCCTGACCTATTCCCAACCCTAATTGGGTTGGATTTGCGTTGGTTTGGGTTTGTTGAATGTCACACAGTACACACGCAACGTGAAAATTACGGCCTGCCTCGTATCGTATCCGATTACGTCAACAATTTTTTTTTTTTAAAGTTTTGTTGTCTTCATTATTTTGTTTTCACAAAAACCATCAATTTACATGTGAATCTCTCCTACTTAATAGACCAAGTACATGTCAAGTCTGTTTTTTTTTTGTTTTTTTTACCTTACATATAATATTGGAAAATTTATAAGCAATGATTAATGATTAAGTCCGTTTGATCTATAAAATAAATGTACTAAACAGAACAGTATATGCCAAGACAAAACAACATATAGACAAATGTTTAAGCAATTGAATAAATTTTGTCTTGTATGATATTTGGTGGAGGATATGTTATTTTAGTAATTTAGACAAAAGCACCCTAGAGTGAACATATGATGTGTTTGAAAGCATAGTTATAAAATTGAGACCGATAATTTGTTTTATACAAAATCGGCAAGACACTCCAATGCTCTGATAAACAAGTGTGTTAAATGAGACATACCGAGAGAAAAGAAAAGATATGTGGTACTATGTATAGGACTATAGATATCCTCGCGGAGCCATGGTTATCACACTTAGCGAGTTTGTTGCATAATGATTAGGCATGGAAACAGGTCGGGGGCGAGTTTAAACAACACCACCCCCGCCCCCAAAACTCATTGAACACCTCCAACAGAAAACGGTTTCTTCGCCCAACCCCCGCACCCACCCTCAAAATTGTTTTTTAAAAAAGATAAATAAATAAACAAACCTAGTCCAACACAAAAAATACTATATTTTATGTTTGTATTTTTAAGAAGGATAAATATAAGGGAAATATGATAATTTAAATTGACAAAGCAGGGGCGGGCAGATGGAAGGTCATACCGCCCCTACTCCCATATTCAAAATTCGGATTTTCCTTACCCCGCACCCGAATCCAATTGAATAAATTCGGGGTGACGCAGGTGCGGGTGGGTATGGAGATCTTGTTGTCATGCCAATATTGATCTAGTAACTGAGAAATAAGGGTTGCCATGGTTGACGAGATCCATGCCTCATTTCTCGGAGTGAGCGGTGAAACCGTTAGCGCACATGCCTATCCCTTCGATGCTGACGTGTTGGGCATTTCAAACCTTATAGGTATGTCGAGCACTACACTAATGCAATATGACACATGTTTAACATGTGGCATAGGGAGCGCGGGTCTTTGACCGATTCACCAGACTATGCCATATGCTCGTTGGTGGCCGAGCATTGGGCCTTATTTTCTCTTTTGTATTTTTGATGAATGTGAATATACCAATACATGATAAATATACTTTAGTAAAAATGATACTACCTCCGGGTCAAAATTTTGGTCCTTTTTTAATTTTACAAATAAATTAAAAAATAATAAAAATTGATAAATTAAATCAGTTTTACCCTTACATTACATGAGCCTTTACACAACTATTCCACCAATCCGCATATAATTTTAGCAAAAGAATAATTACTACTCAACCATATTGGAATGTAAGTTTTTATTAAGCTAAGGATGCTAAAATGATACAAAGGATCTATAATGATCAAAAGTTTTTGTCTCAAATTAATTGACCGAGAGAAGATTGCAACATCATGTAGACTTCATACCAACCATTTTGAGAAGGGTGAACTGTGTCCCAAAAGAGTGAAAACTCTGGATTCTCACACAAACTATATTTCCTTGCTCCTTTATCATCCACACTTCCACAAAAATATTTCACACCCTCTCCCATACAACAAGGTTGCAATGGATTCATCACTGTTGAGTTTTCTAAACAATGGATAAAAAAGTGAAGTCAGCATCAAGACATTATTACTCTTTAATAATATTGCAAATAAATAAAATATTTTATAATTATGAAGTTTTAACTTTCTTTGCTGTAGTTTTCTATGTGTCATATTTATATATAGGAAAAAAACATGCTTAATATTATTGAAAAAGACATGTTTAATTAATATTTTTATTTTTCAAAAAGTTATAAAATTATTATTAATTAATGAAAGTGATATTAATATACATTTTACAAAAAAAAATATTTCTTAAAATTATAGAACTTTATTTGTATGTGACTATTGGTGGATAGAGTCATCTCATTGTGATGCTGGACGTGGATATTTTTAATAAAATTATAATTATAATTTTTTATTGATAGATGAACCTAATTTCTTAATAAGCATAATTGTTTACCAGCATGCCTTTTCTTCATAGTTGCAATGATGGAGAGGAAAGAATTGTAGAGATCCAATGTCATGAAAACCGATTTTCCCATTTGCTTGTTAAGTTTTTGCACAATTTGTAGTAACATTTGACTATGATTTTGGGAAACCAAGTTGAAAGCCTCATCACATTTCTTATATGAAGATCTCATAGTTGACATAGGTACACACCCAATAGGCTCTAATAAACCAATTGCTATTTTGTTTATTCCCAACTCATTAATACGTTTAAGATTCAATGACATTTGCTCAATAAGGGATTTAGTCAAGACTGATATATCCTGCATGCCACAAGCGAAAAAATATTTGTTTTGTCAGATAACCTAATATCTAGAATTGTACTTTTTAAGGATGAATAATAATGAGAGTATCAGAGTTCAAACTCACCTGAAAACTCCCGTTCCTGAGTACAAATGTAGCATAGTCATTCCCACCAGCATTCACAAGAGCAATCGAGGATTCAATGTCCGGTTTGGTATACACTTTTTGCTGAATTAACTTCTCAAATGAGTCAATTTGTATACTCATGTTTGGTCCATTAGTCAAAGTATTGAAAATACCTGTCCCTCCATGTGCAAAGTTCATACCATATTGTAGTTCTGAGGAATTTCTCAATGCATATGGTGTAGGTGATTTTATTTTCAAAAATGAAGCTGCATACATAGCATCAATCAAAATTAGTTCCAATTTTTATCTTAAATATTTTTAAAGTCATACATGATTAGTTATAATTTATTGATATTATAATTTTTTTTAATACTGACGGTGTATAAGTTCATAAATAAATACTACCGATGTAATCAGTGAGGACACGGCCGTCGCAGAACCTTCCAGATGGTTTACCGGGAAAACTGATTCCATAAGGAGCGTTATATGATCCTGAGTTCAAGAAATTTCCTGTGTCGACATAGGAGTCCCCGAAAACAAACAATTTTACAGAGTTTTTGTTGTATGTCTCATATGACTTTTTTCCCCCTTCCACTTCTGCAACATTTGCATTTATCAGTTTATGCAATTACCACTACCACTACCAGCCAATAAAATGAAAATGGAAAACCAAATTCATGTAGTAATTTGTTTTGATGTTAACTAAGAATGTGTATACCTGTTATTATAATGAAGAGAAGAACAAGAGAAGGGAGAAGAGTGATTACAAATGGAGTTTGCTTCATCATTGATGAATATGGTAGCAAAATTGAGTGATCAATTCAGTCATATCATGATGGATGATTATATTAAAGTGTATAAATACTATACAAAGGTTGGCAATGTTAGATTACCAATCTGATTAGGCCAACTATATATTGAATTGGTTTGAAAAACATATGTACATGTACAGTACAGCGACCCTATAAAAATGAAGTACATTGCATGTAATTTGTGTTTGAAGAGTATGTATTGACTGCTATAGCCAGAATTCACCAATTGTTCGATCAAGATCAGACGGTATAAATTTAAGTTCGGTATTTTACAATACAATTACAAACTAAAAATTAAAGTTTTTTAAATCATCTAATCAAAGATCTGACGGCTGTCAATGTCTGTAACTACGTGAATGCATTAATAACTCAAGTGATGTGAATCCATTTTTTTTGGGAAAAAGTAGTGGCTAAAAATTCACCTCTTCACATGAATAAATGGAGAGTTTTGTGTTCGAACTTCAGCTACTAATATATAACACAATATCTCTATTACTATGCTCACAAATAAAGACCATTGTTTTAGTATATTTAAATGATTGTTGAGATATTTTTAAAAATGTTAGAATAAAGTGTGACATTTTTTAAAATTTTTACTAGAAATATATTTATTCATTCAATAACCTTAAATTTTTTATAAAAGATGAAGAGAAAAAAAAATCCATTCATTCAAATTCGTAGAATATAAACAACAACACAACGTTGCTAAAGCAAAAATGATGAATTATGCACAAATTGATATAAGATATAATATAAGTTAATAGAATAAAACGATAAGTTCAAGGGGTTGATCCGATGGTGTAGCATTGGGACCTAGTGGTTTGATTCTTTCTTAGTTTTATAGGTTCAAATTTTGCAGGTGCCACCAATTCCTTTTTGTACGGTCCATATAGAATTTGACTCTAACTTCATGTGAGCTTCCAACTAATAGACAGTGAGATTGGTCTCCAAAAAAGAAAAAAATATGTTTTTTCTTTTAAAATACAATCATTTATAATATTTACTCAGCCGTGTATATAATATTGATCACTCTAAGAACTGTTACATTATGTAATTTTATACTACATTTTTTTGGATTTGGTTTATTTTTCCATGCATGTTTATATTTTTTTTACTAATGTATTTTCACTTATCTAAATAAATAGATATTAATTTATAGAGGAAAGAATGTGAAAACATCAAATCCATATATTGAAAATCAAGTCAACTACTTTATAATGGTATTTTATCCAAGTGCGTGGCTAACATTATATTCTTTCATGACATTCTTTTATTCAACAATTGAACCACACCCTAATTGAAGATTTAGCTAGCTACAAAGTTGATCAAACTATAAAATAATATTAATACAATATTTCATAGGATCAATGACTTTTCTTTTCAAAATATTTGGGAATTGAAGATTGCACCATCTGATAAACTGCATTCCAACCATTTTGAGTAGGATGAAAACCGTCCCAAAAGAATGTAAGCTCTGGTTTATCACATACATTATCGCTTTCGCAAATATATTCTCCCACACAACATGGTTTCAACGGATTTATCCCTGTATAATAGAGAAGAAAATTATTAAATGTATAAGTTAGTTATAGTTATATTAATTAAATGTAGTAGTCCTGGTGAGCTTAGCAAGCGACATTGCGTATATATACTCTGATATGAAATTCTAGCCACTAGATTATTTGACTAAAAAATCAAATAATAATG
This sequence comes from Trifolium dubium, assembly GCA_951804385.1. Taxonomy (NCBI): domain Eukaryota; kingdom Viridiplantae; phylum Streptophyta; class Magnoliopsida; order Fabales; family Fabaceae; genus Trifolium; species Trifolium dubium. Next base: position 29,377,978 of record OX638074.1, read on the forward strand.
TTATATAAATAATTACCATTATTATTCTTCTGCATCGATTCAATTGTCGAGAGGAAAGCATTGTAGAGATCTAGTGTAACAAAAACTGATTTTCCAAATTCTTTGTTGAGTTGTTCCACAGCTTTGACTAACAATTGATTGTGATTCATGGCCACGCTGTTTAATGTGTCATTGCATTTCTCATATGAAGATAACACAGTTACTATAGGCAAACACCCCGCTGGCTCCATTAACTCAATTGCAATTTTATTTATTCCCAAGCTTTGAATTCGTTTAAGATTTATTGACAATTGATTTATCAATGATGTAGTTAACACTCCTACATCCTGCAACATGTATATATAGAGAAATTAAAGTAATATTCGTAGCATGTCAAAGTCGCTTCGAACCAGATTAAATTGGTGGTAAAAAAAAATGAATTAGTCTAAGCACTAACCTTAGTGTCCCTTCTATGTTCAAGCAGATATTTAACATAGTCGTTACCAGCGGCGCTAACAAGACCAACTGAGGATTCGAGATCGGTTTTGGTGAACACATTTTGCTTGATTAATTCTTCAAATGAATCAATTTGAATAGTCATGTTTGGTCCATCAATCAAAGTATTGAAAACACCAGTCCCTCCATACGCAAAGTTGATACCATATTTTAGTTCTGAAGAGTTTCTCAATACATATGGTGCAGGGGATTCGATATTGAGAAAGGAAGCTGCATTTATATTGCACAAATCAAATTAAGAATTGATAATTATAATTATCTAATCAACTATATTAGAAATTTTCCAAAATTCCCGATTTATAGAATTGTGTTATGCACAATTTTTTTAAACTGAATACATTAATTATTTAATGAACGAGAAAGTGTATATTATTAGATATTTTGTATAGTGTTTTAGCTAGACACATTGATGAGGGTGGAGAGTTACCACTTACCAACATAATCGGTGAGGATGCGACCATCAGAGAACCTTCCAGAAGGTTTACCAGGAAAAGTCATTCCATAAGGAGATTTATATGAGCTTGAGTCCAAGAAATTTCCTGTGTCAGCATAAGAGTCTCCAAATACAAATAATTTCATGGAGTTGCTCTCTTCGTATACCACTCCAAATGATGATTTCTTAGTCCCTTCTGTAAATTCATCAATTAAATTTGCATTAGTTTGATTGGAAGTAAAAACCAAGGTTCTCCGTCCCAAAATTGCTTTGGTCTTTTTAGAGTTTTGTACATAAATTAAAAAATAGTAAAAATTGATATGTTAAGTCATTTTCTAAAAGAGAAAATTTATTTAATAAATATTTTAGTTTTTCTTTACACAAAATATTTCAGTTTTTATAAGCGTACAAATGGTACAACATCATTAATTGTACCTTACATATTATATAGTTACTTTAAAAAACCAAAGTTTTGAGACAGGAACTAATGATATTAAATTTTGCCTTTGAAGTACTAAACTTAACAATATAAATACTAGAGCGTACCCCGTATTTTAATCTATAACAAGCAAACTTTATTTTTTATAATTGTAACAATATTAACTCAACTTAGAATATATACAAGCGTACCAGCAGATATAATATTGATGAAGAGGAGAAGAAGCAAAGAGAGAAGAAGCTTCACCATTGATGAATGAATAATGATGATTATTTTGTCAAAAAAATAAACAATGATGACTATTTTTTTGTTTTGACAAAAAATAATGATGATTATTAAGTTAGTGTGTATAGTTTAATACTCGTAATATATACATGTATTGGACGATCTACATGCATGTACGGCATAAATAATACTCAATCTAAAAGGATAATGTATCATAATACTACTCCTTATGTTTAACGGTCAAAGTTGACTATTGCATGTGTATTTTTGACTATATATTTTTGTTAATATATAATAATAAATAATACTATTATTATATATAAAATGTTGCTCAATTTGTTTTAATGAATGTTTTCTAAATATAAATTTTTTATATTATATAATTATTAAACATATTAGTGGTCAAAAATATGTATGTTGATCAACTGTGATAGTTAAAAATATTTTATGAAAAACCTATACTTTTTTTGTATGAAAAACTACTCCTTTTTGTCTCTACTCCATCAAGATATATATTTGTGAGAATTTTTTTTTAACATATATGAATTAATAATGTTCTAAAAACATATATATATATATATATATATATATATGAATTAATAATGGATAACTAGTCGACATAATTTAGATATGCGTTCTATATTTTGTTTTCACTCCATCAAGATAGCACAACAACAAGTTACTATCTATCTATATATACAAAACGCATTCATTAAAAAACAACATCATTTGACACCACGTAAAAAGAAATATTCTTAATATAGAATAAGTGGATATAATTCTGTTTTCAATTCAAAACTTTAACCCATACATATATAATGTGATTTCTTCCAACCGAATTATTCTTATGGGAACTATTTCTTTTAGCATATAGATGGATGATTGTTGATATATTTTTAAAAATATTAGAGTGTGACATTTCTTAACAAAAAATATTTATTAATTCATTAATAACTATCAATGTCTTTAACAGTAGTGAGTGCGTCAACAACCAAAAAAAAAAATAAAAAAAAATAAAAAAGAAAATGAGAAAAATTCATTCATTAAAGTTTGAAACAGTACCAGCTTAAATTGAAAATGATAAATTTATGCACAAACACATTTTATCCAAGTTTCTGGCTAACATTATTCTTTATTTTTCATGATATTCTTTATTCGACAATTGAACCACACTGTAATTGAGGACACTATAAAACAATACAATATTTCATAAGGATCAATGATTTTTCTCTTCAAAATATTTGGGAATTGAAGATTGCACCATCTGATAAACTGCATTCCAACCATTTTGAGTAGGATGTAAACTGTCCCAAAAGAATGTAAGCTCTGGATTATCACATACATCACTTCCGCAAAAAAAATCTCCCACACAACATGGTTTCAACTGATTTATCCCTGCAATATAGACAAAAATATTAAATGTATAAGTTAGTCACTGTATTTTTTTTATACGTACATGAAATAATAAATTATTGAAAATTCGCACGAAATGAAGAGACCGGAGTTTGAACCCCGTTATAAACGTCCGACCTAACAATTTAAGTATTTTCTATTAGTTGAGCTAAGTTAGTTATATTAGTAATTAGTTATGGTTGAGTATTACCACTATAATATATTTTCTGATTAAAAAACAATTATTAGTTAATTGTAGTAGTTACTTAATTATTATATCCATTGGCTATAAGTTTTATGTTTAATTTGTTCAAGATATGTTAGCTCACTAATTTTTTTTACCTCAAATACATCACCCTACATTATGAAGTATTATCCGTTTTAAATACAATTTTCTCTTATAAGAGACGTCTTGTTGAATTGATGATGCGAGTTTACTAATAAATTATCTTGACTTAATTCTCAAACAATGTAAGACTCTTTCGATGTACCGGAACATCAAATAATAATGCTATATAATTAGTTATTACCACCATTATTCTTTTGCATTGATTCAATTGTGGAGAGGAAAGCAGTGTAGAGATCTAGTGTAACAAAAACCGATTTTCCCAATTCTTTGTTGAGTTGTTCCACAGCTTTGACTAACACTTGATTGTGATTCATGGCCATTTTGTTCAATGTGTCATTGCATTTCTCATATGAAGATAACACAGTTACCACAGGCAAACACCCCGTTGGCTCCATTAACTCAACTGCAATTTTATTTATTCCCAAGCTTTGAATTCGTTTAAGATTTAATGACAATTGATTTATCAATGATGTAGTGAACACTCCTACATCCTGCAACATGTATAGAGAACTTAAAGTATAATATTTGTAGTATGTCAAAGTCGCTTCGAACCAGATTAAACTGGTGATGGAAAAAAATTATTATTGACAATAAGGTCTCCATTATCGTCGTTTAAAAAATGGATCGTTAATTAAAAATAATTAAGAAGCTAGTAAAAAAAATTAATTAGTCTAAGCACTAACCTTATCATCCCCCCCATGTTCAGCAAGATATTTAAGATAGTCGTTACCAGCAACACTAACAAGACCAATTGAGGATTCAAGATCGGTTTTGATGAACACATTTTGTTTGATTAGTTCCTCAAATGAATCAATTTGGATAGTCATATTTGGTCCATCATTCAAAGTATTGAAAACACCGGTCCCTCCATGAGCAAAGTTCATACCATATTTTAGTTTTGAAGAACCTCTCAATGAATATGGTGCAGGGGATTCGATATTCAGAAAGGAAGCTGCATTTATATTGCACAATAAATAAAATTTAGAACTGATAATTAAATTATCTAATCAACTATAGAATCGTGTTATGCACGTTTTTTTTTTATACTTAATACATTAATTATTTAATGAATCTGTAAAAGAGTTACCAACATAATCGGTGAGGATGCGACCGTCAGAGAACCTTCCAGAAGGGTTACCGGGAAAAGTCATTCCATAAGGAGGTTTATATGAGCTTGAGTTCAAGTCATTTCCTGTGTCAGCATAGGAGTCTCCAAATACAAATAGTTTCATGGAGTTGCTCTCTTCGTATACCACTCCATATGATGGCTTCTTAGTCCCTTCTGTAAAGTCATCAATTATATTTCCATTAATTTGATTGCATGCATGTAAGAACCAAGTTAAGCCATTATATTTAGGCTCTGTTTGCTTAGGATTATATAACTTTTTTTTATGTTTTAATTAGTTATGTTTGTGTGTATAATTTATTTTAAAAAAAAAATGTAAAGTCATTTTTATATTTAAAATGAAGTGATCGTTTAATTGTTCCAGACTTCCAATTAGTTTATTAGTTCATTACTTCAGTTAGTTAATAGGGATATCACATTTTATATGTAGAACCTGGTTCGAATCAGCCTATGCATATAAAATGTGATGTCTCTACCAACTGAACTAAACTCACGAAGACTGCTTATATTTTACTACATCCGTCTCAAAATAATTGTCGCTTACGCATACCAATGCATAATTTGACGAATCATTAATAACTTTAATTTTATTTCATAAAATATTATAAAAATTTAATATTGTGAAAATATTCATCGAGACAAATCAAACAAGTTCTTATATGCTAATATTTAACTTTATAGATTAATAGAAAAACACGGTCAAAATAAATGTCAACAGTCAAACTGCGACAATTATTTTAGGACGGATGTAGTAATCTATAATAAACAAATCTTTTTTATAATTATAATAATATTAACTCAGCTCAGAATGCACATATACACAAGAGTACCTGCAGATATATTTATGATGAAGAGGAGAAGAAGCAAAGAGAGAAGCTTCACCATTGATGAATAATGATCATTAGTAAGTGTATAGTATAATACATGAATGTACCGTATAAATACTACTCAATCTAAAAGGATAATGTACCATATATTATCAAAGATATATAACGTATACGATACACTTGATGAATACGTATAGGAAATATGCATCATCATAAGCAATGACAAGATGATGCACTAAAAAAAATACATATAAATGGATCGTTTGATGTTTGAAGAAAAATGCGTCTGATGGAGTATTATTACTACTTGAAGAAGGATACACAATTATACATGAATTATTTGTGCATTTATTTATTGGACAAACGATAAGATAAGATGAAGTTTTTTTATTGTTAATCTTCCGCTTTTTAGAAGAAGGTCTTGGACTTTTAGCAAACGGATTTTCGCCACAAAATAATGGACTCAAGTAAAATTTGGTTGAAAATTATTTCATTTGAATTCTTTAAAATGATTCGTCTTTTAATGAAGTTTCTTAATCACTTGAGTCTAATAATATCTTAGCTTAAATGATCATCGGATAAACATTTGATAGACTAATGGAAAAACTCATTATTTAAAGTAAGGATAAGGATTTTTCTTTACCAAATTAATAAGGATAAGAATGAAAATTATTAAATTAAAATGCCTCATATATTTTTTTGACAATAATTAAAATGCATAATATTAGTCAAAAAAAAATTGTAGAGAAATTTATGTAGGTTTGTCAAAAGAACATTTTCCATCTCTAATCCGAACTCCAAACTTTGAAACAAATTGTAAATAGTCTTTAAAACAAATTTTGATGACTTAAGGATACAATTAAAGTATATCATACAAATTGTGTTAAATGTTATTCTATTTGAATTTTATCAAGAATCGTCTCTTGATCATTTGAATTGGATTATTAATTAAGGGTCACTTTGGAAAAGACGTGCTTTGGGAGGAGAGGAGAAAACTTGTTTTTCTTTTCTAAAGTAAATAACCTATAAAATATTTTTAAAAATAAATGAAGTGTGATTTCATCTTAAAATCTCAAATATAGTTCTCCAATTCCCTTTCCAAACAAACTTTTAGGTGCTGAAAATCAAGAGCATAAGTCAAAAGAGCTACTTAATTTGCGCAAGAAGGGCAGACATCCCAAAGTCTCAAAACTTTTGTCCCCATAAAATAACTTAAGTGGTAAGAGCCGAGAGACATATGAATTGAGTGGGGGAGGTTCACGGATCAATTTTAAAAGAAACAATTTATCGTTTCAATGTACCCAAAAAAATAGAGATATGCTTTGTAAGATAAATGAAACATTTAGAAAAATCATATTGACTAACAACTAATTAAATTTAATTCAAGAATATATTATCATCATTGGTAAATAATAAGAATTTAAATTTATTTTGTCATCGTAAACATGATTCAGTTGGTAGCGACATCATATTACATATGGAGGGCCGGAGTTCGAATCAGATATTTCTCACTTATTTACATTTAAGAAGTGAATTAATTATAACCATTAAACTATATTTGACAAAAATAATTTTCATTAATATGCATAAAATGTGTTGATTTGTCAACCTAAAAATTTAGCATGAATTGAATGAAGAATATTACAAATCCATAATGATAAAAAGCTTTAATCAATTAGTTGATCGAGAGAAGGTTGCAAGAGTGTGTAGACAGCATGCCAACCATTTTGAGAAGGGTGAACATTATCCCAAAATAATGAAAGCTCTGGTTTCTCGCATAAACTATATTTCTTTTCACCATTATCATCCACACTTCCACATTTGTTCAAACCCTCTCCCTTACAACATAGTTTCAATGGGTTCATCAGTGTTGGGTTTTCTGTATAATGGAGAAAAAAAAATGAAGTAATATCAACATCAAAGACGTACATTTTATTTTATTGGTAAATCAAGATATAATTTCATTTTATAAACTATACATATTTTGCATACCGTCACGCTTTTTCTGCATCGTTGCAATTGTTGAGAGGAAAGCGTTGTAAAGGTCAAGTGTTACATAAACTGATTTTCCAACTTGCTGGTTAAGTTGTTGCACATTTTGGAGTAATTCTTTGTTGTGATTTTGAGATACCAAATTTAAAAGGTCAACACAACTAAGATGAAAAGTTACCAATGTTATTTGAGGCAAACACCCAATAGGCTCTAATAATCCAATTGCTATTTTATTTATTCCTAAATTGTGAATGCGTTGAACATTTGTGGACAGTTGATTGATTAGGGTTGTAGTGAAAGATTTTGTCTCCTACAAAAATGAAGAAAAATATTTTAAACATATATATTAGTCAACAATATTAAATTATCGACGATAAAAATTGAAGATGAATGAAAAAACAAGTAAACGGTTTTGGATTGGGTGAATCCCAACGCATTATGAATTCACCTAAAAACGGAGCTACTAGCGTATAACAATCAATTATCGTGTGATTTACATCACACGGCGATTCATGAATTATGTCGAGAATCTTTCAACGGCTTCAATGTGATATGTCATAATTCACATGAAACCTCAGTTATAAGTTATTATAAAATGACACACACGCTATAAGAAAGACACACATTAATTCATGTTAACCACTTACCGTAATGCTTCTATTTTTTACTAGAAAAGCAGTGTAATCATTGCCAGAAGCGCTCACAAGTGCAACAGAGGTTTGAAGGTCTTGTTTGGTATACACATTTTGTTGGATTAACTTCTCAAGTGAGTCAATTTGGACAGTCATGTTTGGTCCATCTCTCAATGTTTGGAAAACACCAGTCCCTCCATAAGCAAAGTTGATTCCAAACCGTACATTTGAGGAATTTCTGAATGTGTATGGTATAGGCGTTTCAATTTTCAGAAAAGAAGCTGCATGTATTACACATATCAAATTACTCGTTAATTTTGTAAGACACCCTCAAATAGATCTTTGTCCACATAAATATTTTAACAAAATTTCTGACTCTATTAAATTTGAAATTGGTCCCTATATTTAATCACTTACTATCATTTAAGTCTTTATATTTTACAACTCACTATCAATTTGATCCTTAAGTTTATCTACGTATTTAAAAGACTAATATTGAAGGCAAATTCTACCATACCCATGAAGTATGATACCCAAATGAGTTGTTTACATTTGATTGGTCCATGTGTTAATTATTTTTGACTTTATTTATAAGTTACAATTTTATAATATTGCCTAATCTTTTCAGTTAATTATCTTAAAACCCCAACTGAAATTTTAACTTATTACTAATAAGTCCTCATTTTTCTTCTCACTGTTTTACTTTCTTCCCCATCTCTACTCATTGTCTTCCATTCCTCCATCCCTTTGAGATTGAAACTGTCTTCGTAATCTTCCATTCCACTTCACAATATCAGTTTTTCTTAAAAACCAAATAACTCAGTAAAGCCCACAAATTCTTTCCCTCATCAATTCGGATTTACAGGAATATTTTTTCAGATCTGAGTTTTTTTACGATTTTGGTTCTTCCAAGCTTCGGAGATTTTTTTTAGATCTGAGGTTTTAATGTATTTTGATTGAAAATACGTTTGAAAAACATGTGAAAATATATTTCACAAGGTTTATGTAATTTTAATCATTGATTACGCTGTTAAAAATGTACAGAACAAAAACCGGATTGCAATAAGGTAACCGGGTCGTATCAGACCCGGCTAGAGGTAGGAGAAGACCCATATCCGTTGAAAATAATAATAAACCTGAATAGTATATATTTTGAATGTAAGCAAACACAGTTTATGAATAAACTTGATGATGTAGCGGTTAAATACACCGTCCTTAACCCCATGTGCGTGAGTTCGAGACCTGTATAAGGCAGGTTTATTTTTGGGTGCATACTTTTAAGGCATTTTTAATATTTCTCTTTTTGACAAAAAGCATTTTTTAATAGTAGTAACTAAAAATTGCTCTTCAACAAAATTCCATAATAGTCAATAAAATTATCAAGAAAAACTATTATTTTTTATTTATTCTAATAAAATTAAATGCAAGATACATTTAACTTTTTTTCAATAAAACAAAAACTAATAAAATTGACTTTTATATTTTTTCATGCAACTTATTTAAAAAAAAATTCACGAAACTACACTTCAAATTCTCATGTTTTTCCCCTTATAATTTTAGACGGAAAGAGTACTATAATATAATATGAATTTGGGAAAAAATAACAATGACTCGATAAATTTTGTGCTTAAATACAATTTTAGTATTATAATATAATATTTTTTTGAAAGTAGTACTATAATATATGAATTTTGGAAAAAATAACATTAACTCAATAAAAATCATGATTTGATTAGATCCAAGTTAGTGCGATTTAAATTGGATAGATTTTTGGATATCTAAATTATAAATTATTTTATTGAACATTAATATCATAAAAAATTAGGTTGTTATGTCATAGTTAGTATAATTAATTGGACCGTCATTAAATCTAATAGTATTTTTTTATAAAAGAACGGTTATGTCTCAACTATTTGGACTGGTTAAAACTAAAAATCTAAATTTCACTATCACACTGTTGAATCTCACCTAATTGAGCAATCAAATAATATTTAAATATTTATGAAGTATTTTGCGCAAGTTAAATTGAAGGAATTTCAAATTCCACTTAAAAGCTAGAAATTCAACATTTCTTCCTCTCTATAAACTTTTAAGAATTACCATTTGATAAAAAAACCTAAAATCAGACAAAAACACTATAATCGACACTAACTCCCCGACTCGAACCCTAAAATCAACTCAAAAACCTAAAATCGACCCAAAACCTTAAAATCGACATTAAACCCGACCCGAACCCAAAAAATTAGAAAAAGTTTCAGATCGTCAATAACCTCGTCTCGAATCTTAAAATCAGCCGAAAAAACTAAAACCAACTCAAAACCTTAAAATTGACACCAACCCGACTCAAACCCTAAAATAGGCTAGAAACCCTATACACTAATAGAAAAATCTTAAATACCGATGGCCAAAATTTGTCTCTAAAGACAAATATTCCGTCTCCAAGCATGTTAGAGACATAATTAGAGACGGATTTGATTTGGTCGTTAATTTTATCGTGTCTAAAGACAAATATTCTGTCAAATTACTTTTTAATTTATAAATTAAAAAATTAATTAACTAGAGATAGATTTAGAGACATAATATTTTTGAGATAGATCTTTCTGTCTTTAAAATTTGTCACTAATACATATATTTTAATTTTTGTCTCTAAACACTTTTTTTTGTCTCTAAGTTTCTTCGGTATTGCAACCTTTTCTAGTAGTGATATTAGACCTGGTTTATAATATTGTAAGAATATTTCCCACAACTTTTTTTAAACAAAAGATGAATTTTTTATGAATTTTCAAAAGATAAATTAATTATTGTTTGGATCGGTTTTGAGGCACAAACTCATCCGATACAAATATAAAATTACACGTAGATCGGTATTGTTTTGCATGATTACAATAAAAAAGATAAATAAGTAGTAAAATGAAAATACATGTTACAATCATGCATTTTCGCAAAAAAAATCTAAAATTATTAACATTTTTGCGGTGTTTGTTTTATTGGATTATCAATTATATTTGAAACATATTATATAAAGTACATAAAAAAAACATATTATATTTGAAACATATTAAAAAAAACATTAAAAAATTACTCCCTTCGTCCCGAAATATAATTGAAAAAAAGTATTTTTTTTTGTCTCTAAATATAAGGGAAAAACCATTTTAAAAAATTAGTTTTTTCATTATTCTCATAAATTAAAATTAAATAAAAATTGCAATTATTCCTTATATCTTCTTTTCTCAATAATCAATAAAAAATAGTTTTACACAAAATCATATGTTTATCATGATTATGAAAATGATTTTTTAACTTATCCTCACAAAATCATATTACAAATTTTCATAATTAAGTTTTCTCAATAATTGATATTATTTTTTTCCTTAGTATTTTAATATTTTAGAATGGATGGAGTATTTAACTAAGTGTTATTTTTTTTGACAATATTAACTAAGTGTTATTTTTTTTGACAATATTAACTAAGTGGTATTGTTAAGGTTAATTTCCCCTCTTCCTTTTCATGAGTAATACGCCGCTCTCCCTCCACAATACTAAATTTTCATCTTCTTTTTGTTATTCCTATGTCATGAGTATCACACCATCACAATTAATTTTGTTTGACTAAACCACCATAATTAAATTTGATTATTATTTTCAAAGAGAAAATGTCATTAATACAACACCTACTAAGATGTAATAAGTCCCCTTGAACTCACTTCGGTTACTAATACTTACTACTACCTCCGTACCAAAATATATGTCGTTTTGACCATATCACAGAAATTAAGAAATGTAATTATTGTTGTATTAAAAAGATAAATTATAGGTTAGTTTACAAAATTATCTTTCATTAATGATGTGTGAGAGATAAATTTAATTGAAAGAAGAAAGAGAAATAATTAATTAAGGGCATAAGAAGAAAAAAAGCATTGAATGATTCATTGGTAATGTAAAACGACATATATTTTGGTATGGAGGGAGTATTTTATTTCAAAATAAACAAAAAACACCAAGTTTTAAGAACTGTGTTATTTAAATGTATACAAAATTGTTGGAAAATAAAAAATGTAAAACTGTTACCACTAAGGATCGAACACGCATTCTGCCTGTAAAGATGTGGAGCCTTTCCACTATACCAACACACGAAATTTGAAATTATTACGTCGTTGGTATATTTATCTATTATACAGATTGTCTTCTACCTCCAGCCGGGTCATTCTGACCCGTTTATAACCGCGACCCAGTGCAATAATCTAGTGGTTTCTACCAATATACAGCAGCGAAATTACAGAAGAGAATCATAGATTGTTTAGAAATTCTTTTACATATTGTTTTGGAAGTGTAAATTTGTTACCCAAATCTGAAACTTTTTTAAAAATAATAACAAGGTATCAATGGACTCTAACACTAAATCATGAATTTATTTGACTTGGTAACCAATGGTGAGGATGAACGAAAGAGAAGGAGAGAAATCTGGAAAAATTATATAGATGTATACGGACAGTTGTGGCGTTGTCCCAGACGTTTCATATTCTCTTGATAATAAGAAAATGAGATGAAACTTTGGAGAAGAAGATGATGATAATAGGAGAGGAGTTTTTTTCTTTTCATTTAATTAATTAATAGTAATAACTTAATTTGATAGAGGAGTGATCTGCAAATTTTAAAATAAAGTGTACATTAACAAAAAAATATGATAGGGTTATAATGACATGGTAAGTGAGACACAAGTGACAAATTTTTATTTGTCCAAATCATTTTGGGTTGCATACCCAAATTAATGTAGAGGGTATGGAAGTGTTCAATATTGAATAGAATTTAATATAATCATGAAGCTTTTTGAAATATTTGTAAAGTCAGATATCGATTTGAGAATGTCTTATAAAGTCGATGATGACCGATTTTATGGTTTACTCGAGTAATAAAGAGTAACATAGAACATTCTACTACATAGATGGCGAGAGAAGAGAGTGCCAATGTAATCGGTGAGAACACGACCATCACTGAATCTTCCGGCGGGTTTACCAGGAAAAGTGATTCCATAAGGAAATGTATATGATGATGAGTTCAAATAATTTCCTGTGTCAACATAGGAATCTCCAAATACAAACAATTTTTTTTTAGAGTCGTTGTTGTTGTTCTTGTCATAAACTCCATATGATTTCTTAGTACCTTCGACCATCTCTGCAACATTAATTGAATAAATACCACACAATTATGAGTAAATAAAATGAAAAGGCCAAAGCATTACCTGTTATTGAAATGAAAAGAAGCAGCAATGGAGGAAGAAGCATGATTAGGAGCTGATTTGCCATTGATAATCAAAATCCGATTAGTGATGTCTAATATGTATCCTACTTATTTATTGGTACATATGAAATTATGAATATGTTACTTTGATGATGACACAAATGATTTAATTTAGATAGTTTTTTTGGTCAAGATAAAAGATTTAATTTATTTTTCAGATCTTGATAAATGATTTAATTTAATTACTAATTTAGGAGTATTATCTATTTTTAATGATTTTTATGAATCGGTTAAAAGAATTTTTGATTTATTACCATATACTCCATTAGTCCTTAATTATTAGAAAGAAAAACAACTTCGCACATATTCTGAATTATATATTCTCTTCGATTCACCAAAAAAAAAAGAATTATACTCTCTTCGTCTCTTATTATAAGTACCATTGACTTCATTTATAGAAAAATGATTAGTGAATTTAATGTCTTCATTTTGTATGTTGATCTATCAAAAAAAATTGTATATTAATATGTCATATTTATAATTTTTCCTCTCCTAAATTTAACTCACTCACTTGATAGAAATGCAGAGATCAGACTATTAGATCAAAAAGAAAATCTATATAACTTTAATTTTACTTATTTTAAAATGAATTAGCAGTTTTATGGCCAAATTCGATTATTTGACTACCTATTTGTTTAAAACATTTATTAACTTGTTTCATAAAGAAAATATTCTCAATTTTATGTAAATATATATTTGGGAATTTTTTCTTTACGATTTTGATAAAGTATTTTGGCTTGAGCAAACGTGAAGAAGTAACTATATTACAAATTTGCTTGACAAAAATAAAATAAAATAAATATTACAAATGATGATCAAAAGTTTTAACCAATTAATTGACCAAGAGAAGATTGCAAGAGTGTGTAGACAGCATGCCAGCCATTTTGAGAAGGATGAACATTGTCCCAAAAAAATGAAAACTCTGGTTTTTCACATAAATTATATTTCTTTTCTCCATCATCATCCACATTTCCACAATTGTTATTCAAACCCTTTCCCTCACAACATGGTTTCAATGGATTCATCAGCGTTGAGTTTTCTGTACAATATACAAAGAGAAAATAATTAAAGTCATCATATATACTAAGACATTTTATTTTATTAACAAACAATATATGTTTATGGCGCGACTAAGACGATAACATTTTACTATTGTGAGAAAAAAAATCATAAAATCTACCGTCAATTTAAAATGTTACATTGTCAATCAATCATAATTTTTATATATAAAGGGTTCATTTGGAACGGTTTATGACATTTGCTCGTCATAAGTTGTTTTTAACTTATTTTCATAAATTCTCTAAAATAGCTAATAAAAACAACTTATAATTTATACAAAAATAATTTAACTACATTTTATAATTTCTTATAGAATTTTTTTATAATAAACACGTACTATAACAAACACGTATGTTTTTCGTCAAAGAAAATACACTTATGCTATAAACGACAAATTAAATAGTTTATCTTAACATGGCCATGGTGCTTAAATTGTAAAAAAAATGAGAAGAACATACCATGGTGCTGTTTTTTCATCGTTTCAATTGTTGAGAGGAAAGCATTGTAGAGGTCTAGTGTGACATAAACTGATTTTCCAACTTGTTGGTTAAGTTGTTGCACATTTTGGTGTAATTCTTTGTTGTGATTTTCAGATACCAAATTTAAAAGGTCAACACAAGTAAGATGAAAAGTTACCAATGTTATTTGAGGCAAACATCCAACAGGCTCCAATAATCCAATTGCTATTTTATTTATTCCCAATTTGTGAATGCGTTGAACATTTGTGGATACTTGGTTGATAAGGGTTGTAGTGAATGATTTTATCTCCTACCAATATGTAGAAAAAGAAAATTAAGCATATACTATATATTAATAAACAATATTATTAGAAAATGTTGAAATTACAGACAAAAATTGAAGATGAAAAAACATGAAAACGGTTTTAAATTGGGTTGAGGCCCAATAAAAAACAGTTCACGCTCTTCTTTTCACTTAGATGTCTTTTACAAAAGACAAAAAATTGTGTGGACTTTGCATTAGACACTATAATAGACAATACCTCGAAGATGTGATTTGACGTCAAAACAAAACCTATAACTCATTTAATCTCTAATAGTTAGTATGAATGTGAACAAAATTATGTAACACACTTACCGTAATGCTTTTATTGTTTACTATAAAAGCAGTGTAATCATTGCCAGAAGCACTCACAAGTGCAACAGAAGATTCAAGGTCTTGTTTGGTGTAAACATTTTGTTGGATTAGCTTCTCAAATGAGTCAATTTGGACAGTCATGTTTGGTCCATCAGTCAATGTTTTGAAAACACCAGTTCCTCCATAAGCAAAGTTGATTCCATATTGTAGAGTTGAGGAATTTTTGAATGCATATGGTGTAGGGGTTTCAATTTTTAGAAAGGAAGCTGCATGAGAGTACATTAATGAATCAAACCAAAATGCAAAAATACTACAAATTGGTTAGCCAGTGAGAGCGTCCAATTTGTTTTGATTGTATTTCATCATTTCATCATCAAAAGTATTGGGTATATGTCAAATGTCACATAATAATCGTAAAAAAACTTTTAATTAAATTAAATACAACGTTTAATTCAGTTGCTAGATATATTATATGTAATATGCAATTGTTTGCATTCATTTGTTAGTAAGCAATGACGCCAAATGTACTTACGTACTCCTATATGACTAACTTTTTCTTTGTAAAAGTTATTTGATTTATTATAATTATGAAAAAAGTTTAGATGAATTGGATGATCGGTGTTCTGTGTTCATCATAGTCATGACAAATTTCAAGATTTATAAAAACGGATTGCATATCGCAAGAAATTAAACCGTCATGAAGGACTCACGATTTGCAAGTAACCAATTAAAATTTCTTTCGGCCAGAAAACATGATTGGGAAGGTATCGTTAATTAATTTCAACATTTTGCCACATACTTTCGTGATCCGATTTCTCTCGATATAAATCATTTTCCTTTATAAAATGCTTCTAAAAGAAATCCTAATTAACGGAAATTAAACTCATATTCTTGTTGCGTCAAAAAAAAAAACCTCACATTCTTGTAAGATACGAAATAACTTCTTAACAACTCAATATGTTGCATCATTTGACTAACTCTAACTCATCAAGATAGTGAAAGAAAATATAAGAGCAAATTTAGTTTAAGTAACTGTGAATTATGATCCCCTCACCTAAGTTTTTGTATTAAAAAAATAAATAAATAAATTGATGCTCTCTTATGTACTAAGAGTATAATTTAGTAATAACATAATACTTATTCCACAGAGAGAGAAGAGAATTACCAATGTAATCGGTAAGAACACGACCATCATTGAATCTTCCAGCAGGTTTACCAGGATAAGTGATTCCATAAGGTGGCTTATATGATGGTGAGTCCAAAAAATTGCCTGTGTCAACATAGGAATCTCCAAATACAAACAATTTTTTTACAATATTATTGTTGTTTTTGTTGTTGTTCTTGTCATAAACTCCATATGATTTCTTAGTCCCTTCAGCTACTTCTGTAACGTAACATTAATAATTGTATTAATCAATTAATACCACATACAATTATGAACAAATAAAATGAAATGAAAAGAATAGTACATTACCTGTTATTGAAATGAAAAGAAAAGGAAGAAGAAGCAACAATGGAGGAAGAGGGTTTAGGAGTTGTTTCACCATTTTGATAACCAAAAACAGATTGGTGATGTCAATCTGTTTTACTCTCTCTGCTCTTATTTATTGGTAGAGCTCGTACTATTACGTACACGTATGAAGATATCAACATGTGAATTTATGATGACACAAATGGTTTTATTTTTTTATTTTTTTGGGTTGATAGTTGAGATAAATGATTTAATTTAAGAGATTAATTTATAATTTGTGACCAAATTTAATATTACTATATTAGTAGTATTTTTTTTTTTAAAAACACTATATTAGTAGTATTTTTTTAAAACACTATGTTAGTAGTATTAAATCATATTTTTTTTTTGCGGTTAATAGTATTATTACATCTTGTATAACACATTACCATTCTATAGATTTTTTAATTTTATTACTTCATCCGTTTTTAATTACTCCCTTCGTTCCTTTTTAATTATCGTTTGAGCTACATGCCACTATTTATATAATCTACTTTGACTATATATTTTTATTGACATATAAAAGTAAATATTAACGTATAAGATGTTGTTTAATTTGTCTCGATGAGTATTTTCAAAATATATGTATTGATATACGTAAACCGATCAAATGTGACAGTTATTTATGATCAGATGAATGGAGTACATGTAAGAAAATCAACTTCACACCTCTTAAGAATATTGGTTAAGTGTGTACGGGAAAAAAGGAATATTAGTCAAGTGTAATAAAACAAAAACAACAAAATAATAGTTAGGTGCATTTAATTTTTTGATTTCATACAAAGAAAAAAGGATTAAGTAAGGATATTTTAGAAAAACCGACAACGAATTATTCTGGAATTAGCCATATATCTTATTTATCTGAATATGAATTCCCTTTATTTTTCTATCTAAATTAAAAACATTGAATATTATAAACTCATTATTATTATTGGTGAAGACAATTTTGTAAGGAGATACTAGTGGAAAACCAAATAATTAAGATTGAGACTTGCTTAGTTGCTAGAGAATATTTGAAGTTGAAAATTTGATTTTGACCTGAAATCTTTATGCTATTGATAAACTCAGTGGTCTATTATCACTATCAACATCAAATTCATCTCACAAACTTATTTTCATCATTTAAGAACAAAACTAAAAATAAATTCTACCATAAAAGATATTTATAAATTAGTATGACTGAAGTGAAATTCAACAGTGAATTTGAAAAGTTAGGATTCAAAAAGCGAGAATAATTAGTTAATAGTACAAATTAATGTACTGCATGAAGCATGAGAAAAAAAGATGATAGAACATATATGCTTACCACCTTAATTAATTAATTGCTAATCTTAACAAGAACAATTTGAAGAGGTTGTGTCTTTTGCAAGGTAATTCCAAAACTTTCTTCCATGTTTATATCTTCTGATTTTATGTCATCCTCAAGCTCCAATCAATGGAGTTGATCAATGAACCCGACATCAAAAGCAACATCCTTAAAGCTAACATCATACCGAGGCATATTCTTGTTCCTGAATCAAATGGCGCAAGCTCAAAATTTCTCCCCTTTACATCAATATCTGATGTTTTATGGGAAGCGAGAGGGGTAAAGAAGAAAAAAAATGTATGGTCTAGTGAACATTGAGATATTTAAGCTATACAAAGCCAAGAAAGATTCATCTTAGCCAACAATTAGTGTAAAAACGCGGTATTGGTTTCTTGCATTTGAGACTTGAGAGCAATAACTTGTGTCACTAATGATCAAATCACGATTGTTTCCTCGGTATGATGACTAATTACAATAGATATATATTAGGCTATATATCCTTTGATTATTGGCAACTAACTTGGTCAGGGATGTTATACATGTCCTTCATAATATCTCCATATGAGCTTTGTTGAATATAGCATGCATTGCATTTAGATCCCAAATCAGGAAGATGTGAAAATTTCCTGTGTTAAGAACAATGGAATGAGTGAGCACTGTAAACAGAATGCACGATGATCAAATTTACTGCTGATATGCTATGTCCATATTCAGAAAAAAGGATTATTTGCAGCAGCTGTGTAAGGAATCTGGATGGAAGAATACACACATGACTGCCTGACCGGGAAATGAAATAACGGGTATGATGTTTTGACACTAGTCTACCAACAAGAAACACAAAAGCGTTGTTTTAAAAGTTAGACCGAACTAGCTGGTTCAACTGGTTGAACTGGAACCTAAATACCTAACAAATAAGAATATAGAAATATAAGCATCAAGGTAACTGAGTTCATTCGAAAGAGCTGGTAATTAATAGCCAATACCGTAGAGGCTTCGTTTTCTTATCACGCAGATGGTCTAGCACGACCCTTATTGTATCTTGGAGGAGGAGGCTTGGCAACATCTACCACTATCATCCAGCCATTAATAATCTGCACGCAGAATAAAATCATTAAAAACTACCAAACTTCTTTATACTATGAATTATAAACTCGTATTATTTTTCTTAGTCCATGACTTTCATGAAGCAGAATGATCCAAACAACAAAATTGCACTTTTCATGCAAGAAAGAAACATATGGATCTACCTTGCCATTCATCTCTTTGAGTGCTGCACTTGCAGCCTCCTCTGTGGTGTATTCAAGAAATGCATAACCCTTGGACCTTTTTGAAATTTTATCTATGATAACTTTAACTGTCAAACATAACCCATTTATTTATTAGTAAAAGCAAGGAGGGCACAAAATTTTAGTATATTGATAGTGGGAAAAGAAAAATATATAATATTGAAACTACCTTCAACAAGCTCACCAAAGCCTTCAAAAGCGGCACGCAAGGTTTTCTCTGATGTATAAAATGATAGCCCTGTTCAAGAGACAAATAACTGTCAAATAGTATTGTATCATCTCCCCTACAAGAAAAGAAAAAAAACTCCCTAAGTGATAACTTATGATGCTAATCACACACCATTATAGTTAAATAGCCATATGATGAATATCCAGATGAACAGAAGATAAAAGTTAAGAACATGATCTATGCCTTAGAATCAATGTTGTGACTTGTGAGCATACCTGTCACAAAAAGTTTCTTTGTTTTCACCAAAACTTCCTGACTTGCTTCAGAAGAATTTGTCATATTCAGATTATTTTCCAAGTTTCCACCTAAACATATGTAGTTAGCAGGAAATCAGAGAAAAAAAATGTCATATGACTAACATCAGAAAGTAGAAAATCATGAATAGGCATAATGCAACGTCATTGAAAATCACATCCTTGTTTAAAGGGCATAATGCAACGTCATATCAAACCATTTCTCACAGCTTTGGCCCTATGGACCTGTTACGGGACTAGTCCTCAAGTCGGCAGTGGGACATCCGGTTTTTTCTAATACAAGGTTAGACTGCCTCCCAAATGTGTGACTCCAGGAAACAAACTCACGTTCTTTTCTTGGGGAAGAGTCGTGTTATCAACTCTCAACACGATGTTGGTTGTCAAGTAGCCTAGTGGTCATAATTCCACCCTTTTTTTTTTTAAGGTGAATAAGTGGGTGTATCAGGGTTCCAACCCTTGTCCATGCATATTACATACAATGTCTCTACCAACTGAGCTACTGTAATATAATTTTCTCCTTCTGAACTAGTTTCCATCAAACCATTTACTGTCGATTAAATACAAAATACAAAACCATAACAACTATAAAGACTGAAGAGTTCACTGCTGAAATATAAACAAATGCCAAATATCATCCAAGATACAAAGACCAAAATTACACAGACCACATAAACTTATACTGAGGTAAAATTATACTATAAGCAATTTCAAAAGCATAAACGCGTCAAATTTACGAAACGGCAAACCTTTATAATCTTTATTTTCAGACCCAAAATTGTCATCTGGCTGAACTGACAAAACACCAGGCACACCTGAACCATGAACCATGAACCACAAGAAGCATTTCAAATTTCATTTAATAATTAGGTAATTTAAACTTCAAAATTTGAAACAAAGGTTAATTAAGAATCTACAAAGCTAACCAGCTAGCTCATTTGCACAATCCTCATCAAGTTCACAACAAAAACCAAAGTTGGTTTTCCATGAAACATGATATATACACATTTGTGCATCTTTCTCACTGCAAAGACACCATTTTTAATCAAATTTTATGGAAAGTAAAAAACCCAATATAAAAAATTAGAGTTAATTGTTCTTACTTTCCCATAACCTTGGTCAAAATTTGAGCATAATGATCAACAATTTGAGCTTTGGTAACAACACCAACAACAGGTTTATCTATAGTAACA
Organism: Trifolium dubium; assembly: GCA_951804385.1. NCBI lineage: Eukaryota > Viridiplantae > Streptophyta > Magnoliopsida > Fabales > Fabaceae > Trifolium > Trifolium dubium. Next base: position 29,399,115 of record OX638074.1, read on the forward strand.
ACCCAATGCTTTGAATTTCCAGAAGGGAACAATAACATATCAGTTTGTGAACTTGTTGATGAAATTGTAGAAAAAGAGGATTTTGATGAAATGGAACAAAAAGAAGGAAGATTATTTTTGTTGGGTAGTTTTGTTTTTATTGGAAGTTGGTTAATTGGGGTTCTTGTGTTTGGTTTGAAAAAGGGAAAAGTTTGAGGTTTGGTGAATGTTGGGGAGAGAAACAAAAGTTCCATGTTTATGGTTTAAGGTTTTGGTTTCATGGGAAGAAGTGAAACAGAAACAACCGTTATCTGATTTCAATGTTTTGTGAAATATTAGGGACATTCTGATGGGCTTTCTCAATTAGAAAATTTAACTTCATACCCCAAATATATACCTATACCCTCTCTTAGACTAAAGAATCCTAAAAATTTAAGTGTGTTTAAATTTCTAGATGTTTTTGGGTAGTTCATGCAATTTTGAGTTTGAGGGAGGAGATATAGGTATAAATTTGACCAAAAATGAATGGCCGAGATTAAAACTTGTATGAATTTGACTAAATTTATGAAATAAATTAGAGTCGTCTGATCAATTTTGTACTGTTGAGATCGTGTTGAGATCATCTGCTGCGTGTAACTGTGTGTAGCAGTTATAGTATGTGATTCATATCCCCACATCTGTCAGTTGAGTCAGATTTTGCGAATATATCTCCGATTTCTTTTCAAAGTTTTTATTTTTTTAAAAACAGAGTGGACATTTATTTTTATTTTTTCGACCCTAACTCCAATTAGAGATTTTGATGAAAAGAGTTGATAACATCATCATTAGGGCTACCCAACTACTATCATCATCATGTCCCTATATATACTCCCCTTCAAACAAAGCAAGATTCACAACTCTAATAAAAAAAAAAAGGTTAATAGGTATATACTCCCTGTAAAGTATAAGATTTTTGCAATATCCCCTTATAAAATATTTTTTTGAGAATACCCCCCTGTAATATTTTTATTTTTGCAATACCCCCTAGACTTTTTTAACCATTACATTTTGTGGGGGTTTTGAACCGCCGCAAATAAAAACCGCCACAAAATATAATTTTAGTGGGGGTTTTAAACCGCCGCAAAGAAAAAACCCCCGCAAAATGCAATGTTTGAAAAAATCCAGGGGGATATTGCAAAAATTCAAACATTACAGGAGGGAATTCTCAAAAAAAAATTTACAGGGGGGCATTGCAAAATTTGCATACTTTACAGAGGATATTGTCTATTTCCCCTAAAAAAAACTCATATTTTGCTCTCTTATGTTATTGACTTGAGTGTCATTGTGTTTGTAAGTACCACCCCATCTTTGCATTGAAAGGCGTTGTTCAAGCTCGACCCTTCATTCACAAATTAGTTTCAACTTTATACAATTCTTTGAGCTAAGACACCTAAAAAAGTTTAAGAGCAAAAATTTTTAAATAAAAAAACAAATTTGAAAAGAGAGAAATTATTATTTATTAAATAATACTATGGCCGTTATTTGAACTTCGTTCTTTGAAATTACAAAGACTCTTAACTCTAGTTACACCTCATGAACTATGTAGCATAACAAACTATAAAGTAACATTTCCTTACAAAAACAAATTTAATCTTTAGTATATCTTATGATAGTCACTTTTTTCTATTTTTCTTGGTATATTATTATCCTATCCCCATTCCCAATTCTATGATATGGCAATGTGCAACAGCATATATTGAGGCAAATATTTATACATTACATGAACAAATATTTAATTCAGAAGTGGGTCTTCTAGGTTGCCCTCCAAGTCATTACTTGAACGACTATTAGGATTTAGCATGCAAGCAAAAATCAGAGAAATTATCTGAGAAATTTGAAAACATTTTAAGTTAGTACAAACAACTAGATGGTAGAGGAAAGAAAATCACATTGAAGACATAAATTACATAGATAACTTACCATGCATATGGATGCACATATAATGCTAAAACCTTTGCATTCAAATGGAGCATTGCTAGATAAAAACAGTGCTGAAATTAAACAAAAGTTATTGTTATATTGTGTAAGCACTCAAAATTAATGTAAAATAGACTAATGAGAATCTACGAAGAACGGACACCGACACCGATAAGCATTCAAATGTACTGATTATATGACACTGACAAGTGGACACTGATAATAATTTGAGAAAATGATATAATTCAATGTAATTATGTATGAGTCTTGTGTGCGACACTGAGACACATCTAATCTAAAGAGTGTTTGTGATTCATAGATAAGCTTAATTTTAATATCCCACTCACAAGTCAAAGGACTCATAACAATTGGTGATAGTAAATCAGATATAGATTGTGCTCCAGCAATAAAAGTTTGTGCTTTTCCCTGCAGTAAATAAGTTACATCATAAAATTCAAACAAAGGTAATCATATGAAAAGTTGTTTTGTGAGTCTTTCTGATTAGATATAAAAGGACAATAAAAAACCTGATTGGCTGAGCTTGATGCTTTTGAAATAATAGCATATGTCTACATGACAAAAAATTAATTGCAATATCAAAAGTCAGAACCATAGATTCTAACAATAAAAGTGGATAATAATTTTGTCACACATGAGAAAAAAATGAATCTACTACTACTCACAGCAGGTTTCACAAGCACATAGATAATTCCAAATGAGGCACTTAAGTATGGTACCTGCATTGTTAAATTAAAATAAATTACCATCATCAAGGAAAGGAAGATTATGAAATTTTCAGTAATATGAATATTACTTACCCAAGGTGCCCATGCTAGTCCATAAAGCCAAGACTACACCAAAATATATTATGAGAAAAGCTTAGGTAAGCTATTAGGAAGCATATAATAAGAAGTAAAAGAAAGATAACTTACATATGCTATTGATGCAAGTAAAGCAGAACATAGAATCACTTTTTCTCCTACCAAAGGATTAAGTATTGGAAGTAACACAATCTAGAAGAAGTTTACAGTGAGTGGTTAAAACAAGAAACTCAAGTTATCCATAATCAGCTTAAATAGGCCAAAAAGCTATAAAAATGAAACAATTTAAATAAAGCAAAGAAAATATAGAAAACTATGATTTTACCTGAGAAAAGATTGAACCTATTCCGACCATCATAAGAAGTTCTGAGAACTGGTTTTTGTTAAAACCAAAAACAGCTTTCAAGTAGTACTGCATAGAAATTATGAGACTGTTTCAAAAGCTATCAAATTAATTAAAAGAAACTATGGAGATAAGTTCTAGAATTTGTTTAAGTCAGTTGAAAACATACCAGCAAAACGGTGCTTATGCCGGACATTCCCAACTCATAAAAGAAAGAGACGAGAGTTATGCCTCTTAACGTAGGACTGAAAATCATCACGGTATTTAGGATTCATGGATGCAGAAGTTTATTTCATAAGAAGAAAAGGTATCAAAAAATAATCACACGTATATTTATGTATATCGATGCTTAACATGAGACAGACTACCTGAAGATTACTATTTCTGCGGCATTTTTCATCGAATTGTATCTTCTGTTAACAACATTAGCAACTTTAGTCCAGAAGCCGAACTCCTGGTTCTTTCTTGGCGCCAGTTTCACGGTTTCAACTAGGAAGAATTGCATATATATCGGACAAAAAATCAATAGTGCTATTGAAACCTGAAACCAGTAAACCATAATAAAAATTAATAATCACACAAGAAGTATTAAAAATAATCATAAGATTATGTGAACTTCCAAACAAAACTCATTGAACAAAGATTACCACAAAAATGTAGTTTTGAGGAAGAAATCGAGCCAAGATGTTCCCAACAACATGCGAAGCAGAAAAGATACCGGTGATCCAACTAAATACCGCTGCCCTTTTGTTTTCATCGACAACATCTGCCTGACAGTGGAAGGATATATATCTATAAATATGTATGTAAAACTGTCTGCCATCTTCTTTTTCTTTTCGAAATTTAGTTAGTTAAGATAAAAACCTCACCACATACGCGACAGAAATGCAGAAAATACTCCCTTTACTGATTATATACGAAATTGTGCGGAGCACGTAGTAGGCATATACAAATTCTTCAGATTGATTCCAAGCAAGTAAAGCTACAACAAAAATATTTATTCAGGTAATTATAGCGATTTATTGTTTTAGTCCCTGAAAGCGTTTTTGTTAGGATTCGGTATATACAAATTCAAAATTTGTTCTTTTAGTCTTTACCGTCAGTTTATTAGACCACACATGGCATCAGGACTAAAAGCAGCTGTTTCTAAATTTGCATCAAACAGAAAAACTTACAAGAACTAAAACAAAAAATCGTAATGATTGCAGGGACTAAATTAATATCATAAAACTTTAAGCAATATTGAAATTACCAAAAGGAAGTATAGTGGTGGACATGGTAACAAGCAGTAAAGGTTTGCGACCATGTTCATCCGAAAGCTGACCCAAAAGTGGAAGTACCAGCATCTTGAAAATTCCAGCAATCTAGAAGGAAAGAAAACACATTAATTATGGTTGGTTGGTAATATAATGAAGCAAATATGAAATTGTGATAAATAATAATAATAATAATAATATTCCATACTGTTTCTTGAAGGCCATTAATGTAAATGGCTTTGGAGCAAGTTGATTGTTGAGGACATAAAGCAGAAGTTGTAACATCAACAAGAACAGAAACAGTCATTTCCTCAGCAATCCAATGGATGCTTAGTGGAAATAGCAAGTGAAATAAAGGCTTTAGCACAAAGAAACCACTCCACCATGACATGTTTTAGAGATGAGATTTTCTTGCATCAATCAATGTCGTAGTTAATTGAACCTTGTTCATTTATAACATTACCAAGCATATGATTATTTAAGTGTAGTTTATTATTTATATACACTCACTTTTGTCTCAAGCTGACTTTCACTCAATCTAACTTCAAAGTGGTTGTTTGTTGCTATTAAAATGGACTCCGATTCTGTGCGGTAAGTAATACATGCAGTCATACAGTTACGGATTCGTGACCATATTATCTTAATCAGACGGTTCAAAATTTGAAGACCAAAACTTTATTTTTTTTTATAAAATTAAAATATAATTTTATCATGGAGAACGGATGGTCACAAAATTGTGACTGCATAGTCACTGACCGCGCATGATCCGGATCCCCTATTAATATATGTATATTTACTAGTATTTAGTTGGTAGCATATCATATTTAATTATAAAGTTTAATATTGTCAAAAAATAATATTAGTAATAGGGATCCCTCCTCCATTACATATTTAATTAAAGTTGTTATTTATTTTTAAAAAAATTAAAATGTTAATTAATTGCAAACATATAAGCAATAAACATGCTGCTTTACAAACGTTGACAAAATTTGTTATTTACGTCACTCCATTGTTGGATGGCACACATGGATGTAGGCATGTAGCATGAAAATAGCTTGCCATTCCATTTCTTGCAGAATACTTACACTTGTGACATTTTAATTTCAGAAATTTGAAATATTCACATTACTGTGGGTTGGTGTTGTTATTGATTGTTTAACAACAATAATGATTTTCCTAGAGTAAGATGATATAATTAATTTAAGTTGAAAACTTGTTTACCCCTCAAAATTTGGGGGTATTTACCTCAACTACTACAAAAAAAATTTAAGCGATATGATTTTTTATAAAATACACTATTAGATTGAAAGTTTATATCATATAAATTATTTGAGTAAAATTTCACACAAATCTAAAATCATTTGATATGTCATTGAGACGCATAAAAATTAACGGTGTTTAAGAAATTACAGAAACTATTAATTTTAATTCATCTCAATAACATATCATATGATTTTAAATTTGTCTAAAATTTTATACAAATAATCTATATGATATAAAATTTTAATTCAACTATGTATTTTATAAAACTTTGTAACCTGATTGGGAGTAAATACCCGAAATCTTGAGGGATAGACAAGAAAAAACTTTAATTTAATTTAATGGAGTCAGATTATTAATAACTTTCAATTGTTATGTTATGGTACAAAGTATCTTCAACTTTGTCGTTGCCACTTTGGCATAATCTCTCTTTTCAACCACATTTTCTGTATCCAACCAGATATCTATCTTGTTTAAAGAATTCAAGTCCAATTTCACTTTGGACTAGCCGATCCATACTTTACTTGCGGGGCCATGTTAAAAGCCACCATAAAACATCCCCAAGTAAACCTTAATTAACAAAATTTGGCAAACAATTGAACTTGAAACACCTTAAGAAAAGCACCAAGAGTACGAAATTCCAGCAAAATATTAACTCACTCCATTTATATATAACACAGTTGATTTAACTAAAAATCTACATGAATGTGCATCAATCTTTTCTTTAAAAATAAAAGGAAGGTAAAAAAATATATGCAAACAATTCATACGAAAAGCCCACAGTAAAAAAATTGTTAAAACATAGCAAATAAAGAAATTCGGACAAAGAAATGTATGAAGAGAGTTAAATATACAGACTCGTATCCACAGAAGTTGGCCATACATGAGGTTATGGATAATTTGGCAGAATGTAAAGTATATAGGGGGAATAGTAACTAGAGCTAGAAAACTCCAGTTAAATTTCAGCGTAGAAATTCCTGCAATCTTAAGGCAAATGATGTCGAGCAATATCTGAAATCCATTTAGCTCTTTATGGGGAGCTGAAGCTGAAAAAACACACACAAACACAAAAAATATCAATTGATACTTATTCTTTAAAGGTAGCTCCAATAAGTTGATGACATAACATTGGTTTTACAGTGAATTTTACTTACCAATGAAACATTCAAGTGTCCGTCTGATGATTCCGCTATATTCTTATGCACCCAATCTCAAGAAATGAATTAGATGAACTTCAACATGAAAAGAAAAGAATAACTCAGTCAGGCTTGAAGAACAATTGAATGCCACAATATAGGTTAAGCAAAGCATACATTCATCCAAGTCAAGCACAAACTTCTATGGCTCTGCAGAAGTCCTCGGTTCACTCTTCTTCATGAGCAGCAATGTCTGTGCTCCAAAAGCTCCTCGCCGAATAACAATTGTCACAAGAGAAACATATTCATGGGACTCATGGAAGATGCAATAAGCATCCTTCAAAAACCGAGATGAGAGGAATGGTCATTGTTTGAGTTGTTTTATAAAGAAATACACAATTCCATTCCAGCCAAACTCGGCCTATATGCCTACACTCCAATCAGCTGAAAGAGATCTGTAGCTGCAGCAGACCATAATCTTACATGATATAGCTCGGGCTGATTGGGTGCAGGCATGGCCTATGCCCCTCATCGGGGCCGGGCCAATCCAAAACTTGCATCAGGTGGTGGCTGATGAGACTGCATATCAAGTACATAAAAGAGAATAATTAGATTTAAATGAAAAGCCCAAATGATAATATTCACAAGCAGCAGCTGCCAAAAAGGAAGCAAAATTTTGACAAATTAAGGATTTAGGGCAAGACCAAACATAGATGGGAATCAAGTCATCAACAAATTGAACTTGCAGTATGAATGAGGAAAAATTGTCATTGTCAACAACTAATCACGCCAGCCAGAATATCATAGAACAAAAGAAAAACTTGCAAGTGTATTCTAATTAAGATGAAGAAAATAATTGATCAATGGTATGATAATACACCAATTCAATTGCCGTATAGAACCTAAACGTTTTCCCACTATTTATTAATGTTTACTGCATTATTTTGTTTAGTTAGAAAGCCTTAAAAAATACAATGATTAACAGCTATATTTCAAGATCTTACTAAGCCTATCTGTTAAGCGCTGCACTATTCATCAGATGATGCCACCAGTGGGAGACACTTATTAAAATATTGGTCTTTTAAAACAGCTATTTTCTGTCTTAGATGAAGTTGCAAGTACCACTGAAACTCTCACACACAACTGTGAGGTCTCAGATTCAAACCTGGGTGAAGGCAACCCGAGCTAACAATATCGGCATTTGCAGTTGAGCTAGGAATTTTGGACTTTTATATTGGCTTGAACTGCGCAGTTTGCTTTTATTTTTTAAGGTTTAATTAGTTGTATTATTATATTATCCCCGTTGAAGTTTTTGTATTTACTTTTTAGAAAGTTGCAAATGACAATAAGCTTCTTATTTTGAATAGAGAACTTCAATTTTTCTTTAACCAACCAATTTTTTTTTCCTAATTTTATTAGTCGTTCAAATGATTATCATAATGCACATGGTGCACAGGATCTATACTAGCAGCATACATAGATATCAAATGATTTAGGAAACTTGTAACAATCTCACATACAGAAACACATCTATTTTATTAGACAGCCATCTATTTTATGTCTTCGTCAACATTTTATTATTGTTTCATTTCAATTCTTTGTAGTATAAAAGATGGCCCAGGAAACATGGAGGATATTATGCTCTTTGATAAACATGGTTTAGGACTTGAACAATCACAAATAGGAGATTTAGTAGCTTCCTATACCTGTGCAAAAGGCTGGTGAATATGTTCAGGGTGGATAAAAGGCATTCCAGGATGCTGACAGGGATACTGAGATGAATGTAAATACATGGTTGATGAAGAGTGTCCACCAACTTGATTGGGATTAAATGGTGACATCATGGTCTCTGGATGATGACCGTATCCCATTCCAGCAGGTGTTGATTGTGCAACCCAAGTTCCTGATATATGCTGCCCTGATATATGCTGTGGGAGAGGCCGTGGTTGGTGTTCAGCGGATCGCTGGGGGCCATGAGGGGATCCAAGCTGTGGAAACTCAGTGTTGTAATTCAGTACCGGTGCATACATCGGCTGCATTGGGTATGATCCTCCATTGAATCCAAACCCTGGATCAAACCTTTGCATATACCTGCCATGGAAGAAAAATGGATCAGATCAATCCATACTCCATCTATATCTAATCGCATCCTTTATAGTATTTATTAATTTTACAATCAGAACATAGCAAATAGTATAATACAATACATTTCATTAACTATACACCATGGAGAGTGGAGACTATTCAAAATTCTGTATTTCTATTTTTATTAATCCCTTCAACAATTTATCAAAACAATACTGCCAATATATTAGCAACAAACAAACCTTCTATATTTTCAAGCATATATATTTTAATATTTGTTCAAATTCCACTGTGCTACAGTGCTATAGTACCTCTATTTGGCAACAATTTATGGAGCTATAGCACCACTAAAACCACTGTTGCAAACAAACAAGAATGTCTAAAATATTATGTAACGGAGTCCAATTGTTAATTATTCATTCGAACATGAAAGCGCATGTGAACTAATTCTTCAATATGACAGAAGTGTTAGCTACTAAGCTAATGCTTGTGCATGGGAGATGATTAATGAATGCATGTTTGGCCAAAATTTTCAGAAGTTAAACCCATGAATGAGAAATAATATTTATTGAATTTTTGATGCAATTTAATGTTTTTTTATTTGGAAGCAAACAAAAATATTTAACAAGAGACAAAATATTGAGGCACACAAGATATTCTGCGATGCATTCGATGGTGCAAATACTAACTAGCATATGGTCTAAATAGGAATGAAAATATAAAAAAGAAAGTCACACAAATAGTCATAGCACAAATTATTCATAACTGCAAATTCAAACTATTTATTCGAGAAAGGGGAACAAGACAACAAGGTCGCATATATTAGCAGACAGGTGCATAATTAAATAATATCGTAAAAGGCGCGTATACCTATCATAACTTCTGTCATAATCAGGATCTTTGCGATCAATCTCTCGGTCCCGGAATATGGCCACCCTATTACTTTGCCTGTACCTACCAACTGACTCCTTCTCTGCCCTACTTCTAGCCCTACTGGTATTAGTTGAACATTCAACCAGCCCCCTACTGGTATTAGTTGAAGGTTCAACCAGTCCCCTACTGGTATATGTTGAAGTCTCAACTAGCCCCCTACCGGTATTAGCTGAAGAACCAACCATCCCCCTACTGGAACTAACATCAGATACAGAAGCATATTTATCTTCCCCCCGAGTAAACCCAGAGGAACCACTAAATGAGTTATCTTGCTGCCTTGTATCAAACTCCGGCTTCCCACCCACTGTACCACCGTTATTGGTTGAGTTAAAGATCCTGGCACGAGCCCTATTATACTCCTCTTTTCTCTCTTCCACACTCTTAGAGCTGTTTTTCTTCCCTGAATTTGAATTTGCATTGTTAAGAGACTGTGTTTGTTTCTGTGGCCTTGGTTTAATAGCAACTTTCATTACAGCATTATTTTCTGATGGCAATTTTACTGGGATGTCTGCAAGTCGGATAACAGGAAGCTTACATTCAGCAGTTTTTCGAACAATAATTGTCGACCCAGAACCATCTGGTAAACTATTATTATCCATTAAAACCATTGACTGCAATGAATAATGTTGAGCCACCCTGTGTGCAGCCAGCCTTAAATAGGATGTCGGAAGCTGATTAAATTCAATCTGATGTTGATTAGGATCTTGAATTAAATTCAGAACATCTTGCTCCATCCGTAAAACTGGATAAACCAAACCAGAAACCTTAATTAGTCTATCAGAAAAAAAACCTTTTTAAAACATTGGTTTGTCTAACATTTGCAATATTGCACATGTTAAAACAACTAAAAATAGTAACTTTTTATCAAAAAACAACAATTATTTATCAAAAAATTATACATTTATTATAAAATGCACAAGTTTCAATATATAATTACTATTTTAAACTTCTTAACATGTGCAAATTAATCTTCAAATAAAGCATTCATAATTCCATAACAATGATCTATGTTTTCTACATTATCAATTTGGATGTAGGGGGCAAACTCATTCCATCATATATCACAAATATTAACCTCCCACTTATTTAGATCGACGCTCTACCCTAAATTCAAAACCGCGTCAAGAAGCATCTCAGTTGGATATTCTTTTTCACATGAAATGCTGGAATTGTTACTCTAATCAGACCACAAAACTGTATATTTAAATTAGCAGTGTATTAACTACAACTATAAATGTATAAGTAATCAGCACTGAATTAACCTGAAAGACGTTCACGAGGGTTTTGAATGGCTTCACGAAGAAACTGATCAACGGAATCATCGAAGAGGTTATCGGCAGTGGTGGAAGAAGACGAGGGAGGAGGATGTACGCAAACAGCACCGTCGGGGTGGTGGTGAGGTTTGGAACCTTTGTTGTTGGATGATGAAATCAAAAGGTTCAAGCGGTTCATAGAATCGTCTAAATCTGCAACCTCCCATGATTCAGGGGCTCCTAGATCGTCTGAAGAGCCCTCCATAGAAAACTGGAAAGAGAAGAAGAAGATTCTTCGACGAGGGTTATGGAATCGAAGCTGATTGCGTGAGGAATTTCATGAGAAGGTTTGGTTTTAGGGTTAGGGTTGGGAATTTGGGGGAAAGTGATTGCTACAAGTTACGAATGAGAAGCGAGATAGGGTTTCAAAGATGACGATCGAGGTTTTCTTTCTTCACGTAGTACCAACTATATCTCACACGTGTGCCAATTTGTTCTATTTTTTATTTTATTTTTGTTATTATAGGATTTGTTCTATTTATTCATCTCTATTTTTTTTGGTGAGGATTTATTCATCGCTATGTATCAATAATCTACTAGTAGCTTATTTGTGAATATATATATATGTTTTATTTAATAGACAATAAATAAAGATGGATATTAAAATTATTAAAAATGGATAGTATACTAATCTTGACTCAATTGAAAGAAAATGTCAAAATTATTACATCAGACATCATGACCGTGAGTCTCATTTTTCTTTAATTTGCAAATTTTTTCCACAAAATCTAACTACACAATTTTATGTGAATGATTGACAATTTACATGGTTTAGTTGAATTTTTATTTTTGAAATGTTTGTTTGAATAGATTATAGAGTAACAATGTTTTTCATTATTATCAAAAGAAAAAAAATCTTCATTATTTATTTTGTTGCGCTAAATTTATAAATTTTATATTTATCAAAACAATATTATAGATTTTATAAGATTTAGAATAGAAATGTTTACGAAAAACAAACTAAAATGGGGATTTTAAAAGTTGGCTAAATTTAAAATTTCAAAAAGTTGAAGCACCAATTTATTTATCTAATATGAAGACATTTTTATAATTTTTGTTTAAATTAAAGATCAACTGAAAATTTTTATGAGGATCAACCTGTACTTTTCTAAAAATTTGAAGGATAAATTTGTAAAATTTAAAAAGTAAATAAATAACGACTGAAGTATAAATTTGCTAACATAAAGAACCATTTGCCTAGTTTAAAAAATTTATAAGGACCAATTTGACATTCAAATTTAATAGTACTTCATTTTTATGTTGTATTTGAAATTTTCAAAATCAATTTTTATTTTTGGTTACACAAATTTTCAACCAAATAATTGAATTCAAGTTGTTAAAGAACTTCACTAAAAGACTCAAAAATACCCCGAGTTTGATTATTGGGTGGAACGAAAAAATGACAAATTTTAACCACTTGATTCAAAACAATCGGATATCTCAATTGAGTGTTAGCTCAATGGTAACAGTTTAACATTGTTACTTCAAGGTGCCAAGTTCAAATTCTGTTATGAATAGTTGTAAAATGATCATTAGTGCTAATGATTAATGAAAACTTTCTCTTCCACAATTTTAAAAACAATTCGATATTTGAACGGGTTGTCTTGATTTGAGCTTTGAAAGGGGAAAAAAAATTGTTCGCGGATCAATTTTCATCTGTTTAAATTTTTTTCTTAAAATTTAATCAAGCCAATCTGTTACACTTTTTAACCTAACATCAACCACACAAAGAAGTTTTTTTGCTTGTCTAAGAGATGTTGATAATACAACAAAATGTGATGTGTTATACATATGACTAGAAGAGCTTGAGAAATTCCAACTAAATCTCAGCAACAAAATTCCAACAATCGGAAGGTAGACGTTCAAGCTCTTTTACAGTATAACCTCTTGAGCTCTTAAAGGAGCTGTATCAAAAACAAGAAAATATATAAAACATTTTGTACTCAGTTATTTAAAAGGTAGCCTAATCAAAAGCTTCATTTACATATATATAACTAGCTGATGTAAAAACTTTTTTCATCATAACTATACTAATTCAAATGATAAGGTGTAAGAGCAAATTAACTAAAAAAAAGAACTTCAGGGATAGAGTATTTGAATATATGAATGAAAATGACGAACTACTACAAGTAGGAAACAATTGTTTGGACAAGCTACAAGAAAAATTGTATTCCACAGTATAGGTCAAGCAATGCATACCTTCATCCAAGTGAAGCACAAACTTACTCGGCTCTGGATAAGCCATCACTTGACTCCTAGTAATCATCACACATGTCAAGAAGGGACATGGAAGACGAAATAAGCATCCTTGCAAGACCAAGAATGGAGGAATGGATCAGAGATGGTCTTAGACAAAAATATACAAATCCATTCCTGCCGAACTCGGTCAATATGCCTGCACTGAAATCAGCTAACTGAAAGTTTTGAAGCTGCAGTAACCCATCAGCTTACATCATATGTCTCGGGCTGATCAGTTGCAGGCACGACCCATGCCCTTCACCAGGGCCATGCCATTCCAAGACTTGCATCAGGTGGCGGTTGATGAAACTGTAGTATCAAAACAATAAATAATACAATTAGATACAAAGAAAAGGTAAGAGACTAAACTTGCGAAATTTCACAAGCACTCTATTCCCAAAATTAAGCAAAATATGAACACTTGTTTGGAAAAACCAAATCTATGTTGTGGAAAGATGCATGCATAATGTCACATCATTATCAAGAGTCAAGACACAACAAAAAACCATTTTCTTCAAAAATGGGCATAAACTACAAGATCTGAAGTAGTCAATTTACAAATCAGATCAAATGAATGCACATCACACATTTAAGACTGATGACACCCATACATAAATCACTAAAAGCATAAACTAAGTTTTCAAAAGAAAACGAAACAATTTTCAACTGACAGGATACATTTGTATTACAGTATCAACCCAGGCCTATTTCAAAAATTGTTTCAGCAATGATGAGTTCGCATGTAAAAGCACAAACATTTGTCTAAAAACAGGAATAACAGCATTTAAAGCCAGCCAGGGAAACATGTCATTATAGATCTCAAATAAAAAAAGATATTATGTTTGTATTCTCCATTTTGTGTGCATCCATGTACATGTGTGTGTGTGTGTGCGTGCGCGCGCGCAGCAACTTTATATCCCATGTTCAGTATATATCTTCTTTTCATGCTTATATCCAATTTCTCAACTAGGATTTTAGAATTCAAATTAGCAAAATATATAAAAGCAGTTTTAGTTCACAACAAGGGTTAACTGATATGAGATCATAGCTATGATCTCTGAAGATCAAAGTTGTGATCTCTATAGGTTTATGTATCTAAAGTTCAGACTATTACTTTAGAATTGTTTTCGTTAAGCTTAAGTATTTACATAGTTTAAAAGAATGAACACTATAAAATCCACTGACACAGAAAGCTAAGCATCTTGCCTTGTTAAATTATTATACAAGACTTGACATTTAAATTGGAAATTTGGGGGCCATTATACCTGTGCAAATGGTTGATGAAGAGGTTCATGGGGAATAAAAGGCATTCCATGACAGTGACAAGAATACTGAGATGAATGCAAATACAATGTTGGTGCAGAGCATGCACCAACTTGTCTGGGATTAAACGGTACCATGGTCTCTGGATATCCATATCCTATTCCAGCAGGTGGTGCTGGTGGAGCCCATGGCCCAGGTATGTGCTGGAGAAGAGGTTGTGGATGGTGTGCAGCAGAAAGCTGCGGTCCATGGGTGGATCCAAGCTGTGGAAACTCAGCACGGTAGTTTGATACTGCAGTGTACACGGGCTGCATGGGGTATGGTCCTCCATTGTACCCATATCCAGGGTCAAATCTTTGCACAAACCTGCTATGCAAATAAAAAAATGAGATAAATTCATAAACCATATGGCATACACTAACGATTCCCTACCTATATCCAAAACTATAAGCCCTTTTTAAAAAAAATGTCCCTAAATATAAGCACCTTTATCAAATACTAGATACATTTATTGATTCTATAAATCTATCCAAATATACCCCTTTTCTTAATATATCTAATTTATGAAAAGTCATAATGCAATACATTTATACACAAAGTACAAATTAATAATAAAATGGACCACATTAATTAGCAATAGGTGCTTATATTTAGGGACGGAAGGAGTACATACACAAAATGTATACATTACTTACACTAACAACTTTTCATAATATCTGTGAAAAGTACCAAAGTTACTACACCTACACCTAAAAAATGCACAATCATGATAAATAATAAATAGGAATAAACACATTAATATCAAAGGAATCTATTAGCTCCTACAGTGACAGCACAAATTTATGTCTGAGTGATAAAATCCTTTATTTTGAGTAAGGTGGAAAAAATACTACAATTCCAAAAGACTACGAGACTAGATGAAATGGTAACAGCCATGGATACCTTTCATAGCTCCTGTCATAATCAGGATCCTTGCGGTCAACTTCACGGTCACGAAATATAGCCACCCTACTACTTTGCATGTTCCTACCAGTACCAACTGATTCCATCTCTGTCGACCTACTTCTAGCCCTACTGTTACTTGTAGTAGACTCAACCAACACCCTACTGGAACTGACATCAGACACAGAACCAGATTTATCTTCAACCCTAGAAACATCCAAGGAGCCAGGTAAAGAGTTATCCTGCTTCCCTGACTCACATTCTGCCTTTCCACCCAAAGAACCACCACCATCATCACTCGAACTAAATATCCTAGCACGAGCCCTACTATACTCCTCTGTTCTCTCTTCCACACTTTTCGCACTTCGATTCTTAACTGAATTCGAATTTGCATCACTAAGAGCTAGTGAATGCTTCTGTGGTCTCTGTTTAATCGCAACCTTCTTCACAATACTATCTTCTGAAGGTAACTTCACAGGAATATCTGCAAGACGAATAAGAGGAGACTTACATCCAGAAGTCTTGTGTACAATAATTCTCGACCCAGAACCATCCGGTAAACTACCGTCCAGTAAAACCATCGACTGCAACGAATAATGTTGAGCCACACGATGCGCAGCTAAACGCAAATAAGAAGTCGGTAGTTGCTGAAATTCAAGCTGATGTTGATTAGGATCATTAATGAACTTCACAACATCTCGTTCCATCCTCAAAACTGTAAATTAAATTAAATTATAAACATTTATCAGTAATGCATTCATAAATCATAACTGATTCTAAATTATAAACCCTAATTTCTTCAACTGAATGGAGAAAACTCACTTGATAACCGTTCGCGCGGGTTCTGAATCGCGTCGCGAAGGAACTGATCAACTTGATTGATGACGTCATCATCGGAGACATTGTTGTGACTGCCGTTACTGGATGAGGGAGGAGAGAGTGGTGGAGCGTCATCGGAGTGTTTGTCGGTGGGGGGAATTAAGTTCAGGCGGTTCATGGAGTCGTTCAAATCGGCGACGGACAACGGCGGCGGCGGCGAGAGTCCGAGTTCGTTGGAAGTAGACATTGAAGAAATTGGAAGTGAAGAAAGGGAATGTAGCGAGGGTTAGAGAATGAAGGGATTCATTGCAGGAAATATGATTGAGGTGGGGTTAGAGTTCACACTTCACAGTTGTAGTTTTGGAATTTAGGGTAAAGTGAAGAGGTTCGCCAAAAATATCTTCCAAGATTCATTTTATCATACTTGGTTTTTTGTTTGGCATAGACCCGAAGACTTTTAGTATCGACGATCTCCGCCTAAGTGTAATTGTGGAGATCAAACTGTAGTTATACTAATCAAGTTCAACGTCAAATTTACAACTAACGTTTAGTTAGACGATTTAAATCTTGATCGAAAATAAAATTGCAAACTGATTCAAAAAAATTAAAATGGTAAAAATGCTAATATTTTTTTTCTTGGTGCAGTAAAAATGCTAATATTGTCCTGACCAAAAAAAAAATGCTAATATTGTTAAAGTTTTTTCTAACATGTATAATATTAAGTTTAAAAATAAATTGTAATTTGTAAATTTGCACGTAATAGAAAAACTTGTTTGTTAAATATTACCTTCGTTCCAATATATAAGACCTTTTTGACTAAATGACACTATTCATGCATCTTGCTTTACCATATTTTTCTCATAATTTATAGATGTAAATATTAGCATATAAGATCTTGTTTGATTCGTCTTGAAGAATATTTTCAAGATATCAAGTTTATATAATTTTTACTAATGCACAATTAAAGATATTAGCGATCAAAATTGTGCATTGGCGAACGTGCAGGTCTTATAATTTGGGACGGAGGTAGTATGTTTAGAATTTGGATGTCTTTTTATAAAAATCACTCACATTAATCGGATTTTAAGTTGATTTTTTAAGACCGAACCGAATTGAAAAAAATCTATTATGAATTATCTATTTCAAATTGATTCTATTGTAATTTAAAAATCTATACTGTCATATTTGTCGAGCTTTGAAGTCTCAACATTGGCTTGAAACTGGCTATAAGTTAATCTCTTCACTCTGTCTTAGTTGAAGTAGATTCTTCGGTTATTCTTAGTTTTGTAAAAATACCAATTGTTCTCTCCAACATATTTTGAATGATATATATACTTCATTCTCCCCACCTTCAAGATAGAATTGTGCCGTAAATTATCATAAATCTTTTGATTAAATTGTTACGGATAAAATATGATCTGACAATCAACATGCTTATGCTTATATATGATTAACATTTGACATTTTTGACTTAGCACTAGCGATTGTAGATTTTATGAATAAAGTTCAAAGAGTCATGCATAACAATATTATGACCGAAATACTTTATATGATTCTGTATATTCTAAAGTGTAAGTGACGCTCACACTACTTGCAAATTTGTTCATGGACTAATTTTTATTGGTTGTTGGTTAAATTATCTACTATTCTTAAAGGCTAATTAAAAAAATCATACAGAAGAAAACGGCATTTGACTATGTGGTCTGCTTCGTTATCTTGTTTTAATGTCTTAACAGATTCCCTCTGAGCAAATACAGAGAACCTAAATCACATATTTGTAAAACAAAACTCTTGCACAATGCAACTAAATGCTACGGAAGAGTTTATTTGCTAAGGTTTTAGAACTTTGTTCTCGGGTTGATCTAACCCAAACATATCTTGAAATCGATGTCCGGTTCTGATTCCTATCACGACTTTCTCAGCGAATATCAAACATGGTACCAAACACAGGCTTAGCTATCCACAGTCAGCAACTTGTCTATGCTGGAAAAGTTTTGATAGAAAGCTTTGAAATGCTTGTAAGCAATGTCTATATCTTCCTTCCCACATATTTCTCTTATACTGCAAACCGAGTACAAGCAGATTCAGACAAACCATATTAGATCCTTGGAGTGACTCAGATGAATGGAACAAAAAATTAATAACATTAGCATTTCCTTCTTTTTCAGAATTTTTTTTTTCCCATCACTATTCATAAAATAAGAAACTCAATAAGACACAGACAAGAAATTAAGGAGAATAACAACTAAACCCTCATATAAAAGATAAAGTTAAACCTCATATAAATGTTGAAAATTGATTTTTCCCCCAGTCATTTCCAGGATGCAAAAATATACATTTAATGTGCAAGAACCAAATGCCGGCCCGGCATGGTTATAGCTTGTACCTTTTCAGCATCTAGGCGGAGTATATGACAAGGTTCCATAAAGTGTTTAATATGATATATGCAGTAATATATACTTATTCAAAAACATTTGATACCTATGCATTGAAAGTTGAGCAATTCCACAATCAACAGTTCGGATGCCAACCCCGGAAGCGAGTATTGGACCTATGGTTGATCCACATCCCATGTCATTTCTAACCACAAATTCCTACAGTGAGTAGACAAAATATAATATTCAGATGCCTCAATTACGTGATATTACAAGCATAAATAACACTTTTACTTTCTCTTTAATCTATTGCAATTTGCAAGAGGTTATTTTGGAAAGCTGCTCAAAGTAACTTCAAAAAAAAAGTTGAAGATTATTTTGCAGAACACACTCCTATGAAAAAACACATTTTGTATTAACAGGAATAATGTGCTTAAATAAAATGAAATCATAGAGAGGAATTGCCTGAATTGGAAGATTATGGATTTTCCCAACTTCTTTAAAAAGAAAAGATGTGATTCCACTGGTAGCATAGCGCTGGTTTGCATTGTGCTTAATAACAAGTCCTTTCTGCAGCTCTGGTCGGTGGTGTTCATCATGCTTATCTGTGAAATTTGGATGAACTCCATGGGCCATATCTGCAGACACTGTTGAGAATAGAATCCAAAAGGTTATTTAGTGCTCCCTTTTAGAATATCAAGTTAGACAACAAATTGTGGACATCAAATTTACTATTGCTAATATGACAATAAAAATCACTATTTTTCCTTGAATATACTCTCTTATCTTAAATAGACCTATTGTATATTTTCGACATCTAATTAAATGACAAACTCTCCATGTTGCAGGACAAAATCATCAGCACATTTTCATTAAATCTTGAAATGAGTTCATGTATAAGCTCTTTCTTTTTCCATTTTTTTATTTAAATTTTAGTTTGCACCCAAGAAAAAAATTAAATTGACATCCTAATAGATCTAGTAAACAAAAGAGAGGGTTACAATAGTTACATCTCTTAATAAAATATCAGCCCTGCAACAATTGATTGCCATGGCTGAAACAGCTCATGAGACCTCTTTTATCAATTTCAGTCATTATTTTAAACCCCATACCCTCTCCATTCTTATTTAATACAGTAAATTTACAAACTCTACACAAAAGGATCCAAGCCAAACTTCATAATCTGAGCGTTCCCAGGAGCCACTCTAGTTAGCTATGAAGTTGAACTACTAACTGAAGATTGAGAAATGAAGTTTGCAATCAACCCAAAATAATGCAATTGCACCCACGGTGTCTGAGTGTCAAGCCTTATGTTCATGCATTTGTCACAAATTTATAAGAAAATGACATACCAAGAAATGATTGACGAATAGTGCGCTCAAAAGTGCCTTCGCCAACATAGTTATTTGCCAAGCCAGCAACTATACGTCTCATGGCCTGAAACATGGTGGGTGCACCAGCTCCTTGAGCAGAATCTGAACCCACCTAAACAACAGCAGTTAGACGCAGGATTGTGAAATCAACGGAAAATATCTCTACCTTATTACAAATAAAAATAGATGCATTATACCAACTAAAATAGGATACATATACAGGTTTTAATTTGATTTATTGTGATTGTGAGTGTAAAGAGTCCCACACTACCAGTGATTGATATGATGTTATTTCTATCAATTTGAAAGAATGCTTTATTGCAATGGTTTAATGATGTAGTACTTTCTTGTTTATTGTTATTGAATAGATATAATAAATTAATAACAATACTAATAGATATTTTAGATAAATAGAGCATCTATTGTGATTTGTGAGAACAGCGGGTAAATTTATAGAAGATTTCCCGATAATTATAAGTGTGCAAAAGGGCCATAAAACAAAAAGCATACAAATTAAAAAAAGAAGAAAAATACCTCCTCATTGTCAAACAGAGCAACCATCCGGATTGCTTGTTCACTAGCCAAGTCACCGGGAGATTCACACGAGTCAACGAGTGCCCTTAATGCACAATAACTTGAAGCAAGATTATCTAATCTTCCAGAAAATATGAATTCATTGTTTGCACCTCCAAGACAACTAGGTTGAGTATCACAAACATTCAGTTCAATACTCACTATGTCATCAACATCACATTTCAACTCCTCTGACAATATCTAAAAATTAAAGCCAAGGTAAGCAATAGTTAGGTAAACTGCATTTAAAATCACAGGTAGTTAAAAATCGAGATAAACAAACTTATACAATTTCATTTCAGCGTGGAATATTGTAACCATATCAATTGCTAAAACACCAAGAGAGCAACCTATTTGACTTGGTAGTTTATTACAATATCCAAAATAATAATAAATAAATGTTTGAAACCTTTGTTGGTATGCATGGTTTATGTCCCCTGACAGTTACAATAGCAATATCCAAATGAAGCACAATTAGTTTGAATCCCCGAACACAGCAAATTGTTCAAAGTTCAAACCTTTCAAGAGTATTTCATATTCAAACTCAACCCGAATGAAGAAAAATAACATGTACCTGCATAAGCAGTGGATGATGAGAAGCTTTGGATGCAGAAGTCTTCTCTTTTGACTCTGAAGAAGTGTCCTCAAGTTTCATCGAGAGTAAAGGAAGAAGATGAGTCTCAAGATTTGGTTTGAAACCATCCTGGTTCACTGTGCTAAACAATGAAACTAATATGAGACGGCAATATAATCTGATAGCTTACATGTCGTTGTGGCAGAGCAATAACATAAAGTAAATAAATAATGAGCCAAAAAAATACTAGGGCCTCATTAGGAAAACCAGACATTTCTCTCAATAATGGTATAAATGTTTGACAGTAATTGCTGATCATGAACTGAAAACATTTATGCAAACAAGAGACAAATGATATCACTGAAAAATCAGATTCTCGTCCTCTAAAGTAAGTTATTAACCATTCATGAATAAATCGATGGTTATTGGTTAATGTTACAACACATGCATTACAAATCACAGGGGCATCAAAATATTAATCCTTTATTTTCTTGTTAATAATTGAGGTTACTACTCACTTTAGAAGAGTTAAATCACATTTAACCATAATGTTAGGTTTGATGAGTATATAAACATGATAATGAATTGATGATAGTTAGTTTATGTAAGCCCCTGCTTGGATAAACAGAATAAAACTATTTTCACATGAGTTATAGTATAAATTGTTTTCATCAGCTATCTTAAAGACCATATAAAAATAAACTGATAACAACTGACAGAGATGTCATAAGCTGTTTCGATAAGCTCCCTCAAACAACCACACAGGCGTTTTTGCCATTAAATAAGCTCAAATAAATCCACCCAAACATACCCTAAGTGCAACTAAGAGTAGTAATTGAAGTAAGAAAGAATGATATGATTTAATAAATGTGAGTTATAGAGTACCGGTCAAGATGAATGGCAAGAGTGGGAATACGCAAAATGGGTCTGGTGACTTTGACAAGCTTATGAACAAAAGAATTGTCACTTCTTCTAAGAATGACTCTCCCTGCAACACTCAAATCCCTATCAAACCAAGTATGCCACAATCCACCTCCATAAGTCTGAACATTTACCATCATATAAGAAGAAGACTTCAACGACGCTGTTTTCGGCTTCAGTTTCAGACACGGACTATCCGTATGAGCCGCTATCGCATAAAAACCATTACCCACATCGTACCTTCAACAACAACAATAAAGCAGTCCCATTCCAATTCCATCATCAAATAATAACAACAATAGTCAATAGCCAAAATTGGTCCTCAAAACTCAAAAGTGTAACCATCGTTAAAATAGTACCTCATTTTTCACAAATTGCAAATATATCTCCGAAATAGTAAAATATCATTCAAAATAGTCCTTCCGTTAATATCTAACGCCAAAGGCTACGATGTGCCACATTAACTAAACATATCACATTGCACGTTGATTCCACAATCCACACTAATGTCAGTTAATTAGAGACTAGTTTTCCTAAGAAATCCAAGTCATCCCAGACAAATTTGTCGTAATTACAATTGTGCACGGACTAATTACCAGAAAATTAGTCCTCGCAAATTAGTCCCGACCTAAATTTCATAGACAAAATAGTCTCTAATATGATGGCATAGACATGGAATCTACGCGGATGGCTCCATATTCGGTAACAGTAAAAGCTAATACAAGGACTATTTTGACATGCATTACACAAATGATTATTTACCAATTCACAAAAAATTGATACTCCTACTTTAAGCTATAATTACAATTTCGAATACAAATTTGCACATTCACTCCAATAACAATATCATAAACAACACAAAAATAACTGCACTCACTTTTCTCCTACGGCGAAAGCAACTAAACAAGACATATTGCGAGTGAAGAAGTAGCGTCCACCTGGTTTGAGATTCCATTCATCGTTCTCGTTAAGAAGGTGAAAACCGGCGGCGATTAATTGTCGTTTTGCCTCCGCCGTGGCGTGGAAGTGCGTCCATGATTCGTTGAGATAATCGAGAAGATCGTTTACGATGGAAACGGATTCGGATTTGTGATGAGATGTGGAATTTGTAGTGCAGAAACTACGTCGACGAAAGGGTAACGAATTTGGGAATTTTCGGTTGCGAAAAATGGATGATGAAGGATTCAGTTTGAGATTGAGATTGAGCGATGGAGAAGATGAATGGAGAAGAATGTGCGGTCGAGTTATCATTGATGCCATGTTTCAAAAGCTCATAACAACCGCTGTGTTAAGTGGTAACTATATACAAGCGGCAAAACACAGGCTAATTTGATTCGGAACGAGTTCTAATATCAGGTAGTTTAAGTCTCTCAAGCGCGGCCATTGAGATTGAATCGTCATATCTCTTACTAACTTTAGCGTCAATCACCACTAAATTAAAACTATATACAAGCGGCAAAACTCATACACTTTTATTTTTTATCATGAGCCGGTTAATCTAACTCAGAGTGAAGTCTGATATCGAGTAGTTTCAATTTCTCTCGAACATAATTGTGAGGATTGGTAAAATCATACACTTTATATGAAAAAAAATCTGAAGTGACAAATTATATTCCATCACATATAAGGGATACATTATATAATTATGAGATGAAAACTCAAGAACACCAACATTAATAAATGATTTGAAGCATTTTTTTTTCAAATCTTGACATTTGTAAGATATTGCTCCTACAACATGTGCTACTTTATGTGACCTATTAAATTTTTAAAATTAATCATACAATAACTATGATTCATCATACTAAAAAAGTAAAGGTTTAGGATGATGGCAATTAGATGCACTTTAGGTATAGAAACTATAAGTGGATGAATCAGCAATAATGTTCCTCAAGCCACCAATTGTGGATGCTAGCATAATACATACTCCAATGTAAATTGAACCCTGAAATGAAAGAAACATAAATTGTATTCTGTTTTTTTAGACTTATACATTTTTTAAAGAAAAATTTGCTAATGTGAATTGATCATTACCCAATTGATGAACCAGTTGATGCTGAATTTCCTTGGTTTCTTGATTATCAACCACATTATACTAGGAAGCTGTGTAACAATTAACAAACCAATAATTGAACTTTTGGTTTAAGAAGGAGTAATTTATTTAAAAATTTGACATAAGCTTGGAGAAATTGAGAGGACATGAGTGCCTTACAAAATATGAAGTGGGAGCAAAACCAAATCCACCAAAGAATCCAAGAAGATCTCCAAAGAAAGGGAAAGTGACTCCAAATAGTAATGTAAAAGCTGAAACATTTCAACAAACTAAAGTTATATCAAGACTTATCATGAAAAATAAATAATAGTTTTTAAAACTTGCTCTACTACTGAAAAATTTCTATGTGTAATAATAATAGCAAGATTAGTTTCGACTCGAGTTTTGGTATCTTACCCACATAAGCAGATCGAGCTACAAGTCTAAGCGCTACACCAGGAGGAAAGTTTAATCTTCGCATCATCATCCCCTCAATCAAGTTGAAAACAGGCATCGCATAAACCTAAAATATATTTTTGTCCCATCGATCAGAAAAGAAAATTTAAGGCTTATTTTATTTTTGTTTTCACCTCTAATCACAAAATGGTCGCGTTTTTTTCTTCACGTTTTCAAATATGTGTACGAAAAATAGCAAAAACGGGCAAACGATGATACCTGGTAGCTACCAACAACATGGATGAATACCATCAAGTTAGCAGAAGCAATAAGCCAAGAAGGCTTTTGAAGTGACATAAGTACATTATCACTAACATCTTGTCCAAAAGCCCAATATCCTATGATTGCAACTGGGAAATAACATATTGCATTGATGAAATAGGCACCAAGAGCACCTTTCCACATTGGTATCTTTGATGGTTTTTCAGGTGTTGATGGAATTGTAGCTTGAATTTCAAGAGTCACTGCATGACCAGCAAATGCAAATGATATTTGACCAAGTGCATTGAAGACTCTGAATATTAAATCAGTTTTGCTTATTGGTTTGTATGCATAGCTAACATTGTCAATCTGGCCTCTAGATAAGCATGCCACCCATGCTATAGTGGAATAACTGCAATCAAAATCCAAAAATTAAGTTATAGATATAGGGTTTTTGAAATGAAAACAATCGTAGTCGTATTATTGTCAAATTCGCTTAACTATGAAGTTTTGACGAGATATGATGTGTTTGTACTGATATGCTCATATTTATTTGTAACTACAATACTCTATCAACATTCGGTCAACTAGGTTATATATGGATGTAGGAATTTCATCTTAAGGAGGAACAACCACGAGTAAATGATAGTTTCCTCGCTTGAAATCGTAAAAGTCGGTTAATTGAATCTTTCAAATTTAAGAAATAACAGATTAGTCCTTAAATTAAAGAATGTCAAGGAATTTTTGTTTCTCCCCAAATCATCTCTATAGTTAATATGGATGAAAACTTATAAAATACTTACATTTATTGAGCTAAATAGCCTCTTGTTTGCATCAAAACAAATATAATTCATTAAATTTGTGAGGCTAAATTTGAAAAAATGACTAAATTGACCGGTATTAAAGAACTAAATTGACATACTGTTACAATATTAAGAATTAAAATGCTAATTTTTGTTGAGTATATAGATGAAATGACAAAGTTATCATAAATTCACACACACAAGTGAGTGGGTCGGGGTTCGAACCCCGATCAAGCAGTCTGGCCTAACAATTTCGGTAACTTTTTGTCAGTTGAGTTATGACTTGTGGACAATTAAAATGCTAATTTACTCACCAAAATAGTGAAATTAATGAAGTCTTTTGCCTTCACTAGATTAATTTTCTATTTTCTTAATTGGACAGATATTCATTCTTTTTTTCATATGTATTTTCTATTTTTCTTAGAAGAGTACAAATTAAATCTTTCCATAGCACCTTCTTGCATAAATATAAAATGTAAAGCTAGTTCATAAAGCACTAAGGACTAATAAATAAATAAATAATCAAATTATAAAAGCTAGTGCTCAAGAAAAGACTAGCTAAAGAATCACCTCAATGACATCACAGCTGCTGCTAAAGAAACACCAGCAACAGAATTGAAATTTGGAAGCTGAGACAGAAAAAAATGAATTCCACCAAAAATCATAATCCAATAAGACTGTCTGATTTGTGTACAATTGGTGCATGCTATCTCCACAAAATTCTTTAGACACTTCCCACCAATAACCATATACACAACATCACACCCAACTTGTACAATTAGTTGCTGAGGTAGAACTATCCATGGTCCAAGTTTTGGTCCAAAAGCATGTCTACCAAGATCAATATATCGGTCGAATCGAGTCCCCGGAATGCATTCATGTAACTGGATCATTTGCCACATTGTGTTTAAGGTTAGACACCATGATAGTAACAACATCAAGATCCCTGGTCCCCTATACATAGAACATAAAAGCTAATTATTCCTCTGTTTCATTTTACTTATTGTTACACTATCATTTCTTGTATTATCAAAAAATAGTTAATGTTGCATTGAAATTTAAAAGCGACAAATAAATAAGAACATTATTTTTCCTATAAATGCGACCGAATAATTTACCATCCTAGATATGCCATGGCATAGGGAAGGCTAAGAACACCAGCACCTATCATGGCTGTCACCGTGTGGAAAGTTGAGTACCACCATTTTGCTCGGCGGGCGGGGCCAATATCGACCTCTTTTTGTTCTGATTGAGCTTCCTACAAGTAGAAGATATAAATTAACTACATATTTGAGTTGTATTAACATTCTAAACTGTAGTAAAGAAAACTAGTGTGTATGAGAGACTAAGCAAAAAATTTGATTACATAATTACCTTAGGAAGTAGAGAAGGAAGGGAAACCATTTTAAGTCACTCACTTAGGATGTTGGAATCAAAGTGAAGTGCATCATTTATATATATATATATATATATATGTTTTTTTTTTGGTATGAATTTATATATATATGTGAGTAGAGGGTGATAACAAATATTTGATGCAATAAATTAATAATAATAATAATAATAACAACAACAATGATAATCCTCTAAAAATAAAATAAAATAAAATACTAAATCAATAGTAACATATCCACCCTAGTATCTCACAGAAACAGATTTTTTATTGTAACTGCATTACAATATCAACTGTTCGATTTTATTGAATGGTCAAGATTATTTTAATGCATGTATAATTTAAATTGTCTAATAAGAAATAATCAATGACTGAGATTTATTACAATGTACAACTGGGTCTTTTTCTTGCCACTTATTGTGCTTTTGTTTTTGCTCCTTAAAGGGTTTCCCTCTGACTTTGAATCAAATCATATCAAACGAAGAAGTGACTAAATTCAAAGAATAAATTTGAGACATCACAGGATAAGGTAATAAACCACCTTTTAAACCCAACAATTAAAGCAAGATTATCTTAGGAGTTGTTTTTCCATCACTAACTGATTCTGTCTAGTTACAATGTAGGAATCCTGTAGAGTTTAGGGTAATATTTTTTAATGTAATATTTTTGTGAATTATGTTTTTGAACATCAAAACATAAAGTATTAGTATGTAACATCACATATATTTATATCTATTGCGTCAAAAAAAAATTATATAGTCTAAAGTTTGGTTGCGAGATAAATAAAATTTGGCTAAAATATTGTTGCATCTAAGAATCAAACTTATTTCAAAATCCGTTCTTTGATAACCACTTGAGTGTAATGTGTCGGTTTTATATCTATATTTGTTTCTCTTGTTTCCTTTTTTTTATAACTTACACGCATAAAAAATAAAAGATACCATATTTGACATTAAAACTTCAATGTTCAAATATCGATCATTTCACTATTTTTCTATGGTAAATTGCCAAGCAAGAATAATTTTTATGAAGGGACATCAATTAAGTTAATATTATTTTGCTAATGTTAGGGCCAATATAAACTTCACTTTTTTTAGTGGAGCAAGTGAATTGTTCTGCATGTCAAAGAATCAAATTTGAGAAGATCGTCATATATATTAATTAATGTGTAATATTGTAAACGATTACAAAGTCTTGATGCTATTGAAAGGTTTCTTTATAATTTTTGAATGATGAGAACATTTTATTGGTCAGGAAAAGGTATCTAATCTTAATCATTACAGTTATTGAAGGTGGTATATTTGTTTATCTTGGTAAATTGATTAAGCCACTAATTTTTGGGTTAATGATTAAATTCTATGTATCTGTTTAACTTAGTGGAGGGGAGCGGAAATATGTACCACCACAATTGTTTTACTGCTAACCTAAAAGGTGTACGTACTATAACCACATCATATTACTCCTATATGTTAAGAATCTCCTTTCAAGTTACTTTGATTTTAATTTATGCGTAAAAAACTGTTTTAAGTTGAGAGTTGAATTTCTGTTTCAAAAAAAAAAGTTGAGAGTTGAATTTATTTATAAATAAATTATTCTTTTTTTTGCATGGATACCATATATGGAATTGAAAGCGTATATCTTATAAATTATTTGTGTAAAATTTTAGATAAATCTAAAATATGTTATTTAGATACATAAAGATTAACGACTTTTAAAAAAACATATATACAAACTAGTAATTTTGATGTATTTGAATAACATATCAAATGATTTTAAATTTGTTTAAAATTTTACAAATATAAATATGATATAAACTTTCAATTTAACAGTGAATTTAATAAAATTTATATAAGTTAAAACATTATTAAAATAAATAACATTTTGTGTCAAACTAGTTGATATCAACGGATCTCAACTCTTCTCATGTTTAGGAGAAAAGGAAAGATGTAGAGAAAACTTAAAAAGAAGAAAGTTGACAAACGCAAAGATTATAGGTGAATGGTGAGTGCATGGATTATAGGTTCATAATCGATGTGCATGTGGCCCATAAATAAAGTTTTTCTCTCATCAACTAAATAAATGGGGAAAGAAAACAAGAATATTTTTATAACAAAATGTTATTGGTTTCTATTTTTACTAGTATGTTAGCCCGTGTTGTGCACGAGATTATTTTCTTTTTAATATTATTTATTAATTTATTTTAAATTTATTTTAATATTTAATAGTGAATTTGAGATATTTTTTTGGTAAACTAAAGGTATTCTTCGCACGCAACTGCAGAGATTAATCCACTCGAGATATATGCAATCCATTTAAGGGGTTGACCTCTTCTAACAAATGTTTCTCCATACGCACCGGCTAGGGATCGAATTCGGGACAAAATAGTTAAGAGACTCAAATATCTACCACTTGTACCACACTATGTTGGTGTGAATTTGAGATATTATATTTTATGA
Organism: Trifolium dubium; assembly: GCA_951804385.1. Taxonomy (NCBI): domain Eukaryota; kingdom Viridiplantae; phylum Streptophyta; class Magnoliopsida; order Fabales; family Fabaceae; genus Trifolium; species Trifolium dubium. Next base: position 29,428,616 of record OX638074.1, read on the forward strand.
GTTGTTTAAATATATATTGTTGAAGTAAATATATTGTTTTGACAGAAATTTAGAATAAATATATTCAGAATCGTATAAATGACATTGAATAAAAATAAAAGTTATATTAAAAAAATATTATTTACAAAGTTTTTTTTTTGACAAAATATTATTTACGAAGTTAAAAGTTGAATGTTAATAAAACAATTTTTAATATTTAGAAAAATAGGAAGTACTAAAAACATATTTAATATATTAAAATAAAATTTTAGATTGGAAATTGACATTTTAATCTATATTAAAGAAAAATAATATAATTTAATATTTTGAAATTTCAGTAGTCTTGATTCAATATGGCCTAATTCCTATATATTATACACTAAAGATGCGTTTGTTTTAGATATTTTTGGAAAATATTTTTGTAGTGTATTGTTTTTTTGTTAAAAAATTTTGGCAAATAATTTTTTTTAAAAAAGTTTCAAATGAATTTTTTTTTATAACAGCTTCACATATAGTGATGCTCCTATGTTTATTGTATATTTATTCATCTAAATCCCATCAAACTGCATTTTTTTAAAATACTATGTAAATTAAGATATCTTTTTTCATCGTTGTCCCACTTTGTTTGAACTTTTTGCATGGTAATCCACGTGTAAATTTTAAAAACAAAAAAAAAACAAAGAAAATAGATTTCTTAATATGACAAAACTTTCTCCCCGTAACATAACTCAGGTGGTATGAGCTAAGGGACGTATGGGTTGGAGAGCTCCAGGGATCAATTTCTGGGGGAGCAATTTATCTTTTCGATCTACCAAAAAAAAAATATCACAAAACTCCCACATTGTGATATATTTTTTGTCCCTGTAATTATTCTCATAATTTATCTTTTTATGGTTAAATATGTTTTTGGTCCCTATAAATATACCAAATTTTGGTTTTAGTTCCTCTAAAAATTTTCTTCAACTTTTAGTCCCTATAAAAATTTTCATCTTCTCTTTTAATCCCTCATTTTAAGTAAACTCATAAGTAGAATTCATATTTTTGAATAAAAAATTTGCAGAAAAGTTTTTAAAATTATAATGATCTCTCTAAAAAAAATTAGAATTTTTTAACAATTTAGGAATTAAATATGAATTTTTTAAACTTTTTGTGGTTTAAAATTCATATTTAATTTATGTTTGGTTAAAAAATTCCAATTTATTTAGGAAGAGAATATCGTAATATTTTTCACATTTGTGGACAACTTCATTAAAAAAATAGAAAGGCTATATATGAGTTGATTCAAAAATTGGGAATGAAAGTGAAGATGAAAAATTTTATAAGGACTAAAAGTCGAAGAAAAATTTTATAAGGACTAAAACCAAAATTTGATATATTTATAGGGACCAAAAATATATTTAACCCAAAAAAATATCTAAAAAAAATCTTAGAGAAGCTTTAATTGAATGACACATAAGCAAATTTTCTTGAGAATGCATGAGAGAGCTCCGTGGAACTATCGCAATGTATATAATAGAGATTCTTTTGACATCAAATTTTGGTTTCTATTTTTGTAATCTATTTATAGCTCTTGTTTAGTATATATGGTTCACTATCGAAAGTTACAAATACATTACATCATTTATTTATTTATTTTCTTCGCACTTTTTCATTCAATTATATAAATGGTTGGGAAAAAAAAAATCCGGTTTGAATCGGGTATTCTCTGTGCGTAATTGTAGAGACTAACTCCTCAAACTGAGTATAACTACAAAGAGTGATAAAGTTCTACCTCAAAACTGAAGAGAAGGTTGGGAAATATATTTATTCTCACAGCATACATATTGTTTATTGGGTTTGTCTTTTGTTTCTTCTTATTTTGTTTCTCATTGGTAAAAAAGAAAGTAAAACTTTTGAATGATAGAAAGGGGGCATGCAACAAAGATTATTAGTATTTAACTAAATGTATTGTTTTTTATGATGTTAGTAGGCTGATATTGTTTCTTTTAGCTGAAATGAATTTATTTATTATAGTAAGATGAGGGAAACAAATTATGCAATACCATATATCTATCATATTTTTCTATTTTAACTTAGCTCTAGATAGCAAGGAATATCAATTACACAAAAACAACTCGTCAACTTAACGAAAGATTTGTGCTCATTATCTGACATTTTATTCGTTGTCATATAGTATTTTTTTCCTCTTCATATTGTTACAGTGTTTGTTTGATAGTAAATTAACATGTTAATTTTGACCAATTATAAATTTAATCAATAATTTCTGCCATATTACAATGTTCCAAAAATAAACATATGATGCGTTATTGTGAAGAAATTAAATATGCATAGTGAGAAGTATTGGCCGACTGATATCTTTTCAATGGGACATTATCGTGGTAAACAAGGAAGCTAACCAGTGTGTTGATGCGTTAGTTAATATATATAGGATGTTCGTATTCTATTGAGTTTTTGATTCAATCCCTAATCAAATAAAGAGTTTATATAAGATGTTGATGTTAGCCGAATCACTACCCCTGCTTTTTTTCTGCGTAATCTCTCTTTTTTTGGGTTTAGGCCCTCTTTTCTATTAATAAAAAAACAAATGAAAAATTCAGGTGTGTTGAAAAGGTATATAAAAAGGTTTTGGTGTTTAGATTCTGGTTTGAGGCCTTGTACTCTTGTAGTATTGAAATATCACCCACTTACACAAAGAGCCCACTGCCATTTAGAAAATTTCTACTTTATATACCTCCAAGTAATTAAATCTACCTCCACAAAAAAATTAAATCCCCATTTTACCTCTATTTTTTTATTTATTTTTTGACTAAACCTCTAAATTTTTTAAAATATTTATATTTACTCCATCACGAACAGGAAAACTCAAATTTCTGAAAAGAAACAAGTTTTCAAAATAGTTCAAATTTAAATTTTACGGAATATACTAATTTTTGAAAGATGAAAAACTTAAATTATGAGTTTTTTTGTAATATATTAATTTTTAAAAAACAATTAAGATTCAGAAAACTTAAAACTTGAGTTTTTCGAAAAAATGATAGTTAGGGATCGATAAACTCATTTTGAAAAATCAATGCACTATTTATTTTGTAAAAGATATCTTTATTTTTATTTTGTGAAATATGAGTTTTTCTGAAAAATATGTATGCATGTTAACTTCATAAGATGTAAAATTTTGAAAGTGAATAGTTATATATACGATATAGACAATATGAAATGCTAGTAAGAGATGTGTTTATGAAAATAGTGACAACAAAATTTTAGCATTTTACTGACACGGCTTAGCTAGCCATGATTTGAGATTTAAGGGGATTAACCAAACGTTAGTTGGTTGTGATTGTTATTGAAGTTCGGTATGGAGGAGAGGCTGAAATCATTTGATGCAAGAATTGACCTACAAACGAAATTTAAATTGGTGTTGAAAACCTAAAAAGATATTTAAGGAGGATCACGAACAATACAAGAAATTCTTATTTTAGTACTAATTAATTATGTCCAAAATTCTTCTCTCGTTATTCTAACTACTAACGAACATGTATTCAATCTTTTGTCACGCATGGAGTTTCTTTTCTTCTTCCATTGTTCTTAGAGAGTGGTTTTAGGTTATTTTGTCTTAAAATCACACCATCTTCGTTTTTTTTTCTCCTCTTTTAAATCTAAATAAGTGATTTTTCACATAGATTGAGTTTTTAATTACTTTATTGTTATGATTTTGTCGTCTAGGTGCAATGTTTCGTTGTTCGTCGTCTTGGTGTGATATTTTTTGATTTTCCATCTTGCTGCGGTGTTCGTTTAGTTCATATTGAAAGATCAACTTCAATAAGTTACAAACTCAATCAATTATTTGGGCGTCAACGTTGCAGATCTGGAAGCGTGGATATTCCGATGACTTTCATTTTATCATATTATTTGTAGACATTTTTCCGTTATATGCTATTAACTTGGATGATGTGAATTTGTTCACAGATTTATCTTTTTCGTTATTAGCAATGTTGAATTTGTATTTGTTGATGTACTCTATCAATTATTAAAATGAATGAATATTACTTTTTTAGTCAAAAAAAAATCTTTTATCACACATCACACATTAATTATTGAAATGAAATGAATGATTATTATTTTCTAGCTACATAGTATTAATCATTATTGATAGAGTCATAAAGTATTTAATTGGCTAAATATGCAACTCTCAAATGAACTAATTATATTGATCAAAAGATATAGTTCAAATCTCATCTAAAATAGCTGTAAATTAACCATTAATTTCACTAAAATTAATAATAATTCTATCTTCTCAATAGAAACAATTGTATTGGAGTATTGTTCAAAAAACTAAAAGGAATAATTAATAGGTACAATATGATAATACTGATATATAGAGTGATAGTAACATTGCCCATGTTAGAAAATCGTACAATGATGTGAGACTAGTTTGTTTGAAATGTATATTTAGGTCACAAGAATATTCCTTATTATGATAATTAATCATCAACGGAATCAAGGGTATATTAATTATAGAAAGAGTCCATCCTAACAAACTCAAAGAAAACTTCTACTATTAATATCATATACAATATAATGCTGATTTTCCTATTTCAAGTAAGCTAAGCTAATAGTACATTGAAGGTCATTTGGCCTTAGATCCACTCTAAGGGGCAGATTTAGTTGATTCTTTCCAACTATATGATGAGATCCATTGATCCAAATATGATTTTCTAATAGTAGAAGTCATACAATCAACCATATATATAATTAATGCCGTAGACTTGTGAAGCACAGCTAATACTTCTTGGACCAACATGTAACATGTGGTTCAATAAATCATCATAATGCAAGTTCTTCTTCACCCACTTAATGTCCTCATATGATCTATCTAGTGATAAAATAAGAATAGGTTTTGTTAATTCAACTGAAGTACTTGTTATTAATTATCATACTAATTCAAACTAAAAATAGCATACATTTTTATTCTTGATTTTTGTTTTGCAAGGAATAATAAAATTGTTTTACCCACATGTGTAAGAGGTGATAGATATTTGAATCTCGTAATCGTTTGATTCGGGATTAATCTATTGATAATATATATGAAAAAACATTTATTGTGAGCGATCAACTAATCATGGATCGCAACTATTACAAAGGATTAATTTTACAATAAAATAGTTTTATGATTTTTTTTTTGGTGACAAGTTTAATTTTATGATCTTAATCTTAATATTTCCTTTCCAATATACTCCAGCTTCCGTCTTAAATTATAAGAAAAAAATCACACTTATTAAGAAAACACTAACATGAGAATTTGAAGTATGGTTTTAATTTGTGGAATTTTTCTTGAAATAAGTTGCGTAGGAAGATGTAAATTAAAATCATTTTTTATTGGTTGTTGTTTATTGAGAAAATGAGAGAAAGGGAAAATAAAATGCAATTTGCATTTAATTTTATAAGAATAAGAAAAAATATGTTCTTAAAAATAAATTTTCCCTTATAATTTGGAACAAAAAAATTATTTTTTCCTTATAATTTGAGACGGATGGAGTATTTTGAAAACAGACAGACGTTCAGAATGAAATTACATACAATAAGTGTGACTCTTGTTTTAAAAAATTATTGAAAAAAATATTATATTTGTAGTTTTTAATGTAATATTAATTTATTTAATTTTGAAATATATTATAAGTATGAAGTGTCATAATGATGCCAAAAAATGGTAAATGGTAATCCAAAATTTAAATGACATGGTAAGATTTATTTTTGGGTTAACATGTTATATTTTACCAAAAAAAATTTAAATTACTAGTTCTTTATTGAACTAAAGTTTAGGAGTTAAGTATCGTGGACTCACCAAGACCAGGAGAGACATCAAGACTCACAACGCACCAACAAATATACTTACAAATTATTCATCAGTATAATTTTCATGTTGATATCAAAAATTGAACTCACACCTATGTGAATCCATTTTTTACCAACTACACTTTTTGTCTCATATTATAAGAATCTATATAAAAAATTACATATATAAAAAAACTTAATTGTAGTGATAAATTAGTTTAAAAATTTGTGTTACTTTAAATAAGGGTGTTTTATAAACAAAAGTCATTAATACATGTTGAATTTTAAGAAAAAAATCTTCTCTTAAGACAAAGAAAAGTTTAACAATTTTCTTATAATTAAAAAATGAGGAAGTACCAAATTTAAATGAATAAATATCTTTTTATTTTAGTCAAATAAAAATAAAGGTGTATCACCTTTAACAAATTTTTATGCCCACTGTAATAGCGAGGAATAATATACCAAATTAACACCATGCATCTTTATCACTGAAGTTTGGTATCAAAATAATTTTAAGAGAGTTGTTGATAAGATTCTCTTCTACAAAAAGAATTCGAATTCAATTTTTAAAATATTTATTTAAGAGAATCAAGAATTGTACTTACTCATAATATTATTTTTTTCTAAAGAAATCAATGGAGAAATTGCTTTTAATTTTTTTAATCAAATTATGTCTTTTTTTTTTACAAACAAATTATGTTTGATTATTATCTTTACGTGTAACATGATAATATAAAAAATAGAGAGAATATACTAGCACATGTATCAGGTATAATGTATTATATAACCATTCATCATTTTACCAAAAAAAAAAAATATAGCCTTCATCATTTTTAAAAGATATAACCTTCCTTCTCTTGGAATATTCTGAAGGGGACCATATAGCCATCGGGTGACTTTGACGACAACGCTCTTGCAAGTGCGTGTGCGTCTATTTTCTTTGAAAAAAAATAAAATTGACAAAATTATTATTTTATTTTTTTGACAAAACTAAATTACTTATTTTTAGTTATATGCATTACAGTATTAGTTCCTTAATTTAATTTTAAGTAATAGTTTAGTAAAAAAAATAAAGAATTAAAGTGTTAGCTAAAATTAAGTTACAAAATATATATGTAGTTTTGCCGAAAAATATTGTGCATATATGTGCTTTGGTTTTACTTTTTACTCGATTTTTCATAAATTAAAAAAATGATAATAATTATTAAAAAATCGTTCCATTTTGTTAGTTAAATAATTGTGCCTAGAATTTCACTGTTAATACTGAATAAAGGGTTTAAATTTTAAGTCTTACATATAAAATATGATATTCTTACCATAATTATACTTAAAGCTAAAAATATTAGTTTCTAATTTTAAAATTGAAATTTCTACTCAAATTTATTCTCTAACTCACTTTTGTAGTAACACTTTTTTTTTTATATATCAGAAAGATAAATGTTCCCATCAGAATTTGAATCCCAGAACTCCCACCCCCTACCCAACCCATGTCCTCAGACTCTTACCACTTGAGCTATCTTACGAGAACCCCTTTTGTATGAATACATATACATACATAAATCATTTCACTTTACAAAATCAATTCACTTAAAATAATTAAATTAGTTTTACTCAATGACGGAGCCAAAAAAAATTCGGGTAGGCGACTAAAATAGATTAGAATATTTAAATTAAATATGAAAATTATATAGCATACAAAAAGTTAATTATAAAAAAATAAAACTACATAAAAATTATTCATACATTCATTTAGCTTCTATAAATTTATTAATGAATCAATTTGTGGATCTAAGTGTTCGGGTGGGTTTTCACTGATTGATAATATTAGGTGTGGTAATTGAATTTTGAAATTGAGATTGGAGATCGGTGAAAAAAAATATGATATAAAGACACGTTTAATGGTTGTTATTGACATGGAAATAGTCAAAACAAGTCGTATTACTCAATCAATCAATCTAATTATTTCTACAAACTACGAGCCAAGTTAGAGATTGGACAAAAATTATAATTCTCGCCTATAACTAAACTACTACACAATTTTATTTTATTTTTGTACATGTTTTATCTTTTGTACTTATACAATTAGCTCAAATGGTAAGAGTTAAATGACATATGAGTTAGATAAAGAAAGATTCATGGTTCAATTTTTGGTATAAGCAATTTATCTTTCTTACAAAAAAAAAATCAAATAATTAACTTTTATCTACTAAACATTGTACAAATACCTCATGTTGTCATGTCCCTTACTTTTTTTTTGTATTTGTCACGATCTTTACTATTACTCCCTCCGTCCCATTATATAAGCACTCTTTCAAAAAAAGTCTAGTCCTAAAATATAAGCCCCTTTACAAATTATTAGGTGCATTTATTACTTTTTTCCCTACATATACACCTAATTATTACTATTAACTTGCATTGTAATACAAAAAGTCAAACTTTTACACATACAAACAAAGGACAATTTGGTAAAATTTACACACAAACTAAACACAATAATTACACTATCAATATTTCTTAATAAATGTGTTTTTAGTCAAAGATGCTTATATAAAAGGACGAGGGAGTATATTGTTTCTATACGTTATTTGTTTTTTACAAATTAATTAAACCAAGCCTAAATGTTACTAATCATACATGCACGCAAATTTTGGGAATATATAAATAAAGTTGGGGTGGACAAAGTGATCCATTCGTCGAGTAGGATTGAGTAATTGAAAATTTGTAAGATTATGCTTTGGAATAATCGGATTTTGCTATCGACTTTGATCAATTGATTAGCTTAATCAATTAGAGGTGGATTGATTTTATCCATCTGATAAAATGGAAGTAATTAATATTAAATGTACTAGCTAGCTCAACTAGAAGAAAAATGTTGTCATTTTATTTATGTAAAAAAAAAGTAATTAATGTTGAGTATCCATATCAAACTCTATATAAAAATTAAAGAAAAGTATATATCCATACCAAACGTGAAAGAAAATTTGAAAAGCTGGATGATCCATGGTTTTGACTTAAATTAACTAACCATCATTTTGTATAAAGTAATGTACTTGCTAGGGTGATTTCAGAGGCAATGCAAAGGGTGTTTGAAATTTGAAAAGAGAAAAGAGAGGAGAATAAAGAAACACAATTGAGGAGGCAAGTAATCATGTAAAATATTCTAGTGATTATCATGCATCACTCCCACTTGACATCCAATTTTCAAATGGATTTTTTGAAGAAAAAAATAAGGGTAAATTAGGAAATTTTGGAAATCTTTGAAGACCAATTTGTAAAATTGAAAAGATTAATTAGAATTAATTCGACATTAACATTGAAATTCTCTTAATTTAATTTGGACAAACATTCAATCATCTAAGAAAAGTTACGTAGAAAATTTTGATTTTTTATCGAAAAGTCACATTATCTTAAAACATTCTATCATCCAAACAGATTCTAATAGTTATTTTGCAATTGTCTTATACGAGATTGAAAATCTCTCTAAAAATTTCGAAGCCAAAATTATATCATTGAAATGATATCTCATAGACATATTCATTTTGGCGAGTAACGATAAAGTGTCCAAGTAATTAAAAAGATATATATATATATATATATATATATATATATATATATATATATAAAGATATATATATATGTTAAAGCGGTTGCACAAACAATCAGTTAAAAAATTAAAATAAATTAAAATAAAAAATTTAAAAATAAATTTTGGTAAGAATATTTTAATAATTTTTACAATTTTAATTACTTTTTAATAAATATATGCAAAAGTTGTTTTGACAAGGCATTGGTTTGGTGAGGAATCAAACTAAGAAGATTCCATCCAATCCAATAAAGAATCTTGCACTTCAAAATGACACAAATATGAGAACATATTCTTAAAGTCAATCACTTAACAAAAAAACAAAAGAATCAAAGCTGAAAGGAATCAATAAGGACAATTCTAGCAAAACCTAATCTTTAGTGCTATCTTTTATATAATTCACCATTGGTTTATTGGTCATTGTCCCAAATTAATTTCATATATTTGACATAGCTTTTTAAACTTAACAATATTATTGTAATTCACAGTAGCTAAAAATGGCATTTTCACAAGTGACATATGTCTGCATCTTCTTTGTCCTATATTGGTAATATTCATTGCATATTCTAAGGGATATTCTTAGATACTTCTTGTGCATTAACCATGCTACTGTTATAATATTCCCCATTAAATCAATCAAACTCATTCCAACCCCAAACTACCAAGATGTTGTATGTAGGTGAACCATTCAATGACTAACACATTACCAATTGTAACAAACACAATTGTGTGGTTATGATTTGTGCTCAAGCTCAAGGAGCAATATGTATGATTGATTGAGTTGGAAATTGGAATAGTATTATAGATTTATAGTATAATCCAAATTCACAATTTTGAGTCATTTGTCACAATCTTGATACGAAGAATCTTAGGATATACCACTTACTTCAATAATTTTTTTTTTAACAAAGCTTACTTGTTTCAATAAATTATTATGTTTTTAACAAAGCTTACTTCAAATAATTGTTTGCCATAAATCATTTGAAATTATGTGAATCCATTAAGACATAATTTGGTTTGGCGATAGATAGAATTTTCTCAATAACTAATGCATTTGTCATGTAAAAATTACAATGCTACAAATCGTAGCAATGGAGAAAGTGATAAACACATAGATTCATCCTGAAAGCGAACAAATACTTATCACTTATGTTTGAACTAACAATGAATTTGATAAAATCACGATGTACCACTATAATTTTAGTAAAAAACCACTTCAAAATTTTCACAAATTCACGATATCACAGTGATTCTTTCAAACTCAAACTTACTCTGATTCCAAACAACCACTTATGAGGAAGGAACAACTCAGAAGCCACTTCTTGATAGGTTGAACCAATTAAAAATGCAAGACACGTTGAAAATTCTCCCAACTTATTAAAAATTTTGATATTTCATTTCACCTTGTTCTAAGGATATAACATGGTAGCAGTCACCTAAAAAAAAGTGACTTATTCAACATCAAAACTGTTACTTTGCCGAGTATTTTAACTCTATAATTTAAATCACATACAACATGAAGAAACAACATTATACAACAAAAAATATCAAAGAACTTTCTACAATAATTTGGTCACATAACTTTTACATGTTTATTAGTAAAATTAAAACTCAATAGCCAGGGGAAGTATTAGTAGTTGTATGTGTAGAGGATGATGATGTAGGTGAATTTGAATGAACAGCACCTTCACTGTTATTATTAGCCCTTTCTTCTGAGATTGAATGCTTGAATTTCTTAAACTCGGGTTTCTTAATTGTCGCAGCCGGAGGAGGATGCGTGGCAACTGGTGCATAAATTCCAGAAGGTGCTACAACCTTTGTCATTTCTCCCGATGTTGTTGATGATGCTACCCCACCATATTCTTGTTGTTGGACAAAAATGTTTCCTACAAGGACAAAAGGTGCTGTTGTTTGCGAATTCGCACTTTCGTTGTTTGATGGACTTGGTCTTCTTGTATGCAAGCGATATTTCTGTGCAAAACAGAAGAAGTTTAGACTTGAACTCAGAATATGGAACAATTATTGTAACTTCTATAACAACAAAATTTATCACTCTTTTGTTTTGAAATCTTATAAAATTGGAAGGGACTAAAACATGATGAAACAGTTAAAATATTTAATAGTAAGCAAAGAATTGAGGAGACTATGACAGTAAAAATCAAAAGATCAAAGCAAATATCGAAATCAAAATTGAATACAAAAAAATTGGGAATAAAATCCATACACAAACCTGTAAATGACTTTTAACTTCATCGTTTGTGAGGCCATCAACATTCATTAGCTCTCTAATTTGCTTTGGTGTTGCAGCTACATAACAGAAGCGAAAAAATATATTAAACATCTATTCTATATGCAATTAATTACATTAACAATATGAATGAACACGGTACTATACAATAAGATACTCACAATCTGCACCTCCAAGTTGTTGAAGTGCCTGTAAGAAGCGCTTATGCAACTCCTGCGACCAACACCGGCGCTGCTTTCTCTTTTCTTCTTTCTCATCTCTTTTGCTGTTTCCAGCATTGTTACTGGTGACAGTAGTCACATTAGAACTCGCAGCAGCTACACCGGTCGTAGAGGGTTGTCCTTTACTCAACAATTCACATGTCTTGTTGTTAACTCTTTCTTCTTTTTGGAATGGATGGAAAGCACCACCACCACTTCCATTTCTCTTCAATTCTAACACAGGCACTACTTTCCTAGTAACATCCTAAACAAATTTTCACACAAAGAAACAAACTCAATTACACAATTCATTGTTTTTTGTTCCCTAACACAAAAGCAAAAAACACAAACAACAATCAACAATATTAATGAATTGAATAAACAATTAAGGTTTGATTTTATTTTTTTCACCACCAGTATCCGGCCCACTGGGCCAACTAATCTGGTTCAGGTCGAGTTATGAAATCAAGTGGTTCAAATCCTATCTCAAGCAAGCACAGTTGCGAGAATCGAACCATGGTCCTCCCTACTAAGTCCAGTGTCAATCATCACTGGACCAACTAACATTCGATAATTAAGGTTTGATTTAGTTATTACCTCCTGAGATGGAGGATCTGGATTCCATAACTGAACAGATCTAAGCCAATCAGATTTCTTCTTATCCATTGAAATCTTTTGTAACTTATGATGAGAATGTTGTTCGTCATCTTCTTCATCAACATCATCATCACACACTTGTTCACAATAAGGAGAAGCCCTTTTCTTAATTGGAATAAACTCTTCCAAAACAGGTCCTTCTGTTGATGTTGTCTGTTCATCAGAACACTCAGATTGTTGTCCATTCAAATTATACTCAGTTGTTGTTCCAGACAATTGTTGTCTACAAGCTTCAATTGCTACACAAATTCAACCAACAAAAAAAATCAAGATTTCAAAAAAATAAAACATACCCAGAAACAAAAATGAAAACTTTAAGTGATAACCATATCTAAAAATGAAAATTAAGAATGAAAAAACAAAAGGGTACCTACCTTGTGTAACGAGTTCTAAGGAAAGAGGAAGTTCTTTAGGAAAGACCTGAATTTTACGACGTTCTTCTTCTAAAGCTTGGATGTAATCAGAGAAACCCATTTTGAAACGGTGCATTGTGAGGTTAGAAAACATGAAAATGAAAGAAGAAGAAGAATATATAAAGAGAATGGCGTTTTGTGGAAGAAGCAGAGAGGTGAGTGGGGATATCGATGAAGAATATGGGATCTGAAGAGAATCAAAAAAATGAGAATAATAATAATAATAATAATAAATAAAAATAAAAGAAAAAGAATGAAGGAGAAAAATTCACAATAGAAGAAAGAAAGAGAGAGAGAAAATGAGACAGTTTCGCGAAGAACTCGGGAAAATATCGGGGTCGGGGCGTCGCGTATAAAAACCAGAATCTTTGATGCGTTTAATATTCTTTATTCAAATATTTGTTTTTTTCTGTCCTTTTTTTTTCTTCTCCTTTTTCTTTTTTCTTTGGAGTGAAAGAGAAATATTCTTTTTTTTTTAATCCTATTTTCTTAGTAGAATATTGGATAAGTGAGAAAATGAATCTACACTTTCGTATTGCTAAAGATATTGGGAGTAGCCTACCAAAAAAATAACTTTTTTAAGAATAGAGTTAAATAATAAAAAAATGTCGAAATTGTTAAGTTTGATATTTATAATTATGATTTGAAGTCTAATCTTTTTATTTTATTTGTTAGGTTAAAATAAAAATATATTATTGAAAAAATTGGATATTCAACACAAGAAGTACTAAATATCAGTAAGAGAAAGTTAAGTCATTAATCCAACAATCACGATAGAGTATGATAAAATTAAGTCACTGAATTACAAGAAAATTTCCAAACAAGATAAGAGATTAATTCACCACAAATGGAGTAAAAGCAAAAATTAGAGCAATTCACGTTTAACCACTTGTGTTGGTCTGGTGAAATTGACTTAGGACTTGAGAGTGTGTTTCTCTTCGAGGTCTCAGATTTGATTATCTCTTGTGTCAATTTAGGTGGCCTAATTTAACTTCTTAAAAAAAACTTTTAGCCACCAATACAATTTAAGCTTAATTTTATCAAGCAAGTATTCTAACAAAATCTCCTTTTAATTAAACACTCGAGCATTTGATTCAACATAAAAGATGTTATTCATAACAATTTTTTTATTATTGCATATAACGACTCATTTCTAACGCCAATATATTTTGACATTTCACAACTAAGCAAGGTACACTATCTTATGTTAAAAACCTCTCACACTTGATCTAGTTAGTACGGACTCGAACTTCAGAATGTTTGCAAATACCATCTCCCCAACACCTGATGAAAGTTGTTCCAATTCAGTCAACACTCTCAATCACCTTTTAATCTGATGAAAATAACTTTTATGCTTTTTTTGTATCCATCCAAGTATTCACTAGTTGGGGTTTTGTTCCGGTAAACTTTACACTTCATATCATAGTGAAGTCTATTTAAAGATACCGAAATGTACAACTAATTTTTTTAAATGAACATTTATGTGCATTAAGTTTCAAACTTCAAAGACTCGCTAAGGTCAATGATGACCTTAGATTCAACTAATGTAGACTTGATATTTACATAGGATTACTATTATCCTTCAACTAGAAGAATAGAAGTTAACTCAAGTCTTTATATGAACATCTTTATGAGAAGCGCACAAATTTTATTGATACTTTCTTCGATCATAAATATAGAGAAAATTCAAGCAATATAAATTGATGAATTTGGACTCAATAAATATATATATATATCAACTTTTTTTTTATATCAAAAACTCTCTTATATTTAAATCTAATTGAAGTTTTAGGTGGTGAGATGGTTAAGTGGTGATATAATAAATAAAAATATATTAATAAAAAATAATTAATAGATTTTTTTTATAACGTCTTAAGCTCAAATAATCACTTCCCTCCAACAAAATAAATAAAATAATCACTTCCCTTAAATATTCATTTATTAAATAGAAAGTCATTTTATAAAGGGGGCCATTTTGATTCGCATTTTCATGGTGCGCTAGCAATGACGTCACCCTTTCTACTCTATCCGATCTGGTTACCTTCATTCATTAGATAAGATCATGAACTCTTATCTTTTACTAGTATCCTTTTGTGATTGTAAAAAACTATCTGATGAATAAAATCTAAATTTAAAACCAACTCTATTCTCCAATATGAAAATCTCACTTAATAACCATTGGTACTTATTTAATCTTTATCTCAGGTGGAAAAAATAGAATGTTTATTGGAATCAAATGTTCATTCCAACGTCTTATAAAAATTTTAGTTGGTAGTTACTAGGAATATTGTCGGAGAAATTAAAATTTTAACCTGATTTTTTCACTTTCCTTATTCATAGTTGTTGAGTTTTATGTGTGATTATGTGTGAGTAATTAAGTTTCCATGTCGACTATGAACGATAAGAATGTTGAATATATAAAAAAAGTGACTCATGAACTCAATGTCTTAAGATTTTTGGTTAAAATGTGACGTTTTCTCCTGTATAATTGTGCTTCTGAAATATTGACTCGTTGTTTCTCCCGACGTTTCTCTGAACTTTCCAACAAATGGTATCAAATGTGAGTGGATCCTGATATTAGATCGACTAATGCCCGATTTTGCTTGGTGGGGAGTGCGGGTCAATCTTGATATTGGATCAACTATAAGATGTGAAAACTCACACTTAGGATATATTGTTGCGTTTCAAATGTGAGTAATTAAGTCTCACATCACTTATGAGAATAATCTTAGTTTAATTGACAAAACATTGCATTGTATATGACCAATGTTTGAACTCCAATAATTCAATTTATCTATTTTAAGGATATAATTTCTAGTCACCACACTACCCGACCCTGTATATAAATAAGTTGCAACGGATGAAGCATATTGATGATGGGAAGAATAAGGGGATAATGGGATATGCATGGAAGATACTTGGGAGAAGTCTCAATCAAAGCCAACGGAAAAGGAATACAAATCCGAATCTAAATGACAGATAAGATGTCAAACAATACACGCGAGTCTTGTGCCGCGTAATTATGTGAATGGATATATTTGCCTTTTCGTGCTCTCTAATGGCCAACTCATCCCAAAACTCACTTTTTCTTTCTTTTACCAAACTTAATCCATGCTTCTACCTACTAATTTAGAAACATTACTATCCAAATTCATTTTAACTTCTATTGTAAAATTGTAATAGATTTTTTATTACTTTTAATTACAAAACGGCTCCTCAACATTGTAATAAAGATAAATCTAAATCAAAAATAGTTAACTAAAATTTAATCCTGTAAATATATCATATTTCATTTTACTTTTACTATTTAACTTTTGTTTTCTTTTTAAATATTTTTTGATTTATATTTGTGTATATATCCTCTGTAATATATATGTTATATCAATAGAGAAATTCAAAAATCTTGTACCAAAATAAAAACAAAGAAGTTCGAAAATCATCACATTGAGTTAAGAATAAGTACCATATAAAATTGAACATTACATTTTTATGTTCTACCTTTTCTTTTTTGACAAAATTTTTATGTTCAACTTATATGTTGTTTAATAACCATTTTCTATATAATGTTTGTGGGACTTTCAAATTTGACATATGAACATAATATTCACTCACCCTAATTATAAGAGAAGATTTACAATTTAGGTTCAATGAAAAAGTGATGAATTTAATTTATATTGTAGAAATTAGATAATTTAGATTCATAATATTTTTTTCAATAAACTTAAAAAATTAACTTTTAACTAGATTTAGAACTAGAGGGAGCACTCTTTTGAAGGTTGAAACATTTGATCATTGTGTTTTAATTATAGCATCACAATGATGTCCACTGTCCAGAAAATAAAATGCCTAAAATCAATATCATGTGTGTACGATACAAAACAATAACACAACCAACTATCGCGGGCTCACTCAAGAAAATAAAGCCCATTTCAGATACTATGGATTACTAAAGCGCATCTCACTTTGCTCATACTCCTTTACGAAGAATTCTCTTCACACCTTCCAAAATTCTTTTATCCTTCTTTAAAAATGTTTTTTCGTCCATGTAAAAAAATTTGGAACGCATTTTTCAAACATTTTTGCTGTAAAAAATTAATATTTGAATTAAAAAAATTCGGAAAATATGTTCTGAACTTTTTCACATGGACAAAAAGTAATTTCAGAAGAGATAAAAGAGTATTTGGGAAGATAATTTTTCCTCCTTTACTAACCTCAACCCGCCACTAGGGCCGATGCCGATCTTGTAGTCGGGTAAACAGATCCACAATAGAAGCTAAAAAATTTGGACCCCAAAATTTCGTAAAGTTTACCCACTGCGTGAGAACAAGTTTATAAAAAAAATGTTGGTTGATGAATGATCTTTTTTTGAGATTACAATGTTAAAATTTACTTGATGAATTTACTTCAAAAAATGTTAGAATGATGTTTTCTTTTTAAATAGTTAAAATGTTAGCTTGAAATTGTATTAAATATTTTTTACAATTTAAATAAAATATTTTGAACTAACGATTAAGTAGTTTAAATAAACGCTACATAGCGGTAAAAATTTCATGTTTATATTATAGTAATCCAAAAAAGAAATCAAAACATAATGTATAGTTTATATTTTTGGTATTTCATTTGATAAAAATATAATATTTTAAAATAATTTCTAATTGTTAAATTGCACTCTCTCTCTTTTTAAGAGGTCACATTTTTAAGGTTTAAACAAATAATCAAGCACAAAATCAGGTGTTTTAAGACGGTTTTGCCACCATGTTTGAAAAGGAACACAGAATCAAGCATATGACTGAATTTGATCCCATCACCTAGTAAAGACCCATAATTTTTATGTCACTCTCATTCAAAAGTGTACTTTAGACTTACTTACAACTTACAAGTACCAAAAACTAATTTCAATGTTGTATTTTCACTTTTTAGCTCTAGTGTTTTTGAGGATTCCAATGATTCACGACTCATCTACTACTATCACTTTGTATTTTTATTTTGCTGTTGAGGTGATCTCAACTCTTAACTAGAGCTTGAAGGTTTTTGAGGATTCCATAATTTCCACTGATTTTATTTTCTCCCGGTGCATGCTATCATAAATTCATAATCAGTCAAACACCAAGTCATGTCTTTTATTCAAGATGTGTCCACTTTTTAATAGTATAAACACATTAGGCACACATATAATTACATTCAATTAATTAATCAATGCCATGTTTGGTGTTTGAGCTTCATAGAACATAAGGTGTACGTCACGGTCTAATTGGAGTCAAATATAAGGACAACATGACGAGTGGAATGAGACAGTGACGGATGAATAATGAGGAGCTATGAATGTTTCATATGCAAATGCAACTATTGCATGTTGGTTTTGTCCAAGTGAATTTCCTTTCTCGTACAAGAACAACAAAATGGCAAACTTATCTTTGTTTTTCCCACATTCAAGTTCCACAAATACATAAACTCTCGTGCACGAGCTACAGGATTCACTTTCTGTACATAGTTTGGCCCATGTCATTCAATCTATGCCATTGCCATGTGTTAGATCGAATCCAAAGCCTCTATACATTTATATGCATCATATCTTATCACTTTTTCC
This sequence comes from Trifolium dubium, assembly GCA_951804385.1. Classification (NCBI taxonomy): domain Eukaryota; kingdom Viridiplantae; phylum Streptophyta; class Magnoliopsida; order Fabales; family Fabaceae; genus Trifolium; species Trifolium dubium. The sequence goes on from OX638074.1 coordinate 29,447,112, forward strand.
CCTAGTTTAGAAATGATCTTTAAGGCATTTAATTTTAGGTATAAAATAATGAGTTTGCAGTTGAGCTATCATTCAGCTATCTTCTTGTCAACCTCAGAAAATTTAAATTGATATTAGAGTTTGTCGTCCATTTAAGTCGAAGAAGACCTAAAGAATTAGTCTCTTTAGTTTTCGGAGGATGTTGTATTTTTTAAATAAAAATATATGTTTCTATAGATAGATACTCCCTATGTTCTAATAAATATATAAGGGAAAATTAGTCAGATAATATCGATGTAATTTTGTTATAGACTAGACTTTTGAGTCGGACCAAGCTCAATGTCGCGTCCATCGGTCCAATGCTACAATCATTGAACTATAAAATAGACATTTCACACCTCAAGTTTATACTGATTTGGATGTCAGAGTATTTTTTGCAGACACATTTTTTTTTTGGCATCGTCGATTATCTCCATGCTCAGATGCCAATCTCCAACTCAGAGCATTTGTTCTACCAATCTACCACTGTGAATTCTCTACCCCTTTTATCTCCTCGTATTTAATTTAAATTTTAAACCAAATTTTTCTTAAGGGAATGTACTCACGGAAGAAAAACATGGTAAACTCAAGTTGGAATATTTACTTGACCTCTTTGGTGTCCCAATTGGTGGATTCATTCATTCATTCATTCATTCATCTGAATGTGAGTAATAGAAAGATGAATTGATGGGATGGGTGGAACAGTCAATCAAAGGTTTTTAATTAGGGCTATGTCCAACCAAAGAAAGGAGTATATGGCCCACCATTAGCAACAAGCCCTATATACTTCGGCCCATTAATGATGTCTTCATTTTCTCATTTTTGTCTAAGGTGAAAAGTGTTACACATTTCCCGTGCTGCTTCAATTCCTCATCAGAAGGATGACATCAACATATTCAACACATTCAACACAACACAAAATTTGTCCTATATTTCTTTCACTTTTTCTCCCGACATTCAGAACTTCACCAATTATACATACAATAATCATGCTACTTATAATGCAAAAGTTTCCACTCACTTCAATTTGGTTAATAAATTTTAGCTATAGGATCAATAAGTTTAGTAGTAGAATGCAATTTAAATTATGATTAGAACAATTATAGATTATATTTTATTTATTTCTTAGTCGAATTTTAGATAATCGTGGAACTTTTTTCTCTAATGATAAAATGGTTAATTAATACAAAAATTGATTAAGTAATATGAAATAAATATTTTTTGCTTTTTAAAGTAGTCTTCTACATATATACAAATGTATAGACATATTTTATTTGAGGATTTAATTTTCAAAGCACATTTAAAAGGTTATATCTTTCAAGTAGTAAATTTTTTTATGGAATTCAATATCAAATGCTTAAAAGAATTTGAACTTGTTATTTTATTTTATGTTTTGATATTTTTTTACAAATGAAATGAGTCCTTAAATTTTACCAGATTTAAGCATGTTTCAAAGCACAAAAAACTGTTTACTAAAATACTTACAACAACTTCAATGGTAAGTTTTTCATGATGTCTACCAACAAGTAATTCTTGCCTTTTCCATTTGTTTGTATATATGTTTTTTGGTTGGAGTCGGCCAAAGTGGCGATGTCATTACTTGGTGAATGGTGAAGTAACGTTAATTTGTGTGACTCAATAAGAACACACTACTTTGTGTCACATTTACTATGTCAATGTTAGCTCAACCTTAAGAGTCCGAGTATGTTAAATATATGTATCTTTCAGAGAATATATCAATTTTTTATCAACTGAATAATATTAGTTGACGAGCTGGTTATTATTTGAACCATACTCTAAATATCACATTACAAGTAAAATATTTAGTTATTATTTGAACCATACTCCAAATATCACATTACAAGTAAAATATTTAGTTCATAATAATGAAGTTAGATTTTAATTAGCAATACAATTAAACTCAAATGTCATAAAGAGCTTGAGAACCAGCATGAGATGAAAAGGTGTTTGTTATGAGATTGAGATGTAAGCACAAAGAATGAGAAACATTGATGAATTACACTTACACACGAGCTTTCATTAGATGCACTACATACAGCTTTTGCATCACTATCACACACTGTCTGTCTGTGACTATCGCAATCACTTAGAGCAATAGGGACACACGCCTTCCCTTTTACAGTTCTCCATGTCTACTTACTCTCTTCATACTATCACTCACTTTACACTTACTATATACATTTCTGTGTGTTTTCCTCTGTCTCAAATGGAAAGAAACTGTGCCTTATTGCATATATACTTTCAATTTCAAATTTTGGCTTCGAGAATGCACATTTATGTCACATCTCTTGTATGTGTACATATTATTATTTCTGAACTTTATATCATCTAATTTTACTTTTTTTTTTTTTTTGACAAAATCTAATTTTACTTATTAAGTGAATATTTGATATCATAGTGATATGTCATAATTATAATGATTGACTATAATTTTATAAAAGTTATATTATAATTCTTTTAAAATTAAGGTGGATCACTTTGATTCTAACACATCATAAGAAGATGCTAGTACACTTCATATGGTATAAGACTATAAATACTATCTTCGTCCTTAAATATAAGACTTTATTTGACCAAATTGTATTATTCATCTATCATGTTTTGATCGTATTTTTTTTAATAATATATAAATGTAAATATTAGCATATAAGGTTTTGTTTGATTTGTTTTGATAAATATTTTCAAAATATTAAATTTTTATAATTTTTACTGATAGTTAATTAAAAATATTAGCAATAAAAAATTGCGTATTACATACGTATAATGGTCAAACAACAGTCTTATATTTAGGACAAAGATAGTACTATAATTAATACTCTCATGTGCAAATTTTGTTTTTTGTATGAACTATCTGCTTCCTAAAAGAAAATTGACTTTAATAGTCTAAAATTAGACCGTAAAATAAACGAAGTTTGGTCAAAAAAATTCTTCTATCAAAAAAGACGCCCAAATTTAAACTTAAATTTTTTCACTTCTCAGCATTTAATATGTGTGGATTTCTCTGCATCCTGCATACCAAAACAAAAACTGAAAAATCCCTCTCTTTAACTAGTCCTTTCCTTCCCAGCCTTTTTATCTAACTACACTATCCATTAATCCCATCCCATCAACTGCATGTTTGCATCACCATGCAAACCCATCATCATCATCACTACTTCTCATTATCTTGTGTGAGTACTACTGATAGTATCTCCTTCAGCAGTTTAGAAGATGAAGATTCCATTTTCCTCTCTCTTGCCCCTCCCGGCCACCAACAAACACCACCTCCTCCTCCCTGCAAACTCTCATCCACTACCATCCTTCCTCCCTTGCAACAAAACACTACTTCTACTACTTCCCCTCTTCATGACCATACTTGTGCTGTAAATGTAGCACTTTCTCCTCTCCTTCATATATCCCTCAATCCCACTTCCACTTCCCAACCACCTCAAACTCCCATTCCTCAATATTGGATCCCTTCTCCTGCTCAAATCCTTATTGGTCCTACTCAATTCTCTTGCTCTGTCTGCAGCAAAACCTTCAACCGTTTCAACAATATGCAGGTTCATTCATTTCTATCTTTTATTTATTTTTTGTCGGCGTAAATCTAGTATCATTTGTGCGCAACTGCAGAGACTAATCTCTCAAGCCTTGTGGGATCCAAATGGACAACAAACTCTCTTTAAGAGTTTTAACGCTGCTTCATGCCCAAGTCAAAGATCGAAGCCAAAATCTTGTTTGTTTAAACTCCTGGATATCCCTAACTTGAGTGTGCAGCAAATATACAGTGTCTTTTATTGCACCTTATTTACTAGATATTTAAAAATTTGTTAGTTAAGTCAGTTAGATTTTGTTAGTAGAACTAGCAATTACTTTGTTGATTCTCTACTAGTTTTATATATAGAGCATCTCATATGTTTATTTACCATTTTTTATCAATCAATATAAATTCTATGAAATTTTTCACTCTATTAAGCTGTCAAATTTATTTTTCGAGATGAAGCTTCATCTCTTAATATATTTATATGTCTTTTCATGAATGATATTGTTATATATATTAATATTTATTTATTTATTTATGCAGATGCATATGTGGGGACATGGATCACAATATAGAAAAGGACCTGAATCTCTTAAAGGGACAAAACCAACATCATCTTCATCAATGTTGAAGCTACCATGCTATTGTTGTGCTGAAGGTTGCAAAAACAACATAAACTATCCAAGATCAAGACCATTGAAAGATTTCAGGACACTTCAAACACACTACAAGAGAAAACATGGAGGGAAATCATTTGAATGCAGGAAGTGTAGGAAACTATTTGCTGTAAGAGGAGATTGGAGAACACATGAGAAAAATTGTGGCAAGCTTTGGTTTTGTATCTGTGGTTCTGATTTCAAACACAAAAGATCACTTAAAGATCATGTTCGTGCTTTTGGTAATGGACATGCTCCACACACATTGGAATCTTTTAGTTTTGATCATGAAAATAATGCATATGAAAATTTCAAGGAAGAAGAAGAAAGTGGAAGTGAAGATGATGAAGAAGAGGAAGATAATACCAGTGAAGTTGCATTTACTTTCAATTAAAAAAAATAGATTAATGTTTTCTTTTTAATATTACCTCCGTTTCTTATTATAAGAGACAAATGCACTTTCTGGATTCATCACAAAACCAGATGTATCTGGATTCATTAAGAGACTAAAATCCAGAAAATGTATTTGTCTTTTATAATAAAGAACAGATGTAGTATTTTTGTTGTAGTTGTTGTTGTAAACTAGTAGTAATGCAGTAGTACTTGGAATGAATGATGATGATTCATTATCTTTGACTGTGATAGAAACAGTGAAATGAAAGCTAAGGTTGTTTTCTTTGTTTCTTGTTGCAATAAATGGTTAATTTTGAGGGTTATTCAATGTTGCTTTATTAAGTGATTTAAAGGGAAATGTGAGAGTAACGTAACAAAGGTATAGTGATGAAGACTGAAGAGTAATCAGTGATTGCAGAGTAGAGACACAGTAAACAGTAGATTTCTGAGGTTGGAGAAGAAGCACCAGTTGTTTGTAACACTTAGATGAAGTGTTAGTGTCAGTGAGAGAGTAAAGATGGACCACTAATGCATGCTTCTGCTTTTAGTGTTTCACTCAAATGGTTTTCTTTTGCCTTTTCAGAACAACTACAAACAGTTCCTATATGAAACGTTTTCAGTCAGAGAGACTCTGTGTTTTTCTTTATTACTTACGTATGTTACTGTTTTTTTAACCCTTCCTTTGCTATTCACATTAATCCATTGGTGGGGCAAACATTATTGATCTTCATAATCATATACAGTATAATCAAAACATTAATCATGTTCATGCATACAATACTATGAAGCTCCGACACTCTTTAGATTAGGCGTGTCCCGGTGTCGGACACGTGTCGGACATGTATCGTGTCCGACACCGACACTTGTAATTACATTGAATTATACCATTTTTTCAAAAAAAATTATTCGTGTTGACATGTCAGTGTCCGTGTCGTGTCTGTTATCCGTGTCAGTATCTGGGCTTCATAGATACAATATGTACAAACACATCTTGCAATTGCGGTCTTTTTAAGTTAGATGTTTGTAACGAATTAGTTTTAAGTTTTTTTTTGTAACATGTTAGTCCTTTTAATTTGTAAGTGTTTATATTGTTGTTCTTGTGAGCACATACATTTATGACTAAAAGCTGAAAATGGACAAATCAAGAGCTTTGAGAACTGAACAAGTTCACATACCTGTTATGCAGGTATTGCAGTTTGAAGAGACTTAAATTTTCTACAACCCTCTTTTTCCACTCAAGTTGAGAACAATTACATGTTCTTTATTCCATGCTAGCTACCCTCTTCAATTAATAACAATCACAACCAATTCTTGTGAGCCATTTTTTCAGAATTGGCAGGGTCAAGTATAAGGTTGTCCATTATATTCCATTCCTGCAACTATTGTTGGTGAACAAGTCATTGATTGAAAGGCCCATGAGAAAGCCCATTAACCTCTTACTCCGATGCCGAGGTGAGGTTAATGAACATCGTCATGAGTCCTTTACTTAAGGGCTAGGGCCACTTGGATAAAGAGGTCAAATACTGATAATTTCTTAGAGCATCTTCGATAAAGGTATCATAAAGAGTTTCATAGATTAATGATCGGTATCTTATTTCATTTTAGCATTCGAGTTGTATGACGTGACATGAAGGATATCAAAATTGATAATACTAGTATCCCACTTCCAAAAAACCAATTAGATTCTTTCAAACGTTGCATCCACCTCCAATAAAGTTGAACGAAATATCTTTTCATTTCTTGAACATCATAAAACCCAAAGGACTGTATGCCAAACCAAAAGCCCTCCTTTAAAAACTTGTTTCCCCTTCCTAAACAAGATTAAAAAGCTTTCCAACAAAGATGGTATCGGTGAACTTTTGACCAATCCATACAAAAGTATTTGCTGATTAATTAGTTCACTAAAAAGTTTTGTTCCTTTCTTGGATCTTGCTTCACCATCTTCTACCCTGTTTATGAGAAACAAAACATTATTGAAACAATTAAATTATTAATGGCTAATGCCTCAGTATATGACTATTTGTATTGTTTAATTTGCGTTTTTTTCCTCAAGTTTAATTATTGTGTTAAAACTGAATTATGGGTTTTTTTATGCGTTTGATTAGCTAATTATGTCATGAATTTGAAGAATGAGCTTGTTTGGTATTTATTTGAAAATTGTATAAAACTGAATTAGAGACAGGTTTAATATTGTTAGGGATATTTGTTTTTTTCTGGACCAACTTATGGAGCTTATTTTTGTTTGTGTTTAATATTGCAAAATTTTGTAGGATATATTTTTATATTGATAAATTCTCTTGATATATATATATATATATATATCATGATACTGATACGAAGTTTCTACCGCCGTTAATAATAACTAATCTCTGTTAGAGAATTTATGCGGCATAGAAGATGAGTTTTACCTTCCAAACCGAGTTATTATATATCTCTTGAGATATAGTATTGTATGAACAAGAAGTGTTGTATAGAAAATACATCAAATATATTATTTTTTTAATTCTCATTATATATCTCTTGAGATATATTATTATATGAACAAGAAGTGTTGTATAGAAAACTATATTATTTTTAATATCAAAAAAAGAAAACTATATTTTTGTAAAAAAAAAATATAAATCTATTAGTATATTTAAATATTAAATCTTCAAAATATATTTAGGCATTATTTTTTTTATTAATGATATTTATTTTAAATATAAATCTAAACTGTATTTAAATATAATTTTTTTAAAAGATATTATATAAAAATAAATCTTAAGAAGATATTTATGCATTATTCTATCTAATTATTAGGGATATTTGTTGTTATCTACATCTCATTGTAACTATTATAAATCTAATGAACTATTAGCGTTTGCAAGATCTTGTAACCAAGCTAAAAGGTGTGTCGTTTGAGGGTTCTTGGTTAGATGAAGTTGAAAAATTCTCAAAAACTTTGGAAACACAATTCTTAGCTCAAGAAGAACTTCAAAAGTCAAATGCTGAATCAATAATTCTTTTTCAGCGGGCCAGTGATAAAAAGAAACATGCAGAGGAAAAATTGGTCGAAATCATGCAAAGGAAGGAAGAGGTTTCTGATAACTTGAATAAGTTGAAGCAAAATTATTTAGGAAGGAGCATACACAACTGCATCAACAAAAGAAATTGAAACAGGAGGAGCATCCTCTATCTTTAACCTTGAATTCCAAATAATATATGAGTTTTTCAGTGTAAAATTTACGTGACATTTAATTATTTAGGTTTTTTTGGAGTTATGGATTTAGATATTAATTTCTTTCTTTTTAGTTGTTCAAATTTAAATTTGGTGCGGCTTTATTCAACATCTCTGTACTCTTTGATTTTGGATATTAATTTCTTTCTCTATTCTCTCTTACTTGTTGGTTTTGGATTGTCTTCCTCATCTCTATACTCTTTGATTTTAGTTACTTGTTTACTTTGTTCCACATATCAAATTTATTGGTGTAATTTTATTCAAAAGAATTCACAACAAAATTCTCTCAATCTCATGACCTGTTTATAGTCCTAATTTTTTTTTTTATAACAATATGCTGTATATTTTGGTTATTGTACTAGTAGGGCTGTGAATAGGCCAGGCCGGCTCACAGAAGCCTATAGGTTGGCCTACATAGGCTCAGGCCAGGCCGGCCTATTTATTAAAAAGGTCAAGCTCAGACTTTAAAAATAGCCTCTTTATTTAAATAGGTCAGGCTTAGACTTTAAAAAAAGCCTACAAAAACTAACAGGCCGGCCTATATACACATAATTGTTTTTTTGCATAACAAAAATATATATAATTATTAAAACTTACTTTATATTCTATAATTATAGTTGTATACCAAGTTGATTAAGTTAAACCAATAGATACAACATTACTTCACTTTTTTTAAGATGTCATAAGTGATTTCATATGTCAACTGGCAAAACCCATGAAATTAGTTTAAAATAAAATAAAAATAGGTCGTATAGACTATATAAAAAAAAATTGTAATGTAGGCTTTAAATAGGTTATATTGTCTATTTAAAAAAATTAGATAATATAGACTAGATTAAAGTTTTTATATGTTCTCAAAAAAAAAATGAAAATTTTATACTATCTAAGCTTTTATGTAGGATACAAAACCAGGCTAGACTTTTAAATAGGTCAGGCCAGACTAAAAAAATTAACTTTTAATAAGGCATAGACCAGATTCAAGCCTAAAAAAATTTCGTAGACCAAGCTCAGGCCTGCCAAAGCCTGGCCTAGCCTATTCCCATAAATTAGGCATAACAATGGGATAGGATTGGGGCGGATTTTACCCTTCCAAACTCAATCCCATAAATTAGGTTTTTCTCGTCAAAATTGGAGTGACTCTTACTTTTTTTTATAGGTAAGTGATTCATACTTCAACAAGTAAAATTAAGTGAATCTTATGAAGATTAAGTGCACATAAATAATCATTTGAGTTCGTTGTGTAGTAACCACACTATGTTTATGATTGCTCTCTATATATAGGCATCAAACTGTGTTTAAGTTTGTTGTGTAGCCATTAGTGAACTGTGATTAAGTTTGCTATTGACGGTGTGAACTGTGTTTTTTCATAAAATTTTCATTCATGGGAGACGAAAAAGGTGTGTTGAGTCATAAAAAATTATTATTTACTACTTAGGGTGTAAACATAATTCAATCTAAGTAGTGAAGAGGTATTCTAGTCATTTTTGAAGACACGCTAGAAATATGAAGTGGCACAAAAAACAATTATCTTCTTATTTATTAATTTTGGGCCAAATCCACATTCCTATGTTGAGTTGAGTCTGAGTCAATTACAAAAAAAAAAATGTTAAAAGTGTACATGGGAGTCAAAACAATAAAAGTAATACATTTAATGTCTAGAGCTTTATTTTATTTTTATAAAATAATATGCTTAAAAATATTACTTTTATATCTATTTTTGTTATCATCATATATTTGTTTTGTTCTACTTTCAATTGTGTCATATTGTGCATGTTCTAATGTATTGTCCACTTTGAGCCGTTTGTGAGCCCTCATAAAGTTTAAGTGTGTGTGTTTTATATACACTACTCAAATTTCAAGCAATGTAGAATTTTTAGGTGTACTGAAATAATTTTTTCTTGTTAAAGATCATATTATAGAATCATATCATGTTTAAACTACGGGTTTAATATTGTTCGGTATGACTCATATGTATCATACGAGGTTGACCCAAATGTGTCGAGGGTGCTAGCTAGCCCGCGGTAAGGTTTAGGGATATTTGTTGTTATCTCGACCTTATAATTAGGAGTATTTTGATACATTATTTTTTGTATTCAAGAATTTGGTGGCATATATTTTTACAGGGATAAACTCTCTTTGAGATGTATTGTTACAAAAGAAATGTATATTACTTTTTGATTTTGTCTTGTCTAACCCCTCAAAATTTAACCACTCAAAAAAAAATTAACCGGTATAAATTTTTATAAAATACACCGTTGGATTGAAAGTTTATATCATATAGACCATTTATGTAAAATTTGAGACAAATTTAAAATCATTTTTGGTATGTTACTGAGACACATATAGATTAGCGGTGTTTAAAAAATCACACAAACCGTTAATTTTGATGCGTCTCAATAACATATCAAATGATTTTAGATTTGTCTGAAGTTTTACACAAAAAATCTATATGATATAACTTTCAATCCAACGATGTATTTATAAAAATTTATAAGGGGGGGGGTTATTGAATTGAGATTTCGAGGGATTATTTTGACAAAAAAAGTCTTGAAGATTTTAAAAGACTTTGTGGGATTATATTGATTTTGAGAGACTTTTTTTAAAAGATATTTTACAATCAAGATTCTTAACACAAGATTTTGTGAAAATTATAATACAAAAAAAAAATTGATTAAAATTTTTAATTGAATAACAACAAATTTTGTGGCATTGAAAAAATAAAAAAAAATCTTGATTGAATAACACAAGACTTTTAAAATTCATTAAAATCCCTCAAAATCTCAATCCAATAACCCCTCCTAAATGTTAATTTTTTTAAATTAAATAATTGGTGATAAATACTTCCAAATCTTAAGAGGGTAAACAAGTAGTCACCTTATTTTTTACATTGCATTTTGTTTTTTGAAACAAAATCATATAAAATTTTTATTATTCATAGTATATGACTCAATATATAGAGCTACAAAAATATATTATAAAAAAAAACTACAAAAACATATTTCTAAATCATATTTATCTTAAATAACAAACAAATTTTAATAATTCTAAATAAAAATATTTTTTTTATAATAACAAAAATATAAATCTTAAAACCTAATAATATATATTTTAAATATAAATCTAAACTATACTACTAATATCTATTCTATTTTTTTATATATATATATATACAAATATCTATTCTATCTTTTTTTGAAGCAAAATATCTATTCTATCTAATTATTAGGCCTTAGGAATATTTGTTGCTATCTACATCTACTTGTTATTATTATAAATACCGGCTTGTAACACTAAAATTTGAATTCATTCATTCATTCAATCTAATACTAGTAGAAACAAACTGCGGCAACTCTACATTCTCAAAAACTCTAATGGCTACCCTAAGTGACACAAATACAACCAAACAAAACTGGAGTCTCATCACAAATTACCAAGAGCAGCAACGTCGAAAACAGGCTCTCATCAGAGATCGTCGAAAACAAAGTCTCATCACAGATGACGCTGAGCGGCAACGTCTATACGAAGAGTATGGAGTATTTGATTTGAATTACATGAAAAAAGAAGAAATAGATAGGGTGGTAGATTTCATCTCGGCCAAACCAGACGAAAGAAAGATTCGTAATTCTAATGTGCAATCTGTCCCAGAATTTAGGAGCTTAGCATATCACTGGCTGAATGAGTTGCTATGTTTGTTAGATTCTTCCAACAACAGTACCATATCGTTATATCAATGCAAGCATTTGCAAGGTTTGGTGGCCAAGCTAAGAGGTGTGTCATTTGAAGGTTCTTGGTTAGATGAAATTGAAAAAGTCTCAAAAACTATGGAAACAGAACTCTCTGATCAAGAAGAACTACAAAAGTCTCATGCTGTATTCGAAACTATTCTTCAGTGGGCTACTCATGAAAAGAAGCAGACAGAGGAGAAATTGGTCGGAGTCTTGCAGAGGAAGAAAGAGGTTTTTGAAAACTTTAATAAGATGAAACAAAATATTGTGTTTCATTAGATTAGATTTCTCCGCGCGACCGTGCAAAATATTTTATTGAAATTATTAGGTTCCCCGTTATTCATGACTAACGACGTTTAAAACTTTGTACTTATATTATGGTAATAAATTTATGTGTAGTTATTTATTTAGATCTTTTTGTTTGCAGTTGTTAATTTGGTCATTATTCTTTCTTTTTGTTGTTCAAATCTAATTCAACCAAACGTTAATTAGTTGGTTCAGTGTTCATTGATGCTGGACTTAATAAATGATCGCAATTCGATCTTTCACAATAACATTCGGGAGAAGCTGAAACCTGCTCCAAACCAAATTAAACTCATGGTATAAAACAAAAACAAAAAATCTAAAGTCATCTAAATCTCATAACAACCTGTTTATAGTCGTAGTAATATTTTTTATAACAATATGTTGTATATTTGGGTATTGTATACTTCTTCATGGTATTCACTTACGTGATTTAGATTGTTCAAAAACATTTTGGCATGTGAAATTAAGTGAAAATAATCCTATAATCAAGTGAATATCTCTAGCAGCCATGGCAAGTGCCACACTCCTTGAAAGATTATTATAGATTTGAGTCCAACTATGGCACACGTATAACCAACTTATTGGGCCAAGCCGATTTTTAGTTAATAAATTTGGCCCAAATCCAGATTCCTATTTTTCTTATAATTAATTCAATATTATATTTTGTACTTCATCCTGTCTTTCTCATAAGAAAAAAATTATTTTTTAGATTTATAGAGTGTTTTATATATTTAAACTATATTATGAACTATAGAATATAGATACATCAAGCATTCTATGAATTTAAAAAGTAAATTTTTTCTTATAAAAAGAATCGGAGTAGTAATATTCTTAATAATTGCAATATTTTATGAACTATTGACAATATTTTCTTTATTGGTATTCTTTTTGTTGTTTTCATGACGAATTACAAGGTATTAATATGATTGCAGAGAGAATAATTTGTGTTAAATTTTGACAACATTCTATGAACTATTGACAATATTTTATTTATTTTTATTCTTTTTGTTGTTTTCATGACGAATTACAATGTATTAATATGATTGCAGAGAAAATAATTTGTGTTAAATTTTTTAAATCAGTTTTAAATTTGTATTGAGTTGCATTGCATGAAGTGGTTTCAATCTCATCTCAAACGTAATTGCGAGGGATTAAACTCTAGTACTTCCTATCAAATGTAATTGCGAGGCATTGCAAAAATTACGTATTACAAACAATCATCTTAAATTTCAAAACATTAGTAATTTGAGATTCAATCATAGTTGAGATGCCCGCTATCATAATTTATTCATGTTTTTATATATAAAGAACAAATTGTGATGTTACGCAACAACTTTTTTTTTCAAACTTAAGCTAACACCCATGAAATATCAAGAACGTAGCTGACATCATATATGTCTCACATATTTTTTAACGAAAATTAGTCATTAATGTCAGGTGATCGCGTAAGTCAAAAGACTTTGACATCATATTTCAAAACTTAAGCACCCATATATATATTTTCTACCGGAGGGAAGGTTCAGTTTATGTCATTTTTTAACATAGTTTAAAAATGTATAACAGATCTTCCCAAAAACTTGTCCAGAACCAAAGACTGGTTGCAGTTTTGCTGCCCCTGTTTTGATGTAGGGAAAGAACAGAATGCAATTTAATTTACGTGGTGCAGAATAATGCAAGGTGTGCAATATTTCTTTGTAGAATTTTGACCATTCCAAAAACAATGTACTGCGAAAGTCTAGAATAAATTGAGAATATTAGAAGAAGCTATGGGCCATGTACAGTGTACATAGTTCCAAGTTGCCAACTAGGTCTTTCTTTATTGGACAAATGTCTCTTAATCAACTCGTTCACACCTTCCTAGGTCATGCCTGCTGGACCCCCCTTACCTAGTCTTCTTTTTTTATTTCTTCCAAATATTTGGCACACCTTTCTCATTCCTCATAACAATAATACTATTAAATTGAAAAAGTAGTAAATATTTTACTTTAGGAATGGAAATATGGAATACACTACACCACACATCAATTAATATCTATAAATAGTAACACAAAAAATATCAATGATTTGCACTTGAAGAATATCAATTTGATCTTTCGATATTATGTTAAAGAGAAGATTTGAATCATTTGATATTAAAATTCGCTTTGAATATTGATTTACTAAAACACATTTTTTCTAGAAATAAGAGAGTGAAAACCAAATGAATATAATTAGTATAAAAATTATATATATCTTTAATATTGATAAGTTATTCTCGTGAGTTCAATTAAATGAATATTCTACGAGGTAAAGTTCGAACTTTATTACATTTATTTATTATTTTTAAAGAGTGATATTTTAGTTACTAACCTATATGATATATGATAAGTAAGTATTAGATGTCAAACATAAATATTAATATGATATGACAATTGTACATTATGTTAATATTGATGGAGTAATTTTAAAGAGTGGAATATAGAATAAACAGTTGTCTTCCTACATTTCATTTTCAAAAACCTTCTTTGTTATCATATTCAACAATAATTGTTGCCCCTAGTATCACAAATTTGTCTAATAATGTACAATTCAGCTTTTGCAACGTGCTTTCTTGCAACTTGCAAGTTACAACCTACACCACTATTCATTTTTCTAATTCTTTCCCTCATCATTTCATCAGTTACATAATTTTAATTAAACAAAATTCACATAAAACTTTAAACATAAATTAAAAAAGAAAATTTAACTTTTAATATAATGTTATAATGCTCCAATTATCTTTGGTTTTTTGCTGCATTCTAAAGCAAAAAATTCCATCTCTTTTCTCTTCCCATTGCAGCTACCACCAACAGTACCATCAGAACCAGGTAGTTTCAAAAGATTGACCCCAAAAAGCCGAACCATCTGAACCGGTTCAACCACCGGTCGGACCGTAATAATCAAATCACCGGTTTTATTAATATTATTATTACTAGAACTGTTATCAACTTCACCAAAACCCACACCGACAACACTGTTGTTACTCCTTGCTTTACAGTCAATGTAGAGCTGTCTATCCGGTCCGGTCGATCTAAAAAACCGAACCGCATCACCGGCTCGAAGATTCTTCTCTTTAACGAACCGGCTCCATCCTTTGGTTAAAACGTAACTCTGGCTACTGTTCCAATATGAATAACGAAACCGCCACACTTTCCCTCCAACGTCTTCGAAATTCAAAAGCAAACCCTTCGCCGCCGCAACTGACGGCGAGACACCGTCGCCGGAGACCGCAACCGCGACTGCATTTAACGGAAAATGCTTCTCCGCGTGCTGTTTAGGTATCACCAACCTATTCAATTTCCCAACGTCACTCGGCGTAACCGTTTTTTCAAACAACTGCTCACGCGCTTTAGCATCACACGCGCCACGTGAAGCCAAACCAGTAGATTCGCCGTTGCGACGGTTCCTTCCGCCGTAACTATCACGCATTCCCTGCTTAAGCTCATCGTCGTAGGTATGTTTCCTGAGCATGTCAACGATCTCGGATTTGGAATGCGAGTTCAGAAACTCAGTTTCAGCGTCGTCGGTATCATTACCGGCGCCGGAAAGTGTTTTAGAATTTGTAACAGCGTCTTTTCCGCGAAATCTCAAAGCGGCAATATCGTAAGCTCTTGCAGCTTCATCTTCTTCATTGAACGTACCGAGCCACACGCGCTGATGTTTCTCGTAAATCTGAGCTCCCCAACGTCCATTCGGCTGCGGCACCACGCCTTTGTATTTCGACGATGGAAGTTTCCGAGATTCAGCCTCACCGGATCCACCGCAGTTATCCGGATCCACAACCGCGCTGGCACCACTGCCAACGCGGCTGAGTGTATTCGTCTGCGGTGGAGATATTTTCGGCCGTATGAGAGATACTGAATTAGAGTCATTACTCATGGCGGCGGTGGTGGTGGTTTCATCTGTGCAACTGCCTCCTAATTCCATTTGTTTTTCTGTTATTCTGTTAGAAATAATAACTACCTTCTGTTAGAGCACGAGGGTACAGCTTGAGGATAAAAACTTCGATGTAATTGTTTTCTGTTATAGTAATGATAACTAACAATCAATTTTGTTTGTTTGAAGAAAGTGAAATAAGAAAGAGCTAGCAAGCATTAAAGTAAGGAATATATAATAGAGTGAAGAGATTATAGAGAGAAAGAAGAATGAGAGAATAGGGTGGTAGGTATTGTTGTGTAGGTTTGTTTTGAGGATGGTTATATATATATAGGAAGAAATTGTTGTCGTAGTGAATCTGTTAGTAATATTTATTTATGGAAAATGAAATGAAACCAATTGGAGTTAGGATGATATTTAGTTTAGGCATCATGGATAATAACCAAATATAAATTTGTTTCATTAATTGTTGGTTTGTAGATGGATGACTTGGCAATGTGTGGGTCAACTTTAGATGAAAATAGAGGAAGATTCAAGGTATTGGAGATAGATAGAGAGAGAAAAAAGAAAGGAGAGAGTATCCATATAAGGCAAAGATTGAAAGGATAAGATCACATGAGATATTACTTTGTTGTGGGTCAATATCATTTGGGGTTTTGTTTTGGGAAATTCTTTGATTCCTATTCAATATTAATATAAAATTAATTGGTTTAGCATTAGGGAAATGGTTAGATGATAGACATATATCAAATAAAAATTGGAGTTAAGAGTTAAAAGAAATTGAAAGCCTTGAGTTCAACTTCAAACATGTAGAAAATTTATTAAACTAATAAGAGTAGAGTCGTTGACACTAATTAATTTGATAATAATTTTAACATTTATTAATTATGTTTTAATTGATATAAATTTTATAAAATTAGTTTGGATTGAAAATTTATATTTTGGGTAAAATTTTAGATAAATTTAAAATTATTTGATATGTTATTTAGATAAATCAAAATTAACGGGTTGCATATTTTTTAAACGTCATTAATTTTTATGTATTTCAATAACATATCAATAATTTTAAATTTGTTTTAATTTTAAACAGATGATTTATATGTGATTTATATGATATTATTTTTCAATCCAACGATGAATTTTATAAAATTTATACCAGTTAAAATTTTATTAAAAGATATTTAAATTTGTGTCAAACTAGTTAGTGTCAACAAAATAACTTTAATTAACAA
The DNA here is from genome assembly GCA_951804385.1 of Trifolium dubium. Taxonomy (NCBI): domain Eukaryota; kingdom Viridiplantae; phylum Streptophyta; class Magnoliopsida; order Fabales; family Fabaceae; genus Trifolium; species Trifolium dubium. The sequence continues at coordinate 29,464,094 of OX638074.1, forward strand.
TGAGTATCGATCATTTAAAGAAAAAGTGGAATATTGAAGTGTTTACTTTATTCTTATAAAATAAAAGACTGTAGATTAATGCTAACAACTTCATTTTTTTTTGGGTTAATAGGTCAATAATTCTTGTAAAGTACGTGATTTTTGTAATACTCTCTGTAATTGTTTTTTTTTGAGAACATCCCCTGTAATATTTGAATTTTTGCAATAGCCCCTGTAATTTTTCAACCATTATATTTTACGGGTTTTTTTTTTATTTTGCGGCGGTTTAAAACCCTCGTTAAAATTATATTTTGCGGCGGTTTAAAACTCTCGCTAAAATTATATTTTGCGGCAGTTTTTAGTGACGGTTCTGTATTGCAGGGGTTATATTATGGTTGACCGTGTCTAGAGGGTATTGCAAAAAATCAAACATTATAGGGAGGTATTCTGATCTCTAAAAAAAATTTATAAGAAGTATTGCAAAAATTATATACTTTACAGATGAATATATGCCTATTAACTTTTTTTTTATCAAAGTCTAGAGACGATAAATTCATCTTTTGAGATGTATAAGTTAAGAATTTTAAGACAACCTATGTTTTTTGCATATAAATTTTTTGTTAGTTTAGTGGTGTTGACTTGGTCTTTGGAATATACTACTCCTCTTATATGTCAGGTTTTATTTTTTCTATATCAATTTTGACGGGAGCAAAAAAAGTTCTATCTTTAAATGAAACAATCACTTAGTGAACAGTGAAAGTATAATAATTAAAATTCAACTATTTTTTTTTTGTCAGGTAGTCTATCAGCTAAAAATTTATCTTTTTAAGGATGAATAAGTGAGCATACCGGGTTCGAACCTCGGTCCCTACACAAATGTCCTTTACCAATTGAGCTAGGCTAGGCTGATGAGAACAATTCAACTATTTCTTTATTTGAGTTGTTAAGATTGAAGAGTTCAAATCCTCCTAAACTCAAATTCAACCTTCAATGTATAATATTTTATTTATAATTTGCAAGGGCTCACGATAAAATTTTCTTAATTTAAGTGTCTAATTATGTTTTTTTTGACGCAGTGTCTAATTATGTTGAGCAACAAATTATAATTAATTTATACAATGTAAAATCAATATTCTCAACAACACAACAAAAGACATGGAAGAATTTATCTGCATTTATGAGAATCTAGAACTGGTAACTCATTGTAGGATGATGCCCTCTAAATTTAATCCTATACACGGCTACGCCTAAATGTATGAACATTAACTACCTATGTAGAATCATATACAGATAGACACATTAAAATTTCAATTAGCATATGTTTTTTATACTGATATATCACGAACAAAATAATATAATAATAATTATATTATTATTCTAATTATAATAATAATATTTTATTCGCAGGTTCATTTTTTTTTAGTTTTTAGTAATTTTGAATTTGTGTTATGTGATGATGTATTACATGATTTTAAATGTATGAATTTTATTTTTAATAAAAAAATATAATATAACAATAATTATAATCGGGTACTATTTACTAATATCGTACAATATTTGTACTTACAAACAAAATAATTCATAGTGTAAGATTTCTGGGGAAAAAGTACTTACGAATCCACAACAATATCATCTTTGTTTAAGTCATGGGTTGTGTATGTGAAGTAGGACCCACACGTATATATATTATTAATTTGATGGGGTACCTTCACATGAAGAGATGGGTTAGTTGTGTAGTGAAGTTCATCCCCCCGACCTTGTGCTACTCAAGGGTACCCCTCACCATGCTCCTTCTTCAATTTTCCATCTCTACTTACTTTTGCTTCATCACAATTTTATGATCAAGTCATTGAGCTAGCATCTACATTTTCATGATATAGAAAATGACATTCCAAAACTCCAAAGTAGAAGGAGAGGACATTTATTATTTTGCGTTTAATTAAATTGGATATGTAACCAAGTTTATTTTTCTTAATATATAGATGAACGACATATTCTTATGAGCTTAATTTAATTTATAAAGACATTGTACGTAATATATAGAGATTGATGTTCAAACATTAATATATATGTTCACTTATTCATTTATAAAATGCGAAAATCTTGCTACTAAACAACCTGATTCAATTTTTTTTTAAAAAGATTACATATATGCTACCGATAACTTACACTTACAATGATGTAGATGGTTGATTTCAAACTATATAATGATGCAAACTATCCATTTATGATGAATAAATAATAAAGAGAAAACTTATTAAAAAGAATTTGAGATTTTTCTCACTAAATTAGGGTCAAATATTGTAAAAATAGATTTAGTATATAATTTATATGAATTTAATTAACTAAATGTTAAATAAAAACTATATACTTAAAATTCTTCGGCTAATTAATAAAAGTATGTGTTTGAGATTTTTTCTTGAAGATGCATGCTCTCAACCAGAAATTTCTTGCCCATCCATTAGTCCCCACTCTACTTCACATCTCATTCATTTCATTTCATTTCCCCTGTTTCAGTATGTCTTATTGGCCAGGTTCACCATGCATCATATGCATGGGTATATTTGTATCATTTTCAACCCAAAACAAATCAAAACAAATAAATAAAAGCTCATACATTGTCATTGCTCTCAATCTTCATTTTTCCTTACAATAATATTGATGATTTCATTTTTCCTGTTTGTCCTATATGAATTCTGTCCATAATCTTACTTCTTATGGAGACGTCGACCGGTAGAGTGGATTAAGTCCGTTTTGATTGATTTATTTGAATTTATTTACTGACATAAATATTTATAACATTATCTAAAAAAAATTATAAAAACAACTTATGATATGTTCATAAATTATTTTCAACTTATTTCTATAAATTATTCAAAATAGATGAAAAAACTTGTAAATATACTAGGCTAATAAATCTAGAGTCTATTTTCTCCTAATTAGATGTGCTCCAGCTCCCTTTGTAGAGCATTCGGACCAATAAAGGGAATCCACCGGATGAAAATAATTTCTTTTTTTCTTCACCACCGGTACGTATACGACCACCGGAGCGACTGATATATTAATTCGGAACAAATTCTAATATAAAGTGCCAAGAAAATAGTATTTTTGTTAGGTATATATATGTAATATATATGTTTTAACCAAATTGCTACATCAACTGAAATTGTGTCAATTAACCAAATTATTTTCACATAGGCAAACTCGTAAATGTAAATTAATACACTAACACACAGTCAAATTAAATCAACAGAAATCGTGTAAGTTAATTGATTAACTTTCACAAATTAAACACAAGGAAAATTTCACAAGGATATACCCCTCTAGTATATTTTCCAGGAGCTATTCCCTCACAAAATATATTGTGATGACCTTTTTATGATCCAATTTAGCTCCTCATAAAACCCCTACAAATCTGCGTTTCACATTTTTTGTTTTCTCAATTTTCACAAGGGTTATATATATTCAGGGACGGATGCAGACTTTATATACTATTGTGGCTAAATAGAAGGTAATGTACGTCTATTTCAGAACCTAAAACAGATAGTAGTGGTCGAAAACAAAACGTAGTTGCAAGTCTCTAATTATATATATATATATATATTTCAAAAATGTCTTTTAACTTTGTCAAATTTTATAGATATTCACAATGTTAATGAACGAGTGTCTTACAAAATGAAATAATAAAATAATAAGTTAGTTATATATGTATATAAATTGGCAAAATTTTGGTACATCTGTCCCTGGTTATATCCTTGTAAAATTATTATTTTTCATGTAATTGTATATGTGGATTGTAGCTATTTCACATATACTCAATATTTTCCAACTGCATGGACCCCATATATTTTTAGTTTTTATAAATATAGTTTAACACTTTAACTATTTCATAATCCAAATTTTAGCTCCTAATCAAATAATTATTTACGTATGTACTATTTTTTTTTACAAAGACGACCAACGACATATTTAAACTTAAAACAAATAATAGATATTTTTATGTCTAAGTAATATAAATTGGAGGGCCTTTCCTTGACTCTTCTACTTATTGGATATATAATAATATTATTTTTAAAATGAATGAAAAATAGAAATAGGTCACCATATAAAGTTGCACATTGGATTGGAATGGAGGGCATATCTCATATATCTGTACGGAACAGTCCTAGCTAGGTGTTGTTTTGATGGACCCCTCCCTCCCTCCCTCGTAGACAAGTTGACAATAAAACCAAAAACAGTAGCCAATTGTTTCTCATAAATCCTCTTATCTTAAGTGGTTTACTATTACTATTATTGGTTTTGGTTTTGGTTTTGGTTTTCGTCCCTCTTTAATTTGTGGACCTTCTTAATTAATAATAACAAGAATTCAACTCCAAATATTTCAACAATGGCATCAAATATAGTTAGATTTTGAGGATAAGTAGATAATCCATGAATGGTGAAAGATTACTACCGATAATTTATGCATGCTACATTCCCCCAAATTAAATAATGCAAACAACCAGTTTAATTGATTCCCATTATTTAGCCACCACCTTTTTTTCTTTTTATAAATAAATCCTTAATAAGACATTATACATTAGATAAAATTATAACAAAATTTAGGAGTTATTGGATTGAGATTTTGAAGGATTATTTTGACATAAAAATCTTGAAGATTTTAAAAGACTTCGTGGGATTTTGTGAGATTTTGAGAGACTTTTTTTAATTGAATACCACAAAATTTGCTTACATTTTATAAAAGTCTTGATTGAATAACACAAAACTTTTTTATCATAAAAAAGTCTTTTAAAATCCATTGAAATCCCTCAAAATCTCAATCCAATAACCCCATAATGTGATTTTTGTCAGAAAGACGATAATGATGGATTCTCTTCGTCGAGCGTACTAATGTAATTTATTTTTGATGATTTAAATAGAAAGTGAAAATATTGAATTATAATTTAAGGGTCATGCTAAATAGTGTCTTCGGGGCACTTGTTAAACATACTAAAAAAAGAAATAAAAAATAAAAGTAATACACAAGTTCCAAAACAAATGTATTAAATACACGAATTTCAAGACAATTATTTTTTTTATAAGCTTAACTAATAGCCCGAAATATTGTTTAACATTTTCCATAATTTAAATTAGTGGTCGTGTCTAAGGTAAGAAAAAGATGTAATGATTTTTTGGGTTGATAGTATTGCATACACATGCATTACCATGTTTAGTCACTTCATCTATTTTGACTTTTGACAATATCATTTTTGTGATTTCGTTTGATTTATTACAAAAAAATGGAACCAAAAGTATCAACGAATGAGTATTTTATTTTACCAACCAATTATATCAAAGTTACACGACTATTTTATTGCAACACAAGATGCAAGACATTTTTTTTTAAAATACAACTATACAAGTTATATATAAATATATAAATAATTATAAAAAGAATAAGAGATTAATTAAGCACGCACAAGTGGAGTATTAAAGTCCAAGTAGACCCTGATATTATTATGTTGCCGACATGGCAAGCATAGAAGTGTCGATGAAGTGTGAATGAAGTCAAATACAATTTGGACAAGTGGAAGGTGTGGTAGTTGGCCACTACGTGTTATTTCTTTGTTTCTTTCTTTCTTTGTTTTTTTGTTATTACTATCACCAATTAGGCCAATGGTATCTTTAAGATAAGCTTCTTTTCTCACTCATATTGTCACAATCTCATTCTTCAACTTGCAAAAGTGTACTATTATCATTTCCTCAACTTGCTTGGCTACTTGATCATATATATAATTTGATATTTTCATATACGAAATTTCCACCAAATTTAATTTGTATGATCGATGTGGCTAAAATTTTGTGTCGAGTATATATTATTTGTTGGACTATCAAAATTAAAAATAGGGTTTCTTTTTTTTCTTTCTTTGAGAGTAATTAGTTAATGATGCATGTCCAGGTCAACAAAGTCAACAGGTTTGTCATTTGTTGCCTTGTTGTAAGCAAAGTCAAATTTAGCTGTACATGCGGAGAAAGTGGAATATAGCTGCACTTGTTGAAGATTATATGCATGTACATTTTTTTCAAAAAGAAAATTCATTTAAGTGTAACATTAGCATTAACTTAATTATTTGATAAAATAAAGGTGATAACTTGTCTACTTCTTAAAATTTGGAGGTGTTTAACACCAATCATTAAAAAAAGTTTTAAGTGATATAAATTTTTATAACATACATTGTTAGATTTAAAGTTTATATTATATAAATCATTTGTATAAAATTTGAGACAAATCTAAAATCATTTGATATGTTATTAAGACACGTAAAAATTAACGGTGTTTAAGAAATTACACAAACCATTAATTTTGATGCATCTCAATAACATACCAAATAATCTTATATTTGTCTGAAATTTTACACAAATAATCTATATAATATAAACTTTGAATATATCTTATATTTTATAAAATATATCGGTTAAACTTTTTTTGAGTGGTATCTTGAAGGAGTAGAAAAAAAAAAACTTAAAATAAATTGTATTGATTAAAATGTTCTTATTTATCAAAACCCATGAGGCCATGATTAAATCACAACGCATTGATTATGAACAATAGACGAGGATATAATTGGTGTTGGACATCTTGCAACGTATTGGAATTGCGAGTTTTTCCACGTCCCTTATTATAAGATGAGTCTACTCATTGGTGCATGTTGTGAATCGGACGAGAATATCACACCAATAAAAACTTTAGGGTGGAGGAAATGAATAAAGTAACCAAAAACAAATAGAACAAGTGATTAGTTATACAAAAGTTAAAACTATTGAAAAACAATAAAGAACATAAATGAATTTATTTATTAAGTTCGGTTATAAACTAATATGTTTTGAGGGAAGAGAGTTCTTTGTTCTACTGTCAAATTTTGATCTTCATTACAATGAAATTCTCACAAAAGAGTTATAAGAATTAGTATTTTTCTAATTCTACTCTTTTCTCAAACCTCAAAATGAGACCAGCCCTAAGAAATACCCAAGATAAACCCTCTTAAACCTTGTCTCAAAGTTGGAGCAAAACTATGCAAAAACCTTCATTTCTCTCTCTTGGCGGCTACACAAATTCCCATACACATATATAGGTTGCTCTCGCGCGCCACATTGCATCATCTGTGTGCCACGCCCAAGCCAAACACCACCGGCCAACCAGTACGACAACTGCGTGCCTGGCTACCAACCAATGGCTAATCCATAGAACACGCGTGCACGCCCAACCCAGATCCAAGAAACCAATTTTGCATCATCAATATATCATTTCATTATGTTGTAGAAAAAATTATAAAAATCTGATATTTTGAAAATACTCATCAAAATAAATCAAACAAGATCTTATATTTTAATATTTACATCTATATATTATTAAAAAAATACAGTCCAAATATAATAGATGAATAGTACAATTTAGTAAAATAAAGTCTTATATATTTAAGAACATATGTAGTACTTTTAGAAGAAAGACTACTTTAATAATCCACAATGAATCATTAATATTTTTTATCTTAAAAAATGATAAATAAAAATATCTCTCAAACAAAAAGATGCTTATATAAGAAATGATAATAATTTTTGTGAAAAAAAATAAGAAAAAAGAAATGATAATAACTTCATAAAATATAAAGAAACTTACAAATTATGACAAGAGAAACATCGGGGTAAAGTTAAGGAAACACAAGGGAATACTCCTATAAATTATATTTTACTACCAACTAACCAAGTCATCACCACAAAAAAAATCGACAATCTATGTTCTAATCAAAATTTAAATTAATGATCATTTACCATACATAATTCGTGATTGGTTATTTTTAATATTTTTAGATAATTTATTTTTGTCAATAAGCTAAACAAGTATATTACTAGTAATTAGTTAGTATATTACTACTTCTATCTTGACCAAGGATTGAAGCTAAAGTTCGATCCTCACTTTGAGTATGTAACGACTTTAAATTTTTTAGCCAACTGTCCCATCTTTTGAGGTACGTCCAATTCAGCGAAAAATTAATCATTACGTTCAACAATGAATACTCCGGTCTCAAACAAAAAAATATAACTACTAACAATTTTTTATTTCTTCCGGATTTGAACCTCTGTTATTTGCCTTCTTCAATCTGAAATTAGTCTTTTTTCTTTTTTTTTCTTTCACTACTAGTTTAATTTGATTCAGGGATCAGTTATGAGTTCTGACATTAAGTAGTTTCACTCTCCTTCCGAACGCAGTTATGGAGAATTGAACCGCGATTTTTCCTACTAAATTCAGCATCAGCCACCACTAACTTAACAAACGTTTGATAACAAAGGATTATAGTTTGACAAATGACAACAATTTGCATTTCCACAAATTTAAACATTTGCTTAACGTTAAGTGAAACCCAAAACTAAAATATCACATTAACATCAGTTAATTATTGATTTCCCAACAATAGATCTGGACTTCCTAATTTAAGCCAGCGCACACACACATAAAGTATTCTAAAAGCATAATTATAGTTAATGAAATATCTGTAGCCAATCTCCTAGCTAATAAATAATTAAGAGTAGGTTAGCAAGTGTGACGGATATATATGTGTTAAAATGAATATAAACAACGTGTTGAATGCATTAAAAATATAAGATTAAATTACACTTGCACATTCAAGTTTTTTATATAATTGGTACTGGCTAGTATTAGTATCTTCATTATATTTTTGAAGCATAGTACACACTTATTGAGTTTGAATTGGTCTTTTCAGTCAAAGCATGGCTGGATTGAAGAGAAAAAGATTCTGATATTAATATAAATTATTAACGTGTTGCCTCTAAAGTCATATTGTATTAATGTATTATACTTGTTAAAAAGTCAATTTATCCCATACTTGCTTGCTTTAGTGTCTGTTTATAATTTTTAGTTTTGGTCAAAGTCAATGCCTAGATCAAATTCTACTTTGTATGTTAAAAAATATCAAAGATATGTTTGTAGTCAATGTGATGTGATTTTAGGTTAGATCGAGGGAAACCAAAATGAAGTGTTAGTAGTAATTAACAAATCTTACACAACAGCTAGCCCTTATTAGGCATAATACATACATACAAGTTACATATATAGCTGACTTAATATGTTTACAAAGATTTAATATTATTTTGTTCTTTTTTTTTGTTTTTGGATTGCTACATTTTTTTTGGTTTACAAAGGAGACGAAGATTTTTTTTTTGAGGTTAAAGGAGACGAAGATCAAACCTACAATTTTTAGCATATTATCTAAATTTTTCACAATTAGACCAAACTTAATGGATTCATGTTGATGTTGTACATATTGATCAAATATAATGATAGTCTAAATGACATTATAATGTGACTGTTATGTAATGCAAAGAGTACAATATATGGCAACAACACCGGTCCCAACATTTTAGAGGTTCAAGACAAATAATAAAATATATACATGTATAATTTATTTTTGGTTTAATCACATTTTTGACTCTTTAATTTAAATGAGTATTTTTTATCCCTTAACTCTCAGCATCATTCATATTTTGGCCAATTACTATTGCTTGTTGGTACTTGGATTGCTACAAATATGAGTGTAATTGGACCGGTTTAAATGATTTTTGGTGAATCCAATGTCCCAACCAATAAATTCTTGATTGATCCAGTTTGGTTTGGTTTGTGGTGTTTTTAAAAAATGAAACGGAACCAAACTAATCGGTTTGGTTCAGATATTTTACACGGTTAGTTTGCAACACTTTTTTCCCATGTATTCTCCTCTATTATTTGTTTTTCGATATATTCACTTTTTTAAAAATAACATTTGATGTAATCAATTATCACTATATATAGATATAAAAGGAAAAAACAATAACATGATTTTCAAATACCTGTTTCAATTTAAACAAAGTTGAAAATATAAATCATAAGTTTTCAACTACAAAATAAGATCCATAAGTGGAATTCAAAATCAAATACAAACAACATATATAATTGAGTTCATAACATAAGTTCAACATCAATCATCAACACACCATCCTTAATAAACTAAAATATATAGTTAAAATATAGAACATTAAATTTATTTTCAATTTGAAAGAAAAGTAAAATAAAGTAAAATTAACAAGAAAAATGAAAAAAATGTGTGAACTTTTATAGATTAAACTCAATATATAAATAACAATATAACCATCAATTCGATACTTCGGTTTCTAAAAAATAATCCGCAAATCAAATCAAATTAAAAATCTATATATAATTAAGAGCTGCTATTTTTATTGTTGAACTCAGTTAGTAAGAGTTAGGTACCTTAATTACGATACTTGTTTTTTGTATGGTGGATGGCGCCTACGAGGGTAGGTTGATTAAAATACAGCTATTCATAGGGCCCAATCAAAAACTTAGTCCTTATCTTACATTAAACTTCATTGGACCTAAACATGGAGTATAACTGAACGTTGATATAGCAACTAAATATATAACCAAATGGAAAAATTCATATTTAAAAAAGTTCAGATTATAATCCCTTAACATCTTTTTGGTAGATATATATTCAAATTAAAAATTAAATTCATATATAGATAAAGTTGTCACTTTTAAAAATTTAAAATACCACATGTTTTTGGCTCTTCAAAAGCCAAACCAAACACTTATAAGAAAAAATGTTCAGAGCCTGATCCGTTTATACAGTTTACAATTATTTTTACATGAAAAGATATGCTAGTACATATTATTATCTTAAGCCTTGTCAGCATCAGCATCAGAGAATTCTGTATACTAAAACCATATCAGTGTTAGTATGGCAAAGTTTTTATATCCCTATGTTCTTGCAAGAAATATTTTGAAATCCAATTGTAGTTGTATTTGCACATTTAGCGTGATAGAAAAGACTTTGTGCATGTTTAGTATCAGGGTTAGTGTGCCAGAATTATAGTGATCAACCATAATTTTGCAGAAGCTACAAGTTGTAGCTTTTGTAAAATCACGGTGGATCACTGTGATTCTGAAACACCAACCGTGATACCAAACATAGAGTTCATAAATTCCCTCTAATTTACAAAGGAGGTCTCTAAGGCTTTCATATAAAAGGGGTGTGCTAAAATGGAGGCAAAGTAGCCTTAGAACTCTGAAGGATTCAATACCGAGATCAGAACAAGCAGTAATAATGTGAATCAGTGATTCAGTGCCTTTCGAGCTATTGCTCTTGGGCATCAAAATTTCATTTTATGAAGTAGATTTTTACCCGCGTAAAATTGGGACTGCAACATAGTAGTCATTGATTATTCATAAAACGCAGCATAGCAATAGCATGCATACATTACAGGTTGCTATTTGTACATATTTCTATCCAATGCCAAATATTTGAATAAAAGCCATTATTCCAAAAGTACAAAGTCATCAATGCATCTTCAGCATAAGGCCCGGGCAAAACATTGCAGTATCAAGTTAATCAATGGTCAAAATGAGCTTGAAGATTTCCCATTAGACCACTGAGCTAGCTCATTAACACTAATAATAAGTGTTGTATAAAGATAAGCATAAGTTATTCACAATTTGGAAGTGGAAGGGAAGGAGATCGATGTGGAAAAAATTAACCCTGCCGACTCATAGAGACTTGAATGATGAAGTCGGCCCACTTCATCATTCAAGTCTCTATCAGCGACATAGGGGAATATGACGAATTGCAAATTTGCAACAAATTTGCAAATTTCAAGTCTATTATAAAGTTCTATGATTCCAAGAACCACAGTCATGCCTGAGCCTAACCACACCTTTCACCCAAACCTACATACTTGTTCTGAAACCTAAACAGTTCATGGAAGAAAAACCTACACAGTTGAATAGTTAACCTCCAAGAAATAATCTCAACACATGTAACTGTTTTCTACCTTTTTCAAATTGGCTCAACACTTCATCATCACATTAATAGTAGTATCATTTCACACAATTTTTTTAATCTAAACTATGATTTTAGACATAACATCACATACCAAGAATGTCCACTAACATGGTAAAATCGCGTACAATTAAGGTTTCAAATAATAGGCAATAGCAACACAATTGTCATAATTGTAGGAGGCAAAAAAATGGTTATTTAGGAAATAATCTCAAATAACCGTTCGTTCACACACAAACTATGAAGCACGGACACTAGGCACGACACTCATAAAAATTTGAGAAAATGATATAATTCAATGTAATCAATGATCAGTTCTTTTTCTAACAGGCCAATTCCACACGAGTCTGTGTCGGTTCTCAACCCCGAGCACTAATCTATAGTCTTGCATTCTTACCAGTTTCACCTATTTGGAAGGAATTAAGAAAAATATGCAACACTCAATTGTTTTCTCACAAGACTCTTGATGCCAGCCAACACGTTAGGCTCAACAAAATGCAGCAGCTCCTCACTGATATTGATTGAAGCAGTCAAATCGGTGAAGCGGTTGATATTGGAACAACGGTGTTCAAGACTACCATAAATCTGTTATCAAACACTATTTTCTCTGTGGATTTGATTCAGTCTAATGGTGAAGCCAGCGAGTTCAAGGACTTGGTGACTAATATTACAAAACTTGTCGGCTCACCAAAATGTAGCTGATTTTTTTCCTATATTGAATATGCTTGATCCGCAAGGCATCAAAAGAAAACAAACATTTGAAGACGCATGTGTAGACACCAACAAAGACAAGTTAGATGCCATGCTCAACATTTCTAAGAACAATTTTATGGACAAAAATATGATCCAACATCTAGCACATGTATGTGCATATATTCTCTTTCTTCTTTTTTTTCTCCTTTTTTATTATCATTCCAAATTAACTGTGATCAGGCTAGATATAATCAAAAAGCCAAGTTAAACTTATGCGAATTATGGTTTATAGGATCTATTTGTTGCGGGAACAGATACAACATCATCTACTCTCGAATGGGCGATGATGGAACTTGTCTGCAACCCAGAAGTTATGTTGAAGGCCAAAAAAGAGTTAGAGCAAATGATTGGTCATTGGTTGTGGTGTCCCACTTGAGGAATCAGATATTTTTAAGCTCCCATACTTGCAAACAATCATAAGAGAGACACTTCGTTTGCACCCGCCGGTGCCATTATTGTTGCCACGAAAAGTTGAGAGAAATGTTGACATAAGTGGCTACACTATCCCGAAGGACGCACAAGTGCTAGTTAATGTGTGGACTATTGGCAGAGATCCTACTATATGGGTGAATCCAAATTTGTTCTCACCAGAAAGTTTCTTGGGGTCAGAGGTTGATGTCAAAGGCCGGAATTTTGAGCTTGCGGCATTTGGTGGGGCACGACGAATATGCCCAGGCATACAACTGGCCAATAGAATGTTGCTACTATTGTTGGGAACTTGGGATCACTAGTCATTTCCTTCAATTGGAAGCTTGAAGGTGACATGAAAGCGGAAGATACGGATGATAAATTCGGCATTACCTTGCAAAAGGCACAACCCCTTCGAGTTGTTCCTGTCATAATAAGTAAATAAAGTGTTATTATTTTGTATGTATAATACATTAGAGAGTCATTTTTCCTTTTTCTCTGACGATTTATTGATTTGTTTATCACATCCTTACATTGTTTTCAATGAGGTGTAGCAATTGAGTCATAATAATTAGTATTCATGTGACAAATTTTACTGCTGTAAACTTGTTCATACAATGCAACATTTTAATTCTTGTAGAACAGTTCCAAGTTCCAACTACTACTACTACTACACAATAGTCCCACATCGTTGGTTCAATAAAGCAAGTGAGTAGATGTGAGATATAAAAGGAGCAATGAGATCTTCTTTCAACTCATACCTTTCTCGGCCTTTTGGCTAAGATCAAGTGTAGTATCTGTTCTTATCAGTTTAATATCTGATATGTGGTCCAACGGGCCACACGATATTAAATTACTTTTTTGAGGGGGAGTTGCCACCATAGTAGCTTGCTACTAGGCTTCTCATATGTCGCCAATGCGTTGCACTATTGCGTTGGCTAGGCGCACCCCACCAATTCAAGTTCAAAATTTGCTATCCTATTACAAAAAAGAAAATGATTTTCCTCCCACCATTTTAAATTCAAGAGTTTGTTGGTCACTTATTTCTTTCAATTAAAAGTGTATATATTTTGGGTTGATTATCACTTTATCATGCTTACCAATCATCCTCGAATGGTCTATTTTTTATAACTATTCTATTTGTGTTTCTGATTTAATTTTAATTGTTTTTCCACATTCTGATTGTTATGTGTTTCTAAATACTATAGTTTCCGCTGTAAAAGGTAGATTATAAATAATCGTAAGTGCTGGATAAGATGAAATGAAAGAGTGCATGTATTGGAACAAGAGATGGTACATACAAACTAGTGCCCAGCATATAAAATTTAGTGGTCACTTCACTTCAGTTTTACAGTGAGACAAGTGCATACTTGTAATGAATTAATTAAATGTTGACTGTAGCTAACACAACAATTTACAACACAAATTAATCACGCTCTAACCCACGGGTGTGATTGATCGGTTGTGGTTCATCCTTCCTTAACCAAGGGTCGAGGATTTGATCATCGCCTTATGTACGAGGCAACTTTAAATCTCTGGGCCAATTGTCCTACCCTTTGAGGTGCCTCAAATCCAGCGAGGGGACCCTTGGTCAATCAAATTCGGATACCAACTGAGTCCTTTCCGCTCTCCGTAGGGCAAGCTCTAGCTATAGTAGTTAAGTTTTCAAAGCTTCTGACTGGTGAACCTGTCAAGAACATTTGTAACGCGCTTAAGGTATAGTTACCAAGTTTGATGAATATGGCAATCTATACCTGCAAATATGAATCAGCAAGAGCATAAAGTCAGCATTTGATGCCAGCATAAAGTTTCCTTCAAAACTAAAATAGTTACCTGACAGAAAGTGGTGAAAAAAAACCAGGAGTCCTTTCATTTGAAGCAATAAACAAGGTTCTCACAGGTGCAACCCAATTTGCTATTCTACAACGAATAAACTCAGGGCGGGTATCCCTATCAAGGTGTGGGTGCAGGGTCCTCGCCACACCAAATCTGTCCTTGCTGGTTTTTATTTTATCCCCACGACGAACATGGATGGCGTCATAATCACCAAGTAGTGCTTTAATCTGTGAGCATATGTTTCATAAAAAATTAAAATGCTTTACAAAGAGAGAATGTTCAACTGTAATGCCACAGTTTTAACATGTCAAGCATATTAGAATCATTTCCCATTGAAGGTTAGGCTTAACAAATCCCCTAGGCAACCTCCATGTAATCTAGCAAGGGCAGAAACAAGACAGCCTTGCCCAACATTTCCCATTAAAATAACTCATTTAGGTTCTGTTGATATAACGTAGAACTAGAAGAGCCAAAATGTTGATATACCATGCTCGGAGAAAACACCCCAACAACAATATACCCCCACTATATTCTTAGACATAATCAACCTTAATTTTCAATATAATCAAATAAAAAAGGTGCATATAAGCCATACTTGAGTGAACAAGTTGGAAAAGAAAAAAACCTACCAAGAAAGAGGGCTAGCAGTTCTGTTTATGAGCAACATATCAGAGTACTGACTGTTTTCTTTAAGCTCGGCACGACTAACTCCTGCCACGTGAGCAACTCCACTGTCTCCAAGCTTCATGCTGGTCGAAAGAGCCCTATACCACTCTTTTGAATTGTCAAAAATCACAGGGACAGTCTCCGACATGAGTTCTGCATCATATAAAGAGTCCATGGCACAAGAAGTCGCCGCCCACCTGTAATGGGTAAACATGGCTGGCTAAATGTGTGTTTTGTTAATGTTACCTAGTGGAAACTAATAAAATTGATTTTTACTATAAGTGATAAAATGTAGGTTAAAGGTTTTGCATTGATTGAAAATTTTATGCCATTACCTTCAAATATTTATTTGAATAGCAGAAATGATAAAAAATAGCTTCACCAAAGTTGTAAAACTTATACTAAATTATCATCAAACTTACTTTCAAAGTAAAAAAACAAATAGTTTTAGAATTTCATCTAATTAGAAGTTTAGAACCCATCATCTTACCATGTAGGCTTATTTTGTAACTGTCTTTTAAAAATAGCTACCGCATACATACTGTGATTTTATTGGACATCAGTATAAAACTAGTTTACACTGACCGACTGACGGTTCATATCCTTATTTCAGTCGTACACTAACATTCACTAGTTCGAAATAGTAGTCTTTTGTGGGTGTAAAACTGTTTTACACTAACGATGTAAGTCCATTAAACATTTAAACTGAAATATAAAAAATGATGACATTGAATTGAAAAAAGAAACTTACTGATCCTCAAAAGTAGCAGCATTAGTTGAACGACGAAGGATCCCTTTCATATTATGTGTAGGATTAATACACATCCTTGACGGCATAACAAATGTTCTGCAATTCGAAAACCTTATGAACAAAACCGTAGCGAATGAAATAAAAAGAAAAATTAAAAGGAATTATTATACCTATGAAGATAAGTGGCTTCTTCGAGGGCAATCGATTCGTGTACCCCAATACAAGTACTTGTTATTGCTGTTGTTATGATTGTAAAGGTGAGTATTGAATTGTGATATTGAGGAAGCATTTGTGAATAGAAATGAGGAGAGTAAAAATAGAAGCACTATTGAAGCCACTGTTGCGGTTAAGAGTATAATTCTGGTTCTTACTGGTTATGGTTTCCCTTTTTCAGCAAATGGATACTTAATCAGTTATTAAAATTAGTAATATTTTTGGACTGGTCTTGAAATCTTAATTACGTTTGAAGGTAAAAGCTTTCAAGTTAATTGATTATCACCAGTTCACCACAAATAATTAAGATCGAATTACAACTACATGAATCACAACGCAAGGGACCTCAGCATGAATTACAACTACATGTTGAATGCATATAAAATACAATCAGAATTTAAAAGTCTTGATAATCTACGAGAATTAGCTCAACAATTTTCATAAATGCAAATATAGATTTATCCCTCGATCCTCGAGGCACTAGTGCGATAAATCGGCAGATAATTAAGGCAGGAATAGTTATCTATGGGAGGAAATTTAGCATATGCTTTACTTGGTTGTATAAATGAATAGAAAAGCTTTGATACATTGCAGATAAAACTCGCTCACTAATTTTGATCAAATAAATCAATATACAGTATCAAGAATTAAGTAAAGTTGATGTAACTCGAAAAACCGGACACTAAACTTGCACCTGAAATGATATAAATTGATGAGTTGTTCCTACAAGCATTCATCAATAGTTACAGAAGATTAGTGATATAACCGGGTCACGCCTCTTATATATGATGGTTTAGATACCAATTGTCATTGTGCATTACAGCGTGCAGAATCCTCATCGTGCTGAAGCAGCATTGCATTGCATCAAGGTTGAGCAGTGGTGCTTCAAGTTTACATTGAATTATTTTCTTTATGCAGTAATGATGTATATTTAGCTGAAAATTGTGAAATCAGTCTTCTGATTTCATTAAACCATGTTATTGTGGAGTAAAAGGTGAAGGATATCCCCTGGCGTGTTGACTCTCAAGCTCAAGAAGCATCAACGATTTCTGCCTCTGATATTTGTTTCTCTTGGCGGCTAGAGCTGCAAAAGAAGCCATAAAAAGCAAACAATTAGCACAGGCTTCAAATACCTAAGGTCCATAAATGCAACTTTTTTATTCCAAAACTAATATCTACAAAAGAAACCAAACATCTCCAGTCATTTGGTAAAATTTTAAACGGCTCAAAATAAACTTTTATACAAAGGACAATACAAAAGTTGTGTCCGGAGTCATGTGCAAGGCCACTATAAAGGTATGACTTTTACTTAGTTCACCCCCAACCCAGTTTGAGATGTAAAATGGAAGCGAATTAGTAGAACAAAACAATGATTAGCTATATGGTAAAGGATCCCAAAGCCAATTATAGCATGTGCATGCACTAAAATTTTATCTTGCCGCCTTGAGCAAATAATGAAACTTATGTTGAAGACTAGCATAATACACAAACTCCCAATGAAAATCAAATTTATGAAGGAATAAAGTTGTCTTCAATGTTCATGCCAAAAACAGCTCATTTGCCAGTACAAGAGAAACAAAGATTGCACAGACAAAGCAAATGAAACAATAGCACACTTGGTCCCCAGAAATAAATACAAATCACATTACTAGGAATATTAAAAACAAAAACACACAAGAAAGAAAAAACAGAATCTCATTTAAATTGTACTCACCCGTTATTTCATGGGGTAGACCAAAGTCATAATCGTTCCGTTTCCTTCTGATGAACATATATGCCACCAGCAGTACCACGAAGAAAACAAAAAGACATGACAAGCCTATTGCAATTTTACCCGGACTCGATAATCTCCCATGCTCCCAAAACACAGGACATGCTGGTAGAGATGGTGCACCACACAAACCCTTGTTGCCAGAGAGACTGAACGAAAACAAATCCAATTGAAAATAGGAAGACATTATTTCCCATTGGATTATACATAATTATAACAATAACCCTTTGATAAATTTGCAGCATAAAGTTTTCTTTGCATCTCATACAACCATGGCATGTTAGATAACGACGATCTTAGCCAAAGCATCCATGCAAAATTGGTAGACTTGTCATGGATTATAACCAATTTATGTGCTTTATAAACATAGTTTCCAGTAAAACAAATAAAGGCAGCAGCATAACCACTGTGGCTGAAGTAGTTATCCTTAAACAAATTAATGGAAATTCAAAATGGAACAGACTTTGTAAGCATTTTTATTGCAAAAGCAAAAAGGTAAGAGATTTTGTAAATCTAATCTACTTCAGCTTAGAAGAACTATGCAACTTAGGTAGCCATACACCAAAAATGCAGATTATAGCAAAAGAATCGATCGGAAATCAGATTGAAATAGCTAAGTAATCCTTATCCCCTAAACCCTAAAGACAATACCAAGCAGAATCTGACAGTAAACTAGAATATTAAAGTGACGTACTCAATAGCTCCACCGTGCACGCCAACAGAATACAGTTGTTCTGGCACTGGTCCTTCCAATAGGTTACCATTCAATAGCCTGCAAGAGAAAATGTATTATAAAACAAACTTAAGTATAACATGTATGAAAGAGACACAGATAAGCCTGCACTAAAGCTCCGGTGTTTTATATCATTTCAATCACAGATATATGAAGAGAAATAAGGTTGTGGAAGTGAGAGAACACCAGATCCAGGAAAAATATATTGACAAACAATATGATTCCGGAAATATAATTTTCAAAACTGGATGACAATAAGCACATATAGTTAATAAAAGCACAGATAGGAGAAAGGATTAGAGAACCTATTTATTGTCAATTTGACATGGTACTAACTATGTATCTAAAAGAAAATCACATTAATCTATACAGTGAATGCTTACACAAGCTGCAGATTTGAAGATGCCAAACTGTCAGGTATAGAGCCGGTTAACTGATTGTTGGATAAATCCCTACATAAAACATAACAGAGAAAAATAAAAAGAATATCAAATAAATAACCTAATTAAATTTTCCATTAGCAGAACATGTGTCCCTACGTGTATCTAAGCATCATGTGTGGAATTAATCCCCATTTTGGATAACATCTAAAAACAAGTCTACAAGTAACTGTATCTAATAGACAATATCTGATCTTACACTTGAATCAGGGATTTTTGACCTAGTCCCGATGGTATTTCGCCTCCCAAGGAATTAGAACTTAAGTTCCTGTAATCCAAAGAAAAGTTGCCAATATATAACTGAAACCAATATGAAAAATCACAAAAATTAATCTAGGAAAACACATGCTGTGCGCAACAGAAGTCAGATGGCATACTAGGGATGCAAAATTGTGGCCAATATACATTAGAGATCGGCACTTTAGATAATGAATGTGGATAGAAAATTGAGGTTTGCACTAGAATATGTAAGGAACGGTATTGAAGAAGTAAGGTTAAGCATGATACATGAAACATTGAAATCCTTACATTGGCTGGAGTGTTTTGTTCACTCCTCAAGTAAAATGCAGGTGAGGTGCTAATGTACATTGTGATTCTATAAATAATATATAAATATTGTAGCCACTGACATGAAAGTATCAATCAAAGCTGATAATTTTGAAAACGGATGTTCACGTTGTTCTAAATTGAGGGAAAAAATACATTACTTTATATAAAATAGCTTCAGATCATAACTATTGCAAGAACATATTTATAAGCTAGAGTACCACTAAACATGTGAAAAAAATTACAAATCTTGGTCAATCAGTACATTCTTAATGCATGTCAGTATTGGGTGAACCTCAGTTCACTTAAGCCGCAAGGTATGCAAGACGTAAAGAAATTTTGCAGCTGATCATACTTACAGGCTTACTAAGTCTGATAAAAGTCTAATCTGGTCACTGATGTTCCCTTTTAAGCCTTGACTGCCAAGATTTCTGAAATGAAAATAGGAACAAATAATAAAACGAAGCTCAGCAGGGAGAAGAAAGTAAATAAAGACGAGGAACTATTGTCTGAATAAGAAGAAAACGTCAGTATCTTGAACTTTCTTAAATTTTCTGTTTTTGGTTCAGAAATTTAACTACATAAGCATTTGTGAAACAGGAAATGAATCCATTGGCAACAATCTATCCAAAGTTCATTATGCAAGGAAAATGTTATATGTTCAAACAAGATATCAAGAATGAGTTATATAAACCAACATCTTTCCTTTTACTTACCAATCAAACCTATTCTACAATTAACCTTCCTCATGAAACAACCATATGTGAAAATGCATCATGAAAATTAGTACAAATTATGTATTCAGCACATGCTTGGAACATAAAACAGAAAGAATGAAATACATTTCAGTAATGAGGAGAGCAGTTTTATCGCCACTCATTCGGCAGGTAACACCTTCCCAAGCATCCCAAGTTGTAGGAGCACAAGGATCACCATTCCATCCCATTCTACCCGGAACACGAAGTGATTCCTTCAATGCATTCATTGCACTTACTACAAAACAATCACCCATAAGCTATAAAGCACAGACACAGACAAAACACTGACACCAACATATAGACACCGATAATAACAATATTAAACAAATTAACAACAAATAAGAAAGAAAATAGTACTAATTTGGGGAAAATGATAGACCTTGAAGAGGGTGAGTTGAAGGTTCATTAGGCACCAATGCATAATTCTCAAAACCATTAATCAAAGGAGCACCAGTAACAGCAACAAGCTTAATCCACACAACATTACTACTCAAATTTCTAACAGTATAATGCCAAGTAAAAGCCGAAAAACTTCCGACTTCTTTGTATATATCAACTCTTGTTACATTGTTTCCATTGATGAACACATCAAACACTCTTTCACCACCTCTTTTCACACTCGAATCAATCTCAGCAAAATGCATCCACACCATATAGTCCATCTTCGCGTCCACATTCAATACAAACTCCAACGTATCCTCCGACGTCACAGCCGTTTGATAAAGCTTCATCGGAAAATAGTTCGGTTCTCTATCAGTACCGTTCACGGCATTCTCCGTTGACAAAACTCGAACCGTTTCTTCCGGTCCAGTTCGGAATGACTCATCCGGTTGCCATGACCGGCCGAATTTGTCACTATCGTTGGTGAATCCCGGTCCCCAATGATCACCGGAGCCGCATGAAATTCTCCCGTAGTTAACCAGAATGAGGTTTTCTCCGGTGGAAGGAGAATCATAAGAAGCAGAATCAACCGGAACAAGCTCGATGGAAGAAACAATCGGAGCATCAGTAGCGAAACCGTAGAAGCAAAGATCGCCGGCGGAAGGAGTGGTGAGAAATGCAAAGAGATCAGAATAAGCACCGTCACGCGCCGTCGATTCCGGCCAAGGAGACCGCCAGTTGAAAATAATGGTGGCGGAGAGTGCAACATCGAATGAAGGAGGACGAGACTTATCGTCGTAGTTATCGTAGACAGTGAATGTACGGAGAAGGTAGCGAGAAGACGGAAGAGAAGGGAAAGAGTAACAGTTTTTTTTGCCGTTGGAAGAAGAAGGGAAGAAGCGGAGAGTTTTTTCCGATGGGAGGTTGAAACGGAGCGGTTCCGATACGACGGAGGTTGAGCCGCCGGAGTAGTAACGGTCGGAGAGCCATGTTGTGTTGAAGGAATCAGTTGAGTTAGTTGAAGTGCCGCAGTTAATATGGTAAGAGGATAAATTACCTGCAATGTATATTATTAAATGAAATAATTAGTAGTAATTGAAGATATTTTAGCGCGATTTTGTTAAATTCACTGTGATACTAAACATGTACTGTGTTGACGAGTAATTACCGTAGAGAAAAGGTGAGGGAGATGAGGTTGGAGTCGAGGTGGAGATGGTGGTTGTGGTGATGAATATGATGCATAATAAGAAGGTGAAGAAGAAATTTGGTAGAATTAGAATCATTGTGTTTGTGGTTGAAGAAAAAAGTGAGAATGAGGTTTTGGGACATAAAGGAGGGAAAAGTGTATGTTATGATGATGCGAGATTAGCGGGAGAATTGTGTTGAATTCATCTTCTTCTTTTTTGAAGTCAAGTCAAACAAATACTACTTTCTTTTTCTACAAAGAAAGAAACTATGTTTCTTTTCTCTTTACTCTTTCGTTAGTTTTTTGATCGAGATCAAGTTAGATTGAGATAAGAGCACTTTAAAAAACGAGACAACTGAATCGATTTCATTAATTAGAAACAACAACTTTACCAAATCGATCATTAAATAGTAATGGTAGCTTGTGAATGAATGAATGAATTTACTAAGTTTCTTTTCGGTTTTAAATTGCAGTTATTTTTCAACTGTCTATTAACTTGGCTTTGGTAAGGTTGATGCTGCATATTGTGCAAACTCTGTTTTAAACACACGACGGTATTTAATTCAACAATTGGCATTTATTAAAGTACCTTTTTTTGGACTGGATTTATTAAACTAGCTAAAAAAAATTAGTAAGAGTGTGATTTTTTATCAAATGAGTGATCTTACTTGCCATTGTGATAAAGACATTCTCTGAGTACAAAAGGGTCAAAAAGTAAGTATGCTCTCTTTGGATTATGCTTGACTTCTTTTGTTAATTTTAGTAATTAAATTATTAATTAGTCAATCTATCTAAAAAAGTTATTAATTAGAGCAGTAAGTTGTAGCAACTTCTAAACTACTACAATTGAATTGTTTTTTATTTTTGTTTTGAGTTGTGTTTTAGATTTGACTAAAACTCAATCCAGCAAACAAATATTCAATTCACCTCAAAGATAAAAATTGATATAATAATATTGTTCACCTCCATCGATGCTTATGGTGCATCCATCTACCGCGAAACAGTGACTCTTGGCACTATTTAGCTATAAGTGTTCGGTAGTGGAATCACCACTCTCACGAATAAGACACTACCATTTGTCCATATACACTCTTGAACTCTAATTCTCAAGGCGGACATACTCTTATATAATTTCATACACTCTTTTCTCAAGCAAATACTAATTTGAGCGGCGGAGTGGTAACCTTTTTTGCAAGTACTTCTCTTTCCGAGATCGGTACTAGAGTCTTACTACAACTCACAAATATCACTCTTTCCTATCGGAGATGTCCAATTCTGCCCGTTCAAAATAAATTGTATTTTATTTTAAAAAGTGAATTTGAATTGACCGCATACAATCATTATGTTTAAAACGTCAAATTTTATGGCAGGATTTTAGTTGTTTATAAATGTAAAATTTGAGTTTAATATCTAAATCGTCTTATCTTAATGAAATGATCCATGAATGACATAATGCAATCATATATTATGTGATTGCGCACAATTTTGATTCTCAAAATGTATTCCATCCGTTTCAAATTATAAGAGAAAAACTTATATTTTTTTGTCCCAAATTATAAGAGAAAAAATTATTTTCAAAGATGTTTTTTTCTTTATTCATGTAAAATTAAATGCAAATTACATTTAATTTTCTTCATCTCTCAGTTTTTCTCATGTTTTACTTTTTATTAATTAGTGTGATTTTTTTCTTTTATAATTTAAGACGGAGAGAGTATGATATCTAGTTTTTACGGATTTTATTTGTGCAAATAAAAAAAAAACATATACTTATACAAACACAAATTTTAACAAAATCAAATTTTATTAATTTAATTTAACTACAACTTGAACTAGAACATGATAACGAAAAAAAACATCAATGCCCTAACTAAGATATGAGTGACGTGTTAAAATTTCATATTAGAACACCATAAAATAAAGGGTTAAATATATTTTTAATCCCTATAAATATTTGACTCTTCTACTTTTAGTCCCTCTAAATTTTTTTCTCACTTTTTGGTCCTCCAAATATTTTCGATCATGATTTTTGGTCCCTGCTTTTCACTCAACTATGTGTACGATTCAAATTTTTTAACGAGTTTTTGTGATCATGTTTATAATATTATAAAAATTACTCAAACCAAAATTCATAATTTTTTAACAAATGATGAATTAACTATGAATTTTTAAGCGCAAACACTTCAAAAATTCATATTTAATTCATCACTAATTAAAAAAAATTAAATTTTGCAAATCAATTCAATTTATAATATACTAAATATTACTGCAATACATAATTCCAAATTTTAATTAGTATACATGAGTTGACTTAAAAGTATGGACCAAAATTCATGTTAGAGAATTTTGCAGGGACCAAAAAGTGGGAAAATTTTTTAGAGGGACTAAAAATAAAAGAGTCAGATGTTTATAGGGACTAAAAACATATTTAACCCTAAAATAAATTTATAAGTAGAGAGAATTCTCGAAGTAGGAGTAAAATAAAATTATTGCAAAAATTAAGAGAATTTTGAAGGGTTTTTGAAGATATAGATAATTCTCCAATTTCAAATTATAATATTTTTAATACTTAAAATATACTTATCATAAATATTTATTTATTATTATTTTAAAAAAATGTAGAAAGATCTCTCTTTGTTGTTTCTTCTCCTCCTTACCTCTCCTTCATCTGAATTCAGAAATAGTTGAGATATATATTTTTTATATAATATAAAGAGGATACACTCTTTTGGTATGACCTATTTTTATTTTTATTTTATTTTTAATTTCAAATTATTTTCATAACCGCTAAATTTAAATAAATCATCAATAAAAAAAATCAAATTTAAATAAAAAATCATAAAAAATATGTATCACATAAACGGGCATAGGTTTGGCCCGCAGTATAGTGATGATGGGGGAGTAGTTGCATTTGAAAATTGTTGTTATGTTAAAAACGTCGTGATTTATTTCGAATGACATGCTACCCACTACTTATGCTTGCCAACCCACCAACACGAAACACCTACTCTTTAACATATTTTCGTGTCCAAAAAACATAAACAGTTTAAGGAAAATGAGTGTGCATTCTTCTATAAAAATAAAATAAATGAGGGTGTTAGGCCGGACGTCCATGACTTGGGTTCGAACTCCGGTCACTTCACTTGTGTGTGTGACTTTATTGGTGGCTTTGTCATTTCGCCTATGTACCAAAAATAAATAAATGAGGGTGCATTCACAATTTTTTTTTTGACAGAGGGTGCATTCACGATATTTTATGGGTAACCAAAAAAAAAAATACACTATCAAAAAACTATATATTATACTGTTTGTAAATTTTTTTTTTTTGAAAGCTCGGTATCCGGCCTAATATACTGTTTGTAAAATTAAATTCAATAAATTTAACAAATGACTCTAAACTCAACTAAATTTTATGGGATTTCCTTAATTAAACAACTAATTAAAAAAATATGAATAATTATTTAATTGGGTTGTATTGGTCATTGGAGAATGATCTATGGATAGGTGAGATTGTTTTTTTGGTTCTTTTTATAAGTAAAAGATGAACTATAAATAATATAAGAGGTACTCAACATTTACGATTCGATATACATAATTTATCACAAAAGAAAAAAACAAGCTAAGACATTATTGCGCCACTCAGAATAAGACAATACTATTCTATCAAGTTATTCTCATATAAGATTGTTTTTTATAGGAACTCTTGATCCAATTTGATGAGCACCATTAAATCCATCGTTGCCAAGAGGGGGAATGCTTGATAACTCATCCATGTTTCATAATTTATATGGTTGATATCTCAACATTCTCTAAAAAAGTCAGAGATTAAATTTCCACACATGACTTTCAAGCTCTTCTAATTTCTAAAATCCATGTTCCATAACAATAGCATTACGAGTTTTGAATAGTTAAAGATGTAATTAGTTGTTGGCCTCTTTGTCTATCAAATTGGCCAACATAAAAAGAAAGATTGCGAGCTCAACTTCTCACATATTGTGTCTTTGATTTATTTTAAGTTTATATATTCCCTCCGTTCCTAATTATAAGACCATTTTTGACCACTGTACGTACGTCAATGCACAATTTTGATCGTTAATATCTTTAATTATCTAATAGTAAAAATTATAAAAATTTGATTTCTTGAAAATGTTCATCAAAACAAATTCTTATATGCTAATATTTACATCTGTATATTATTAGAAAAATACGATCAAAACATGATAGATGAATAGTAAAATTTAGTCAAAAAAGGTCTTATATTAAGGGACGGAGGGAGTATCTATTAAATTCTCTAAGAATAAAAATAATTCATTTTCATTTATTCTATTCAATTAGTTTTCATTTTCAAATAAATAAATAAATGTTGTGTGATAATCGGTTTATACGTTAAAAATACAATACGCACTACTGAAAATTAGAACGCACTCTAAAGATATTGAATAGAACCACACACAACAAAGTCGTTGTAGTATAGTGGTAAGTATTCCCGCCTGTCACGCGGGTGACCCGGGTTCGATCCCCGGCAACGGCGAAATTTTTATTTCAATGATTTTTTTCCTTTTTTTATTTGGGAAATAAACGCTGTTGCGGCTTTGGGTTCTTTCTTCTCCAACGATCAGGTTGAAACGATAATACTCTTCATGCGCACAATTTAATTTTACTCTTCAGGTTGATAATCTATTTTGTTTTTTGAATTTGTATTATTTTGATTAACTGAAACCTAACATAAGTGTTTATGTTTAAGCTATTTTTATGATAAAGTAGAGTCGAACTATTGTCATATAAATTACTTCCTAAAGAGCTTATGAAAATAAGGCGAAAAACTATCTCAAACAATCTCATAAGTACTTATGTCAAATAATAAGGCTTTGTTTAGATTTGAATTTTTTGAGCATATAATTTGTTATTTGTATAGTTGCAAACATAACATATCGTCAAATGGTGACTGTAGGACAATCTCATTCATCTAATTTTAATCTGAACCATAACATTTGAATCAAATTGTCTTGTCTAACAGATATGGTTAGGGGCTTAGGGTGACTAAGACAGTATTTGTGAAGAAATAATTACTCATGGTGAAAGAAATACTTTTTTAATTGCTAGTATAGAACAGTGATATGAACATTAGTGAAGACCTTGTTATGAACTAATGATGCATAAATCACTATAGGTATTTGTCAATGTCATCATATATGCTATAACAGCTTATATTTTTGCTATTTCACTTGATTTTGCTTAAAAATATCATATCCACAACAAGATTTCAATTTGCGAATAAGAAAATAGGTTCAAGTATGCGTGGTAATTCTCATGGAAACCATGTCTCTATTAGATACCTGACACAGCGTACAAATGTAATGTGTAGATAATTGACTACATGTGTGATCCTTCCTTTTCAGATATTAGGCACCTGCAGTGCAGAGCAATTTATCATGAGCATACAAACTCTATCTGCATTAGTTGTGCCAATTGTAAGTAGTAACTGTACTTTCCTCAGTCCTATGGCAGGTCCAACACTTCACTAGAATATAGATATTTAACTTCCTTTCTCATATAATCATGTTGTCTTTTGTTGTTGATTATGATAATAATCTCAAGATATGAAAATAGATGGTAGAACAACAAATTCAGTTGACAGAAAACCGATAAAAGAAACTCACATAAGAACATAAGCGATTGATCATAGAGTTTAACCAATTGTACGTATGTCTTCGACACATAGCGGCTGCTGTGATTTTCATTTGTTCAAAATTCTAGTCACATATTACAACTTGAGATTATATATTACGGTTAATTAAGTTGACAATACAGAAACTCTTCTGTACAAAATCCAATGATTTTGGATATGACTCACAGTTTACTGATAAGTGGCCAAGTTGTTTGATCGGGGCGAGAATGTTGTACCCTACAAACCCTAAACTTGAATAATAGAAAAATGTATTGCAGTCGCTGTTGGAGATATAGATAGAATTAGCCTAACTCCGCGATCAAGTCCTGTGTATTCTTTGTTACTGTTTTTCGTATTTGTTCATTTTTGAACTGGAATTCCTGATTCTAACAAATGACCTCCTCAACAACTTTTTTCTTTGTTTTCACCACAAGTATCCGATCCACTGGGACAACAGCTTTGAAACAGCCTTTTCGTGAACACTGAACAAATCGATCCTCAGAGGAAATGAAGATTGTAAATGATTACAATAAATGTAATAATTTTGTCTGTATTAAAATTAAATTACCTTGATAATAGAGAATACTGTTTTTTTGGGTGGAAAAAAATAGAGAATACTGTTTTATGTGAAAAGAAAAAGGCTTGAGTATGATAGAGATGTAACTGGAATCTTTTGACCACACGTGTAAATCTTCTTTATGTTAGATATGTTCTGAGAAGGTGTTGAATGATCATAATCTTGACAATAACATGACATTACCTTAATATGACACTTTTTTGTTTAATATTTCTTCTTGACAGCTGTGAATGTGATCCCATTAGAACTAAAATTTGCACTTAGACTCTATAGAGCTTGAAAAGACATTGTAACTTCTAACATCAATTTTTATATTTCATTTGATTGAGTGGTAACTACTAAATGGATTTTTCAAAGAATGATGACCACTTTACTTGAAACATAAGATCCTACTCCGGATCTGCATAAGTTTTTTGAGTAATTTCATGATCATGACTGAAGAATAGAGACAAACTCTTAGTGGCCAAGTGTTATTATTAGTCTTTGATTACATAATCTACATTTTTCTGAATGGTTACTCATACTTATCACTAAATGTGAGGCAATAATTATTTCATAAATGACCAACATAAAATTGCTGTCAGTTGTCACTGCCATTCTTATCTATGTAATGTACCTATATAGAAAGTCTTCAATTACTTCTTTTTTCTCTTTAAATTTTGCAATTCATGATTATTATCATTATTTTTTTGTTCATAGGGGAAGGGGGTCCTAATAGTCCAAAGTTCGGTTGCGAGGTAAGTAAAGTCTGACACTTTGACCAACGATTGTTCGACTCAATAAGTGTACCGGGGTTCTTCAAACTAGTAACTAGTAAATTAAGATCACATAAGAATCCACATGAATTAGCTGTGGTTTGAATTCCAAAGTTGAATATGAATTGTTATCTAGCAGCTGTGGGGACCTTAAGCAATTGATAACAACAGTAACTAGAGCTGTCAATGCTTCATAACCAGCTATGATGAGTCATGCTGTCTAAGTAGTAGTAAATTATCAGCTATCATAAACATTATTATGAAGTGCTAGTACTGTATTCGTACATAAGGGAAACTGTATACCTTACTTAACTAGCAAGCTACAGTGTGTAATGTGCACTGTAGCACTCAATAGAGGAAACTTCCTGTCAATAAAATTACATTCATATTTGTTATTTGTTGGTGCCAAAACTGCCTTAACCAAATCAACAGATGCCACATATTGGAAATTATTTATCTTTAAACTAAAATCTTTCACAAAAGCTTGTTATTTGAATATTTCTATTTCTGTAGTTCTACATATGAGCATTATTTAGAATGAGTAAAGGAATATTTTCTGAGTTAATTCCCTAAGAAACAAGTATCAAGAAGATGAATGGAAATATGACTGTGGCTCAAAGGCCGCATTGACATATAACCCATGTTTTAAAAATTAGATGAAATGTCCATGTGATCTTAACTTAGTTGGTAAAGACATTGCACGTAATATGCAGAGACCGCGGTTCAAAATCTGAACTTATTCACCTTTAAGGAGTGAAATTTTAGTCACTAAGCTACCTGATCAAAAAACAAACCATATGAAATGAGCTGGTTTAGACGGTTGAACTAAGAATCAGTTTGTTTATCAATGGTTCAATCCTGTTTGAATTGTAGCTTGATTGAGCAAGGGTTTAACTATGAACTGTTTAACCCTGGTTCAGTCATGACTGAAATGATTTGATTGAACCAATTGAATTATACTTTGAAAATCTCGTAGGTTCTACACCGGTTCAGTTTTTAAAACATTACTTATATTTACCAAAAAAATTCAAAATTGAAAACCAGTTGAGATACTCATTCACACTCCCTTTTCAACACTTATGTTCTTAGTTGAAATTTAGATTATATCTTACCGTTTTAATAAGGCATGCTAGAAAAATCAATGCAACATTTAACTTAAGGGAGGGTCAAAAAGAGTGATTGTCATAGTGTATTAGTAGCAACTAATTGGAGGATTAATAGTATTTTATAAGTTGATTATACCGCAGGCAATGGTGTTGTGAATCACCATGAAAACTTCACGTGCAACCCTGACTTCCTTGTTTACTACAACCGACCAATTTTTTATGAATTTCAAAATATACTAGTACACTACACCAACGTTGGACCACTTTGATTACAGAGCATTTCAGACATTAATGTTACCATCTCTTGTCTCTAATGTTTTTACTTATTTATTTCCCACAGTTTCATTTTGTCTCACACTTTCAATATAAACAAGTGCACCGATAGCTCAAAATTCAAATGCACAAGTTTAGTAAAAGTGATTCTCCCTTGAATTTTACTACTAATGTTTTGTTGAGACAATTGCTTAAGTTCACTACATGTCAGAGTAATAAAAGACAGAAAATGTTACATGCTTAACTCTAAAAAGAATGAACTAAGAAATTACTGTCATGTTACTCAAACTTTGCTAAAATTAAAGAGACTTTTTTTTTGTACATAGAAATCTTACATTAAACAAATGAAATTTGCAAAATGGCATGAAGAGCAATTTTGTGTCAAGTGAAAAAGATTGGAAGAAAAAATCGTAGACAAAGACAAACAGTTACTTAGCACGAAGACCCTGTTTGGATCAACTGATTTAAGTTTATCTATTGATATTTTGTGAGACTGTTTGAGAGAATTTATGAAACAGTTTACGAAATTGTTCATTAGTTGTTTTTTTCTTCTTTTCATAAGTACTCTTTCTAAGATAGCTTACCGCATATACGAAACAATTTAAAATTGTTTTATCTTTTTGTTATAGAAATATCTTATACTTAACGCATTTACCATAATAATCGCTTGTAATATAATTTGTAAATTAGTTGATTATCCAAACATGACCTTAGTTCTTTATTAATATTGCATTAAGACTATAGACAAGAAAGAATTAAAAAACAATAAGATTGTCATTAGAACAAGCCGTTGGAAGAAAAGGTTGCATGAGATAAAACAAGTGGATGATCAACCCGTGCAATTCATATGATTAATTAATTAATCACTTAACTAGTTAACTGTGTTTTTATCACTTTTCTATTTTTTTATATAAAATCTCGTGTCCCTTCATATGGAATCTCAAGTCAAAAGCTTGAAACTTACGTCCTTGTCTACTTTTCTTAGCTTTCTATGATCTTACAAAGAAATTAAAATAAAAAACTCTCACTTTTGATTCATTACATTAACCATATAGTACTATGCTTTAGGCTGATGTAAAAGCCACTTTAGGAACAAGAGATTCTAATTTCTAACTATAGTATTTATTTGAATTTTCTATATTTTTTGTTATATACTATTTTTGGATATAACAAAAGACAATGTGAAGGGGCAGAAAATTATGGCCTATATGATAGAAATAATGTATGTGTGTGAGAATCTTGTGATTCAAAGTCATAGCTCATGCACAAATATACTGCTTCCATATTCTTGCAGTCTGCTCCAAAGGCCAAAGCTGTCAGAATCTTGTAACATACTTTGATATTTGATATTCGGTTTGTTTTGGATATCCATTATGCAGCTTTTGCCTTGAGAGGGTTTGAATTAATCTCAACAAAATCTTACAGCTAATAATTCCAAAAGGACCCCAAATAATTCAAATAGTGTATGTTTTTTAAAATCAAAGAAGATAGGACATACATTTGATGAGATTTTTGAAAAATATAAGTGGTGATATTTAGCTTTAGGCACCTCAAGTTAATGAAGTTTGTGTTTACTTCTTGATGGGTATTGTTGACCACAGTCACAAGAAAATTGGACCGTTAGATGAAGATCAGACATTTCGCATTTTGACTTAGTACTTTGGATTCAAATTATTGAAATTTAAATGTGAATAGTTCGATTTTGTGCTAAGAGTCTACATTGTTGTGTGACCGTATTAAATGAGTGATTTATGAACTTTGTACCGTTGAATAAGTACAATTTTCACAGATATGAATCATCTGCTAGATATAAATTATCTGCTGTAATTGTTTCACGCAGTTACGTTACATGCAGTGGATGATCTCAACTACATACAAAAAATTAAACAATTTTGATTTATTTAATCAACTTGATTAGTTTTATTTTGAATTTGATTTTGATCATTCATTTTTTATTGGACAGTAAAAAACAATC
The DNA here is from genome assembly GCA_951804385.1 of Trifolium dubium. Lineage (NCBI taxonomy): Eukaryota > Viridiplantae > Streptophyta > Magnoliopsida > Fabales > Fabaceae > Trifolium > Trifolium dubium. Next base: position 29,496,754 of record OX638074.1, read on the forward strand.
ACTGCATTATAGTAACTATGTCAAATTTGCTTTTGCTTCCCATTTTTACAATGGAATGTAAACCTTGATGTCGATAACTGTAACTGAAACCTAATTATGTGTACCTTTTTCTATAGAGTCAAGGTAATAATAATAAGTTAAGAGTCCATTATGAGCTAATCCCATTCAAATGGCTGTTTGTAATGAAATCTTGTGTAAGATTCAACAAAACCAAGCCCCTATCCATAGTCTTGTCCCTGATTATGTGGATCCAACGAAATATAGAGAGAAACAACAAAATAAGAAGCATTATATAGCAAAAAGAGAAAAGACTTTTGTCCTCATATGACAACTTTTTTTTTTTAGATAAATTAAGAGCGTCTAAGTATCAAGTAATGAATAGACATACCAACTAAATTGGCACCTCATATGACAACTAGAACCTCACCTATCATGCACAAATTAAGGGCATCTTATGAACTACTATAACAAGCAAAATAAAACAGATAAATATTCTCGTAAGTTTAATTCAGTTGATAAAAATTTTATAGTAGAAATTGAGGTTTGTATGTCCAAAAATAGAGAGACAAACATTTTACAAAATACTATCCTTAATATATTTTCTGAGAATAATTTTATGAATTAAATTGACTAAAAACATATATTCAAAGACTAAATTAAAATTATGAATTAAATTGACTAAAAACATATATTCAAAGACTAAATTACTTAGAAAATATACAATTCAAGACCAAAATGAATGTTTATTCAAATAAAATGCTACCACTACATAGTAGAATTGAAATGGAAGACCCATTATTAAGATGGTGGGTGGTGCCTAGGCATAGGATTAGGATTAGGATACATAGAGTGTGACATAGCACAATGTAAGAAAGAGAGACATTGTTGAATTGGTTGGGTTTGTTTTTTTGATGTATCCCCTTTTATTTGGGTATGGTATGGATTCCAAATTGGTAAGGTGGGGTCCAATTGATGTTTGTCTGGTGGTTTTGGAGGCATTGCACACTCTTTCATGCCCCATCGGTACCTCTTTACTAAGACCAACGTGGGTTAGGACCACTATCTCAAGTTCTATAAGAACCCTTCACACACCACAATTCTAAAAACCAAGTCATTCATTCACTTAACACATAAACTCAACTACTAAAGAAAAATAATCAACCCCTTTTCATTCTCTAAGAGTTTGAACACTATTTGACTCAAAAAAATGAAGATGGGTACTATTGGAAGCTCAAAAAGATCAAGGCTATCATCATCATCAAGTAGAGGACTTGGAGGTGTCCTTAAGGAACAAAGGGCTAGGCTATACATAATAAGAAGGTGTGTGGTCATGCTTCTATGTTGGCATGAGTAGTTACGTCAAAATTACGGTGAATCAGAAGTTACACATTGAAGCTTCTAAAATTCAAATTCATGACATGAGAGCTCTGAACTCACGGTAGCGATTTTCCACGACTAAATACATGCTAAGTAGTTAGTTAAGTTGAGGTCTTTAGGACTTAGAAGTTAAAACTTGGTTCCATGAGAATAGAAACAAGATTTGGTTCTTTCTCTTTTTTGTTTTTGTTTTAGGCTTCTTCCTTTGATTCATGGTGGGGTGTAAATAGCTAACGGCTTGGATATTATGGGAGAGTATAACAAATTTTTTTCATGGCTTCCTAGTTAGACTTTATGTAAATCGGAATATCAATGAATTATATTAATGATTAACAACTTCAATTTTATCTCAAAGTCTATTTTGTTCTTGATATATTATTTTCTTCATTCAATTAAGTCTCCTTTAATTTCATTTTGTTCTTTGCTTAATCTTCTTGAATCTTGATTGGTGCTTTTGCATGTTGAGAAACATTGAAAGAATCTTCTAACTTGGTGGGTTTTCTTTGATTTTGTGAACATTCAACACAAAGAAAGAAAAGCACCAATTTAGATTTTACATATTTGAGTGTTTTTTTTTTATGTAACGTGAAGTATTCAACCATTTTGCAATGATTTTAGTATATTTATTCTCTTAACCATATTTTTTCATTCACAAATCTCAAATTATTCAACCTACTTAAGAGATTCGAGTCCGGTTTGATTGAGATTAACTAGTAAAATTTTATATTTTTGCACAAAGGCAAAATACTAATCCTTTAAAATTAGTCAAACTAACTCACAAATAAGTTTGTGTTTGTCCTTAATTAACAGATTCCTTAATAATAGTAGGCACAACACAACATTATACTTTCACACAATAATATTAAATTATGTGCAAAAAGCATTAAGAAAAAAAAATGTGTTTAAGACTTTAAGAATAACTGATAAAACTGAAAAAAGAAGATTTAAATATAATAATATGAAAAATAATATAGTATATGAAGATTTTTTTTGAAACACTGTATAAGAAGATTAAGTTAATTATAATTTACAAGTGATATGAATAATTAGACACACGATGTAGGACCTTTAATCATTTGAAGTGAAGATTTTATGACCCTAGAATTGGGACTGCCAGATCAGCAGTAACATTTTGTATGGTTATGGAATAAAACCTTTTCACCTTTTTTTACCCAAAAGGGCAGTATCTATAAAGAGATTTGGGTTACACTATTAGTGCGTTTATGCAGTAATTTTTGTTGACTATTCAGATATAAATAAATAATTGAGATTTTATTTAGTGAGTTTAGTTCGGTTGATAGAAATATCATATTTTATGTATAGAACTTTAATATGTACTTGGAGCTTCTTAAAATTTGTGATAAAATTTCTTTTATTAAAAACTACTAAAAACTAATTTTAGATAGTACTATGAATTTTTGTAGACTAGTTTAATTTATGGAAATTGATCAAATGTATTGTTATGATAATTTGTTAAAAGGAATACAAAATGTATGAAAATTGAAACTTAAATATAATATTTAGAGATCTAAACTCATATATTGCTCAGGGTTGTATATCTATATATTCATCTTAAAATATGTAGATAGATACTGTTGTTAGGAAACATGAATTATGCTCTCAACTTAATAATAATAACTAGGACAAATTAAAGACCTCTATAGTTGGTGCACAACGACACTAGGGCAAGGTTGAGATTGATGTTGTTGTTTTCAAATATTGATGAAAATGGGTGTGTGATTGAAATGGATCCTCTTGTCTTCAACCTAACAACATCAATTGGTTAAAGTCTTATAATAGGAAATTAGAAATATTATTTAATTCTGTACCAAAAAAAAAAAAAGAAATATTATTTAATTTTCATTCAAGTTTTAAATCAAGTTATTAAAAGAAATAAGTGTTTGGAACAGTAGATACCGCACTTTAAGCTCCATATTAAAAACAAAAATGTGAGTTAATAGTCAAATCTGTCTGTGTGTGGGGGCCTTGCTGAATTATTGGTACCTAGCTAGCCCACTTTCACGTGTGCCACGTATCCATTTCAACTGGGCCACATTGTTTTCACCAATCTTTTCACCACTAAGTAATTTTCCCTCAAATTCAAAAAAATAATAATAATACTCCCTCAAATTTATGCGAGTTATCTCATTCTTAAAAGTGCCTTCAATCTAGCGAGAGAAATTTATGACCAAAAAATTTTGTTTTAAAATCAGTGTTTTTTTTAATTTTTAATGCAATTTTTTTTAATTTTATCTCTCATTATTATTTTATACATTATTCTTGATGAAACAAATAAAAAAAGTAAGGTTAATTTGATAAAAATATTATTATTTTTGATATAATGATTGTATTTTTTAATATGTCTGCAAATGAATAAAATGACATTCATTTTAAAACGTAAGAAGTACTAATAAATAAATTAAACTTCTGACACTCTATTTTTTATATCACCATTCTTTCTTGTCATTAGCCTACTTAACAAAATAAATAAATTACTACTATATAAGATCTTGTTTGATCACTGCACGTATGCCAATGCACAATTTTGACCACCAATATCTTTAATTATCTAGCATTAAAGATTAAAAAAATTGATATTTTGAAAATATTCATCAAAACAAATCAAATAATATCATATATGATAATATTTACATTTATATATTATTAGAAAAATACGATCAAAACATAATAGATGAATAATACAATTTGATTAAACAAATCTTATATTTAAAGACGGATGCAATACTTGATAGAAAGAACCGATCTATAAAAACATAAATCTTTTTAATGTGAATATTGTTAGAATATTAGATATAAATAATAATAATAATAATAATAATAATAATAATAATAATATATATGCGTTTTAAAAATACACGTTAGCATAACCTTATTACATATCTAAAAGAATGGTGAACCAACCATGCAAATATCCAATCAACAAAAATTTCAAATCCCAACACAAAAGAAATAGCAATTCTCAAATTTATGGACCATGCAATGGCAATGCTTATTGAATGAAACCAATCACACATTCTCAAATATTTGAGAGCTCAAGAGCAGAATAGTGACAACTGACAAGTAATTTAAAGAGAATCGAACTAATTTTTAGATATCGTATTAACAACAAAGATTTTTGACACCCATATATATATATATATATATATATATATATATATTTTGTACATCGAAAATATAAATTGTTTCTGTAAGAGATCGAACTCTGAACCTCCACCTATCTAACCTATATGTTTCTCATCTCTTATCACTTGAGCTATCCTACGAAGACTTGACACATATATATTAACAACAAAGATAAGTAAATAAGTGAAGAATAAAAGAAGGTTAGAGTTTTAACATTATTATCCAAAACATAACTTATCAAAATAATGGTTACAAAAGAACTATGAAGCCCCGATACTCCAAAATTGATCAAGTATCGTGTCAGATACCGTATTTGATACCGATACGCGTCAGATACTTCCCGATACTTCATTATACGTATCGGGGAAGTATCCAATGATTAAATTTTATTTTTTAAATAAAAAAAATCAACACTTCAGTGATACTTGTCAGATACTTTTCGATACGTATCAGAGAAATATTCAGTGTTTATATTTTATCCATTCTTTAAAAGGAATAAAATGAATCCAAGATGGCTAATGATTTGGTTAATGTGCATACAAATTTTCAACTTTTGTCAAAGAAACATGAAGAATATATGAAAGGAGCGACAAAATTATAGGACATTAGTAGAGATGTACATGACTCGCATTTTAGATAATATTTAAGATATATAATTTACCTTTTTTGATAATTTTAATAATGTGAATGTTTCTTTATTATATATTTTAGTTATGTTTATATTTTGCATTTATATATTTAATTTTTTATTGAAGTATCCTAGCCGTATCGTATCTTAAATTTTTAAATTTTCTCGTATCGCCGTATCCGTATCGTATCGTATCTGTGTCGTATCTCGTATCTAGGCTTCATAGCAAAAGAAAATATATATAGAAAATCCTAAAAGAACTAGACAACTAACTTATAAATATAAATAAAAGTTCAATATCTTAAGTTCAATACTCTATAGACAATTAACATAGCCATTGACTTTGTATAATACTCTCAACTTGATCTATTAATTAGAATATAAATATTTCAATTTGATCATATCTATTCTATAAAATGTTTTCAAATCCATCATTCTAGAAATGTTATTACTAATCAAACACCATTAAACAGTCTTGCTAACGAGTGCTCTCAGGACACTCTTTAAGTATTTTATATAAAAAAAAACTTAATCATAAAAATAAATAGCACAAGCTTTAATGTGTTAACTTTACAGATTCTTATAAAAACTTTCTATTTAGAATGCTTAAAAAGTGCTCGAAGAGCACTGTTTAGCATTTGCCTAAAGTAGATACTAACAGCACTATTATTTGTCTAACCCTTGTGGCTTGTGCACATTTTCTTTTCCTTGCCAATACATTTTTTTCCTATGACCACTGTGCTTTATGAAGAAAACAAATTCATTATGGTATTTAAACTTCACTTTGAATATTTTCAATGATTGCTAGGTAGTGAATAGAACTTTAAAAAAGATTTTTATTTTTCTACTTGTAAATTAGAACTTTAAAAGGCTATTTTTGATAAAGTTTATGAATACTATCATCAATTAATATAAAAAATAAAAAAACTAGGATAATATAATGAAACTAATAATAAAGCATGTGAAATTAAGATATTGGGATTAAAACTTTAAATGATTAATGAATTTCACCAAAAAAATAAAATTTTGAGAAAATCTTGATTCAATCTTGAATTAAACAATTCATAGTCATATATACTTAACTAATTTCAAAGCCAAACTCTAAACTATTGACACCTCTATGAATTGAATTAAAGGATTATAAACAAAAAAACAAAATAAAGTGAGTAAAGAGTGAATAATATTGTACGTTGTGTTACTAGTAGAGAAGGACACATGATGAGGAGGAGAGTTGGTTGGTTTGGTTTGGTCAAATGGCAGGCCTATGGTACCCACGTGCGCCTCCCTTATCCTAAACCCCACCACGTGTACTTTTGATTCTTTTTTAGTCACAGCAGCATGTCCCTTCTTGTCTTCTTTGTGGGTGGGTGGTCCATTTCTATTTTTGAATACATCGCCTCATCTCATTTTACATCCTCATCTCATCTCAATCCCTTCTCTCTTCCACCTCTTTCCTTTAATAATATCATATCATAAGCATAATTCATATATAAGTGATTCCTGATTAGATGTTGCATATTACTCATATGTAGTATATAATTCAGTTTTGTTGTTCTTATAAATATGTCATCAATTTAGTTGAGAGAAACTCACTCTCATGACCCAATAGTAGTATTATAACTTCTGTAACTTGATTTGATGGGGGAGAGGAAGAAATTTTTAGTGTTGGATCACATACGCATACGCAGAGAGTCTTGCACTTGAAAAGAGATACATTGTGATATTTAACTGATAGTTAAAGTTTCACATTAGATAAAAAAGTTGAGATTAAACAATATACAAGTGAGAGATCGAATCATAAACCTAATATATATATTCTCTCTGGTTCTTTATATAAAAACATTTTGACTTTTTAGATTTATTGTAAAATAAATATATTTAGACAATAATATTGTCTACATACATTCATTTTACAATGTATCTAAAAAGCAAAATGTTTCTTATATATATAGAATCGGAGGGAGTATTAAAGTTTTGGGTGCATATAATGTTTAACTCATTTGTATAGTTGCTTTTAGTCTAATGTGTTCTTTCAATCTAGTGAGACTCCATTAGAGATTTCTAGTGTTAGATCACATATGCATAGAGTAATATGTGGTGTCAAATAGATAAAAATAATTTAATTGCAATATGTATCATTAAGCTGATCAATTAGTTAAAAATATTTTTATAAATACAGTGTGTCACTACGTGAGATTTATACAATTAAACTTAATAAAAACATTGTGTCAATAATACAAAGACATTACACTTGCATGGAAGGACAGCAGTACTAATCCAATACATCAAGTACAATGCTATTTTAATTTTTTGCTTTTGTGGTATGTTTTTGAGGGAAGGGATTATCTCCTGTGTGATTTTCACGAAAGGGAATAATGTGTAAAAACATTAATTATTATGGTCACTTTACAAAAAAAATGAAGCTGAGAATTAACTGGATCCACATTAATTACAAAGGAGAGATCCTCTCCCATGTTTTTGTTTAGGCTATGTTAAATTAATTAGCAAGTACACACTATGTTTGCTTGTTTTTTGATCTATTTTTACTCTCTCTAATCGAATGATCAATGACTTTTTATGTTTTCAATATATGATTCCATTTATTGAATTTTTCATAACATATATAATTTTTAATATTACCTTAAACCACAATTGAAGAAAAAAAATTTCAATGAAAAAAATTATTATGTATGTCTATTTTTTAATTATAAAAAAAGAAGAATACATTTAGGTATTTATAACAAGGATAACTAATCTAACTAACTCTATTATAAAATCATATTAACAAACTCCTAACTAACGTTTGATCAAAAAACTCGTAATATCTAATGAGAAATTAGGTCGGTTGTTGTTAAACAAGACACAAACAATTTTGCAGTGAGTTGGTTGTTTAAACACCTAACAGAATGACATTCCCTGCTACTATATATTTCCTTACACATACACTAATTAAGAATAATTATTCTGATGATGAACATGATTAATAATAATGATAATTAAAGGAATGGTGTTATAATCTTTGGATAGTATTTGCTATTGATTCTCTCTTTAAGAGTTTAAGTTGATAAAATACTGCTGCGGATATTTTCATTCAGCCATTTGAGTTTGAGATCAAATCAATGCACACCACAACCAAACTTTACTAAATGCTTCACATTATAATTTATGCATTTACTACATTCAAGGATCGGCCAATAATTCACTACCAACAAAAGATCATGGATTATCAAATGTTAGTTGGTCTTGATATTGGATTTAGTAGGATAGATCACGGTTCGATCATCACAGTTGTGTTTAAGAGAAATTTGAATTACTTAATGACAAAACTGAACTCAAACCAAATTAATCAGTAGAGTGGACCGAATACTGATGGTAAAAAAAAAGAAGACTACATGTCTCACAAAATAGATCGTAAGTTAAGTTTGTGAATGTGTCACATATTCTTATATATTCAACATTTAACTGAATAATTAATATTCAATATTAGAATAACTAATCTTAAATCCAACAATAATGAACCAAATTAAAATTAAGATATTTGACTCAAAGGATTAATGAATTTCACTAAATGATAAATTTTTAAGAAAACTCAGATTCGATTTATGTGTGAAACAATTTTTTTCTCACACTTTACTTATCTTGCGGCCTAACTTTAGATTTCTAAGACCTCTTTCCTAAAAATCAGAGAGTTATAAACTAAAAAAATAATAATAAACCAAGTTATTTGGCCGTGTGTGTCGAATGAGAGATTCCTAGAAAGTACTAAACTCAAACAAGTTATGAGCTGTAGAACTAAGAGAAGAAAAATGATTTTGCACCATAAATTTAAAAGCAAGTCCTATGATTGCATTGACTTAATTCTTCCACAAGGAACAAGCCAAATGAGTAGAACCAAGTCAAGTTATGTATTTCATCACTGTGAGTCAGAGCCAGATTACATAAGTTGTTTAGGTCCCTGTTTGTCTAATGCAGAACAGCAATGCCAGCATCAATCTTTGGCCCAAAAGTTACATACTTTTGAACTGGGCCATTTTATGTTGCCACATTAAGCATTCAACTAGAATATGAGAGATCATGAGACATAATTTATTTTGATTTAGATTGTCTCATCATAGATGACCCACAATTTTCTTGCACATGAGAAAGTGTATGCCCCCCTTCTACACTGACATTTTCTTAACTACTCCGGTCATAAATATAAGAAAATGTTTGGTCAACAAAAAATTATATATCTCTGTTCAAAATTTGAATTAGATATATCAACTTTTATTGATTCAATTTTCATTTTATACTTAAGATCAATAGTAATAGTAGTAAAATAGAATTCAGGCAATAAAAGAAATAAATTGTTTGAGTTTTATTTAGTAGCATGGTTTAATCTACACATTACTCTTGTAATTACCCAATCTTTCACATGTCACTAGTTAACCAAGCTAAGATTATTATTTGTTTAACCCTTTTGCTTATAGCGAAAATAGACCCCAGTAACCTAAACTTCATCCGAGAGATAAGAATAATCCGATCAAATTTTGTTTCGGTCAGTAATCAAACTTCGATGCTCCCAATCAATCCGATCTTAACCGAAACTCATTAACAACTTAGCATAAGTCAAAAGTTAAGAGCAAAGCCAACATAAGTTTTGTGGTAATTTTGTCACTTTATAACAAGTCTTTGGCTTGTTAATAGTTTCTCTTGATATTTATCAAGAATGATTGAAAAGGATTGGCTATGCATTTGTAGGGGACCCTTCACTCCCAATAAGTAGGGAGTAACATTATCATGCTTTTCTTGAAATTGAAAGCAAGTTTTTTGGGTCAGTCAATTAGTTGTCTCTTGCCAAGACAAGTTTCAATTTCATGACCTGCAGCAAGGCTGGAACACTCTTAACATTCATGCATCTATCAACAACATAATATCACATGATTTTAACAAACTCTAAGGTAGACATTACATTTGTCTATGGGACCAATAAAACTCTTTCAAAACATAGTAACATACACAATGTATCTGTTGAGGTGTTGAGAAATTTTCAAACATATGAAGAATCATTGAACAAAGAAAAACATCGCATGCTATAAGAAGAGAGAAGGCCCAATATATGATTAAAAATATTGGTTACATCACATGCTTTTTTTTTATACACCCTCCTCTACCAAAAACAAAGAAAAACATACAATAAGAAAATAATAGTGGGAAATGATAATTGGAAAGAACTTTTAAATTTTGAAAAGTTAAAAATAATTTACCTGAGGAATATGAGATTCTTCTTCATTACAAGTGATTTCTGGAGTAACAGTATTAGGAGTGATTGAATCAACATTTGCAACAGTTGCTTCAGTGGCTCCAGAAGCACCTTGATGACCTTTGTTACCTAGTACTTTGACTTGTTGCTGGTATACAAGACAAACAAATGAACAAAACTATCACCATAGGTTATATTCATATTTCTATAAAACTACCATCAAAATTAATCTCACAATTTTATTTGAATTACTACCATTTGAAACTGCTCTTATAGATTAAGCATTAAGAATTAGAACCTTGGTCCTAACTCTTAAGCTAAGGTATTCCATGTGTGTCCCTCACATTTTGTAACGAGTTCTTGCAAATATATTTAGAATATTATAGTATTTTTTCTACAAAAATATTTTGTTAATCTAAACATGTCTGCAAAAACTCGTTAAATATTATCATAATAAAATTCATATTTAATTTGTAAATTAAGTATGAATTTTTAAGCGTCAAAAATTTAAAAATTTATATTTAGTTCACTCTATATTAAAAAATTTAAAATTTTACAAGAGAAATAAAATACTAAACAATACTGCAAAAATTAATTTATAATTTCAAAGAACACATACGAGTTGACTTAAAATTAAACACAAAAAATGATAAGCGAAAACATATGATGAAATCGTTGTTTGAATAAATTTAGAAAGACTAAAAATGAAATATATCATATGTATAACGACTAGAAGCTTATATATAACCATAAAAAAACCACGGATGAATATCTTCTGTTAGATTAACACCAATTAACATTTTGAGTTTAACATCTTAACAAAACACATTTCAAAGATTCAATCTACATTAAATGCTTAAAAGAATTTTGGAGTGAGGAAAAGGCGCAACATATTGCATACATATGATTAAATAGATTGGTTACATCACATGTTTATTATTTGATACACCCTCTTCCATAAACAAATAAAAACATACAATAAGAAAAAATACTAGTGGCAAATTATAATTGGAAAGAAGATTTTAAATTGGAAAAGATAAAAAGCTAAAAGTTTTACCTGAGGAATATGATGAGTTTCTTCTTCTTGGTTCATATATGAGCTTTGTGTTTCATTACAAGTGATTTCAGGAGTAACAGGATTAGGAGTGATTGGAACAAGTTTTGCAATAGTTGCTTCAGTGGTTTCAGAAACATCTTGTTTACCTTTTTTACCTAGTACTCTCACTTTGACTTGTTGCTGGTAAAACACTTTTGATAGAACAAATTCTCCCTCCTTTTCATGGTCTTCTTTTCCCATATGATATTGATGCATAACCCAATTAGTTTTGTTGAATTTTTTGTTCAACTTTGCCTTATAGAGAACCATAACTTTTTTCCATCCTTGTTGAACTCCGTCCACGAGGATCGGTCTAGTGAGTCCGGTTTTGTGCCAATGATGTTCACCGGAATCTTGAACGGTTTCGTGCCAATGATGATCACCGGAATCTTGACCATCAACTCTTCTACGCTTTCGACGGCCAACACTAAAAGCTTTTGTTGCTCTATAGAAAAAGTATGAAGCCCTTCCATCTAGTGAAACACCTACATTTACATTTTTTTGATCATATAGGTTATTATGTTGATCAAAATAATAATAAAGCATTCAAATTTGTAAAGAACTTAGATTAGTTATCCACCTGGTAAATGCCAAGGATGAGTATAACAAATACCAGCATCATCTTCTATTGTAGTGATAAATTCGTCGATGAAAGGATGGGATTCGGAATCTCCTGCAAGGACTTTCGCCATCAAGTGCAACATTATCTCTTGATCCGATGGATCAAATTTAACACCTCTTGGAAATCCAGGCCATTCTTTTACCTAACAACAGAAAGTTTTCAAATATCATCAGAACATAAGTGTGAGACTTTACGACTTAAAAAACGACGAAAACATAAGTAATTTCGTTATTTGCACACAGAATATATGGATTGCCTACTGCAATTCTGATTACCATTTGTGTATTACATCAACTAACAATGAATTCCTTTCTCATTAGATAGGGTTGGCTACATGAATAATTGATGCTATAACGTCGTGTCATGTATTTGATTCAAAGATGAATCAATTACCTCTAAATCATTCTTTATGATTTGGCCAATACTTTTTCTGTGTCACCCTCTAACTATAAGTGATATATGTTTGAGAGAGTGAAACTCTATTAGGGCTTAGGTATGTGACTTGAGTCACAAGACTCTAATTCTAGCTTAACTAGTTGCTATCAATAACACTGTCACAATTGTTTGTGCAATCTCTTGAATCTAACATTTGGTCTAAAACTAGACATGAATGAGGTTGAGGTTGAACATTTTCCATGAAATAAACCTTACACACACAAATGCAATACCCTATCAACAGGAAAAATGTTCTGTTCTAGTTCTAGTTAAATTCGATTAAAAACAAAACGCGTGAAGTTGAAAAGATATACTTACATGACTGTTGTCAATAACATGTTCACAATTTGGGCAAGTTCTTGTAGGATTGCTTTCCAATTTAACTTCATTGGTTGCTGCAGATGCACACTTAATTTCGGTTGCAATTGAAGTTTTGTCCATCAACCATGATACTCTGGATATATAAGAAAAGATATTCATCACTATACAACATAAACTTGACAATATGAGTCCCATTATTACAATGTTAGCGCAATTCAGCTCAAATAAAATGGTTCAAATGGTAAAATAAATTCAAAGAGGGAAAAAGTTGTAGTACTCTAATTGGAAAAAAAGATAACCAAGGGAACTAAGGAAGACACAAAATGTAAGTAGAACATCCATAATAAAAAAAATTATTACTTGGTTGGAACTTAATTAATGGGTTAGCTAAGTAGATTTTAAAAATCTCATAATCGAAAGGATTTATCATAGGTGATTATTTTTTGCAAAGGCTGTTTTTTATTTGTAAAAAATATGAAAAACCAAACATGAGATGAATTAACACCAAGTTTTAAAAACCAAGTGATTGAGCTCATGTGATTAATGATCTCCCTTAAGAATGAATCGTTCAAGAAAATCTGAATTCAATTTCTGAAAGAAATAATTCTTTGGACTTTACCTACCTCTTGGCTAAACTCCAGATTACTAGGGTGCCTTTATCCAGGGAGGCGGAAGGTTAACACAAAAAATATTCACCATGTTTTGAACAATTGTGGCCGCAACATTGAGATTTTTTTATTTCTCTGCTAAGTTTTTTTTAAAAAAAAGTCTACAACTACAATCTGGGTCGCAATATTGAAGTTTTTTTTTATGTCTACACGAATGCATTGCAACTGTGACCTGGTCCAAGACATATATTGTTTTTATGTCTTCATGACCCCAATGTAACCACAGTTGAGGCCATACACACTTTGTTCGGTCCCAAATCTATATAAAACTGAGGATCTTGATGTGATTTAAAACCTTGGTCTCTATGATCACATCTTGAGCGCAATTGCAATTGCAATCACATGATACCTAATTGAAAACAATTTGCTCAATATCACATATCACAATGCAAAAATGAAAAGAGTTCATGATTGCGAGTTAAAACCCTAATCTCTGCAATCACAACATAGTTAATTGATTGTAATTTACTCAAAGTTAAGGATCACAACACAATTTTACGATTTAAAACCCTAATCTTCCAAGACCACCCTGCAGCCAAATTTCAGCCGCATCAAACCTAATTGACTGCATATCAAGGATCATAACGCAATCGCGGTGCAATTGCAATTTAAAACCTTAGTCGCGATTGCATTGCAAGCGCAATTGAAGCCACATTATACCTAATTGACTACAATTTTCTCACGATGAAAGATCACAGTACAATTGTGCGATTTAAAACGTTGATCTTCGTGATGACATCGCGAACGCAATTGCAGCCGCATAATACCTAATTGACTGAAATTTTCCCAATATCAACAATCACAATTCAATCACCGTATCATCGCAATTTATAATCATGATCAACGTGAGTCAATAGACATGTCTATTGAATCCAAATCTAAGTAAAAACAACTCTAATTGACAACAATAATGAAAAGAGCTCATGATACCTAATTGACAACAATTTGCTCAATATCACATATCACAATAATGCAATAATGAAAAAAGTTCATGATTGGGAGTTCAAACCCTAATCTCTACAGTCACAACATACTTAATTGATCGCGATTTGCTCAAAGTTAAGAATCACAACACAATTTTACGATTTAAAACCCTAATCTTCCAAGACCACCCCGCAGTCGAATTTCAGCCGCATCAAACCTAATTGACTGCATATCAAGGATCTTAACACAATCGCGATGCAATTGCAATTTAAAACTTAAGTCGTGATTGAATCGTAAGCGCAATTGAAGCCACATTATATTATACCTAATTGACTACAATTTTCTCACGATAAGGGATCGCAACACAATCGTGCAATTTAAAATGTTGATCTTCGTGATGATATCACGAACGCAATTGCATACCTAATTGATTGAAATTTTCCCAATATCAACAATCACAATGCAATCATGTATAATCGCAATTTATAACCATGATCAACATCAATCAATAGATATATCTATTGAATCCAAATCTAAGTAAAAACAACTCTAAATTCAATTTAAAATTAAAAAGGATAATCAACATTGTTGGACATCATCAAATAAAGCAAATCATTCTTAAAAGTAAATTATAATCTATTGGTGACATTCCAAAAAAACATGGATTATTTTCTATAGAAGAAGCATTGTTCAATAATGAAGTGTTAGTGAGATAATGAAGTGGTTCATGATACTAAAGCAAGAATGAGGGACAGAGAGAGAGGAGAGAGAGATACCTAGCCATGAGGGAGAGAAAAGGAGAGGGAGAGCAAAGAAGAGAGAGAGACCTTGCTTGTGTTATTCAAGTGTGTGTGATAGAGTGAGATACTAGACCATATATTTATACATGTTTTGAGGTTGATATGCATTGTTTCTTTGTCCATTAGTACACCCTTCTCTCCTTCTCAAACTCCCTATCATTCAATCAATAAGTGTTGGTGTCTTAGATAACTTTTTCCCTCTATGTTTTTTATTTAAAATATAAGTTTACAATATTCGTTTCCCGTGAACTAGGTATCCTCAAGTGTACATGTTGAGTCACGAGGGAGTAGTATAGGGGATCATCCACATTGAGTCAAGGAACATTGTTACAAGTGAGTTAGACACCGCACTTTCCCCCAAGACCTTAAGATTTTAGGTTTTTGGGCGATCTCACTTATAAAGTGTTCAACCTCCAATTTTCTAAACAATGTGAGATTTTACTCACCTCACACTTGTCACAACAATCCCCCCTCAAGTGTGAGCCATCAATTCATGCTCCCCCTCAGTAGAGTCTGACTACTTTTGTCAGAAAGACTTTCCACACAAGGACTCTGATCTAACCATCGGCTCTTTTACTACTGTTGGGACACGAGAGGCAGCTTAAAGGATCATCCACATTGGGTCAAGAACATCGATACATCTAAGTGAGTCAGACACCACACTCTTACGATTAATTTATCTTATTGAGTAATATCACATTATAATGACAAAACTCAACATAGCTCTCTCTCAAGAGATCTAACTACCACATTGGATCACTTTTACAAGTCGTTCACTGATCATTGTTAAAATTTATCAAAAATTCTAAAGACCCTAGACATTCATTATAGGTGAAAATCTATGATTTTCTTCATCTTTACTGTTAAAATAGTAGTATGATTTCGTATGAGTTACATATTTATTTTTCATTGTTTTAGTCGAACGAATATCAATTAAATCTTGACTTCAATCGTAAAAATGAAAATGACTATTACTTGTACTTTTAAATAACGATGTATATACCGTCGTTGAAATTTTAAATATTTTTAAGCACCGGCCCATAGTAGACCACTTGTGATGATGGCTCAATATTACACCCATAATATCGACATTCAACATGTAATTTTAACGATAAGTTTTAAAATATAGATTTTTTTTTTGTGTTAACTCTTCATTTCCGAGAGTAAGGACTCTAATAAGTCGGAGTTCGGCCTAAAAATAAGTTAAGTCTGATTAAAAATCATTTCACCAAAAAATCTTACTCAAATTTTTTAGAACGATTCATCATTGAAACTCATAAACTATTTGAGCTCAAATACTTAATTTAAAATATAAATATCTAATAAAAAAAGGTATTAAATAACATATATATATATAAAGGATACACTTTTTTGGTGTGACCTATTTTGTATCCTATTTTACCCTCAACTTCCAATTTTTTTTAATAACAAACAAAATTGAAAGCAAATTTATAATCATCTTCAACATATAAGTTAGCATCATAAAAAATACATATCACACAAACGGGTCAGTTTGGCACGCTAGTAATATAATAATCTAAATATATATATATATATAGATGTAAATTGATTTTTTTTTGACATGAACAAATTTATTTCATTTTTAGTAAAAGAAAATTTGTAATACAGGTTGGACTATAATCAAAAATTGTAGAACTAGCTTAAGACCTTGATGCCCTTGCAAGGGTGTGAGGTACAAAGTTTGTTTATATCCGAATAAAACTAACCATAAAATGATATTAAATACGCAACATAATAATAATAATAATAATAATAATAATAATAATAATAATAATAATAATAATAATGTTTGTAAATCGTGAATGTAGAAACTAATTTAGGGACATTGTCTCTAATTTTGACAACGGTTTTTTTTTTAATTTTTTTCTTGACTAAATTAAATGGTATCTTTGGCCATATAATTTTAGCAAATTTTCAATTTTGACCTCCTAATTATCATAATATAATTTTTGACCTTATAACTTTATTCTTCTTGCAAAATGCGAATTTTATCAAATCAACGCACTCATAAACAGATACTTAAATGACTCACTTTCCATGTCAACTTGTCTTACCATATATAGTTATTAAAAAAATAATTTTTCAAAAAATAATTTTAAAAAATATTTTAAATTGTATTTTTCGGTGACTATCTCGGCCATGAGTTATGCTTCAAGAAACTGTGAAGTGTGAACATATTTGAAATTTATGAAAAGAGTTAGGCTTAAATGCACTTTTAGTCCCCCTAGTTTCATAGTTTTAAATTTTTGGTCCCCCTATTTTCAAAACCAACTTTTTGGTCCTCAATTTTCAAAGTCAACTCTTTTTTTAGTCCCCCTCTCATTTTAACGATGTGGCACCTCTTTCACTTACGTGACAATGCTGACTAGATTAAAAAAGTGTCATGTCATAATGTTTTATTTCTATAATTTCTATTTGTATATTAATAATTATAATTATTATAATTATTTCAATTAAAACTAAACAAAAAAAATAATTTGAAACAAAATCCATAAACCCTAATACTAAAAAACCCAAAATCGTCTCCATGTTTCTTCTTCTTCCTAGTTTCAATTAAAACCCAAAATTAATATTCATCCTAAATTGAAAACAATAGAACCCAAAAAAAATACTAGATTTGAAGAGGAAGAAAAAGATTAAAACTAAAACAAAGAAACTTTTATGAGATGAAGTGAAGATCTTGCAAGACACGTGAAATTGAAATCGAACGGGAACAACGTAACAAACACAAATAGAGGTTTCGTGATGAGAACATGAATGCGGCACAAATTTCTTTCACGAGAGAAGGTTTTTCAGTGAAAAATTAGGTTTCTATTGTTTTCAATTTTGGGTTTTAATCGAAACGAGGAAGAAGAAGAAACATGGAAAACAATTAATTGAAATAAGGAAGAAGAAAAAACTAGATTTAATTCAGATTTTTTATTTCTTTTAATTGAAATAATTAAAATAATTATAATTATTAATATAATAATAAAAATAAAAATTGTAGAAATAAAATATTATGACATGACACTTTTTTAATCCAGTCATCATTGTCATGTCAGCGACAGAAATGCCACATCATTAAAATGAGAGAGAGACTTAAAAAAAGAGTTGACTTTCAAACTTGGGACCAAAAAATTGGTTTTGAAAATAGGGAGATCAAAACTTTAAAATTATGAAATTAGGGGACCAAAAATGTATTTAAACCAAAGAGTTATAGTGATGTATAAGCGATTTAATAGAATTTAATTTTATTTAAAATTAAGACTCATTCGTGAGAATTCGCATAGTTTTAATTGGTTCTTACTATTAATCATTATCATTCGTGACATATCTTCCTCGATATGTCATGCTTAATTCTCTCTGAGACCAATACATGTGTGTGTGAGTTCTATCAATGTAAATTAAGTTTTCGCCCATATTTTATAAAATCAATCATTTTCTATGCCATACAATTAAGTTTACCACGTCTGTAATAGTTACTATAATTTGTGAAGATGTGTTTTAGTATTCTCTCTGTACCAAAAATATATGTCGTTTTGAGAATAAAAAAGTTGTATCACAATATATGTCAATATATATCGTTTTACATTACCAATGAAGCATTTAATGTTCTTTTTCCTCTTATACTCTTAATTATTTATTTCTCTTTCTTCTTATAATTCTATAATTTATTTTTCACATACCATTAATGAAGGATAAATTTGTAAACTACCCCATAATTTATCTTTTCCATACAATTAATTTGTGTGATATGGTCAAAATGACATACTCCGCCCGTCCCTTAATATAAGACCCCTTTTGACTAAATTTTACTATTCATATATCATGTTTTGACTGTATTTTTCTAATAATATATAGATGTAAATATTAGCTTATATGAACTTGTTTGATTTGTTTTGATGAGTATTTTCAAAATATCAAATTTTTATAATTTTTACTGCTAGATAATTAAAGATATTAGCGATCAAAATTGTACATTGACGTATGTGCTGTGGTCAAAAGGGGTCTTATAATTAGAGACGGAGGGAGTATATTTTAGTACGGAAGTAATAATATTCATCTCAAAGTGTATTTTACACGCTTTTTAATTACAACTTGCAAATTGCAATTGCTAATACACACCTTCACAGACACCAACAATATAATTTTTTGTACACGTATATATAATATTTAATCAAGTCATGTGCTAACTAGATAGTTTTATGTATCAAAAAACGAAGAAGATAGTTTTAGATATTTTAGGAAATAACATGAAGAGATGGCATGGATGTTGGATTAGGTCTATATGGTAATGCATCCAACTATTTAACGTGAAGAGCGTGACAAGTGCTAAGGATAATCCTTGACTCAAACAATTTTTCATGCTGGTTATTGTAAGGTGGATATATTGGACTTTGTTTTGTAAAGATATCATTATACCTATTTTATGTGTTAATTCATTCCCTTTTTGGATTTTTAAAAAAGTTTATAAATTTCATGCTGGCTTACTCTGATCAGGTAAAGAATAAAGCTATTGTGATATGGAAGCGATAAAGTGTACAAAAGCATATTGAAGGTTTGGTGAATATCATCTTTGAAAATAATTCTAAGATTACAGTTAATGTAGTTCATACAACCATTGATACATCTGAATTTGGCACATTAATTAGCAATTAAGAGTTTTATGTATAATGTCTACTAATTGTAGTTGAGTTTATTCCACGACAAATAAATATGAAAATAAAATTCAAAATGAGACTCATGTCTTTCAATATTGTGTAGCTTTTTTTTACGTGAAGTTAATTTTATTAAAGAATGTCTGACAATAAATCAAAAGTCAAGTTTATAAAAATATAAAGAAAATGTTAGTACCCAACTAACTTACATAGTTGAATACCAAAAAAATTTACTTAAAAAATATGGTTTTTTTTTGTGTACCCACAAGATTTGGAGGTATTTATCCCCAACCACTTAAATAAAATTTAACCGATATAAATTTTTATAAAATATATCGTTGGATTAAAAATTTATATCATATAGATCATTTGTGTAAAATTTCAGACAAATTTAAAATCATTTGATATGTTATCGAGACGCATCAAAATTAACAGTTTTTGTGATTTCTTAAACACCGTTATTCTTTATGTGTCTCAATGACATATCAAATGATTTTAGATTTGTCTAAAATTTTACAAATGATCTATATGATATAAACTTTCAATTCAACGGTG
This sequence comes from Trifolium dubium, assembly GCA_951804385.1. Classification (NCBI taxonomy): domain Eukaryota; kingdom Viridiplantae; phylum Streptophyta; class Magnoliopsida; order Fabales; family Fabaceae; genus Trifolium; species Trifolium dubium. The sequence goes on from OX638074.1 coordinate 29,517,227, forward strand.
TATTTTATAAAAAAATTATATCACTTAATTTTTTTATAGTGGTTGAGATAAATTCCCTCAAATATTGTGGGTACACAAATTATCACCTAAAAATATAAGGTGAAGTCTTAAAATAAAATCCATGCATAACCAGATTATACAAGATTGTGTTGTTTGGTGACCTAATCTAAATTTTATGTTTTTTTGACACATGTGATGTGACCTAAACTTCAAATGTGAAATCCAAACGTACGTTCAGAAGGTAGTCAATGGTATAACTAAAAACGCTAGATGTGTTGAAGAGTAGATATGAAAAACAATATTCTCCTTAGCAAGTTAGCAACCTTCCACTTATGGTCATTAAAATTGTAACGGACACTTTTACATTAATTTGGTTCTATATAAACAACTTAAGCACCTTTACATTTTGCCATCTCATACACAAATTGTCACAGTTAACTCCTCTTCCAAAAAAGCTAGCAAATTGCAATTGCAATGGCAATGGCACCATTATCATTAACCACTCCTACTACTAAGAGTCGTGTGCTAATTGTTGGTGCAACTGGTTTCATAGGAAAGTTCTTAGCTGAGGCAAGTCTTTCCACAGCACATCCAACTTATTTGTTGATTAGGCCTGGAACTCTCATGTCTTCTAAGGCTGCTACTATTAAAACATTCCAAGAGAAGGGTGCCATTGTCATTTATGTAAGTCATAATGTATATAATTTTCTCTTTGTGTGTCTAGTTATTACGATTATTTTTCCTTTCGGGTGCATAATGTATATCAATTTTACGTTACGTGTGAGTGGTTAAATCTCACATTGATTGTGAATGAGAAGAATGCTAAATATATAAGAGACGAGACCCATATATTTAATGTCTTAAAGTTCTGAGTGGAGACGTGACGTCACTCTCTTTTGTGGTCCTGGAATATTGGTCCATATTGTTATTTTCCAATGCTCCTCTGGACACTTGGTATTAAACCCCCATTTTGGCTTGGTAGGGGAGTCTCTTTTTTATTTTATCAAAATTTGCATGTTTTAAAGAAGGTGACTCTTTATTAATGAGGTTGCAGGGTGATATCAACTTTCCGAACTATTTTATATTTTTTATTTATTTTCTGAGCTATTAATCTTCATTGTCTGATCTCCATCGTAAAGTTTAGAATATTCAAATTGTGTGACTGCATGATTCCCATATTGCTGGAAATTCAGGTCCAGGTACCAATATAATTGGAATGTTAATGTGTCATGTGAACATGTGGTGCCTTTGTGCTCTAATATTTTTGCTTAAGAATAAGTTGAAAATTAAAATATTTTTGATTTGTTAAAAATATGAAGGACTAAAAATACATGATAAATTCTTCCTTTGTCAAAAAAAAAATACATGATAAATGTGTGTTTGTATTCACGGTGAAATGTTCTATTATCATGTCTTAGCGGCTGCTACAACTTAGAGCCACTTAATTTATAGTGTGCGTAATTAAAATGTGATAAAAATATCTCACCGCAAAATCAAACATACATTTTTTTTTTGACAAAAACCGCAAAATCAAACATATATTAAATTGTATTTGATGTGTGTATATATGGCAGGGTGGGGTAAATAATAAGGAGTTCATGGAGATGATTTTGAAAAAGTATGAAATAGATGTAGTCATTTCTGCAATAGGAGGGGGTAGATTGCTGGATCAGCTCACTTTGATGGAGGCCATGAAATCTGTTAACACCATTAAGGTAAAATTTCCCATTCAAATTTATGTTTAATTTAATTAATCTGTAGTTCCATTTTTTGTAACAAGCTGTCCAAAGTTTTTATTAGCATAAGCTAAAACTTAAACTAAAGGACAGTTTAGAGCCATAATTACTCTTTTGCTACTGTTTTTTGCACTTATTTTGCCGTTATTTGTGGTAATAGTAGTTATTATAGTAGTTTCTTTATGTTGATAACTTTTCAATTATTAATTGGTAAAGTACAACTTTACTGTTCAAATTGATTTAGACATTATATTTGAATCAAGATTTAAATTCAAAAATTTTCATTTATTTAAAAGGTGACGACATTCTTTTTTTCGTTTTCATTTATTTCTGTCAACTTAGATAAGCTCACAAAAACTTATAAGGGTGACTTTCTAACAATAAAGATATTAAAGAGAGTAATAAGTTTTATGATCGCATTAAATGCGTGTTATAATATAATAAATTTAATATGTTGCAGAGATTTTTGCCTTCAGAATTTGGTCACGATGTGGACAGAGCTGATCCTGTCGAGCCTGGTCTAGAAATGTACAAACAGAAGCGTTTGATTAGGCGTGTCATCGAGGAATCTGGTGTACCATACACCTACATCTGTTGCAATTCAATTGCATCTTGGCCTTACTATGATAATTGCCATCCATCACAGCTTCCTCCACCGTTGGATCAATTGCATATCTATGGTCATGGCGATGTCAAAGGTATATTATAACTTATAACTACATGTTTGGTATCACACTAAATTGCTCACCGTGATTCAGACAAATTCAATGTGATATCAAATATGCATTGTGTCAACAATCGCGTTAATTTCTTACATATTAAATGTGATTAATTTTGCAGCTTACTTTGTTGATGGCTATGATATTGGGAAATTCACAATAAAGGTCATTGATGATGACAGAACAATCAACAAAAATGTTCATTTTCGACCTTCTACCAATTGTTATAGCATGAATGAGCTTGCTAGTTTGTGGGAAAGTAAAATTGCTCGAAAAATTCCTAGAGTGACAGTCTCTGAGGACGATCTTCTAGCAATAGCCGCAGGTTAAATCATATTTTCTATATTTTAAAGCGACAAATAATATAAAACAATAAAATGTTTCGTGATGAATATTAATTTTGATTATGTGGAAATGCAGAAAACTGCATACCAGAAAGTATTGTTGCAGCATTGACTCATGATATATTCATCAATGGATGTCAAGTTAACTTCAAGTTAGATGGAAATCATGATGTTGAGATTGGCACTTTGTACCCTGATGAATCATTAAGAACCTTGGAGGATTGCTATGAGAGCTTTGTTGTCCTGGCAGGTGACAAGATTCATAAAGGAGAATCTGGAGTTACCGGCGGCACCGGCAGCGGCACAACGGCTTTAGTAGAGCAAGTGCCAATCACAGCTTCATGTTGAAAAGATTCACCTGAAGTGGATATTCTTTTGAGTCATAGGACATGTTGTTTGTTGATGTTTTGAAGTCTGTTTTTCATCATTTCATGTGTTTGATTAATAACTTATCCTAAGTATAAATAATTGCTGTCTATGTATAATTTATGTACTTTGAGTTGCAAAAACTGTTGTTATTTGTGTTGATGTAAAAGTCTTCATGTAATTTTGTTGCTTTTTCATATATGGTATTTGCCATATTGTTTTATGTGGAGCAATTGTGGAGTATGTTCACTATGGAAAATGTTAAAAATAATCTTTAGTTGTGCCTGTCCCAAAACACCTATTCTTTTTGAGATGACTGTTAAAAATATCACTTAATTGAATCATCAACAACTTAAACATACTACTAATATTTTATTATTAAAACTTACCTTATTAAAGCCAATACACTGTTTGATAGTTAAATTTCTAATAGATCAAATTTTATGGCCCATTGGATCTCTAGGCGGAGCACTTTGACCATCAGCAGTGCTCCCTGCCCCAAAACTAATAAATATGTTGTATTTTCTTCTTAAATTTGAGTAGAATATGCACCTGCAAATTTTGGTGCATGTTATATTTATAATCTATGATCAATTTTGTCATTTCTCATTAAAATATGTTCTAAATGTATTTTGTAATCAAAATAATATTCCATAAGAGAAAGAATGTGTGAAGCATAGCAGAAACAAAATGAATGAGAAAACAAGACTATGCACAGAAAAAGAGCAGTAATGGTAAACTCAAAGATAAGAAGTAAGAAAAGGTAATGTGAATACAGTTATCTCAGTGGCAATTCGACCCTATCTATGGTGTAGTGGTGGAGGCAAAACATGTACACTAAGTCATTATTTTTTAATAACGTATCAAAGTTTTACATTTAGTAGTATAAGATTAAACTATTAGAGTTTGATACACAAGAACACTAGCTTGGATGAGATAGTAAATGATCTCTTCCCTCTTCAACAGAGGTCATGAGATCGAAATTAGTCCTGGACTAAAAGCAAAGTTAAATTCTCTTTAAGGAGAGCTTTAACCACCTTTATGGTCCTATCCAACTTAAGGGATTAATCTCTACATTTGCGCGCAAATGATACTAAATTCAAACAAAAAAAATAACTATCTATTAGAGTTTGATTGTCAAAACTATTCTTTTTCTGGACTAATGATAGTTGATAAAATTTTGATAGTCTGCTTATGAATTATTTATCTTTTAGTTAATATATTTATTTTACCAGTTTTGTTAATGATAGTTTTTTTTTTCTTTTTTCGGTACAATGATGATAAGTTATTTTGTTCAATATTTTGATATCTCTTTAGACAATTATTAAATTTTAATTCATGCAACCCCAAATATTTGTTTAGTTTTATTTTAACAGATTAAACAATTTATTTTATCTTTTCAAACAGTTATTATACCAAACTACTATTCAATTACTTAAAAAAATATTATTCAATTATATATCATTATGGTATACATTCCTTTAAATAAAATGAATAACTTATTTAAAAATGCATATAATTAGATTTCCTACCTGCACTTTTTTTTCACCCTCTTTCTTAAGGGAAAGGGGTCTTAGTAGTCAAAAATTCGGGTTGATTTATAGCATCAAATGATTTGATTTCAGTCCTCTTCCAAACGTAGTTATGAGAATCGAACAATGGTCATCACTCATCCCTACTAATAAATCCAATGTCAATTACCACCGGACCAATCCAAATTCTTATATTATTGGTGCAAGTATGAACAATATTAAAGATTAATTGTGGCAAGCAACAAGAAGACACTATTGTAGTTAGAAAGGACATAGTACATAGCTCATTAACTCACCTCCAACGCTTCTAAAAGATCACACATTTCAACATTTGTCTAAAATTATACATTCAAAGGCAAAAAAAATCTGTATTTTTCTTTAAAAGCATACTTCATGAGGGCCAAATACGTGTTTTTTATTCCTTTCTTTCATAAACATACTTTCAAAGAGACTTAGGATTGAAAAAGAAGCTCCCTTAAAACAGGTACTAGCTCCTTTAAAATGACAAGTCACATAGTGCTGCTTAAATAAACCAACTAAACATAACCTATTAATTACTACCTTTGTATATTTAAGTGTATATGTTTAACTTTTCATCTTCATGATAAGAGTTGTAGTATTAATAAGGAGTATTGTTTCTGATCAGGTACTATCAAATATGTTTTGAAAAATAATAATAATAAATACACCTAATAATTTATATAGGTGGTTTTATTTAAGGACTTGACTTTTTTACAAAGGCTAAAAATTAGGGCTGAAGGGAGTACAAGCTAGTTGATAAACTCCTCCACCCACGATCACGGTCCTGCGGCCACGAGCACATATGGACAAGTTTGTCAGCCATCATCATGCACACCATTAAACTCAGGTATCAACAGCCATGAGCTCATAGCCATTGCTTGTTGCGTTCGACACCGCAGGTTTTCTTTTTAAGAGTTTCCTAGTTTGTTCTAAATCACCTCATGATTGTCTGGTCTTGTCCACAAATTTGCAAGTTCTGTGAAATGTTTCAAAATTTATAGTGTGTGGTAGTTGCTATCTAGTTAGCATTAATAACTCTGCAAAAGTGGTCATACTGAAAAACACAGTGCAATTCAATGTCATGAATCAACCTCCACTTCAACCAGCATTAAGTGACAGATTGATACTTTCACAGACTCAGAACTTTGTTTACAACATCAACCAAACATTCAACCAAGTTTCAATAACGGCGATATGAATTTTTAGTTAACTGCTCCTCATTCCTAGTTCATGTAGAGTTCAACAAACATCTTGTTCGATGTAGATACCAAAAGGTTTAAAATGACAGTGCACCTACCACTTCCAGCACCGAAAGCAAGCTTCCAATATTACAGAAATGCACAATTTAAGGGAGGTGGGATTTGAACTTGTAATGAATGGTTAAAATTATGTACAACTTCTGTATGTTCACAAATCACAATATCTATGAGCAGAGAAAATAAACTTTTGTGCTTGCCTCATCTAAAACCACAGGCCATAGCTAGATAATATCTATATATCTTACAGTCAACTCGGTCTACACATCATATACAGGCATCCGTTCTTCAATGGTTCCACGGCAGATAGGGCACTTCTTGCATTTGTCGCAGCAGGTGCTGTTAACCGCATAAAAAGTCACTAATAAACATTAATAATAAGATTAAGATAATGCAAATTTCGGATTTTTTTTTAGTCTAAATCAAATGAACCAAATCTCTATTTATAGAGAGAAAAAAAATTACAAATTTTGGTAAAAAATTAAAAATTAATTTGCTATAAAATAATTGAGTTTAAAGTATTGATAGGATAAAAAAACCCGCGAACCAATGAAACAACGCCACGCGTCCCTGCTGCAGATTCTCTCTCCGCGTTCGTCCAGGTCCACGCGCCCTGCCGCGCGAATAAGAACAGGCCGCGCATTCCCCCTCGTCAGTTTTCAAGAGTTGAAATTTTCCCCCTCTCTTTCCTCCTACTCACTTCCCACTCAATTCAACTACCCCATTACACTCTTATCAAATTTTTCAACCCACCTTCAACTACCCCATTGCTCATGGTCTAAGTCCCTAAATAGTAAATACTGGTACGGCAATGACAGAAAAGGTGACCAGAAAAGTTTGACTGGGACGTTACCTGCAAATAATGTGATGCTTGCAGGGAAGGAGGACCACATTAATCTGCTCTTCAAAGCAAACTCTACATAAGATCTTCTCCTGATACATTTAGCAATCAATTTAACGTTTGTTAGACTCCAATATGATTAAAAGTCATTCAAGTACAAACAATGAAAGGAAATAAACTACTAGTAGTACTAACTAACAAGAATGTTACTTGTGGATGAATATAGAAACAACTTTTAACTGCTAAGAGTTGCAAAGTTAAACCGAGACAGCCGTTTACTTATTAAGTGGTTTATTTACTTCTACAATTTTATAACTTCTATTAAAGGATATGCAACCAAAGTCGAGAAGTCGAGAATGTTACATTTTGAAGTTTCTCATATTCTTCTTGGCTATATTTTGTAACTTCTGTCTGCTCACCAAGTGCAGCTTGAAGTCTCCAAATCTGAGAGTTGTAAAGAGACGGTTATTGAAATGAGTGTAAAAAATTAAACATGTTCACGTACTTGGTTTAACTTATTCTTAAATAAGGAAATCATTAAACAAGAAATAATATGGTAGCTACATATTTTGATAAAACAAAACAATTATCTTCACCTCTTCAACAAGTTCTGCTCTAGGCATTTTCTTCACCGTATCAGGGGCGAAAGTATTATACCTAAATAGTAATATCAAATAATATATCATCAACATCATCGTAGAGAAGTATGAATAACATTATACACTGGTCAAAGTAACGCAAACCTAATTGCAAGCACATTACAACCGTTATAGTACTAAAAAAGGCATAATGTAACGTAGAGTACTGACCCAGAATTCCCGGCACAGAAAAGTCTGGCTTCTTCCTCTCTACTTCCTTCATCTATTGACCACCAACCTAGAAATCTGTCAAGAGGAAACGCATAGTCATCGACAAATTCTTCATGTCAGTTCAGCAACGTTGCAAGTTTTTCTAGGTTCGGTAGAGAATCTACCTAAAGATAAATTCATTTTTCTAGCTAATTAAATATAAACGGATACCTTGATCCATGATGAAAAAACCCAAAGCAGTCACGGGATTTTGATGCTATAGATGAGTAGCTTCTAGGAACATCCCCATGATAGAGTAAAAGAACAATCTTCTCTATTAATCTATATGCTGCAAATAATGCTCCAGCTCCTTGCAACAGTAAAAGGGGAGAAAAAATTACCCAAATAGGTAAACTTTTTGCACCCGATGGTGTTCCCTGAAATTTAAACAACAAAAAACGAGGAAAGAAAATAAAAGAGTGAGGAAAAACCTACCAAATGATAAAACAATAATGACAGGATTTTCGTTAGCATCTATACCTCTAAATGCATAAAAAGTAGTATTTGGAAAGCAATGAATGGAATTTTCATTATATGTCCGCCTATGTCCTGCAGACTGCAAAACACATTTTGCTGGTCATCTTCATCGGTAGAAATAACAATGCCTTCTCTACTCCATTCCAAATATCTTATGGTATTTGATGACGAACATGGTTCTGTTATGTGACCGTTTCCATGAATTGTAGGATTGTGCCACTTTGTACAAACGAGAAACGCAAAACACTGTGCAATGCTGCAAAAGATAAAATATTTTTATGATGGAAAAACCACAACACTAATACCAAATGCTTAAAACAGTTTACCAAGAGAAGTTAACTATACCCATAGTTGATAAACAAGTCCCACCAGCCAAGAGCAGCAACATCACCTGCGAGTAATTGAGAATTAATAACCATCAGACTATAATAAAATACGTAATGGTTTTGAATGAAAATTATTTAGGCAATTTTCTACCACTCATTTATTTTTAAATATAAAATCAATTAGTCGTTAAAAGGAGGATTGCCGGTGTTCCTTTTTTCATGGGGTAAAAATCAATGGTCTCTTTCATATTAATGCCTTCTGAGTACATTGACAGTTAATATGCACAAGAAATTGTCAATTTTTGTGAATCAAAAACCTATTTTATCAATAGTGAATCAAATCTTATTAGGAATAGTACCGTAAACAATCAATAAATATATGGAATTTTTAAGGCAACAGATATACACAAAAAAATAGTCGACATGTCATAACAACTTAAAAATGATTCAAGAATCAAGTCATATGTCAAAATGACAAAAACATCCTGCTTACACCAAGTTCGAGTGTTCAACCCCTCAAAAATACATGATTCATTAAATTGTATTGAGATTCATGCCAAAAATAGATACACGTGTAGATTTGTATCAATAGTGTTCAGTTTTGTTTCGAAACGTAACACAACTCACATGTACCGCAAGACAACTAATATCTGTATATTTATAACTAAGTTTTATACATTTTATTTGTCAAAATGTTATGGAAAAATAACCAACATCACACACAAATAGATGCAGAGACATCAAGAAAAGATGGGGAATGGAGTCTATAACATTAAAATTTCAATAGTAAGTTATTAATTACACAGTCAACAATTGTTTAAGAGAGGAAATTAACACTTACCACATATCTTTAGAAGGGTGAACACTGTGGCAGCAATAAAGAAGACCATGGATATCGAAATCCAGAAGTGCTGGAAAACAGAATTACATCAAGATTAAGTATTGTCTAGACCCATACATGTCAAAGGGTTTTAAATTATGGATACCTCTCAATCTAAAATTCACCAGATATTTTAACAAAAGTTACTAAAAACCATCAAAATCGAGAATTTTAAATTGCCAAGTAGATGCCAGATAGGGCATTAGGTGCTTATTTTGGGAGTATCACTGTAGGGCCTTAATTTGATTTCAGAGCATATCATTGATCAATTAACTAGTAAACTAATGAATGATATAACTTACAGGAAGAGTTTCCCAAACTGCTTCATCCGTCATATTTTCCTCATCACCAGGCATCAAAGCCCTACACATCCTATAAAGATACATTTTTTTGTCAATAAAGCACCAGTATGATAGAAGAGTAGACGTTAATAGTATTCAACCTTGCAGCTTGAATAATTGATTCATATTGAGTCTAACCATGAGCAGCGATACAATTAACTTTTACAAGCTCATAATTATGCCGCTTTCAACAATCAAAATAATTAGCGGAAAAAAGACCAAAAAAAGTAAGTTACTTTGTAAATTATTTTATTTTAATGAATGATTGTGGCGATTCTGTTGCCAACATTTTATGACAGTTCCAACTGATTTTACAAGATGGAGGACTATTTATGACTTTGACATACGTGTTAGAATTTGAGCTCAGGGTGTACGTCAATAATCACAAAATCGGGTTGTAAGGTGAGGATTACCTAAGCCTTATAAACACTACATATGCAATATCTTTAATTGATGTGGGACTAACCACACTCCCTCACTCACACCCAACACAATGAAGGTGTTGAATGCTGTCATTAAGGTAGTCCAAAGTTTTCGCAATTAAGACAGCTAGGGACGAATATAAACTTTGGTAAGCTATAAAGGGAACAAGTTAATTACCTGATGTTATCGATCAAAATCACCATTTCGAAAGCTATAAGAGGTATGAAAACAATCTTTAAATTCACCACTGCATCATGACAAATATTAATTAGTTAAATTGATAGCATCTAACAATCAATAAATTATAAAATTAAGTACCACAGCAGTTCATCTTGATTTAAAGGTACAGTGGTCAAGAATGTCTATGATGGTTGTGACATAAGAATTGTTGCATACCATAACTGCTTCCAAGATGTATACACAGAAGAAGCTCAAATGCCACAAGTAACGGTGTTGCTATGACTGAATGACAAGGCGCCCACTGCATGTGAAAAAAATATTTTTACATCAGAAACAAAAACCTGCTACACGACAAATTTCTAATTTTTCCACAAAACAGGGAAGATAGTTTGAAGTATGTCGTACTTGGCGACCATGAGGCATTGAAGGAGCAGGCAAGGAAAACCTGCCTCGGGCTACAACCACATGAAACAGCCAAAGAGGCAAAAATACGGTCCTGCCAAAAGGAAAGATATATGTTATGATGTAACAAACTTTCAAAGGGAAGAGTGTGTTATTGCTTAATCTATTTCTTCTAAGTTCCAAGTAATCCAATCTGAGATCACTACCCAAAACTCTACCTATCGATATTTTAAGACATGGTTTGAACCCGCAGCCCCTAATTTACAAGAAATAATCAAAGGTTTGTGTCTGATGATTTACTGCAACGTAATATAAATGGGCAGGACATCAACTGAACTTGACACCCACAACCATACTAATGTGTATGATACATCCCAATACGTGTCCGACACATATATGTTACTGATGTGTCCGATACATCTCAATACCTGTCCAGAAGTTTTCCAATAAATTTTTATTTTATTTTACAATAAAGTCCCGGATACTTCTGAGATACATCTTGCTTAGAGCTGTTCATTATTTCCGGAAAAGTAGTCCATCTATAACTAGATAACCGGATCCAAATCCAGTTATAAATAAACACGTACAACTCTTACCAACTAAAGACACGTTGTCAACCAGATACGATACGACATTGATCGGATCATAGTGATGCTGTTGTATTTTGTTCATTTGCTTGTTAGGGTTTCCGCATTTTCTGTGTTCCGGAGTTACTCCATCCGTGGAATTGTTCTAGTTGCTGATTTGCATAGCTGTAGCTCATTATTTGCACTATTTGCACCATTACTCTCCCATATCGGTATCTTATTATAGCTTGATAAGTTGATAATAATTGAACTTAAATGCGCATTATATACTAATGTTCACAATTTTAGGTAAATTTTCATTCCCTAATCAAACATATTCATTTTCTTCACTTTCATTATGACAGACAGATAACACTAAAAAACAGGAATTCCCACACAAATATTCAGCAACCAAGACTCAAACTTATCCAATTTCATTTCCATAGCAAAATTAACAACAAATATATTAATGCACCTAAATCAAACAACTTTACTAAAGGGGGAAAAAATACCCAACATCATTCACCTAAATCAAATGTCATTTTCTACAAAATTAAAAAAAAAATCAAAAATTAAAACCTTCTTAACACATGCAATGAAAAAACAAAAAGGGGGAAAATAATTGACACAAAAACCAAACATTGTAAACAGTTACAGCACAATAATTCACAACTTCATGATGATTGAAAAAGATAAAATTTTGATCTGACCCATTAATTAATTTAAACATTTTATGAAAAGGGTTGATAAGAAAAAAGGTAAAGAGAGAGTAAAAGAAGTAAAAAGAAAAAACTCACCACCATGAGAAAAGGAAGAAACGGTCAAGGTTAAGAACAAGGAGAAGAGTGAAAGAGAAAAGAAAGGCATGAGCTAACATAGCTTGAAGAGACTTAGCTACCCTTCTCCAACTCATCACTCTTCTTCCAACCAGCATTTTGGTTTCTCAAAAAAAAAAAAACAGAAGAAATCACAGAGAGAGTGACAGAGACAAAAGACAAGTATTTTTTGTTGTTGTTGTTGTGTGTGTTTTGAAAAGGATGATGAAATGAAAGCAGAAATATCAGAGAGGATTATGGTATGGAATCAAAAAATGTTCGGAGGTTGCTGTGAGAGAGAGAGAGAGAGAGAGAGAGAGAGAGAGAGACTTTGGAACAAACAAAGTACTTTCACTATTGTTTTTGTTTATTCTTTGCCTGCTTTTTCACGCCAAAGCAATGTTTTTTCATTATTTTATGCGTTTCAAGTTGTGCAAAGGATATGTGTAAAAAAAAAAAAGAGTTGTGCAAAGGATAGAGTCAAAAACATCATTTGAATAAAAAAAAGTCAAAAAATTAAAAAATCTATTTTGTAAAGTTAATTTTTATGTTTTTTCTAACACCGTATATTCTTTCATAATTTAGGGATATTTATCTTTCAACTACTTAATACTACCTCCGTTCCTTTTTACTTGTTGTTTTAGCAATTTAGGTTATATTTTGTCTATTATACTCTCATTTCTATTTTATTTTATTGACTAAATTTTGTATTTTTTTTGTTGAAACAATATAATCTTTTTTATTATATTTAATTTTTTTTTACTAAACTTCTTCATATAATCTTTTTTATTTTTGTTTTGTTCCTATTTTTTTGTTTCGTGCATGTATATTGAAAATCTTGTTACACAATATTAAGAATCTCAAAATGACTGCAATTTGAAAATATGAGAATTGTTCCAACACCAAGATTTGAAGCCATATATGAGAAGTTCTAAATTTTGTGAACTTATTAATGTTTTGGGAAACCTTGAAGTATCTCTTGTTTTTTTTTTTAATTTTGACGATGAAGTATCTCTTATTTAAGCACTAGTTTCTTGTAACAAATTTTTTGCTTGATTTTAAATAAAGTTTGTTGCGATTTTTTTGGAAATTGATAATAATTGAAAAAAAAAGTAGAAATTTATTGGTGGATTAAAAATATGATATATATTTTTAAAAAGGGCATAATAGGAAAATAAAGTGGACAAATAGTCTCTCCTATTTTCGTCTTTTTTTCTAAAACGACAAGTAAAAAGGAACGGAGGTAGTAATATTTTAACCGATATAAATTTTATAAAATACGTTGTTGGATTGAAAGTTTATATCATGTTAAAAATAAGTATGGGCCTAATTCAACCTCACAAGCCACTTGCTTATAAAGATTTATTCAGACAATCTCATGTCTGATGTGAGACTTTTTAACATATCATATAAATCATTTGTAAAATTTTAGACAAATATAAAATAATTTGATATCTTATTGAGATATATCAAGATTAACGGTGTTTAAAATAACACAAACCGTGAATTTCGATGTGTCTCGATAACATATCAAATTATTTTAGATTTGTCTGAAATTTTACACAAATGATTTATAATAATATATGATATAAACTTTCAATTTAACGATATATTTTATAAAATTTATATCGATTAAAATATTATTGAGTGGTTAAAGAGTAAATACTTCCAAATCATGAATGGATAGATTAGATTTCACCTAATTTTTAAATTTTATATTTAATAACGATAAAAAAAATTAAAAATTGAAATATTGGTTTTGATCCTAATACGGGTGTTTTTTTTTACAATAATATAGTAAGGGTCTTGGATCACACATAATTTGTCACACATCCATAGCTTACCTTAAACCTCTATCAATAGAAGTAATCAAAATTTTGAATCTCTTAATGGTCTACTTTCATTCACTATTGTTTTTGATAGGTTAAATATGCTAGTTAGACACAAGCTTGGTTCAAATCAATTTTAGTTTATGATGATTATGGTTTTCTAAATGCTGTCATTTTGTTACTAGATTGTAATGGTTATTTTATTTCATTCCTTATTTAATTATATAATTATAGACCACTTTTTTTTTTGACAGAATTATAGACCACTTTTACCATAAAAAAATCATACTATTATTTATTAAGATTTTTTTTTGACGTGTATTTTATAAGATACTCCCATGCGGCATTATGAGTTATTTATGACACCCATTGTAGTTGTAGTTATTACTATTGAAATTTGATTCCAATTTCATAGTTTATCTATACGTAGTATTTCTTTATTTATATTATCTTCAAGTGGCCTTCCTTTAAAGTTGAATTATTATTATTATTATTATTATTTTGTTTCTTCATCTAGGTGTCAGCCATGCTATTTTTTTTCACTACCAATATTTGGTTAGTCAATTTAAACATCAGTTATAACATTAAGTAATTTCAGTCTTTTCAATAACGTAATTGTTAGATATTGAACCATAAATCTCCTATTAAGCTTAGTGTCAATTATCATTTTATCGATTAACTTTTGGTAGTTATGCTATTTTAATAGTAGCCAGAGTTTGGTGAAATGGATTTATATAGTATAATTTGCTAGTTATTGTTCAACATCAAATAACTATAGACGTTAGCATTATAAAAATAAAAAAATACAGATATGATTGAAACGGAACAAAGTATGAATGATTGGTTGAAACACTCCAAATTATTTGAACAGCCTTGTCTTTGTTAATTTGTCACAAACTTTTCATCTGCTAATTTACTTTCTTCCATAATTTGGTATCATTTTCATTGTTGGTGAATGGTGAAACCATGCGATCAAAGCTACCAAGATTTATCTAAAACAATGTATAATAGAACTTTGGTGGTTTTTTTTAGAATATAAGAAGGCTCTGGTTTAAAAAACAATTATGAAACCATTTTTCTGAAATGACTCATCTCAATGTTATCAGCAAAATATAATGACTAATTTGAATTGAAAGCTCCTCATAAACAATAAAATTAGAGCACATGGCCTGAATCCAATTTCACACACTTTATTGTTTATATTTGAACACATGCTTTACTATTTTTAGTTTAAAGTAATATTTTTATGTGTTTAAATGCATTTTTTTTTTTGAATTTGTTTTCTTTACGGTTTCTCTTATTATGTGTTTTGTAAGATGATTTCTTCCTTCTATTTTTAGTTATTTAGCTGATGCAAAACGATGCATGGATTACATAATTTTATAAAGGAAATGATTGGAGAGCAAATAATTTTCTAGCTCAATCATATCATATCTTCATCATATTTAAATTTTAATAAATGGTCCTAGCATGTTATCTTTGATTTTTATTTACAAAAACCAGTTGCCAAAGGAACAAATGGGATGGAAGAAAGAAATAGAAGACTGCTTTGTGATCAAGCATAACTAATGTGTTAATGTTAAGTTATGTTTTCAATTATTTAAAACATGATATTATCATTTACCAAAAAAAAAAATGATATTATCAACATCTTGTGTATATCATAAAAAATCAAACGAATATGTTTATCACAAAAATAGCAAATAATTGTAGACATACGTAAAATTATATCAACACTATGCAATAAAATACCTTAATATCTATATATGATTGAATTTGAACATATACACAATAGCCAGATGGAACTAATATCTAGCAATTTACCTAAAAATTGCTAATGAAGGGTCCCTTTCCTAACTGCTTTTAAAAAAAATTGTTTAATTTATGAATGTATTATTTTTAAAATCATATTGATATATAATTTAAAGAATTTGATCATATCAACTTAATACGGATATATAAGTCAACTTTTATGCAATTTTATACTCCTTTTTTTGATGACTAAATATCTTTTAGAAATCTTTAAAAACAAAAAAAAAACATATCATTACTATTGGAAAACAAAAAACAAATCAAAATATAAGTATAAATAAGTAAATAAAAAATTAAGTCTGATTATCAAAACTGTTCGAAAAGGTCGAGTTTATGGCATATATTTGTGATGCTTATGGAAAAGTTGTAGCCAAAATCTCCTACAAATCCGCAAAGAAGTTGTTCGAATCACCTACGGCATGCCCGTTATTTGCATTCTTTCTCTTGTTCCCTGCAAAGGTATATCAACAAAAAGTGAATTACAGCATGCACGTAGCTTTCCAATAACCATAGATATTAGATACCATGTGTTTAACAACAAGCAAGCTATAATTTGCATTTATCTGTGCTAATCATATCCCATACCTTTAGAAGATTTAGAATGTTTGTTATCTACATCCATCTCATCTTCATCGTCACTGTCGACCTCATTGTCCATCACACCAGTTTCATTTCTCGCTGTATTTGTTGAACCTTGCAGTATATTATTCAAGTCCCATAGCTACACAAATGAAACATATTATTGTATGTTCGGTCAAATAAATTTATTAGCGTACACATTTATTAGTGTATGAAAATGAGTCTGGTATAAATATTGCAAAAATCAAAGCAGCAAGTCAGTTCCTATAAATTTTCTCAAAAGCTCAGAAAAATACCTTTAACATTTGATCATGTGCAATACTTCCGAGAAACTTTCTATCATGAGAGAACGCTACACGACCGAAGAAAACCATAAGTCAAACTTACTGGAAGCCACAAACAATAATGAAGCTAAATCTAGTAAAAATCATAGATGAACGCCCAACATCACCTAAGTACAGAAAATGAACTACAAGCATAAAAAATACAAAACTAATGTTTGCAAAATCAAGGTTCGGAACAATAGGTTCCACCCTTGGGCCAAAACAGCCACATCAAATTTTAAGGAAATAGTAAGAGTATGTTACCAAGACACTCGACAGGATATTCAGAGTGCTCTGCAATTGGCTGGATGATTCTGTTCGGCAATATCCCAACCAAGCTGAACATAAAAAGAGATTATATATAAATGAAACAAACAACAAATGAAATAAAAGATTTAAACAACAAACAAGAGGTACAATGTTCTAAAACTGCTAAACACTCACTTGATCATCCCATTCTCTGATCCAGTAATAATCCTATCTTCATCAAGCTAAGATAATAATAAAAAATTAATTATGAAAAGACCTATGTTGGTAAAAAAGCATACTGATACTGAAATAATCATGTCATGCTATCCACTCACCTTTAACATTGTGTCAATAGAGTTTGAAGAGAGATCCACAAATCGATCACTGGAATTTAAACATTATCAGTATGAACATATCAGTCAAAGGGATAGAAGTAATATAATAGAAAGACAACATCCATTGGTGTCTTTACTTCACTTCATACAAGAAAATTTCTTCCCAACATGTAATAATGACTTAATTAATCCACACCATGTACCTGCAATCCTTGAAGGATCCCCATGAATACAATAGCAGGATTCCAGTTTGTGATCCGCAAACAACTTTCCTACCATTCTGACCTCCCAGACAAAAATGAGAATATTAAACATAAGCATGCTTTAATAGAAACAAAATATAAACCCTTCAAAAAATGGAGTTATTCTTGGCCGGAGGGTTGAAGCAAAAATAGAAACAAAATATATACTCAACCCTTCAAAATCCTTCCCAACCCAAACATAGCCTAACAGTTCTTTTTCACAGTACAACTTTTTCAACATTCCAATGAAACCATAAGAACTCACAGCAAAATCACACACACACACAATGACTATGATACCTTCATTAAAACAACAGACAATAGCTCGTCTTCAGAAAATTCCGATTGGGCTTGGACCTGTTAGTAAACCATAAAAAAGGTGTTCCAAAATTCAGATAGGGCTTGGACCGGTTACTTTATGTTTCAAAAGGAAGAAAACCAGATATGCAACTTACTTTATTTCGTCGAAGATTGCAAACAGAAAGAGTCCCGTCTCCACTTAATAAAAAAAGGAAATTAAGGAAAAAATAATTTAGAAAGCACAGATAAATCAGAGAAAGTAGAATTTGAAAATCATTTAGTTAATCAATTCATGAAGCATATTGCAAGGAACTGTTGACAATGAATTGCTAAGATATAAAAAATAGCTCCCTGCCTTTGGACATGCTAATACTAATTACTGAATTGTTCAAATGAAATATACACTAAACAAATTAATTTGCAGTACAACACCAGCTTATGCTAATAAGCTCTTGACTGGACTGGCAGCCAGCTAGTCAGTGGCAACCACTATTACATAATCTTACTTTTACAGCAGTTACTATCAGCCCCAATAAGTTATTCTTAAAATTCTATTTGACAAAATTAGTATGAAAGTAACATGGGAAATAGGTTCCAAAAGAATTTTAAAGTTTAAAGCTACTATGTATGATTATCTTGCCGGTATTGTTTCTTTTAAATGCAACTCTGACTATGTATTATGGATACACCAACAATAAGATTTTGTAATTTCAAATCAATATAACATCCCCTTCACCAAAAAGTTGAAAAACATCTTTACAATCAGTACCTAGTGACAATAAGGGTAATTTTTCCTATCCATTCATATTTGCAGGTAGGTGAAGAAGTTACTGAATTGGCTACCTCGTGGCTAATAGTTTCATCGCATCAGATGCAAAAGTAATGTCTGAAATGTAATCCTCATGAGCTTCAAATGAATTGCAACAAGAACGGTTTCTGATATCCCAAACCTACAAGATGTAAACACCAAATGAAAAGCACTGAGGAAACAACAATTGTCTGATGGTTGTGAAGGTTGAAAAATAATGAGTAGCTTATTGTTTAAAAGTGAATGAATATCTATGTCAAATGTTATCAGTGCACTCAACAACATAATCTGGAATACAAGTAAAGCAAATGCTACAAATGTGAAATGAAATTAACAAGCTACCTTAATACAACCTTCATCATCTCCTGAAGCAATGGTTGACTCGGTCAAGTTTATCAATTTGTTGACTGCAGCCCTGCATCAAAGAAAAACCACAGAAATTGTGAAGGTATCAGCACACACACACACACACACACACACACACACACACACACACACACATAATTCTATTAGTCAAATCATGACAAATGAGTCATAGCAGCAAATCTACTCACTCATGGGCGTTGTCAATTCGGGCAATGGCAGATCCAGTTTCCACATCAGTAGCCAGTATCGAGCAATCGGGAGAACCCGTCAACAACGCTAAAAGAAACATTACAATAAGCATTTCAAAGTCCAAATCATTCAAATGATATCAGCAATACCATACCCAGAACAAAAGTGTTTTACCACGTCCACCATTGATGAATCGAGCAGCTCTGCAAGACTCGGTGTGAGCATGAATTTCCAACACCCTGGAATTTGGAAGAAAAAATAATAATTGCAATATTTCAATTACAAACATCAGCGAAAATATAAGTATAGTAATGGAAAATAAAAAAAAATTGGAAACAACGTAAAGCCAATACTGATAAGTGTTTTTAGTGTCCAAACAATACATTAAAAATTGAGTTCAGAATGTATACCTCACCGGGTCATTATCAGGGCTATAACGGTATCTGCAAGACACATAATTTACAATAATAATTACTACAAATGCAGCAGTAACAACAACAATAATAATAATGTTGCTTTATGGAAGACTAACTAGAGAGAAACTTACAAGTGAAGGTCGCCATCTATGAGTCCTGTAGCAACAAGATTATCAGATGGATGAAAATCAACGTCAAATGCAAGTTTCCCCAAATTGATTTCCATTCCTGCACACAACACACAAGAAAACAAGAATCAGGAGGTAAAATATAACATATGTAATGTAATGTAACTGAATTATATCTGATTATTTTGATATTCAAATCCTAACTAAACCCTCCAAAAACACAGTGCAACTTTACAACTCAATTTGACACTTTCACATCACATCACATAAAAAAAAAAATTAAACATAAAAGATAAAAATACTAAATACCTACTCTACTCAATTGAACCCAGTGCACCAAACAAGAGAAGAAAACAAACAAAGATGAAGAAAAATTGTCGCTGCCAACATAAACAAGAGGGAAAAACAATTAGGGTTACTTCTTAGTGGGCTTGGCACAATAACAAAAACATGGGGTGAAAAGTCACAATAATATTAGAGAGCTACTTTTACCACCCACTCACTTTGAAAAACACTCACACTTCACAGGATTTACCAATTTCTCACACGTCCACATGGGTAAATCTGGAAAAGCAGTGATTTTGCTCCATCTGGTTGGGTAAATCCGGAAGGGAGTAGTTTTTAAGAATCATGGGGTGAGAAAAGAAGCTCTCTAATATTACAATAATTAAATGAAGATCGTGAGCATGATTCAAATCCCATTTAAGCAATCTGCTTAATTTATACCATAGATAAAATACGTCCCAAAAACTATCGTTTTGACCTTGCAACCCCCCCTCCTTTGCTGATCTTACGTAATTACTTGAGTAGGATCTTAAGCTCTTAGTTGTGATCTTACAATGCCCCCTATGAATCTTAGTTAAGATCTTGATCTTGACAACATTTACCCACTTCATCAAAACCAGTAACAAATTTATTATCCATAAGGCTCAAACTCAATATTTTTCTTACCGAATTCGAGTTCAGTTCCATTAGTGCTAGTAATATTGGTAGCTGTAAACATATATATGAATTATGAAATACTAAATACACTAGTGAATATACCTGAATTAGGTAGCTGTAATTAACTTAAGTGTCCTTAATCTAATAAAACCATAGCACCGTACATTTTATAATTGTAATTCACTGCACTAATTGAAGCATAACAGAAGGGGAAAATTAAGTCTAAATGATATTGGAGACTAAAATTAACTGAATTAGAACCTTACAAAAATTGAAGTAATCACACAGTATAAAAACTAGAGAAAAATTTGAATAGAAGAATTGACTAGACCTTTGAAGTTAAGTGGAATTCTGTATTCTGAAGTGAGTTACCAGTGGGAAGATAGACGGAGAACGGTGGTTAGGAGTATGAAATGCGGCAGAGAGAGAGAGAGAGAGAGAGAGAGAAATAGACTTGATGGTTTTATATAGTATTGCCAAATTCCTTAAACACCCCCAACTTAAAACATTCACATTGCTTATTGATTTTTTTATTTTTTTTTTGTCAAAAAAAACCTAACTAATATTATTTATTTTGATATCAAAAGTTTCAATATTACTAATGTAAATTAAGAAGTATCACATATGAGGTTTTTAGAAAAATTAAGGGATTTATAAGTGGTGTAAAGTTTGAGAGTATTGGTTGTTTAAATTTTTAGACTATGAAATTTTATATTTAGCGATTCAAATTAATTAATTGTTCAAATTGAATTGGGTTAAAGTTCATTCATGCGTTAGATCAGATCACCCTTAATAATCAAATTAGGCATGTTTTATAGGTATATTGGAGCATCGTCGATAGCTCCTCATGGATCGTTGGATTAAAGACCTTATATTTGTATATCATATTTCGATTGGTATCGGAGTCCACTAACACTTTTTCTTTTTCAACAAAAGTTCACTAACACTTTTAAAAACAACTAAAATGATATACTGAATATAAGTTTTACATTAATAAAAAAATTAATTATAAAATTAAGGAGTAAACAATTATTGAAGCAGATATTTATCATGAAGTTAAATAAGATTAATTCTAAAGTACTATAAGTAGCATCATATTGTTGGCTTGGCAAAAAATTAAAAACATGCATGGGCCAAACTTGTGTTTCTTTTGTTTTTTTGTCTTTTATTTTCTGGATAATTGGGTCATATAGTTTATATATACACTGCTCTTCTTCATTCTTTTATGTTGATCAAAATTTTCTCTGCATATTCTCTATTTACCGGATGATATCGATAATACAAAATTTACTAGGAGATATCTCATGTTAGTATAAATCATACTGAAAAACATTTCACATTTTTTTTTTTGTGAAATGCTTCAAGCTTTCTGTCATTGTCTACAATATCAAAATTAAATCCAACTTGCTTATACATAATCCACTTACCTAATTAAACGGATATATATCCAACTAACTTAATTCATTGACGTGAACGTCTCTTATTCTATATTCTACATATTTCTATCTGCATTTTTTTTTCCAAACACAAAATTATATTTAAACAAGAAACAAGGAGGAAAGGCTATGTGGACATGAAAATTAAGGCCGAGAAAATGGAATAAACTGTGTCTTGGTCCAATTGGACCTTACTCAAAAGTGGGTAAGTTTAATTATTAGCAATATGTCCACTTAATTTGGTATCATTTTAATGTTGGTGAATGGTGAACACAATGCAATCGAAGCTACATATAACATATATAAACTTCCATCCAAACAAATGTACTCCTTTTTTCACCTAATCTTCCCACATGAGTAATGTGTTGAATGCTTATTATAAAAAAAGAAGAAAACTATAAGGAATGGAAGAATTTATATAGAGGGACACCTTAGAAATGGATGCATGCATGTATAGAAGGACGATGAAGAGTTTTAAGAAGTCTCACATCGATTGTATGATGACTTTAACTTGATTTTATAAAATTGAGTTAAGCTTAATATTCAATTTTTTAATTTTTTTGATTAAATATTCAATTTTTTAATGGTATTAGGCATGTATGATAATTTTAAAAAATAATTTAACAAATTGATTGGTTTTGCTCTCCAAGATTTTAATAAAATAATTAAATATAAGGAATTATAAGATATAAAAAAGATCACAGTTTTTAACAAAGTGATATTAATAATAATTTTATAATTGTCACTGATAATATTTAAATTCAGTATTTTGAAGTTACAAGATTAAGTTTTCAGTAAGGGTCAGCTCTGAGCAAGTGCATCAAAGCCCTTAACACATGACCTCAAAATTTTGGTTAGTATAAGTACATCTTCACTTGCTATTAAAACCCTTTAAAATTGTATTTTGATGTTATATAGGAGTATTGGTGATTAGAACATGACTCTTTTCTATGTTATTGATAAGAATTAGTATTTTTTATATTATATACTATTGTTTATAAATTTTTAAAACTCTTTTTAAATTTTATGCTCCTTTTTATTTAGGGCCTAAATTTTAAGATTCAAACAAAATCTCGATATCATTTGAAATGACTATGTTCTTGCTACCGACCTAATATATATCTCAGTGTACAAGTACAACCATGGTCGACACAATCATAATATCATGCACTTGTGCTACCACATGAAGAGAGAGACATTGTTACTCTACTCATGAATACTTATGAGTTACTCTTACTTATATATAACAATTCTTAGCATCAAAGTTACACTCATTCACCATGTCAGTTATTAGAACATGAATGCATGATCAACATGAATTCAACCAAAGCTATGTCAACAAAAAACAACCAAACACATGTAAAAAGAAAAACCACCAAATTATCATTACCTCATTGTCTCATCATCATGTTCAATGAGACCACATTTTAACACACCATAAAAATAAAAAGAAAAAATAAAAACCACCCCCAAAAAAAGATAAAAATATAAATATTCCAAATCAAAAATATATATTAATACCCAAGTACCATATACTAATAATATAATAATAGGTCTTTAATTAGATAAAATATATAAAGACCACCTTAAATTTTAGTACTAAATAATTCTAATAATTAATTAGATATTGATATTATATTAGTTCTTTGTCTCTTAACACTTCCAGAAGCAGAATCATCACCAACACTCTTCTCCATAACACCTTTCAATGCTTCTTGTATTGAACCAATACAATATTCATGATCATCTTCTTCACCGGTAATGAATAAAACATTCTTAACACGTCCTCCAAGTGTTGTTATATCAGCTTTCAATGTTCTTAACCTTAATGCTTTCAATGTCTTGATTAATTCAGGTAAAAGATCTGATCTATCATCACAGCAAAGTGAAGCTTTTATTATAAATTTGTTACCATTATTTGATCCATAATATTCTTCATCATCAGATGCAGAAGCAGTATCTACTGTTAATTCATCACATTCTGTTGGAACTTGACTTGTTTCTGCTATTAGTGATGTTTGACGTTTCAATTCTTTTACATGTTGAATCACTTCAGCTAACAATGATGCTTTATCTGTCTACAATAACCAAAACAAAAATGAATGTCAAATTTCAAAATAGTACAAAATTTTATGATAGGGTTAAAAAGCTCTTAAATTTTGTTTAAAGATGGTAGAAATTAAAAATCATTATTAATTTTAAAGAGACTGATAATTGATTTACAACTGTTTCAGAAGATTGAAATTTTGTCAATTAAAATTACAAAGTCAAACTGTTAGTATTGATATGACCAAACGGACAATGTAACACAATCGTCACGACCGAGTTATTGTATGTAAGAGCATCGTCGTCAAACTGAGTTTTAGATCGTTAATTGAAGAGTTTATCATTTGAATCACGAAAAATATGATATTTTTAAATAAAAATGCGTGTGATTTGAGTCATCTAAATCATCAGGGTTTAGGATGAGATCTATGTCTAAAACAGATAAATCTAAATAGTACATCTTGTATGTATGTATGTGGGTACGTATGTATCGGAAGACACTGATAACCATGTTTAAGAAAAATAAATATAAATAAATTATTTACAATCTCAAAATCTAGATCCAATTTTTTTGCAAAATTGTTGTACTAGGGCAACTGAATGCAGAGGATCTAAACTCATTTTATATATCGTACTATAAGGTTGGTAGGTTATAGATATATCTAGAGCATATATACTAGTATGATATGTGAATGTGAAATATTAGATATAGATATATTTTGAATGGTGGAATTAGTGTCATGCAGCATATAGAGAGAGTGTATATGTGTGTGTTTGTGTTGTGACTGACAAAGGTGTTAGTTTTTGTCTGTTCCTTTATTTCTTTTCATTCTCCAATTGAGTTTGACTGATCAACATATTATCTGGCAAAGACAACAATATTTTCATGCCAAGCAATAACCTTTTCAATTGCATGCTCCTTTGGTTCCTCTTTATCATACCAAGCGACATTAACACTAATACACTTTTTACTAGTATTACTTCTACTTTTTCCTTTAGCCACCTAGTTATCATTGTTTCCTTGGAACTATACCATACATTATTTAGAGAGAGAAAGAGAGAGAAACACTACCATATGATAATAAAATGATAATAAAACTATAGACCATACATATAGTCACATTAGTAAAGTTATTATTTAATGAGAAACAAAAAAAGAAGAAGATAGGAGAACAATGTGGAAACTAACAAACAAGCCAAAAAGGATGATAGAATAACATAACAAAAGCAAACAAAACAATAAGACTCTTTGCACCTCATTTTCTAAAAGGTTAAATTCGATTTTGATTTTGTTGTTTATAGCTCAAAAGTAACTTATATTAAGAATATTCTACTAAAAGGATATATTGAATTCAAAAAGGCCACTAAGAAAAAAAATACTTTTATAGTAAAATTATATTATACATATATTTGGTTGAGTTGAGTTCTTTGATTTTGGTTTTGCATAATATTTTTTTGTAACTCGACGAAAAACATGTTGATAGGTTCTATCTATAGGAATAAGTGGATAACTTTTTTCAAGTTTTGAACAATTGATGAACTTTTTGAATATTATTAGTACTCGTCTCTATGTGTTAAAATATAAGAGAAAATTGATCAATAAAATTAATGTATTTGATGTAAAATAATAACTTACTTTGGTTGTGCTTGGTAACAAGCTACGAAGCTTAGCAAGATGATTGTTGATTCTCTCTCTACGTCTTCTTTCAGCTTCACTATGACTCTTAGAAGCAGCAAGAGCTTTAGCTTCCATGATTTCTTGAGCACTCATTTTTCCTAGTTCACCTTGATGAAGACCACCAAAAGGTCCACCTGATCCATGTTGAAGTGTATCTGATATGATTCTAAGATGTTCAGAACCATGATGATCATATGCAAATTGAAGAGAAGGAACTCTTGATCTATTGAACAAGCTTGCATATGGTGATGATGAAGTTTGTTGAGGTATAACAAAAGGGTCATGAACATGATGATGAAGTTGTTGCATAGACCATGGTTGTTGATGAAAGATTGGTGAAACTTGATGATGATCTGATGAAGGGAAGGAGAAACTGTTTTGTTGTTGTCTCATGATTTGTTGTTGAAGAAGAAATTGTTCTTGATAGGTTTCAAAGTTATTGATTGTTTGAGAAGAACACTGTCCTTGATCTTCTTGTATCATGCTTTCTATGCTATGGTTTTTGTTTTATATCCAAAACTCCAAGGCTTTATATATATATAGGAATACTATAGTATGATGATGGTGAAGTGAAAATAAAGATTCAAATGTCAGAAGATGAGGTAGCTATAGCTAGGTTTAATTTTTTGTATGGTTCTATTCTATTCTATTTTTTGTTTTTTTATATGTTTTGTTATGATGACTAAGAAAAAAAGGAAGAACAAACTATAGTTTGAACTTTGAAGAGTTGTTTTTATATGCACTTTGACAAGGAATAAATAAAAAATGAAAAGGGTATTCAAAGGACAAAATGGGTTAGTGAAAAGACTAAAAATATAAACATGAAATAAATGGATTTGGCTCCTCTTCATGGGTCTACCACATATTCACATACTGTATTTTAGATATTGATAGATATGCTTGATTAAGATTAGATGATGATTTATTTTATCAAAAAAAGAAAAAAGATTAGATGATTTATATTAAGCTCGATCTTTTAAATTATAAAGTATTTGTAAAAATTTGCTTCTTTTAACTGTTTGATGCGTAAAAAAAAAAAACTGTTTGATAGTACTCCACATGATCTGATCTATGCATGTAATATATGGAGCTAATCAATTCAATCCAAAATAATTTTTTTATTAAATAAAAAATTAATTAGGGTGAAAAAAATGATGCTCCAATTGAATACACGAGGATATTATTTTTCTCGACTTGAATCTAAAATCTTTAAAGATAAGATTTGTCTTTGTTAAGAAATGTCATATCGGTTATAAAATAGTTTATATCTGAATATATATTTATAAAGTAGATGTAACTCACATCTTAGAAGTTGAATTTGTAAAGTTGAGTTTCATCCAACTCTAAATTTTAAGATGTTATCAGATCTGTCTGTTGCAACTTAGTCGAACTGTCTGCTGCAATCAGGTTTTTGATCGGATCATCTGTTATTTATATTCGAACAACAAACTTAATAGTACTCAGCATGAGAAAAAGTGATAATTAAGAATTCTACGTCGATTACAATATATTTATAAAGTAAAAATAACCATCACCCTAAAAACATTTTGAATTAGTATATCAAACTTCCAATTTTAAGAGTCTCATACCACTAGACCAAACTCTTGAACCTAAAATAAATATTATAATATACTATCTCCGTCCCATTTTATAAGAATCAGATTGACTAAATGTATTATTCATATACTTTTTTTGACCGTATTTTTTTTTAAAAGTATATAAATGTAAATATTATCATATAAGATTTTGTTTGATTTTTTTCAATACATATTTTCAAAATATTAAATTTCTATAATTTTTACTAGGGAAATGTTAACATGTGCCCTTGAGGCACTTGTTAGTGTACTAATAAAAGAAATTTTGCATTGGAACTTGTGGATTTTATACTTTTAAAACTCAAACAATGTTAATTTCAAGATAAAATTACTATTTTGAGTATCCTTAAAATGTACCCTTAGGGCATATGTTAACATGAACTTTTTTACTAATACACAATTAAAATAATGTATTAGTAAATATGCGGTGGTCAACTAATCTTATATTTTGGGACAGAATACTACTATATACCTTTGATGGATATATGTTCAAATCGATTCTATAATGGTGGGGGATGAATAAGTTGTTTTGTTTGTTTGTTTGTTTTCTCTTGTGGTGGTGGGCGGCGAAAGAAAATTCCAATCCATTAGATTTTCTCTTTCTCTCTCTAATACTTATAGTTATGTTTCTTGCAATGTCAAATCTCTTTCACTTGGTAGGTTTTTTCTGCCACAAACATTTGTGCGGGGTATATGGTAGTGTGATCGATCTTTTTACATTCAAACACAAAAACTTTCCTTCCCTTTGTGCTTTGTTGCTCTCTTTTTGGTTTGGTTTTTAGTATTTTTCTTCCTAATTAACTTGTCTTTGCAGCCTTTTGCCCACCACACTCTAACATATATAGACTCCCTTCGAGTGTTTGTGTTTCTACTCCACTTTACTTTCTTCTTACGGCAATCTCTCTTTCTCTATTCTTCTATCTAAAGTCTTTGTATTATGCATGTTTTGTCTAAAAAATGTTACTAATACTAATCATCTAATTAATTAATCTACTAAAACATAGTATAATTGTAAAAAAATTAATTAACATTAATATTATAAATTTACCATAACGTGATGTTTGATGGAAAATATATAACACATAAATTAACAATGGATTTATTTAAGTGATTTAAGCAAATGATAAAAAGTTTCGAATTAATTAATTTGTCCGTATGAAAACAATTTAATTGAGAGAAAAGAACACATTCTATATGCTCATAGTTTTCAATAAAGATTAATCACCATTAAATAACAACTAAACCAAGTTCACGAATTTCAACTTTTATGTGTATAATGCTTTCTTTCTTTCACTTCACTCTCACCATGCAAAATTAATACGTATGGTTTTAATTTTAACTATGAAATCACATTATAATATTATTAATGTAAGGAGAATGTTAACATATGCCCTTAAGACACTTGTTAATATACTAATAAAGGAAATCTAATCTTGGAACTTGTGCATTTTTTATTTTTCAAAGTTAAAAATTGTTTTCTTCAATATAAAACTACTATTTAGAGTATCCTTAACATGTGCCCTGACCCATGTAATGTAAATCATACATACTCTACTTTAAATTCAAAGTGATCGTGATTTGCATGCGTATAACCGTATAGTATTAGTACAAGGAGTAACATTTTATAGTAGTTGTGATAGATCATTTCAATGTACATAATCTGTGTTAGAGAGAGGGATAAGATCGAGGATGGGAAACACAAGCAAAACATAGTGAAGATACAACACAGATTGTCGACCGACCATAAAGGCTGTTACTATCATCATCATGATTAAATTTGCACCATAGCTTAGCTTAGCCAAACCTTGTCCATCTTTCTTTCTTTTTCAAGGCTGAGTGAACTGTGAAGTATACTTAGACGAAAGTAATTTATTTATGGACTAGTAGTATAAAATAAAATGACTTTTACTAATGGATCAAATTATTGTATTTGAAACTATTTCATAAAAGAATTTCATAATTACACATGCTTTTGACTACTATTTGATGAAATATGTCTATTTATACAGTATTTAGGAGTATTATACTAAATAGAAATCATAAAAAAATGAATAATACTAGTGTATATATATATAGAGAACCTACATGAAAAAGAGAAACAATAAATTCTTTAAAAAATGTCGTGTATGTCAATTATTAGATTTATGAATGGAGTTTTTCAAAAATTGAGTTTCACTATGAAAAAGGATTTAGTAGCGTAGTTTATTGTCCGTCTATTTTTATTCATGCATAATTATTCATATATTTGAATATAATTATAGTGATTGGAAAATAAAAATTATTTTACTAGAATAATTTATACTATTATGGATCAGAAAAAATATTATGATTAATCAGAATCTTTACTATTTTAACAATACTAATACAAAATAGAAAATTAGAAAGCTAGAGTTTTTATAGAATCCAAATAGCTTAAATAATACAAGAGTTATTGCTCTTACAAATAATTATTTAATAGACTAGACAAATCATTAGAAACCTAACAGATTCAATATAATATCATAACTCTAATACTTATCTAACATCCTCAACTAGTAGAAAATGTTGAAATTGTTAGGTTGAATGTTCACGAACGACGTTCGAATTTTGGTCACTCCACTTTATGTGTATAAGATTTTAATAGATTTGTGATTTCGTCTACGTAACAACAAAAAAATAAGTTATGGTTTTTTATTTAAGAAATTTCTACTTTTTATTTTCACTTAATTCAAATAGTCACGTTTTTTTTAAAATAAAATAAAAAGCATTTTTAAGTTAAACATAAAAATAAAGACGAAAACAATATTTGATTTCTCCCTTATTCAATTTTAGTTAAAATTTCAATTATTCTTTTATTTTTTGTTCAGAAAATTTTCAATTGAATTATTCTCTTGCTTCTTTTGGGGTAATATTCCCAATTCAAGCCCTTCAGCCTTATTTTGGCGTTTAATTTTCTTTGGTACATTATATATATACATCGGTCAAGCCCCCCACGTTATTCAATACAGTCTCTTGCTATAGCATAGCTCTCTAGTTAACCTTTCTTTCTTTCTGCTTCCCCAAGACGACAATGTAATCATTGTGTCTTGGAACACACTCCACCTCCTTCCTCCTACCTCGTTTCTCTTCAATTGTTCTTGGTTTCAGATATAGGTAGGTGCATATGTTTATACTGAAATCAGATTATTTGCCGTTAGTAAACTAGGAAATTACAGTACTACTATGTTTGGGTGGTGGGACGGTAAAAACTGTAGTACTTGCTCCGTCTCATTTAAAATGTTATAAAGTTGTCTAAATCACACATTTTAAGAAAAATGTGTAAATAAAAGAGAGAGAATATGACTTTTACTAGAATATTCTTTATTTTTTTTTTGTAGTAGACATTGAAATATTAAAAAGTAGATATTTGAGTGTACTTTTTCTCTATCTTAATGATTGTTTTAAAGGATAAACTAGGAAAAACTAATGTTATAAATAGTATATGACATTTATTTTGGGACAAACAATTTTGACAAGTGTGACACTTATTTTGGGACAGAGGAAATATTAGAGTCATGCTAGTGTTTTTGGTGCATTTTTTAAAAATTTCATCAAAAAAATAATTTATTCAAAAAGTAGAATATTAATTCCATTTCTTAATGCATTGCCTTCACACATTTTTATAGTTTTTTTTCTTATAAAAACTTACTATTTAAATGCTTAAAGAGTAATCCGAAAACACTATTTAGCTTTTGCCAAAATATTATACAGAAATTAAAATAAAGGTCATGTTAACTAGTATTACTACACTCCATGTATTAGTTTTTTTGTTTGAATTTGGTATCCTCTGCGTGCAATTGCAGAGACTAACTCCTTGAGTTTGGTAGGACCGCAAAAAGTGGCAAATTTCTCCCTCAATTTAACCCTGCTGCATTCCTATGGCTGATTTCAATATTATGATATCTGGTTAAACTGAAAAAAAATCCATTTTCATCTCATGCTTTAAACATACAAAATAAATAATATTATTTTTATATTTTATAAACATTAACTACACAAATTCCACCGCAACTTTGCATTATTTTACAATCTTTATATACAATATAGTAGTACTTTTTATATTTAATTTAATGATCATGCTAATTAGTGCTTCCAAACACTAGTTAAGAAATTTTTTATGAAAACTTGTATAAAAAATAATACTACCTTCGTCCTTAAATATAAGATCATGTTTGACCATTGTACGCATGTCAATGTACAATTTTAATCACTAAAATCTTTAATTATCTAGTAGTAAAAATTATAAAAATTTGATATTTTGAAAATACTCGTTAAAACAAATCAAACAAGATCTTATATGTTAATATTTACATCAATGTATTATTGAAAAAATATGGTCAAAACATGATAAATGAATGGTACAATTTAGTCAAACAGAGTCTTATATTTAAGAGCAGAGGTAATACTATTTAAATTTTTTAGAGGTTGACTGCACACACACGTTATTTTAAGAAAATTTTACCATATTTCTTCTTGAAACAGTCAAAAAGTGAACATATATATTAGCTCCTTAGATTTGTACAAGAGATGCTTCATCTAAGGCGAGAATAAAGTTTAGAGTACAAAATAAGCTAGACAACCAGAAAAAAAAAAGAAAAAAAAGCAAGACAAAACAACAAAAGAACCATCAAACACAATAACCAAAAACTCAAACTAATCCACCCTCCAGTCTAAATAGGCCAAAGAGTTAATATGCCACAAACTAAACTCAACAACAAAATATTTTCTCTTAATTAGCCTTAAACCATCACTAAATCTAAATTTTAATTTGATCTAGCACTTGTTTGCACATCGAATGAAACAGTAGTTACAATACTAATTGAAGAAGTTATTGAGAGTAATTGTTTTGTGGTCTGAGACATTATTAAATTATCAATTAAATATGTTTTAATTGAAATATATTAACTACAATATTACCTACTCCATTGTGGTACTTTTATTCGTACATGTTCTTTATCCTACTTTTGTAGTTTAATTTATATAAACTATAAAAAGAAAATAAGTTGTGGGTTTTTGTTTAATCGTACATTTTTTTTTGTAATTAAGAACTATTTTTTACTTTTTTAAATATAATATATAGTCACATTTTTATTTTCTCCTTAAATAAAAAAATAAATTTAAGTTAAAATACTCTTTCTAACATATAGCAATAATGTTTCTGTCAACAAAAAAAAAACATATAGCAATGCTACTTTTTTTTTTACAGTATACAGTTAAATTAAACAACTTAAAGTACTAGTATTATGATAAAAATAGGCTTAAATACACTTTTGGTCTTCTAACTATTTTCAAGGTTTCACTTTGGTCCTCTAATTATTTTTCGTTCTGTTTAGGTCCTTTGACTTTCCTTCCGTTAACCAAATTGGTCCTTTCTGTCAAATTAATTCAAAAAACTGTTAGTTCTTCCAATCTTCATCTTCTTCCTTCTATTGTTCTTCATCTTCATCAATTAAAATCCAGATTTTTTTTGAACCATTCAAAACTCATTTTTATTCTTACATTTTTGCTCAAAAATTATTGGAAAATTTTCTACAACATCAAGAACAACTTCTTAAATTGTTTCTTTAACATTAAGAACAACATCTAAAATTATTTTGTATGAAACTTTAGATCTGAATTTTCTATGTTTAGATCTGTGTTTTTGAATTTTTTGGAGAAAATCTAAAAAAAATTGTGTTAATTAATTTAGAGTTTTTAATAAGGGAGCAAGGAGATAATTCTCCATACTGAAAATCATTATCAAACATAAATAACAACAATGTATAGATGTAGACAAAATCTGAATTTCAAAAGTAATAATACCAACAAAAATACTATCAAATCAAACTTTGAATCCTCGACGATTCCTCTTTCCTCTAGCCTTCTCAAACTTCCTTTCCTTTTCTCTGACCTGGAGCACGGCCAAAGTGCTTCACAGCTTCACGAGCATTTGTTTTTGTTATGAAAAAATTTGGGTTTTTTTCAAAGAAATTTGGGAAGGTGATAATGAAGATGAGAGAAGAGGATGAAGAAAGAAAGAAAAAGATGGAGAAAAGTGGAGTAAAATTAAGATGAAGAAAATATGAAGATTGGAAATAAAAATGAGTTTTGAATGGTTCAAAAAAAATCTGGATTTTGATTGATGAAGATGAAGAACAATAGAAGGAAGAAGATGAAGATTGGAAGAACAAACAGTTTTTTTAATTAATTTGACGGAAATGACCAATTTAGTTAACAGAAGGAAAGTTAGAGGACCAAAATAAAACCTTGAAAATAGTTAAAAGACCAAAAGTATATTTAAGCCTTTAAAAATATGTGTCACTTCATAATGGTTGGTAAGATATTGTCCATGAGAATGTTATTAAAACTTAAAAAGGCCATCCACATCACAAGGAATAATAGATGTTTCCATTTGGACAAGTGACATAATTTTATAAATATTACCTTTTTATTTATTTATAAAATACTACCTCCTTCTTTGTTTTTAAAACTCTACTCTCATTCATCAAAAAAGAAAAACTCTACCCTCATTAGTCACTATCATAATCCAAGATTGTATGCATTAACATGTTCACATAGTTATATGTTTATCCGACCATAGTAGTTAATTTGAGATCAACAGTTCAAATTAAATAGTTAATAATTAATTTTGAATTATATCAATTTTTATTTTAAGATTGAGCAACTAAAAATTGTAAGAAGCCGCGTAAATTTTAAAAAATATCTTCTTCTTCTAAATTAAAAGCTAAGTATTTCATATATGTCCCAAATATAAGAAGCCACATAGGTCCCAATTTTATTTATTTTAAATATAAAAAAATATCTTTTTCTAAATTCAACTTTGGATGAAAAAAGTTTTAAAGTTTTTTGAGCGTTGCCATGGTACGGTACCGGTACCCGGTACTGGTACAGGTATGTGGTACGGCATTTTCAAAAAAACTAAGTTACAAGTACGTTGGTATAAATATTTATTTATTTATAATTATATAAATAAAATAATAAAAATATACTACTAAAACACATAATTAAACATAAAAAAATAACACATTTTAAAAGTAATTAAAATTGTTCAAAAACATCAAAACAATCTTATCAAATTAAAAAATAATTTGCTCAAAAAGAGTCAAATTATAAGCAATAACAAAAAAAAAACATTTTAAAAATATCACTATTCATCGAGTCTAAACTGAATCTCAACATTTTCCCCTTCATCATCATTTAAAAGAGCAGTCTCTAGTTCAAGTTTATCGAGAGAAAGATTAGCAACTTCAAAAACACAAGCTCCATCAAATAGATTCAATTCATCTCCACCAATATCCACATTCTTGTTTCTCCTTCATTATAATTATTACTTTTTTTTTACAGTTTTCTTGCAGTTCTAGGTTAATAATCTTTTTATAAACAAACAAAAGATGTTTTTTGGACAAAATATTTCTAAAAAAAAATATAAAAACAATTTTTTTTTTTTATAGATTTTAGTAGCTATTCGAGTACCCGGTAAGTATCCGACGAGTACCCAGACCAAAAAAAAAAAAAAAATAATTGGTGCGGCATCGTGCGTACCCACTGAGTACCGGTACCCGGTACGTACCCTGTACCGATACTCTCCCTAAGACGGAGTACCCATGCATCACTTATTTTTTTGGTAAAAATATTTCAAAAAATCGGAAAAAATTACAAGAATTTTTTTTTTCGGAATATCAAAAACTTTTTTCTAGAAATCAGAAAAAATTCTGAGAATTTTTTTTATCAGAAATCAAAAAAAATTCTAAATTTTTTTTTACTGAAATCGGAAAAAATTCCGAGAACTTTTTTTTTCGAAATCAGAAAAACACCGATACTTTTTTATGAAAAATCATTGGTATAGCATGTTGCACTAAGGTTTTTGTTCTAAAACATGAGAAATTCTTAGTTTGGAGCCTCAAACCAAAAAAGGAAAAAATAAAGATTTTTAGAAGCCTTTGGTTCAACTTCATGTCATGTGCTTGTTGTATACTTCCTCCATCCCTTTTTATAAGACCCTTTTTGACAAAATTGCACTATTCACTTATCTTGTTTTGACCGTATTTTTTTAATAATACATAGATGTAAATATTAGCATATGAGATCTTGTTTGATTTGTTTTGATGAGTACTTTCAAAATATCAAATTTTTATAATTTTTACTATTAAACAATTAAAGATATTAGTGGTCAAAATTGTGCATTGGCGTACGTACAGTGGTCTAAAAGGGTCTTATAATTAGGGACGAAGGTAGTACTTTGTATTCAATCAACGGGATTAGTCAAGTTATGCGTATTATTTTTCACTATTTTAAAAGTCTATTTTTCTTTTTACAATTTCTTATAACAAAATTATAAATTAAATACAAATGAATTAGTTTATAAAAATCCTTTCAACATTAGTGTACAAAGTGATGTAAAAATTATTTTAAAAAAATTAGTGCAGTGTCAATAAAACAATTTTTTAAATAATATTTTAATCAATATTTTCTTAAAAAGTTGCAGCGATAAAATGATAATCTCCCCGTGAATTTATTAAAAAATTTAACAATGATAAAATTAACAATCTCCCATATGAATCTACTATAAAATTAGCAATCTTTCCATGAATCCATTCTTGCATAATAACAATATTTTAGTCAATTTTTTTAATAATAATAATACTAATTATTATTACCAAAAATTATTTCCCATGTTCCTGAACAATAGATATTAAACAGATAAATTTAATTAAAAATTGTTTTTGTTTATAATGTAAAAATTGATATAATAGTCGTTTAAATTTTCATAAATAACTGCTTGTTAAAAAATCTATAAGTTTATCTAGTTTAAAGTTTGTCTCAGAAAAAAGAAGATCATTTTTGAATTCCTTATCATCTAAGCTATCAATTGAAGTAAATAAATCAAAAGTTGGGGCAATTTGATTTCAATCCATTTTTTCTTCCACGAAGAAATAAAAGTTTTTACAATGAAAGAGAGAAATTGTTTTTGTCATAAAAAGTACAAAAAAGAAGAGATAAATTTTGTTTGTGTCATATGACAAAAAAAAAAAAAATTGTTTGTGTCATAAAAAGTACAAAAAAGTTGTCATAATATTTTATGTGTACTATAATAACTTTAATTGTTAAGCATAACAATTTTTAGCCTCAATTTTACTGAGGTGACAACTCAAATAAAAAATACAGTTTAAATTTTAGACGAGTATTTTACTTTCTTATATTAATAGTAGATATATCTCAAGATACAGTTGTTTAATCTTAAATCACTGAATTAATATAAGGTATTTTTTTAACATAAAATTTGTTTATACACCAATAATAAATCAAACCTCTTAAGTAGGATAATCATAAATAATAATTTTCATAGATGAAATGCATTCTATATTTAAAATCTAACATTTCAATTGAAACACAAGTACAAATAACAACATTACCATGTCTCCCTTAGGGCATCCCTTCCCTGTGTTCTTTAGGGAAAGAGGGTTATCTTTTTCCTAATAAGGTCAGTCACTAGACACTGTTTAATTTTTGCTGCAACGTTACTATTAACTTGCTTCGGCATGGAACCCTTCTTTTTAGGCTTTTCATTTCATTAAAATTATTATTATATGTTTTTCTTTTCTAGCTAGGTCATGGATGGAAACTTAGAAAGAAAGGGTACTTTGTTTTGTAGGACACTTTTGTGGTCACACACATGTCTCATTCGGTCCCATTTTCCTTTGCTTTTCATTTTCTCTAATTTTATATACAAACACCTTTTGTGATTATTTTTGTATAGTTTTTTTCATATAGTTTAAGATTTTAATTTTAGAAAAACCTTATTCAAACATTTGATGATATATATGTGCACCACCACTACCATTTACCAATACCACATGACAAGGTCGATCTCATTGAGTGGAATTTATGATGACCTCAATCCCACCCTATCATGACGTGTTATCTTTTAATCTTGATTGCTATATGGCTTTGATATTTTTATTATTAGTAGTATAATACGATATTTGCACATGAAATTTCAATACCACATGACTACACCATATTAAGATACATTGAGTTTGGGTTGTTAAAGATACGTTGTAAAATATTTTGTTGGTTACAATCAATCGTAACATTGTAGCTTTATTTTTATTTTATGGTTTTTAGGAGAAGGTTGATAGTGCAGAGTTCGGGACGTGCAGAGTTCGAGAAGTATTTTTATTATTAATGATATTAACAATTATTTTACAATATTCTTCTATGATTTATATTTATGCGTTTGTTCGAACTAGGTCAAGACTCATCCGAACTGGACTTTTGTGCTTGTGAACACTGCATGTGTGCATGTGAAATTCCCCTTATTGATCAAGAATCACATGATCATAATCAGATGATTATGGTTTTGTCATCATTGTAGTGATATTGTGGAGACCACTTTACATGTCCTTCTTGAATGCTCTATGACACTATGTTAGTTTGGATGCATTTGTTTAAGATTGATGATCGACATCAATTCTTAGAAGTTAGGTTAAGTGGGTGGATCCATCTCAATTTAACTTCTATGATGTTGGTTTTGAGGATTATCAACATGCATGCAAGTATAATATTTTTACAAATGATAAAATTACAAATGACTAAATAATAAAAAATTTAAGTTACCAAATGATGATTGGTCTATAATATAATGTCTCTTAAGTTAGTCCTACAATATAATATCTCCAAAAGTGATTAATTAATTAATTAATTAATCGACATTTTAAATTTTATGAGGGTAAAATAAAATTGTATTAGCTAATCGAATTTTGATGGGAGGGGGGCAACTAACTGTCCCAATTTTTGTTTTTTTGGTGGTACAATTGCCCCATTTTCTCCCACAGCCTAGTATGATGATGACAAACCATTTATGTGATTATATATTATTTCTATGTTTTTTAATTCTTTAGTTTGGAGCCATAGAAATGATTAGGGGTACTTGATAGCAATAAAAATTACTTAAAGAACGAAAAACAAAATAGAACAAATTAGCATGCATTAAGACATGCATGTATATTATGATGATGGCTGCTCGATTGTATCATGTTTATTTATTTAATTACTATTTGCATCAAATCAAGTACTACGTTCTTAAGCTTACTTGAGATCAATTAATTCAGCGTGAACTATACCTTACCTTTATTGAGCACAAAACAAGTAATGATGATAAAACTAGCTTTATTGTTTTTTCTTTTTTTCCTTTTCCAAAAAATATATCAATATGATCCATAAGCATGTGAGAAATTTGAGAATTGGAATTTCTCTACTACAATTTGCATATTTTAGTGTTTGGCTTGCATTTCATCTCAATAAAAATATTAACCAATAACCAGCAAATATGAAAAAATGTGTTTTAACAATCAACATGTATTTTATATTATTTGTATTTGACATTTTTGACAATTTAGTATCAGAGATTGTAGATCTTCTGAAGAGAGTTTAAAGAATCATGCATAACAATGTTGTTTATCCTAAGTCTATGAATTACTTTTTAAGAGAATTGATTTTGTAATTCAAAAAGGAGCAGCGTGCGGTGCAACGTTTTCTCCATTTATCTTTTAATTATGTGTAATTAACTTATACATATTTATAAAAAGTATTGTAAACTTAGGTGTTGAGTATGTTAAGTGATTAATTGCAATGGAAAATTATGAGATGTTTGCTTTGTATAACAAATTTTTATTTTGCTTTGTATGACAAATTAATGGCTTAAATAATGTTAAGGTCCCTGTAAGTTCGCATTTTTTTGATATAAGTCCCTGTAAGTTTTTTTGTTTTAATTAAGTCCCTGCAATTATTTATTTTTTGAAATAAGTCCCTAAATTCAAAATTCGCAGGAAAATTTGAAGGAAAATCTGCTCGAAAACTGCAGATTTTCCTGCGGATTTTGACTTTAGGGACTAATTTCAAAAAAATATATAATTGCAAAGACTTATTTAAAACAAAAAAACTTACAAGGACTTATATCAAAAAAACACAAACTTACAGGGACCTAAACATTATTTAAGCCCAAATTAATTGAGATCTAGTACTACTATATTGAAAGAAATAATTAAGTCAAGGTAATGATATTGCAAAGTGGAGCTTCTAAGACAATCTTGTTTTGTGTAGAGGCATGTGTAAATCATAATTTAATGTAGGCTTCCAATTAATTTGTCGCCTTAACATCAATTCAATTAGTAGCATGGTGTCTTGTGTGAATACTATAGGAGATCCATGGGAGTATTTCATATTGTCTCAGCAGAGACATTGATTTTCTGGATTCACAATGATTAAAAATAATTATAACATGTCTAAAGTATTACTAGTATACTCCCTCAAATTAATCTCAAACATAATCTAATCTAGATCAAATTAAAAAATTTGCAGTACTCATTATATTGCATGTCTAGTTTTGATCGATTTCAATAGATAGCTATTGATCATTCCATAGACGATCATGTGGTCCAAGTGGAGTAATATATATCATAGAAAAGTTTATAGCCATACAATACCACAACAATAACCAACATAAGATTAAAATAAGTTAATTTTGACCAGCAACCAAGACTAGTTTCTTACATGAATTGTGTAGTAAATGTGCGTATAAAATAATACAAAAACTAATTTCCACTAATTTGTGAAAGTTATGTATAAAATATAAATTCATTATTTCTATGTGTACCATTGACTTGAATGAAATTGTTAACTTCCATCTTTCATATATCCACATCAACGTTTCTATCTTTCATTCTCACTTTCGGCTAATTCTTAGACTTAGACTAAATTAGTCAATTCAAACGTGATACTCTCCAAGTCTTAAAAAGATTACATTATATTCTATACTAGTGGCTGTAATGTATTAATCTAAATGATCATGTACTATTACATGTATCAACTTCATCTCATATTATAAGTCGTTCTCATAAAAAAATAGTTTATTTTATATGTAGCTTCTTTTCTATATATCAATGAAATATTAATTATGTATATCTTAGTATTATTCCATCCCTAATCAAATATTTATAAAACTATATTTATTTGAAATCACGTCAGAGAATTTTCACCCAACAAGGGGAATATTTATGCAATTCTGTCTCAGTTGAGATTAGTCAGATTTGTTTCACCTATTTTTCTTAGCAATTTTTTGGTCAACAAACTTGACCAAGGTAAGGGCATATGCCTGAAAAAGATAATAGCTCATGGAGCATACACACAATATCAATTTTTCATAAAGGCCAAAAAGATACAACCTTTCAAAAAAAAATAAAGGCCAAAAAGATACAAATGAGGCAACGAAGACATTCCAACTATGTTGAAACTAAAAAAATCACCTAAGAAGCACCCTAATGAATATAAATAAAATAAAATAAAATAAAAAGACACAGAAATCTTAGGAAGCTAGACCAAAATTCAAAGTGTAGAAATCCATCTGCCTTCTTCAAAATGTTATCAAGGAAAATTCAATAGAATAAAATTTTGATGAAGGAAAAAAGTGCAAGATAAAACAAAGATTCCAACATAAACAACCAATGCATCATAATACTCGATTTAATAACATGTAATTCTGCCGTTCAAAAAAAACTTGTAATTCTTCTCATTTTTAAAATATGGGCCTTGCTCCTATGGATAAAAAAGGAACATCCCAATACTTATGAAAGTCGTGCCTTGTTTAAATAAACTGATTAACTAGTAATAATATCAAAGTCGTTTTGTTAGTTCTTCTGACAGTGTAATAACTAGAGAAATCAGGACTATTCTGTTCTGAAATACAAGCATATATTTTGGGCGCCGAGTATTAGATGGGTAAACAAATTATACAAGTTTTAAAGGTTGTGACGGCTCATCAGAGTACCAATGCAGGTTTTCACAGCCTAGCAAAGACAGTATCTCCTTCAATATGATGATATTATCGGTAGACAATGTAAAACGGGAGATTCGGATGATAAAGAACGGTGACTCTTCATCAGATCAAAATTAACTATGAAGATGTGGA
The DNA here is from genome assembly GCA_951804385.1 of Trifolium dubium. NCBI lineage: Eukaryota > Viridiplantae > Streptophyta > Magnoliopsida > Fabales > Fabaceae > Trifolium > Trifolium dubium. The sequence continues at coordinate 29,558,557 of OX638074.1, forward strand.
TGATAAAGAACGGGAGACAATGTAGTTACATGAAAAGGGGGGCTTTTCCGGTCTCCAACCAACAAATGACCACAGATTCAACTTTGTCGAGGCGGAAATTAACCACTTCCATCACGCATTATACATGGCTTATGCTATAGATTACACAATTATCACATATACTTCCATCTTTTTTTTATCAAAACATATACTTCCATCTATCTTAAGCTCTCAACAAACAAAACAACAGCATTAACAAATAACCTTATTGAGCAAATTTCTATGTACAACTCAAAGTTGATAATCAAAAGTCAACGTGACTGACCAACTCTGTTGACATTTTGAAGCTTTCTAGTGTCTTGCATTCATTGAAGCTCCCTTTTGTCTGTTTGACAAAACAGCACCCTGTGACCATGATGATGGTTTATATCCCCCAGCCAAAAGGCTAGATGCTGCACTTGCAGAAATTTTTCTTCTTTTAGACTCTAGCTCTTGCCTTCTCTTACCAGACATGGATGAGACAGACAATCCTGGGAATATGGATGCAGAATTGATCATTGCCCGTTTGTCCTTCCTATTCTTGTCAAACTTACTAGAAAACTTCACTTTTGCTGCTGCGGCAGCATCTTGTTCTGAAGCTGGAAGCAGTCGAATCCCAAGGCCCATTTTCCTAGAAGCAGCTTCTTCTTCAGCAACTCTTTTCTTTTGACTCTGAGAAAATGGAAAAGGGAGACAGAAATATTAAAAGGGGTAAATGAAAAATTGAATGGATAAATAAACGAGATCAAATTTCTTGAGCTAAGTAACATACTCTAAGTTTGGCTCTGAGACTCTTGTTTATGGCATAGTCATCCGAATGTTTGGCATCAGACATTCGTTGCAGACGGACGAGCACCGGTTCAGCTTCTTTTTTTTTCTTCAAGTCTTCTTCCTGGTGTTCGAGGCGGTAAAATGGATCAGCAAGTTTCCCTTTCTCTGTAACACAAATTTTAAAACAAATTCAATTAGCTAACATTCACAATTGTGATTCAGTTGCTACACTTATGCACAACTACAATGCTAAACTGGGTAAAAAGCATTGAAGTTGTTAATATCCATAGAAAACATCCATTAAACCCAAGGGTTCAGTGGAAAAATCACCCACCTCAATAATAAAATTGAAAGATACAATAACATGTTTCAAACTACTGGGGCAAATGTACACCAAATTAGTTACTAATTAATATATACATAAAAAGAACTAACGGCAAAGATTTCTTCCATAATACACACCTTCATCAGCAGGTAATTCAAAAGTTTCTGCATCTTCGACATCAAAATCCTCAGTTTTTTTCTGAGCCCCACTGATGATCACATACTCACAGTTCTTTGGATCAGTCTGGATGGTGATCTCCTGTCTACAGCATGCAGCTTTCATGGTAAAGCTCCATATCTGAAGGTGCCAAGATAAAATGTTAACTATTAGTAAACAGGAGACACATTGAACAGCACTATTTAGAATTGTCCCAAGTTAATGCAGTTCATTATCACTTGAAAATATTAAGGTGTAAGGAATGTAGGAGTTCAAAAAGAAAGGTGTAAGGAATATGTATATACATCATTATACCTGATTATAACTGGTTACTGTTTACAATATCAGTAAAGAAGTCACCACCACATTAGAATATTTTCAAAATTTCAATTTGCACCCAGTTTTTTCGTGAAGTATTAAAAAGTGTGGTTTCATTATTAGTTACTAAAATTGTAAGACTTTAAACTGTCATTTGAACATAATTAATTCCCGTGTCTGCTGCAAATATATAAAAAGGTTTATTTGCATGAGCCGGTACTTCTCTACCTGCCTTTGTTTTCCAATAATAATAAGGGAAATGCTAATGCTAACAAGTCAGGGCACTTGTTGGAATGACCCTAATAATAACAAACATTAGATGGTTTGCACACTACTTGAACATACCTTTGTAGAGTAGTAATTACCAACTTGCTTCTTCTCTGCATTGAACCGGACACCCTTTGCAATCATAGAATTGCATCCTCCACACCATATATTATAAGGCATCTCAAACCTGAAAGCATGATAATCAGAAAATAAGCAAATAAAATGTTAAAATAAAATAAATAACCAAGATTGAAAAGGGAGGACAACTGAAGGCCCATTCAAGTGTACACACAAAGTAGCTGCTGTTAAAATGAAAAACATACCTTATAATCAAGATACCCTGATCTAACTTCCTTGCTCTTTCTCGCAAGGCATGTTGGCCATGAAACGTGTTCAGAGAACCCTGAAAGGGCGAAACATAGAGTAAGATCTCTCTGTACTAAATAGTAAATAATTTAACAGAACAAACTTTTTGTAAACAAATATATATACCTGGCTTGGATCCCATTCTGGGGGATAGTAAAAGTTGTCTGCTCTAGCAGCTGCAAGGGAAGACTGTAGAAATACAAACAATGAAAGTTCAGTTTATTGGAAAATAAAGTAACAAATACTACATAAAATATGAGTTACATATTTTTTTTCTTGTGGTGGCCACATAGAGACAAAGTGTAGGGCTGACAATAAAAATAAAAGTTAAGAACTTCAGCGTAGATAACCAAAGTACTCATATTAGATGAACAAAACATGTCAGAATTCTAAAGCCTTTTTGAAAATTAAAAAAATTATCCATTGGCACCATTGCAGATAAATATCATCACACATAAAGCAGTTCTATTAGTCATGAATGCATTATCAATGTTGTTAGAGATAGGAATAGAAGCAAAATCCATAATTTGCATTAAGAATAAATATATTGTCCGCTCCTCACACAACCACCCAAGCATTTAAAATCTATTAGAATGACATGTTTTCGTTACGAGCGTATACGAGCAACACTCACTCTACAATCAAACTCTCAAAAAATATCCTAGAAACACTCGCTCAACAACCAAGCCACGTTATCTATTTTTTAAAACCATGTACCAAGTAACACATTTTGCTGGTTTCTAAAATGCCTATGAACAAGGAGAGCGGGTTGCCAAATTCATAGTCTAAGAATGAGGTTGATGTGAACGGGGAACTGTTCAAAATCAAGAGAGGATGTACGATAGAATTCACCATATTAATGTCAGACACTCCACAAGCACCGAACAATACTACCTTCACATATCCTTCAACTTCTTACTTGAGCTTTGTTTATTTAATCTTTGTAAAAACATAGTTTGGAGTTGGATACCACACTAATTAGGTGAGTAACAATATATTTTTCGATTCAGCAAAACAAGCTGATTTCTTCCAATTAACTTCAAAAATAATAAATACCACAATTTATTCCAACCTCATCATAATAGTTGAAGAATTTATAATCTATCAATTTCATTCCTAATCTTGAGAGGATTAAACTAATAAACGATGTAATTTTCAGGAGCTGTAAATAATTGATACTGTAAACAAAATCATCGGTTACCATCATGAAAAGTAGAATTTCACGAAAACTAATTTTACAAATAATGATCTAAACAAAAACCCTAATCCTGATAAAAATTCATGCAACAATTCGGGAAAAAAAAAAAGCAATAGAAAGAGAATTCGCACCATTTTGATGTATAATTGTTCAAATTATGATTAGATTTTGTTTCCGCAGTACGCAAATTCGAAGGTTGAACGATTGATGAAGTAATCTACGATCTCTGATTCGGAAAGTTTTGTTGAATGAAAGAGAAAATCGTGATTTTGGTGTTTCGTTGTTGAAAATCGTGAATGAAGAGAGAGTTTTGATTATCTGGACTCGTTTTGGGCCCAATGGGCTGAAACCAAAACTTTGTTGCCACCCCTCTACCCTTTCGAATAAAGATTTGATTCAAAATTGTTCCGAAAGGAGTTGAAATTATTTGATATCAAAACTAACCCTGAATTAAATTAAACTGAGTTATACACACTACATTGTGAGTAGTGAAAATTATTTTTATGCAGACATGTAATGAGATTAAAAAATGTGACAATCATTTTAAGGAAGCAATTACAAATTGAGTTTTTATTTCCTCCACTCAAGATAATTCTATTTTTGTTTGCTAAGACGCAAAATAATTTTTTTATTTTATTTTTATACATCAGAAATATAAATTGTTTCTATTAAAATTTGATTTTTGAACCCACATCCCTCAACTTCTATTTGAGGCAACTGAAAACTACAAAATAAAATTATATGTCAATACGATGGATTTTTATTAGATGTCAATGTAAAATTAATTGTCTTAAATTTGTATGGTCACCGTCACTTATGTTATGAGCTTACCTTTGTCAAATAGTTCTTAGATTTAGATTGCTTTGCCAGTAGAGAAACAAAGATTGCACATTCCCCATCCTTTTATTGAGTTGCAATACACTCAAAAATAACATGGATCTTTCCTTACACCCAATCATCTCTTTTTGTTTCATTTTCCCGGGTGCATCTAGAACAATAGTACTATACTATATATGAATAATGAATAATTTTATTTTATTTTTGACAAAATGAATAATGAATAATAATAAGCATAATAATAGTACATAATTCATGATTTGACATTTGTCATTATGATCATAAAAGTTTTTTCTTTATTTCTAAGGAAACATTCATTGGGAAAAGTGTTAATTTCCATATCTAATACTCCTCACTATCTTCATTAACATCATAATGTTAATTACCAAGTTTCAAATATGAAAAGTGCAAATCACACACATTCTGATCCACCACCAAATCCAAGTTGTCAAAAACCATTTTCCATCTTAAGAGTTTCTTCCACCATATATCTTAATTAATTCATGCTCTCCATGCTTCCTCTTCTCTTCCTCCATCATCATGGCCTTCAAAATTTCTCAAGTAATTCACATTCTTCTATGGCTATCTCTTATATTTTTGCTCTTTCATGAGTATTACAATCTCAAGTATTCAATGATCTACAATAAACATATCATACAACCAAGTCATCATCATTCATTACCCTCTCATCACAGCAGAAAAGTTCTAGCAAGAAAATTCCACTTCTCTCCTTTCTTCAAGCATCATCATCATCATCATCCACAAGAACAGAAGGATCCTTCAGACACAGAGATTGATCCGCGTTATGGTGTCGAGAAGCGCCGTGTGCCCACCGGTCCAAATCCGTTACACCACTGATTGAACTCTCAATCATTTTTTTTTTGTCTCAATCCTCCGGTTCTTGGAGCAAAGGTCCTGGTAACATTGTTATATACTAAAATATTTTTCTTACATTTGTTAACTTTCTTTCTTGGTCTCTATCATTGTTGCTCAATATCATGATCATAATATGTAGTGTATGTATTATGCTAGTATATGATATAAAATTGCATGTCACATTAAGATATTTGTACAGAAGTTAATAGTACTATATTCATTTTCATTTCAATTTTAATTTGGTGATTATCATGATATGGTTATTTTGTAAATGTAAAGATTCATCAAAGTGAACAAAGGAATTATTATATTACTGTAATGCGTAGGTGAGTGATCTTAAAGAAACATACATGACTGAGACGGCACGGCACACATTGGGAAGATTTTAGTTTGAGCATAATAATTATATATATATATATGATGAGTTTGGAAGATTAGATTTCAAGATTCATAAAATAATATTGGTTATACACATATCGGTGATGAATTGATTCAAAAGATATATCAAATGGTAGGATTCAAATATCTACTACTTTTTCTTTTTACAATCAAATATCTACTACTTATATTATATATTATTGGTTACATTGAGAGTTTATTTTTCTTTATAAATTAATGTATTCTCCAACGCAACTGTAAATATATTTTTCTATATACATCAATCAGTGATCTAACTCTAAATCAAATAATTAAAAAATTCAAGTATATGTCACATATTGTCGATAGTAACAGTTCAATTTTGATTAAACTTTTTTCTTTTAATTTTGGAACCAACAATGAATTGGTTTAAGTAGTAAGAGTGTTGGTCCTTTTAAACATGTGGTCATAAGTTTGATTCCTGATTTATGTGTATGCCGAAAATTCAATTGAGAGGAGAGATCTCACCTTGTGTGTCCCACATATAAAATGGTCTTTTACTAAGACAAGAACAAATCAAAATATTCTCTTGGGAATTATGTATAAATATATACATCTTTGAGTAATAGTCTGTTTGATTCACTTTTCAAAAACAGCCTTTTAGTTTTTAAAAATTTAAAATTAAAAAATATAATTGGTAATTTAATTTTACAAAAGTGTTTTTAAAAATTGTTTTCTATATATCAATTACAAAAATTAAAAAAAGTAAAACAGATTTAAAGAATTTTATTTCTCTCTTCTTAAAAACAATTTTCTAAAACATATTTGAAAAATTAAAAATCAAAATTGTTTCAAAGAGTGTACTATTATTGTAGATAATATTTATCAAATTTGCATGGTAGATATAGGACGATTACTTGTACTATTATTGTATTCAATTACATTACTATATAACCTGATAATTAGTTGGGGTGTGGTATAGAGTTAAAGAGTGTAGTACTGATACAATGTCAACTTTTTTGTAAAATCTACTATTATGATAGTATATTTTAAACATAATTCCCAAGAGGAGAGATCTCACATATACAATGGTGTGGTCATTAACACCATTTGATTCACTTGTGATGGTATATTTTAAACATAATTCCCAAGAGGAGAGATCTCACATATAAAATGGTCATTAAGCAAAAGACAAATACACAATACTCACATATAAAATGGTCATTAACACCATTTGATTTAGTAAAATTTCTCATTTCCCAATTTGATAAAAAATGTTAGACAAAAGGTACAAACTAAACTAAAAACTGCACATTCTTTTTGCACTTAAAACCTGCATATTGTATTCCGTAAACACCAAGACCATATTTTTAGTGTGCAAAATCAAAGTAATGATATATTACCTCCGTCTTAAAATATAAGACATATTTTGACTACTGCACGTTCGTCAATCTACAATCTTGATCACTAATATCTTTAATTGTGTGTTAGTAAAAATTATAAAAATTTATATCTTGAAAATATTCATCAAAATGAATCAAACAAGATCTTATAATATATGCTAATATTTATATCTATAAATTATTAAAAAAATATGGTCAAAACAAAATACATGAATAGTGTCATTTAATCAAAATGATCTTATATATTAGTACGGAGGTAATACATATAGGTTGTTTGTTTCTGCATCTCAAAACTTAACTCAATTGATGTATATATATCTACTAGAAACAAGGATATATAGAATCCGTAAACTTAACTCAATTAATAAGAACATTACATTTTATTTTATGTACAAAACTCCGGATTGACTCCATATTTTATTTTATGTACAAGACTCCAGATTGAACCACAAACACTCCATTTATATAATTTGCATAGTATAGTTTGACTGCATATGTTTTATATTAAATGTACTCTAGAAATGGGCCAGCAACTATTCTAAAAGCGTTAAGTAAAAGGAAATTAGCTTGCTAGTTAGTGATGTCTTATCTCCAAAGTCATTTAAATTAGGATTTGCCGACTGCCCCCACATTTAGATACAGAATAATTAATTAATAGGTTCATTCATTTTTATATATAATCATGACCAAAATGTCTTTGTCAATACTACACTTTCAATTTTAGACATTAATTAACACTTGTTAGTGGATCCACTGCCATTGTCAATAGCTTTGCTCTTATGATGAAATCAACAAAGTGTTTGATTACAATTCCTACATAATAACCGCACAGACAGTGAAAGAGACCCGATTAGTATCTCTAACTGCAAATGAAAAGCCACCTTAATTATCATAAACCACAATGTGTAAGACTCTATTATGAACTCAATCACACTTTTGTTTGTGTGAATATATTTTAGCGTTGATACATGCAGCGGCAGAGTTAGAAAGTTTTTTAAGTTTGGACAAAATTTCAATCTAACAAATATAAATATCAATTTTATCCTTAATTATAACCTCTAAAAATTTTAATCTATCTCAATTTTAAATAAAAGGTCTCAATTTTACACCCCTAAAGTCCTACTTCCCCTAAAGTCTCAAATTTGCTACCTAGGTGTGAATAGTGGAACTAGGATTTTTTTACGAGCCAAATAGTTATAATAGTTACATTAAAATATTAAAAGATCGTCCTCATAAATTTAGCTAAATTAGTAAGAATATGACACCTTATGGATAGGGATCAATGTTTGAATCTTATTATGCCAACTTATTCATTTTTAAGAGGTAAAATTATAGTCACTAGACTATATATATTATATATATATATATATATATATATATATATATATATATATATATATATATATATATATGGCTCTTAATTTTGACCATGCATGTGGGTCGAACTTAGCAAGTATGACTCACATGTAATTAATTAATTATAAAAGGGTGTGGGGGCATATGTGGGGGCATGTGAGTAGTTGGGGGTGCGCGAAAACGATGGGGGCACGCTAAATAATTATATGTGGGACATATATTGTTTAACTTTAACTCAAGTTGAAGTTAGCAATCTCCTATATATATATATATAGCCCAATATTGATCCAACAATGAATGCATCTAAATTTTGAGAGCTAAGAATTTGATTTAAGGGGTTTTGCATGTTAGAAAAATTGAAAATTATTTTCCGCGTCTCATGTTATTTTTCTTGTTCCTGAAAATGACCAGAATATCCTCCCATCACTTATAGGTAGTAAACTTCATTCACACCTTAAGTGACTGAACGACATTTTTTATGACACAACACACAATTTGCGCCACCATGAATGAAAAAGTTATGAAAAAATATAGTTCGCTATTTAGGTAGTCAACTCAAACACAATTTACTGACTACATAGAGAACTCAAACACAGTTCGCTGATTACATAGCAAACGCAAATTCAATTTGTTATATAGGTAGCAAACTCAGTTTGTACTTTAATTATTGAATTTTATCAAGATTTAACCGCTATTCAAGACCATATTTTGATTGAATGTGGTTATAATTCTATAAATTTTTTTAATTACTCAATAATTATTATAAATTGAAATATCATATAATTATATTTTATGTACATGATCTCTTGATTTGCTCTATGATTATCCAATATTATTGACCAAATCACACATAAAGACAGTAGAATTATTGAGGGTGAAAGAAGAATTCTCACTTAACTTGCGAACAATATTTTATTAAAAAAAATCATTGGAATGAGAGAAGAGTGAAGGGGAAAAAAATTTAATTTCTAAAGTTCGCATCCTAAATAGCGAACTCAATTCGCTATGTAGACAATGTACTACTTTTTTTTTCTTCTAAGTTTTCAATTTAACACACTCGCTATCTACACAGTGACAAAGCAAAATTTATAAATGCAGGGGCGCATAAGAATACTAGTGGCACGAAAAACAATTTTCTTGCAAGTATCAATCAACCTCAAGCATGATAATGGGCCCAATAAATGTTGTTCAATATAAATGTCAAGATTTCTTTTTGTACCCCTCAATATCTATTAATTATTAATTTATAAAATATCATTATTAAAAAATTAAAATCGAATAATATTTAATTATTATTGGTTTTTATGGGATAATAATGATTGCTGTTGTTTACTGCAAAAATACGTAAAATTGGAATTTACTCATTATTTATTTATTTGACAAATATATCCTTAATTGTTAATGTAACAACCGTAATAAAATATTGACACTTTAAAAATTTGTTGTGTGCATCATTCATTCTTACAAAATCAGTTTATATAATAGAGATAAGAATTTCTCATTTATTTATTTTTAAAATGAAATTCTAATTATTAAACTATTATATAAGAAAAACGTAACGGTTTCACTTTTTATAAATTTTGTAGACATTTTTACCTTATTAGTATTTTTCCAATATGCATAAATACCCCCTAATCCTCACTTCCTTTCACCCAACCTTCCTTCAAAAAAACTCATTCACAAAATCACAATCATGCATGTGACATAGATGGATAGTTTGAGTCGTTTCACAAACCAACCTAGTACACAAACAATTTTCATCCACTTCACTTGTGTTGGTCCAAATCATAGTTGGACCACATCCAATAATCATAACCAATCTCCCTCTAATCAAATAATTGTTCCAATGTCATCATCATCAATAATTAACACCCCAAAGAAGATTATTGATAAGATCATTAGGGCAATTATCCCATATATTATTTGCTTCAAAATAAAGAAGCAAGAAGAGTTATCAACTAACTCAAAGAATATCATCAAGAAAATCTACAAGGAAATCCATTACAAGATTTTGAAAATGAAGAAGGAAGAAGAAGATCAATTAGAGGATGAAGATAAGTGCTTATGGAAGAAGACCATATTAATGGGGGAGAAATGCCAGCATTTGGAATTTCCTGGTGCTATTTTTTATGATAGTGAAGGGAATCAGCTTTCTGTGCCACCAAGAACACCAAGAAACAGTCCTTTAATGTCCCTTGATTTGTCACAAATCAACTAAAATGTTAGGTCAAGAATATTACCATCTCCAATGCTCTAAATAATTTTGTGTTCTAAATCATGATGAGCTATCAATAAAAATTAATTTTATCAAGTATTTGGCTATTTCATTTTTGCAAAATATAATTTTATGAATCGTTCGTTAATAGTTTTAATGTTTTGCGAAATATTCTAGTTATCTATCAAATGTACTTTCTAGTTTTTGATGCGTGTAAGGGTAGGGTTTTTTTTATTGTAGTGTGGTGCGTGTAAGGGTTGATTCGATCATAATACCCCTAAGGCAATCGCTTTTAAGCCTCTAGAACTATTAAAAAAAATTAATAAAGAGAAATTATTTTCTACAATTTTCAAAAAACAAAATAATAAAACCATATCTAATATTATTAATTTGTCACTAAATATTATGCAATTAATTTTATCAATAACTAAAAAATCGCTAAATGAAATTGATCACGTTAATTTAATAACTAATGTTGTATGCTAAATAAAACTTGAAACAAAATTATTAATGAAAATACAGACTCTAGTAAATTTACTAACTTAATTCAAGTTTTATTTTGAATACAAAGTTATTTTTTAAATTGATGTAATCAAATTTAACTTATAATTATAAGAACTCACTTGAGTTGTTTTGGTGAAGTTGATTTGAGACATTAAAAAAAAAAAATCCACGATGTCTCAAATTCGATTTTCTTTGATCCAATTTATGTGGGTTAGTCTAACAAATATATGTTTTAGATAGGTAGGTTTTTTCAAAATTTTATGTTAACATTGCCTATGTAATACTATTTTCTTTGGTGCAATATATTTGAATGTCTCAATTTTTACTAAAAAATATTTTATTTGATGTATTGGAAAATGGTGTGCAATAAAAACTGTAACCTCTCTCCTAAGAAAACTATGCAAACATTACATCAGTTTAAGTAAGTTTGAGTAGAAATTTACACCGACATTACATTAGTCCAAGTGAAATTTATTTTGTTTTAATCTTAAATTTCTGATAATGATTTGCTCCCACTGTTCACACTCCATAAATATGGGACCGACCTTACTACTATAAGGACTAAATCGTGACCAACATTTATTGTTTTCTGGTCAATAAGTCTAATCTTAATTTTTCAGTCAAAAAAAAATCAAACCTTTTATGAATGTTTGATTTGAAACTTAAAAGTCAACAACACTACTTCTACACAATGATAGTTAAATGTTTTTTTTGACCAAATGATAATAAAATGTTAAAAAAATAAGGGAAAATAGGCTAATAACCATGTAAAGTATGCAAATTTTGCAATGCCCCCCTCTGTAAAAATTTTTTTTGAGAATTCTTCCCTGTAATGTTTGAATTTTTGCAATATCCCCTGGATTTTTTCAAACATTTCATTTTGTGGGGATTTTTTCTTTGCGGCGGTTTAAAACCCCCACTAAAATTATATTTTGCGGCGGTTTTTATTTGCGGCGGTTCAAAACCCCCACAAAATGTAATGGTTGAAAAAGTCTAGGGGGATATTGCAAAAATGCAAATATTACAGGGGGTATTCTCAAAAAAATATTTTACAGAGGGATATTGCAAAAATCATATACTTTACAGGGGGTATATACATATTAACCCAAAAATAAAATATGGTTTCTTTTAAGAGAAAATGCAAAAATATTGACAATGTAAAATGAATATCTTTAAAATAAAATAAAAAATTGTGTTAAGTTAAATAGATATTCCCATTAAGTTTTTTTTTCCACCATCATTTTAATCTAGTTCGGAATTAGTTATGATATCAAATGGTTTCAATCTTATTCCCAACACTGTTGCGGAAATATATTCTCATTAAAGTTTAAAACACATTTCACTTGTAATAAAAGTTTAAAATACATTGTAGTAGTATATATTAGTTGATCATTGTTTCTCACTTTGTTGACTCCAAAAGTTCAGGACAATGGCATGGGAAAAGAAAAAAAGAGTTAGTATCAATTCAGGTGTATGATATTTTTTATTTTAATTAATTAAAAGTACCAATTTTTTTTAAAAGCTAAAATAAATATATTCAATAACCATTATCCAAAGCACAATGTATGCTAAGAATAGGAACAAAGTATACAACCCAACTAAAAAGAATGAGTTTCAGAGAAAGTGTTTAAAAAAGAGTGTTACGTACTAACACTTCTTTAATTTATATCTGCTGATAAAAGTTATTCATGAACTAGTACTTTTACTACTTGTTACCAAGGATTTCATGTTCAACTCTGACCCTAGAAGGCTAGAACACAATCGCTTAAACCTCTTAGAAGTTAGAAATATTATACCGAAAAGAAAAAGCTCTTAGAAAGAGTGTGCCGCCGTGTATCGCACACACTTCTTTATAGATTAGTTTTTGCAGTTACGATGGAAGCATCATGTTTAGGAAGGAAAAATGAAACAATTACAAGTGAGGTCACACACTTTCCTTAAGCTTTTGTCATTGAATATATTTTATGAAAATTTAACTATACAGTTGATGTGGTAACATATATTTATATGATAAACAATTACAAGTGTAAAAGTAAAAAAAAAAATATTGTATTTAAAAAAAATAAAAATTTATTGATCACACTCTTTCGCCGTTTCTGGTTTATTATTAATATTATTATTATGCTCACTTGCTTGAGCATTAATTCTGTTTCTTAATTCTTCAAAAGCCTTCATGCTCTCTGTATCAAAGCCTCCTGCAAACTGAAAACAGTGCAAAGAGAATTTCTTAGGTTTTTACTGTTTTAGAGCGATGTTATTGCAGGCGCGATGTTAGGAATAATCAACTACATCTAGATAACTATGTTATGTAATAATGTTGGGAGTGAAATAGTCCCACATCGACAAAAAAATGATTGACACCGACATGAGATGCAATATAAAAGCACAAGAGACATTTCAGTTTAGACACACGGCCTTGTGGTGAGCACATAGCGAACTATTCTTTCGCCTTTTACTAAAGAATACCGTGTGTTCGCCACATAATGAGGCATATGTCAATTTTTGGAAGGATTTCTTCTTGATGAAAGAAGTCCTATGATTAAGTTCAAATATTATGTATATATCTATACAAAATCATTTTATGTCTTATGACTTATCTTAAAGTGAGATATTATGTATCATCTGCCTGAACAAGTGAAACAAGAGGGTTAAAATTACCTGATGAACGCGGAAAGCAAAGCGTACACCTTGTAGAATTAAAAACTCTCTTGTCCGTTCATTTTGGGGTCCAGATAGTATATCAAGTTCAGCTGCAATACGCTTCATATACATGTTTGCCAGTTGAACAGAAGAAAGTTTGATCTGCAGTACGATAGTTATCAGAAGCAACTATTTGCATATGAATATTTCTCATTGTTAATGAAAAATTTTAAACAACTATTTTATATACATGAGAGATGTAATCTAAATTGGAATGAAATTGTAAACAAATTGTATTCTAATAAATATCAGTATCTCAACATGCACAAGAAAGCATCAATACAAAGACAATGTAAACTAAAACAGTTTATGGTTAGAAGCACACCTTTCCCACAACTCCTGAATCTAATAACCAGTTTACTGGTAATCCAAACTCCTTGTACCGTGAAATGGCGAAATCTCTTGTCCGTAAAAGTGCATAAACACTTTGCTCAACTCTACAAATGTAAACAGAACAACATGGAATAACCGAGTTGATAAATAAACTTCATGCTATATCTGGAGAAACATAAGGAACACATTCACCAAGAAACTTCGAACTACATAAGTATATGTCATGCTCTATATCTGCAACTTGCAAAGTATGAACTACATCTTTAACATAGATGCTTACTTTTCAAGTAATGAGTACATCTTCAAGAAAGCAGCGTCACATGGGAGCTTGGGATCATCAGTGAAGGTGGAGACTTGCTTCTCCAATTTAATCAGATCCTGATATTCAAAAGATGCTTCCCGTAGTGCATCTGATTTCCCTTCGGGCCAATCGAAGTGCTTTAGAACAGCTCGTTCATCAACCTTATACAAGTAATCAGTGTATACATTTTCATGATTTTTCCCAGAATATATAATTTGAATGAATTAGTTTCAAGCTTGCTTTTCTATGAAGGAAGATAAATTAAACATTAAGGCTTACCAAGAAGGAGAGTTCTTCATCTAGCCAGTTCACAAAAGTGACTACATCGTCAATCTTAGAAAACAAGGCTGCTCGAACTTCCATTGCTAAGGACATGACAAAATCACCTTGTGTTTCTACATCAGCTTTCACCTAGATCCATTAAAAAAAACTAAAATTTGTAAAAACTGAAATGCCAAGATTCTAAAAAAGAAAACATAACAGAAGGAAAATCTAAACACATACAGCTAAGAGAAATGTTGATCTATTCTCAATTTCGCCAATCATGTTGCTCCTGGCATCAGCTGAATTACTTGTCGAAGAAGTTAGTGATGAGGTATCCTTCTTTGCTTCCCGTTTCATCAATGATTGATAAAATTCAACAAGCTCAGGAGCGCTTTTAACTTTGTCATCAACGACTGATCTTCTTGGTAGACTTCCTGGTGGTGGCGGCGAAGGTACAGAACGCACAGATGGAACATATGTTATTCCATTGGAAGAATTTGAAACTGAAGCACCGTCTGATTGATTAGGCGGTGGCCGAGGCACCCTTGGAGGCCTTTTCTCAATTTCGAAAAGCTTCATCCTGCTAATGGTTTGATTACAAAAAGTTTTACCATCATCAGATTGATCCTTCTCGTCTACTTGAGTAAGTTTTGGTTGCAAAGATATCGATCTCTCTTCTTCGGCCTCGGTCACATTGAAATTTGAAATATCACCAAACTTCTTCTCTCTCGCTTTCTCGGCCTTTTCCTTAAGTTGTTTCTCCCTTGCTAATGCCAATCTATGAAGATCTTTATATGCAGGATATTTTTCATCCATAGATTTGTCAACTGACTTAGACATCAATTGGAATGAAGCCGAAACAGAATCCAGGATATCACCCGATGAAACTTTTCTCAAGCTTGGAAGAGATGGAGTTTCAGGAGAATGAGTAGGTTCGTGTTCCTTCTCTCCAAAGGTACTGATCGCTACAGCGTCATGAGAATTCTTTAGCATCAAGGATTTAAGTGTATTCCTTGGTCTATAGCTCGTACTCACCCTGCAAGGAGAGCCTATCGAAAGAGATCTAGCCGGTGATGAAAGAAAACTTGAATCATCTTTGTTTTTATTCCATTTCTTCAACTTTTGAATTAATCTAGTTTTCTTGCTAAGATTACTATAATTGTAAGTAGGGCTATTGATATATGCACTGTCAAGATCTTCACTGCCTGGTGAAGAATGATGGGAGAAGTTGCTTTCAAGATCTGTTTCACATTGCCCGCGCTCCGATCCAGCATATTCTAACATTAGCTGTTTAGCTTTCTCTTGTGATTTTGGGTTGAAACTGTTGTTTAGGTCACGAGCCAACGATTTTCCTGAAGGTGCCTCGTAATTCCTAAGTTCATATCTCAAGCATGCGTTGACCCAACGAAGGTATACAAGCTCTTCAACTTCGGTGAACCTATTCATCTGGAGTCCTTCCACTTGCTTTTGAAGGTCTTCATTTGCATGCCTTAGCTTTCCGACTTCTGTGTTTGCCTTGGCGACTATTTCATTCTGCGATTCAAGTAAGTGCATCTTAAAACTAAACTATACTAATTACACGAAAAAACAAACAAATCTAATAGATGTTAATTTGTTGCTATCACGAAAGAAGTATACAATCGTTTTTCAATTAATAATTTTAAATTTCAAATAATTTTCCAATAAATTGAATAGTTTATAGGACTCTGACCTCTGTCATACTGGAGTGTTCTGCAATTCTAGACTCAGCAGCATTAAGTTTAACAGTTAATTCCCGCTTCTCGTGTTGAAGTTCCTTATTTCTTCTCTTAAGCTCCACAACTTCAACCTCTAAATCATTCACAGTTTTCAATTTCTTTTCAATCTCAGCATCTTTTTTCGCAGCCTCTTCTTCTTTTGTTTGTAGACCAGAAACTTTTTGTTTAAGCAACAGCAACTGGCCTTTTGTCTGGTTAGCAGCGACGCGTATCTGTCTTTGCAGCTCCTTGATCTTATTTCTAGCAGCTTCGAGTTCTCTATTTGCCGAAGCTCCATCTATGAGCTCTTCTTGAAGTTTAGTTTTCTCTTGCTGCAAGGATTTAATTGTCATATGAAGCATATCGATTTCAACAGTTTTAGTTCTCAACTGCCTTTGTAACTCCTCAATGTCTGGCACCTGCTCCTTCAAACCATAATACTCAAGCAGTTCACTTTCGAGTTTCACTTCCCTCTCCTCTAGTTCCTCGACTACATTCCGCAACCTTTCTAATTCACTATCAGTTTTTGCCGTTTCAGTTTCGTTATCTCTGTCTTTCTTGGCTTCATTGGTCTTGTCGGCAAGTAACGAAAAATCAATCTGCTCAGATAGAAGGCTTTCAAATTCAGATTGAATTTTTTCATCGTCAAAATCATTAGCTAGATTTATTATGCTGCTAATTAACTTAACCTCCTCTTCTTGCTCTTCCTCTTCCCTCTACAACAATGTCAAAACATATTTCAAAAGTACAGAAAAGCTCATTCTAACAAATATACAAAAGAAATCATCATAATTCATAACCATAAAAACGAATAAATAGGCTTTTTTTTTTCCTTGAAATTGTAATGGTCGGTCAATTTAGTCCCTCAAATTTACAAAATACTCATCAAATTAGTCTCTTAAAAAAAAGAATGTCATTAATTTAGTCTCTCCATCAAAATATTTATTTAGTAAATATCCATCAAAATCAGTAAAACACCGAACTTTTACATATCGACTTGAATATATCTTTTGTTGCATCAAAACAAGCAAATAACCTTTACAGTTGTGGTGCAAAATTTGAGAATAAGACTAAGCATGTGTTTGTTTGCGCGTCCACAAGTTTATATGTCTCGGCTACAAATTTTCAAACGTGTGTTGGAGAGTCTCTAAACGCGATAACAAACACATACTAAATTGATTGAAAATTTTCAGTTTAAGGAACTAAAACTTCTATATCACAAATTTGAGGAACTAAATTGACTAACACTTATAATTTCAAAGACCGAATTGACTATTTACCACGACAAAAACAAGATAAAATTCGATAATTTCAACTAGTTATATTCTTACCTCTTTCTGGTTGAGACCATTAGCAGAACAAGTGGACTGCTTCTGTTCTGTGCTCTCATCTCCATGTTTCCTATTCCTCGCTTCGCCATTTTCTTAAAAAAAGATTATCATAATTAGCCATAAATATAAAACAAGTATACAACTTTTTTGTTTATCAAGTTAACAACTGAAATATCAAAATTGCTGAATTAGCACAAGTACCTGATTTTGATCCATTCACATTCTGCTGAAATTTATAAGCTGCAACTGAAGCAGCTATAAGAAGTCCTAACCTAACTATCATGAAGCTATAATTGAATTGTTTTCAACCATTGATGCTTTGAGAATGAAGCTACAATGAAAAATGTAAACAAACACAAAAATTAAGCAAAACCCAGATTTAGAAACTTGGTTTACATGCAGAATCTATAGGAAATTTCTTAGCTTTCAACTTCACCAACTTTTAGTGAAAATCTAAAACCATACTCATAATAGCTAGAGACAAAAATGTTTGGTAGCAAAGAGACACATAACTAAAAGTATGGTTCAAAGAGGTTAGTGACAAAAATTGACAAATGGGTTTGGCAGAATTTATAGTATTTAGAGGAAAAACAGTGATTGAAATTTGAAAACAACATCGTACTACTATACAGTAAAACTAGAACAAAGACATGTTTTTTTGTTTGTTTCCTCGTTTTAAGGTAAATCCAACTTAGTTGGTTTTTTTTTCTTCTTAATCATTTTTTTTTTATGCTTTTGTCTTTTCGTTCTCCTAATAACCTTGAGGGTTATTTATTTTTTTACTATGATCAAAATTCAACCAATCTTTTTTATGAAAGAAAATTCAACCAATTATTATTATTATTATTATTTACAAATTTTAAAAAACCTGATATTTTTTTTAGTCAGGTAGTCTAATAGTTAGAAAATCACACGTGAATAAGTGAGTGTATTTGGGTTTAAACCTGGATCCCTGCACTTTCGTGCAATATGCCCAACCAATTTAGTTAAACTCATGGAATAAAAAACCTCATATTTTATTATTTTCATTTATATATTTTTCCTTCACCACTTCAATTATGCGAAATATAGTGTATGCATTCAAAATACTTGACTTGATTCCATTCTTCTCTTATTTTATGAATTTTCAATAATTTATCTTTTTTTTATTAATTAGATAACTTAAATATAATGTTTTTATTATTATTCATCTCTACATCTAGTAATTTCTTCCAACATTTGTTCTATCA
Source organism: Trifolium dubium (assembly GCA_951804385.1). Taxonomy (NCBI): domain Eukaryota; kingdom Viridiplantae; phylum Streptophyta; class Magnoliopsida; order Fabales; family Fabaceae; genus Trifolium; species Trifolium dubium. Next base: position 29,577,418 of record OX638074.1, read on the forward strand.
ACACCTAACGACAATCATACAACTTTTTTTGTTCTAAGTTCAACGAAGAAATCACATAAAATATTGAGAATTTTTTTTTGACAAGGAAATATTGAGAAGGAAAATTTGAACATACACTTCAAAATAATTAGAAAGATAAGGAAAGTACTATTGAAAGTTAAAACAACATAAAATTCTTAATACAAAAATAAATAATCGAATTTTTTCACTAGATCCAAGTAAGTTTAACAAACAAATGATTATATATTCGGCTAATTTTAATAGAATAATACTATAAGAATAGAAAGGTGGAATGATCCATGCTATTGGTTGGGAACGGAACAAAAAAATATATTAAAATCAAAGGGATTCTAATTTGTCTGATTTGTGAAAGATGAGTTTTTAAGGAAAGTGAGTCCAGCTCAATGATAAGCTGTTACATTGCCACTTATAAATATGAAAATTTAATATAATAGGATAGTATTCGATATATCATGTAAATTTTGAAATATTTATTTATTTATAGCACGTTTTGTATAATTGTTGAGATTAATCTCTCACAAAATTTACTTTTTTTAGTCAAGAATCTCTCAAAATATTTTATACAGCCGATTAATTATAAGTTTATAATCAAACTTCCGACCAAACAATTGAAAAGTTTGAGTATCTACAACTTGTGTTATGCCATAATCGTTACTATATACTATATATCACACATCACATGTTAGTCTTTTTGGGATTTCTCTAGAAGTAGAACATGCATGTGTATGCCTATTATGGAATTACAAAATCAAATTAAGCTTGCTCTTCATTCTTGTCCTTTCGTTAATAGAAAAGGACATACAAAAAAAAGGTTGCCGAATAATTCTTTCTCTTTTTTCTTCTTTTGCCTTTTCTTCATATGAAAATTCTTTTATTCTGAATTTGAACTTCTTAACAAGATAACAATCGTGTCACACTCAATTCAAAATGCACAATATATCTTTTCTTTTTTGTTTTAGTCATTGAAAATATTTTTCATTAGATCCAATTTCTCCAATTTTATAAACTACTATTTTATCTTACCATCATTTATTAGATTATGTGGTATAATTTTATTGGATCACAAATGACGTGAGACACTAAAATCAACTATATTTTATTTATGGTGTCTCTGAATTCAAATAATAAACTCACAAGGACTAAATTATGAAACGGTTGATAGCTGATAAGGTTCAAGTTAGAACCAATTCTACCAAAAGCAATCAAACATGTCAAATTCAATTTCATACCTTCAAAATCAATTATAATTGTTCCAAACATAAGCTTAGTCCTTCAAAAGCTTCTCATGTTTATAGCAATTGAAAAAAATTCACCAGTTTTTTCAAGAAAGAAATATGTCTAATATCATGTCTGATAAATAATATATGCAGGGTCATTATAGCAAAGTGGTCCTTCTTGTTTTAGATTGTGGTACAAAAGAATCTAAACTTCACTAAAACTTTTATAAAATAAGAAACCATTTCAAAACCAAAAATGACCATTTTGGTATAACTTTTGTTAAATAATGGGTCACTTCAAAACAAAACAAAATAAAGACACATTAATCTAAGTACAAAATAAGGAACCATTTCCAACAGAGAAAAAAGGTAGACAAGGTATCAAAAAGTATATAACTTAGTCTTAAAAATATTGTCACTTGCATTTACAATGCAAAACAATTTGACATGTCACAGAAAGACAGAAATATAAAACTTGCTGATTGCTTACATACATAAACAATATACCACAAGAAACTTTCCTAGAATTTGTCCATTCCAGATGTCAGAATAAATGAAATGGTAGAGAAACATCCATCCACCAAACCAAACCAGGTTTTTTGGGGTAAATAATAAGGTATCTTCAACATGACCAGAAAAACTGTCCAACTTATTCTATAACCAAACAGAACAACAGAAATCACAATATTGAAGCATAGCCTCAAAAATGCTGCTTTAAGTGGGTGGCTTTCCTTTTGTTTCTTACCTCCCTACCACCACAACTTAGCATTGCAGCCTCCATCTAATAACGACCGCCAGACATGCCACGGCCCCCTCTTCCTCTTCCGGCATAGCCATAACCACCACCACCACGACCATAATAACCACTACCTCGACCACGTCCACCACCACCACCGCGCCACGGACCACGGCCACCCCATCCACCACGGTTCCTCGTAAAATCACCAAATGTCTGCACCATAAAACAGCAAATGAATTAAACATTATCCCTCTCCCTCTTAAGATATTGATGTCAACACAAGGTGTGATAACACATTACCTCAGTATCCATCTTGATTTGTTCAGAATATCTAATCCTTCCATTTTGTGGATCGTTATTGAGCGAGTTGCAGGAGAGTGAGTCAAAGAAATCATCCTTGTTATAAACAGGCTGTGGAGACCAGAAACAGTCACATATTGTGACAACATAAGTACATTGCCATTAACAACTGATTGCATTGAGTTACAGAGAATACAGTAAAAATATTACCTTAACCTCCAAGTTTGATACATCGCCGTCGTCTTCATCTTGACCGCCATCTTCATCACTGGCATTTTCTTCCCCATCTTTCTTGTTGCTTTTACCTAGGTGACCCCATACTTCATCCTTTTTGAACTTCTCATTCATTGCTGTGAAGTCAAAGTCCTCAGTGAATCTTTCAGTTGGGCGGAAACCCTGCATAACATTAACACAAATTTTCAAGATCTTAACTGGATTGTCACATCACAATCTTAAAATTATAGATGTAAAAATATCAAATTAGGGACCACAAAAGAAATACTTCGAGCAAATTTCATTATTTAGACGCAATGGTAAGCACAAGGATTTACAAATTTCAACATTCTAAAACATAACACCCATATCCCCCCATAAATATTCTAGTGTCCTGACTTTAACATTAAAAATTCCAAAATCTGCCAATAATTTCTCAACTTCCATACTTGTGAAAAACTAAAACATCCCTGCATCATCTTAAACTAAGTAGTAAATAGAGCATTACCCCAATTCCCCTTCCTCTTCCACGTCCCCTATAACCATAGCCATGGTGTGTTTGGCTAGAAGCTCCACCGGGCTGAAGAAAGTGCAACCAAATGTCAGTTCAAGAGTCCAAAATCAAAAGACAAGATGATTTTAAGACAATTTAATAAAATACACATACTTGCAGTCAATGTATGGGTAACATACATGGGTAAACTTATCTAAATGTAAGAACAGAAACAAGCTAATGTAAGCTCAATGATTCATCAATCAACACAAGTCATGCATAGTATATAGCAGTTTACCAATTAAACAATAGAGTAAATATAGACCAATAAGGCCAAATCTTACTTTAAAATCTCTCCGAAAGAATGAGCAAATAGTAAATGGGCAGAGAAAACTCAGAAAAGTATAAGCAGGCTATCTAATAAACAAGGTGTGGCTTACGGGATGGACAGTGAGCACCTGCCGATAGTAGCTCAGGGTGATATGTTAATCTGGTAGTCACAGATATTGTGTAGCCTATTTACAAAAGTCCAGTCCCCACTGGACTAGATATATGTAAACTTATAAACCTACAAGCATATATGAAACAAAAATCTGGCAAGTGTCTGAGCATGGATAAAAAGAGAGAGCAAGAGAAGAATACCCTGGGAGTTGGCCGTGAAGTCACGGGCAATGGAAGTATTGGTGGCTGAGACTCGGCTGAGACAGGCACAGATGGCTCTGGAGGCGATGTTGATGATACCTGAACCACTTCAACATCCTTATGTGCTGTTTGTGGAGGCATGGATGAAGCTACTACAGTTTGTCCAGACTGCAATAATTGAGCTGGGGTTACCAGAGAAGGGACTGGTGGGTCTCTGAGGATAGTATTTGAAGAGCCTTGAGCTGGGGTTACCAGAGAAGGGACTGGTGGGTCTCTGCGGATAGTATTTGAAGAGCCAACAACTGAAGGAGTAATCTGCTTGGGTACAGTTTGGTATGAGTATGACAAAGTTGTAACTGAACTTGCATTAGGTTTATTAGCCAATGGTACTGCAGCAGTTTTATCGGGACCACCATTGGTAAAAGGCGCTAGTGATGAAAAGTTAGCACCTAGTGTGACTGCAGGAAGTGACACAGTTGGAGCTTTGTTTGGACCTGATACTTGAAAAGTTTCAGGAGCTAGTGTAGCCGGAGGTAAAATTGTTGTTGGGATATTCAATGAAGGTGCAGAAGTAGATGTTATATTAGGGGAACTAGTACCCGCAGGGAGGAAAGCTAATGGAAATTCTGGAAAATTTGAAGGCCCGGTTGGTAAAGAGAGGCTAAAATTGGGAAACTGCAACGGCTGCTGCATAGATGAATGCATCGGCTGCTGCACAGATGAATGCATCGGCTGCTGCACCGATGAATGCATCGGCTGCTGCACCGATGAATGCATCGGCTGCTGCACAGATGACTGCATCGGCTGCTGCACAGATGACTGCATCGGCTGCTGCACAGATGACTGCATAGGCTGCTGCATAGATGAAGGCATGGATAAGCCGGGCGGAGGTCGAAGCAAAGATTGTTGGTGTAACTGAGGAAGTCCATTTGGGGCACCATAATATCCTTGCCAATACATTGGCATAGCAAGCCCACCGCCATTTGCATTTGGAGCAGGCGAAGAAGCTCCCCATGACACTACATTTCCTCCAGCTTGATACAAAGGCCCTTGATAACTAAGCTGTGTTGTAGGAGGACTAGCATCAGTCAAAGATCCACTTGCAGCAGGTAAACTTGTAGATGGTGTGACTATGCGAGGATACTGAGACTGCAAAGCAATTCCAGAAATTAGGATATTAATATTATTTAATGCAAATTTTGTACTCAAAAGGGCACTCATCAACCTGAATAATAGCTGGATCAGTACTTGTTGGTGCAGTAGGCTGGACAGGTGGAGAAGATTTCACCTGTAAATCCTGCAGAAAGAATTATAAAAGATGTTTCAGTGTATCGGATTCGTATGAATGGCACATAAACTTAATACATCTTGTGTCATATAAAAACAATATCCAATTATCCATATATAAAAGCTTGGGTCCGCTTCCTTCTGCCTGTTATTCTACGAATATTAGACATGATTTGCAAGCAAGTACTAGAAACGTTCTACAAAAGGATTAAGATAATATAAATGCCATAAAACCTGCAAATATGACCAAATATTACAATGCTACAAGGATGAAACAATCCTAAAAAAAAAACAGAAATTAATGCCATTATTTCCGAAGTGATCAGTAGCTATTTTGAAAAAGTATTCGTATAAGTTCCGCATATGAATACCTTGATGTCCGTCCCACGGAACAGTATATACTCATACACCTTTTCACTTGGCGGAACTTGTGTACCTTCCTTTTTCCTTCCTTCAGTTCCAAAAGAGCGCACTGCCACACAAAAAAGAGTCAATCCATTAACCCATCTTGCGACCAAAAAAAGCACAGTTGTATGGCAAAACAAAATTACAGAAATAATATAATTACAGAAAGTAGAGGTGTTTGTCGTATGGACTAGTTTTGATTTGACAGAAAAGTCGACGAATCAAACAAATCATCGAAGAACTGAACAGATCTTGTAGATTTGGTTTGGATTGATCGACTCTTCATTGAGCCCCATTTCTTCAATTGAAAACCTAATTTCACAGTTTCCATTGCCCAGTTAACAAAAACTAGCCTAGAAATCCTGACAGAAACAATAAATTGGCCTGAACAATTCTATATGAAGAACAACAAGCATAGATCTTCATCAAAAAAATGAGTGTGATTTGGTTTCTGAATGATAAATGAAAACTACAAACCAAACTGAAGGCGCCGAATTTCATGCCAACGAAACCAGACAGAATGATTCGGTTTCTAAACTTTAGGTCAGTTTTATTCAATTACAAACACCCTACTTACGACATGGTTGTCACGTGCTCTACTCATGAATATAGTCTCTCTACTAAAAGGAAAAATGCGGTGTACCATCTTACCACCCCTGGGCCCCGCAATTGCGGGAAACTTGTACACTGGACCACCCTTCTAAAAAATATATATTAAAGCTCTTTCCTTTTGTGCTCTAGAATACGTGCATGCCGCGGTTTTAAAGTAATAAGTATGATAAAACATATCCTTTCCCAAATTAATTATCCATAAAGGAAAAAAAATCTGTGTCGTTACTTGTTATCATTTTTTAATAACTAATGAAATCATCGTTTCCATAATGTCGTTATGTTACTACCATCAAAGGAACTGTTTAGTGGGAAAAAATTGGATTATCACTGCAATTCTTTTGGAAGAAACGAACACGACAAAAAGTCATTTAAGATGGATCATCCTTCGAACATAACGAGCAAATAGTGAAAGACGCGCGACAACAAAATAATGACCCGAACTCAGAAACCACCAACCATTACGATAACAAAAACCAATAAAGGAATAAAAATCCAAAATCTAAAACACAAACTGAGTATCGAAGTGCTTCCAAAGCAGCTAAAACACACCGAAGATTGCATATAACATGCTCTAAGAACTCACAATCAAATTTGCATTCAAGACAACACATACACAAGAAGATAAAACCTCAGTACCGCTGAAAAATCTACGTAACCCTATACATCTCTTTAACATGAAACTCCAAAAAAATCAAAATTTCATATTCAGAGCAATTTCTTCTGTCATTAAAACAACGATTCTCCACCACCCCAGCCCGCCCCCACGAGATAAACATATAAACAATCAACAAAATTCAAAGACAGCAAATAACAAATTCATAGGTCCTAACTCATAACCAAATAAAACCCTAGTTAAGTTAGAATTTAAAACTCACATTATCATGTAACAATTCAGAAACACATCCATGAATCAAAACCCAATATTATTTATCAACATTACAAATCAAAACACAACTTCAAGCCAAATCTAAGCATACCCATTTGAGCTAATCAACATAAAAAAATCCACAATTCAGATCAAACACAACCCAACAACAAAAAAAACTCTTTTTTAGGTCGACGCAAAAGATCTAAAGAAAAGAAGAAAAAAGAAAGAGAATGAAGAAAGTACCATTACGGAGACCAATACTGGACTCATCGGTGTTGATATTGTAAAGAACGCCTTCATATCTGATCTCACTTTTGGACGTTAAACTGATCAAGCAACCAATGTAGGAATCAGCCGCGGAACTTGAACGAGAAGCAGTTTCCGAAGCGGCCATGATAATTAGCTACCAACAATTGAAACCATACACTGTGTGTTTGTGTTTCGAAAACGAATGAATACTCACACGAACGACGTTAGGGTTCAAGCGGTTGTTTTGTTTCAGAGAGAGAGAGAGAGAGATGAGTGTGTGTGTGTGTGAGTGTCTGACTGGCAAAAACAAATAAATATCCTTAATTTTTATACTATGCTTTTTTTAATGATGATATTTAGGGTGAAATTAATTATTTGGTAGAGATTTTGTAAAAAAAAAAATTAATATTTGATAGCGATGTTGCATCATATATGTAGGGGCGAGTGGATTTCTATTTTTTGTTTCGATGAATTTTTTATCTATAGTACATGACAAAAAAAAACAGTGTGAAAGAATAATATCTAGTTTTTTTTTTTGAGATGTAGAGAAAACGTGCGAAAGAATAGTGTTTAATATAGTGTAGAGAAAATTTAAGGTTAAATGGAATTAGCAGGCTTGAACACAAACCTTTTAAAAAGTATTTCTTTCTTTTTTTTGTTTTTTCGTACACGGAAGATCAGTTTTTTTACTATTGAATTAGATTTTTGAAGTTAATTATATATATTTCTTTGAAATTTGAAGCACTGCGATAAAATAAATTATGTTAAAAGTAAGTATTGTGTTTTTGATAATAATAAAGTGAAATATTTGCAATTAATTTTTTTTTTGACAAAAAATAAATAAAATAAGTGTAACAAAAATCTTATAATGTACACAAAAAAATTGTTACATATTATAACAATAAAATCACAAAAAAAGTTGTACAAAAAAATATCACAATAAAAGTGTCACAAAAAAAAAAGATGAGAGGGCCCAAACCCAAAGAAAGCAAACTACAGAGGTACAATTCAAAGGACATGATTGTGGATCTGTTGGTACAAAAAATCTCTTATCAATAAACATGTAGTATGTATCCCCTTTACCTTCCAATTCAATATGACGAATTTGTTGCATTAATCTTCATCCCATAACATTGCCACAAACACCACTTTGGATATAACTACAAACGGCTTTTAAGTCCATGCATACCTCCACTCCACCCTATGAAATGAAATCCATATATGCATTCTTCTAGCAAGTTTCAACCCCTCATAAACACTTCATATATAGCTCTGCTATATAAAAATTGTACACCAAGCCATTCTCTATCACTATCGTGTATTAGGGGGTTATTGGATTGAGATTTTGATGGATTTTAATGGATTTTGAGGGATTTTAATGGATTTTGAAAGTTTTGTGTTATTCAATCAAATTTTTTTTTGTTTTTTTGCAATGTCACAAAATTTATTGTTATTCAATCATGATTTTTAATCAAGACTTTTTTTTTGTATTATAATCCCACGAAGCCTTTTAAAAAAAGTTTCTCAAAATCTCACAAAATCAATATAATCCCGCGAAGTCTTTTAAAATCTTCAAGACTTTTTTGTCAAAATAATCCCTCGAAATCCCTCAAAATCCTAATCCAATAACCCCCCCTTAGACCTCCGCAACGTAACCAACGTTGTATTTAATCTTAATGGTTTAAATACCCTTTTAATCCTTTCTACTTTTGGTTTTAATCTCTATATCTGATTTTATTCCAAAATAGTTTATGTATTGTTCAAACATCTTCCGATGGAATCCGTTGCACCATAATTGCGTTTTGACCCCGGATTGCATCTCACTTCCTTAATAATCCAATTTATTAAGCTGTGTAAGCGAACATAGTCGCACACACTTTAGTTAGGACGGTTATTTTTGGCCTAGCCGCACTTTCTTTAATATTATTCCTCGTTATATTGAATATTGGATTATTCAAAAAAGAATATTGGTTCACTTTAAACTATAACACCTCTAAAATGTTGTGCAACCAAAACTATTCTATAAAGCATGCAAACTTAAACTTGCTTTGATATTTGAAAGTGTTTATAAAGCGTGCAAACTTTAACTTGCATCACCAAACGTAAATAATAAAATATTATACATTGTGAAAGTAAAATATAAATGTATCCCTTTCAATTTAATGGTCAATTTTATAAAATTTGTATTCGTTATAATATTGTATATTACTTATGCACCATGTACAACTTGTGAGGGTTGTGCAATGTTTTAATTTATCCGCTTTTCTGAAAATAATGTAACAAAAATCGAGTTACTTCATAAGAGCTAAAACCTCCTAATGATAATGAGTTGTCTAATTATTGGATATGACAATTACAATTAAAAGAAAAAATCAAAGCAATGAATTTTTTCAAAATGCAAAAATTCTAGATAAGAAATATAATAAATTTCTTCCTGAGAATATATTTGAAAACCGAATTTAGACTTTGCCCAATTCAAAACATTAGTAATTCCTGTGTACTATGGAGAAAGTTCAAATTCTATGCTAAATAAATTGAAGAAATATTTCTAATGAAGATGGGCCTGGATCACGTATGTAACAGTTCTAGTGCTCTTTGGGCTTTGGGCCTATGAGGATTGGCCTAGGAAGATTGCTTTATCCGCCCCCTTAATTACTCCCACGCCCCCCAAAGTACCTAAACTACCCTTCGGAAGATATCTTCCGAAACACATCAAGGCAAAAAAAATTCGGAAGATACAAACCGAAATTTCAAAAATTTTGGATCCTATAAACCGAAATTTTAATTTATGAGAGTTTTAAATTGGCGGAGGCATTTCGGAAGATACGATTGGAAACAGAAATTTTGGTAGTTACAAACTGAAATATCACACTTTTCGGAAGATACGATCTGAAATTTTGGTTTAGAAGCAGACTTGCAACAGACCTGTCCATCACTCACACTAAAACATTCAACCACTCTTCTCTAAAGAAAAATGCGATTTATTTAGGGATTTCGCGTTTTTAAGCTCAAAATCATCATTTATTCGCTTATTTGGAGGATCACACACTCATTTGAAGGCATTAAATAGGTAATCATAACTTTAAACCAATTAGTTTTTGATTTTTTTAAAAAAATTTGTGTACGCAGAAATTGGAAGATAACTTCCGAAACCAGATTGGTAGATATCTTCCGAAATTTTTTTGGAAGATAACTTCCAAACTGGGCTAGTAGTAATCAAATGTGCATTATTCTTAATATTTGTCTGGGCGAGTTCGGAGGATACGATCCAAAAAAACATTTTTTTCAGATTATACGATCCGAAAAAACGTATTTTACTGATTATAGAAACTGAAAATTTTATTGCCCCAAATTGAGGGTATTTTTGGGTTTTTGAGGGGCCTAGAAGTAGTTTGAGGGGCCTAAAAAGCAAATTTTTTGGCCTAGACTGGAACATGGCAGAAGCTTTGGGTATTTTGGAGACTTTGAAGTAGTTTGAAGAATTTGCGAATTTGTTAAAAAAAAGAAGAAGAAGCATGTGATTGATGGCACTATGGAGCACAAAAGTTTTACAAAATTAGGAGGTTGTTTTGTTTGGTTATCATAGTTTAATATAAGTATGAAGTTTTCACCGATATCTAATTTATGTTGGAAAATGTGAGGCACACAAATTGTGGATTCTAAATTTTTCTCTTTTAACCGAATTCTTTCTTTTTGTTTCATATAAATTGTATTGATATGCTAATATTTCATTTGAAAAGTTGGAACCTCAATTGTTTTGAAGAACAAGATGTTTTGCTGGAGGCCGTTGGATATTAGTTAAAATTAGTTTGATAGTGGTTAATGAGTTAGTTGTGATTAGTTGCTAGTTAATTATATAAGATGTACCTTGTAATCAATATATAAAACGGTCATAATTTCATTTGTAATCGATTTCTTCATTCAAAGGTATGCCGATTTTTTCATTCTATCATTTCTAAAATCAATCTTTCTACCATTTTATACATTTGTTGTTGGACCCTATCATACTGTTTAGTAGAACATATTTTCATATTTAAAAATGAGAGGTAAAATTCGTGAATGGTTAGGTAGTTAATGATGCCGATCTGGAGTTATGAATATTCTGATTACTTTTATTTTGTCACATTATTCATAGATTTGATTATGTCATTTTATGCTTTAATTAACTTGGATGTTGTGAGTTAGTTCGTAAATTCAACCTTTTCATTTTTATCAATATTGAATTTGTGTTTGTATTCGATTTTGATGTACTCTACCAATTTTAATGAATGAATATTTGTTGATCAAAAGAAAAATTTATGAATGAGCAAAATAGTGAGTAAACTGTAAAATTACATTTAAGTCAAAAATTAAAAATTGAACTATTTAATTCTCACACAAAATTATTTTAAAAAATAAAATCACATTAATGGGATTGAGTACTCCTTATAATTTTATTTTTGCTTATAATTTAATTTTTGCACATAAAAAAACACATTAATTATGTGTAATTAAATATAAGTGTTATGTCTTCAAAGAACTGAAAGAGTACCTCCACAACACTTAGGGTCCGTTTGGTTGGAAGGAAAGAAAGTAGGAAGGAAGGAAAACACGGAATACGAGGGATGTATTTGAATTATAAAATAGTCCAAATACATGCATTGATTTCCTTGTTTTCCTTCCTTCCTACTTTCTTTCCTTCCAACCAAACGGACCTTTAATATCCAGCAGAAAAAATGGTGGTACCTACTATCTACCTCACACTCACACGTATGAGCTTTGGATATCGTATGAATTATGATATGATGATATGATAGGCAAACTGATATTTTTTTGGTCAAGAGGAAAACCGATATTTATAAATTAGTAAAAAAGATTAATCAATGTTGTTCAATGGGATCGTGCCAACAGTCATTTCTCAACTTCTATCTAATGCATGTAAATGGGAGATTTAATTTTGTTTTGTTACTATAATATAATAATAAAATTTACACTTCTTTTCACTTCTGCATACTTTAATTTATTGTGTAATCTAATCATTAGAATTATTTGTCAAATTTTTTTTAGTCGTAGTTTAAAATTTGAGTTGTTATAGATAAAGTTATTAGTTTTTACGCATACTAGTATTTTTAGGGGTAAAAGATTAAATGTAGGTGTGAGAGACAATTTTTCTAGTATTTTTATTTTCAGATTTGGACTAAGAAACAAAGCCTAGTTACCACATACTAAAAATATGTATAATGTACTGGGGGAGTACTAATTAACTGTTTATGGTAATAATTTCTAGATTAAATTAAACAAGCAAAATTTATAGGTGAGGTAAGTTAAGGAGGCTAAATAAGATGGTTCCATTTGTACTTAAGTGATTATTACGCATTTAAGCTAACACACATAACAATTGTATGTGACATTTGTTTGGCCTTTTGCATGTGTTTGTAATCCTAAGTATATAATTGCTAGGTAGCTTATCCTCAAAAGAAAAGGGTAGGCAGAGAAATTGTAGAGTAGAAAAAGACTTATCAAGCTATGTTAGGCCCGCAATGAAAAGCACCAAAGCTATGTTCACTTTGGCTATAATTGCTTAGCCTTTTATTGATTTCATTATCGTTCCCATCCACTTCAATTAATTGTGGTCCTCTTCCTCCTAAATTTCCTTTAGTCTTTTTTCTTTTGGAACTTCTCTTCTTATTTACTCAATTGATGGTACTTGTTGTTGGTTGTAGCTTCTTCTTCTTTTCTTTTGTGGCTAGTTTATATCCCCTATGATATTCTTTGCCATTTCCATTGAATTGTGGAAGGGTAATTAATTAGCTAAATTTGATGATTCATTGTGCTACTTATGAAAGCCTCATACAAAGTAAGGGTGCATATATACGAAACCATCCCAATACATGAATTCTTAAAATTTATAATACGATGTATGATCATGATACATTAACAAGATACATTATAAATTCTTCATTAATGTATGATCATGATGATCAAATTTTACAAAAAAAAAATATTTGCAATTTCCATTTTCCTTCAAAATACATTATAGATTTTTTTGACTAAATTACAATATATTTGAATCTCTATGTTAGAACCTCAACACAGACATCATTAAAAGAATTCAAAACTACTTGTTTGGTGCTAACTCATTCAATCTTTTCTCTCTCATTATCATTATCAATGTGTATTTCCACTAGTTTTTCACATGTGTCCTGAATGCGTATGTATAAATATCATTGAAGTATCTGATACGTATTCGGTAAATTATTTTTTAAAAATAAAATAAATGATTTTGATAAGTATCTACGAGTATACACGAAATATCGGTATCTGTTATGTACCCGATACAAATATATCTTTAATTTTGAAAGATCCGACTTCATAGGCTACCACGATGATTTTACTTTAAGGATTAAATATATTTTTTGTCCCTCAAAATATATCAACATTTCTTTTTTGCCTCTTTATAAATTTCCTTCAAATGCCTTGGTCTCTCAAAAAATTTGTTACCAATTTTAATCCAAAATTTTACAAAAAACCACATTATATTTTCCAAGCGTCGTTTTTTAAGACATGTCATTAAGAAGACCTTAAAATTTCATTAAATAATACTTTAAGGTGTTAACAAGAAAGTTACTTGGAACATGCCGTTTAATAAAATGGTAAGTCCGAAACATTTTAAAATGTCTATCAATTTAAATTAAGAATTTAATTTATATACACATTATAAAATAAATGTATGTGTAAAATAATTTTACATTTACTGTGTGTATAATAATTAAACTCTTGGGATCAAAAAATAAATAAATAAAAATAATTAAACTCTTAATTTAAATAGATTAACATTATAGAAAAAAGTATATTAGACACATTATATTATATATATATACACACACCAGCATTATACTAAAACATATAAGACGCCATATAAAAATTAGAGATGGTTGTTAGGCTAAGTTTGAGATTCTAATTGCTATTATACATCATTGTCAAAAAATTACCATATTTTTTGAACTTTTGTATTTGATTTTTGATGTTTAGCTTTAAGTGTATGATTTGTATTATAGGGATTCATTATTTCTTGAATTTTTGTATTTGATTTTTGATGTTTAGGTTTAAGTGTATGATATGTATTTTAAGAATTCAATGTTTTTTGAACTTTTGTATTTGATTTTTGATGTTTAGGTTTAAGTGTATGATTTGTATTTTAGAAATTCAATGGTTCTTGAACTTTTGTATTTGATTTTTGAATTTTTGTTTTAGGGATTAATTGTTTCTTGAACTTTTGTATTTGATTTTTGATGTTTAGGTTTAAGTGTACGATTTGTATTTTAGGGATTCAATATTTCTTGAATTTTTGTATTTGATTTTTGATGTTTAGGTTTAAGTAAACAATTACTATTTTAGGGATTCAATGGTTCTTGAATTTTTGTATTTGCTATATTAGACGCCATATTTCTTGAACTTTAGTATTATTTTTTTATGTTTAGGTTTAAGTGTACAATTTATATTTTAGGGATTCAATGTTTTTTGAACTTTTGTATTTGATTTTTTATGTTTAGGTTTAAGTGTACGATTTCTATTTTAAGGATTCAATGTTTCTTGAACTTTTGTATTTGATTTTTGATGTTTAAGTTTAAGTGTACGATTTGTATTTTAGGGATTTATTGTTACTTGAACTTTTGTATTTGATTTTCGATGTTTAGGTTTAAGTGTATCATTTTTATTTTAGAGATTCATTGTTTCTTGAACTTTTGTTACTTGGAAAAACTTGTTGTAAAGGTTTATTGTGCTGTTTGAAGAAAGGAATCCTCTTTTTGTTGATCTTGAACTAATAAAACTCTCATTGGATTTTATTTATCTATGTACTTAGTTTGTATTTAATTATGTGGGCATTGATGTTTCCTTTTTATTTTGTATCTGATTGATGATGAGATTTAGGCATTTTTTTTTAATTAGAACTTGATGGCCACACGATGTCTTTTTGCGTTCTTAAGTCGGTGATTTCCAAGTTCCACACTCTAAAAAGGAGGAGATGAGTGTTGTTCTCTGCTAAATCATACAAAGCAGAAAGTCCAATGCTTCATCGCAAGAAGGAGAGAGCTCCCATTGCTGCATGTCGACAACCGTACAACCATGTATATTTCTTAATCCTTCTAGTAGGAGCTTTATTATTTGAATTTTGATGTTTGGAGATTCAGTTTTTACCCTTTGTATATTTATTTTTGAAGCTTGCTGAAAATGCAATACCGATTTGCATAGGGGCAGTAGCAGTATCTAGTGTTGTATTCCTTAGGTCGACACTCAATCGTCATAGGACCCATGCCGTCAATGTCGAAAATCTGGACGCCGAAGTGGATTGGCGACGTGAAGAAACCATGACCACAATTAAAAACCAGTGGTCATGTAGTAAAATATCTAATACATTTTTTTATGTTTAGGTTTAACTGTACGATTTGTATTTTAGGGATTCAATGGTTCTTAAACTTTTGGATTTGATATTTGATGTTTAGATTTAAGTGTACGATTTCTATTTTAGAGATTTAATGTTTCTTGAACTTTTGTATTTAATTTTTGATGTTTAGGTTTAGGTGTACGATTTTTAGTTTAGGGTTTCATTGATTCTTGAACTTCTATATTTGATTTTTGATGTTTAGGTTTAAGTGTACGATTTGTAGTTTAAGGTTTCAATGGTTCTCGAACTTTTATTTTTGATTTTTGACGTTTAGGTTTAAGAACTTTTGTATTTGATGTTTAGGTTTAAGTGTACGATTTGTATTTTAAGGATTCAATGTTTCTTGAACTTTTGTATGTGATATTTGATGTTTAAGTTTAAGTGTACTATTTGTATTTTAGTGATTCATTGTTTCTTGAACTTTTGTATTTGATTTTTTATGTTTAGGTTTAAGTGTACAATTTGTATTTTGGAGATTCAATAATTCTTGAACTTTTGTATTTGATTTTTGACGTTTAAGTTTAAGTGTATGATTTGTATTTTAGGGATTCATTGTTTCTTGAACTTTTGTATTTGATTTTTGATGTTTAGGTTTAAGTGTACCATTTGTATTTTAGGGATTCAATAGTTCTTGAACATTTGTTATTTGTCAAAACTTGTTGTAAATGTTTATTGTGCTGTTTGAAGAATGGAAACATCTTCTTGTTGCTCTTGAACTAGTTAAACCCTCATTGGATTTTATTTATCTATGTACTTAGTTTGTAATTAATTATGTGTGTATTGACGTTTCCTTTTGATTTTGTATCTGATTGATGATGAGGTTTGGGTATTTTTTTTTAATTAGAACCTGGTGGTCACACGATGTCTTTTCGCATTCTTAAGTCGGCAATTTCCACACTCTCCACTCTGAAAAGGAGGAGATGGATGATGTTCTTTGCTAAATCATACAAAGCAAAAAGTCTAATGTTTCACTTCAAGAAGGAGAGAGCTCCCATTGCTGCACACACTACAAAAAACGCGGCAATTTGCAGGGGCTATATCTATAATTTGCGGGGGTTTTTAACCCCCGCAACTTAGTTTGTGGCGTTTTTTGAAAACCCAACAAACAGGGGTGCCGCAGTTTATTTGTAGGGGTTTTTAGCAAACGCTGGTATTTTTGCGGAGGTTAGATTGCCTGGATTTGTAACCTCCGCTATATCATGGTAAGTTTGCGGGGTTTATTAACCCCCACTAAATATGCCCTGGATTTGATAAAAATAAATTAGTGGGGGTTTTTAACCTCCTCTATTTTCTCAGTTTTTTTTTTTTTGATGTTCCAAATTATTTAGAATGGATCAATACTAATTTTACATTTCTAATATTTTTTACATTTTCTAATTGATAACAACTGTAATAACACATTCCAAGTGGTCAAGAGCTTCTAATAAAAATAGTAAAAAAGAATATAATTGTACTTTAAATGTAATATAACTCAAAAATTCATAATATAGTAATTGTACTTTAAATGTAATACAACTCAAAAATTCATAACATAAGCAAAATGAAATCTTCTACTTCAAATGTATTCAACTCTAAGAAATTTTAAATATATACAAAATAAAATATATGCGAATGAAGACAAAACATCAATCGTTGCTAGCACTCTAGCATCCCCTCACATCCGTATGCAAATCAGGTTCAATTCTGGCAGTAGTTGACTGGAAAAATAACAAAAGAAAAATCTAACAATTAATATCAACTCTAAGAAATACAACGATAGTTTTTTAAATTGCAATTATATTAGAGAGTATGCGCACTACACTAGCTAGAACTATAGCAAAAACAATCAACACAAACACTAAAACCCAAACAAAAAACAGAGCAAGATAAAAAAGCATATGGTCTGAAAACAACAAAACAACATGGTGAATCCAAAATAAGGCCATGTTAGGAAAGAAAAAAAAAAACATGTCTCTAGACAACCTGATATCCTAGAACAAATAGACAAAACAACTAGCAATATAAATAAAGTCATGCTTAATATATAATGTATCAAGCTCATATTCAGAAGAATTTGATGTATTTATAGCTCCAATTCCTAATGCACAGCCACAAACATCAACTTAAGCCAATTAAGTATTCATCTGTGGGTCTTTCCTTACTAATCCAAGATTTATCCATTATAAACCCTTCATTAAAAGTTGGACAACTTAGTACGGTATTTACTAAAAATTATAAAATAAAAATATATATATATATTCATTTCAGAAAACACTAGCAAATCAAGAGTTCTAACTTAGAAGATGAAAGTGAACATCATGATATAATTCAATACATTCACAACATAATCTTACATTATTATAGCCAAAAACTCATTCAATATTGACATAGACATGCATTCAATCACAAAATACAGATAATTTTCTAAATGGAACAACTACAAATCCAACAAAACAGAGAGAGAGAGAGAGAGAATAACCTGGTTGAATGAAATTAAAAGAAATAATGGGTTGACCGTGTGAGCTTACCACACCTGAACATATAGCATTTATTGTGTTAAGGTTTATAACATTAATCTCAACAATTTTTTTTTTTTTGAATTCAGCAAATTTTTATTAAAAATTGTTCATAGTACAAGATGTACAAAAGAACAAAGGCCAAAAGACCAGCCACAAAGCACAGCAGATGAGATCAATAACACCAAAAAACAATAAGCTAAAAACAAACCCCCCACTACCAGCGGCTAAAAACCAATACCAACTAAGAGGGAAAAAAAGAAAACAAAAGAGAACAATGCAGTAAATACCTCCTGCATAACTAGAGAAGACGCTTCCCGATCACCGCCGCAAACAAAGACACATTTCAAATTCTTATAATAATTTATAAAGATTTAAACATAGAATTGTTTAAAATTAACTAGTTGCTATAGGTGTGCATTGGGCTGGTTGTGACTGAGAAAACAATAGCAAATCAAGAACTCTAACTTAGAAGGTGAAAGTGAACATCATGATATAATTTAATAAATTCTCAACAGAATCTTATATAATTATAAGCAAACACTCATTCACTAATTGACATTGAGATGCATTAAATCACAAAATAATAATAATTTTCTAAATGGAACAACTACAAATTCAACAACTATCAATGTTGATGAAGATGAAAGTGTACTTGATTCTTTAGATATTCATATTCCAATTGTACAATAATGCTATGACAAGAAACAATTGTTTGGATTTTAAACGGATATCGGATATTGTTTTGTTAACAATTACAGCCAACAACAAAAGAAAGATCCAAAAGAAACTCTAACCCCCAAATCGATAAACAATCCCTTATCGAAGTTTATCTAAGTGACGACGGCGAGAGGGATGAAGTGAAACGAAAACGACGGCGAGAGGGAGAAATAGATGCTTACCAGCGAAAGGGAAAGAGAGACGACAACAAGAAGGAGAGAGACAACGGCGAGAAGGAGAGCGACGACGGCAAACAGTGGGAGGTGAGTAGTTGGTACCGTGAGCAGGGAGAATCGTATTCTTCTTTCTTTGTTTAGTTCTTTCTTTCTTTCTATTTCTCTGTTATTTTTTATTTATATTTATATTTATTTATCTTAGAAAAATAAAAATCAAAGGGTTGTAACAAAAAAAAAGGGAAAGTAAAGGATATACACGGAAAAGTAACGTTTATACTTTTTTTTTTTTTTTAATGAAAGATTCAATCTTTCTTGCTTTAATTTGAAGTAAAAAAAAATAATCTTTCTTTTTTAAATATTAATTTGTGGCGGTTTTTAAAAACCACCACACATTAAACCCTACAAATTACTATATTTTTTGTAGTGACATCAACAACCGTACAACCATGTATATTTCTTAATCTCTCTAGTAGGAGTTTTATTATTTGAGTTTTGATGTTTGGTGATTCATTTCTGACCCCTCGTGTATTTATTTTTGAAGCTTGTTGAAAATGCAATACCAATTTGCATAAGGGCAGTAGCAGTATATAATGTTGTATTCCTTGGGTTGGCACTTAATCGTCAAAGCACTCATGTCGTCAATGTTGAAAATATGGACGTCGAAGTGAATTGGCGCCCTGAAGAAACCATGACCTCAATTGGAAACCAGTGGTTCTGTAGTAAGATATCTAATATATATTTAATAATTTGTTAATGCAGTTAGGAAGTAAATTTGGTATTTATATGGAATTTAGCCATGTTCCGGAAAAAACTCATATTTATTTATGCACATAGATTTTATTTATGTATGTACTTAGTTTGTAATTAATTATGTGTGCATTGGTGATTCCTTTTGATTTGGTATATGATTCATGATGAGGTTTGGGTACTTTTTTTTGAATTAGAACCTGGTGGTCACACGATGTCTTTTCGCATTCTTAAGTCGGCAATTTCCACACTCCACACTCTGAAAAGAAGGAGATGGGTGTTGTTCTCTACTAATTCATACAAAGAGAAAGTTCAATGCTTCACCGCAGCAATAATTTTTAAATTTTTTTGAATTAGAACCTCAACACAAACATCATTACAAGAATCCAAAACTACTTGTTTGGTGCTAACTCATTCAATCTTTTCTCTCATTATCATTATCAATGTACATTTCTACTAATTTTTCACATGTATCTTAGATGCGTATGTACAAATATGATTGAAGTGTCTGATACATATTTGGCAAATTATTTTTTAAAAATAAAATAAATGATTTTGATACGCATTGACGAGTATTCACAAAATATCGGTATTCTACCCAATGCAAATATATCTTCAATTTTGAAGCATCCGACTTCATTGGCTACCACGATGATTTTGCTTTAAGAATTAAATATATTTTTTGTCTCTCAAAATATATGAACATTTCTTTTTCGCCTCTTTATAAATTTCCTTCAAATGCGTTGGTATCTCAAAAAATTTGTTACCAATTTAAGTCCATATTATTTTACGAAAAATCACATTATATTTTCCAAGCGCCTTTTTTTAAGACACGTCATTAAGAAGACCTTAAAATTTCATCAATTAATACTTTAAGGTGTTAACAAGAAAATTATTTGGAACAGGCCATGTTAATCTTTGTAAAAAAGTAGAGACTAAAACTAATAACAAATTTTAATGAGATCAAAGTTTAAAATATTAAAAGAACTAAAAATAAAATACAATTTATTTTAAAGACTAATATTATATTTAACCTTTAGTTTAATTAATGCTGTTGTTGCATTACAATACTACATTTGGTTATGTCTAGTGGGGGACCTTTATTTATTTATTGACAAATTTAGTGGGGACCTTTAATAGTTGAATACCTTCGGTAATATGTACTAAGTTTTGTACAACAGTTTCCTTGAAAATTAGGAAGTTGTTGTGTACAACTCACACACGATTGTGGTTTCATGCCAATTGAATGGTGGAAACAATGTGGTAAGTTTGTGAAAAAGAAATTTGTTCCTTGTCAAATACCACTATTTGGATCATTTTGTTAAATTATCTATAATTTTTTTATACTCAAACTAAGTTAATTAACTTATTATTGCATGCAAAAAAAATTTTAGGCCCTGTTTGGTTCAACCGAGGGAAGGGGAGGGAAGGGAGGGGAGGGATTTTTAAGGAGGGGAGGTAAAATATAATTAATTATGTTTGACAAAATTATCCTCATTTTTTTTATTAAAACTCTAAATTATCCTTGTTGAAATATTAAAAATTTAGATATTTGTTTTTTGTCAACAAAAATAAATAAATTTTCTACTCATTATATATATTTTTGGTTGTATATATCCATTAAATTTTCTCCATTAATCTTTATTTTAATTTTATAAGGTTAAGGATAAGAAAGTAAATTACTTCTTCCCTCTCCTCCACTCCCCTCGTTAAAAAATTGAACCAAATATAAAATTTAAAAACCTAACGCAATGAAAATTTGAGTTAAGAGATTAGAAAAGTTTTGATGCAGAAGAATTTGCTTCCACATATATATAATGAAGGATCAACATAAACAATTTAACAAAATAACCTTGCATATATATATATATATAAATATATATTTATCACCAACATATCAACATCCTAATCAAACTCAACATCAATATAACCTATAAATTATGATTAATCTTTGTTAAGTTGAGATCGATTTGTCGCATTATCACCATCAACACCTTCAAGAGTTATTTCCTAGGTTCTACGTACATTAAATTTATTATACTCGCACATTTGAGCAAAAAATGAAAACTTGTATTGCAATGCATTTTTAGGTCTGAGATCTTTCGTTATGACATCAATTTACATCTTGCGGTGACATTTCATGCATTTTGGAGTAATTTACATTTTTGATCTTGGACTTCCTATTAGACATTTTTTATATACTTGACATGCATTATTGTAAATATTTTATATGAGTCACATTATGTGAACAATGTGAGTTACCCCATTTAATTTAACCAAGTCAACCCCACAAAAGAATGATGAGATGCTGCTGCTACACACGTATTCAGTCACGGACATTTATGTAACCAATCAAACAAGCATTTAAATAATAATTTTTATTCCAATTATTTAATTAGTTTATAAATTATTTCTACAGTATTTGACATAATTTAATATTTTTGGTTAGGTATATTAGAATTTCACCTATAAAAATGAATAAGTGAGCATATTAAAATTTGAACCCATTAAATCCTTGTATATTACACCAAATATCTTATCAATCGAGTTAGACTCACGAGAGTATTAAACATATGTAAAAGAGTTTTATTCAAACATGTGTCTTAAGTTGTAAACAAACTTTGACTTATATTTTATTAAGATTAAATAATTTAAACATTGCCTACAATATATATACAATGTGATATATCTATTAAATGAATTAAACTTTGACCATTGTGAGGAAAATTTCTCTTTTGCCCCCCCCTTATTTCTCTTTCCCCCCTTCAAATTCAAAAATATCCCTGAATTTGGCAAAATTATGCAATTTGGAATCCATACTCCGAACTCAGCTTCGTAACGTGGATTCCGAAGTACAGGCAAATTTTGATAACTACGCGTGCATCCCCCCCCCCCCCCCCCCCCCCACCCGCGGCAGCGCTTCAACGCTTTCACTTCGTAACATAGAATCAGAAGTGTGATAACAACATCGATGCTGAAGCTTGAGCATTGATGCTGGGAACAAATTTAGGCATCAGAACTAACAATTTTTGGTTTGAGCATCGATGCTGGCATAGGAGCATCGATGCTGTTGTATTGTCTGGGACTTTCCCAACAATTCATACGTACACAGCATCGATGCTGAAACTTCAGCATCGATGCTGGGAACAAATTTAGACATCAGAACTAACAATTTCTGGTTTGAGCATCGATGCTGACATAGGAGCATCTGTTGTATTGTCTGGGACTTTCCCAACAATTCATACGTGCACAGCATCGATGCTGGGAACAAATTTAGGCACCAGAACTAACAATTTCTGGTTTGAGCATCGATGCTGACATATGAGTATCGATGCTGTTTTATAGTCTGGTACGTGGACAGCATCGATGCTGAAACTTGAGCATCGATGCTGAGAACAAATTTAGGCTTGGGAGGGCTGAGAGTGGCTTAGTTCGGTACGTGGAAACCGAACTGCAGTTCGGTTTCTACGTTACGAATTGGG
This sequence comes from Trifolium dubium, assembly GCA_951804385.1. Lineage (NCBI taxonomy): Eukaryota > Viridiplantae > Streptophyta > Magnoliopsida > Fabales > Fabaceae > Trifolium > Trifolium dubium. The sequence goes on from OX638074.1 coordinate 29,600,509, forward strand.
CTTAATGAGGGTAAAAAAGGTAGTTAGGGGTGGAAAAAGAAAATAGGGGGGTTAAAGAGAAATTTTCCATTGTGAGTATATGTCTTGCATTACTCATTTAGAGCATTTCCCCTTTCTTTTTATTGTATTTTTTTTGTGGAAAATGTGGTTTTTTTTATACAGTCAAAGTCAATATATAATTAGTCGCTAATATTATATTTTCATTAGAACTTGATTCCCTGTCTTCTAACTTTTTATACGAATTTGAATCAGAGAGTTGCTCGACGTAGGTCATTTTGGACATAATTGAGTAAACAATTTTGGCATTTTTTTTCCTTTTCTCTCTTTATCTTTGATCTTTGGATTGACTGAATGGATTTGCTTATACTATTTAATTAGTATGGTTATCATTGTTTCATATAACTCGTTCTCTATCTTTATGAAAATTTACTTAATCCGTTATTTTTATGAAATTTACTTAACCCAGTGGTCATGAGATCGAAACTAATATTAAGAATGTAACAATGTTAAATCCTCTTGAGAATTTTTTTTGTCATCTTTTGTAGTTCTATTCGGCTCGAGAGATTAGAATGCGCGTAGAAGACACCTTAATCGACCCCTTAATACACCATCATTCTTCTAACCTAACCGATAAACTTCACCGCCTCGTCGCGTCGCCATTACTCCAACATATTTTTACCATTACTCCAACATATTTTTACTGCTAACCAAACACCTAAGTTAGGCACACTCTAAAAACTACATAGACATAATGATGAAGTGGAATTGATGTTGTTATGATGGCTACAAGTTTTGAGGAGAAAAATAGACCGAACATTTTTTTTATGTTGGGTACAAAGTATGGTCCAATTCTGAACCTAATATAACTGTAAGTCTGTAAACTAACATATAGCAATGTGATTCACTGCATTGTCCTTTCTTTTTCTCTTGTGGCTTAAACGGTGGTGCTGTCAAAAAAACCAACACCAAAGGCAAAAACACAAAGACAACGGGGCAATAACGGATAAAAGCTTCATTTGTCTTCCATGCATTTCTTTCTCTTTGCATGGACAATGGTCCCCTCTCTCTCTTTCTCAACCTAATTCACTCACCTCCATACACTTCAATTCAACCCCTCCTTTTCATTTAGTACTAACTTTTATCTTTGTATCCATTATTCCCCTCCAACTACCAATAACACTTTAATAGCACCCTAAAGTTGAGAATAACGCTGTGACGAAAATGAATTATTTCATGTGTAATTTTGACGCTAAAAAGTAAAATATGATTTTTCACCATTCAGAAACAGAGAAAATTTTCATCATAAGAAATGAAACTTGATAAGTTTGAATGGTGAAAAAATACACTTTAATCTAACTATATATTATAATAATCACCTTACTAGCTCATATAAATAATCTAGTATCTAAAGTTCAATTTTCTGTGTCTGCATATTTTAGTTAAACTAACAGAAAATATGCTAAAAATCCTAATTCAATTTTCCCTTCAAGTACCTATAACTCTTTAATAAGCCACCCTAGTGACTAATGCTGCTACATACTGTTACTCATATGAATGATCTAGTAATCTAATATAGTACTACAATTTAATTATTCCCTTCAATAGCCTTCTAATATTGTGACTAAGGCAGCATACTTATGTTTGGTTCTGATCCACTCCTAAACACAGTTGCGTAGATTGGACCGTATTCATTTTTACTAAGTGCAGCCACAATCATCATTGAATCATCTAATATTTGGTCATCCAAAATCAGTTTTGATTGCTACATAACCAAAAATATGGATAGCTCATATAAATTCAATTATAGTAACACTCTTTACAAACTCATATAAATCATGTAGCAATAACTAGTAACAAAATTCAATTATTCCCTTCAACTACCTATAACAATTCAATAGCCTCCTAAAGTAATGACTAATCCTACTTCATAATTTACTAGCTCATATATAAAGTATAATCTATCAATCTAGCATAGGAGTATATCTTATACTAAAAATCAATTATTTCCTTCAACTACCCTTTAATAGCCTCCCAAAGTTGTGACTAATGCTACTACATAATTCCAACTATATAAATACACTAGTTACTATTAATCATATAGTAACAATAATCTTTCTAATCTAATTCTAATCTATAGTACAGTAGTATATAATAAAATTGAATAGTAAGACAAACACATATAGGGTGTGCAAATTGCATAGAATAGGTACAGAAAAAGGAAAGCCTATTTTTGCCATTCATATTATAGACCTCACAGAACTCTCTGATCATATATTAAAGCCATTGTTATTATTTATTATCATCACTTTACATCTTCGAGAACTGTGATAAGAATTTAACAAGATATTGTGTTCTTTCTCATATTTATATTTTATATATATATATATATACAATATCTCATGCTTCCTTAGTTTTTTCCCTAAACACAAGGAAGAAAACACAGGTTATCAGGCTTTCTAGTTCAGCTTTTTTGTTTCCTTCATTCCCATTTTCCTAATTTTCCTGTTCAGTTGAGAGCATAATTTCAGGATCTTGTTCTTTCTTTCTCTTTAGTTACTACAATCCATTTTCTTCCAAAACACAAACACTGCTCTTATCTTCTCTTTTTTATTCACCAACACAGAAATAATGTTCCTCATATCAATATCATAAAACATTAGTATATTAGTATCATCAGAAAAACTTGAAGAACTTAATTAACACAAATGATGAACTGCATTAAAGCTATGATTAGCACTGTGATTTTTGCTATATTTATTATTCTCTCTATGAATGAAAATGTAAAGTGTTATGGACAAGAAGATAACCCTTCTTCTGATGATGTTACTCCAATGGAGAAAAAAGAGTTGGATTCTCTATATTCTGCTATTCAAGGCTTTGTTGGTAATTCATGGAATGGCTCAGATCTCTATCCAGATCCTTGTGGTTGGACTCCAATTCAGGTACATTTATTTTTCACCTATTTGTACCATAATACCGTAAATAGTCCAATCAAATCAAACACTTTATACTGTGCTAGATATCAGATTTTTAGCAACACTTCAATGTTTATGTGCCCATTTTTTTATGAGTTTCTTAATTAATTGCCTTTCTACTAAGATATTTAATTACTTCAAGTTTAGTATGAGGTTTGGACTTAATTTTGAGAATTAGTAATTTCTTAGTTGAACATAAGTAGTCTTCTTACATTATGCTTAATTACAAATTATAATGGATATTTGTTTCTGAGTAAATCAGCATTTTAGTCTTTGAAATTGCGGAGTCACGAGTTAGTCAATTTAGTCATTTTTCAAAATTTCGCATCTTAATTTTAGAAGATTTATAAAAAAATTTGTCAAGAAAAGTTTATAGACTATTTAAGTCAATATGTATGTTTTTATTATTGATTTTGATGGAGATTGGTGAGAATAATTGATTGATTTACAGACTAATAATTTGTTATTTCGTAAATTTAAATGACTAAATAGCTCGACCCTTACAATTTCGAGTACCGAAACGTAGATTTATTCAATTTTTCTCAGCAATTGTCCTTATCCTTATATCTTTTTTTCTACAGTAATATTGGCCACACAAGAAATGATTACATGACATTTAAACCATGTAACAGAAATTTCAGAACTTATTCAATTCAATTATGTGAAAAAATATAATCATTTTTTTTCAGAACATAATGTTCAATTATTTAATTGTTATGTTATTTTCATCTGCAGGGAGTTTCTTGTGATATCTTCAATGGACTTTGGTATGTAACAGTTATCAACATTGGACCTATTCATGAAAATTCACTTGTTTGTGCTAATCAAAATTTGGAATTTAAACAAGAATTATTTCAACTTAAGCACCTTAAAGTTTTATCATTCTTCAACTGTTTTCAATCGCCAAATAGTCTTCCGGTTTCAATTCCTACCGGTAATTGGGAGAATCTTTCTGAAAGCGTAGAATCGATAGAGTTTAGATCAAATCCCGGTCTCATTGGTAACATTCCTTCATCTTTTGGCTTGCTCAAGAATCTTCAATCATTAGTATTGTTAGAAAATGGTTTAACCGGTAAAATTCCGCAAGAAATTGGAAATCTTGTGAAATTGAAGAGACTAGTCCTTTCCGGAAACAATTTTAGTGGTAATATTCCGGATATTTTTGGAGGGTTAAGCGATTTATTAATCCTCGATTTAAGTAGAAATTCGTTATCCGGAAATTTGCCTTTAACACTTGGAAGATTAAATTCAGCATTGAAGATTGATTTAAGTCATAATTTTCTTGAAGGAAAGTTGCTTAGTGAATTTGGTAATCTTAAGAATTTGACACTTATGGATTTAAGGAACAATAGATTATGTTGTGGATTGGTTTTGTCTTTGCAAGAAATGAGTTCATTGGAAGAAATGGTTTTGTCAAATAATCCATTAGGTGGTGACATAAGGAACTTAAAGTGGGAAAATCTTGAAAATTTGGTGATTTTGGAACTCTCAAACATGGGATTAGTAGGTGAAATTCCTGAGTCATTATTTGGATTAAAGAAATTAAGATTTTTAGGACTTAATGATAACAATCTTACAGGTAACTTATCACCAAAGCTAGAATCACTTCCATCACTTAATGCACTTTACTTAAGTGGAAATAATCTAAAAGGTGAGATTCAATTTTCAAAAGGGTTTTTTGGTAAATTGGGAAGACGTTTTGGAGCTTGGAATAATCCTAAACTTTGCTATCCAATTGAAGTAATGTCAACAAAAAATGTTCCTTATGGAGTAAAACCATGTCACCAAGAAGAGGTTCATTTGGAAAAATCAAATACCAAAAATAAGCTACTTAATAGTGATATCAACCACACTTCTCATTTCATAACCTCTATGGGATTTTCTAGTTCTACTACTAGTGGTAATTTATGTTGGAGTTTTATGATTTTGGGTCTATTATATAGTTTTTTAATTTAATCATGAAAAAAAAATGTAACTTGGTCTATTATTTATTTAACCTTTAATTAGGTGTTACATTATAACAAGTTGTATCATTGTAAGTCTTTTTATATTTTGTTCTAACATAATCTAATAGTCTTGTTAATTTGTTAACTATTTTTCTTTATAATATTATCTTGAATTGCATTTTTTTACATAGTACTTTTTTTTGGTATGGTCAACAAGAAAATATGAGGGACCCTTCTCTAATGGAATTTGTATGAGAGTAACGCCAAAGAAAATTACGTAATTTTTGCAGAAAATTCTGCACTAGTTGCTGGTGAAAAATCATATACACATGGGTACTGTAATGTAATCTGTGTAGTAACTACTGTACTATAACAATATATGGACTCAGTAGTGTTTTGTTGCCTATGCCTAGTTCTTGTTATTGAGATACTATTAGATTACACCTTATTTTAATTAATTTGTGTTTTGTACAAAATGAATATGTAACAATATAATAATATATAGGTCCAAAATTTAGTATAGTTTTTTGAGGTGAGAATTTGAGCATCTTGTAGTACAATGTAATGGCAAGTTGAGCTTTCAATTGCACATAGACAAGAAGAATCATATGCAACATTATCAATTTTTGCCCTTATTGGATTTTTTTGTTATATAGACGAGATGACAAAACCACCAATAAACTCACACATACAAGTGGAATGACCGGGGTTCGAACTCAGGTTATGGACTTCTGAACTTATTGGATTTTATTTTATTGCTATAGAAATAACTTTTGTTTGATATTAAAATGAAATAAATATATCATAATTACAATGATCCACTGTAATTTTTAAAAACTATATTTTATAACTTCTACAAAATTAAAGTGAATCAATGTAATTCTGAAATATTCATCGTGATACCAAATATACATATAGTAGTAATATTAATAATGTAGTACTTTACACTTTATTTTTATGAGAATATTTTAATATTTTTGTAATGTATGAAATTATGAGGAAATAAGGAAATTGGAATAGACTACACTGTAGTCTATGCTCTAAAGTATTTTTATTTTTTGAAAACTTTAATCCATGACGGTTATGAATTAAATATTTGAAAGTGAAATGTGGAGGGATTAAAGATAGTAGAGTTATAGGCCTGTTGATACAGAGGGAGGTGTCTAACTATGTATGTATGAGTAGGGAGGGAGGGCGGTACATAGCTTTTAATGAACCTTAGGATTAAAGAAAAGTATTATGGGTTTGGGTTTAATACAAAAGTTTTGGTCTGGCAATATGGCAGATCTGTGTTTTCTTTGTTCAAACTTGGTTTTCAAAGTTGTTTTCAAGACATTAAACAATGTACAATAAAGAGAGGAAAATTGAATGTTCCTTATCTCTTTACTTGTTGGAATTCTTTATATTCTGTTCCCTTCAAGGAAACTTTGGTCTCAATCTTACCATGTTTGTATTGTGGTTTCATGGTTGGTTTGTGCCTTTTATTTTGTGGTTGTAGAATATACAAAGGTGAAAGGACACATGAAATGGAATGGAATAATAGAGAAATATGTAATCTCAATTAGTACTTTTGATCATATTTGATTGATAATGTTAAAACACAAATCAGATATACATTCTCCTCTATAACATTTTACTAGAAGCAAACAAACTTTTACTACATTGATTTATTTATTTTTTTAAAAAGCAACTAATTTGTTAAATGAGAACGAAAATTTCGACCCATTATTAGATTTTTATATTCCATCTCACTTATTCATACAAAACTAATTTGTAAAGTGATAAGAAGTGTTACTCGTTATAAACTTTAAATAATAATTATACACTATAAATTTTAATCTTTTAATGATAATAAAATAGAAGTGCAACCACTATTTAGTAGAACACATAGAAATAGTTTTTTTTTTCTTTTTGAAATGGTAATATTTTATTAACCAATTCTATAACAAAGAGTACAGGAGAAGCACAAGACACAAAGAGCAAAGAAGATGAAGGACTAAAGGAGCTCCCTCACGATACAACGCCGACAAGGGTAAAGAAAAACCCCAACCCATAAAAGGCTAATTAACTAAGCAAAAACTACACTATAACGGAAACAACCATACACAACATAATCACCGGAATAAACAATCCCTCGGATCCCATTTCCACTCATGGAACAAATAAGACGGTATCTTCAATTTTGCTAAACTTCACTTTCAACTCAACACTTTTATGACACATCTTAATCTAATTTTGTTAACTAATAACAAACATCGCATGTTTATTGTTTAGTTTTGTTAATATTTTGTATCGAGTTACTATTATGAAGAAAACGTTGTGCTCCATCAAAATGAAATTCCAACAAAACCAACCTCCAATATAATGAACATCAAACTCTATAGGCAAATGGACACGAGAAGAACAACTGATTTCGCGTGGAGGAGTCAGAAAAATTATAGAATCAATTCGGATAAAATTTTAGTTTATTTTTAAAAAAAAATCAATTTTACTCTAAGCTAACTTTTGAAAATATCATTTTTGAACAAAATCTCAATTTTGTCCTATACTTACTCATAAAAATATCAGTTTTGAAGAAAAAATCTCAATTTTATCATAAATTAATTTTTTTAAATCTCATTTTTAAAAACACCAAAAATTTTGACGAGAGCCCGTGCCTAAGATCCGCCCATGATTTAACTCCTTCACCATATCATATTTGGTTATAAATTAGAGGTGTAAAATAAAAACATGAACATTTTGTGGAAAATTTCTTTTTAACCCCCCCTATTTTCTTCCCCCCCCCTAACTACCTTTTTTACCCTCATTAAGCCCAATTCGTAACGTAGAAACCGAACTGCAGTTCGGTTTCCACATTCCGAACTAAGCCATTTCCAGCCCCCCCCCCAAGCCTAAATTTGTTCTCAGCATCGATGCTGAAGTTTCAGCATCGATGTTGTCCACGTATCAGACTACAACAGCATCCATGCTCCTATGCCACAACATCCATGCTCAAACCAGTAATTGTTAGTTCTGATGCCTAAATTTGTTCTCAGCATCGATGCTGAAGTTTCAGCATCGATGCTCAAACCAGTAATTGTTAGTTCTGATGCCTAAATTTGTTCTCAGCATCGATGCTGAAGTTTCAGCATCGATGCTGTCCACGTATCAGACTACAACAGCATCCATGCTCCTATGCCACAACATCCATGCTCAAACCATAAATTGTTAGTTCTGATGCCTAAATTTGTTCTCAGCATCGATGCTGTCCACGTATCAGACTACAATAGCATCCATGCTCCTATGCCACAACATCCATGCTCAAACCAGAAATTGTTAGTTCTGATGCCTAAATTTGTTCCCAGCATCGATGCTCAAGCTTCAGCATCGATGCTGTTATCACACTTCGGATTCTAGGTTACGAAGTGAAAGTGTTGAAGCGCTGCCGCGGGTGGGGGGGGATGCACGCGTAGTTATCAAAATCTGCCTGCACTTCGGAATCCACGTTACGAAGCTGAGTTCGGAGTATGGATTCCGAATTGCATAATTTTGCCAAATTCAGGGGTATTTTTGGGTTTGGGGGGGGGGGAAGAGAAATAGGGGGGGGGGCAAAAGAGAAATTTTCATTTTGTCCTATACTTACTCATAAAAATATCAGTTTTGAAGAAAAAATCTCAATTTTATCATAAATTAATTTTTTTAAATCTCATTTTTAAAAACACCAAAATTTTTGACGAGAGCCCGTGCCTAAGATCCGCCCATGATTTAACTCCTTCACCATATCATATTTGGTTATAAATTAGAGGTGTAAAATAAAAACATGAACATTTTGTGTGATGATATACTCATCTATCAAATGTATCCAAATGAGCATCCTTAATAGGAAATAATGATTTTTATTATATTTAATGTTTATTCTTATACAACTTAGAGCATCTCTAATAGTCGTGATACCAATTTGTATTTCATATATTTTACTAATAATAACAAGTGGCTCTTAATGTTTTTTTTTTGTTGACTAAAAGTGGTTCTTAATGTTATGTAAAACTTGTTTACGACAATACATTATAATTGACTTTTACTTGTGCACATTTTTTTTGACTTTTACAATATTAAGAATTTAATAGATGTAATGAGTAGTTTGTACAAACAAAAGAAAAAACTAATGGGTCGTATTCATGTATAAACTAGTTGAGAGATTTTGTTGTCTTTTATTGTAGCATTGTTTGTTAGGTATGTAGGCATCTAAAGGCCATGAATTGGATCCATATGTGTTGGGTCGTGCTCAAAGTTGAGTAGTCATCAATTGTATTGCCAGAGCCAATATTAAATGCCACACCATTCTCTTTGATCATCTTATATGTAATTGTAACGTAAGTCTCTCTCTCAGTCTGTAACAAACTGAAAGAAAGCAAAACGATTTGTCACATTCTGCTTGCAGGATTACATATATATCAAATTAAGGACAAAGACATGTTAGTTCAACTTGGTTACAAAAAATCAACATTTATTTGCTTTCTAAGTAACATTTGGATACAAACATGAATACTTGGTTTTCTAAGTAACGTTTTATTTTTATGTAACACACATTTGAGAAACGGTTTTTCATATCAAACAAATTTGTGGCCGGGTGTGGAAATTAATTCAAATCAATTTATTTTTGATGAATGTGTTGAGATCTATAAAGTGTAAGTTAAGTCACACATTAATTAAAAAAATTGGAATTCAACAACATATAAGTGAGAGAGACGATTCATTAATCCAATCCAACTTAGTGACCAACAATGATATCAAAGCTCAGTAGAGGAACAATAAATTAACAGTAATGATTCGTGAAGACTCACACTTAGGTGACATGAAATATATGTTAAGTCCCACGTTGATTTGAAAAAGTTATCATTTGTTGATCCCCAACTTGAATGAGTTATTTTTCGTTTCAAAAATCAAATTTTAATTAATCAAATTTTAATTTCAAGAATAATGTAGAATAAAAAAGAAGGCAATAGGTGTATGTAATGGGTTGGTTGGATATAGTTGTACTATGACCAATAATAGTTTGAAACATGTATTCCAATTTCTTGGATTGGCACCCAATGTAACAGTATCCATGAATGTATTCATTCCATATGGTTCGTTTCAAATTGGTATATTTGGAGAAACAATTTGATATTTTTGGAAGCAGGACCTATTCTTGATTTAGTTACATTTATGTCATTGATTAAATCTAAAAAGAATTTTTTTGCTTTTGATCTTCATCATAGTAGAAGATAAGATAACCTCTCCCATATTTGATTGATGTTATTGCTTTGTTTGTGACTCTTTTTTTTTCTTTCTTTTTCTTGAAAGGTTGTGACTCTGTTGTTTTTCCTTTTATCTTTTTCTAATTATTGTTGGAAGTATTAATGTATTATAAAAAAATTTGTAATGAGAATCATGATTTAAAAATTATATTTTGAACTGATTTTTTTTAAGAAACCTTTTATATCGTTCTAAATATATTAAAAAAAACATTTAAAAATACACATTGACTAAACTATAAATATTAAAACTGTAAAAAAAAAAGTTTGCAAGAACAAAAATGTGTCATTTTTTATGGGACAAAAAACTACAGTAAATATTTTAGGCTTAGAAGAAAGACGTGTGCTAATAAATTAAAGTTAGGCTTTGAATAAACATTTAAGGTTGTCGCACATACGATATCTTTAACAACATTGGACTGCTAATATTGAAGCAATAAAATGTGCATGTGCACAGTGCAGAAGGATTCTAACTTAAGAAGCGTTTGGTAATCACTAGTCACATGATAGAAAATAAAGGTGACGGCTAAAAACATTATAATGTAAAATGAACAATTTCAATTTTTGGCCTTTAAATGGATTTTATATTTACACATTATTTATTTATGATTTTTTTAAGGTGACAAGTTTGTGTACCCATTCAAAATTTGAGGGTATGTACCTCTACACTATTCAATAATACTTTAATCAATATAAATTTTATAAAATATACAGTTGAATTGAAAATTTATATCATATAGAACATTTATGTAAAATTTCAGACAAATTTAAAATCATTTAATATGCTACTGAGATACATAAAAATTAACGGTATTTAACAAAAACACATAAACTGTTAATTTTGATGTGTATCATTAACATATCACATGATTTTGAATTTGTCTGAAATTATACACAAATGATCTATATGATATAAATTTTCAATATATATATATATCAGTTAAAAAATTATCGAAGTTATTGAATGGTTGATGGGGTATATACCCCAAATCTTAAAGGGGTAAATTAATTAGAAAAAAACTTTTTTAAATAATAGTACTCCACCTACCGTCTCAAATTTTTAGTCTTTTTAATATTTTCCTAAATTGATCCATTTAAGAAACTAAGGTAAAATTAATATAGTACATATGAGTTTCTTAATAAAGTAAGAATAAAATGAACTTAATTTATCAATCTTTATTATTTTTTAATCCAACAAATCTCTAAAAACATCAAAGTTAGGGACAAATAGAGTATTTGATAAACAGTTGATTTCTTTCATTCAACATTTCAGAATAATTTTTTAAATAGAATCTGCTGATAATTTTATATCATTTTTTGGACAACGTTTTATTTCATAACAACTGATCTGACTGAATCGAGAGCAGTCACTTATAAATCTATATGTGTTCACATCATATTTTATTTAATACGAAACTCTTAACAATAAGCACTAAGAAGTACATTGAATAATTCAATATAAACAAACTAAAAACCTCTAGCAAGTGGTAACAATTTTCATCGAGTCCTTCTTACAATAGTTCAAAATTCGGTCTCTAAATCAATCTTTATAACGATCAAATATTTTCGGTTCTTTAAATCGATCATCAATAATGTAATTGGCTTTAAACACAAAAAAAAAATAAAAAATCTCAAAGTCCACCCTATCCTTATCAAATATCATATCGCCTAACTTATTTTCAGCCATCGTATAGTTACCTATAGCATATCCAAGAGATAACCCATGCATATATTTATTAAGACATGGAGTGATGGAGTATAGATTGAATTAGAAGACTATGGAACAAGGAAAAATGATTTTAAATTTGTATTAATATAGCGTTTGCGTATATCATAGTTAGCTAGCTAGTGAGATTAGTGTCGACAAGTTGAGTGTACAAGGGTTAGTTAGTTTAGTGGGTCCTAAAAATGCATGTTTTCTTATCACACGCAAGGCAAAATATATATACCTATCAACATAATTGGTTTTTATTAGAACAAACCATGAAACCACACCATATATATTTTCACTTTCCAATTAAACACCACAAAAATGATGTCATGACTATACTATAAAAAAAAGGACTATTATTAATCATGGATAGCTGGCAAATGTAATTGTTAAATGACTTTAATTTCCACAAAAATGCAATATAAATATTTTTTTTGGTTTTTTTTAATCTACTTCTTTAAAATTTAGGAGTATTTACCCCTCAATCACTCAATAACCTCAATAATATTTCAACTGATATATTTTTATAAAATATACTGTTAGATTAAAAATTTATATCATATAGATTATTTGTGTAAAATTTTAGATAAATCCAAAATTAACGATTGTGCGATTTGAAGAGTGATTTCTTAACTATGTAGCTTCTCAGGAAATAAGCATAACGAAAGAATTAATAAACTGTCTTTAATTTAATTATTAATATTTTACAAATAATTAATAATAATTTTTTTGAAGGAGACTTAAATTAATTTTATAACATAGTACTGCACCCACATGCATGCTGACATTTATATCAAAAGTTGTCAAAAAAGGTATTGGCAAAAAAAAAGAAAAGGTTCTCTTTTACAAAATCTTTTTTCTCCTCAAAATGGTTCTCAACATTATCTCATATACGATGACTCAAATTATTGCATGGAAACCGATTAATCACACTCATTTTTCTACAATGCTTGCCGTGCTTAAATTCTACACTTCTTGGTACATTATCGTGGTTTCAGCAGTGTTTGTGTATGTGTACAAAGTATAGTGGAAGAAAACAACTTAATTATATCATTCTATTTTACTTTCACCTTTTTTAATAAAATCAATTAGTACATAACTTTTTTTAAATGTGTTATACGTATTTTTTTCAAACATGGTACAGATATTAATTTGGACTTCGATGACTAAAATTACATATTCGATGATATAGATATTATGGACCTTTTAATTTGATTATTATATATATACTATTAATTTGGATGTTACGAATTTATTCACATATTCATTGTTTAAAATTTAGTACTTTATTTGATAAAAATAAAATAGTGCTTTGAGTTTGTCTTTTTTATAAATAAAGTTTGAATTTGTCTTGTTTAAATAAGTTCTATCAATTATTTGAATTGTATGGAGTAATAAATATATATTTTTTCTGTAAAAGAAATATCTTTAACTATATTTTTTTTGAAGTTTTATTAGGAAATTAAGGCCACCTAGCTGCATATCATACACACCACATATGTTCAAGTTTATTGTTCTAACTATAGTCACCATTAATTCGTTTAAATAGAAGTAAAGGTGAAAAGCATACTTCACCATATAGTGACTATGACAACATTTATAGAATTTTTAGGCTTTCAAGCATGTGCTAAAGTTTCCAAATTTCAATGTTTCACAATCACACGCTTTGGCATGTTTTATTGTGAAAATCATTCTTATATATTGACCCAAGGAATAAGACATTTTTCATACACATAATGCTAATAAAATTTGGTATCCCAAGTCCAACCATACCCATCATCAAGTACTTCTACCCCAATAGTATTAAATATTTTTCTAATTTAACTTTTATTTAAATTTTCAAACGTTGACATTGAAATTTCAATAATCTCTTTTGCGTGTAGCTCAATTTTCTTGTTTAAATTTCCTACTCTTACATTTCTCATTATTCACCATGCAAATCACATATCATATGAAACCACTTTCTTAGTTTTTTCAAATTGAGAAATTTTCTTCAAAAAGAAAAACTCCAACATCATTCTCAAACCTTTTCCTACATATATAAAAATCAAACATCTTTATTCCTTCCATATGGCGAATTCTCAATATTCAAATTCAATGCATATTTCATCTAAATCATTTTCTCTTATTATTCTCCTTGTTTACTTGCTTTTTGTTGGTTCTTGCTCTTCTACAAGGTTAGGAATTACAACTATGAAGTTGAAGATGAACGAAAACACGGAACATCTAAGGCGAAAGCATAACCCGGGTTTGGTTTTCAACTTCTTCCCGAAAGGAATGCGAATACCGCCTTCCGGTCCTTCAATGAGGCATAACTCAGAGGTGGATTCAACACCTCATAATTGAATAAGATGTCCTCTTTTTGCATGATTAATTTAGTTTCTTCGTATATTTTTCGCTGTTTTAATATATTTTTTTTAGTTTTCAATGTTTGCAATTTGATGCCAAGCCTAAGGAGATTTAGATCCTTTAAATCTCCAAAAAGGGTCTAAATTTTTTTGGCTCTATGATTAATTCTAAATTATATTGTACATAAAATCATATATTAATAAGATATCTACTGCATTTTTCTGTATAAGAGACTTTTATCATGTTATTATCTATGATTAGTTTGTCCAATTGATTTTTTTTCATTTTGAATTTGATGATGATCAATTTATTAATCCAAATGCTTTCTATTCAATCTCAATTTGTTTATTTCATTAATTACACTCTGCTACTAGCATACCACAAACATCAAATGTCAATTTTTCATTCAAATTGAGCATACCCCTCACTTATTTTCTCCATCTAGTGTCTATTGTGATGCAACATTGACTTGATCTTGGTGAGTGTACACAAACAAAAAAGCAATTTTTTGGATCTTATTTCATAACTATAGCTTAAAAAGGTAATAATAGAGTGCTCAATCATAATCACAAAGTCTTACAAGATGTTGTCTCATGGATTTAGATTTTCTACTGTTATAGCAGGACGTTGTAACGGTTCAAGATCATTCGATCTAAAATATATGGCTGAGATTGTTAACAGTAATTTTAAAAACTAAGTTATTTTAATTCATCCGATCTATAATTAATGACCGCAATTTTAAACTATGTGAAAATTGTAAAATCTAATTAATGAAAGTTTTTTGTTTTCTTCAAAACTAAGTTGTTTTCTTTCAAAATGAGTGTCGTTTTTTGTGTTTTCGCACATATTAAGAAATACAATCATGATGTTAAAAGTAATTACACTTTTACTAAATTAATCTTACTTTATTCTTTGTTTTTTTTTGGAAATAGCGTGTAAAGTAATAATTATAGAATACAATTAGAAAATATTGCATTAGAAATTAAAATATTACTTTCATTTTAAAACAATTTTTTTACCTACATCAACCCTCATTTTGAAACGGATGGAGCAGTATGTATGTTGCTGTCACACTTGGAATTAGTCCAATTGGACAAGCTATGGCTATAGCTCAAATCTTAATGTTGGTTGGGTCCATAATAAACAAAAAAAATAATTTATTTTGGGGCTGCGTCTTGTATATTCATTATTGTCAACTGTGCTTGGAATTATATATAATTTCAATGATGTAAATCCCTCAAAACAGGGGAATTATTAGAATAAGTGTTTGAAATTGTATGTCAATTTCAATGGATGTAAATCCCTCAAAGCAAGGGAATTATTAGATTAAAGTTCATACTCTTAACAGTTCTACAAATACAAAGTTTATTCTATAAACTAATCAAATTATAAACTTGTATTGTAATGAGATGTTTGTCACCGTGACTACTATATGAGCTTAGGGAAACTTAGGCCCCTAACTAGCTACATTTATTTTAATGAAAAATAAGTTGAATTAAATACAGTAAGAATTTTAAAGTTGTTAAGATGTATTTTTGGCTACAAAAGTTTTGTTACTGTGATGCAATTAAAAGCACGGATTTGGATTCTTTCATATTTACGCATTCAGTCGCATCGGTGGTCGTTGGATAGGGATAAAATTTAAATTCTATAGACGGATCTCGTTCTAACAGATACATTGATTGACCACTTGACATAAGAACTTATGACCGGAGTGAATTCAAACTCATTCTTAAACCTTGTCACAAAGGTGAAAAATCCAAATTTGGTTTTAGAGTAAAATCATCTTAATATAAAACTATTCACAATGAACTTAATTTTAACTAAATCCATTTTGCGAAATAAGTGATCAAACATTGAACTACGAGGCTAGTTTGATGACCGAGGTGAATAAATTAAGGATCAGAGTGATAAGAATGTTTAGAGTTCGAACTTCACATTAGCTTACTATATAATACTAACAATATTAACATTGACTGTTTTAAAAAAAAAGTCAGAAGTTCATTTAAACACATACAAAAATAATGATAGAAAATTATCAAAAAAGAAATAATGATAGAAAAATTATTATTAGGCTGCTTCTCCATTTGGACTTATTTTTAATTTATGGTTTTGCAACAGAAGTCCTTAAAGTTGATGAAATAAATATAAAAAGAGCACAATCTATTTTCAGGCAAATATACCCTGACCTCATTAGGTGTAGGCAAAATTCATGGTATAGCATATCTTAAGTTCAAAGATATGTTTGCAATATTTGTGCTGACTTTAAGTGCATAGACAGCATGCATATTGCAAAACAATGCATCACTCGTTAATGCTTCACAATATAATAAAGATTGCACGTTTTCATCTCTCAGGATATACTACTGTTAAGACGTATTTGTACGGTCATCATTGAAAGGTTTGATTAATTATAATTTATTACCATTAAGGATTACTTTGATTTTAATAAAAATTACCTTATAGATTTTCAACAAAATCACGGTATTTACCAAATGTTAGTATTGACGTTGAATTTGATAAGAATGATTATATTTGATCCCATATACAACTACGTACGAGAAGGAGCTAAAATCAGTTAATTATAAAATTAACTTTCGAACTAAATTAAATTAGTGGTGGAAAAAAATCACGATACTTATGTAATTTTTTCAAACTTACCGTCATTTAAATACTCCATTAAGAACAATGAGATATTATTAAAAGTCAACTATCTCATCATATCAAAACTAATGCATTGGGCATAATAAGGTTAAAAGAAATTTTATTTTTTATCTTAGGCATGTGAAAATGAAGATTCCTTATTATTTAGTATGTTTATGACTTTTTTGGGATTAGGTGGCTATATATTATTTCAATTTCAATAGATTGTTGTTAAAGTGGTCCAACGTAACTTAGAGTTGCCTTAACCATAAGAGTGTTTTTTGTTCCGGATACATGGATATACCATGACTTAGTGATTAATGAGTTTGATTTAAGGATGATGAATTCTCTATGAGTATTTGAGTTCGAATTCTTAGTGAAACAATTTATAGTTGATTTTTTTTGTTTTTATCAGTCGAATTTTGAATTATCGGAATTTGTTTTTGACAAGAGCTAGAGAGTCAACACAAAAAATAATGAAATAAAATAAAAAGAAATATCTAGACAATTTTTAGTTGTTCGGTTAATGTTGGCAATAGTGTTAGTTTTGATCATTAACTAGGGAACTTTCTGGTGATCCCTTACTATAGATGTGTTTGTTTAAGCTTTAAAAAATAATTTTGTTTTGAAAAAAATCTGAAGATTTTATTTTTGAGATTTAAAAAAATTCCAAATTAAACTATTTTTCGTTTGATTAATATTATTATTATAAAATTCTATATTATTTTTTAAAATTTGAAGCTCCTACACTTAAGTTCTTTAATTTTTTTTTTAAATTCTTGAAAAGCTATTAAGACTAGCTTTTTAATTTTAGAATTAAAAATAACAACTTCAACACAATTAAACAAATACATACACACCCGATAATGAATTAACAAGTGAAAACTATTATGCTAAGTAAATGCAATGCAATGAATTAATTAATAGTATGTTTGAACGATAAAGAAATGCCAGTAACACTCTCTTTTTTAAATTCTTTCTAATTAAGGGTGGAGCAACTTATGGGCTGGGTAGGGTCATGGCCAAATGTATACATCTTTTTCTTTAAGTGTATATGATATATATATATATATATATATATATATATATATATATATATATTAGTCTTTGTAATTTTATACTATCAGAGTGATGTGTTCTAATGGTTACAGAGGTGGTCCGGTTTTTAGATCGACTAGTGTGAATTTGATCTTCATGTCGTTTATTTTACCATTTTAATGCTATTTTCAACAAAATAAATACTATCAATTGTAATATTAGTATATATATATATATATATATATATATATATAAACCATTGCACTATTTAATGGCCCTATCCGAAAATACTTCTAGGCCCGCACATTATGTCTAATATTCTTTTTTTAATTGGTCAAAATTTATATGAATATATATGTTTTCACTATTTTATGCGGACTTATTTTGAAAGTGAAGAATCCACATAAATTTCAATCAATTAATTAAAATAAAAGTGAAAAATATTCAAAAAAAAAAGTGTTGTTAGCAGGGACAGACCTGAACATAAATTTTCACTGGGGCTAAAAAATTTAGTCACTACTAAAAATAAAATTATTCTAATAATTTAATTAAACTATAAATAATATATAAGATTATTATTAGTATAACATTGTATATTCAAAAAAATACTACAATTTTGATTATTATATAGTATAATATTGCGTCAAAAAAAAAATTAAAATAATATTTTATGTATATCAAATGATTTGTAATCATCAATCATAAACTGTGCACTAATATTTATACCAATACTTAATTTATATGTGTACCGTATGACTTACAAACATCAATAATAAACTTTAAATTAATATTTTCATCAATATCTGTACAAATATGTATATAGAATGACTTAAAATTATTTATAAATTTTTTTTTTTCGGAAAAAAATTTGACGAGGCTGGTGTGGCACGAGGCTGGTGTTGCTATAGCTACACCTAGCCTAAGGGGGTCCGTCCCTGGTTGTTAGTACTCGTAAAAATGAGGCTACAACATCTGCATGCTTACTAAAGTACAAACTCTTAGGTGCCAAACTTAATTACAACCTAATAAAATGAATAAAGAGGAACAAGGAGGACTGCTAGGGAAACAAAAATTAAAACATAACTAAACATGTATATATGGCTTGAATACAAACATCACACTCTATAGTAGGGAAAAATAAGACCAATTAATCTCAATCCAGTTTAATTTTCCTACATTATGCTTTGTTTAGAAGAAAAGAGAAAGTGTAAGCAAAGAAAATAAAAAGAAAAAATGGTAAAAGAATAAAAATAAATAGAAAATGGATAGAAAATGAAATTATTTTTTAGTTGTTTTGTTTGGTTGGAGGGAAAATGAGAGGAAATAAATGTTTAATTGATAAAAAAATATGAGAAAAGAAATATACATATTATGTAAATGACAATTAAATATCCTTTTGTAGTAATAATGTGTTCATCCAATATTATATATTTATGTATTTAGGCATATTTTAATAACTTTTAAATTAGATGACAAAAAGTATACATGAATATATATTACTATTATTGATGATGATCCATAGTACCTCGATGCGCAGCATATATTCGCAATTTTTGTGGGTCTTGATTTGTTAGAACAATAGAACTCGTATATTTCTTTCTTGTTGAAAATATATGACTATAATTTTTAATGTGGACTTTGAATATGAAAACTCCAAAACATTTGCTCATCTTGTCATGTTATTTGTGATTCAATAGATAATTGTCACACACAAAAAACACAATATAATAAAAATTAACCGAGGAAGGAAAATATATTAAAGAAGTCAATTTATGTTCCTAGAAAACAATAATGCACCTTTTGTAGAAAAATACCATCTTGTGGAAGATGTAATTCAAAAAGTAGTTGATTAAGGGGGTTATTGAATTAGGATTTTGAGGGATTTTAATGGATTTTGAGGGATTTTAATGGATTTTAAAAGTCTTGTGTTATTCAATCAAGATTTTAAAAATCCGTTGTTATTCAATCAAGATTTTTAATCAATACTTTTTTTTTTGTATTATAATCTCACAAAAAAATCTCTCAAAATCTCACAAAATCAATATAATCTCACGAAGTCTTTTAAAATCTTCAAGACTTTTTTTGTCAAAATAATCTCTCGAAATCCCTCGAAATCCCAATCCAATAACCCCCTAAATCATTCATCATAACAATAACGAGACTTCTAAAGAGATTCTCAAACATGAAAGATATACACAAGCTAAAGTCTTTTATTTTTTTAAATATCGTATAATTTTATTGTCGCTAACAAGGTCTAATTTTCTTCGAGGAATTTGTAGAGCATATAAAGTGAATTCTTCATTCCTAACCGAATTTTCTGCATAAATAAAAGCCAGGAATCAAACCCAAAACCAAATGCTTAATCGAACCAAGCCTTTCATCACTTAAACTAATTCATTGTTGGTATCTGAAATCATCTTTATTCGATATATAAGTCAATTTCTTATCAACTAAATCAATTTTCATCGACTAAAAAAGTTAAATACAAAAGCTAGTATTAAATAATATAAGTGTTGTGAAAAAAGATGAACCACTAAAATTGAGTACACTATACAGTATGTAGATGAATCATGAGACACAAAAATGGAATATCCTTAGAATCATGAAAAGCTGTATTTGGAATCACATGAGGAGTGTGATAGATAGTTACGAGGAGGCTCATAAATAATCTTCACCTTTCACTCACACCACAACAACACTACACTACTACACCACTTTTTCTGAACTATCCACGTGTTACTTCTTCATTTGATCACCATTTTCATTTTCACTGCAAAAACAAAATTAATCACAACAAACATCATCGTTTCACTGTTTTTGTTGTTGTTGTGTTCTTCTTGCTCAGTGTTCTTCTTTGTTCACACAATGACAGACACTACAGATGATATTGCTGAAGAAATCTCCTTTCAGAACTTTGATGATGATTGTAGATTGCTTGGTAATCTTCTCAATGACATTCTTCACCGTGAAGTTGGTACCACCTTTGTTGACAAACTTGAAAGAATTCGAGTTCTTGCTCAGGTAGCAAACACTTTTAGAGAAAAATAAAAACTCAAACTTTTTTTCTTTTTCTTCATACCCCACTTGTTTTCTTTTCATGGGGTTTTCTTGTTTAGTTTCTTCTTTCAATGTATGTGATTTTTGTTGTGTTTCCTTTTATGGGGTTTTGCCCTTTTTGAAAAATTGTTACTTTTTGTGTTTGTGTTTTTGTTTTTGCAGAGTGCATGTAATATGAGACAAGCAGGTATTGTTAACATGGCTGAGTTAATTGAGAAGCAGTTGGCTTCAGAGTTGTCAAAGATGACACTTCAAGAAGCATTTACTCTTGCTCGTGCTTTCAGCCATTATCTTACTATGATGGGTATAGCTGAAACTCACCATAGGTAATAATCCATCACTTTAGTGCTGTTTTGATAAACTTATTTGAGCTTTTGTGTGAGACTGTTTAGGAGAATTTATAGCTTATAAAACTAGCTTATAGTAGTATATATGAAAACAATTTAACTTAGAGAGGACCACAACTTAATCCCCTGTAACTGCGTTTGGCAGGGGATCAAAACCACTTGATGCCAGAACTCACCCCGAACTCTGGGCTACTATAGCCCCTTTCCTCTAGGAATGAGAGGGTGTAAACCAAAAAATAAAATAAAAAAATATAACTTAATGTATATTTTGCCATAAAAATAGCTTATGTGAGCTTATACATAATAGTATTAGTAAGTGCTTATCATGATTAATGTTTGTGCTATAAGCTGCAAATAAGTTGTTTATCCCAGGAGGTTATATTTCTCTTTTTTAACTGTCTTAATATAAGTTGAATTATTAGGGTACTCTCTTACATGAATTGTGTTTTTGCAGGGTTCGTAAAGGAGGGAATATGGCACAAATTTCAAAATCTTGTGATGATGTATTTAACCAGCTTGTGCAGGGTGGAGTTTCCCCTGATGATCTTTACAACACTGTGTGCAAGCAGGTTCATCTTTTGTTCTTTTCATCTCTATCTGCTTAGACTGAGATGCATGGTAGAAAGTGATCCTCTATTTGTCACTATAATACTTCCTGGATTTTTATGTTAAGTTTTGAATCTTTAATTGATGATTTTATTGTTGGTTTGAATGTAATGTCTATAATATTGCTGGTGTTTCAATTGTAATGCAGCTCTAGACTTCCGGTTTCTTTTGCATTTTTTGAATTTGATTTTTAATTTCTGTTGCTTCAGGAGGTTGAGATTGTTCTTACAGCTCATCCGACACAAATTAACCGCCGTACGCTACAGTACAAACACATTCGGATTGCTGTGAGTTTTATACTTTGTTTGGCCATTAAAAAAATTCCAATGGATTGGAGTTTTCACTTTCTAATTTCATATAAGTATTTGCCTAACTAATTTTTCTCCTCGCCATGTAGCATCTTTTGGATTATAATGACCGACCGGATCTTAGCCCTGAAGATAGAGAAATGCTGATTGAAGATCTGGTACTTTTGCTGCACTATATTTTCATTCGATATCTGTTTAACTATTAACTGAAAATATTTCTCATATTCTCATATGTCATATCAATTTGGTAGGTGAGAGAGATAACTTCAATATGGCAGACAGATGAACTCAGGCGCCAAAAACCCACTCCAGTTGATGAAGCTAGAGCTGGTAAGTTGCTTGAGTATCAAGTTTTATGCATGTGAACTCTTCTAAGAAAATAATAATAACTTGGCGTACAAGATTAAGAACCGTTTGTTTTGTTTTTAATTCTCACAGGTTTGAATATAGTGGAGCAGTCACTCTGGAAAGCTGTTCCTCATTATTTGCGTCGAGTCAGCAATGCTTTAAAGAAGGTGGTTTATCATCTTTACTTCTTTGTCAATTAACTGCAAATTATTTGTTAATGTTGGCATCACTACTTATCCTCCCTTACGTTGCAGCATACAGGAAAGCCGCTTCCACTGACTTGTACTCCCATAAAGTTTGGAACTTGGATGGGAGGTGATAGAGATGGAAATCCAAACGTGACGGCAAAGGTGAGCTATCTTTAACATCAATCCAAGTGCACAGTATCAGTAGTTTTTCTTTAATTCAATGTTTTTCTGTGTTCCTCAGGTTACAAAAGATGTTTCACTTCTATCTAGATGGATGGCAATTGATCTCTATATTCGGGAAGTGGATAGCCTCAGGTTTGAGCTTTCTATGAATCGGTGCAGTGATACGTTGTCAAGACTGGCCCATGAAATCCTAGAAGGTTTGTCTGTTTAATTTTATTTTTGTCGAGACCCTTCCTAATGCCAATTGACTTAGCAGTCACCTTTGTTTTCTATAATGTGATGTGACTGCCAAACGCTGCTCGTCTAGATTGTAACATTCATAGCTATTGTATTTGGTGATGCCATGGAGCCTGTTATATCCTCAAAATTATGTCTGATCTGATATCCTTATTATCCACTTCTAAGAGTTGATGGTCACTTTTTCCTTGACAGAAGCTAAAGATGAGAATCGCCGTGAGAGTTGGAATCAATCCATGAATAGAAGTCAGTCACTTCCAACACAACTTCCAGCTAGAGCTCATTTACCGTCTTTTGCTTGTACGTCTAAAAGTTATAATTATTTCTGCCTAATTATTTGAGCATATACCATATGATTTCAATATTTTGCTTTTTAGAACCTGATGAATATATTGATTTTCTGTTGTTATTCTTCTTCCGACATTCTAATAATTAGTTGAGGAATGTTCCTTTCAGATTGCATGAGAAATAAGTATTAGGAATCCCTCAGATCCTAAACATAACTTGTATTTTGTTATGCATGGGGAATGAGGGGATATTTAACTCATTATATTCTTTGATGTAGCAAATGGTGAATCTCAGCATCCTAGACTAGACATCCCGGGACCTGATCACAAGGTAGATCAATTCAGTGACTGGCAGTTCTGAATTCTCCTAGCATGCTAGATAATGTATATTTTTTTAACTGATAGGATGGTGGGACTTCAAGTTCATCTACACAAGGAAACGGCAATCCGTCTTCTCCTTCTTTCAACTCCAGTCAACCATTTTCTCAGCGGAAATTGTTGACAGAATCGCAGACTGGAAAGTCCAGTTTTCAGAAGCTTTTAGAGCCACAGCTCCCTCAACTTGCTGGAATTGCTCCTTATAGAGTTGTCCTGGGAAATGTAAAGGACAAGGTATTGCTTCAGATTGATTCTGGTGATGATTACTTAAAAAGTGACTGTATCAATGCATGTCATCGATTTCTTTAGCATTTTTGTTTGTACACTCTTGCAAATTGTTGGCTGAAATAACGGACTGCATAATTTTCTGATTAAGCCTGGACGTGAGGACATATATATACGTAAATTTGATTGACCTTTTCAAATGATAGATAAATGAAAAATATTCACCAATAATCTGACATCTATTCATCTTTTGAATTTAGCTATATATATTTATGTACATATTGATTTTTAAAATAAAAAAGAAACATATTGATTTTTAAAATAAAAAAGAAATATATTTGACAGCTGTGGGATTTGAACCCACGCCCTTTCGGAGCAGAGCCTAAATCTGACGCCTTAGACCACTCGGCCAAACTGTCTTGATTGTACATTAATCATATGCATTATTAGAGTATCTACTGCATACCAAATCACATATTTTCTGTTTTAAGATGGCAACTAGCAATTTGAGATTAAAATAACCATTCTAATAAAGGCATTTTTTTATACTCAGCTTGAGAGAAGCCGTAGACGGTTAGAACTTCTTCTTGAAGATGTTGCATGTGACTATGATCCGTTGGATTATTATGAATCAGCTGACCAGCTTTTAGAACCACTACTTCTCTGTTATGAATCTCTGGTAATCTTTCTCCTTCCCACTTTTTCCTGAAGAGTTTGTTCACACTCCACAATTACTATTTAACTCTCCATTTCTTCAGCAATCATGTGGTTCTGGGGTGCTAGCTGATGGTCGACTTGCTGATCTCATACGTAGAGTTTCCACTTTTGGAATGGTTTTAATGAAGCTTGACTTGCGCCAGGTCCGGTTTATATATCATGTTTATGTTTATCATTTGTTTGTGTTATCAGCTATGTCCTAAAACTAGTCATATTACACTGTTACAGGAATCAGGGAGACACGCTGAAACACTTGATGCGATTACAATGTATTTGGATATGGGTACTTACAGTGAATGGGATGAAGAAAAGAAACTGGATTTCTTAACAAAAGAGCTGAAAGGGAAGAGGCCACTAGTTCCTGTTAGCATAGAGGTGAGACAACTGGCTGCTAGATAAAAATCAACTATACTATTTTGAACTATTGGTGATCTAATGTAATCAAGACCTCATCTACTTGTGATCAGACGATCCTGGCTATTTCTGATTGGTATTTATGAATTTTTTAGGTTGCTTCTGATGTTAAAGAAGTCTTGGATACATTCCGAATTGCTGCTGAACTGGGGAGTGATTCCCTTGGAGCCTATGTGATCTCAATGGCCTCAAGTGTATGACTAATTTCTACCATTCTTAACTTATGACTACTATTTGTTCTATATCAATTATTTATTATAGTTATAGCGTTGAAAATGTGCTTTGACAATAATCTCTCATGTGTGTTTGGATAGAATTTGTTGTATAATTATTATCGGCATTTTATCTTTATAGCTGTAAAACATAGTATTAAATTAAAGAATTGGCGTTGGTATTCTCACTGATAATATGAACTTTTGCTTGATTATCAGGCAAGTGATGTCCTTGCGGTAGAGCTTTTTCAGAAGGATGCACGACTTGCTGCTATTGGAGAGTTGGGAAGAGCATGTCCTGGTGGAACGTGAGTAGAAAACCATAAGTCGAAGTTATCAATATTTCTATTAGCCTGATCATAATTGTGCCTAAGATAAACTGATAAAACAATTACTTGTCTATTATATATGTATTTTAAATATTTGAATATTTTGACATGTTTACAATAGGTTGCGGGTTGTCCCTCTATTTGAAACCGTGAAGGACCTAAGAGGAGCTGGCTCAGTTATCCGAAAACTTTTATCAATAGATTGGTACCGCGAACACATCATTAAGAACCACAATGGACATCAAGAGGTACATTTTTAATCAGAGACTAATTTGATTTCATGTTACGGCTATTATGTGAAATTCATATACTTTTATAAATTTGTATATGCAGGTTATGGTTGGATATTCTGATTCTGGTAAAGATGCTGGCCGCTTCACTGCTGCTTGGGAACTTTACAAAGCTCAAGAAGATGTTGTAGCTGCTTGCAATGATTATGGTATTAAAATTACACTGTTTCATGGCCGTGGAGGCAGTATTGGTCGAGGCGGTGGCCCTACATATCTGGCTATTCAGTCCCAACCACCTGGGTCTGTTATGGTAGGTTATGCATTTAACTTCGTTATTGTTAGTTTTTATTTTATATATTTCGTTGGTTAAATTTTCGAGAATACTCAACAATCATAAGAACTTTTAGGCTAGTATAGCATCTTAAGAACTTGTTTGCTCAACTATGAATTGGATTTTAGATCATGTTATCAGTCTTATGACTAGTCTTTAAGGAACCGGTTTTACCACTGACATAAGCTAGTATCTAAATATGACATCTAAATATAACATTTGAAAACACAAATTTATTTTTCCTATGGTTCATTGTAGGGATCACTTCGGTCAACTGAGCAGGGAGAAATGGTAGAGGCCAAGTTTGGTTTACCACAGATAGCTGTTAGACAACTTGAAATATACACAACTGCGGTACTACTTGCAACCCTTCGTCCTCCACTCCCACCCCGAGATGAAAATTGGCGTAATCTCATGGAAGAGATCTCAGATATCAGTTGTCAATGTTACCGCAACGTAGTCTACGAAAATCCACAATTCCTTTCCTACTTCCACGAAGCCACTCCCGAAGCAGAACTCGGCTTCCTCAACATAGGTAGCCGCCCTGCAAGAAGGAAGAACACAAGAGGAATTGGACACCTACGTGCTATTCCCTGGGTATTTGCATGGACTCAAACCAGATTTGTCCTACCAGCTTGGCTTGGAGTCGGAGCAGGTTTGAAAGGTGCTTGTGAGAAAGGTCATAGTGAAGAATTAAAAGCAATGTACAAAGAATGGCCTTTCTTTCAAAGCACAATAGACCTTATTGAGATGGTTTTAGGGAAAGCAGACACTACTATAGCAAAGTACTATGATGAAGCACTTGTGTCTGAAGAGAGGCAAGAACTCGGGCGTGAGCTAAGAAACGAGCTCTTGACAGCTGAAAAGTTTGTGCTGGTGATTAGTGGCCATGAGAAACTTCAGCAGAATAATAGGAGCTTGAGGAGGTTGGTTGAGAATCGACTTCCATTTCTCAATCCAATGAACCTGTTGCAGGTGGAGATTCTCAAGAGGTTAAGGCGCGACGATGACAACCTTAAACTCAGAGATGCTTTGCTTATCACTGTAAATGGGATCGCTGCGGGGATGAGGAATACCGGTTAACCTTGCTTCTCAACAACTATAATAATGTACACAACTTTCAGCACTAAATTACCAATGATGAATAGTTTGTTTTATGTTAGGTTTGTTATGTAAAGATTGGTATAATCATAATGGTGAATGGTTTGTTATGTAAACAGAAGATGCATTATAATGTTATAATGTGATGTATGATTAAGCTTTTACTGCATTATCGTACCTGTATTTAAATTCTTAATTAATATATTATGAACTTTTATCTTAATTTGGGTGGACATATGAGATATTGTGTAAACAATCAAGTATATACCAATGTTAAAATTATGTTCATAATATCTATAGCATGCATTGAATATTTATTTGTTAATGAAAAGAGGATTTCAAGACTGTTTTAAATTTGTTACTCTTATCTCTTATAATAAAACATTCCTCTCACTAAACATTCACATGCCCCTTATATGGAATATTTTTGAACAAAAATATTTCAAATTGTGAACTACATTACATGATGTAATTCACATATTTTTGAAGAAAAAATTGCAATGCAATAAGCTTTGTAGTACACCTCACTTTTTTCTTCATCAATTTTCCTCTTTATGGTATTGTTTGGTTTTCTTAAAAACTTATTCCTTCTTTTTGGATCTCAACACAATGTTGCACATTGTGCAGCAATTGTAGAGCCATTGAATTTAAATTTCAAGATAGACACAATTTGATCCAATAGCTCTATATTTGCTGTGTCGTGTGCAACACTGGCAGCATTGTAGTATATCTAAATTTTGCCACATTTTATTATTTTTGTTTTGCATAATAGAATTATTTTTTGATTGTATGTGAAATCATACAAAAAAAAAATATCATCACTATGTAATAATGTTAGATTAGTAAAAAGAAAATTGTACTCATGCCTCAAAATCATGTAACAAAAGTATAATTGGGCCAAAGAAGTTAGATAGAAGTGATTTCAAAGGTAAAGGTGTTATTCGCCTTCTACTTTTGGTTGTCACTTTCCGGTTCATAGTAAATAAGGTCATAATAATTTAGAATTACAGGTGAATTTTGACATTAAGTGGTTTCAATTTCTTCCCAAACGTATTTGCCTCCTACTTTGTTTACACTAAAAAAATGCTATCAAAAAATATTTTTCAATAAATGAAATGAGACATGAGAGAAATTCGGATCAATTTAAAAGTGGCAAAAAAACAACTGTCAATGAATGATGGAACAAAACCAAGTTGATTCTTAGTCCTCAAGTCCTGTCTTATTTCTTTGCAGCCTTCATTGGATTTGCTACAACTATGCCCAATTAGATACTCATGATAGATTCAGGGTTCAATAGTTGTACTTAATATTTTAGTGTATTTTTTTGTCAGATAATCTAGTTAAGGTGAATAAGTTTACTAAAATTTGAATTTCGATTCTTACACATTACATGTAATATCTTTTCAACTGAGTTAAGTTTACGGTGACCTTTTAATACATTTTTTTTATAACAGTCAATGTTAATTTGTTAGCATGTTAGATTAATATTTTTTTTTTCGACAAAATATTTTATGTATTTAAAACCTGATACTTCCAACTCTTTTTAACTTTTAACTCAAATTAGTTGAACTATCATCATCCATGTTAGTGCACTATTAATAAAATTATCATCACAAACTTGATGGTAATGGGATCCTTTCAAGTGTCATCTCAAAATGATGACAATCTTTGATCTCAGTTCTTAGCTCATCAACACTAAAATAAAATTGTGGCCCATTTGTATCCACTACATGATTCAGAATTCATACGTGTGAGATTAAAAGAAAGGTGTTCTTGTATTTTAAAAGCTGAAAAAACCACTCTCAAACAAACAAACTTTAATTGTCCAAAATTTTACTTTAAATATGGTAACAATAAGGTATAGGTTGGTCTTCTTGGTCACAAACTCACTGCATTCACCTTTATTAATTATTGTTATATTCTTACTAAACTTTACTTGTTCACTGGTAAGAGTCCGGTCTTATAACCGAATAAAATTTAAATCTCCTTCAAATTAACTATAAAATAACCGTTGATGTCATGTTAATTAGCGATACTTTCGCCTTCCTCGTTTATTTTTATATAAAAAAGTATTTTATTTTTACTTCATCTCATTCTTATTAAAGAAGGAATTAGTGTCCCCCATAGAAATGGAATCTAATCACAAATTTTACTAGCCTCTATCTTCAACTTTTTTCATTTCAGTATGTTCCTTTCCACAAAAACCTGAAGATGCTATATGTTGTTTAAAGGAGATACTATGCCAGCATTTAGGACAGTGAGGTTCAATCAAGGTGACTGCAAAGGATAGCATCCCTTAAATTTGTCCTAGTGATAGTGGTGTCCAACCTATATTATGAATCTTTAGTACAAAGTCTTATGCCAATTTAACACTTACTAGGACTATTACTCACCATTGTACTACTAGGACTTCTTTTCATGTACTCTAGCTATTGGTGAAGTCATTTCAATTTTTCCCCTTCAATTATCTATTGTTTTTTCTAAGATTCCAACTTACACTATAAGGTTTTGAATTTGAACTCAGATAAAAACGTCCAATTTAACAATATCAACATTGTTAATTGAATTAAGAGTTACGAATATGATAATATATATAGGGAGCTGTTAACTTCCTCCCATGTAAGGGGCGCACGAGAAATGAAGAGCGGGTGGGGGGCGCGCGAGAAATGTCTATATATATATATATATATATGGGGGTGCTGGGAGTAAAACATGTGGGAGGAGGCTTGGGGAAAGTTAGCAAACCCTATATATATATATATAATTTGTGTGAAATGTAGTGTTTGAAACTATATTTTAAGGTGCTAACATACCTAACTATGATATAAAAAAGGGAATGACACGTTGCTTAGGTGGAACATGCCATAATCTATTTTTAAATGTCTTTTTAAAAAAATATATATTATGAGTTGTGAGAGCATCATTTTCTTTTCCTATAGTGAAACTTTAAGGTAAAATATGAAGAACCTATATTTCAATAACAATTGGAGTAGTTTATTAATTTTTAAGGCAAATGAGTCCACTAAAATAGCATAATCAAGAAAGTTATCATTGTGAGCCTATGTTGTCAAAGCCTTAATTTTATTAAACACCGAAAGAATTGGCACTTAGTTGGGTCAATTTATTTTAAACTAATGAGTAATGACCTAATGACACTTATGAATAGCATGATTCACTTAAAATTCTCACATACTCTAATCTAGTCCATTTAAAAATAGTTACTATAATAGAAGTAAGCTATTATATTCCATGCTTGAATGAATTTTTTTAAGTAATTAGTTTGTGGACATAATAAATTATATATGATCAAGAATCAAAATTATGATGCGGGTCCTCTTTGGTATATCCACACATTGATGCAATACTACAACAATGCATCTTTTAAGTACCCCATTTTCTTTCCTTCAAACACTTAATAATGCAATGCTAAATGGACGAACTTGCATGGAGTGTAGAAGAGTCCAACTTTTAAGGAGAAGACTTAATTAATTGTGTATCTGGATTCACCTCTATAAACAAAGCTCATAATTATTCGCATTAATCGATTTTGGTCATCAAATTCAAATTAATCGACTCTCAATACACATATGCTAAATTATTGATATATAATAATTTCTGCTATGATTTAAGATCAGATGGTCAAAATCAATAACTTTAACACACGCAGATAGTGCGTGTAATCAAAATCCCTTTATTGTTTGCCATCCACCACAATGTTGAAGTGCCAAGGCCAAGGTAGGAACAGTAAGAGTACCATGAATGGAACTATGGAAGAGTCCAAGAACAAGGGGTGAAAAGTGGACTTTGAATGAATTTTTTTGTCCCCTCATTACATATATAATGGTGCAAAAATGACTCAAAACAAAACAACTACATGTTTATTATGACCAAACCCACTACAAGTGTTCCATTTGTATACCCTACTCAACATATCATAGAGTAACTTTAAGTGCTTCCTAAATTACAATTATTTTAAGCACTTAAGCTTTGACTAAGCTTTTGAACTTACAAAAATGCAAAATTTGAAGTAGTACTACAAGAATGCAAGTTGATGAAAAATGACAATGTACCTGGACAATAGTATTTTGTCTAGTCCACTTTCAAAGCATGAAAGATTTCCATTAACTATCATAGGAAAAACATTTTTTATATGGTTTCTGAGTTTGTCTCAAAATTCATAAAAGAGATATCAACTCAGCGACATTATATTTTTTGAGTTCAGTACTTTGTCTTCTGCGTGTCTATCTTTTTTCTTTGCAAAAAAAAATTAAAGTATTACCATCATTTTTATGATAAAGTCACACAACTAGAAGATACCCTAAGAAGATTTATATATTATTTTGTATACTAAGCTAAATAATCAAAAATTCAGTTATAATTGTTAGGAATCATCTATATTTAACCATGTACCCTATTAATAGGGATGGAGCAAAGAAAAAATTCCAAGGGAGCAAAATTTAATACATATTATTAAGAATCTAAACCTATATAATTGTTTCATGGCTGATTATCAATGTTAAACTAATTAAGATGGTCCCATAAACATAGGCACCTTAATTAATTTTGTATATATGTCACAGAAGAAGTGTGGGGATTTAAAATAGATAAGGTCAAAATGGTTTGAGGTCAAATAGTTAGAGAAGATCTGACTGTTAAATTAAGATTAAAAATGGTTTATACTTAAAAACAAATTTTCCTTTTTATTTATACTGTTTTAAATTTAAAGCATCAAATTTTAATAGAACAGTTAAATCTTTTATATATGACAATAGAGTTATATGCAGTTCTAAGTGTACACTCATATCAGAAGTGTGGGGCCAAGAGAGAAAGAAAAAAGTCAAAACAGGACTTTGTATAAGGAATTCAGTTGATTTTGTCCATACAAGTGGTTAAATCATTTGACCAGTTAATGCAAGATGATATTGTTTTCATTGCTAATTAATGATGATCATGCAAATGCTAATGCTTTTGTGCTTTATACATCTCATTTACTTAGAAAACAAAATCATGATAGCCGACCTACAAAAAAAACTTTACTAATAAAAAGAAGTCAACAATTAATTAATACTTTAACTATGCTTCTGTATTTGCTTATTAAAAATAATAGCATGTGCCTTCAATTCACAGCATATATCTTTATAGTAAGTTATAACACATGTTAAAGAAATTGTTTAAAAATATTGTCTTATATATGAATGTATTTAATTTTTTAAAAGTTTAAAAATTAGTTTTTCTAACACAAAATTCTTTTTTAAAAATCATTAACATGTATCTTTATGATATACTAGTATGAATAACATGTAAATATGACCATTTAAATTAATAGTAGAAGTTACTAAGTTGTTTTTTTATTATAAAGCAAGAAATTTGTCTAGCAAATTACATTTCTTCATTAGATGAAACGTATGATCGCTAAGTGAATTTTTTCACTAATACAATTCATTAAGCAGAATGTCTGTTCACCTAACAAATTGTATATGGGATATGATTTTTTCGATATTTTTCATCGATCTTTTGAATTTGAATAAAAAAAAAAGGTTCACTTGTCTCACAAATTATTTGATAAAGATTAATTACTACTAAATGACAGTGATAATTTTGTATCTGAAAAATATCGCCACATAACAATTCATTTGAAAGAGGACTGAGCATTCTAAATTTATAGGAAATTAAAGGACAATGTCTCTCCAAGTGGCATGGTTTCACACCGTGTATGAAAATACCAAATTAGGGAATAAACTTATTCAAATGACTAATCAAGAATATATATATATAAAGCATATTATTTTCATTTTTCAGTATCATTTTCTCTTCCCTGATTCCAAGTTATGGAGTAGTATGATTTAACTCAGTGGAGATGAACCTTACGTATCATTCTTCTGTTTTACTACTTTTAAAAACATTTTCCAAATCATATATAGCTGTAACGTTCATAGGCTATATTTGACTGCATCTTCTCAACTTTTCATTTTTATTTTCAAGTACTTCATCTGAACCAGTGGTTTGGATTGGGACATTGAAAGAGTTCTATGTAAAAAGTTTATAGTATAACTTTAGTCTTTAAAAAAATATTTCTCCTTCTCTATCCACAAATAAGTTCAAATTTTAAATTTTAAGATATTATCTGAACATATATTAAATTTATTTTTTTGCCAATAAATGTCAAGAAACTTATGTCCAAAATTTGGACAAGACTGGTCCATTGAGGATTCATGCAATTATAGATTCATATAATTTCATTTCATGCAATAATTCATTGTGAATATTGATTTGAAACGAGACAATCTAATTTTTATACAATTAATTTAACACAGTTAAACTATCTTGTTCGAACTATCTCATTTGAACGGATAAGAGAAATGGAAACAAAAAGAAATAGGAAAAATTGTTGAAGAAATGGAAGTAAAGAGAAAGTAGTGAAAAGTGAAATTATTGTTTGGTTGTTTGATAGAAGTAAAAGTGAATAAAAAAATAAAAATAAAGGAAAAATATATTTTTTACAATTATATAAATACCCTTATATAAAAAAATATTAGACTTTCTACCCAAAAAAAATATTAGACTTTTTTTGTTCTTTTCTAGTTTAACTCTCTCCCTTCAACCTTCTCTCTTACTTCCTATTTTTAAATAAGTGTCATTCTAACAAAAAAGTCTTCTATCAAAATAGTGAATTTTGTGTGTTGTTTTTTCATTTATGTTCTTGTTTAAGTCACACTCGCACTCTCTCCGATAATAAATTCTCTATTTCATAGAAATTGTAAACTTGAGTTATTGAGAGAAAAAGAGTATATCCGACAAATTGTAGCCTTAATTCATCAAATGAAACTTTAAAGGAGGGGAAAAAAATCGTTACAATGACAATTATTTAGGAATATGATTGTTGTTTTTTGTTTTGAATGAAAATGAAAAAATGCAGAGAAGGAACGTAAAAAGAGAGTAATGCTGCAAAGTTATTTTATTTGATACTAATTGATATGCTTAAATACAAAGAGTAACAACTGAATGCAAAATACTGCTCCATGATTTTAGCAACCACTAACTAAGTGAAAACAAATGAGAAACTAACTTATAGCCAACAAAATAGGAAACTAAAAAACACTAACAACAAAATATTAGATATTTTGCTTTGACTTATTCAAACTGAAATTACTTTGCCAGCATCAAAAGACACGTTTCAACACTCCTCCTTGTCTTTGAGGCTGCAAACTCCTAGCTTTTTCCTTAAAAATTCGAACCTGCTAAGTGAAGGAGGCTTGGTGAATATATCAGCAGCTTGATCTTCTGTTCTACAGTAAACCAGATTTATATCACCATTTTCTTGCACTTCTCTTAGGTAAAATAACTTGACATTAAAGTGTTTGGTCTTCCCATGAAACACCGGATTATTTGAGATTGAAATAGCTGCTTGATTATCAACAAAAATCTGTGTACTTTGCTCTTGCTTCAGGCCCAAATCTGCTAAGACATTCCTTAACCAAATAGCTTGATTTACAGCTGCTGCTGCAGCTACAAACTCAGCTTCTGCTGTTGACTGAGCTACAACCTCTTGCTTCTTTGAACACCATGAAAAAACACTTGAACCTATGTTGAAACAGTACCCTGAAGTACTCTTCATATCATCCAAGCTACCTGCCCAATCACTGTCAGAATAGCCAAATAATCTGAAGTCTTTGACTTTGCAGTACTTGATTCCATAATGAACAGTTCCTTTGATGTATCTTACAACCCTCTTTGCTGCCTTCAAGTGCAATTCACTAGCACAATGCATGAACCTTGACAGCAAGCTAACTGAAAATAGAATGTCAGGCCTTGTAGATGTAAGATACATTAGACATCCAATCAAGCTTCTGAAATGAGCTTCATCAACTTTATCAGCCCCATCCTCCTTGATAAACTTCTCCTTTTGATTCATAGGAGTGTTCATTGTTTTGCATTCATCAAGCTGAAATTTTTTTAAAATCTCCTTTGCATATTTTTTCTGACAAATAAAAATCTCATTCTTCTTTTGAGTGATCTCCATGCCCAGAAAATACGTCATAAGACCAAGATCAGTCATCTCAAAGACATCTTTCATCTCTTGCTTGAATTCTTCAACTAGTGTTATGTTGCTTCCAGTCACTAAAAGATCATCAACATACAAAGAAATGATCAAAATATCGGCACCAACGTGTTTGACATATAGTGTAGCTTCAGATCGGCTCTTTTGAAAACCTAATTGCAGCAAATGAACATTAATTCTGTTGTACCACACTCGTGGGGCTTGCTTTAAGCCGTAAAGTGCCTTTTTCAGCAAGTAGACTCTATCTTCTTGGCCTTTGACAAAAAAACCTTCTGGTTGCTCAACATATATCTCCTCTTGCAGAAAACCATTAAGAAAGGCTGACTTGACGTCCATGTGAAACACTTGCCATCCTTTTTGTGCTACAATGGCAAGTAGTAGCTTGATTGTGTCGTGTCTTGCTACAGGAGCAAAAGTATCGGAATAATCAATTCCGAATATTTGAGAATAACCCTTCACAACAAGCCTTGCTTTGTGTTTGTTTATAGAGCTGTCGGGGTTGAATTTTGTTCTAAACACCCATTTCACTCCAATGACCTTTCTATCATGAGGTCTTGGAACCAATTCCCAAGTTTGATTTTTTTCAATCATTGACAGCTCCTCCTGCATCGCAGCTAACCATTTCTCCTTGGTAGCAGCTTCTTCAAAGCTGGCAGGTTCAAATACAGCTATGTTGCACACTACTATGCTACTTCTTTCATAGATATCGGAGACTAACCTTGTGCCTCGAACTGGTGGATCATCTATTGTATCTTGAAGCTCCAATGCAGCATTCTCATCATCTGAATCATTCCAAGGCCAATTTTCATTCTCAAAGACATCTCTACTTTTCTGATTATTTTGATCATTCCAAGACCAGTTTTCATTCTCTATGAAGTGCACATCTCTACTTACCAAAAACTTTCCAGTTTGAGGTTGAAAAATTTTGTAAGCTTTAGAGATTGTGCTGTAGCCAATAAATACTCCAGGTTCAGCCCTTTTGTCAAGCTTGTCACGCTTAACCTGAGGTACATGTGAGTAGCATAAGCAACCAAATACTTTAAAAAAATCCAGAGAAGGTTTATAACCAAACCAGGCCTCAAAAGGAGTTTGATTTTTCAAAGCTCGTGTCGGGAGTCTATTTTGTATGAAAACAGCCGTACTTGCAGCTTCAGCCCATAGTTTCTTTGGTAATTCCTTTTGATGAAGCATACACCTAACCATGTCCATGATTGATCTATTTTTCCTTTCACTCACTCCATTTTGTTGGGGAGTATAAGGAGCGGTCAATTGATGTTCAATCCCTGCTTCATCACAAAATTGTTGAAACTGATTTGAGACATACTCTTTCCCATTATCTGATCTCAGAATTTGAATATGACAATTGCTTTGATTTTCAACATGAGTTTTGAATTTCCAAAACACTGCAGCTACTTCTGATTTGTATCTAAGAAAATAAATCCAGCACATTCTGGTAAAGTCATCAATAAAAACAATATAGTAAAGACTTCCATTTAGTGATGGAGTTCTTTGTGGTCCAGCAACATCACTGTGAATAAGTTGGAGCTTCTGTTTTGCCCTCCAGTTACTTGTAGAAAATGGCTTCCTTGTTTGCTTCCCAAATTGACAAGCTTCACATTCAGTTGGCTTTTCTGTTAAGGAAGGAACTCCACGAACTAGTTGATTTTTCAACATGTAGTCCATTCCCGAATGATGGAAATGGCCTAGCCTTTTGTGCCAAAGATCAGTTGTGCTTGTTGCGACTGGAAAAGCAGATTGCTCCTTCATTGGATCAAATGAAAAGCTCTTGCTCTTCATTTTGACTTTGAATATTTCATGGCCTGTTTGGTCCCTGATTATGCAGTTTTTATCTTCAAAAATAACTTTGGACCCTTTTTCAAGTAGTTGTCCAACACTGAGCAAATTCTGGTTTATTTCAGGTACATATAGAACATCAGTGAGATTTTTCGTACCTGTGTAGCTTGTTATAGCTATTGTTCCCTTGCCTTTAACTGCAATACGCTCACCATTTCCAATTTTGACCCATTTTATTTCGGTGCCTTCCAAATGTTTGAACAAAGCTTTGTCGTAGGTCATGTGGTTAGTGCAACCACTATCAATCAACCAAGATTCATATGAAGTGTTAGTGGAAAAACATGTTGCAACAAAGAGATGGTCTTCCTCCTCCTCCTCTTGCTGGACATTTTCTGCTTCAACCGCAACTTGTTGGATTTTAGCTCTACAAATCACAGCTTCATGACCCATCTGATTGCACTTGCTGCACTTCGCATCTGGCCTTCTCCAACACCGAAATGGTGCATGACCCGTAATTCCGCAGTGCTGACAAGGGGGATAACTTTTCTTTTTACCCTTTCCTTTGTTATAACTAGTTGCACCATTTTCACTACTTGCTGGATGGTTCTTCATAGAGTTTGATTGTTGGCTCTTGGCTGGTAAAGCACCTTCAACCATATGATCTTGCCTCATAAGCCTCCGTTGCTCATGGGCTTGCAAGGCATGTATGACTTCTGCCAAGGTGATCTTAGAAAGATCCTTTGTATTCTCTAAAGAGGCTAGAGATGCCTCATATCTTTCAGGCACTGTAACCAAAAATTTTTCTACAATTCTGGAATCAGCAAATTTAGTGCCAAGTAATCTAACCTTGTTTGCAATGGAAAGCAATTTATCTGAGTATTCTT
This sequence comes from Trifolium dubium, assembly GCA_951804385.1. NCBI lineage: Eukaryota > Viridiplantae > Streptophyta > Magnoliopsida > Fabales > Fabaceae > Trifolium > Trifolium dubium. Next base: position 29,638,682 of record OX638074.1, read on the forward strand.
TGATTGTCTCAGACTCTTTCATTTTCTGCAACTCAAATTCTCTCATCAAATTAAGCACTCGCATGCTTCGAATTCTCTCGTCCCCTGCATATTCTTCCTTCAAGTAGTCCCAAATTTCTTTTGGTGTATTGAGGGTCATGATTCTAGTGAAAACTGTTTCTGAAACACCAGCAAAGAGACACGATTTTGCCTTTGCCTTACTGGTTTTTTTCTCCTTGTGAATTCTTATCTGAGCCATGGTAGGATTATTCGGCAGCGGAGGAACTTCATAATCCTCTTCCACAGCTTCCCAAACGTCCAAAGCTTCTAGGTAAGACTTCATTCTTACTGCCCAAAGGTCATAGTTCTCCCCATGAAAGACAGGAGGAGCAACTTTTGAGAAACTTGAGTCAGCATCCATTTCACAGGTCCCTCAAGAAGAGAGCTCTAGATACCAATTGTTGTTTTTTGTTTTGAATGAAAATGAAAAAATGCAGAGAAGGAACGTAAAAAGAGAGTAATGCTGCAAAGTTATTTTATTTGATACTAATTGATATGCTTAAATACAAAGAGTAACAACTGAATGCAAAATACTGCTCCATGATTTTAGCAACCACTAACTAAGTGAAAACAAATGAGAAACTAACTTATAGCCAACAAAATAGGAAACTAAAAAACACTAACAACAAAATATTAGATATTTTGCTTTGACTTATTCAAACTGAAATTACTTTGCCAGCATCAAAAGACACGTTTCAACAATGATGAACATTTTTTATGTGGGTCTCATTAAAAATTTATCCCTTTTTTTTTTCAAACCAAAATTTGGAAATGTCTAGGAATATGATGAATTTTCCTTCCACCATCTTTCCCTCCAATCAAACATACCATTAACCAAGAGAAGTAATTGGATTGTGCTACCAAAATTAAACGGCTAAAAGGGCTTGAAATATTTTATGAAATTGGATTGGCCTAAATTATAGTGTAGCACATGGACACAAGAAGAATAGGATTCAAAACAAGGTGGGGAAGAATAGACTATCTATTTTGGCCTCTAGCATTGAGAGACTGACATTTTTGGTGAATCTTTCACTACTTGGAGGAATTAATGCATGCATAGGCCATTATGCACTAAAATTACAAGAGCACAAAGCCAAAATGTACTGAACATGACATAATTTATAGTGGATGCTACACTTTACCTGAACAAGAACTAATAAGTCACAAAGTTTTAGTAGCTTTTAAATTTGCACCATTTGATATTCCAATGAAACAAGGATTTTGATGGGGAAAAAAATAAGAAGGGGTAGACTAGTGTTTCTAGCTGTCCATTTGTTAGCTTCACACACTATACTATGTCCCGGGACCTTCATGCCCTTATCAAGTTATCACTATAATCGCAACTTATTATGCTCGAGGGGAGAAAAAAAGCATATTAGGGGTAAAAAAACTCTTAAGAAAAATTCTTGTAAAAAGTAATCAATGTCGCATACTTATGATTTGCGAACATCAGAGTTGATTGAGTGGTTGAAAGACGAGAGCACTCTACAAAGATGAAAATTTATTTGTAAATGTTCCTCTTAAAGTTGTTAGTCTCATATTGCTCAAATTCTTAAATTATTGAGCGTATAAACGTGTTTCAGCCCCCTCACCCTTTGATCAGATAGTTTTTGGGGATGAAAAACAAATTATTTAACATGATATCAGAGCCGAGTTAAAGATTTTGCAATGTGAGAATTGAACTTAGGCCCATGTTGTGGGAGGGTGCGTGCTGAAGTTGTTTAGAGTCTCAAGAGGAATTATGATTTAAAGATTTTCAGGGTATATTGAATTTTTAGGTCTATTTTGTACAAACAAATGGGAGTTGGTATTTATTTCAAGGTATATATTCAATCTCTTGAGGTATATTTTGAGGTATATTTCGAATATATTTAAAGAGAAAAACCTTACATACTTTTAGAGATACATTAATACAAAAAAATAGACAAATACGTACATTCAGGGGCGGAGCTACCCTTGGGTTGGGTAGGGCCATGGCCCATCCCTTAGCTCAAAAAAAGAATTTTTTTAATAGGTATATATATACATTTTTTATTTAATAATTATATTATATATAATAAAACTCACATAATAAATAACAAATGTACACTGCACCCCAGTGGTTGTAAAGTTTTCTCTTTGTAAAAAGGTTGTGTTCAATTCCTCTAGAAGGCCGTTGTTGATTTTAACTCTTTTTTTAACATAAAATCCAAGTTTTTTTTTATTCATATTATAAAAAAAATAGCAATTTTCAATTTCCTTCATGCAATTTTTTTTTTTAAATTTAATAGCATTTAAATAAAAAAGTAAAACTAACACGGCCTTTCCCTAAAAAAAAATAGCTCTGCCACTGTTAGAGCTGGATATATGGGTTGAAGTCCGCGGGTCAACCCGTTTAACCCGCAGCTTGCGCGAACTTAAGTCCCTTTTTTTATGACTCGTTTATATTTTGGCCCGTGTGGGTTGGACCATTAAAACCGCGGGTTATACGGGTTAAATCCGCGGGTTCGCGGGTTGGCCCGTATAACCCGCCTTTATTATTTTTTTAAAAAAATTAGTTAATTATATAAAATATATTAATACATTGCTATTTTATTTTTGAATCGATTGATATATAGAATTTTATGTTGTACTTTTAATATTGCTTGGGACTATTAAAGTTACTTTCAACAATTATTTTAACAAGACTATTAAAGTTCTTATTAAATATAATTTATGTTTATCTTATGGATTTGAGGAACGTGATATGGAGAGAAAAAATTATAATGTGAACCAGTTGAATTTAATTTTGATTTCATTACTTACAAAAAGAAGATAGATAAAATTTAAAAATGTCACTATTTTTTTTATAATATCAAATATTTTAGATTTATTTTTAAAAAAGTGATTTTTTTCTTATAAATATAATAGTCCGCGGGTTAACCGTTTAACCCGTGGGTTTATACGGACCGTACTCGGGCCAACAATTATAACCCGTTTATATTTAGTGACGGGCTTATTCGCCCCGTTTAATATGCGGACATATGCAGGACGGGTTAAATGGCGCGGGCTAGGCCGCATACTCAGCTCTAGCCACTGTGTACATTACTTATTGTCTTTATTTTATTTTATTTTTGGTAAACCAAATATATCATCCGCGCGCAACTGCGAAGATTAATCTCTGAAATCCCTTTAAGGGGTTGACTTCTTCCAAATACTTAATTTTAATAATATTAGAAATCATATAAAAAAATGTTTATAATAATCTTCTTAATACTCCTTCAATAGGGTTTCGACTTTCAACTATGGTACCCAAAAAACATATTTAGAGTAACTAATCATAACCTTAAATCTAATTTTGAAAAAGGAAACTTTACTAATATATTGAGTTAGGATCTCTTTATTTCTTAAGAAAAATGGAGAGTTCAATTTGCAAAGAAATATACACAAATAAATTTGAATTATTATAAAAGATATTTAATAATCTTCACTAAAATAAATTTTACTATTATATTGAGTTAGAATCTCTTTACCTCTTAAAAAGAAATAGAGTATTTTTTTTTACCAAAAAAGAAAAAAAAAGAAATGGAGTATTTTTCTGCTATTAACATTTTTATAAAGAAAACTCACAGAGGCATGGTTAATTGGTTTGGGCTCATTTATCCTCTCTTAATTAAAGATTGAGGGTTTAATAATAGTTTTGAATATGAAGAAGTTTTAAATCTTTTGACCACTTATTTCATTCTTTGATGTGCTTCAAATTCAACGAGAAATTAGTCACTATATTCGGCAGTAGATACTTCAGTCTCAACAAAAGAAAAAAAACTAATACACATATAGGTCATCATGGATTTATATTTAGTCATCATTGTCACCATTTGTGAATTGAAAGAACTAAATGTAATCATCTTTATTTAATAATATCTAAAAAAGTAGTAGGAAACGAAATTGTGTTATGAAAATATTATGTGAATGAAAGAAAAGGAAAAAGAACTAGTGATGTGAAGAAAAAGTAAAAGAGATGAATTAAAAAAAAGCTTAAATAATGTTCAGGTCCTTGTAAGTTCGTATTTTTTCGATATAAGTCCTTGTAAATTTTTTTGTTTTAAATAAGTCCTTGCAATTATATGTTTTTTTGAAATTAGTCCTTAAAGTCAAAATCCGCAGGAAAATCTGCAGTTTTCGTGCAGATTTTCCTTCAAATTTTCCTGCGGATTTTGAATTTAGGGACTTATTTCAAAAAATAAATAATTGCAGGGACTTAATTAAAACAAAAAAACTTACAGGAACTTATATCAAAAAAATACGAACTTACAGGGATCTAAACATTATTTAAACCTTAAAATAACAATACAAATAATAGAGGAGATTCAAATACTTTGGACGAGTGGATATAATGAAATCTATATTGGCCCTTGAACGTGTTTAATTAATTTGATTATATTACTACTATTATTAGAAACTTTTATAATTTACTTTAACTTTAAAAAATCTCCAATACCTTACCTTTAGTGACAAAAAAGGATAACAATGAACAAAACAAATATATGTCCTCCATACACGTGGCTTTATTGAAAGCAATACCGTTATATCCATCAACAGTTCATTTCCCGTTGTAAAGTGAAAAGAAAAGAAAACACCTCAAAACAAAAACAAGATTATTCTCATTTCTCTATATAATATAGGCAAATTCTCATTTCTCTATATATTATTATTCTTAATTGTTACAAGCTCTTACTCATAATTAATTAGTGATTCATTTTATTATTTTACATGGATTAAAAAAATATAAAAATAAACAAAAAATAATGTTTTTTTTATAAAATTAGCATCATGCATCGGTTTAGTTAATTGTTAATATTATTTTCGTTCGTTATTATAAAAGACAATATGTTTTCTAGATTTATTATAAAATTATAAGTCTTTATTATTATAAGTATGTTTATAATAAATTTTAAAAATATAATGTTATATAATAACGAACAGAGGATGTGTCGAAAAAAAAATAACAAACGGAGGTATATATGATCAATTTCAAAACAAATTATTAATGTTGTCTTTGAAATAAAAAATGTTACTACTACGGATTTGTGGTAACAATTTTCATTATCTCATTATGAGAAAGAGAGACTATCTTATTTATCTTTATAAATTAATATAACTCATAAACTCAAAATGTGTCAGAATTATTAGTTTAAAATGTGACGTTTAATTAAGATAATTGATCATAAAATTCGACAGTAGTTATTAGACTCGAGCATCAGTCGGTTCCAGTTAAATTCAGGTCCAAAATCATCAAATCAATAAAAACGACAATTATTTAACTTGGGCTTAATTTTAACCGTTTACTTCTTCAGTTTGTTTGGGTGTCAGGTAGTGGATAGAACATGTCGGTTGTTACAGATTAGATTAAACTTTGTTGCCACATCTAAAACTTCATTGATTTAAAATTTCCTCTTGTCTAAATAGTTCAATATCTCGTACATATGACAACAATTGATAGAAGCACTAACTAAACAATAAAGATGATAATATGCAATTACTTTGACTTAAATATGTAGATCTAAAGACAATAATAAATCAAGTAAAATAAAAGTAGAAATTAAAATATAGGCAAAATTACACCATTGGTCCTTTATCTTTTTCATTTGTAATAAATTGGTCCTTTATCTTTTTTTTTGTAACAAATTGGTCCTTTATCTTTTTCATTTGTATCAAATTGGTCATTTATCTTGTTTTTGTAACAAATTGGTCCATTATCTTTTTCATTTGTAACAAATTGGTCCTTTATTTTATATTATTTTTTACAAATAAGAAGTCCTATGGTGCAAATGTTAGTAAAGATAAAGGACCAATTTGTTACAAATGAAAAAGATAATGGACCAATTTGTTACAAAAAAAAGATAAAAGACCAATTTGTTACAAATGAAAAAGATAAAGGACCAATTTGTTACAAAAAAAAGATAAATAATTAATTTGTTACAGATGAAAAAGATAAAGGACCAATAATATAATTTTTCCTAAAATATATCTAAATATTTGAGTGTTTATCATATCTTCCTAGACTCAACCTACACCCAACCGAATGCTTCGACAATTCAACATATTATCAGTTATATCAGTTTTGAGTCGGATCACAAGTCATGCTCCGCGCCCTAATAGTTACTTCCGCAAAGGAAATAAAAACAGTAGTCACTAGCAACAGAACAACAGAGGCCTCTCTGTTCCTAAGACTATATATATGTTGTTGTCATTCAATTAAATCTGTGTGCTTCTCGTGCTTTGTTCATCACTTTATAATTAATAACTCACCACCTTTATACTTCTCTCATGTGACTCCTTTCCTCTTCCTACCTTCATTCCTCAGGCTCATTGTGTTTCTTCATTGTTAGAACCCACAAAACTTGATCATATATATCAAATTAATTATTTATATTTGAGATCATCATGATGCCCCCTGAGCAAGAAACAACTATTAATGCAACAAATAATAGCATCAATTCACCAAACACAAATAGAACAGAGAGTAAATCCATCCATGGAGGAGAGCTAGAAGGTTCTTCTTCTTCTTTTAACAAAGTTAAACCAAGTTTGGATGATCATAACGCCATTAATATTCCTTCAAAGTTTCACTCTCATGATCCAAAAACACCACTAACATCATTTTCTATTCTTCCTCAATCTTTGCGTCCCGTAACCATCAAAGTAAGTGTACTCATCAATTTATATATGCATACCATGTAGATTGAATTCTTAATTAACATAAACTTAATATTCAAAATAGTTTTATTTATACTATATAATAAGGATATACACACTGTATGTGTTGAATTGCAATTGGAGTAACTTGTATTTTCTTCTTTTAGAGGAAATTAACTAGTGTGTGCTTGTGTTACAAAAATAGCTTTAATTAGTCAATTAGGTAAAAGTTACTTACTCAATTAGTTAGTAAAAATGTGCCATTATAAATAGAACAATTATATACATAATTTATGAAGCACAAATACAAACACCGAATATAACAAACACATGTTGATATAGATAAAAATTTGAGAAAATAATATAATTTCATGTAATCTTATAAACGTCAGTATTGGATATAACGTCTAATCCTAAGAATATTAATGTCTGAGCTACATAGTACACAATTCATCATCTTTTATCAACCTTAATAGTTTCTTATGTGTTCTTCTTATATTTGTGAGTATCTCTTGTGAGTTTTTCATCCCATGTTTTTTACACTTTGACCAATATAGTAAAGTAAAATTTAGTTAGAATTTGAACTCGAATTTTGGAGAAAAATTTGCTACATTAAACAAAATATAGCTTAAAAAAATATTTATATAAGTGATTATAATTTCATTTTACAAGTCAATTTTATAAGCTCGACCCCAAACCCATGTAACATTAATTTTTTTGTCTGTTTTGTAGTTTGAAGATGTTTCATACAGCATAACAAACCAAAACAAAAAAGGTTGCATTTTGGGAAAAGACTCAAAAGCAACAAGAAAAATCCTCAACGGAGTCACCGGAATAGCAAAACCCGGCGAATTAACCGCAATGCTAGGCCCCTCAGGGAGCGGAAAAACCACCCTACTAACTGCCTTAGCCGGAAGACTCACCGGAAAAGTAACCGGAACAATAACATACAACGGAAACTCAGACTCATCCTGTATAAAACGCAAAATCGGTTTCGTTTCTCAAAACGACGTCGTTTACCCTCACTTAACCGTTTTAGAAACATTAACCTACACTGCACTATTACGTCTTCCCAAAACTCTAACCCGAGAAGAAAAACTCGAACATGCGGAGAGAATAATCACTGAGCTCGGCCTTACACGGTGTCGAAACTCTCCCGTCGGTGGTGTTATGGGACTTTTCCGGGGAATCTCCGGCGGAGAAAGAAAACGGTTGAGTATTGGACAAGAAATGTTAGTGAACCCGAGTTTGTTGTTATTAGATGAACCGACTTCCGGTTTAGATTCGACCACGGCTCAACTTATTGTTTCGGTTCTTAGAGGATTGGCTCGGTCCGGTCGAACCGTTGTTACTACTATTCATCAGCCTTCGAGCCGGTTGTATAGAATGTTTGATAAAGTGGTGGTTTTGTGTGATGGATATCCGATTTATAGCGGTAAAGCGGGTCGGGCTATGGATTATCTTGGATCTGTTGGGTTTGTTCCCGGTTTTAACTTTGTTAATCCTGCTGATTTTCTCCTTGACCTTGCTAATGGTAAGTACTTGTATTTTTTATTTTTTAGGCTAAATTTATTTAGAGGTTCTTTAATTTTTACGTTTGTAATAGATATATCATTTAAATTTTTTACATAACAAATAAGTTAATAAAATTTTTAGATAATTCCGTCAAAAAAAAATTTTAGATAATAAATAGGTCATTAAAATTTTAATTTATTAGACAATTATTCTTCCAGATTTTGTTTCAAAAGAACTAAAATAACCAATAAAATTACTTTTTTGTTGTTTAGAAACTAAAATGTAGTGTTCAGTACTACATCACAAAGTTACTTCAACGTTTTTATATTAGAGAATAATTTGGAGGACAACAGTACAATAAATTAAAAACCTAAATGACTTATTTATTATAAACAAAAACTTAAACACCACTAGATGTATTTGGCCTATTTTTTATTTTTAGTTACATAATTGGTCTTTTTTTGGTATGTAACTAAAAATTATATATTTATTATTATGTTTTTAGTATAAAAGTATAAAATGGGAAAGAAAAAGGTTGGGATTTTGTGGATGTTAATGTCACTAAACAAAATTGACATCCAATTTGGGAGTGATATTGAAAGGGGAAGATTGTTTTACACTTGTCGTTATTTATTGGGGGAAAGGTTCATTTTCAAATGTTAAATAATTAACAATAATAATAAAGGAGGTGAATAAAAAAGATTGAGATTTGAGATTTTTCTAATGAAATGAAACTTCTTTTGACAAATTGAAAAGGATTGGGTCAGCATTAGTAAATTGAAAGAACACTATACCATGAGAAATTTCTCTTGGCCCAATTTTATTACCACATTTAAAAATTGCGGAAGAAATTATTAGGGTCTGTTTGAATGACTTCTCAAAAACAATTTTTTTGTTTTTAAAACCTAAAAACTGAAAAACTTGATTGGTAATCCAATTTTACAGAACTATTTTCAAAAACTATTTTCTATTTATCAGTTTTTAAAACTAAAAAGGTAAAACAGGTTTAACAAATTTTGTTTTTCTCTTTTTAAAAACAGTTTTCGAAAACACTTTTATAAATCATATTTTAAAAACTAAAAACCAAAATTGTTTCAAACATGCCATATATATCTATATACTTCAACTTTCAATTTTTCTAATGACAAACAAAGTTGAAAGCAAATTTATAATCATCTTCAATATATAAGCAAATTTATATCACACAAACGGGCACGGAAGTTAATAATAATGAATTAATGATTTTGTTTTTTTTGAATCAATAGTGATACTAACATTTCTTTACATTAATGTCGGACACTACAATGGAGAGTATTTTATACTACATACTAAGCCGATCCAACATTAAATGGGGACTCAAGCTAACTCTAAAGCGATGTCGTTTTCTTTGAGGCTTAAAATGATTTTTATTTAACATTTTTTTAGAAGTTACAAAGTTATTATCTCTTTTATTATAATTTTTTTTAAAAGGCCTTTATGTTTTTCTCCGTGGCTCTTTTCTAATAGGTGAATGATTTTCCTTTAGGCCCAAACAATATTAGTAGATAATTTGCATGGAAATTTTTTAGAGATATAATTAGTGAGAGTTCTAATTCTTTAGATTATGTGATTTTGCAGGCATAGTTGCTGATGTGAAACATGATGATGAAATAGAGCAACATAATCAAGATCAAGCTTCAATCAAACAGTCCTTAATTTCATCTTATAAGAAAAACTTATACCCTGCTCTTAAACAAGATATTCAGCAGAATAACACTGAACCAGTTGTTTTTCCATCAAGAGGAACATCTAGACGTAAGTGAAATTTTCTTTCGCATTTGATTCGTGTTGCTTTTCCGTTAAAAAATGATGTTATTGTGTATGTACAAAACCATATGGCTTAATGGTCATTGTTAATGCTTAATAGGTTCTTCTGATAACCAATGGAGCACTAGTTGGTGGGAACAATTCAAGGTTCTGCTTAAGAGAGGTTTAAAAGAGAGGAGGCATGAATCTTTTTCTGGCTTAAAGATTTTTCAAGTCTTGTCTGTTTCTATTCTCTCTGGACTCCTCTGGTGGCATTCTGATCCCTCACACATACAAGATCAGGTATCATAATTCATATTTTACCTTATAGTCTCTCTTTTTTCGATGAAATTTAAAAAATAAATGGCTACATTAGTACATCTAAATGATGAAGATTGGTTAAGACTTAAGAGTGTAGTAGTATTTGGTTTGAGTACTTTTTTCCTGTTTTGGTTTTCTATTTTTACTTATAATTACAGAACTGTCATCTCGTTTTCACCGTTTCATGTACAATGTTTGAAAGTAGAAAGCGCGGTAACAACAAGGCAATGGTTTTTCAAACCAAATAGGTTGAAATTAATGTAGCCCCGACCTTTCACATTGAAGACATATATAGTGTCCGACACCGACACATATGACTATATTCAATTATTCTATCTTCTCAGTAGTAGCCGTAGTACTTATAAGTTATAAGTTATAACAATTAATGTAACGTTTGTAACAGGTAGGACTACTATTCTTCTTCTCCATCTTCTGGGGATTCTTCCCGCTTTTCAATGCAATCTTCGCATTTCCACTGGATAGACCAATGCTAACAAAAGAAAGATCATCAGGCATGTACCATCTATCCTCCTACTATGTTGCTAGGATGGTAGGAGACTTACCAATGGAGCTTGTTCTTCCTACAATTTTTGTAACTATCACCTATTGGATGGGTGGTCTTAAGCCTTCTTTGGTTACATTTGTGTTAACCCTTTTGATCATGCTTTTCAATGTTCTAGTCTCTCAAGGAATAGGCTTAGCACTTGGTGCAATTCTAATGGATGTTAAGCAGGCCACAACTCTAGCTTCAGTAACAATGTTGGTTTTTCTGTTAGCTGGTGGTTATTATATTCAGAAAATGCCTTCTTTTATAGCTTGGTTAAAGTACCTTTCTTTCAGTCACTACTGTTATAAGCTTCTTGTAGGGGTGCAGTATTCAGTAAATGAGGTTTATGAGTGTAGACAAGGGTTGCATTGTAAGGTAAGAGATTTTCCAGCCATTAAGTGTTTGGAGCTTGGTGATAATATGTGGGGAGATGTGGCTGCATTGACTGTAATGTTTGTTGGATTCAGAGTTGTGGCATATTTAGCTTTGAGGTTGGGGCAGCCTAAATGCCAAAAGACTTGATTGATTAGAAGTTATGCTATGTGTCACGACGAAATTTCGGATATGATGTCTGATATGTGTCAATGTTGGACACTGACATATGTGATTATATTCAATTATTTTCTCAAATTATTACTAGTATGGAATTTTCAGTGTCGAGCCGTGGATGTGCCGATGCTTCATATCTCAGAAGATATCATATTATTAATTTTCAAGATTGGTTGTTTCAACCACTGCCTCGGTTAAATTAAATTAAGAGATGATTCGATTTGAATTGTAAGGGAAATATCTTAGTTCCTTGTGAATAAATTGACAAGAAATGAAACAATCAATGATTGTAGAATTTAGTCCAAATTCTTTATGGAGAAAAACCAGATGTGCTATACTTAGACATTATATGATGTTTAAGTTATCTCAGTAGTAGTACAATGGTGTATTGTTTCAATTTGCAAATGTTATATTCCTTAGTAAATTCATATTCTATGAGCATTCTGTATTTTTGTCTGTTTATCTATGAGATCAATAATGAACTTGTGTTGTTCTACTCTTGCAATGATTACCTTTTTTTTTGCAAAATCAATTTGATTAATTGAAAATTGTTGTACATAAATATCATGTTCTTATTGAATTTAACTTGTGTAGTGCAAGCAGAAACAAAATTGTAATACATGTTACTATCATGTTGAACTAATGATAGGGTTATTTTTTTATAAGTAATAATTCTAGTTTAGACACAGATAGCTACTCAATTGATTAATAGTATTCAATTGATTAATAGTATTCAATATGTAGTTAAAATTTAATAACTTAGACACATTATATATTTGACGAATAGATTAGTTTTTTACCTCTCATTTTCTCCATAATCAAACAAAGAAGTGATTTTTAAAAAACACAAAAAATAGTCAGAAAAAATCGAGAGTAAAACTTTTTACTTTCTTTCCTTTCATTTTCTTTTCTACCGAACAACTAAAACATTTTCTCAATTTGTAGTCTTTTCATTTCGGTTTACCTTCTCTTCTTCCACTTTCCTTCCAAAATCAAAACCAAACCAAAAACGGCATCATCAAGAAAATAAAAATCTAGTTTATTAGGAGTTAGGACAAAAATACTAGTCTTGAAGAAGGCTTTAGAATTTAGATTATCAGCATATGATGCACTTAGGCCTCAACATGCAATATCTAACAATAATAAAGAATATAATCAAAAAATATCAGAAAAATATGCTTTACTTATGTAAAGTATCATATACTACAGAATCACTCTATAAGCTGACAAATGACAATTCAGTTTATTCCATTTACTGTCAAATTGATGATATAGCATAATGCTAAGAAAATTTCTATAAATAGATGTATCTTGTAGTACTATAATTAAGTTGAAGCTAGAAATCTATATCCTTAGAAGATTATAGTTTGTAAAATGGCTTCACTCAAAGCAGAGAAACCTATTGAGAAATCTGCTAACTCTCAATCTTCAGGGCAGGTTAAGAAAGAACCTGCTGCAAAAACTAGTGGAACCACTCCTAAAACTAGAGTCTCCAAAGTAGCACCAAAGAAAACTGAGCAAAAACCTCAGCCTAAGAAGAAGGTTGTGACATTGAATGCTTAATACTATGTTAGTTTCCTATGAAGCATTGACACTCCTCAGATCAGGCGTATTCTGGTGTCGGACATGCGTCGTGTCCAACACTTACAATTACATTGAATTATAATATTTTCCAAAATTTTATATGTATCAATGTGTCAGTGTCTATACCGTGTGTGATGTCTGTGTTGTGTCCATGCTTTATAGTTAGTTTCCTTATATTAAATTACTGTTTTTAATTTGTGACATTGATTAAATAATGTTTTGATTATTTTTCAGGCTAGCAGCAGCAAGCAGAAGATACCAAGTGAAATTTAGATGACTTGAAAAAATAGTTGTTGGTAGTATATTTATTAATTTGAAGAATCAATAAGGATACTGTTCTATCATCTATGGTGCATGTTTCATGAATTTTATTGGTATTTTATTACTATATAGTATAGTATGTACTATACTATATACCACTTGCTTCTGTTGTATAATTAGTGTATGTAACTTCTTGCCAAGCTTGGGCTTTATAAGATATGGTTATGATGAGATTGATTGTTCATAAAATTCAAATTAGTATATGATTAATTGAAGTGAAAATTCAATTTCAATGAGGTAATGACAGAATTGGCTATGTAATTAGCAGTCTGAAAATAATTATACAACATTATTTTGTGAATGATTAAGTGTGCACTTGTCTTATAGTAATATGTAGAACCTCCATGACTTACATACTACTTGTTGCTATATATAGTATGTAACTGTATAAGATAAGATTTTCATGATGAATTCAAAGAAATTAAGAAAATTAGTTATTTTAAAAAGTCAAAGACAATATTTAAAAAAATTCATTTTCAACACAAGATGTGTATGTCAAGAATAAAATAAATAATCTAACTCAAACATCTAAATGATTTAAACAATTAAGCGGATGTGACCACCATTGATTAAATCAACTTCAACTAGAAGGTGGTTTACCAAAATTGTAAAATTAATTAACTATACTATAAACGTAAAAACCAATATCAAATTGGTATGGTGTTTATACTAATACCAAATTATGAACAATGAATAATTGATGAATTTAACATGCAGATTGGTATCTACTAGCTTGTAAGAATATGCTAGCACTTTAAACTTCCAATTGAGCTACGAATCCCAACTGATACATACAACTTTGGGGAAAAACAATTAAAGATTAGTGCAGTCAACCATTAATATATAGCTAATACACTAACAATCAAATAGAAGCAATAGAGATGTACACATACTCTAAAGTTTAGCAAAAAAAAAAAAGGTATTATATCCTTACAATTTTCTGAATTTATTTCGCACATATTAATAAAATATAATTTTAAAAAATAGTGATTTTACAAAAAAAATTCCATTATTATTAATGCAGAGTGGAAAATAATACTGGAAATTGATACATAACATTAAAAAGTACAATTAAAATTACACTGAAATTAAACTAAATAAAACTAACTGTTTTTTATTTTATTATTTTCCTTGCAAATATGATGATTACTAATTTATTTATTTATTTATTATAGGACACAAAGAGCAACACATGGCAAAAAAAGGCATATGACATCACAGATTCACACTTAAACCAACCAATAATATAGTCTAAAACCAACACAGATTTGGCCGAGAAGAAAGGGTTAGACTCCTATAACATGACAAACAAATGTCTAATTCTGATTAAGAGGAATATTTATATTTAGAGATGTCAAGGATACTCTAAACAGTAGTTTTATCTTGAAAGAAATAATGTTTAACTTTGAAAAATAAGAAATACACAAGTTGTAAGATCATATTTTTTTATTAATATACTAACAAGTTTCTCAAAAGCACATGTTAACATTTCCCTTATATTTATGCCTCAATTGTGACAAATAGTCAAATACGAAGTTTCCACTTCTATGTAGCGGTAACTAGCTGTTTTCTGATAAAAAATCTCTTGAGTATATAAAGTGAATTCTCTCATCTCAATTGAAGTTTCTCCAATACATACACACATCAAACTCCTTACCACTTGTTAAAAAGGTCTAAAATTAAACTCTTATGAATTGGGCTAATAACACAGTTAATCATTACTGGCTAGTTAACTTATCCTGAAACATAGTAATGCCCTCTGCACAAAATATAAGAGAAAAATAGTCAACAAAAATTAATATATTTGGTTAAGAATTTGATTCAAATACATTAATTTTATTCGACCAATTTTCTCTTATATTTTGGAACGGAGTAGTACCGATTAATAGCTGGATGTTTCCTTTAAAGATGATAATATTACTAAACTTTACTGATTACTATAAGTATCTGATTCAAAATTGTTGCATTGCATATATACTTGCACGATCTTCTTGTTACTTATTTGTGCTATTCTTATCTATTCTCCACCATGCATTATTAATTCACCATCATCCAATACAAATTGTGATTCGTGCGGTGCCTAGTAGCTTTAGACTCCTATAAAAGGCATAATGGTTCGTTGTGTTTCACAAAATGCATTAGAAGAACAATATAGACTCATAGGATTAAAGATATTTTGTTCAAAATGGCATCCTTGAAGGCTGACAAACCTGTTGGCACCCAACTTTTTGGGCAGGCCAAGAAAGAAGCTAGTGATGGTGGTGCACTAAAGGGTCAAGCTTCTAAATCATCTTCAAAGAAACCTCAACAGAAGCCCCAAGAATCTAATAAGAGAAAGCTGGTATCTTAATTCTTTTTCAAAACAGTGACACTTTTTTCATGTTGCTTATATATATGGTGACTCTAGCTAGCTCTTAACCATAATTTGTTTAAATTTATTTATTACTAACATAAGTATTTGCGAGACTATTTATGACATATGCGCATGTCCATAAATTTTTAGGATTGAAAATAACGTATAACTTATATGAAAATAGATTGACTTCATTTTATCTTTTGTTACTGTTAGTAATAGACATAATTGCTTATAAGTATGCTAACATGTGATTAATTTAGATGTTATCTAAACATGATTAGTACGGAGTATGTGCTTAATTTTATTTTTTTTGGTACAAGGAGTATGTGCTTAATTAATTACCAAAATTAAGCTTTTTGATCTTTGGAATTGTTATAGGGAAAGGGAAGCAAACCAGCTGCTAAAAGCAACAACAAGTAGCTTTACTTTACTTGAAGAAAAGTGTGATTTGTAACTTAAAAAAAAAAGCATCACCAACATTGAATTGAATACTATAATATTTGTAACTTATTTTCTTGTTGTAGCCAAGGGACCTGGAATTTTGTTAAATGAATAATCAGTTTGATCTCTAGGTTTAATAATCTAATCAAAATATATACAGTATTTTTTTGCATTTTAAAACAATTATGGTCTCTGTTAAGCAATTATTTACATTACAAAATAGAAAGGTCTACAAGCATTTAATGCTAGTTACAAAGAAATATTTATACATATTAAAGAACACTCTAGGTCATATGGCTAGAATATTCTAGAGGTATTTGTTTTAGTTTTTTTTTCCAACGAAATTGTAAAGCCACTATAAATTCATGCATATATAATCGAATGATCAGGAAATAAACATCAGTCATAGATACCTACTTGGATTGATTTAATGATGTTGACTTGAGTCTTTGGAGTGTGATTCTCATAAAGTCTCAGATTCGATTCTCACTGGTGCCAATTTCAGTGGCCTAGTCCATATATACAAAGCAAAAACTCTGATTTTAAATGGGGTCCCCGCAAGTGAGCAGTGAGATTGGTCTTCTCAGATTAGTCAGTCATTAGGCTGGATACCGAGTTTTCAAAAAGAAAAAAAAGTAATATTTATAATCTTAAATATAAGAAAAAAAATTGATATATTTGGTTTAAATTCTAAACAAAATACATTCTTCTTCTTCTGTTGACCTAAAAATTTAATATAAGTGTATGACTTTTTCTTTTTTAGTATAAACTAACGTTAATACATTTAGCATTATATGATGCAAACCGAATTAATGTTTCACATTATAGAATGTGAATGCGCACATTTTCATATTATAGAATACGAATGCGTCCAATTTCACATTATAGGATGCGAATTGAAAATGCGTTTCGTATTTTAAGATGTAAAGTTATGCTTGTTCGCATTGTATGATGTAAAATCAATGTCAACATAGATGATTTCAAATTTGAGAGCATTTTAAAATTATTGGGAGTTTGGGAGCATATTAAGGGGTTAAAAAATAAATTTCGCTTGCTCGACCCAAGTCCTTTTTTTCCTGCTTTTTCAAAACCAAATGGGCTAGGCCTTCTTTCTCAATATAACATTTCAACACGTATATTTCTTGCATAAAAATCACTTTAATAATTTAATATTTATAAACTAATTTTGAGAATGAGATCGTTTCTCAAACATGCATGTAGACGTAAAGTTAAGAATTGAAAATTTAAA
Organism: Trifolium dubium; assembly: GCA_951804385.1. Classification (NCBI taxonomy): domain Eukaryota; kingdom Viridiplantae; phylum Streptophyta; class Magnoliopsida; order Fabales; family Fabaceae; genus Trifolium; species Trifolium dubium. The sequence continues at coordinate 29,656,046 of OX638074.1, forward strand.
GATAGAAGTGAATGCTTGGTGTCTCAATATCAGCTCTGAAACGGTGAGTGACACCTCAAAATCAAAACATCTCATTATTATAATAGTTGTCCAATTGGATAAGAATAAAAGAACAGAACATTTATACACAAGCGTTCAACCAATAGATATCCTATTCTATAACAATGTCGACATGCCAAAACCATGACCACATTTATAAGAATATTATAGACTACATTTAATGTGGATATGATAACATAAATGTAATTCAAAGAAGTGTTGAAGAAAATTAAGTTTCACATTTGTAACAATCTTGGAATTCTATCCTGAAAATATAGTTTACTTCTTATGAGTTACCGGTTGAGCTAAATTATAAGTCTAAATATTGAATAACAGTTTTTGGAGTTTGATTAATGTGCATGTAAGCAAAGAAAATTTAGAAACAGAGTTTGATTAATGTTAAAATTATTATAAACTCACACGCATAATATGACCGGATATTGAATCTGAATCATAAACGTCCAATTTAATAATTTTGATATTTTCAACCAATTAAGCTAGGACTTCTGAACTGTAACATTAAATCTTTATTATTTACTTTTAATGACTTAATTAAAAAAATAATATGTGGCACCAACATTTTATTCAATTATTTAATTTCTTTTCAATTTTTTATTATAAAGTTCTCAAAGTATTGTCTATATCAATGCATCAGTGTTAATATTAATGTCTTTATCTGTATTAGAGTTTCATTTCATACACAATGTTCAATTTTCAATTTTGACATCAGAATTTACATGGATCCAAGTAACTAAGCATTGGTTGATTATTATTTGTTTTGTTTCAAATGGATAATAAGGCACCGTTATAAAATCATTGAGATTTGAGATTCAAATATAAATATTAAAAAAAGAAGAATACAAATAGAGAATAGATTTGTGAAGAACACTGTCACAGAAAATGACAAGTGTCCTACCACCTGGACATGAAACCACACATGCTAGACTTGTTGAATGGCACGTGTCTTCAAACCACCTTTTGGATTCTCTATTTATAGCTTCACAATGCCACACTCTTAACCTCACAAAACAAAAGCCTGTAAAGTTGAATTAATCGGTGCAAAAGTAAGCAATTCTCTCTGCATTTCGGTGTGTTTGTCAAAAGACTACAAATTTCTACAAGCTTCTGAAGTATGGCTATGGTGGGAAGAAGTGTTCTAGCTCCATTATTGTTTCTGAACTTGCTTATGTATTTTATTGTTCTTGGTTTTGCTAGTTGGTGTCTCAATAGGTTCATCAATGGCCAAACTTATCACCCAAGTAAGTACATTCACTGACTATGAGTCATCACATTATTAATGTAACAAAAAAATGACCCATTTTGTTCATGTGTCCTAAAATTGGATTTGATTTGAATTTGTGAAAAAAATATATTTTTATATAGAATTTTCATAATTTAATTTGGGAAAAAATGGAATGACCCTTTTTGTGTATATGTTTGTTTGATTCAGGTTTTGGAGGAAACGGTGCTACCATGTTCTTCTTGGTCTTTGCCATTTTAGCTTCTGTTCTTGGTATAGTGTCTAAATTTTTAGGTGGAAATCACATAAGAGCTTGGAGGAGTGATAGTTTAGCATCTGCAGGAGCCACTTCAATCATTGCTTGGGCTGTTACTGCTCTAGCCATGGGGTATATGAATAAATCTTTCCCTCATTCACTTTTCTGAAAAACACAAAGACCATACACAACATGCACAGTTTTGAAAAACGGACACGGACACACGGACACAGACACTAGAAACAACTAACATCACCTGTTTTGAAACAAACGGACACTAACACCAAACACAAGATGAAACACCGACACACAGACACCGGACACAAATTCACTAGTCACTACGCATAACAAAACATGCTAATTTGTAATGTGACAACTGACAACTAACTATTGATATGTGCTATGTATTTTGAATAGGTTGGCTTGCAAGCAGATACACATAGGAGGACACAGAGGATGGAGGTTGAGGATAGTGGAAGCATTCATAATCATACTCACATTCACACAATTGTTGTACTTGATGTTGATCCATGCAGGGCTGTACAACAATAGATATGGACCAGGTTATCGTGACACTGACTATGGTGTTGGAGGAGGAGCTACTGGTGATCCTATGCACAAGGGTGGTCCTGTTGGTGGAACTCGTGTTTAATCATCATTATCCTTAATCTTTATATATAGCAGCACTTTGTTTTCTTGTTTTTAATAATATAATGCTGTAGTTTACTAGCTGGTTGGGACTATGTTCCTGTCTTTTATCTTTTCTTTTTTTTTTTTTGGTTTATTTTGGATGGAGTTGTGAGTTTGTATGAAGATCAGTGTCAGTTTGTAGCATTGCATTGTGTATATCAATGGCTGCAATTGATTATATGTATTTGCAATTCACTATACGTGTTCCTCTCTATCTTTGTTCTTCTCTATATTTGCAATCATATATATAAAACGCTTTAGTTTTCACCTAAATAAATTAGAGTTAGGCTATGTTTCCATCAAGTTAGATTCTATTGTTCAAATGTTAGATTCTATTGTTTGGATTTTTAAACATTGGATGGAATGGTAAAAATATTATTGTTTGGATTTTTAAACATTCGATGGAATGGTAAAAATATAATGGAATCTATTTTATCACATATCATCATCTTTCTTTATTAAAGTTTCAATCTTTGGTCTGAATTTTATGTTAAATATAACCTCTGAAATATATACAGTAATATTTTTAGGAGCTTCGACATCGCAAATTATTAAATTAATGATTATTTATATAAATTAACATTAATAGTTAATTATTGTATTTTAGATATTATAATAGTACAAAAAAAATATTTCGTTGTTTATAATGATTACACTAATATTTTAATATTTTTTAATAAAAAATTGAATATTGACTATGATGAAGATAGAATAAAAAATTTGAAAATATCAAAATTTATATTTTTGGCAGCTTTGGTTAATAATATTTGATTATTATAATGTTTTTAATGATAGGAAAATAATTTTTCTTAAATTTTTTTTTTTTATTTATTAATTTGATAACTATGTCAATATTTTTTTAATCCTTCTAAAAATTTTGGTTCTTTTTTATTTTAGTCTTTACTTTTTCTCAAAAACTCATTTATAAATGACATTTTTTTAAAACATATCATTATTATTTTTTAATATAAGAAAATATATCATTATTAAGATTTTAAAATATCATTAGTTTAATTATTTAACTATTTCATATTTAATTTGACAATTTAATTTTAAATTTGAGATCATAGATAAATTAATAAAAATTAAGTTTTTTCATTTTGATGAATGATATCCAAATAACCATGAACATTAAACAGAGGATGATAGTAGTTTTCACAAAGCTAACTTATATGTTAATCTCACATATGCTAATCTAATTGCTACTATTCTTGTTCTAATTGCTACTATTCTTGTTCTTGGGCACCGTCATTCAAGATGAGCAAGGTTGGGTGCTTGTGGCGACAATATGGCAAGTTTTGAGTTTTTAAGATGCATCATCAAAAGAAGAGCTATGACTCTCGGCAAAGAAGGAGTAATACATATTTTGTTACATGAAGAATTAAGGAAGGCGAATTCTTAAATAAACATATTGATATGGTGTTATGCTTATACATGTAGTACTTGATTGGTGGTATAGCTAGGTAATTGTTGTGCATGATATTAAGAGTCACGTTAAATACATGGTAATGAATAAAACTCAATTGAGTATGATTTGTTAACGTTCAAAATAAAAATAAATGAAATTTCATATTATATTAGTGGTGTTATGTATATAGTATAGTTGGTTGATGAGTGACAACTTTATTGATGATTAATGTATATAACTTTATGAGAATGAGAAGAATAATCAATTTTTTAATGAACGTTAAAAAGTAAATTTTCTCTTAATTCATTCATTCAAAATCAATTTTTCATCACAAAATCAAACATATACAATGGGATCAAACATATCCTCAATTGTTTAAAACTTTCGGTGAAAATTTATTGTCAAATTTTCTTAATAGTTTTGAATTTTGATCATTAGTTTGTGCTCTCCGACCGCAATTAGATCACTTTAATTGAACTTAACAACAAGTTCACATGTAAATGTTGTTGAATTAAAAGTCCATAATTAGATTCTTAGACCACTTTAATTCTTATATTATTAAATCACATTAGTTGAACATAACACTTAACATCAACACTCTTATCTTATTAATCATGCAAGATTCCCTTACTCCTAGCTTGGTCTATGCTTCTCTATCATGATTTTCATTTCTCCTACATATCCAAAAGCTAAAAACTCCTCAAATAGATCATATAAATGATGCATCTTTAGTTAGTCTTTTTAGCCACAAAGAAGAAGAGTACTACTACTACTACTACTATTCATCCATTCCCACAGTCTAGCCACGTGCAACAAGTCTTTACTTCAACACACTACTCACGTGTCACCCTTCCATAACCAAATGCTGTAAATCATTCACCTACTACTATACTATTACTACCTTTTTACCATACAAGAAAAACAAAACTCTTTCTCAAAAATTTCACTCCCACAAAATAAAACAAAACAAATCTCACTCACTCTTCACCTCTCAAAACAACTTCAATATTCAACATTCACAATTCCACCACTCTAAATCCAAAACCATAACATAAAGTCATTCATATTTCATTCAATCACTTAGAAATTTGTTCGGTCCGGTTTTGATTACCTTTGCAGATCACAATATCTCATGCCAAATCAAAACAATGTCTGATCCTTCAACTTCCACCACCCCATTACCTCATCCATCAATCCTACCTAACCAACACAATCTACCCATCATCCACAACATCACCACCACCCCACAACCACCACCACCACCACCCTCCACCAGAGAATACCGTAAAGGCAACTGGACAATCCAAGAAACACTAATCCTCATCACAGCCAAAAAACTAGACGATGAACGCAGACTAAAAAACACCTCAACTTCAACCCCATCATCATCACAAGACCAAAATAGAACAACTTCTGCATGTGTAACCAACATTGCAAGTCCTAGTAGCAGCAGAATCAGTGGTGAGTTAAGATGGAAATGGGTTGAAAACTATTGTTGGAGTCATGGTTGTTTAAGAAGCCAAAATCAATGTAATGATAAATGGGATAATTTACTTCGTGATTATAAAAAAGTTCGTGATTATGAATCAAAATCAGAATCATCACCCAATAAAGATCATCATCATCAACAACAACAACAACATTTTCCTTCTTATTGGATTCTTAACAAACAACAAAGAAAAGAACAGAATCTTCCTTCTAATATGGTTTTTGAAATTTATCAAGCTATAAGTGAAGTTCTTCAAAGAAAACAAACACAAAGAATCACAACACCACATCAACAATATCAACAACAACAACAACAAGGTTTGGTTACATTGGTGTCGGTGTCTTCACCATTACCAGCACTACCACTTCAAACACAGCTTCTTCCTCCACCACCACCACCACCTCCACTTCCTCCTCCACTTCCACTACAACAACCTCCTCCACCACCGCATGCTCCGGCTAGCTCAACTACTCCGGCAGTTTCAGGTAATGTAATGCAGAGTAATCATCAATGTGATACTGCCACACAGTTCAAACCACTTTCTTTATTTTTATTTTATTTTTATTATTTTTTTGTTTTTAACAATTTTTGGATGCTGTGCTGTGTGTGGGTTATTATCGGTCAAACTTGCAGGTTCTGTAAACTCTGCCACACTTAATGGGACCTACTTTTCATCTTTTATTTTTATTTTTTGAGTTTAAAAATTATTTTAGTCATGCATCCAATAATAAGTTTTTATATTATTTAGATGAGTTAGTTTACCTTCTTAAAAATAAAGTTTTATATTATTTAATGAATGTAATACATCGTGTATTTTTAAATATAAATATGTATTACTACTAATATATTATTTGGTGCGTGAGTAAAATAATTTTACACGGACATGTATATATAAATTAAATTCTTATTTTTTTTCTCTCTTCATATAATATGGTACAGTCAGCTCCATGCTGTTGAAGATTTGTGACCTTTTGATGAAACAGTGATTACTTGAATCAGACGGTTCATAAGAAGATTGTGTGATATTTGGTGGTATCTTGACCCACGTTGCTTCACTGCACAAAGATTCTGGTTCCTATTAAACAAACTAGAAAATTTTGTTACTTTTTTTTTGTGTTAAAAATAAATACTTTTGAGAAAAAAATAAAATATAATAATGGGTATACATACAGTACAATCATGTAGACCAGTGTGTGAAAGGGTACCACCTCATGATTGTCATGGATTTTGTGGGCTATCCAAGAATATAGATTCTCACTTGCTTAATCCTTCTGGGTCTAATCATTAACATAATCCTTAATCCTAACAAAATCTCAAATCTTAGTCTAATGTTTTTTTATTTAAAAAAAGTTTGTCAGTTTATTCACGTAGCTAATGCATTGACTAATGATGAGTCATAACCAATCTCATGCAAATTCGTAATTCCATTTTGACATTTTGTTGGGATCATTTCTATTTTATGAATGTGACATTTTTTTATTTCATGCTTATATTTCTTAATACATGATCATTGGTTTGTTACATATCCTTTTTATTTATTTATCATTTCATGCAATGTATGTAGTAGTAAATTTAACTCTAATATATGAAATTTATTTATCATTTCATGCAATGTATGTAGTAGTAAATTTAACTCTAATATATGAAACTTGTAATTAATGATAAGATGAAATTTTATGATTGTATTGTGGATTTTATTTTTGTTTGATTGTAGAGAGAACAGAATCAACAGATTCAGAGAAGAGTGAGGATGATGAAGATGATGGTGGCTCAGAATCAAAACGTAGGAAAGTTAAGAACCTTGGTTCAAGCATAATGAGAAGTGCATCAGTGTTGGCAAGAGCTCTAAGAAGATGTGAAGAGAAGAAGGAGAAGCGGCACCGTGAATTGATCGAGATTGAACAAAGGCGGATTCAAATGGAGGAATCGCGGAACGAAGTTCACCGGCAAGGTATCGCCACACTTGTAGCCGCTGTCAGCAACCTCTCTGGTGCCATTCACTCATTCATTAATTCTGAACACCATGGCCAAAGATAATCAATTAATATGGTAGCATGTCACTTTCATAAAATCTATATTTATTGGTCATGCATTCTTTAACTCTTTTAAAATTCAATTGGAGTCTAGTAATATTTTTAAGTCACTTTCACCAATTGATTTCATGTGATATAATTTGTGATGCATGGTATATATATGTTCCATTCTTTGATGGACAAAAAACCAATCCTAGTGGCCTTGTATTATTAATTGTTTATTGTTTATTAAGGCAGACTCAATATTGTTCCGTTGATTATTGTGTATATAATTTAATTTAATTTAACTAATGTCTCACATTTTTCCCTCTAAATATAGATGAACGAATCTTCATGTGATATGCACTAGTTTTAGACATCAAGTTGTTTTATAATGTTGTGTTAAGTCAAATTCAAATCTCACATATTAGAAGACTCTATAGATATTTGACATTTAATCTGGTAGTAGTGTTATTCTTCTATCTTCATGTATTTAGTGTGTGTTAGTTTAATGTTACAATATTTAAGATGAATATTAGCTAATAATGAGATTGAATTCATTTGGTTAATGAATTTTATAAAATGGCAGACTTTGAGAGATTTCAATTTCAAATTTTTGATGAAACAATTTCTTTGTTAAACTTCATTTACCTTGCAACCGAATTTTGAACTAATATGATCTCTTTCTTCTAAGAACCGAAGAGTTAATACAAATAGATAACTAGGTATACTAAAATTTTAATTTAATTTCTACATGTAATGCAATATCTGAACCAATTAGTGTTACTCTATTATTACAGCTGTTTGTAAAACTAATGAATGAATAAATAGTAAGTACATGAGCATGTATAGGGTATGTGATGGAGATTGTTGAGGCATAATTGGGCAAAGAGAGATGAAAGTAATAAAGAAGAGGGGCATTAGATGCATGGGCAATTTAGGAATGATATATTGGGAGTACCACGGAGTGAAGGGAGAAAGGTGTTGCTGACAAGTGAGACAGAGGGCAGAGAGTGCTCCTCTTCACTAAGGGACAGTCAAAGGGTGTGTGAGTGTGTCTGAGTCAATATTTCTTTTGACCACATAGGACATTGACCCTACCACTTTTTCACTCTTCACTTCTTATAACTATACGACAAAACAATGATAGAGTCTCCTCAATGATACATTGCACTTCCCAAAATGTCCCTCGCTAGCTTGTTCTAGCTAGTTCATCGTCCCATCTCTCTCCATCTCTTGCTGCATGCCTAGTAGTACAGTCTTCAATCTGCCTTTCCCAGGCATTCTTTAACTCCACCAATACTCCATAGCTACCTACTTTATCACCGACGCAATGCCAATATCCATCCCCTTCCCAATCCCATTATGTTGCTTTTACTAGTTAGATTTGTTTAGCTTGTTGTGCATTATTGATATCGCGATAGATTTATCTGAATTATGGTGATTTATTGTATTTTAATTATAACATATTTATCGTAATATTAAACATCTACATAGTTATTCTTCAATTTTTTTTTTAATTTACACTAATGCAACAAGCATAATCATCAGCTAAAACAAAGATCATTACAAATAGATCGGGCACAATGTATTTGGAGCAATTTTAATCTACACTTGAAAACCAATACAATTATTATAGGCAAACTAATTTAGTTTTGAACCAGTACATTTTTAGAAGTCAAACTAAAAGAGTTACTACTAAATATAACTATAAAAACATAGATCTAAGCTAATGGGTGATCCATTAGCCCATATATAGCATGATTATGTCTTTGTAGGATAACTTAAATAGTAAAAGCGGGGAATATAAGTTGAGAAGGGAGAAGTTCATAGTTCATTTTTAATTGTTTCAATAACATATTAAATGATTTTGAATTTGTCTTAAAATTTTACACAAATAATCTATATAATATGAACTTTCAAATCCAACTGTTATTATATAAAAATTTATATCGGTTAAAATACTAAAGTGGTTGTGAGGTTAAACAAGAAAAAAACCTTTTAGTTATCAACTTCAAGTCTTCAACCTTAGATAAGAAAAAACATCATTTTCACAAATCCTACATAAATTTCTGCCGTTTAGTTTGTAATTGATCAAATTCTTCGTAATAATGACACTTGACAATAACTACACCTTTTGGTTGAAATCTTGTTTTTTTTTTCTTGATCTTTCAAAGCATCATCAATACCCACCCAAATAAGTTTATCCTCCGATCAAACAATCAAATATCTAACTAAATGTAGTCATAACGGACGAAGGGTATAAACGGATCGAAAAAACCCGATCAAATTGATAATTCAAACAAAACTAAATTGAAAATAAACTGAATTTTATAGTTTAGATCAAAAACCGAACCAAATTACTTCAAAACCAAAGTAGTTTGGTTCGGTTTTTGGATCTAGTTTTCAGTTCCAATTGACTAATCGAACCAAACTGAACTAAACCAATATATATTATTTGGTGGTGAACACCACTAATACTTGTATTTTTAATTTGATGGTAAACTTCATTCTATCTATGTGTTATATTTTGTATTTCAAAACTATGTTATTGTTTACTCGATTTATGTAATATTGTAAGTCGTTTAAAAAAATAAAGCTTACAATATATATCGTTTGAAAAAATAGAGCTTGAAATATATTGTTTGAACAAATAATAGCATAAATTATACTGGAAAAACAAAATGTTGCAAACTGAATATAGTATCTGATCCAAACCGAACCAAACCGATTAGTTTGGTTCAGATTCATCTTTGAAAAACACGTAAAACCGAACCAAACCGATTGAGAGTTCATTGGTTCGGACACTGAATTTCCTCAGAACCGACCCAAATCAATCCGCTTACACCCCTAAACGCACATATCAACTAAACAAGATAAATGTGATGAGGACTAACCTCTTCAAAGAACCACATGACAAACTATGGTTCTATTTGGAAAATTAACTTATAATTATTGACTGATGATTTATAGCTGATGACTTATATTTGATAACTGATAAATTAATTGGAGTGTTTAGTAAAATTAACGGTTGAACTGATTAATAAGTTTAAAATGACATAAAAAAGATAAGTTTAATTAATATTTAATTTTATTGAATTAAGATGATAGGAATAAATTTGGAAGAAAATATAATAAGTTCTAAAATATAAGGTAATTGAAATAATTTATAAAAAATAAGCCGTTAGCTAGTAAAATAAACTATAAACTCGTGAGAAAAATTTTACTACCAAACATGACTACTTTTTTATAAATAACTTTTTAATTTATAAAGTAATTATTTATTTATCATTTTAACAATCAAGTGTACCGATACATTAGAATTTGTTAATATATTGTTAAAACTCGTAGTATATAATCAATTGAGTCTTATTAACATGTGTCTTAAGGAAACATTACATTGTAAATCATAACATTTTGATTTTAAAAAGTTAAAGGTACAAAATTTGAGACAAATTTTTTTACTTTTCAGGTATTTCATTAACATATGTGTCATACCCCAAATTTTACCCTCTAAATTTTTAGTACATATTTATTTTAGTCAATTTTATTTATTTTTCTAACAAGAAACTTTTTGTATAAAAATATTTTATCACTTTTTTTGTTTGTCCAGAATTATAAAAATAAAGCATATATATATAAAAAGAAGGAAAATATATAAACTTATATAGAAAGAAAATAAGAAAAGACACAAAAATATAAAAAAGAAGTAAATTAAACAAAATAAAACCAAATCTTTGGTCTTGAAGAACAAGCAAGAGAATTAACACTAAAATATAAAATGAGAGCAAATCAATCATTAAAAACAAACAAAATCTCTCAAATTAATTTACAGACCAAATCTCTCAAGATTCATTCAAGTTTTAAAAAGCCTAATTCAAAACTATAAATAGGGGTCCTTTCTACACAATAATTCACACACCAATCCTTCACAAACAACAAATTCTTCATAAACCACAATCAATTCTCCGTTACACAACCACTAATTTCCTTCAAATCCAAAACAACTATCATCAATACATCACTACCATCACCGCCGGATTCCGACATCCGCGTGAAGCCTCCGACCGGAAGGAGGAAGGAGATCGCAAAGAATTTCAGGTTTTGTTCTTCATGTTTCTTTTTCTTTTTTCTTTCTTTGTTTTGTTTTGCACCTTTTCATGTTATCTATTGCCTTGTTAATTGCTATATAATTCAAAGATGGATGCCACATGTAGAGAACTGATTGGCTCTGTGTGCTTCAGACTTGAAATGCAACACGGTTTAGGCATGTCTAGTTCACATGTTAATTCATCTAAGTCACATAAACTAATTTTGTCAAAAAGTCATATACTCAATTTAATCCTTCAATTTATTTAGTTTGTTATTTAAATTATTTAATTTAAACATGATGTAAATATCAAAAACAATACATAAAAATACAATTTTAATTTTGTTATTATACACAAAATATACTAAAAATATATTTAAAATATAGTGGATTAAAAAAGAGGAGGCGGATGCACATCCGTTCGCTTCTCGACTAATTGGAGGCTTAGTGCACACTTTGTCCGACTTTTAGTCGTTTTCCACTCAAACCCATGAAAAGACACTAAAAAATATCAACCAATCAAAAATCTAATTTTTCGCCTTCGGGTCAATTCTTAAAAAACACCTTAAGAGGTAAAAATAAAATCTTTTTCATAAAAAACACAAACCAACACAATACCCAGAACTACGTAGCTTTGATTTCCTCATCGCACCGGAGGATACGTAGGAGCAAGAGTCATCTTGTCAAGCATAATAATAAAAAATATAATTTTCCCCCTTTTCTTTTTATGTAAATATCTCTTAATAAAATAAAAATCTAATAAATATAAAAACATGTAAATAAACTCTCAAAAAACATTTAATACCCTAGAACTAATTAGGAGGTTCCCGTTGAGTACAACGGATGTGAGGGGTGCTAATACCTTCCCCTTGCATAACCAACTCCCGAACTTGGAAATGGTTGCGATGACCATCCTTCCATTATTTTTAGGTTTTATCAATATTTTCCTATTAAAATAAAATTTGGTGGCGACTCTGTGTCATTCCGAGTGTCCTAAACGCTCGGGCGATTTTCGCGGCGCGACAGCTGGCGACTCTGCTGGGGACTTTTAAAAATTAGAGAGTTAAGCCTATCCTCTAGTTTTAGGGTTATTTGTTTTGTTTGTTTACTTTGTTTTTTTTTTCTTGTTTTATTTTATTTTTTATTTTCCTGCATTATTATATTTCTTTTTATGTATTGTGGGTGGGTTTATTTTTGAATAAAATTTGAGAAAAACCCTAAGTTAAGTTAGGAGTTGGTAGTATGGACCTATGGGATGAACATCCCAATGGGTGATGTACGAAGACTCCACCTAGAGTAGACTGGTTCAAAAGGATTTGTCAGGAATGGGCTAGCCATTCCGCTTGGCAAAACTTTGGATTCGGTCAGCGACTCTAGGACCCCATTTAGAACCCAAAGACTCCATTTAAGGGAGATCCTTTGAAATTTCACCATGTATCATGTGGAAAAATCAAAGGAATCTACCACCTTAAATGGAGCCTTCAAAAAAAAAAAATAAAGAAATCAATCAAAATCCCGTAGGAGCCGTCCTTGTGAGGGGTTGGGTAATTGAAACATAGAACCATCATATGCAGGGAAGCCTACCTATTAGGTCATCCAACCTTCACCATCTTGCATCTATCATGCATATCATACATTCTCATGCACTTGCATCGTCAAAATAAATAGTCATATCTTTTCTTTCCTCACCGTCCTCAAACTATAATACCGCAAGCAGGTATCCCGATACCCATGAATGGATTTGGAAGAATGTCTCAACAAAGTATGGAAGAGCTCAAGAAAGAACATGAGTTATTGAAGGTAGAGGTTGCCCAGTTGAAGACTCAGATTCAACTGATCATTCAAATCTTGTTGGAGAAAAATGAAAACCTGTTACCTTATCAGTCACAAGGTCATCCAGCACCTCGGACACCAAAGCCATGGGTGATTCCTTCGCCTCAACAACATTTGCCGCAACAAGCGTGCCCTCGGCAGTCCTCCATGGATCCTCAACTGAATCAACCCTGGGGCAATCCAGCACCTCAGGGACCACAACCATGTTTGGTTCCCTTGCTTCATCAGAATCAGCAAGCTCGAAATCTGAACCATCGGCATCAAACTCAGGATCAACGGAGGCATCCAAGTGATCTGAAAGGAGGGGCTCGCTAGTTCGACCCAATCCCCTTAACATACAGTCAATTGTGGACTCATCTAGTCGGAGTTTCTTCAATCACTCCCAGAAAGACCAGATCCATGAAGTCTCCGTTTCCTCCTTGGTACAACCCGAACGCCCAATGTGAATTTCATGACGGAGTAGTGGGGCACTCAATTGAAGACTGCTATACCTTCAAAGAAATGGTGCAAGATCTGATTGACAACAAGCAACTAACTCATGGTTGGCCAATCATCAAGAAAGCTCCCTTCCAAGGATCATTCGACTTTGAACTTCCAGTCTCAATTTAATTCTTTTGCTTTTAAAGTTGTAACTTTTGACTAATACTCCTAATATAATAAACATGCATGTCTTTGGAATTAATCCATTCATGTTCACTCTTTTCTTGTTTTATTACTTGCAAACTTGGAGCGAGGATGATGAAAATAAATAACTGATTATTGCTGATATATGCTTTCAATGGTAAAAAAAAAAAAAAAAACCCTGGTTGATGATGTAAGGCGTTTTCAAAATAAAAAATATATATCAAAATTAGTTAGTTCATGCTAAGTTGAGTCAATCTTGGATATGTTTTCGTTGTTATCTGATTCTCCTAGTTTCTTGAGATATATCAAATTTTTAAGAAAAGCAAGCAATTTTGGTTTGATACTCGACATGACACTTTAAGAGTACATAGGTTGTTTTGGTACTTTTGGCTACATTATGAAGGTTTAGTAATGATTCAATAAAATCGGTACCGTCTTAACACCTTAGACACCCAGAAATATGTAAGATTAATTTGAGTAATAACTTTGACAAGGACTTGAATTTAAACTTTGTAACCCTTAGTAGTCTATCTTAGCAGTCGGCACCATCTTAAGCACAAACTAAGTGGGAAATCAATGAACATAAGTGAATGATCCAGAAATAAAAGTTTACATACATTGGTTGATTTTAAAAGTGGGAATGCATTTGTTGAGTTAGATGACCATCACTCGGTTGTGTAATTCAACAATCATTGAACATACAAAGTAAAACCATGGTAAATAAACCCTTTTAGTAGTTGGTTCAGAGGTGTCTGATTCTGAACTTGGAAGGGCGGGTTACGATCCGATCCCCCACAGCTGCATTTGGGAGAAAAAAAGGGGGTTTGCCAAACTTTCGTTATCAGCACCCCTCGATACATGATCATAATCACTAACAGATTTTCCTACCATGGGCGTGTACAAGATAACGGGCTTAATGTGATTGCACTTGAATGAAAAGGGTAAATAAAATTTAAGCAAAAGTTAGAGTCATAATAAAACACTTCAGATTTGTCTTCATATGATGGGAATCTTTGACCACAATGAGTGATTTTGTGTTACTACGGTGCTCTTAGTATTTGATGTCTATTACTTGATTTTCCTATCTAGCCGGCAACCACGTACAATTAGAGTCGTCGTGTCCTGTTTCAAACATGTGCTAAAAAGGTTTACTATTTTTATGCTTGAGGACAAGCAAAAGTTCAAGTATGGGGGGATCTGATAACACAAATTTATATCATTTCTGGCTTGGTTTACATGAATTTAATTTATATGAATAATTCTCAAAAGACCTAATTGAAGGCAGGTTCACCAGGAAAGCATATTCGGCAAATTTATTGTTAAGCTGACTCATCCTATTTGTTATGTAATCAATGATTATCTTTTGTACATACCATATGTGCTTCCAAAAAATATTCAATTTCAAAAACCCGCATGTGCATTGTGTTAAAAATACTTGGCAAAAGAAACAATTTTACTTGCAAATCAATACTCAGCATCTGGTTAATTCAGCAAACGGCTCGATCAAAGAATCAAGACGCTCTTAATTAGGGGCAAGGCATCTAAGAAGCCTACCAATCAGTGGCAAATTCCTTCTAATCAGGGGCAGGTCCTCTAAACTCCTGCTACTCAAAGTCAAAAGTGGTCAAGAATTGGCCAGCCTAGAGGCACTATCCCTAAGACGCCAATTAATTAGGGGGCATACTCCTCAAGAATTCAAATGATGGGGCAGTTCGCAGCAATGTCATATCAGACTTAATCTCAAGCAGCTTCATTTGCTCCAGTATTCAACATTGAATGTAGCGCTCCTCTCGAATGGTCATCCTACACCAGGGAATGAAAGGAACCTCTGCTCATAGGGCTCCGATAAAGTCAAAAAACCATGCCTAAAAAAAAAATGTATAAAAACTCGCTAAGTCGAAAACCCGTCAGGGCGGCTTAAGCAATAAAGAGTGTCCCGCTGGATTGAAAACCTGAAAAGGCGGTCCAGGCAAAAATTAGGGACACCAAAAAAGGAAAATATTCCCGGTGGACTGAAAACTCGAAAGAGCGGTCCAGGCAAAAGTTAGGGATTTCAAAAATAAAAAACAAAAAGGCAAAATGAGCTGCAGCAGAGGCCATCCCTCCCCATACTTTCAGGTCATTCAAGTGAATCATGTCAGACATTAGCTATTGTTGAGTTCATAATGGGTGTCGGGAGATCATGCCGGCAAAACTCATGGGTTTTTGGACAAGGAAACTTTGCTGCGGAACGCATTCTCAGGCCTGAAACCATCCAAAAAACCCTTTCATACACTTTCAAATCATATTCATGCATCATTCATGTTCGCATTCATTTAGCATCAAAACATGCATTGCATTAGAAAACTATAATTCATTCGTCAAATTCAAAATTCAATATATGTTGGCAGTGACAACCCTTAAAATCAATCCTGATTCAACCTCAATCGGTTATCCAAAAACATTGATTCTTCTTGGCCTTTCCCATCAAAAGAAAACCGAGAGCCACTTAACACCCATCTTGAAGCCCAATTATCATGGACACGCATTCAATACATACATCAATAATGCATTTCATTTCATGCATAGCATACACTACACGTGATCACAAATGCATCTGCATCACAATGCATTCATAGCATAATTAATATTCTCCAATCTAAAAGTCTGATCTTATGCGGTCAAACAAAAGTCTAATCGCCATCGACAAATTCAAATCAAGCTCAGCCTCCCCCAATTTTGCATCATGCATCATTCACGATTAACATCATCATGCACAAAACCATGGGCAACATAACCAGAAATAAATCTAGAGTCTCCTCAGCATGGAATGTTAGGCGGGTACTTCATATCCCCAACAAATCAGGTTAGCCCGGCCACAGGCTGATAGCAACTACTCACACTTATTCTTAGGATCAAAGCACCCTGAGGGGAGAAGATCTAATTATGTTAGCACCCTGCGGGGCAATAACCAGTTATCTTTAAGATATAAGCACCCTGAGGGGAGAAGATCTAATTATGTTAGCACCCTGCGGGGCAATAACCAGTTATCTTTAAGGTATAAGCACCCTGAGGGGAGAAGATCTAATTATGTTAGCACCCTGCGGGGCAATAACCAGATATCTTTAGGATAAGCACCCTGAGGGGAGAAGATCTAATTATGTTAGAACCCTGCGGGGCAGCAACCATTTATCTTTAGGATCTAAGCACCTTGAGGGGAGATGACCTAACGACGGAAACACTCTGAGGAGTGACGATTTCCTTTTTAGTCTGAGTAACCTGAGGGGTGACGACTATCCTTTAACGGAAACACTCTGCGGAGTGACGATTTCCTTTAAGCACCCTGAGGGGTGACGACTATCCTTTAACGGAAACACTCTGCGGAGTGACGATTTCCTTTAAGCACCCTGAGGGGTGACGACTATCCTTTAACGGAAACACTCTGAGGAGTGACGATTTCCTTTAAACACCCTAAGGGGTGACGACTATCCTTTAACGGAAACACTCTGCGGAGTGACGATTTCCTTTAAGCACCCTGAGGGGTGACGACCATCTTTTAACGGAAACACTCTGCGGAGTGACGATTTCCTTTTAGTTTGAGTACCCTGAGGGGTGACGACTATCCTTTAACGGAAACACTCTGAGGAGTGACGATTTCCTTTAAACACCCTAAGGGGTGACGACTATCTTTGACGGAAACACTCTGCGGAGTGACGATTTCCTTTAAGCACCCTGAGGGGTGACGACCATCTTTTGACGGAAACACTCTGCGGAGTGACGATTTCCTTTTAGTTTGAGTACCCTGAGGGGTGACGACTATCCTTTGACGGAAACACTCTGCGGAGTGACGATTTCCTTTAAGCACCCTGAGGGGTGACGACCATCTTTTAACGGAAACACTCTGCGGAGTGACGATTTCCTTTTAGTTTGAGTACCCTGAGGGGTGACGACTATCCTTTGACGGAAACACTCTGCGGAGTGACGATTTCCTTTAAGCACCCTGAGGGGTGAAGACTATCTTTTAACGGAAACACTCTGCGGAGTGACGATTTCCTTTTAGTTTGAGTACCCTGAGGGGTGACGACTATCTTTGACGGAAACACTCTGCGGAGTGACGATTTCCTTTAAGCACCCTGAGGGGTGACGACTATCTTTTAACGGAAACACTCTGCGGAGTGACGATTTCCTTTTAGTTTGAGTACCCTGAGGGGTGACGGCTATCCTTTGACGGAAACACTCTGCGGAGTGACGATTTCCTTTAAACGCCTGAGGGGCGACAGCTATCTTTTAGCGGAAACACTCTGCGGAGCGACGATTTCCTTTCAATTTAGCACATTGTGAGGTGACGACTACCTTTTAACTCAAGAACCCTGCGGGGCAGCGATTATCCTTTTTAGTTGAAGTACCCCGCGGGGTGATGACTTCTTCTTGGTTCAACTACATATGGGAAATGGTTATCTTTCAAAAGATTTAGGCACCCTATGGGACAACGCCTATTTTTGGTTTAAACACCCTTCGGGGCAGGGACTATCCTTAAGATCTAAACATCGTCAAGGCGATAATCGATCATTTACTTTCATAAGGCAAAATTATGGGTATTCTTATATTTAACTATCTTTCAAAGGCATTTAAAGATATTTAAATAGGGGCAGCTGTCATACCCCAAATTTTACCCTCTAAATTTTTAGTACATATTTATTTTAGTCAATTTTATTTATTTTTCTAACAAGAAACTTTTTGTATAAAAATATTTTATCACTTTTTTTGTTTGTCCAGAATTATAAAAATAAAGCATATATATATAAAAAGAAGGAAAATATATAAACTTATATAGAAAGAAAATAAGAAAAGACACAAAAATATAAAAAAGAAGTAAATTAAACAAAATAAAACCAAATCTTTGGTCTTGAAGAACAAGCAAGAGAATTAACACTAAAATATAAAATGAGAGCAAATCAATCATTAAAAACAAACAAAATCTCTCAAATTAATTTACAGACCAAATCTCTCAAGATTCATTCAAGTTTTAAAAAGCCTAATTCAAAACTATAAATAGGGGTCCTTTCTACACAATAATTCACACACCAATCCTTCACAAACAACAAATTCTTCATAAACCACAATCAATTCTCCGTTACACAACCACTAATTTCCTTCAAATCCAAAACAACTATCATCAATACATCACTACCATCACCGCCGGATTCCGACATCCGCGTGAAGCCTCCGACCGGAAGGAGGAAGGAGATCGCAAAGAATTTCAGGTTTTGTTCTTCATGTTTCTTTTTCTTTTTTCTTTCTTTGTTTTGTTTTGCACCTTTTCATGTTATCTATTGCCTTGTTAATTGCTATATAATTCAAAGATGGATGCCATATGTAGAGAACTGATTGGCTCTGTGTGCTTCAGACTTGAAATGCAACACGGTTTAGGCATGTCTAGTTCACATGTTAATTCATCTAAGTCACATAAACTAATTTTGTCAAAAAGTCATATACTCAATTTAATCCTTCAATTTATTTAGTTTGTTATTTAAATTATTTAATTTAAACATGATGTAAATATCAAAAACAATACATAAAAATACAATTTTAATTTTGTTATTATACACAAAATATACTAAAAATATATTTAAAATATAGTGGATTAAAAAAGAGGAGGCGGATGCACATCCGTTCGCTTCTCGACTAATTGGAGGCTTAGTGCACACTTTGTCCGACTTTTAGTCGTTTTCCACTCAAACCCATGAAAAGACACTAAAAAATATCAACCAATCAAAAATCTAATTTTTCGCCTTCGGGTCAATTCTTAAAAAACACCTTAAGAGGTAAAAATAAAATCTTTTTCATAAAAAACACAAACCAACACAATACCCAGAACTACGTAGCTTTGATTTCCTCATCGCACCGGAGGATACGTAGGAGCAAGAGTCATCTTGTCAAGCATAATAATAAAAAATATAATTTTCCCCCTTTTCTTTTTATGTAAATATCTCTTAATAAAATAAAAATCTAATAAATATAAAAACATGTAAATAAACTCTCAAAAAACATTTAATACCCTAGAACTAATTAGGAGGTTCCCGTTGAGTACAACGGATGTGAGGGGTGCTAATACCTTCCCCTTGCATAACCAACTCCCGAACTTGGAAATGGTTGCGATGACCATCCTTCCATTATTTTTAGGTTTTATCAATATTTTCCTATTAAAATAAAATTTGGTGGCGACTCTGTGTCATTCCGAGTGTCCTAAACGCTCGGGCGATTTTCGCGGCGCGACAATATGCATTTGGGGCCATGATAATGTTAACAATTTAACATGCCAAATTAATTATTCTCTCCGTCTTAAAATAAGTGTTCTATTTGTCAAAATTATTTGTCTCAAAATAAATTTCTTATATTATTTATAACATAGTTTTTCCTATTTTATCCTTTAAAATAATCATCAAGAGAGAGAAATAGTACACTCAAATATCTACTTTTTAATTTTCCAATGTCTACTACCAATAAAAAGAAGAATATTTTAGTAAAGATCATGTTCTAGTAAAGAAGAGTACTTCTTAAATGATTTAGTCAACTATAACGTTTAAAATGAAACGGAAGGAGTATTATATAATACGTGAGTACCTGACTTTTATTTAAATTTTAATAAGTTGACAGTTAATGTTATTTATTTTTTTACTCTACCAAAAAAAAAAAAAATCCAAAAGAAAATGTTAAAACATCACGACAATGTTGGAAAAAACAAGTCCCTCGTATTCAATTGAATATTGTGCACGAATTTTCTCCATTTCGTTTCATCATCATCGTTGAATCAAAATCACAAACGCGCTTCGATTTTCATCTTCTAAAAACCCAACTTCATTGTTACGATCCATCTTCACTTCACCACCGCTAAATATCTCCAAGGTAGGTTCCATCTCTTCCTCTTTCTCTCTATGTTCTCCAATTTTTTACCCTAAACTAACAAATTAACCAAAACCTCCTTTTCCATTTTTAGATTCTTATAATTAATAGTGGATGCAACTGTTTCCAATTTGTTGGATCTTAACTTCTTTTAGATCATAATGCTCTAGATTAATTGATTTATACAAACTTCTTATTAAGATTTCGATTATATTCGTATTCAATAGATTATTAACTGTTTTTCTTCTTCTCTTGTTAATTGTTATTGTTATCATAATTAATTTATTTTGTTTTAGTAGAAATTTTGGTTTCTAACTTTTGATTTTGTTTTGTTAATTAACTAACTAACTAACTGGAAAATTTTGATGTTAACTTTTAGGTTAAATTAAATGGCTAGGATTAAACCTCAGGCTTTGTTACAACAAAGCAAAAGGAAGAAAGGACCTTCTCGTATAAGCGCCGCCACTATTATATTCTACTCTTTGATTCTTGTTTTGGTTGCTTTTTTCCTTTTGGCTACATACAGACATTGGTCCAACAGGTTAGTGGGAATTTTCTGTTTAGTTATGAAACCGATTTCTTAGCGTTGAGAACTCAGAAATGATATGCGGTGTATTTAGACCGACGAACAATGAAAGATATCTTAATGCTATAGAATGGTTGATATTATTTCGGACGATATTGCTATAGGATAGAGGAATGACTGAAAATTGTATTTTGTTTCAACCCTCCCTGTCTTTTGTGGTGATCGAACCTTTAGACTCATTCTGACATCACTTTGGTTTATGCTCCACCTCTGGTAGATTTGTTTTTGTTTAGCATGTACAGAAACAATTTTCCGTTGAGTTTTTGCGGCTTTTTTTGTTGAAGTTGAGTTTAATAGAACAACCATTAGTTATTTAGTTATATTTTTTTTGCTCTCATAGTTAAAGTCAATATTTATATTTAACAGGATTTCTTCCATTTGCATATATAGAATAGGAATCTCAGAAGAGCATTATCTTTTACATAACAATTCATTTCTTACCCGTTTTCAGGTCAAGATTGCTGTCAGAAAGTCACGTAACAGTATCTGATGAGGTACATCTTTAAATGCATTATAAAGGGTTTTTCATGAACCCTCAGCCTCTTTTTTATTTTCTTGTTATCTGACATCACTACCTATTGTATACTCTCTTTTATTTAAAATTAAAAGGTCTCTATATGTGTGTGTTTGAGTTTTCCGATTATCACAGGGCTTCCTACATTTCATTTGTCAATAGAGTTATTATCTCAGTCAATCTACTTTTTGTAGGGTGAAAATAGTTTGGCGGACTCGAAGAAATCTGAGCTACCTGGATATGCTGTAAGTTTCATTATCCGCACTACTGTAATTCATTTTGTTTTTATCATTCTTTAGTGAAATTAGTCTGAAATGAAGTTTTGAAATTATTATATCAAAATTTATCTAATTACCTGATTTATTTCTTCTTCATTATTTTAGGTTTTAAATACCTCTAAAGGGTCTATAATAGTGGAACTGTACAAGGATAGTGCACCTGAAGCTGTTGATGAATTTATCGACTTATGGTGAGTACTTGGTTTTCCTACAAACCTTTTAATATGGAAGCTGATGAATGGTTTGGGTTTGGTTAGATTTGATAATTGATGTTATAAAGTTGAAGAATTTGTCAACTTCGGATATTGTTGTTATGTGATAAACAATAGGTAGAAATTCGATCTTTCTTGGGTGATTAGAAATTAGAATATCCCTTTCTTTTCTTTTTTCTCTATAATCGTGGCTAAAATATATTTTGGTCCTTGCAATTTGAAATTGAAAGTCTTCTAATTCCAAATATTACACATCATCTCTTGTCTTTGGTAGGCTGAAGCATGTTCATGTTGTGCTATTTTTCAACATTTGTTTCTATGTAAATAGCGTTTATGATCAATGAAAGTATACATGTAGAGCAGGACCCAACAATATTAACTAGATGCTTTTAGTTTCTCTTGAATAGTGCATGGTTAACTGGGCATAATATGTGTGCACTGCACACATTCACAAATAATAACTTCAATAGAACATGCCGAGTCTTTGAAAAATGTTGCAAACTTGCAATAGGTTGCAGGGAAACAGCAATTTTCCTTTGACAAATAAGGAATGGGTTAGAGCATTAGGATTATTAGTGTGAATTTGTACAGTTGTACTGCATTTGTACTTGATTGGGATTATTATTGGTGTAATAAGAGTACTAGGTGAGTCTTATATGCCACAAATTCACAACATCACAATTATTCAGAAATGAACACGACCTCTAGTGGTTGAGAGCATGGCTGTTTGTGGGGCTAACACTTGCATGATATGAACAACAACTTTTCTGTTGGATACAGCTCTTTGGGTGATCGGATATTTCTGTAACTCTTTTATAGTATCAATTTATTTAGTAGTCTGTTCATAATAAGTGGGTGGGTACATGCAGTTTGTTTCATCTAGTTTCTTATACCTTCAACTTAAACTATGATTTATCTGCAGTCAAAAAGGGCACTTCAAAGGGATGCTTTTTCAGCGCGTAATTAAGCACTACGTGATTCAGGCAGGGGATGGCCAAGGAACAGGAGCAGCTGATTGGAACTTAAGAGGAAAGCAACCTGCAAGGTTTTCTTATTCTTTTGGTTTTTGCAGTTTATAAATTATGTATGTGTGTGTATATATAGAATCCTGGTGATGATCAACCAGTGAGTTGCACAATTTTCTAATTAATATATATCATTATGATTCACCAGTATGAAACACGAAGCGTTCATGCTTGGAACATCTAAGGGCAAACACACCAACAAAAGATTTGATCTTTTCATCACAACTGCACCGATACCAGATCTTAATGAGAAACTTATTGTGTTTGGGCAAGTTGTCAAGGGAGAGGATGTTGTTCAGGTGATTAACTTTACTTTATTATCATTGTCATGTTTGCGATTGTGTGGAAATTTGTTTCCCCTTTCCTTTTGTTACTTATCATATCTTTTAATGCGTTGGCTGTTAATGTTTGTCATCTTTTTTATTACTTTTGATCAATAAATGGAGGTTGAATATATTGTGCAACACCAATATATGTTGATTTATTAGTACTTTATATGAAATTATGATTGATGTTGAAACTTATGAATGAAGATAATAATGGTTCTAGAAGGTAAATGCTAAACAATACGTATTTTGAAATCTGTATAAATGGAGTTGAATTCTGTAATTGGCTGATGTGTTTGTGTAGAAAATGCAGCAAACTATTTGAATCTCTCTTATAAGGGTCCGTCTAATATCCACCCTCTAAACAGAAACTTTTTCACATTTGCTCTGTTTTCTCTACCTTTGTCATTTTCACTTGAGATGGCTTCAACCTTGTCGCTTGTTCCAACTCCCGATGTTAGAGTGGCTAGATTCGTGTGATATTCAGTTGCCATTATTGGCATCTCAGTCATACATAAATTTTCCTCTCATGACAAATACAAAATCTCGCATACCAGAAGCAGTGTTACTTTTATGGCCAACTCATCTAAAGCCTTCCAACATAAAAATCGGAGTATTTATATAAAATTGGAAATCAAAGTCGCCATGGTCATGGTCAAGAACCCTGTCAACATTCATTCCCACATTTGTTAATAAAATATCAGTTAAGTAAATACCTCCTTTAATAATATGTATCCAAAGCTATTGTAATCATTATTCAAATCAACATTTTTTTTTCACGAAAGCTACAAACATTTTATTCAAAAGATCCTCAATCAAATCTAACTGTGCAAATTGGATTGAGTTAGGAGTTGGATGAGTTGTCGGTGTTCTTCGACAAAAAACTGTATTGTGCCCAATCAGAGGCTAAGATAAAAAAACCTTACGTACTGTAACTAGTTTAGGTATAGGGTCCACCTTTGGACCATGTCGATATTAGTGGAACCCTGTTATTATACTTATCTTTGTTGCTTCTGAGAAACAATTGTTTTAATAATTACAAACTGTTTTGAATCGGTCAAGTTTCATGATTAAGGTTGACATTGAATATTACTTAACCCTTTTCCAGGAAATTGAAGAAGTGGATACTGATGAACATTACACTCCTAAAATAACTATTGGGATACTTGATGTAACTCTCAAACAGAAGATCTGAAGGCTCTCTACTATATCAAGAGCACAATGCGCGCTCACAGTTTGCTTATAACCTGTTTTGGTGCTGCGGTCAAATATTTTGTACATGGATTGATCAACCTTGAGAAGTTCACCTGAGGTGCAGTGCATCTATCGTGTTTTTGAGCCTTGATGTTGTTTTTATATTTATTTTTTAGTTATGAACAATGACACAGGGATTATGCAATCTCCTATTCTTGCCTCATTCCATTACTTTTTTTTCTTCTTCTTCTTTTTCTATTTGATTCTTGACAAGGAATGGGGGCAGGATTTGTGTATGCTTGTATGATTTGATATCACAATTTTTTAATTTTAATTTTGGCATTATTACTCTTAATTTGTAGCCTCAAATGAGTTCACAAGATCATTTCAGTATGAATTTCATTTATCTTTTGTACTTTTACTGATGGCCAATTTGGTAGTGAGCAAGAATCCCAAGTTTTGTAATATTCTCTATAATGATGCTCCAGTTACATTTCCATTTGGATATACTAGCCATAACCATAAACTACATTATGAAGAGCTTATTTATACATATGATATTTACTTTTGCAAGTACTTAGGAGTTTATAAAAATAACTTATAATACAAGTATGTGTGCAGGTAGCATGATATACCACGAGATGCACTTTGTATGAGAGTTTCGGTAGAATTTTACAAACATAACTCAGAAAATGTTCCATTTTGAATTTCTGAAATTTTTCTCCCTTTTCTCTCTAGTAAATTGGAAACTCTTTGAGTGATTTTGTGTGAAATATATATATATATATATATATATATATATATATATATGAGTAAAATGGTCAGTTTACGTAGGAGTGAAAGTATAATTATATGGGTGAAGGGTAAACATTTCAAGTAGCTACCAGATTCCGAATTCAAACAGTATTAGAGACCTTAGTTTTGGGCTTGCTAACTTTTAAAAAATAAAAAATACATTTTTATTTTTTTCGTATGAACAAAAAATAATTTCAAGGGGATAAAAGAATGTAGGGGGTGGGAATAGAATTTGTCCTAACTTATAGAGAGAGGATTAAAAAGTACTCCATATTTTTAAAAATATTGAGCTCTCTATTTAAACAAGAGGGCTCTATTAAATAAATAAAAAAATAGATAGATACAAAAGAGAAATTGATGTTCATTTGTGTTTATCCCTCTTTTACATGAATTCATCCATTTCTCTTGGTTCAACATGAAATTGTAGCTATAAATATAGCCTTGGTGTCGAAGTCGATTTTTAACATCATTATTTTAGGTCATACGTTAACTGTCTTGAAAACCATACAGTTTTCTACGAGTAATATTTTAGTTGTCATATATGAGAAAAGTATTTTATGAGGTACTATTTTTTTTATCATAATTTAAATACTTAAATACGAAGTTTCTAATGGGTTGCTTGCCAATAATGAATCTCAAGAAACCATTGGAGCATATAAGATAATTCTCCTTTCTCAATCAAATTAATTTCATATAATACATGAATTAGGAATTGAACCCTTAATCACATATTTAAAGGAAGAATGAGTCTTTGCATATTACATAAGAAAATAAATAAATAAAATTAAATGATTTTTTATAAAATAATCACATTATTGTGTTTATGTGTCAGGGTTGTGATTAAGAAAGTGCTGCTCAAAACTATGTGATTAAGTTAAAGAATTTTGATGTTTGAAAACTTCTCTCACTAGTATATATATTCTCTTGTATAAAAAGCTTACCTTTCTAGATGCAAACGTGTGTCTGCAAAAATGGTCCTGATTCATAATTTTCTCTTGAAAGGCAAATAGAAATTAGAAACGCTACACCTAGTACAGTGTAAAATACTATATATGTAGAATTTCCACAGTAAGAAATTGGATACATGCACTAAGAGAAACTACACAAAAGTGGAACTTGTTGCTCTTAAGTCTTATCTAATGCAACTACTTCTACAAGACAAATTAATTAATTAACTCCTTGATTAGAAAAAAGGCAAATTAATTAATTAACCACTTGATGAACAGGCAAATCAATTAATTAAAATGTAACTTAAAGGCACATGTTAGCGATTCAAATAAATAAAAAATTATACTTCTTCCGGCTCTATTTATAAGATCAGTTTGACAAAACACGCTTATTAAAAAAGTTGATTTTAGTATTAAATTGGTTGACAAATCATATTGATTTTTTATGTTTACTCTTAATAATATTATGAGGGGAAAGAGAATAAGTGGAAAAAAATAGACGAAATAGTGGAATAGTATTCCAATTTTTTTTTTAATGATATTCGAAAAATATGTAAAGTAAATAAAGATAATTTTGGAAAAAAGTAATTAATTTATTGATAATTGCAAATGAATCTTACATAAATAGACAAACATTTTGTTAAACTGATTTTTGATTTTATAAATAGAGACAGGGGAGTATTAATCAGTGCATTTAATTTAATTTTTTTAATTTTTCTCAAATTAATTACACAAACTTTGAAGAAATGTTTCTACTTTTGATTTTTAACATGTGCCGTTGTGACACATGTTAATAAAACCTACTCCATTAACCCCTTGATTAGAAAGAATTCATCAAGAATCCAAAATTGAGCAGTTGTGTTTGGGAAAATTACTTGCAATTGAAACTTAAGAGTAGTAATTTTCTAAGGTTGACTTCTATTGGCAGTCCAAACATAAGTTGACTTTCTAACATTGTACAAAAAGACATACATGCAAATCTTCCTCTCAAGAAAACATCAACATCATGAGTGTTAAAAATAAAATACATATAGAGCAGCCATTGGAAATTTATATTTTCTCTATGAATAAAAGTAGCTAAAATTTAATCTATTTTAATATTTTATAAGCTACCTCCACAAGCACCCAAATCCTAGTGGAATTGGACTTGGAAAAAAAAAGTACAAAGAATCTCACATAAAAGTAGAAAACACATCACAATTGAAAAACCCTATTGTTGTGAGATAACTCCTTGATCACAAAGAGAAAAATTGAGTCAACATGCTTTTATATATAAGTTGTTATTATTAATAATGTAGACAAGCAACCACCACTAGACCACAAGTTATTTTAATAATTTAACAATTCTTTTCGGTTTGGATTTTTCAATCTCTAAAAAGTCATACACATTTATTATTATTATTTTTGATCAATACATCTTTTTATAATTACACAAAAGACCCGCGTGCAATATCCACATCCAAATTTGTCACATCAAAATGTGTTTTTAGGTGAAAAGTAGAAGACTCGTGCTTTGTACTCACAGGTGTAAAGGTAATATTGTAATTGAAATTAATTTGTTAAAAAGAAGATTAAAAGCATGTTAATGTAGGACAAGGATAATGTCGCTATTATCTAATTTGGTTTTAGCCACTCATATCAAAGGATTTTGTCTTCATTCACCTAATTTGTTCTTTCTTTTTATTTTTTTTATAAATTATGTAATTTTTTATTTGTGTATATGAGAACGTCATTGTTATGAAAATTTTCCTAAATAATCTGTGTCTAATAATCTGAGTGCTTTGGCTTAATACTATTGGATGTTAGTGAGAATTATTACACCCCCCGGTGTTCATGGAATCATAAACCCATGAAAGAAGGTATGCATCACAAATTAAAAATGTGGAGAGCAAATATGGTACATACTAATTTTGTGCTGATTTGTGATGGAAAATTTTAGATATGGAACAAAGTATTAATAAACAATCTTTAAATATGGCTTCAAAGTTCAAACTATGGAAGAAGCTTTGAAGATCATCAAATTCATGATCTTTTTGGACTTCCGTTAGTCACGTATACATATACTTAACGGTGGAGACTAAAAATCTTGACGAAAAATAATATGAAGAAAACTATAAAAGTCAATTTTTTATTTACAAAAAACAATAAAATTTGTAAATTAATATAAATGAAAAATATATTAACCCTGTAGATTTTAGTATTTAAAGAACAGCTCTTTCAACACTAATTTTTCATAAGACTGTTCAACATTACCTATAGGTTTAGCACAAAAACACACAAATTAAAACTTACTATTTTTTCAACAATGGAGAGAATACAAAATAGTAATACAAGGGGCACTCCAATCTTATTTTATCTTATATATATAAAGGGAAACTCCATTGATTCTTAAGCCTCCTTTGTGATGATGTGACACATCTAAAAACACTCTATTCTATATTGAAATTTTGTCAACCTTTTTAAAGACAATTTATTTTGTGTCTATTCATTCTCTAAAATAATATTTCATATATATGTTACATTAATATTTAGTGTCATATATTATATTATATTAAAGTTTATCCATTACATTTTATCAAACAATTAATATATGCATATTTTGTGTCTACCAATAGAAATTTATTTCAAAATAACTAATTATATAGTTTAAAAACAAGAAAATTATGAATTATATATATATAATCAACGCTACTAAACTAAACTTAAAACAAGAATAAATAATGAAAGGACAAAAACTTAAAAAAAAAAAAAAGATTAAGTTAGAGAATAAGAATTAAACATAGAAAAAAGAAGATGAAACTATTCTGACCAATAGAATATGAGATATGATTCCACCAAGCGATTGTTTGAAAAGAAATTTTAAAAAAAATCAATAATGTATTGGTGCATATTTTCTGAGAAAAAGATGACACGATGAAAAGACAAAATCATCAATTTTATAGAATTCGTTGATGCTCATACGTCAAAAATAAATTGGAAACTCCATTGATTCTTAAGCCTCATTTGTGATGATGTGGCACATCTAAAAAAACTCTATTTTATATTGAAATTTTGTCAACCTTTTTAAAGACAATTTATTTTGTGTCTATTCATTCTCTAAAATAATATTTCATATATATGTTACATTAATATTTAGTGTCATATATTATATTATATTATATTAAAGTTTATCCATTACATTTTATCAAACAATTAATATATGCATATTTTGTGTCTAGCAATAGAAATTTATTTCAAAAAAACTAATTATATAGTTTAAAAACAAGAAAATTATGAATTATACATACATATATATATATATATATATATATATATATATATATATATATATATAATCAACGCTACTAAACTAAACTTAAAACAAGAATAAATAATGAGAGGACAAAAACTTAAAAAAAAAAAGGATTAAGTTAGAGAATAAGAATTAAACATAGAAAAAAGAAGATGAAACTATTCTGACCAATAGAATATGTGATATGATTCCACCAAGCGATTGTTTGAAAAGAAATTTTAAAAAAAATCAATAATGTATTGGTGCATATTTTCTGAGAAAAAGATGAAACGATGAAAAGACAAAATAATCAATTTTATAGAATTCATTGATGCTCATACATCAAAAATAAATTTTAGAAACATACATATATATATATATATATATATATATATATATATAAAGTATAATCAAACATATATTTATACATATTTACATGCAAAATAAAATCGCTAAATTTTTTAAAATAATTAATTTGATTGAAATAATGATTTAACTATTTTATTGAAATAAGTACAAATTCTAAAATGTTTATAATATAATGTTTAAGTTTGACTTAAAATAAAATAGTGAGATGTTTGTAAAAATAAGATGTCATTTTTTGTAAGCAAATAGTAAGATAACATGTTAAATGTTAAATTCTTCTAAACTAATATACTATATATCTTTATTTGAGCCAAATAACTAAAACTAAATTCAAATATATGAAGTCATCATCAAAACTTATATATTGGCAACAAAAAATATTCAAGTTTATATAATAACAAATATAAACTAAATATTTGTCAAAAAAATATGAATTAAATATTTAAGCAAATATTATTAAATAAGAGAGACAAAAACTAACAATAAATTTGTAAGAACAAACCTCACCAAAAAAAAAAAAAAACAAATAAAAACTAAAAGACCAAGCAAAGAAAAATGTTAACCGAACAATATAGACTAAAAAAAATCGGGACTATTGGGGGATAAATTCCACTAAATGAATATGTGAGAAAAAAGCTTCAAAAGAATGTGATGGGAGTAAGTAAATAAACAGATACACTTTTTGAAATATAATTTTTTTAAAATGAGATTCCATGAAAAAAAGTCAAAAGGCACCATATATTAATCATATTCTGTAATCAAAACTTATTTTTCATACGCAATATATATTAGCAACATGTATATCTCAAACTCTTATTGAAATAAATAAGGGATACATGTACAATTGCAATTCATATAAAAGAATTATGATCTTGTATGATTACACAATATTAAAGTAAAATATATATGAGATATCCCTTCAAACTTAAACAATTATAAGAAATTAATCACATTAAAATATAAATAAAACCACAATATAAATCAATAAAAAATCTCAAATTTCTAAACAACTTATTTATTTATTTTTATACATACACTAATATTAAATATAATTATGTTTTAAAATAATATTTATTTTTTAACAATATAATTATACTTATCACAATTATTATTTTTCTTTTATAAAAATATTTTAAATGTATAATTTAATCGAATCCGCGCAACGCGCGGGTTAATCTCTAGTTATAATATAGAGATAAAGCTATCACATGACAAGAGACAATAAATTGTAGTTCCTATTTTAAGAGTCCATTAAATTATAACACCACTCATAATAAAGACAATGTTAATGTAATTTACCTCGATCCGTATATAAGGACCACTTCCAAGACTACACCTTGATATATTATATATCATTTTCTATATTCATCAGATACATTGTATTCTCTTGACAACGGTAATAAGAGCATCTTCAATAGAAGTATCTAAGAAAGTTTTATAGACTATTAATAAGTATTTTATTTTTTTAAACCATTGGACCAATGATGATGTGACATTGGTGATATCATAAAAATGATTCAAGTACCTTATTTAAGATATCGTACCATCAATTTAATGTTTGTTTTTTGTTTGGTATATGTAATTAAACTCATTTGATATATATAAAAAAATATGAGTATCTTAAGAGTTGCATAATTTTACACCATTGAAGCAAAACATGTATAAGTTGAATAAATATTACAAGATATTATAGAGACTACTTATTAGTAATATATAATACTCATGATGATATCACCATTAGAGATGTTCTAAGATGATGTGTTTTACCGAATGTTATGACAACAGTAATATAAATATGTAGATAAAAAAATAAAAGATGTAATTGAATAAGTTTATGGTGCAACTTTATCATTTTTTCTATATAAAAAAATGTGATGTCAAATACTTTTATATATGGTTACTTTTAGTCCAATTTAATGATTCTATGGACTCCCCATAACCCAATGGAAATTACAACCATTTCTAAATTGTTAAATATAGACCATATAACAACATGTCAAAATAATGTCAAGCAAATTAAGACCATGTAATTAGTAACTTTGTCACAAGCAAATTAATCTTCATTTCCATCTAATAAAAGTTACACGTTTAAGTCCTAGGGTTTTTTTTTTTAAGATATCATAGAGCTAAACAATTCAATTATCTCTCTATCATGGTCAATTAATTATCAATAGCTTTCTAATTGAACTGTACCAACAAAAATGACATGAATGTTAAATAAAAGCCACCCAACCTTTCAATTTAGTGTATATGGTCTCCTATCCAACTTTTATATATCTTTCAAATGAAAGATGCCAATATTAAATTATTTTCTATTTGATTATTATGGGATACTTTTGACATTAATTAATTTTATTGTATATAAAGTGAAATGGATTATGTGGCTCAGGAACATCTGTTTGTAGTGGCGTGGAGAACATAAAGTTTGCTTTTCTGGTCGATCGATAGGGCCAATGATCTCTGAGTCATATATAAGAAGAAAATATTTTAATTTAGTTTAATTTTTAAAAAAGGATATAAAAATAAATTAACTAGCAATTCAATCACGGTTCCCTTATTTCTTAACGTACTTACATATATGGATGTGGGGTGGTAGGTTAGCACAATTTTTTATTTTTCAAGTATTATGTGTTTTGCATATGTATTTTGTTTAATTTATATGTAGCACAGGCGTACACTTTTTACCTATATCTAGCATTATGATCAATTATATATGTGTCGATGGTGTAGCTCAAAAATTGTTCTATATAATTTTGAGGTCATAAGGAGTTAGGACCACTTTTTTTTTGACGCAAGAGTTAGGACCACTTAAAGCCTTAAAATTTTCTTTTGGAATTTTTTAGGAATAAATGTATCATTTGATTAGTCAAAAAAAAATTATGCAAATATAACCGTTAATTTATATGATAACTCAAAATTTTACCATTTTTTTAGTAAGATAGTCTAGTATTTAGAATTTAACTTTTTAAGTTGGATAAATTAGTGTAGGAGGGTAGGGTTCGAAGCACTTCCATAACTCCAATGAAAATTTCTCTTCTCCTCCCCTCCCCCTACTTCTTTAATTTCCCCTTAAAACCTCAAATTAGCCTTCATTATGGGACATTGAAATCGGAGTAAGATTCGAGATTTAGAACTCGAAGTAAATTTCGGGATCTAAATCCCAAAATTTTACCTATATTCCCAAAACCCTGCACAAACTTTGCAAAATTTTGAGATCTAGATCCCGAATCTTATTTCGAGTTTTATGTTTTAAATTTTTCGTAAAAACTCCCAATTTATATCTAAGAGAAAAAATTATAGTTGAGGGGAGGAAAATGTAGAGAGGGAGATGAGAAATTTTCAACTCCAATCCTTTCAATTTTAAAGTTGAAAATATCAATTCAAAAATAAAAGTTTGGCTCTGTTGGGCCTATTTTGTCAAAATAAAAAAGGAGTTTTGTCTCTGTTGGGCCTATATATATGGTGGCTATGTTGGGCCGAATTGCCGACCTTGGCTCTAATCGGCCTTATATTACCTCTTCAAAATTTAAATTAAGTCCAAAAAAGACACGACACACTTTAATGTGGGGGATTTAGTGTTAATGGTAATGTAGTCAAGTCTCAATGAGTACCAACAAAATAGTCCCATATGAGTGAGTATATTTTCTTTTGAAGGCAACTACCTAAAAGCATTAACTTGAGAAATAGTAAATATAAACAAACATGCACATATGGTTGGACTTATTTAGCTAAAAGGTCTAAGTTGTGAGCATAAACTCTTAAAAGTATCCTAATAATGGTTGAACATGTTGCAGCTCACTTAATGGGCAGGGATACCGATTAATGGATATTGCGGCGGTCTGCGGCGTGTAATATTTTTGTAAAAAATGTATTAATCATCGTTCTAAATTCTCATTCCATTCTTTAGACCAGATATCTTCTGCATATAACTGTAGAGATTAATTCTTTGAGTCATGTGAGACTTAAATGAGCGGCAAACTTTTCCAAAAAGTGTTTTAAGCTCCTCCATGTCTAATTAAGTTTGGGATATAACTCAAGAACTTAGTTAAATTAGAAGAGACTTGTGTCATATCATCTAAACGTTCTTTACGTTAAAATGTGATGTTTCATTAGAACCAAACTTCTTATTTCAATTGTTAAAAAAAACTTTTCAATGTTTTTTGTCAACTTTTCATATATAATGTGATGTAGTTCTTATTTTTTTCTTGATACGTAGATAAAACGGCAAGTAATTGAAATTCACAAAGATAAAGCGGAGCAATCGGGATTCGAACTCAGGTCATGGACATACAGCTTAACAATTTTGATATTTTATATCAATTGAACTAAAACTATTAAACCGTGTAGTTGTTATTTTATCCTAAACTAAAAGTAAATGAAGAAAAAGTAAATGAGGATGTATACATAGTACAACTTTATTTGTCTAAAAAGTAGTGAAAAATTAACTTGCTAGTTAGTATAAAATAAAACTAGCAGCCCTAAACACCATTAGCAAACTTAATCCAAACCCATGATGGCCCATCACCTTATATAATAATTGCCCACGAACGTTAGTGGAAAAACTCAGGTTGCATATTTTATTGTCTCCTCTATAATTGATATAACCTACAAATACTTATACGTCACTTAAATTTGAGCAATCCTCTCCATCTCCCACCCCCACAAGGCACAACATCAATTAAATTAAAGAAACAAAATTAAGTGAGATTATACATACATATATACACCCCTACCTAGATCCACATTTCACAATTAAAGGATACACAAATAGCAATAAGAGAAATACATAAAGATGAGTGAAGAATGTGGTGGAAACACTATTGCTACATCTACTACACCATTAAATTGGTGGTATCTTCAAGCTTCAAATTCTCTTTCTTCTAATTGGAATGATGTTAATAAGCATGCATGGAATAACCAAATGAATAATCCTAACTCTTCCTCTTCTTGTGAGGATCAAGATATATCTGTTTCTTCTACTTCTTTTACTAATGCCTCCAATCATTCAAGTCTCACCGTTGAATCAACTCGAAGAGTATTCGTTGAGCCGCATGCACCTCCTTCCTCCAATGACTTCATGGCCGAACATGCTTCGGATAGCCAACTTTGGAGTCATGTTCTATCGTAAGTTAATTTGTATACAACACCTTTGTTTTGCAGTCCTTTTTAACCGGTTTCTGTCCATCTTATGCAAAAACCTGATATTTATTAATAATATTTGTTGTTCAAAAATGAGAAGTTGTGTTATCTGTTTTGATAAAAACGACTATCGAATTTCATGAATTCATGTGTATCAGTTTCTCATAACAAATGAGAAAATTTTAAATCAGTTTTTGACAAAAAGCATGGCCGGATCTATGTCTAATGATATTATGTCATGACATGACTTCCTAATGAAACCCTTTCATGAAATCAAATAATTTTCTAATTATTTTTATTTTGAAGTTTTTATTGTTGTATACTATTGAAAGTTAAAAGTAAGAAGATAATAATAAGAAACTAAGCTTTTAGGTCAGAAATTAGTGAAGTTTAAGGGTGTTTTAAGTTAGGTATACATAGGAGCTAATAATAGGGTTAAGGTATACTATGTTACTATAGTTTTTTTTCTTTCTTTGTGCTCAAATAATATTCTTCTAGGGATTTTGCTTTCCACTATCTAACAGCTGTTATATTATTCGCACTATAAGTGTTTTCACACTATAAAACAATGATCCATTCTAATTCTAATTATAATTTCATACATTTCCCTTGTAAAACCATTCACAGACCAATATAAAAAAACTTGGATTTGTAAGATATATGAAGTGTTTTGTTGTATTTTTTTATATAATTAGTATTTTGTTTATTAAGATTGATTTGCTAATATTTTTCATTTTGTTGATAACAACTAATTACTTTCTTGAATGAAATAATCTATAGAGGTGTTGGACCAAATGGAGATTTACACAACAATCAAGAAATTGGAGAAAATTTCTTGGATGGACTTACATCAAAAACCATTACAAACACTATGTTTGACCAACCAGCTTGTGACTATTTGAAGAAACTTGATACAACAAGTTGGGAATATACTAATGGTTCAACTTCTTCATTCAACACTAATTTTGAGAAGCACTTAAATGGGTATAGTGAAGCTCTCATTGAGAATAATGAAAGGTTGACAAAATTATCCAATCTTGTTAGCACTTGGTCTATTGCCCCACCTGACCCTGAAGTTAGTAGCCACTTTGATCCACAAACAAATAATAACTTATCAAATAATTTGAATAATTCTTCATCCAATATGGATAATCACTTCTCACATGAATCTGACCCTAATTGTCATTTCAAACAATTACCTTTTGGTGATTCCACATCATGTACTATTGGAGGAGTAGGTAGTAAAATGTTCCCTAATTTTCATGATCAAGACATGAATAAGGTTAAGCAAGAATATCATCATCATGCAAGTGAAGTGATGCAACAAGGACATGTATTTGGAAAATCATTGAATCCAAATGGTTACTTTGATGGATTCAGTAATAGGCTTAATTCATTGGGAGATAACAATGGAAAATTTTATCAAGGGTTGCCAAATATTTCACCATGTACAAAAAATTTCTCAGATGTTATTTCCTTTAATAGTAGGCTTGGAAAGCCAATTCTTGGAATCCATGCACAAAGACCTAGCATGAAATACTCAAACTTATCTGAGTCAAAGAAGCATGGCCTTCAAACACCATCACATGTGAGTTTTTATTTATTTATTTATCTATAAGCAAATATTATTGGTTATAATTTGTTACATGCATGATAGTTTATGATAATTAGAAATTCAATCCAAAATCTCCTTCTTAATACTCTATGACATGTGAGTTTATAAATCAAATTATTTGGTTGTCCAAAAAAATATGAATTAGCTACGAAAATTTAAACATGAAAAAATAAATTGTGTTTCTAATTCATTCGTTACTAAGTTAGTGATAGAATTAGAGACACGTTTCATATATATATATTTTGATGTCAAATTTTCTTCAAATTTTTAATTATGTCGTTTAGTGTTAAAGTTGTCAAATTTAGTGATTAATATTATTTTTGTCGTCTCTAATTTTTGTAGTTTAAGTCGTGATTTGACATAATTTTGTCAATAAAAATATATTCAATTAATATATATAGATGAGAACTAGCAATGGAAGAGGAGAGGGGACAACACGTGAAATAAAGAAGAAAAGAGCTGAAGAATCATCAGAAGCAAGTTTGAAGAAATCTAAACAAGATACTTCAACTACAAACTCATCTTCAAAGGTACATAAAAATATGTAATGATAATAATAAAGTATTAACATGAACTTATGAATGTAAATATATAAAATCATAAAGTGAATAAAACCTTTTTTTGTGTGTATTAATGTAAATTAAGAAACTTCTATTGATTGTTTAAAAGGTACAAGCACCTAAAGTCAAGATAGGAGAAAAGATCACATCCCTACAACAAATTGTGTCTCCATTTGGAAAGGTTAGATTGCACTAATCCCCATATCCCTTTCCCCTTTTCATATTTTTTCTTTTTAGTATATAAATAATTCACAATGCTTTTACTTTTTTCACTACCTACTTCATAATTATATATAATAATAATCAATTATTTATTTTATTTTTTGAATTTCAGACAGATACAGCATCTGTGTTGTTTGAAGCAATAGGGTACATAAAGTATCTTGAAGAACAAGTCCAGGTGTGTATATCATTATGGAAAAGTTTCCATTCACTATGCATTATATGTAACTATATATAATATACACAATTATTGTTGCTTTTCTCCTCCTTTTCATTTTTAATGCCATGAAAACCTCACTTCTAGGATTAGTTCCTTTGAAAAATGAATAAGTTAACAACAATATAATGTTGTGTTAAGCTATTGCACATTTTCCATGAATATATCTCATGAGCTTAATGAACTATATATAGTAATATAATGATATTTTAAACAATTAAAGATAAAATCTTTATGCTTACAAAATATGCATGCCCTGCCCTCTCTATTAATCTTGAGTATAACACACACACATATACACATGTATGGTTTAATATGTTTTTATCATTCATTGTAATTATTTCAAAATATTTTTAGTCTCTCTATCAACTTTTTAGTCACTAGAAATTACAATATTTCTAATATTTTTTAGGTGCTAAAAGCCAAAAATTTACTAATTATAAAGATTGAAAATGTGGCTTTAGCACTTTTAACTTATAAGAGATTATTTCGTCAAAAAATAAACTTATAAGAGATTACTGAATGGAGGACTTGGTAATTCTTACTGTTAAAGTTTGACGAATAATCATTTTCCAACAATTAAACTATAACTAATAGAAGAGTTTAATGTATCATCTCGTTTAACTCTTTTTACATTCTTGAATATTTTGCAGTTACTAACCAACCCTTACTTGAAGGCAAATTCACACAAGGTAATTAAGAAATTAAACTATTTGTCTATTATATACTTTTTAAAAAAAAAAATCTCAAGTTAATTTTTTTTTTGTTGCTAAAGTCTTAGTTAATTAAGATAATTTTCACTCTTAAAGATGATTAACATATATATTGATATACAATAATCAATCCAGGACCCAAGAGGGTATTTTGATAGAAATGATAAAGAAGAAGCAAAGATGGACCTTCGAAGTAGAGGTCTTTGTTTAGTTCCAACTTCATGTACACCTTTAGTTTATAGAGAAAATACTGGACCAGATTATTGGACACCAGCATATAGAGGATGTTTGTATAGGTAAAAAATATTTGCATGTCTTATGCTATAAATAGTATGTGGCTGTATGTATTTTAATTTGCTAGATCTTGGAAAATTGTATGGTTTAGTGAATAAAACATCATATATATCATCATGTAACTATATATATTGTCTTGATGTAATGTCTAGTTACATTAGTAAACTGAAACTCTGTAGAATAAAATGATTGAGATCTTCATGTGTTATTTTCTTGAAAAGTTAAATCTTTTGCCTAAATAATTTTTTTAATATTCTTTGGTAACAATATTATAGGTGTGAATTATATTATCTACTTCCTTCACTATATAAATTCATACCTAGTCAACTGAGAGTCAGCTAATCGTGTGCATCACATCAAAAACTTTTGTAATAGTTCACACTTTTTAGCTTCTTTTTGTCACTAATTCTAAGTACTATATATAGAATTTATGAAATATATATATATATATATATATATATATATATATATATATATATATATATATATATATATAGGATTTTCGATATTCATTCAATAAAGGGTCGTACTCTATCTATTTTTTTTTTGTCAGATAATTTTAGCTAGAATTTTATTCGTTAAAAATAAATAAAGTCGGCATACTAAAATTCGAACCCTAATTACCTAAGCTCAGTATAACCATACTCCATTCTATTTAATCCTTGAAACTAGCTAGTACTGTTTTAATTTTTTGATATGATAAGTTTAATTATAATGTGAATTGACTATGAAAAAACAAAACCATATATGGTGGAATGGAACAACATGAATGTTTTTGAACATGACCACTCACACATTGAACGATTTAGGATAATTGAAACAAGTAAAAGTTGCCATTGATTCTAGAAGTAGAGAGAGTGACGTTAGGGTTGTGGCAATGAGAAATATTGGTCAAACGGGAGATGAGCAATTGCAAGGTTGGTGGTGCACTCAAACATATTTAGATCAGTCCTGTTTCTTATGATCGCAACAAGGACAAACACACCAAATGTTATGTTAAAAAAAAAATCAGAATATACTCTCTCTCAATCTCATAATAAGTTTTTAAATATTTTTTATATTTAAAATATCGAAAAAAAATTATTTTCAATATATACTATATTAGCATATTTACTGTATTTCAATTCACCAAATTAATTCATTAACAACTATTAATAAGTGGGTTTTAATTAACAAATTTATTTTAATACTTAAATTAATACAACTAATCATTTTCTTAAAAAAAGTGAAAATTCCAAAAAAAAATTATAAGCATCTATCATATTTGACATAAGATAAAGGGAACACTAACTTATAAGCAAAACCTCTTTAAGAGTTTTTTCACCTTCCATATATCTTTTTTCCTACTGGTGACCTGGTTGATATCTTCTTTTTTTCTTGGGCCAGAAAAAATAGTTCATTTCTTGGGCCATAAAAATGGTCTAGTAAAGATAAAAAGTGTACTTCAAAAAATGAAAATAAAATAGGATGATGGTTGTTCTTCGCCCCTTTACATTGCTCACACTGAAAAAAAACACTGTCAAAAGATATTTTTTGATAAAATTTGCACTTGTAGAAATTATCTCCCTGTATGTGCGGTAGAAAGATTTGACACTTTGATCTTTTAAATTATAAAATTTAGTCAATTTAGTCTTTCCATTAAAGATTAATATATCTTAAAATAAAAATTTAAAAGATCAAAATAAAATTTAAAATTAATTTAAGGGACTAAAAGTGTAATTTGGCGAAAATATTATATTCTCATTGGATACTAAAAATCTAGACAATGTGCCAAGCTTGCTGTGGGCTTATCATTGTATCTATTTTCTCTCCCAAGAGAGGGGCCTCACCTGGGACTGGCCCCATACTTGTAGTGTTTCAATTTTGAGCTTCTCTCCAAAAGTTACACAGACACATGATGCATGGTCCATATGTGACCCAATTCCATGTGTCTCTCCATTGTCATGTTAGTTCCATAATCCACATCTATTCTAATTTCATGTTGGAGGAAACATACATATGTATATATTTTTTTATTTGACTAAAATGTATAGACCATATCTAATCTAATAATAATCTAATCTCCCACATAATCATAATTTAAATTTGTCATTAGAATCACAATATGTTAATGAAGTTAGTTTCTTTGTCTAGGCCCATTAGTTAACAAAGTTAGAAGTTGCGACAAGTTAATTAGGTGTTAGTGTTACATCCATGTCTATATATATGTACACACAAATGTCATCTCAATTGATCCATTTATAAATTGTGTTGGTTCAAATTGACACAAGAATTTTTAATCCTAGAAACTCTTATTTTAACACTTAATTAGTTAATTGTGAGAGTGTATATTCATTGTTATAAATATGAGGCAATCAAACAATCTAAACATAAATCTACTTTGTAGAGATGAAATATAATCAATCCACACTCTATCCATATAGATGGGACAATGATAAGACTTCAAAACCTTTTTCAAGCCTAGACCTTAATTTAAATCGACCACCAATATAATGTTGTATCAGATCTTGATAAGAAAGTTGAACTCAATTCTATAAGGTCCCTAATTGAATGTCAAATCATGGTCAACTCCTATTTTTTTCCCTTTATTTTGAACTCCAAAAGTGAAGATCATCGAGAAAATAGAGAGATTAATATTATTCATCATTACCGGAACTATCAAAATAATATAAAAAAATGGCAAAATCTAGACCAAAAATGAGTTCACATAAAAATGGACGTATTGGTAAGTCCTAACACATGCAAAAATCAGATATAAATAATGAGTATGACATACCACACATGACACATCCAAGATTGGAAATGGGAAATGGATTCCCTTCATTTTTTTTTTATCATGTTTTTTTAAATTTTTGTTTCTTTTATTCATATCCATATATCATTCTTTTTATATATTTCAATGAATTAGATCCCACATTATTTTTCAATTTTTTTTCATATGAGATAATCCTAATCTACATTCACAAAATAAACTACCCTTCCACTCGGTCATAGAGAAAAGTCTAGAAAATGTCTCTAGACAAACATCTTAACTCTTAAATAAAAATTATAGTGAATCGAATAGATATCTCATTTCCCACTTTTCTCCCCTATAAGGTGTATATGATAATGATATGTCTCATTACCCACATTTGTGTACATGCCTATATGGTAGTAAATCCAACAGTTTTTGTAGGTATAATTATCTAGTAAAAATGTTATCAATTGGTACAAAAATGTTAAATGATTGTCATAAAAAATTTCTGTAATAATAAATAAATATATAATTAAATAAAAAAAACAAGTGGGGGCTGAAAAATAGGAAAGAAGCCGTGATGAGTGATTATTTGTAATAAGAGAAGTAGTGATAAGGAAAGGGGTAAGGGCTAAGAGGGTTGGTGGCCCCAATCCATCATCTAAGCAGGACACAGTAGCCTGTGCAACAGCACTATAACAGTGACATAAATTACCCTCCAATTCACTATCAACCAAACTTTTTCATTTTACCACCCTTATTAATTTAATTTTCAATTATAAATTAAATGAAGAAATATATATATATATATATATATATATATATATATATATTCAATTTCGCCCTGAAAAATGATTAAGTGGAGTGTATATAATTCGAATTTAACTATTGCATATAAAATACAATGTCAATTTCTATCAATTGAGGTAATTAAGTTCACGAGAATATATATGTGTGTGGGTGGACGTTAAGTTCATGGGGACATACATTTTCGTGAACTTAATTCAGTTGATAAAATCAATATCGTATTTTATTTTTAGGAGTTGAAATTTAAATCTCAAATACTTCACTTATTCAATTCAGCTTTAAGGTTGAAATTATAATTGAAAATATATATATATGGGTGGACATTGGACAAGCAAAGCATGCATGTAAAGTAATAATTTATATTTAGGTGACACCAAATGATTGAGGAATATAACAAGAGAGGGTAGCTAAATTTTATGCAGAAGAAAACAATAGCCAAAAGATAAAAAGCTAGGTATACAAAAATGAGTGAGTGAATATTAATTATTGTTTTCTTCTCCTCGTCTCCTCTTCATACTCTTGTCTCCTTAGATCCTTTCTTCTTCCTACCTTTTAGCTCTAATTCATCTGTAAGTCATTTTTCTTCTTCTTCTTCTTCTGACAACAAAAGCACAACACATAAAAATCAAACATATTTCAGCTCTTTCCTAGCTAATTTCTTCAATTAACCATCTTTTTTAGTAACAATAAAAACATTTTTTGTTATTCTTCCATGAGACAAGGAAACATGTTGAATTTTTTTTTTTCTTTTGGAAGAAGGATTCAAATATTTGATAATTATTAACTTAAGTATATAACTTTTAATTAGTTCTACATAAAATTTCAGATTGCAAAATAGTTATGGCGGCTACTTCTTCATCTACTTCATTCTTTGGAATAAGAGAAGAAAATCAAAGTCAAATAACACATCATCAATCTTCAACTACTTCTTTAGCTCCTTCAACAACAATTCCTCCAAAGAAAAGAAGAAATCAACCTGGAACACCAAGCAAGTAGCTTAATTACTTTTATTTTCAGCTTAAAAACATTTAAACATCAACACACACATGCATATTACTCTTTCTTGCTTTTTTTGTTATAATTAATCTTCTTATAAACAAACATAATAATTGAAACCCTAAATCATGAATATGAATTAGGGCTCTCAATTTCTTTTATAAAAAAAAAAACTATTATTGGTGCATGCACTTTCCTTCAATTTTATTCTCAAAAGCATTAGACTTTGGTTTTTAATTTTTTAATGATTTTTTTTTTCTAATTTCAACTTTCTTGCTACAATTAGAATGATACATATTCAATTTTTTTACTACTATTAGAATGACCATGTGTGCCTTTTCATTAAAAGGGGAAATTATTTTTAATAACATTGTTCTTCAATTCATGGTGCATATTCAATTTCAGCAAGTAATTATTGAATCATAGAATTTAAAAATATTTTACTAATTAAAAAAAATTATATAATATTTTATATTTTTTTGGCATTTTTCATGGTAAAAAAGATCCAGATGCAGAAGTGATAGCACTATCTCCAAAGACATTAATGGCAACAAATAGATTTATATGTGAAGTTTGCAATAAAGGGTTTCAAAGGGAACAAAATCTTCAACTTCATAGAAGAGGACATAATCTTCCATGGAAGCTAAAGCAAAAATCTAACAAAGAGCCAAGAAGAAAGGTTTATTTGTGTCCTGAGCCAACATGTGTTCATCATGATCCTTCAAGAGCTTTAGGAGATCTCACTGGGATTAAAAAGCACTTTTCTCGTAAGCACGGTGAGAAGAAGTGGAAATGTGAAAAATGCTCAAAGAAATATGCTGTTCAATCTGATTGGAAAGCACATTCTAAGACTTGTGGTACTAGAGAATATAGATGTGATTGTGGCACTCTCTTCTCTAGGTAAGTAACATCATCAACTTTATGTTTATAACTTCTTACAAATATTAAACGTCTTAATTCCTAAATATATATAACTCATCAATATATATATGATATATACTTTTGTCAAAAGTTAATTAGGGTTACTTATATGGTTTGGTATTTTGGTTTATTATGTTTTTATATAGTAGTTAGTATTGATTATTTTACACTAACAAAAAAAATTTCTAAGAATTTGAAGAGTAAATTAAATTCTTTTGTCATTTGTTTAACCATCTGATTTTCGAGAAAAATTGTTTTAATAATTTGAAATTAGATCAGAAAACGTATAAAATCTGACTAA
The DNA here is from genome assembly GCA_951804385.1 of Trifolium dubium. Lineage (NCBI taxonomy): Eukaryota > Viridiplantae > Streptophyta > Magnoliopsida > Fabales > Fabaceae > Trifolium > Trifolium dubium. The sequence continues at coordinate 29,700,642 of OX638074.1, forward strand.
AAATTAGTATATGATTAGAGTTTGAATTCGGCTCAAATGGACTAAGTTTTTTTTTATATATATATATTTGTGTTCATCTTTCAGTTGTATCGGAATTGGATTGGATTGGATTGCTCTTTATACTTCTTAACTATTGAAATTCTCTTGTCTTTCAAACAAAGTATATACTATATAATATAAGTTGAATAATTTCCATAATAAAATTCAAGTAAAAACATACAAAAGTTAAATGTGAACAAAAGTCTCTTTTCACTTCTTATCCCAAAAAAAAGTGAACAGGAGCTTTCATGCTTTATCTGTTAGTTAGTGTTTGGGTGTTAGTGAAGGTGAAATTTTGTATGGCAGGAGAAAACTGCATGCACGTGAGTACACCATTCAAATGTAGTACAAAAATTGAAATATATTTTGAAGAAAAAAAATTCAACTTTGGTCTAGGGAACAGTGTCCATATGGATATCAATATCATATATACTATCCTTATTCACATTCACGTGTATAGTGAAGCAACATTATAAGATGTTGAGTTTTGTTCTCTTTCTTTGTAGTAGTTGGTTCAAAATTCAAATAAATTTTCAAGTTCTTTTCACTTGCTCCCTATTTGTTAAATTTAATTAGTACTAAATAATTATCTTCATTAATTGGGCAATCTGTAGAGTTGTCACGTTTCTCATAGATTTGCTAGAAATTGTTTGATATAATGAATTCTCTTGGTGGAATATAGACAAGTATTGAGGTTGCTTGCATTTATTGAGCTGGCCCCAATAGTAGAGTTTTTGAGTATTGACTTTCATCTAAGTTGCAAATAATTCTCTCTTTTTATTGATCAAAGAAAGACCTCAAAGTAGAAGTTTGATTTAGAAATTCTTGGTTTGTTTCATATTTTGGTATAGTCCCATGGGCCCTCTACTTCTATTGTAATTTTCTTAATTTCAACATACTAGTAGTTTCAATTATTTTCACACCAAATTTGACTTATATCAACTTCATTTTTCATTTTATTTTTTACTAGTAGCTAGCTTTTGTATTATTAGTGTGATATAATCAATTAGGTTTACTAACATTCATCACACAAATTATAAATAAATTGCTTTCTCTTATCCGTGTAACTATGCATTCCATATTTAGATTTTTTACAAAATTTGTTAAGGTTGATTTTTCAATGAACAGAGTTCAAATTCGACGTGAGACTGATATTAAATAAAGGAATATCATTCCAATCAATAAATTTTTTTCTTCTCCAATTTTTTTTAAAAATAGATTTGTTTAAGTGATACTCCAACTTGATATATACATCATTTACTCTTTAAACATATAGATATTTTTTTTTGTACATCAGAAATATAAATTGTTTTCGTCAAATATAGACTATTTAATCTTCTTCTTGATTATTTTTGGTGCAGGCGTGACAGTTTCATTACTCATAGAGCATTTTGTGATGCACTAGCACAAGAGAGTACAATAAGACACCATCCTAATAACCCTTTTGGGTTTGCCACAAACACAAACCATCACATGAGTTTAGGCCTAATTTCCCATCAATTGCAAAATCATCAAAACCAAACTAACAACATTTTGCGCCTTGGATCATCATCATCATCAACACCAAAATTTGAACAACAATTAATCTCATCATCACAACCTTTAAATCACTCTTCATTTGGTCAATCTTCATCTTCATTCTTCATGATGAATGATATTCCAAATCAATCATCATTTGAAGAACACCAATTCACAAATAAACAACTTCATGGTCTAATGCAACTTCCTAATCTTCAAGGTAACAACTCAAATAATAATGTTTTCAACCTTATGAATAATATCCATGATCATCAATTCAATAACCCTCTAATTAGTAGTGATCATCATCAATCACTCTTTGATCAAAACATATCTAGTCCTCACATGTCAGCCACTTCATTGCTTCAAAAAGCTTCTCAAATTGGTTCAACTAATTCAACAAACAACATCAAAGGTAACACTAACACCTCTTTTGGAAATAGAAGTTCAAGTATGGAAAATGATCATGATAACAATGATGAACTTCATGGATTGATAAACTCTATTGCAAATGGAAACACATCATCCATATTTGGTAATGATGAAAACAACCTTAATATGAGGTTTGATGGATCTAATAAGTTAACTTTAGATTTTCTTGGTGTTGGTGGAATGGTTAGAAACATGAATAGTGGTATTGGATTCTCACAAATCAGTGAACAAGAACATGCTATCAATAGTACAATGGCTTCTTTGAATCGTGACCTAAAATCAGCACAGTCAAGTCAAAGTCAACATTTTGGCAGCTCAAGTTTCATGGAATGAGAAAAACTAAGGTTAGGGAAGAAAAATTAATTAGTTAAAGGAAATATTTGATTTCTTGTTAATTACAAGCTAAGTGAATATATATCAAGTACTGAACTTTGTTTAAAATGTTTATTTTTGTTTTCCTCAAAAAGAATGTAGTTAAATGGTGAATCAAGGTTCCAATTCTAGAAATTACTACAATCCTTGTATTATTTTTGTTGAACACATCACTTTCCCTTTCTCTCACTCTCTTTTTGACTTGATGTGAATCATGCATATGATAGAGATGCATTAAGTTCTCTGTTTCATTGAATTTCATGTGTGAGCTTGAGATATATATATAATAAAGCTTGTAAATTTGAGACGGTAAAAAGTAAAAAAAATAAAAAAAATACTTACATACATTCGTAAATGAAACCAAGTGTTGTTACTTGACCGGCAAATAATGTATAGAAATGAAGTTTGAACTTTGATACATTTATTTATTCATATTTAAGATAAAAATGTAGTCATTAAACTACTGACAAAAATAAATAAAAATATACATTTTGCAGAGTGATTTTTTTATATAACTTTTAAGACATGTGTACAAATGTTGTACCAAATTAACGAGCTGGATGGGATGTTATTGTTGGGTCTATGTGTTAAGAATCTTCACGTTTTGGCTATATTCCAATGGAAGCGACAATGCCTCATTTCCCTTCAGTTCATCGTTGTTTTATGTACCACGTACAATACAAACTAAAGATAGATAATACACTAACTTTAAAATAAAGCAAAAAATTTGTAGTATTGCTTACCTAATATACCTTACTTTAATTTAAAGAATACATTTTACACCACGAGCTATGTGTGTGTGTGTGTGACAGTTTACAAATTACATGTGTGTTTTACGGACAAAATATTATTGTTCAAACATCATCAATTCAATATTTAAAGAGAGTTATAGGGTCCTTTATTTAACAACAAAACTATTAAAGATAATATGCAGTAAAAAAAATACAAATAGTACTCTATTAGTAAAAGAGAAAGAAAAAAAAAAGAGTATTCGACCCCCAAAACAAAATGAAAATACAAAGTAGAAAAATCAAAGCTGATAAAGCCGAAATACATCAATACTCTTAGTTAATGATGCATGAAGTTTAAGCTCTTGAATTTGAGCTTGCATTTTTTTGATATTTGATTTACGCAACAACAAAAAAATAGTATCCCGCTTTTAAATTGTATACACCTTACTTTATTGTACACCAAGTTTTGATTGAAATCTACAAGCACACAAATTTATAAGATAAATATTCCCGCCAAATATAATCACCCTTCTGAAAATGGGGTGTACGATAAACTAAGGTATACAATAAAGTAATGGGGTATTTTCATGTGGTTTCGAGAAAAGGTGAAGTAGATTTATGGGCTTACATTACTTAAAGCCCAAATAACATTACTTAGTCTGAGATTTATGGGCTGTATTCACATGGTTTTGGGTCAAGGTAGTTTAGCTGTTTAGGGCTCAGTCTATTAAGTTCGACGAAAATATCACATCAAATTAAATTAAATTATATATAAATCAAATATTGAAGGAAAAAAATATAATTTAATTTGACAGTTGCTTTTTGTTCCATCTAAATTTATCAGAATTTTCATGTCTGTTTCTTTTATTGGAAGATAAATCTAAGTAGTGTAAATTTTATCAGAAGATAAATTTTAATAGTGTAAATCTTATCGGGAGACATCTTCTGATAACACATTTTCAATGTGAGCAATACAGCGGGGGAGGAAGAACAATTGTCATCTGATTTTCAGTGCACAAATGTCCTAACCATATCAATAAAACATACTCCCTCCGTTCCAAAAAATAAATGTTCTACTTGCCAAAATTGTTTGTCCCTAAATAAATGTCTTATACAATTTATAACATTAGAAATCGAGACTAATGGTAGTTTGTATATGACATGCCACACTCCTTAAACCAACTGACGCGTCTTTTCTACAAAGAACAAAATTGTGACGGGTTAATCTCAAAGCGGGCAATCTCTCATAGATATGAACTTGAGGTCGGACCGGAACATATTTATCCCCCGCAGATAAATCTAAGTTCTATTTATAACAAGGGTTCCGTCTGTGGGAAACCCTATAGCCCAATAGCCTTGATTGCTGGGAGGCTTCTGTTCTGGTTCACCTATAAGTTTTACATTGCTTGGAAATCGAGACTAATGATAGTTTATATACAACACGCCACATTTCTCAAATCAATCGAGATGTCTTTTCTATAAAGGACAAAACCGTGACGGATTAATCTAAAGCAGATAATCTTTCAAAGATATAGATTTATAGTCTTAAAGTCGGGACGGAACATATCTATCTCCTACAGATAAATCTAAGTTATGTTCAAAACCACTTGTAAACAAGACTATAAATTGTGTTTTACTATGAATAAAATGGGTTCAAATATATATATATATATATATATATATGATATCTTGAATAACTCTTAATGATATATGCATCATGAATAAACAAGAATAACCAACCTTGTTAATTACATTAAGCCCAATCATTCATGATCTTAAAATATTTTCTCTACATTTAGTTGAGCTAGCAAGATAGATAGATCATAGATGTCAACTAATAAGTTGGTGAAATCGGCGGAAAAGATTCCCAATTTTAGTTTTTTATTTTTTTTATTAACTTTGATGAAGGTTTGAACTACCAAGTTTTGATAAAAACAATACTACCAAATTTACTAGAAATTGAACAAGTTCCAAATTTTAGTTGAATTTCTATTCCTTGTCTATATAATGTATGCAGTTTATGGTTTTAGAGTCAGTTAATTTTTAATTTTAATGTTTAGATACATAGTACTTTTCATGACTCAAAATTTTTATTTATTTATAAAATTTGTTACAAATTATTAAGAAGTCCTAACTAAATTGATAGAAAATCGTACCAAAAAAACTAAATTGATAAAAAATGATATTATTGTTAAGTCAGACACTCATGACATTCAAATTTCGATCTCTTCATCTATGTGTATGAATTTTTTCTTTTTAATTTAAAATATTTGTACACAGAACATTTTTTATTCCCATACATCACAAAGAAGCAAAATCAATATCGCATTGGCTTAGTCATCACCTACTCCAGTAAGTTATTATTTAAGAAAATTATTGATTAGTGTGAAACTGTCCTCTATATCTACTTCACATGCAATGGACTATGTTAGATGTCACACATATATTATATTAATTTAATAATTATTACTATATATTAAAGGTCAATTATCCGACATGACTCGAGTTTTATGCATTTTTTTTCTTCTAAAAAAATCAACCAACATGCTTTGCTTTTATTTCGCTAACTAAAATATAATTATACTCATTTTAATCAAGTTGTTAAGATCAAAACTTGAGTACACAAGTGGTACTCAAACTAAATAGTTATACACTCAAAGTCAAAGAACCGACATGCGTTTTGTTGAGTTCTGAAGTTTAAGTCAAGACTTATAGTCTTATACGGTTTCAAGATATGCATATACTTTGTTTATTTTTTTGACAGCTGCATATGTCATTTTAATACGAACCTTTAGAAAATAGTTTAGAGATGAAATATTTATTATTTTTAATAAAAAATAAATTTTATGAGAATCAATTTTATGAGAAAATATAAACAATTCAATTTTATTTTCATAAAACTGAAATTAGAGTGGACCTGTTAGGTTGGTCTGTTTTGATATTTTTTATCATTGCTTTGTTTATATATGACACATTTATCTTATAGTTCATCTTCTATTGATCTATATTTGTTTTGTACAGTTGCAAACATATTATTAATAATATATTTGTTGTTAAAGAAAATATATTCGAGTTGCATATCTTATTATACACATTACACATCCATGTACATAGACTAAGATATACAAATTATACATCCACATACAAAGATTTTTTGGTTTTTGGCCAATTAACCCGTACATAACTAAAAAAAAACTAATCACATTTAAGGCAGCTGGATTCAAAAAAAAACTATCACATTTAATTTGATGTCAAAACTGTAAATCAAACTAAACATTGGTTGTTTATCAGTGATTGATGTTGAGCTCTGCAGAACCTCCGCAACCCTGTTTGGAATGAGACTTGAACTATTTGATGATTTTTTTTCTTGGTTTTTACACTCTGGTTCCTAGAAGAAATGCCCTATGGTAGTCTAAAGAATTTTGTGTTGTTTTGACATCAAGTGATTGATCAGTCCCCTCTTAAATGCAGTTGCGGGGATCAAACTGTCGTCCTCTCTATCAAGTTTTATGTTAATCATTATTTAACCAACTAATATTTAATTATTTAATTTTTTAATTTTTGATCACTTACATAAAGAGTTAAATCGTTAATTCACATATATCTCAATCAATTGATGATCAGTTATTCTAGATTTATTTTCTATAGGAAGAATCACTACCTTTTTATATATGGAACTTGTCTTGTAATATAGATCGTATCGTAATCGTCTACTCATTTTATAAAAAAAATATGACCGGTCTTCAAATAATATTATATATAAATGGATGTTAGTGTTATTTGTTTGTTCTTATTCGGGTAATTATTAACAACAAATACTATCTCTAGTCTCTAGTCTTTGATTAATGTACTTAAACAATAAAACCAAATTAGTAAATTAATTCTTGTCTTTCAAAAAATTAATGTTTTTTTTGTACATAAAAGATTAATGTTTTAAAGAACTTAAAAAGAAAATTTTATTTAAGTTTTTTTTTGACAAGAAATAAAAATATTTTAATGAAATTTATATGTAATACAGCTGTAGTAATAATAAAAACAATTAAACATTCAATGAATTTAGTTCAGTTAGTTGATATAATATTTGTACGTAATGTGTAGGGACCAAAGTCATGATACACCTACTTATTTATTTTTAGGAAATTCTAACCACTAGGGCAGTGGCTATATGACCTAAAAAAATAAAAACGATTAAACAGATTTATCAAAAATAAATTAAATTAAACGATCATTTTAGAAATTGCACCAAGTGGGTGTAAATGTAATCACCGACAGTTGCTAGAGTTGAGTTAACCTTCATATTTTTGACACAGTTCTGTTTAATTCATTTTATAATGCATAGGTGATAGAGCAGTTGTTTGTGATTTGTGAATATTGTACAGTAGTTCCTCACAACAATCAAATATTCAAATGATAATTATGGAGATTAATTTTTTTTTTAGAGTGTCCCTATAACCATAAATCACACTCAACTTTAAGGCGGCAATATATATTCAAGATTCGAAATCTAGTATGAAAATGATATATTTTAAAAAATACTACCTCAAGTTCATATAAATATTACATTAGCCCTTAGGCTTAGATGTTTATATATAGATCATTAAAAATGATAAATAAATATATTTATTTTATAAAATATTGTTAACATAAATTATTTTTATTAATTTCTCAGTTTGAATTATTGTCATAAATATATAATTGAGTATAGTAGACTTATGAATAGTACACAAAATATTAAATGGAGTGTAGAAATAATATTGAGAATGAATAAACTCTTTATTCAGTTGTCAAAGATTCTAAACAATATTTTTGCAAATGATAAATTGTTTTTAACAATGGAGACTAAAGCAACAAAGTTCATATATATTTTAAAGACTACCTATGTTTCAAAGAGGATTTTAACATTGTGCTTCAATTGTTAGCATGAATATTACTAAATTGTCATTTACTTATAAAATGTGTTCAATATTAATTTTCACTTTTCGATACAAACTAGTAAGATGAATATGTGATAATATTTAGGTAAAATAATGTATCTAGTAATTTGCACACATTTTTGTACTTAGAATTTGTTTTCAAAGGACACTTATATTTAGAAACAATACTTATTATTATTATTATTATTATTATTATTATTATTATTATTATTATTATTTTGAGCAAGTAGTCTAGTGATTAGAATACTACCCTTCATTTATAAAAAAAAAACAAGAATATTGTCCTTAAAAATGAACAAGTGGACGTCCGAGGTTCAAATTCAATTCCTACATATAATTGTCCTGTCAACTAAGCAAGTTCGCCGGGACATAATTTCTATATATTTAGAAACTAAATTGAAATATATTAATACCTCTAGAGGCTAAATTAAAAATGTATTATTTTGAGAATAATTTCAGTGTTAGAAACTTAAGTCAATAGATATGTTCCTTACAGATCCGAAATAGTACAATAATTAAAGTGACAATCTTGTCTTTTCTTTGGGGAAATTAAAAATAAAGGTGGTGCCAACATTTCAACAGTTCTGTTCTCAGCCTGCACCTTGGATCCAATCCACATTTAGGCTTCCAAAAGTTGAGTTACAGCCGTTCCAAAATGCTTAGGGTCGCTGCTCCAAATGTCAATATGACTGAGTAATTCAAATAAAACAACTGCTTTTCGCCCTTCCGCATTGCTCATATTGAAGAAAAAACACGCTATCAAAATACATCTTTAGTAAAATTTATACTACCGAAAGATATCTTCAAATAGGTTGAAAGGACGTGGGAGAATCCTGATCAATTTAGGAAGACAAAAAGCAAATGTCTTCAAATAATTAAGATAGCCAGCAAAGCTAGCCTTATATATTATAACAATATGTCATGTCCCTAGAAGATGAAATAAACTCATGAAGATCTTTCATAGAGCATTTTTCTCTTAATATTGTGCTATCTAAGATATACTCTATTTCACATATAATCTGTTCGCATAGACAGTGACAGTGCATTGTAAAAAAACTGTAATACTATGAATTAAAGGTATAGCATGCTATCTTAGTCTACTAAAAATCGAATGGGTGTAAGTTTGTAACCTTTTACTAATTTACACTTGCTCAATTCCGATAGATCTAAGCTAGTAAATTATAACTAAAATTTTGTCACTTGTACTCAAAATTATAACTTACTAACTTATACAAATAAGCTACCGACACGAGCTATATCATGGCATCAGCTACTTAAAAACTACTGTCTAGAAATTTGAAGCAAGGCATTGAGGCTTGAGAAAAAGAATCACAATACTACTTAGAATAATTGCATGATCTGCTTAAAAAATGTTGTTACAAAGCTAAAGTAAAGCAGAGCACACATGAAGAAAACAAGTGTAGAACAACCCCTAAATCAAGTCATTAGAGTAAGCTAATTTTACATTACTCTAAGTTTATAAAAGATGACTTTAAAAATGATTACTCAAAAATGCATTCTCCAATCCCCCTTTTCCTGGATCTAGATCAGATACATGCAATTGTATTATTATTTTTATGTTTATAAAATCATTAGTCTATTGTGTCCAAAGACATATATATTTATAAAAAGAGTAGACAAAGGATATACCATTTTATGTAGGGTTATAATAACGTTTATCATATCCAATCATAGAGTTATATATATATATCTATTTAAAGTTTAACCATGCTCTTCTATAATAAAAAGTTGTAATGATATATAGGTTCCGGGATATATATTATTCAAGTATACTCACCAAGTAATGTACAATATTGATTACATATTCAAAGACCATCTAAGATATTCAATCTATAAAATAATTCAAACAGTTTAGGGGTCATCTAATATAGACCTCTCAAATAAATAAACAGCTCTTTTTTTTTTTAACCGAATATCCTCTGCGCACAACTGCAGAGACTAATCCTTAAATCTAGATAGAACCACAAAGGATGATAAAGCTTCAATTTTTTCAATAGAATTGTAAGGATTTATTCTTAATTTGTGCGGACGTACCATGAAATTTAGACTACAAAAGATAAGAGAGAGCCACCAACCTCAACAAAAAAATTGCAATGGAACCGTATAACCTACCAATACGTAGAAATTGTGACTTGAATCCAATTGCAAACAAGAGATCCAATCATCTATGTCAACTCTGTTGATATCACAAATAATATTAAATTGATATAAGAGAGATATATTAGAACATAATTTAGTGTCATATAAATTACGCAACTTCAAAATCACGAAATTGGGTATGAAAACAAAATGATTAGAAAAATAAATGAATAAATCATTTTGAAAAATAAAAAAAAAAACATTTTGAAAATACAATGTTAGAAACTTAGAATCAATAGATATATTTCCTTATATATCAAAAATAATTAAGCTATATTATGGTCTTCTCATTTTGGGCAAATTAAAACTAAAATCAAGGTGAGTCGAATTGCCCTAAAAGTCAATAAGAATGGGTAGTAATTCAAATGTAGCCAGCCTTATAGACTATAGTATATAATTTAATATGAATGTATGCATGTTTCCTAGAAGGTGAGTCTCAAGGGACAAGTTAACTAATCAAGATGCTTTAAGAATTTAACTATAAAATGGGGTTGCACCACCAGCATTCTTCCACACAACCAAAACCAACTTGTAAGAAAAAATGAGGTCCCAAATGGCCTCTTCTCTCACTCTTGCATTAGCCATTCTCTTCATCAGTTTCCCATCTGAAATTTCAGCAAACCAATACTCTTACTCCTCTCCTCCACCACCGGTGCATACCTACCCTCACCCAACTCCATCCCCAATCTACCACTCTCCACCACCACCGGTTCACACCTACCCTCATCCACACCCAGTCTACCACTCCCCACCACCACCACACAAGCATTACAAGTACGCTTCCCCACCACCACCACCAGTGCACACCTACCCTCACCCACACCCAGTCTACCATTCCCCACCACCACCACACCACAAGAAACCATACAAGTACGCATCACCACCACCACCACCAGTGCACACCTACCCTCACCCACACCCAGTCTACCATTCCCCACCACCACCACACCACAAGAAGCCATACAAGTACGCATCACCCCCACCACCACCAGTGCACACCTACCCTCACCCTCATCCAGTCTACCATTCCCCACCACCACCACACAAGAAGCCATACAAGTACGCATCACCCCCACCACCACCAGTGCACACCTACCCTCACCCTCACCCAGTTTACCATTCCCCACCACCACCACACAAGAAGCCATACAAATACGCATCACCACCACCACCAGCTCACACCTACACTCCTTACCCTCACCCTCACCCACATCCACACCCACATCCAACCCCATCCCCAGTCTATCACTCTCCACCACCACCAGTTCACACTTACCCCCCTTACATTCCCCACCCAGTTTACCATTCTCCTCCTCCTCCAGTCCATTCCCCACCTCCACCATACTACTACTACAAATCACCTCCTCCACCTTACCACAAGTAGATAGCCTATAATTGGCATCGCACCACATGGTAACTTTTCATGCAAAATATATTATAATACATTAATAAGTATTAAGTATAAAATAAGTACAACTTTTTCCCTTCCCTTAATCAACTCATATTCACTCTTTATTAACTAATTAACAGTATAATTGTCGAGTATATGTAATCCTAATTTAATATGAAACTTCATGTGCAATGAAACATTCTATTACTGTAGTATTTTAGTATCCATTTCTTGTTAATTAATCTTTTTCTTATAGTATTTGGTTATTAATTTAGGGATTAGAGTATCAAACATAAACTGACAGATCAACATATATTCGAATTTTTGTAGGAACTAAACATAGTGTGAAAGCAAAGAAAGTCATGCACAAAGAAGATCGAGGGGATTCTTCACGTATATTTCGCCAATGTTTGAATATTATTGTTTCGAGGGCTGCTTTTATTTATTTATTTTGTGTATTTTGTTGTATTAGCCACAGCTGTAAGGCACTGCCCCACCATGCATGTGTCTGTAGTTGTTTCCATGCATTGTATTTTTCAAAGTTCGGTTTTGCATCAAGCTGACTGACAAGCCAAATAAATATATATCCCCTATTATACAAATATGTCCCTTGCATCTATGCCTTCTTTTCTATTATTCTATTTCATGTGATAATAATAATAATAATCTATGTTTATTTGTTTGTACTAATTATTTTTGCTCTACCTTTCTCGGTACAAATTAATTTTAAGTTTAAAGTGAAATTGGTAGCAATTTTAAGAGAATCCAAAAGAAGTAAGAGAATATTGCTTCTCAAAAGAAATAAAAAGGCTCATGTCTCAATGTGTGTTTTTCCTTTTAACGACAAAGATTTATAGTAATATAAACAAGAGTACAATGAGTACTCCAACCAACTCACTACAAAACTAGGTGCAACACCTCAAACGAATAAATAGCCTACACCATAAGTAATCCAGAAACATTACTAGTCAATAGAGAGAAACTACATCAGAACACCCCCCAATCAGGACAAGTCTCAATGTCTATGTTTTGATACTTTGTTCAGACTTTGTATTGTTATACTTAACAGTTAACACTTATAGTGTTTAGTTTATCCCCATCAATGCATTGATTCACTTTTCAAAAACGGAAAAATATACTCCCTTACATACCCACTAAGAATCTAAAAACTAAAATAAACCTCTGCTATTAATATACAGACATTTCTCGTTCCAACCATCTATGTATCGAATCGAAATTCAATACAAATAGCAGGAAAACATCTAAGTAGAAATATCAATGTTTTAAGTTTTATCACATTATCAAAGCAAAATGTGGTAAGTTGTGAAAATATTATAGTTCATTCAATAAGTGCATTCTATCTCTTCCACCATCAACTAGATTGATTACTTCCAGTGAAAACTATTAATTTTTTTATATTGGACTTAATTCATCCTTACAAAACTAGCTTATAAGGTGAGAGCATGAGAGGTGTTTCTCTTTATAAACTCATTTCAATCCTAATCTCTTTTCTATGCGGGACTTAGATTTTTCCTAATAAAAACAAAACAATCAAGACAATTTTCAAAGCAGTCATTTTACAGAGCCAGCATACGTCAAGAAACTGTCAAACTCTTATTCTACATTCACCCAATCACCCATAATAGCATGTGCCTTTCACAGTCAGACAAACAATAAAATATTAACAGCTTAAACTTTTCGAGAATCTGAACATATTTTATAAAGATCATATGGATACATATTCACTCATGAATATTCTATATGATTAATCGTTTAGAAAACAAATGTTGCAATGTGTGGCCATAACCACAGCTATAATCAAACCAAATTTTACTTGGCATAAGTTTTTTTAGTAAAATTGCTGAAAACAGAGAACATGAAAGGAGTTTCAACAGAGCTCATGAAAGGAAATGTAGGAGAATGAATACCTTTAAGATTTCGCTTCGATTAGTAAATTGCAGCTCTGTCAAGTTTCACCACTTCAACTTGACTCAATAAGAATTAGTTTAGTTTGAAATTTGATTTGAGTTCGATATAAACCTTCTTTTTAGCTCAAACTCAGCTCATTCAAGTCCGCGAACAACTCAGTTCATCTTGCTAGCTCAAATCACATAATTCAAAAGTCAATTTTAACCTTTTAGATTAATAGCTTTTTAGTAATTACCAAACAAAAGCAATGTAATAGTAGTTTTCTAGATATATTTTTGTTAACAAAAAACTGAAAGTGCAAGGATATCATTATGCCTCAGTAACATCCTAACTATATTGGTATAATCAAATAATTGTCTAATTGAAAAAATATATATAAATTAGACCTATGAAAAATTTCCTATTTTTTAAATGAATTTAGTTGTTATTAAGCATTAAATAATTATTAAATTATATATTTCCAAAATAAATAGTAGTATTAGTAAGTGATATATTTGAACATAATATAATAATAAATGTAACTAAAATGAAGAAATATACTTTAGAAACTAAATTGAATAAGTAAAAAAATATTACGAGGTAATCCTTTGAGAATAATTTTAGTCTTAGAAACTTAGAATCAATAGATATATTCCTTACAGATCCCAAATAGTAATAACTTAGTGACAGTCTTGCCTTTTCTTTAGAGAAATTAAAAATAAAGGTGATGCCAAAATTCAGCAGTCTTAGCTATTTTAATTCTTCTGTTCTCAGCCTGCACCTTAGATCAAATTCAAATTCAAGCCCCAAAACGCTTTGGGTCACAACCCTTCCAAAATGCTAAGGGACGCTGCTCCAAATGTCAATAGGAATATGGGTAATTCATATAGTTAACATAACCAGTCAGCTTTATATAATATCAATATATGTCATGTTTCCTAGAAGATGGATTTCAAGTGAAAGTAAACTTATCAATATGCTAAATTGGAGTTACATTGCCCGAATAAAAATACTTTTCAGTGTGTTTTTCTCTTGATACATTTTGTTTTCTTAATAATGTGCTATCTAATATGTAATCTATTACTATAAAAGAAGGCATTAACAATGACTACTTCAAAATGTGCTATCTAATAGACAGATGCAATTGTATTATTATGTTTATTTATTTTTGACTAATAATATTATGTTTATGTTTATAAAACTATTGTCTTACATGTCCAAAGACATACACATATAAAGGATGTACCACTTTATGTGGGGTGATAATGATTCATCATATCTAATCATAAAGAGTTATACCTAATTTAAAACATACTCATCCATAAAAAGTTGCCATGATATATGTCCTAAGGTATATTATTCAAGTATACTCACTAAAGTACTGCTCAATATCAATTGATTACAAGAAATATATTCCAAGACTATTAAAGATATCATTCAATTAAAGTTTTATAAATTATTAATTAATATAGAAGACTAGGGGGTATAGGGATGGCTTGGTGGCTATGATGTGAGAGTTAAGGAGCAAAGTGATAAGGAGATTGAGAGTTCGATTTCCACTCCCAACATAATACTGACATTTGTTGTTTCAAACAAAATTAGAAGAGGTTTGTCTGTTATGGACTACTCAAAAATGGTCTAAGGGTGGACCCATATAATTTTTAGTAAAACTTTAATTTAATAATTATAAAAAATGTAAAACAAATGTAAAATTTTATTAAAATTTACTAAAAATAGTAAGGTCCACCTTTGGACCAGGTCCATATTAGACGGCCCGAAAACTCACGTAAAAAAAAAACGATGACTTATTCTTATTTGTATTGACCGGTAAATTACATTATCATAATAATAAATTTAAACCGCAAGACTACTTAATAAATCTTAGTACCATGAAATTTAGATTAGGAGATAGGTTAGGAAAAATCACCAACCTCAACAAAGATTTACAGTTGAATTGTATGACCTACTCATACAGGCATTCTGTCTTGAACCCAAATGCATCAAAAGATCTAACCATCCATGTTAACTCTCCAACCATCTATGTCAACTTTGTTGATATCACAAACAAAATTTAACTGGTATAAGAGAGAGATATTAGAACATAATTTAGAGTCATATAAATTACACAATTTCAAAATCACAAAATTGGATATGAAAATGAAATAAATTGTTAGAAAAATAAATGAATAAACCATTTTGAGAATTGTTCAAAAAAATCATTTTGTGATTTGTTAAAAAAAAATTGGATATGAATACAATGTTAGAAATTTAGAATCAATAGATATATTTCCTTACAGATTAAAAATAATATAGCTATATTCTTCTTGTCTTTTCATTTTGAGCAAACTAAAACTATAATCAATATGGTCTGAAAATTTCTTAGTCCTAGCCGTTTGATTCTCTTCTCAACTTACCAATGTCTGCCAAAACCAAATTCACTCTCAAAAGTAAAACAACTTGGGTAACCATTCCAAAATACTTAGGGTCGCATTGCTCTAAAAGTCAATAAGAATGAGTAGTAATTCAAAACTAGCCAGCCTTATAGTATAATTTATTAAGAAACTGTCATGTTTCATAGAAGGTGAGTCTCAAGGGACAAGTTAACAATCAAGATGCTATGTTGGAGTTTATAATGGAAAAGAATCCAACTATAAATAGGGGTAGCACCAGCATTCTTCCACAGAACCAAACCCCACTTGTAACTTGTAAGAAAAATGAGGTCCCTAATGGTCTCTGCTTCTCTCACTCTTGCATTGGCTATGCTCTTTTTCAGTTTCCCATCTGAAATTTCAGCAAAACAATACTCTTACTCCTCTCCACCACCAACTGTCTACTCACCATCACCATCACCATCACCAACACCACATTACGCATCTGCTCCACCACCACCAGTTCACACATACCCTCATCCAACCCCATCCCCAGTTTACCACTCCCCACCGCCACCGGTTCACACCTACCCTCATCCACACCCAGCTTACCACTCTCCACCACCATCACCACACAAGAAGCCTTACAAGTACCCATCTCCCCCACCACCACCTGTGCACACCTACCCTCATCCTCACCCTGTCTACCACTCCCCACCACCACCACACAAGAAACCATACAAGTACACATCACCACCACCACCAGTGCACACATACCCTCGCCCAGTTTATCACTCTCCACCACCACCACATAAGAAAAAGCCCTACAAGCACCAATCACCACCACCACCAGTTCACGCCTATGCCCCTCACTCAGTTTACCACTCTCCACCACCACCAGCTCACACCTACCCTCCTCAGGCTCCCCACCCAGTTTACCATTCTCCACCACCACACAAGAAACCTTATAAGTATCACTCTCCTCCTCCTCCAGTCCATTCCCCACCTCCACCACACTATTACTACAAATCACCTCCTCCACCTTACCAATACTAGATAGCCTATAATTGGCATCAGATCATATGGTAAATTTTCATGCAACATATATTATAATATTATAAGTGTAAATTTTCCCTTCACTAATCAACTCCCGTTCTCTCTTTATTAAGAGCATATACTGTATATAATCCTACTTAAAATGAAACTTCATGTGCACTGAAACATTCTTTTACTTTATTATTATTGTTTAGTCTCCATATCCTGTAAACTAATCTTTTTTCTTATAGTGTTTGGTGATTAAAGGATTAATTAGAGTATCAGACTTAAACTGACAGATCAATATATATTCTTATTTGTGTAGGATCTAAACAGAAAGTATGAAAGCAAAGAAAGCCATGCACAATGAAGATCGAGGGGATTCTTCACATATATTCCGTCAGCGTTTGACTAATATTGTTTAGAGAGCTGTGTTTATTTATTTAATTTGCATTTTCTATTGTATTGGCCACAGCTATAAGGCTCTGCCTCACCATGCATGTGTCTTAAGTTGTTTGCATGAGTTGTAACTTTTAAAGCTCGGATTTGTATCAAGCTGACTGAGAATCTAAATAAATATATATCCCCCATTATAGCAATCTGTCATTTGACTCTATGGCTCCTTTTATATTATTCTTGCGGTTGCGACAACAATAATTTATGTTTTGATGCACCAAAAAGTAGCACACACCAGAAACACAACTACAAAAAGCAATACAGCATCAGCAAGAGCAAAAGGAAATAGATAAAAGAACTCCCCACGGCGCACCACCCCACCCAAGCCCCCAACTCAATGTGTATGAGTTGATACATAGTTTAGACAAAGTATCCAAAAAATAAAATAAAATTCTGCTGCTGATATATAGAGAGCCCTTGTCCCAACCATTTATTCATCGAAATTCGATACAAATAGCAGCAAAACATTGAAGTACAAAAATTAATTGTTAAAGTTGTATCAAAGAATCATATTTCCGCCGATTAGTGCATTCTATCCTTTCCAGCACCACTAGATTGGTTAGTTCCATTGAAAACAATCAAGACATTTTTCACAGTAATCCTTTTACAGAGCAAGCATACGTTCAAGAAACTGTCAAATCCTTTTACATAGAATAATAAGGTCAGGGTTTTCGTATGAAATGTTGTTATTTGGTGTATTTGGAAACTAACCGAAGGAAGCGTCTTCTTTGTTTGCTGAGTGGTGTTAAAATCCCTAGATATAAATATGATTAGTCTCTAAGTTGGTGTAAGTGTGTGGTTTGATTAGTTTTATGCCTATCTTTTCTTCAGAAAGGCTTATAGCATATTTAGAATTTAGATCCGCTTCGCTTCACCGCCAACACACCTTTTGTATGCTTCTTACTGTGAAAACCAAGAAGCTACAAAGTGGAACTCCAAACTAGACGTGTGTCTGGTGATAAACGCACGTCTACAAGGTTTTCCCAAACATACACTTAGGGCATACACTATCCAAAAATAAATAAAAATCTACGTTCTAAATTTTATTAAGAACAATGTTCTTAAGTAAAAACATGGCAACTCATAAATAAAGAAGCTAACTGATCAAACACAAATGCATAGTACAGCATAGTGATATACCTTATAAATGTTTGTGCTTTTGTATTAAATTCATTTCCAGCGCTGGACCAACATCAACTCTGCAGAAATTCATCATCATGTAGCGATTACAGTCATCGATTTTAAAGTATTAATGAGAAATTATTTCAAAATGCAATTGTCTTCATACATTGATTGAATTGTAATTATGTGTATATGCAGATAATAATAAGGAATACAATTCACTTTTTTTTGGCTTTCGCCATCTGGTTCCTTGGGGAAAGGGCCCTAGTAGTCCAGAGTTCTGACATCAAGCGGTTCCAAAATAAATAGATGAAAAATGGTCAGTTGTGTAGGCATATCCAAAATAATAACAAAACCTAATTTGAAGGAACATTTAAAAAAAAGAAGCAGAAAACAAAGTAATGTGGCATTTAGTTGTACATAGATGAATTGAACTGGAAATGTGAAATGCTATGAATCTTACCACGTCCCGTGCAAAGAAGTGTATGTAGATTACAACAATGCTTTCCAATTTAGCTTCACCTCAAAAATGGATGTTAGGAAATTTGCGTTGCGTTGCGCGAATGCGCGGTGTCAGGTTTCGTTTCCCCCTTCAACTTCAGTTCAAGTCTTGTTTTCAAAATAAATAAAACAATTTATTTTTTTGAATGAATATAATAATAGACACATGTTTGTTTGTTTAAAAAATAAATAGAGGCACACATTATTTAAAGAGAAAAAAGTACTATTAAGTAGTTGGATTGAATGGTTAATGAGTTTATCTAAGATAATTATTTAGAATAATTCTAGTTCAATTCTTAGAAAAAATATTTCTTAATCTTAAGAATTAGATAATTAACACTAAAATTTATTTTATGTAAAATATGTTTCCACAGATTTAAGAGGGTGCTCTATTTTATGGAATTGTTCAAGTGGTAAGAATTGAGGGTTATGTAAATTGAGTAGAGAAGAACTCAGAGATTAATTTTTAACGGATACAGTTTATCTTTCTGATATACCAAAAGAATATGTACTATAATGTTAAAAAACAATCTATTAAATTTCATAGTGAATATTTGCTCATATATAAGAGTACATGTAAAGGTTAGAGATTTGATTAGATTGTTATGTCATAAACATTCTATTGAATTATTCACTCAATGTAAATAATTATTCAATGTGTTTAAAAAGTTGTCTTTTTTTATAATTAAGATCGGATGAGAATTTCTCATTAAAAATGTTCAACATAAGACTTAGACACGAGATTGATGTCAATGTATTGACTTTTGATACCCATAATAATTTAAAAAGGTAAATATATTTGAATGTAACTACTAACTATATATATTAGTTTAAATTAAAATGAAGATATTTTTAATGTTGATTAATGCTAGAACTCCCTCTGTACCGTAGACTATTATGTTTTTTTCTACAAGAATTAGAGAATAAAAACAAAACATAAACAAAATGTATATCTTTTAATTTGAAAATAAGTCTCACAAAAATAATGAAATATACATTAACATTTGACAAATTTATAAAATACTTTTTGGTCTTAAAATATAAGGTCGACAAAAGTTAATATATCTCATTTAAATTTCAATTTTTTGAACATGAACACATTCTCACCATCACATGTTGTTAGAGACATCGAGGGGGCAGCTGGGGGATCATCCACACTTTTTTCAATGTAGGACTTCTTTCTCATACTACTCACACTTGACACTTCTTGAGTTTCAATACTCCCCCTCAAGTGTGAGTCTACCACATTGCTTCCCCTCACCGTTGATACTTTACTTTTTTTCTCAAGTGAGTTGGACACCACACTCTTACCCAAAACCTTAAGACACTGAGTTTATGGGTCCTCTCACTTATAAATGTTCAACTCTCCACACATTTTTCCAATGTAGAACTTCTTCCCCATAATACTCACACTTAACACTTTTGAGTTTCAACACAAAGTTGCTAACGATCCTCTAATATAAAACACAGTCTCTCAACCTTGTTTGACTCCACGTGTTAAGCTGCATGTTGAGCTTCACCATTGCATGCTGCCACCTTTCCCCTCCCATCCCAATTTCCAATTATACCCCTCATCTCACTCACCGCCACAATCACCTACATAATCACTCTACATCTCAAACAAGGTCAAAATCGCCATTACTCATCCAACTTCCGTGGAAGAATACAAGTTCCACGAGAGCAAACAGAGCTAGGTAGCACAAAAATGGTAGCAAAAGCAACCATGTCCCTCACGTGTTACGCACGTGTTACAATCTTCCTCTGTGCTCTAACCCTATCAACTGCGTTTCACCAAAGCTTCATCAACCATGAAAACTTGATTCAAGACGTTGCTAAAAAGCTAGAGCTCAAAGACAACCAGCTTCTCAAAACAGAGAAGAAGTTCAAACTTTTCATGAAAGATTACTCCAAACGGTACTCTACAAGAGAAGAGTATCTACTACGCCTTGGAATTTTCGCCAAAAACATGGTGAAAGCGGCAGAGCATCAAGTGCTTGATCCCACCGCCGTTCACGGTGTTACGCAGTTTTCTGATCTTTCTGAGGAGGAGTTTGAGCGTTTCTATACTGGTGTTAAGGGTGGATTTCCATCGAGTAATGGTGTTGGAGGGGTTGCGCCGCCGTTGGATGTGGATGGATTGCCGGAGAATTTTGATTGGAGGGAGAAAGGGGCTGTTACTCCGGTCAAGATGCAGGTAGGTGAATGTGTTTATGCTACATTTGATTTAACTATACATGCATGTTAAATGTTTAATTTTGAATTTCTAGTTTTTGTAGCTATGTTTGTAGAATTTTGGTTTTTGTGAGTGTTTAGTTGAGAAAATATTCAATTTTTTATAAGTTTTGTATAGGAGGTAGAAACTTTTATATTTTTTGTTTTTTGGTTTAAGTAGTATGGTAGCTATGCCCTTGAAAACATTTTTGTTTCTAATAATGATGATATAGATCCTGGCGAGTCATGAACTTAATTCAGTTTCCAACTAATTCAGTTGGCAGAGACATCACATTTTACTACCCTTGACGACTTACACAGATTAAAAAATATATGTTTATAATTTTGTATGGAAAAGAAAATTTATTAACTTTACAAAATTATCCTCCGTTAATACATATGAAATGGAAATTAAAAGAATCGGAAGAAGAAAATAAATAGAAAAAAGTATAATAGAAAAATAAACATTAATACATTGCTATATGCTTATATATGTGACACTTTTTTTTCTCTCAAAGTGACTCAGAATTTGGGAAGGAGGGAGTAATAATCTTCATATAGTATTTTCTATTTTTATTTATATGTTTTGGATTTTTTTGTGCTTAATTTGAATACAGGGCATGTGTGGATCTTGCTGGGCTTTCAGCACTACAGGATCTGTAGAAGGAGCCAATTATCTTGCCACTGGCAAGCTCATAAGTCTTAGTGAACAACAGCTTGTGGACTGTGACAACAAGGTATCTCTATGTTCTATACTTCTAAATCTGATAGAATAAGTAAATTTCTTCAATTCTATATCTATTGAACAAGTTTTTAATGAATTCCTTGTTGTACTATTGCATTTCCCTAGTGTGACATAACAGATAAAACATCATGTGACAATGGCTGCAATGGTGGTCTTATGACAAATGCCTATAATTATTTGATTGAGGCTGGTGGATTGGAAGAGGAATCTTCGTACCCTTACACCGGTGGTCAAGGTGAATGCAAGTTTGATCCAAGCAAAGTAGCCGTTAAAGTAGCCAATTTCACCAATATCCCTGTGGATGAGAATCAAATTGCTGCTTATTTAGTTAATCATGGTCCACTTGCAAGTAAGTCCCCTTAATTTCCCAAGCCCTATATATGTGTCTGATACACCAATACATAGACATCACTACTCACATCAGTAACAGTAATAATTTGAAAAAAAGAAGAAAAAAGAACGAAAGTGATTGAATGTAATTACATGTGACGTAAATGATCGTGAACTATATATGATTATGTGCAGTGGGGGTAAATGCGGTTTTCATGCAAACATACATTGGTGGTGTGTCATGTCCTCTCATATGTAGCAAGAGAATATTGAACCATGGTGTATTGCTTGTGGGATATAATGCACATGGCTTCTCAATTCTGAGGCTTCGGAACAAACCATATTGGATCATCAAGAATTCATGGGGGGAACAATGGGGAGAAAAAGGGTATTACAAGCTTTGTAGAGGGCATGGTATGTGTGGAATGAACACAATGGTTTCTGCTGCAATGGTGGCTCAAACACATCAAGCAACAAACAAATCCTATGCTTCCTATTAGCTACGTAGTTCTGTTCTTGCCTTGTTATGGAGACAGAAAAAGTATGGACTATTTGCAATAAGTTCTTATTATATCAAAACAGTCCTTATTATTAGGTGATGTTATGTAAAAGACTTTTCCAAATTGTAATAAGTTTGCATCTCCTAGTTTAGTTTAAGTTCCCACTTAAGAAAGAACACTAATATGTTTGCATCTCCTAGTTTAGTTTAAGTTCCCACTTAAGAAAGAACACTAATATGTATTGTGGTGTGTGGGTGTAATGTAATGTATGTTATATCTGTTATATTATATGTATGATATGATTTGGAATATATACGTGTAATAAGGTGTTAAAATTAAACAATATCTTTCCATATTGAAAATGGTGCATTGAGCTTTAAAAAAAAAATGGTGGCTCATATTCAACTTCAAGACAATTATTTTTTTAGTCTAGTGGCTAGAAATTTTATCTTTAAGATGGACAATTGGAATGACCGGAGTTTGAATCTTCATCCCTGCTTTTAAAATGTAATGTTTTATCATTTGAGATAAATTCGAGGGACAAATTCAGACAATTATATGCTTAGCTAAAATAAGATAGACTCTTTTTTTCTCTCATAATAGTAACTTTAACTTTTAAGCTTGAAGCATTGTTTTAAGCAAACAAGCTAGTATACAAACAAGCCTCGATAACTTTTGTACAAAAAATAAAAGCCTATATAACTTCAACTCTTTAGGTTTTGTAATAACTTTACCTATAAAAAACAGCCTTCATCAAGAAGAGGATCAGGCTATCAAATCTTTGCAGCTAGCTCACAATTTAGGCCTGGCAATTTACTATTATATCTGTGTGTTTAACAGAAATTATACCACAACTGTTATGATCTATAGCCTATAAGAAGACTCTAACATAAAAACGAGTTAAAGAATAACAGGAATTGGTCATGCATTATATATTGTTATGTTGAATGTAGAAACAAACTTCCGTTGTAGTCTAGTTGGTCAGGATATTCGGCTCTCACCCGAAAGACCCGGGTTCAAGTCCCGGCAACGGAATTAACATCTTTTTGACAGTTCTATATTTATTATTTTTTCGTTTTTCTTTGATCCCAGACTCGTGCTTGATTTCTGAATCACCAAGACTCTTTTTTACACAAAAATATATTTTATTTTTTGTTACAATTTACACATGCGTCATTCTAGTAAATTATTTTAAGATGCCAGTTTTTTTATATTATTTCCTAAAAGATCCATACAATATGATTTAATTGAATGTACATTTTTTTTTACTAAAATTGAATGTACATTTTAAAAATATATATTTTTTTGGTTAAATTTAAAAATATTACTATGAGGAAAACACACTCTCTTAGACCATCTCCAATAGAGAACTCAAGTTTTGAATACTTAAAGGATCTCACGTGTACACATCACATATTTATAATTTTTTAATAATAATACCTATTAAGTACTCAATCCCTCCAACCTTACACCTCTCTAAAAGTTCTTAATGGGTTCCACCAATAACTCTATATCATTTAATTTAATACTCCTTCCGTCCCTTTTTATAAGACCCCTTTTGACAAAATTGTACTATTCACTTTTCTTGTTTTGACCGTATTTTTAAATAATACATAGATGTAAATATTAACATATAAGATCTTGTTTGATTTGTTTTGATGAGTACTTTCAAAATATCAAATTTTTATAATTTTTACTATTAGACAATTAAAGATATTGGTGGTCAAAATTGTGCATTGGCGTACGTGCAGTCGTCAAAAAGGGTCTTATAATTAGGGACGGAGGTAGTAATATATTATTATTTACTATTTCATAAAGCATGTGGTAGTTATACCAAAAAAAAAAAAAGCATGTGGTAGAAAATAAATAATATATAAAAATATGTGGGACCTCTTAAGAACCAAGAGAGAGAAAATGCTTATTTTATTTAAAGAATAGGTAGGGATGGCAAAGAAACCCATACCCGCAGGCCCCATCCTAACCCGAACCCGAGTCAACGGGTAAAACCCGAGTTGACTGGGTTTGGGTTCGGGTAACACCCGATATTTCGGGTTCGGGTTCGGGTTGTGTCAAACCCACACCCGTTATATATTAAATTATATAATTATCTATTTTACATTAGCATATTGTAGACTATTTTAACGTTGTAGATTATTTTTCATCATTATTTTAATGTTGAAAACAATGTTAGCATATTGTAGACCGTAATTTCGTTGAATTTTCCGTATTTTTTTTACTTTTGTTAATGTAAGTTCGAGTTTGGGTTCGGGTGTTATTTTGTCACCCGAAAGCCACTTTAGGTTCGGGTTTGGGTTTATCCGATATTTCGAGTTCGGATTTGGATTGTGTCAAACTCGCGCCCGACCCTACCCGTTGCCATCCCTAAGAATAGGTATTTAATAGGAATGATTTTCTTATAGGAAAATTTTTATATTTAAAAATTAAATTGATATTAAAATAAGAATGATTTGATCCATTTTAAAATTAAACAAATTAGTTGCATAACAAGGAGAAAACGATTATTTGTCAAAAAAAAGGAGAAAACGATTAATTAAGTGAATCTATTTTAAAAAATTGAATATATACATATATTCTACCATGTTATTCCAACTAGTTTTTAGACCCGTGTTTTGTAGATTTATTGACTTATAAAAATACATTTGTAGATTTTTTTTTTCTCAAAAAAAAAAAAATTTAATATATTCACTTTAGTTTGATAACTTAAAAAGAGATTTAGAGCATTTAGAGATTTTAAAGGGATAAAATATGGTGGAGAGTGATCTCCCGCTCCCAGTTTCGAACAATATGAAATTTTTTATCTGGTCCCATAGAAATTACAAAAAATATAGGATCATGTATTAATATATGAATATAAATATTGGTCTCGTATAAATTATAATTAAAATCAAAAGGCACTCGTATTAATGAGTGTAAATATAATTCATAGTTAAAAAAAATAACTATCCCGTATTAATGTGTATAAATATTTAAGTTCCCATAAAAAAAATATTTTGTCTCATATTAATAAACTTCGTATTAAAACATTCGTAAAAATATAATTCCGTAAAAATTACAAAAAACTAAACCATGTATATGAGTATAAATTAATAAATATATTTCTCATAAAATTACAAATAAAAGTCTTTGTATTAGTATATAATTTTTATATTTATATTACGTAGACATTCATTTTATATTGATTTTATTCAAATATGAAAAATAATTAAAATTTAGAGATTTTAAAAGGATAAAATACTCTAGAGAGTTATCTCCCACTTTCTATTCTCAAATATTTTCTCTCCCGTCATCGTATAATTTTTTTAAAAAAATATAGACTTGTATTAATATATGAATATAAATATAAGTCTCATGTAAAATACAAAAAAATAAAATAGGCACTTGTATTAATATATTAATATAAATATTGATCCCGTGTAAATTAAAAAAAAAATATTTTTAATATTTTCAATATGGAATAAAAATAAAATATCATAAAATTACTTTCAAAAAATATAATTTTAAAGCCCACTTGGGTTGGCCCAGTGGCGTTGGCTTGGGTCCTTGGAGTTTGCTCCTCACAAGGTCTCAGGTTCGATTCCCACCAATGCCAATTTCGGTGGGCTAGTCCATACAAAGCAAAAACTCTGGCTTTAAATAGGGTCCTCGCAAGTGGGCGGTGGAATTGGACCCCTCAGATTAGTCGGTCCTTAAGTCGGATACTGAACTTTCAAAAAAAACAAATATATAATTTTAGTTATTGGTGGGAATCAAATTAATACCATATATATTTGCCCATATTAAGAGGTGGCTAAATATAAAATATTAATCAAATTTATTTGGATCATTAGCTACCACTTATACATAAATTTCTCATATTCTTTTTTCACGAAATAAATATCATATTAAAAAAGAATTTAATTTATATGCACCGACGGTGTAAAATTATTTTACACGTGCATCCAATTAAATCACGCCATGTAAGCATTTATGGAGATATTTTAGGAATTAACCTATAAAAGTGACATTTTGTTGTGTTTTGATTGGATGCATGTGTAAAAAAGTTTTACAATGTCAGTGTACAACAATTAAACTCATTAAAAAAAAGGACAAATTAAAATTGTGACGTTGATTTCCTCAAAAAAAAAATTGTGACATTGATACAAATAGTTGAGTTATTATTCATGGTCAATTGGCCATGATTAACAAATTCCAAATATTATTATTATTATTATTATTATTAAAAATCTCTGTAATGACTCTAAAATTATCAGTTGCCTTATATACCTTATATCCTTAATTAGTTTCCTTATATACAACAATTAATGGATAATCTTGAATCAACAGTTAATGGATATTCAAGCGTATACATACATATGTTAGTTTTTGGTCAAAATTAGCATTTTGTAAAAAAGATTAAAGCTAGGAGTTAAATATGCGATTATAGCTAAAAACATTAATATCCAATAGATAATTTGCCATGTCAAATAGATAATTTGCCATTTAAATATCAATTTGTCCATTAGAACCAAAAACATTAATCTCCAACCTGAAATAATAAAATTAAAAGTTTAAATAAAGTAGAATTTGAACGCTAGTAATAATTGATAAATACATAACATAATCAACTACAAAAACACAAAAAATAAATAATTACTTGATCCATAGTCATGTTTAAATCACTGAGAGCCATAGAGAAAAAAATATATACCAATACAATCTTTAAAAAAAAAAATCAAAATACATAACGTAGTAATTTTTTGGAAAAATCCTCACCTTCATCAATGATAAAAACAAAACCATATTGTTGAAAATGAATTTAACATGTCCACCAAAATATCAAATCACGTACACTTAAAACAATATCTGTATACAAATGAAAAAAAATATAAAATTGTATTATATCATCAAAAATAAGGAAGAATGTCTTTTTAGAAGTACTGGGTGTAAGTGCCATGAAAGAATATATATGATTTTTGCACACATTAAACTAAAATATTTTTCAGTGAATATTGTGAAATGTTGTAGAATTTGTACTAATTTATATAGTGTAAGGAATATGGCTATGATGAAAATATAATTGGCAACAAAATAAATAGCAATTAATTAATACCTTTTATGACAATTATATTCCATAACCAAATTGTTGACTAATCAATTAATATTAGGGTGGTGGTCATTTTTTTTTCAAATTTAAATAAACACCATACTTTTATAAAATTAATGGCAACTCCATAAACATCATATGTTCCTAGCTAATGCTTACAAAAAAAATGTTCCTAGCTAATTAATGCGTTTTTGTTTTTTTTGCTTTATTTTGATTTTTAATTATTAAGGTGCGATTTTGTATTTTTTTAATGACTTTTTATCATAGGATTTAGTATTTTGAAACATTTCTAATAAAAAATTATTTTAAAAAAATCCTCGTTTTTATTTTTATTTAAACATTTTTATAAAATTATAATAATTAAAAGCATAAATAAATAGCATTAAAAAGAAAAATGTCTCTTTTTACATCCATATTTGTAATACAGGTTTTATTTTAGTATTTTTTTTTGGTATTAAAAGCATTTTTTTTATTGGTATTAAAGACACAGAAAATTGGATGATAAATCAGTGGTTAAGAAAACATATCAGGGATTAGAATAAATATGATTATTATGTTTTTCATTATTTATTGTTTAGAGAAATAAAATTAAAAACTTCCTATTTTATTTGACCAAATGATGATTACACTACATTTATAATATTGTAGTAATAAAAAAAATAAAAATGAAACAGACTTAATTACAAAATCATGAGAGAAGAGGATTATTCTAGTTATGCCATGTGTACACAATTCCTTGAAAAAAATGTCTCAAATAATATATACTAGTTTGAGACCCGTGCACGCACGGAAATTTTTTTGTTTATAATTTATTTTTGTAGGTTTTAAATATGCAAAATTATGCAAATAAATTAAGATTTATAAAAAATACTTAAGTAAAAATTATAATAAAATTATTTAATAAATTATATAAATAATTCCAACCCTCGTTAATATTACAAATAAAAAATAGTTTTTAATTTTTTTAAATTTTTTTTTACAAAATTGTAACACTATGATTCAATAACTATTTTAATATAAGCTATTTAAACAAATTTTTCATTTGAAACTTATACAACAATTCTTTGTTAAGTTTTTTTGAATGCAAAATCATTGCATTATAAAAATCATTTCTAGAAAACCTAAAACAAATTATTCATTTATTTTATTTGATAATTGAGATTTGAGATATAATTTGTAGAATTTAAATGATATCAAAATATGTTGATAAATATGAGTTACGATATAAAAATGTCAAAAATTATTGTTCAATAAAGTTTCTTAAAAAACCCTATATTTATTTTATAGAAGAGATAATGAACATAAATATTAGTATTTCAATATAGTCTTTAAAAAAAATTAAATTGAATAGTAAAATTTTGAATTTGTTTGAAAATAATTATAGTAGACCAGAATATATTACAATATATTTTTTAAAATCCTCTAAAACATGAAATCAATATTGACACTGAAAAACTATTATTAGAAGCCAATAAAGCATAATATTTGTTGGTAAGGGTTTAATCTTTTTAAGTATGTGGTTTAGAGTTTCATTTCTAGTTCATTCGTATGGAGAAAATTCAACTTAAGAGGGAAGAATCCACCTTGTGTGCCTTACAGATTTCTTGACAAAGATTTTATACCGTCAGCGGTGATGGAAATTAAACTTTGTACTAATATCATAGTAACCAATAAAAAAGGGCATAATATCAACAGTCCCCATATCTCTGTGAGCTTAACTGCGAGTTAAAGATGCTATAGTGTAAATAATTATACAATCTTTTACATTATCTTTTAGCACAATTAGTATTTATACACCAACAATATAGAAGTGTTTTATACTCGAATTCAATCAAACAACATCATACTCATAGTGTTGCTTTTGTAGGTTAATTAATTTTTAAAATATATACACATATTTACGTGACTTGATTGCAATTTTTTGTTTTTGGTAGAATTTAATTTCACAACATTAATAAATCATCATTTTGGTTTATAATAAAGTGTATATATATATATATATATATATATATATATATATATATATATATATATATATATTGTCATAAATTTTTGCACATTTTTATAACAATTTAAAAGTTCACTCTACACAGTAAAAAAAAAATTCACTCCATAAATCACTACCTATATGTGTTCCATTGTGGGCCAGTTTATTTTAGAATTTATAAAACTAATTTCTAGTGCATCTGTTCCTATATATAAAAGAAAATGAGCTTTTTAGATTCTTTGAAAATTTAATATATGATCGTTAAATAGACAAAATACATTAGTCTTATAAATAAGAATGAAGGTACGATTATTTTATTGGTACATTTTGTTAAAAAGATAATTATTAAAGAATTTTTTTATTTTGTAGCAATAAAAAGAATATTTCTATAAAAACTTCAAATGAAACTATTTTAAATAGATTTTCATTCAATTATATCACATTGATGGCCGAACAAAATTTTATATGATCATAATATCTTCTCATTTAATTATATCACAATGATGGGCGGGCAAATTTTTTTTTGCACCTGATTGAATATTATTTATTGAGTTATAAATAAAATTGCTTAGGTTATTTGTACCAAGAAAATAAAAAATTGTTCACATATGTCCAGTAATAAAAATTGTTCTGGTTATTGGTACCGAAAACAAAACTATTCTATTATAGGTGTTAATCACAAGGACTATTATAAAATTTCACAAAAAAGGTTTATTCTTCTTCTCTCTCGGTGCCGGGTCTCGAAAATACATTTCATAGAATACATGTATTGGGACCTAAAAAGAAGAAGGAGAAGAAAAAAGAATAGCCTAGAGTAACATTAGTCATATTTAGGAGACATATGAAAAATAAAGTATATTAAATGGAACAATGTCAAACTTGTTCCACGCTCTCCAATGATAAAAGTCTAGTATCAATATCATGATAACTTACACAAAACGGAGTAATTGGCAAAAAAAAATTAGTAAGTAAAAAAAAAATTAATTAAACCGTAAAAAAAGATAGAATAAAATTGGGGTCTGTGCGCAATCATATATGCTGCATAAAAAAAAATCACAAATTCAAACGAAATCCTATTTGTAGCGTCTTCGTTGTATCACTTGCGAAAATT
Source organism: Trifolium dubium (assembly GCA_951804385.1). Lineage (NCBI taxonomy): Eukaryota > Viridiplantae > Streptophyta > Magnoliopsida > Fabales > Fabaceae > Trifolium > Trifolium dubium. The sequence continues at coordinate 29,731,597 of OX638074.1, forward strand.
CAATAGAAAGATTGATAGAAATTCAAACGAAATACCAAATTCTTTTGGTATGTGTTAGAGCAATACTAAAGATCGATAGAAAGTCATTACACTAAATAGTAGATGATACACTGATTCAATTTCTTTGTTCATAGTAGTGTTATAGAAAGCCAATACTAAAGATCGATTTGCATGTTTCTTTTGGTATGTGGTAGAACAAACATAATAAGATAACAAAAAAGAAAAATAATACAAACATATGTAAAATTACATAGACAATACAAAATGAAAATAAATAAGTTTTTTTTTTTTAGAATATGAAAATAAGATTTATTATATATGTTTTAAACAAAACATGTTTAAACTGAATGTTAAAATGTATGAACATAATAGAAAAAATCACTTGATTTCAAATTGAATTTGCTTACTATATATATTGACTTTTTTTTAAAGGTTGTGCTTTTTCACATTTATGTTCTAGCTATTTATAGGCAAAAAAATTAGGGCTGCAAATTAGGATTGTCAAAAGCCCAATAATCAATATCAAAATTAATTTCAAAAATTTTAATTATTAATTTTAATATTTAACTATAAAATATAATCAAATTTTGATTTGAAATTTATCTAAAACCGATTTTTTAGTAATGTTGTTTCGTTAATTATATAAATGGTATTAATGTTATTAAATTTTAAATTAGAGAGCATATTCCTTATATAAGTGGTATTAAACTAAGTCATATATACATATTCCTTCGTTTTTGCTCAATTCACGTGGTTCTTTAAAGATTGCTATAATTTAATTATGGTTATATTTGAATAATTCCAATAATATGTAACATATTCCTACCTTTATAGCAAATATTCTTTTCCATAAAAAACTAAAGAACGCGTGCATTTTTTTTTAATCAAGAACATATGCATTAAAGTTTCACTTATTACTTCTTGAATTTTTTGTTTTGGTTTGTATTACTTTTTGAATTTTTTTTTGGTAATAGTAAACAAATTGCATCACGTTATTTTAGCAAAAAAAAAATTAAAATAAATTATATAGGCCACCACAATTATACAATATACAATTGATAAAAAAATTAAATAAATTATAGATCTTAAAAAAATATAGATATTAAATAAATAACAGGTTTCATTAAAATTAAAATTAATCTGAACAATTAAACAATATATGATCAAACCATTGAATTGTATTATTAGGCAAAAAAATAAAAGAATATAAGAATAAAAGTAATAATAAAAATAAGATTGAATGATTTCAGAAATAGTGCGGATAAAATGACATCATAAGAATAAAATGAAAATAAATGGTTTTAGTAATCATAAGAATAAAAGTAATAATATATAATAATAACAATAATAAAAATAAAAAGAAAAGATGGGATGGTGATAGTGTGACACATGGTAAGGAAGCATAAAAATGAATTTGTAATTAATAGGGTCATAATTACACCCATTGTAATTGTAAATAGTATAGATATAGATATAGATATAGATTAATTTTACTTTTATTTTTAATCAAGATTCATTACACTATTATAATATGACAAAATTTTAAATTTCTTTAATTAAATGTCAATATAAAATTATTTTACCATGTATATCTTTCATGAAACTTATTTTATTTGTTGACTAATTTATACTCATCCATTTTTGTTTTGACTAAATTTTATACTCATCCATTTATTACACATGATTTTGATATAAAATTATTCTAAATTATCTTGATTGAAAATTACAAATTTCGTTACTGGACCACGTAATCAACTCCCAAATTCCCTTCTTCATGCAAACCTCAAACCAAATTCTTACTACTTGGCCACCACGTCACCCAGACTAAAACATTTCAATCATGTGGTTCTAATTTCACAACGTAAAATGACATAAAACCCCTCAAGAATCTTTTTTATCCTTATTTATCCTAATCCATTTTACTATGACTAATAAGGGTCGGTGATGGGTAAAGTTGACATTTTACCATTTTCACACGTTTCTACCTAGTTACAAACAACTAACTATTACCGTCCAACAACTCTACTACAAACAAATTATAATTATCCAAAAAATTCTCAAAATCGAATATTCAAAATAAGCACTTTTTTTTACAGACAAAGTTGTGAACTCGCCCACAGACACAAAATCCAACAAATATAAAAACACACAAGTGAAAAAAGAAAAAAAAAAATAAGAACAAGAAAAAAAAGGTTGCACCTTTAACTAATTCCTACGGTTGAATGCTTGTTTTGAAGCAAACCCATTTGTCAAAATCGTATCTTGCATCTATTTCTGCTTCAATTCATCTCTTTGATTATCCATCAAGGTAAAGGGTATTGTATTGTTCTTTCATTTTGTTTGTGATGAAGACATAATTGAAAAAACTTAAATTTTGTTGTTGTTGTTGTTGTGGTTTTGACTTTTGATCATGTTTTGTTTATTGGTTTCTTGATTTTGATTTAGATCTCAATTGGGTTTTTGTTTTTGTGCTTGGTTTGTTGAATGCATTACTCACTGTAGTAAAAAGTGTATGCCTTTTCTTTTGACTAAATTTTGACTAAAATTTGATTCTTGTTTCTTTGTTATTTGATTCGTTATTGATGATTTCTTGTGTGCATGTTAGTATTCAATGCTTTCTAAATGGATATGTGCTATTTAATAATTTTGATTTTGATTATATACATTTGTAACCGACACAATGCTTGAACTTTATCATTAATCCCAAATGCTGGTCCTTGATTGGTCTATAAATTTATTTTGCACTTTTGTTTGTATTAATGCAATTTTTTATTATTTCAAGTTAGGTAGGATTTAGATCTAAATTAATACATTTGTGTTCTTCTATTGTGTTTTATTTTATGGCAGATCTAGAAAGAAAGATAGTTGATTTTTATTTTATTTTTTTGATTACAAAAGTTAGTTGATTTTAATTAACTATGAAATTCTAGTATTTGATGGGAATAGTACTTTATAAGGTTTTAGATAATTAGATAGATAAGTAGGTTAATCGCTTCACCAACCGACGAATTTCGGGAGAACCGGGCTTGATTTCTGGGTGGAACAATTTCTCTTATTGTATGTGTAGTTTTTCGTATTGAAGCTATCTATTCATTGTGCAGTTGCAGCGATTAACGGGCAATAGATCTTTTCAATTGGCAATAACTGTTAGGAAGCTTGGAGAGGTATTTCTAATCTTTAGAAGGAAATAATTATTAGTAATCACTGTAGACTTATTGTTGGATGCAATGGAGATCCGTAAAGAAAGTGTGCATTCCAATGAGAAACAAACTTTGAAGCAATCTAAATCTGCAGATGAAGTTAAAAGATCAAGTGAAAACACCTATAGATGTTTTCATTCCAATGGGAAGCAAAATTTGAAGCAAACTTCTACTTTTGTCAATCATGGTAAGTCACAATTTTTGTCTGTTGTTCAATTATAAAATTTTTATTCTGTTGTTTAAAAACTAATATCAGTGAATATATTATGCAGCTGCAAATGCTTGGCATGAGAATAGAAAAAAGTGGGTTGGCGATAAGCCTCAACAACCACCAAGAACACCTAAGGATCCAATTATTAGGTACACCTCAATCCAGCTCCTTTTCTTTTCACTTACAGCAGTTTCAATAATTTTTAACAGTCATGATGAAAGGTTTAGACTTTAGAGGGGTTTATATCATCTTTTTTTGTACCCTCCGGGTCCTAGGGGAAAGGGTCCGTCCCTGGTAACTCGAAGTTCGGCCATGTATAGTAACTAAAGTTTGACCGAAGATTATTTAAGTCAGGATTCAAACTTGGCCTCTGCCAAACGATTCGTTCTTAACTAGAGTTCATTAATCACCCAAGCCCAATGACTTTATATCAGTTGTTTTTATATGTGGGAGAAAACAATTATAAAATATGAGATGCTAGGAGAGTAGGAGGGGTTTTATCTTTCATATTTTTGCAGTTTTTTATAGATATTTACACTTTTACAGAACATTAGTAAAGCATCAGCATTCATGTCTAAGATTACTTATGTTGACTACTGGCATCAACATAACTCCCTAGTACTAGTTATCTAATTGCGCTCTCTTTATCTGGTCTTTCTAAAATACTACACATCTAATCAGACATACTTATGTTTAGGGTAAACTAGTGTTTACCCTCCTCTAGTTTCACACTTTCTCAATTTACCCCTTCAATGTGTCCCTTAATCCGTCTTTACTTTGAACTGAACTGAAACCGTTCGCAAATTTTCTTCTTTTCTTGGTCCATTCCATTCTAATCAATCTTATCCACTGGTATCTTTAATTCTGATGCAACTTAGAAAAAAGGATCTCATATATTTACTGGGGTGCTGCAGATGATATTGTAGGAATGCTGGGGTGCCAACATAGTTGGGATGCCAGTTTTTCACAATGATGTCTTTGCACTTCCAATGTTTGTCTAAAAAAGAAAAGAAAAGATGATCTTGATCCTTAGTACGACCAAGGTGAAAGCCGGCTATTATTTTTTTGCATTCATGTTTCTTGTTGCCACATTGATTGTATATACATTCAAAGCAAATTTTTGGATGGTAAAAGCTTTATTTGAAAACTTACTATGCCTCTCTTATAAACAAATTCTAGTTATCTGTGCTTTCAATAGTTTTATGCATTTATTTGGCATAGCTTCTTAAGACAACTCTTACATTTTTAGTTTTATTTTTTATTTCAGCTGGTCGACATCATATGAAGATCTGCTTTCTACTAACGAACCTTTTGCTGAGCGAATTCCGTTGCCTGTAAGATTCAAATACCCTTACTTAAAAGAATATATGTAAATGTAATGCATTAAAATGTTTAGTTCAAATGGATGGTAAAATGTAAACATATATTGACAGGATAAGAGTAGATGTTTGTATTAAAAGACATATTTGAATTGACTTATTTGAGCTAATCTACTGACATAAGAACTTACGAAACTATTTAGGAGAACTTCTGAAAACAACTTATGACAAGTCCATAAGCTGTTTTTAGCTTACTTTCATAAGCTTTTCAGGATAGCTTTTGAAAACAATTTATAGCTCATATGAGTTCATATTTCATTTATTTTACTTTTCACATAAATAACTTATACATTAGTACATATAATTAAGCTGTTTATCTAAACAGAGTTTAAGTCATTGAATATGGTGTTGTAGCCGTACCCGCTAGAAAGCTTTCTGTATATTTCTTCCATGAATAATTCAATTTTTTTATGAATTTGTGATTCATTTGTGTAGGAGATGGTAGATTTCTTAGTTGATATTTGGCTTGAAGAGGAAGGCACCTTTGAATAATTTGTTGAAGCTTCAAGTATAACAGTAACTGAAACAAGAACTATGTAAAGCCTTTAACCTGCAATTACCTCAACAATTAACCTCAGCACAGCATGATTGGATGGAATAATATTCTTCAGGGTTAATACTTTTTTTGTATTCCTGATTTTCTTTCTGTACCTCTCTTAGGAGTCTCTGCTTGAATCTTGTTCCCTATAGAGGCTTTTTAGTTTGTTTCTTTTACCCAAATGAGTCATTATTTTTCCACCATTTATATAGTATAGTAGTAAGTTAAGGAAATATTTGTATCTATTTAGTTCATTGGTATCTTCTGATTGATCACCAAAAGAATTTTTACATGAAAAATTATTATTTATGTAAGTGGCATAAATAATCATTTTGTATTTATCTATGATGGATTTGACCTATGTTTTTTTTTTTTTTAATGTTATAATGAGTTGACATTTGATGGAGAAATTACACCATATTATAAGTGTATATTTGAATAAATTATTGTATTTTGTACTTTTGTTAATTTGTACATGGAAGATTTTTTCATTAAAAAAATAAAACAATAGATGTATTTCAACAACTATTGAAAAATAACCATTGGCGAGTCTAAAATTGATTTTAATTAAAAGATAATGATTTATGTTCGGATATATTTTCAAAAAAGTTGGTTAAATAATAAATTTTAGTATAATAATTACGTTTTAAACGTTAGTTGATTTAATGATGATTAATGTTAAAAATTACATTCTTCAATTGGTGAATGGGGATATGCATTAACTAAAGTGAAAATAACACAAATCAACAATAAATTAGTTTAAATGGTAAAAGTCTTTTATCTCAAGTGTTTGGTTAAAAGTTTGATTTCACAAATTTGTTGATGAAGATTTGATTAACTGGTGATGGAAATTCACACTAATATCAAAAGTTGTGCCCTAAAAGCATATGTTAATGTTGTAAAAATAAAAATATTAACCTCAAAAGTTGTGCCTTTACTTTTTTAAAATCAAAATATTATGGTTTTCAATATAATTTTTCTATTTTTGAATTCATTAACGTATATTAGGGCACATGTTAACAAGACCCGTTAAATACTGGAATGAAATTTGAGTCTGAACTGACAGTCAATGATTCTCCTAGTTAGTGCCACGTGTCATTGAAAACTTGGATGTTAAGCAAACAACAACAACACTAACGTAACCACCTTTCCCCACTCACTCTCTCTTAATCTTATTTGCACGCAAAAGCAACACAACCCATAAAAACGCACTTTATTCTCAGAAAAATGAAAACGGAGGAGCATTTCACAATGACGACGTCGTTTTGGTACTCTCTTCTCCTTCTTCTCCTCCTCCTGTGGTCCCCACCACCGTCCTCCGCCGCTACATTCAACAATGAAATGGCGGCGAAGAATCTTATTAAGAGTCTTAACCTTTTCCCTCCTCACGATATCAACATCATCGCCGCTGATGATTCCAATGTGGGACCCACTGATGATAACAATAAGAAGAAGAAGATCATCGTCGAGAAGCCGTTGAGATTCCCAAACTTCTCCGGCGAAGGCGAAGATATTTCCATCGATGATTTGGCTCACCGTGCTGGATATTTCCCGATTCAACACTCTCATGCTGCAAAGTTAGTGATTCTTGTTGCTTGCATGTTTACTCTTTTCAATTTTATTATTTAATTCTTTTTTCAACTGTTTTTTTTTTTGTTTATATCCGTAATATATTACTTTATTTTCACTTTGTTGATTTGATTCAGTGAATATTTTTGTAATAAAAAACGAAAATATCACAAATGTTAAGTTATTTTCGTAAGTAATTTAGACCGCTTGTGTGCAAAGGACAAAAAGTTGTGCGGTGGTTTAGTGAGGCTCAAGAATTTGCCCTCAGTTTGTCCAATTCGAGGAACAATTTTTAAATCAAACTAATTATACCTGATGTTGTCCTGTCCAGTCTCTTATTTTTTTAACGGATCAAATCCACCCTGTGTAACTTTTAGTGCAATGTGTGTGTATATTTGCGGAGTTTGAATTGTTATGCAATGAACTACGTGGTATTTAGTAAGTGTGGCACTATAAGCATAGTAGAATTTTAATAAAACGCTATTTTCTGCGATAAACAGCATTGATTTTTGTTGTTTATTTATTTATGAGTTTTTGTTGAATGGTGTAGGATGTTCTACCTTTTCTTTGAATCACGGACCAACAAGAAGGATCCTGTTGTGATTTGGTTAACAGGGGGACCTGGCTGTAGCAGTGAATTGGCTGTGTTTTATGAAAATGGTCCTTTCAAAATTGCTAACAATTTGTCCCTTGTATGGAATCAGTATGGTTGGGACAAGGTATATTATATTATTATATACCCTCATGTCATTTGTTTGTTATCTTGTATTTCAATTCCAATGTTTTTCCTATTCTCTTGTTTTCTTGTGATCAATATTTATTGGACATAACAAATTGATTGGTAACCTTGTAGGTGTCTAACCTCCTTTATGTTGACCAACCAACTGGAACTGGCTTTAGTTACTCCAAAGATAGTCGTGATATTCGTCATGATGAAAACGGTGTGAGCAATGACCTGTATGACTTTTTACAGGTACTTGTGTTTTGTCTATATGTTAATGTTTGTTATACAACATCAGTGCAGTGTTTCTTAGGGCCTTTTTTGATAAACAACTTAATTAATCACTTATATATAAGCTTGTTATAACAAAAGATAAAATAAAGTCAAGCTATTTTAATATAAGCTATAAATTGTTTTCATAATCCATCCTATAAAACTTATGGAAGTAAGTTGAAATCAACTTATGAACACGTCATATGTTGTTTCTATAAGTTTCAAACCCAAACAATCTCTGAGGTGCTTATTATAGTAGATAAGATCAAATATAAGTCAGTCCAAACAGACCCTTAATATGATAAACTTGACTTAGATTTATTGTTTCTAAAACAGAACTTATATTTGCAAACTGGTTTTCCTTTCCTAATATTTCTTGGTTCCAGTTTTTTGAAAAACAAAACAATTTTTTTCTCATGTTTTCTCTTTTCCCTACAGGCTTTCTTTGCTGCACATCCTGAGTATGCTAAAAATGACTTTTTTATTACGGGCGAATCATATGCCGGGCATTATATTCCGGCTTTTGCTGCTCGTGTCCATAAGGGAAACAAAGCTAAAGAAGGAATTCATATAAACTTAAAGGTCTGTTGCTTATTGAACCATTCTATTTGACATATATTGAAGGGTATGAAGACTTTCTTAGCTTATTTAAAATGGTTGAACAGGGATTTGCCATTGGCAATGGGCTCACTGATCCTGCAATTCAGTATAAGGCTTATGCAGATTATGCACTTGACATGGGCGTAATTAAACAGGCTGACTATAACCACATCAACAAAGTGATGGTTCCAGCCTGCGAGTTGGCAATCAAACTATGTGGTAATATACACATGATGTTGTCTCACTTATCCTTTCAATGAATGTGACATTTTTTCTTATGTTTGTACTATGTTTGAAGCTAAGGTTGTTATTGAATTGAACATAGTCCAAATATCCAATTTTAAATTTGAATCTGAACTCTTGTTCCTTAAATGGATCAATCATATAAATACTTATTTATGTTAATATTAAATGCATATTACTATGCTTACATTGTAAACTATTTGAAAGTATATGAAGTTCTTACAAAATTTTACATGTGACTATATTATAGTTTGATGGACGATTTCTATTTTCAGTCATCATCTCACCTAATAGTAATTTCTACGATCCTGATTATTCATGCAAATGCAAGATCTAAGGACCAACAGTTTCTGCCTCACTCTCACAGTAAACTAACTAGCTTTTGTTATGCTTCTGCTTAATACTTGTTTTAATCCTTTCAGGCACAGATGGAAAAATTGCATGCACAGCTTCATATTTTGTCTGTAATACTATATTCAATTCCATCATGTCACATGCTGGTGATGTCAATGTGAGTAATTCAGTTGCCTCATCTTCTGTGTGGTTGATATGTTGTTGTACTTAATGTTATTAAGTTTACAGTGTGCCTATGAACCTCAAAGCTTAAGTTGAAAGGTGCAAGCCATCAATAGCTAATAATTAATTATGACACAAGCTGAAGCATGGTCTAATTACAGACTTATTTGCAGACTTCATTGAAATTCTGATATTTGCCTAACCAACACTGCGACTTTTCCTTTGACACTTTCTTGGTGGGGGATATTTCAAATGATAAAAAGTTTATAGGAAATGTCAAGAAAGATTTTTATGCTGCTTCTTAATATTTTAATTTGTCATTTGCCTTGACATTTATGGAGATTGTAATGTCTTGAAAGAATATACTATGGTCATATTTAAAATTTTGACCAGCAATTGTTAAATTGTGCTGCAGTACTATGACATCCGGAAAAAGTGTGAAGGGAGCCTTTGCTATGATTTTTCAAACATGGAGAAGTTCCTGAACCAAAAATCTGTTCGGAATGCACTAGGGGTTGGGGATATTGATTTTGTGTCGTGTAGTTCTACAGTTTATCAGGCTATGCTGGTGGATTGGATGAGGAATCTTGAAGTTGGTATTCCTGCCCTCCTTGAGGATGGAATCAGTTTGCTTGTTTATGCTGGAGAGTATGATCTCATCTGCAACTGGCTTGGTATGTATCTGTGCTCAGCTTTGCCATATTTAATCTGTTTTGAAGTATTATAACATGTCTTACTTAGGACCTTTAAGGTGTATTGATGAATTTTGCCCGGATGTATGGATTTGATGAATAGGTAATTCAAGATGGGTTCATGCCATGAAATGGTCTGGCCAGGATGAATTTGTCGCCTCACCTGAAGCTCCTTTCATAGTGGATGACTCAGAAGCTGGACTATTGAAGAACTATGGACCTTTAAGTTTCCTAAAGGTATCCTTCTCTTGCTCTCCCATTCTAACCATGCGATACTATGAATTATGAAAACATTACATAACTCTAATCTCGAATGAAGTAGAATTCTGTTGTTGCTGTGTAAGCTATCCATTAATATTATCAAGAAATATATATAGAGCCTGTTTGGATAAACTTTTCATCAAGTACTTGTGAAGAATTAAATATCAAAATAATCTTGTAATTCAAATAATGGCATCTAGAATATAAGTTAAAAAACTCTTTTGTTTAACTTCTTTATAACCACTTGTGTGATTATAAGAACTTCGTTCTAAGTCAGGAATGACGTGAACTTATTTTGACCGAGAAGTTATTTATTTGTCATTTAGATGTAATCCAGACTGTGTCTATTACTCATTTACTACCGAATTTCCGCATAGCTTTGTAAATCCTGACTCAGTTTGGTATTGTATATTGTTAAAAGTCCATGTGTTTTTTAATATTCCTAGATTAGATGATTCCTAGGTTAATTGTTAGTATTCCTACTCATTATTCAACTTCCTAGGTTAGTGCTTATTTATTGAGATTCTATGTACTTGTTATAACATTATTATAAATACAAGTTGTGTGATCTCATTATAGACACACAGAATTACATAACCTTACATATATCAAAAAACAGGTTCATGATGCGGGTCACATGGTTCCGATGGACCAGCCTAAAGCTTCATTAGAAATGCTGAAGAAGTGGACTCGGGGAACCCTTTCCATATCTGGAGCTGATGAGGAAATATTGATTGCTGACTTGTAATAGCTTCTTGCAATTAGTCTCCAACAACTTGATGTGTGATGTTTTGTTCGACTTAACAAAATTCATATTATCTGAAATTATAGAATCAAGGTTATGCAAGAAAAGAACAATTCATATATAATTTTATGTCTGTATATATACTGGTTTGGTAAAATCTGAGATGTAAGATGCTTAAAACATCAATCTAATGTTTAAATATGATGCAAGCAATATATGGAGTTGGTGGAGTTCTTTTAATAAACAATATAATGTTTAAATATTTTTCACAACTAATAATCTTTATAAAATCCTTTTGCTTGAGTCTAGTGAAATCGATTAAACTTAAACAACATGGCGAACTAAATATTATCAACACGGCGAACTAAATATTATTTCATGTGGAGAGAACGGATGGAAAAAAGTTGTAATTAAACGATAGGTACTAAATGCTTCATTAATATTGTAATAATCTCAATATAATTTTCAGTACACAGACAAATTTTTGTGACAAAAAGAACATTAAAGTAGATTAATAATTTATTCAAAATTTTATCACCTTTTAATTACTTAAAAGATTTTGAAGAAGCCAATACAAAAATAAAACAACTTAAAAAAATTAATTTGTATGTGCAATAAGTTTAAAATTTTATGACACATAAATTCACTCTCATCTTATTATAGTAGATATTTTAGTAACAAAGAAAAGAAATTGGATGTGTATACCAATTAATCTCAAACTTGTGATTATAAAAAGAAAATTCTCTAATTTGTAAGATAAATTTATTTTTTATGCACTGGTCAGGTAAATAGTTAACATATATATTAATCACAATTTACTATTTAGATATTTTCATAGGACTGAAATTATAATATTTATACTCAACCATGTGGCACACTTTTTCTTTTTTTGTTTAGATAATAATTGCACAAACTAAATATTGTTTTTTTTTTGGGTACAAACTAAACATTGTTATTAGATGATAATAAGTGGATATATGGATAGATATAGAACACAGTGTATTTATGAGTGTAGAAGAAGAAAAAGGATAAAAATATTGAAGCAAAATGATGTCGTTTGCAGTTGGATTCTCTGTGAATTGCAACACCTGCTTTAGAATGATTCCTCCTTCATCATCATCATCATCATCATCATGTTATGTACTTTCCCATGTTTCACTGTCTTCTTCATCATCTTCCTCTTATTCCTCCTTCAACTCAAATAAGCTCAACTGGGTTCAAAGAGCATCCTCTGAAGGTTACTTATTATATTTTAAGCTTCTTAAATACAAGAATTGGACTCACTTCTTATATTTAAAAGGATAATATTTCATTACCATTTTCTTCTATTAAAAAATGGTAATTATTTCAAAATTATCCTTTTTTTAAAAATTGATGCTTTAGTGTTGTTTACTTTCATTCCTTGAAAGTTTTTGTTCTTGCACAAATTTTATTTAATTTTTTTTAATGATGCAGGAGTTCCTAATGAGTTAGTTGAAGACTCAAAATTTGTTCCTATAAATGCTGAGGATCCTAGATATGGTCCACCTGTAAGTCATGGTTAGTTTTGATTCACTCAGTTGAAATTAGATTTTTCTATGCAAAATGTGTACAATATTTCCTACAAATCTCAAATTGTTCTATGAGGGGTATTTTTAAATTTGTCATTAATTAATATTAATATATTTAGATTTTAAAGTCCAATTTGAGTGTCTTTTTTTTGTGAATGAATTTTTGTACTGTTTGTAAAACTGTCTTCATATGTAACCTTTTGCAGGCCTTATTGTTATTGGGATTTGAAGCAGATGAACATTTGAAGGTGATATTACTATGATCAATGCAATAAGACATGCTACTCTTTATATAAAAATGCTGTGCTAGATTCATGTCTTGTCAGTTTTGAAAGATTTTACCTTAATAGCATTTAGAAAAGCCTTCTGTTATGTCTTTTACTTGATCTCTCTTTTTTCTCTCATTGTATTACGAGGTCGCTTAGCGTACGTACATGAATTTCTAAGCCAATGTTTTGCCTTAGATATATTACCATTCAATTATCTTGCTACTGTATTATTTTACATCTTTCCAAATGTGCAGATTCAACAGTTTTTGAAAGAGTTAGAGGGTGAATTCCTGAAGGTAACATCTTATTTTCCTTCATGTTCATATTTTTATTGCCAAACCAAGATCAATGAATATAATCCTAGTAATAGGCTAGAAAGAGAGGAGTTAATTTTTTGATTATTATCTCCAACAGCCTAAATAACCAAAATTTGTTTTAAGAGAATAACCAAAGATTGTTGCAATGCAAAAAGCTATGATGACTTCTTTGACTCGGACAATCGCTTTGAAATTATATGTTTCTTAAATAAATTATCAAGAATTCTGATAGACTAAAACAATGCATAGCATTTGTGACTGAAGTTCGAATGTATCGTAATTTTCTTAGATATCAAATATCAATTGATGGAAAAAAGGAAAATGTAACATATTGCATTGCAGGTCATCTATTGTACCAAAGACATGATTACACGTTCACTTTGGGACGCAATGCATACTACACAACAGAGTTTGGAAGAGGTCAAGGTAGAATTTTTGGAACAGCTTGTGATATCAGATATACCATTTTCATCTAATTTCTGCACCCTCTCCATTTGTTCATGAACCTGTACTAAGTTACTAAGAATAAGCTTCTCCATTGTTATTTTTGACAAACGGTTTGTTATAAATGTCTCATTTCTTTGCATGAATTGTTTAAGTAAATGACACCATTATTATAGGTTTTGTTTTTGATTATTATAAGTTTTCTAATAATATCAAAGTTAGAATGATCACCTGCCTATAGAGTCATTATTAACTCTAATTTTAAGCATGAGAATTTAGAACTGTGTTGCAAATTGCAATGAAGTAGTAAGATGTTATTCTTGTATGCACGTTCAAATTTCATTCAATATAAATTATCTGCATGTGTTCGTTATTTTGTGCATTGCAGATAGACAGGTCTCTTCCTCGAATATGTTTCTTATCCGGTTTAAGCGGAGATGAGATGATGATGTTCGTCGATGCTTTCCCCGAAACCGGTATCAATTATGCCCTTAAACTCTGTTGACAATGAAATCTTAACGCCATGTGCGTGGATAATATACCGACTGGTTTATTTTTCACATGTAATATTTACTACAGTTTGGAATTTATTATATGCAGGACTAAAATCAGCTGCATTTGCGGCTCTTGTTCCAAACAGTGCTAATAAACCACTATATGAGTTGATAGAAGAAATCACAGGAGACCATGAGATGTTGGTAGGTTTTTATTTCTAGAATCAATGTTTATCACTCTCTTTGAGCTCATCGTTAATCGAGCGTGAGACTGTCTTTTACTCTTTTATTCCGTGCAGACCGGAGAACAGTTGTGATAAACTCTCACTTAATCCCAGGAGCACACTTGCAGAAGCATGACTGGAAAATCAATCAGATTTCATTAAGACCGTCTACTATTTTCCTATACCAAGTAATGAAATATGCCTTATCAATATTGATGTACTTAGATAAAGTTTGAAGCATATAAAAAACTTAGCAATTGATTATTTGCTTGGAACTTGATTTATGAGAATGTAATAGCAAATAAATATTAGGTTATTTTAGATACTACCTCCGTCCCTAATTATAAGACCCTTTTTTACCACTGCACTGCACGTACGCCAATGCACAATTTTGACCACTAATATCTTTAATTGTCTAATAGTAAAAATTATAAAAATTTGATATTTTGAAAGTACTCATCAAAACAAATCAAACAAGATCTTATATGCTAATATTTACATCTGTATATTATTAGAAAAATACGGTCAAAACATGATAGATGAATAGTAAAATTTAGTCAAAAAAGATCTTATATTAAGGGACGGAGGGAGTATTAGTTTATTTTATGACATTTTACTCTTTTAGTCTTTATGGTGTTGTATTTAAGAAGCTTTTCTGCTTCATTTGAAAATCAATCAAACATTCAACAAAATTTTTCTCCTCTCAAAAACTCTCAATCAATATGTTTTGCATAATCTCTCATTTATACAGACTTCTATTCTAGTTCATTAGAATTTCTACTTTGAGACTTGATTCTACCAATGCATCCCTAGAATCCATTATTCCCGTCTCAGAGAATATGCCTATTGGAACTGGAGGAAAGTAAGGTTGAGGTTAGTTACTTGAAATTTCCAAAAACCTTGAACAACTTATCATAGCAAGACAGGTAGTATATCAAGAATTTGAACGACAAAGAGACAGGCAGTATAACAACAAATTCACTGCTCGTATCAAGTTTTGGCTATCATTATTTTTATTTTTATTTGTATCTAGTTCGTACTAAAGGTAACAACAATGAGCATTTCTTAGTTGCTCCATCTCCATATACTTGTATACATTTCGTTTTAAGTTCTTTTACATCAACTTAAAAATATCGTTAAATAATTTTAAAAATAAATATACCCTTGTTTGATACACTCATCTATTAATCTTTTTCCACTCATCTATCAATCACTTGAATGCTCAATTCAACAATCAACTTACGCATCATATTACTTCAGAATATAAGTGGTACTCTTGTGGTCACACATTTATTTATAATGCGAGTTAATATAAGTGGTACTCTGAGGTCACCCATTTATTTATAATGAATTAAGTTCATAACACATTATTGCAATGCAACTAATTTCGTCAAAAGAAATTGATGTATCGTGTATACTTGTATAGTACAAAACTACTCATTTTTGTTCAAACACCAGCAAGGTGCACATCCACCAAAAAAAAAAGGGTTAATTCTCACAGTGGGATAATATTTCTTTAAGTATGGCAATGCTGAAGGTAAAATAATATGCTGAAATGAAACGATTGAAAACCAATAATGGAGGGACATTAAACACCATGTCCTACAATCATTTGCATAATTAAAAATGAAATTTCAATGTCAAAATTTTCTGAATAAAGCTAAATATACTACAACCCAAGCAAACTCATATCAGCATTGATATGGTTGTGATTGGATTGAATGGAGGGATCTACATAATTCGTGTCACAACACCACTACAATATACAAAGGCCGTGTGGACAGAAGATGAGATTAATAATTGCGAGGTCAAAAACTGGACTACCTGCAACCAACCCGCTAATTCTCCGCCACAACAGAATCTCCATAGTTTTAAGGATGAAGGCTCTATTGACTATATACTATACATTCAATCTATATCCACCCGCATTGTAAATATTGATTACATGCCACAGCATGAATGGCATATATGTTCACAAAATCTAGAAAGGTAAGGAAATTGAATCCTTTTTACCTTAATTTAACCCTACAGAGGTTCAAGGGATCCACTCTTCAGTCTTTCCATCCGGGCTTGAAGGCCTGACAAAGCTTTCTCATCCATAGGATGTACCCCACCTTGCAAAGTATTCTCAGCTCCAACATGATCCGATGGAAGAGGAATCTGACTATGAGGAAGCCCATGGTTCAAGTTGTCGTTAACACTAGTCAATGGCCTGGCACCAGAATCTATGCCCCCAGCAGAAGCTGTTAATTGCATGCTCTTCATTCTCTCTCTGAGTGCATCCAATGTCCCACTTGTCATACCTCCGGCGTAGTCAGAACTTAACACTCTCGATGCATAGGCATTCACAGCCCTATTCTCCTCATTATATGATGATGGCGGTAGATTGAAATTTGTTGGTTCGGTTTTCACATTTAGTCTCGCTTCATTCAATGCATTTGCATTTACAGGAGAGAGGGGTGCAAAATCTGGGGAAGATATATTTAAAGATGCTGGTGGAGGAGTAGGCATTGGCATACTTGACGGAGTTCTTCCAGCTGCAGCATTCTTCGCCATCTGCCAAATTGTTAAAAATCAATTGTCAAATACTCAACTGTACTCACAATCATGAATGTAGAAAAATATAACACGGGTTCAGTTAAGCAAATAAGTATTTAAATCAACCTGGGCAAGACCATCTCTGATGTAAGTGCGAAATGCCTCACTAGCATTTTGAAGCTGATCAAATATGTCAACCTAAGATAAACCAAGAATCTTAATCAAATAACCAAAACAAAAGGATATAGACAGGTTGATAAACAAGTGATAAATAACATGAAACTTCAATACATAAAAGGTTTCTTAATAATTCTAGCTTAACTGGAAAGTAATAAGAAACTTGAATATAAACATAATTCAATACCTCTGGGTACAATTGAGTAATCCGATAAAGTTCATATAGACCAATTGTGCAAGTTTGCTTCTCCCCAATCTTCTTAAATATTGCAGCCAACTCTTGCTGCAATTAATTTATATTCCAGGATTAAACAATGAATGTAGTATAGCATTGAAATAGGGACAATATATGTAATAACTCATAAGGAAGAAAAACACAGTAAAACTTAAATTAAATTGAGATATGACCCATTTACCCAGAAAGCACAAAACGTCATGCCAATTAACACAAAACTCAGTCATTGTAGACCTAATATACTTTTATTTACTAAATTTCAAACTTTAATAGTATAAAAGTATGAAAAAAAAAAATTGTAAAAGCTAAAGATTAAATACCGATGTGTGCTTGTCAAAAAAAAAATACAGATAGGTGAGCCCGGTGTCTGACAGTGTTTTGACATGAAAATAACATAGGTGCCGCATTGACATTGCTATTATTTTGAAGTGTTTTTGATGCCTTGACTATAACACCATGGTCTCATTTAATACACATTATTAGAATTTGGGAGGCCTATACTCAACCACAAAAACTAGCTTGAGAGTTGAGGTTTGGACTATATTTATAAAGGCTATCTATGCCATATCTCTAGCCGATGTAGGACTTCTAACACACATGATAGAGATAAGGGCAGATAATGCAAGACTTGATATTACAAGATTTCATGAAATTTTAATATCGTTGGGATATCATCCTAGATTCCATATTGCATGTAATATCAAATACTATCTTATAATTCGATGATCACTATATATTTTTTGAACAGAGATGATCACTATATATTAGTATATTACTATCCCGGGTCCTTCTATAAAAAACAAAAGACAAAATCTTTAAGACACAGGAAGTTTTTTATGAGCTTATCTGCTGCATAAAATAGATTAATTTTATAGACTGCAATGTGAAGGTTTTTATGAGCTTATATACATTAAAACCCAATCAAACTTAATCCACACCTTAAGGCATCATAAAATTATCCATCATATTCATGTAGAAGATAAGATTATACATTTGAAAAATTTGTGATGTCTATGTTATAAATATAAAATGTAATGCCAAACGTGGCAATCATGCCATCCGAGCACTAATTGTAAAACCAAAAACACCAAGAGATAATGCTTAATGATACCTTCAACTGGGCATCAGCAGAATGTGTTCCAGCTGCGGAATTATTGGTTGCTGAATCATTCCAATGGTTTGGTCCCCCAGTTCCAGATGCAGTCAACATTCTTGCAGCAGCCAGAGTCTGAAGTTCAAGCGTTAGAATATATATAATATATAAAGTATTAACAAATTACCCCAAAACTATTAATGCCTACCTCAAGATTAAGTTCAATGTAAGCAAGGATGATGGGTTGAGGTTTTGTATCAATAGGAACCATTGAAAGATGACCCTTTATTGCTGCACCACGAAGCTTAACAAGTTCATGAAGAACAGTTTTCACCATTCGCAAGGGTTTGTCATCCGCGCCAGCCCTGTTAAATTAGGGTATTTTACGAAAAAAATTATTCTAGTGATAGGATCCAACAATGGATTACAAAAGGATGGATATGCAAAATAATAATCTAAGCAATTCGAGCTGCCTAGGGTCTCCCATGCATTGAGGCTAACAGAATTCATGCATGCACACTAACGATTATTCTTTCATCATAAAGGGGACTCGACACTACCTTCTCCTAATTTCCTCCATTCCCAAGTCTTGCAAGTATAGATGGATGCTTTGAAGCATGCGATCTAGATCAACATCATAGATGGTGCTCTGAAGAACCTGAATCACATCAAAATGTATGTCAAATAATGTAACAAAAATTTAAAGAACAAATCTATGCGGATGTGATTTTACAAATTTCAGCACATTTTTGACAAGGAAAATATAACTCACGGGAATATATTACAAAAAAATAAAAGGTCAAAACTAAAAAATTCATTAGCATTTTGAGGTTGGAAACAAATAAGATGAAACAAAAAGGAATACAACATGGGAATATCTCACCGAGGCTAAATAAAATTAGATTGGGAAAAAACAGAATATCAATGTAACTACATCAAAGAAAACAATTTGCTGCAAAAATTGTAAACGGATATTTTATCATTTAAATGCTGAGTATATATCATAGAAAAATAATGAAAAGCTACCCACAAAAAAGACAATTAGATGGTGAAAATTCAATGGAACAACTGTGATCCAATGTCTTAAGCTATTTAATTAAGTCTTATAATCATTAAAAAAAAAATATTTGTTCCTAAAGATTATGCCCGTTAATATTTGTGCTACTCAATTTTGGTGGGCTAGTCCATACAGAGCAAAAACTCTGGCTTTAAACAGGATGCCCGCAAGTGGGCGGTGGGATTGGTCTTCTCGGATTAGTCGGTCCTTAGGGCGGATACCGAGTTTTCAAAAAAATAATAATAATAAATTGATACTGGGTGGCAAGTTACCTTTGTAAGCTTGATAAGGCATTTCACAACCAGATCAGAAAACTTCTGATTTCTGGAAGCAAGTGACTCATTTGGTGCTGGTGAAGGCCACCTCGATGGATCTAGTGGACGTAAGAGATTAATTAGGACAACAAATGATGATGTTCGATCTGCATTATCCTGTATTGATAACAACTAGTCAGTAAAATAACTTGTACTTGTGATTTACAGCATAAAAACACATTATCATTACAAACAGCATATGACCTATTGAAGTTTCATTTCAAACAGAAAAGGGAAAAAAATAAACAAAAGGAGAAAAAAAAAACAAGTCCCTTACAAGAATCTTAAGCATCAATACATTCAATGCTTTCAACAACTGGCTACCATCATCCATACGAGGAACGTTATCATCCAAGAGCCACAGAAGAAGCTCGGTAATGAGACTGTCAAGAGTGCTCTCTTTTACAGCATGTGCTAATCTTTTATTTTGAAAAGTCTGTAAAGGGCAAAGGACTTGTAAATTGTAATTGGTAAAAAGTATTGAAAGATCCAATAATATGAATATATCCTAAATAGAAAACATATTTACCTGCATGAGAGTATTGAGCACATATTTACAGGACCGCGATGAAGCTCCAGTCAAACTGAAGTCAAAAGTTTTTGCAACCTGTTTTCAATAATGAAAGAAATGTTAATACTTGAGGATTTCTCTCCAAACAAGGGAATTTGTTATAAAACTAACTTGCCTTATTTGCAAGGCATGAAACTAGCCTATCTGCATCTTTCTCGAGTTCATCCATAGCATTGCCTTCTGGATCACTAGTTGCCTGAGCCAACTCATGACAAACAACTTTCATTCCTTCAACAGACTGCATCACAAAATTATTTTCAAAAGAAATGTAAGAGCTTCATTTTCCAAAACGGGTAAGAGAATAGGTAAAAACTCCAATGATGTATCTATATGTGTGACCAAAATTGTCATTTTAGAATGGGGATGACTAAATACTAATGCAAGAATAACTGTCCCACAAATAATGATGATGAAGATATTCATAATAATAACAAGCCGTGCTATGTCATCCACCTGCTCAGGGGAACCAAAAGAAATAATGTCTAATGCTTCATTCCAATCAGTGGGGCCACTCGCAACAGCCACGGGACGAGGCATGAATTGTCTCTCAATGTTACTATCAGGTTGAGCATAATTTCTCCTGACATTAATAAACAAGATGATCAAGAACAATAGAAGCAATGCAATTGTTTTGATGGAGGTGTTATTTGGGGGCAAGGGAAAAAATTAAACATATTTACACACCTCAATAATGGACCAGCAAGAGATCTAGCTATTTCTCCACTTTGCTCTGCAACATCAGACCTGGTAATTGAAGCAAAAAAATCATCAATATTAATTTTAAATGTTGAACAAAGAAACAGATCAACTCATTTATCATCTAATCTTCAGAATTTTAAAACTTCTTAGGTTGATGATAATATAAACACAATAAACAATACTAACATCTTAACAACAACAAAAAAAGATTCCAGGGGTACAATATCCAGCATTTCTCAAGTGAATAATTTACATAGAAATTAAAACCTTAATAAATATATTTAAAAAAGAAAAAGATTTCAAGAGTACAATTTCCGGCCTTTTCTCAACGTCATTGTCACCATCAAAACTAGAGAAAATTATAAGTGGTTTTAATAAAATGTTCACAAAGGAAAATCATGGTTCTCTGCAAAACATGACCTCATAGCAAATATAGTAACACAAAATCAAAGTTCAAAACAGTCCAGTTATATTTCTGTTTTCATTTTACTATACAACATAAAATAGAAAGACTTACCCATTTTCCCTGACAGAACGACGTAGAATAGCCCTCGCCTCCCCTGGCTTTCCTTCCTTTTTCTTTTCCATCTCCCGGACCTGTCATTTTACACCCATTTCATCAGTAATGTAGCATATCAAAAAGAGGGAGGAAATTAGAATGTTATGAACTTACCTTCCACTTAAATCTATCATCTAACATGCTTTTTTGAGCATCTGTTAGTTTCCCAACAAATCTCCATATGTCCTCACCTGTATAGCAAGGTCATGGAAAGAAAACAAATCAGCAAGGCCAAAAGGTAGATCAAAATTAAACCAAACTTTTGCATCTAAAATCTGCAGGTGAAAAATAATCACTTGATCCATAGATAAGGATACAAATGAATGTGTTGTGTAGTTTAAATTTTAAAGAGGAAAGACAGCAACCCAAGTTTTTTATAAGTGCAATGAAGATGGATTTCTGCAGGGTATACCATACCTAGAATCTTATACCCAGTGGCAAGTGCATTTAATGCGGCTTTCCTAATATCTCCATCACGTTCAGCTGTTAAACTTGCAACAATTTGCAATGATTTCAGTTGCCCACTAATCTGTCCACACAATGACAGATATAAATATCAAAGGAAAATACTAGAAAGAATAACTCACTAAAAGCATTAGCAACAATACCTCAGCTCCATGATGATCAAGAATAAATCCTACAAGATCAGCACATTCAATTCGAGTTCGGTTGTTCTTAGAGCGCAACCCTTCCAATATATAAGGGAAACATTTGGAAGCGGAATATACCACAACAAATTGTTTAGTCAGCTCCCGCATTTTTTCACGTACTTTCTCAATGTTATGCCCTAACTGAAACATTTACAAAATATCAAATGAACGTTTACTTCCATCTGTGAATTAAATTAGTCATTTTTGGTAGTGTACCCAAGCAAGAACACTGCTAACACACTCACTATTACAGAAACTAAAATAATTACTAAACTCTGACAAAAACACATTTTTTACTATCAAAATTATTAATACAAACCTTATCTACAAGGCAAGGAAGAAAGATTGCCACTTCAGACTCTGTTAAAGAGTACCCATCATCTTTCAAAGTGTCAAGCAGTTCAGGTAGAAATTCTAGCACCTGAGTAATTAAATTGCATAAATGTTAACTTAAGACCAATATAGGGTCTGTTTTCAGCTTTTTTACATAAGCTCTCCATAAGAACTTATAAAAACAACTCATAGTTTATACATAAGCACTTAAATGATAAACCCTTATGCTATAAAGGCTTAATTAAGTTATTTAACCAAACAGGGATACACTTCATAGACATAGATGATATGAAAAGAAGAAAATTGAAAGCAGCAGCGAAAACAAAAGGGAAAGCTTAATTGCACCTTTAATAGACATGTTGTGTTTGATTTGCAGAACTGTGACACAAACCACCT
This sequence comes from Trifolium dubium, assembly GCA_951804385.1. Taxonomy (NCBI): domain Eukaryota; kingdom Viridiplantae; phylum Streptophyta; class Magnoliopsida; order Fabales; family Fabaceae; genus Trifolium; species Trifolium dubium. The sequence continues at coordinate 29,754,465 of OX638074.1, forward strand.
CAAAAGAATGTCCAAAACTTCTATAACTTCTTTAACAATGGATGGAAGTGCCTGTGAGGTGCCATAGAAGATTGTATATAGAATATAGTTTTTAGTTCATTCAATGCATGAAAAGCACACATCTTAAAGAATGTGAAAAGAACAGCACCTTCTGCAGAATTTCAAGTCCGTCAACTTGCTTTTTAAAATCTTGACTTAAGAGTCTCCTATGTAAATCCTCTCTGAAATACCTCATCATATCACTCTGCAAATTAGCAAACATTTATTAAAATTCAATAATTATAGGAAGCTTGAGTTATGCATGTAAATTCCCAACTCCTCAAAGAGCATGTCAACCTCAAGATCTTGAATTTGCTCAATTCGTGGATCTTCAAACTTAAACCTTCGAACAACCAATCTCTCTCTATCTTCCTGCATGCAAGACGATTAACAGTTAAACCATACGACTATTTAAGATTTTAAGTAATGTTGGGTAAATACTTCAGCCAACAATACCTTATTTGAATCCTTGATATTTAGTAAGGCCTGAGTTTGGACTGCTATATCTTGAACAGATATTGGTTCAGACTTGGTGCCCTTTATTGCTCCGGTTCTCTTCATAGTGACACATACAGTTAAAAATCCAATCTTATAAAAAAAGAGTAATCAACAAAAGAAAACTCAACATACCGAAGTTACAGATCTATTTCCAGGTTTTGAAACACCATTTGCAGTTGATTTCCCAACTTTTGTAGCAGCTTTCGATGTTACACTCACTGAAGCTGTTCTGGCTGACTCGAATGACTCTAAGAACACCCATTGGGGGCAGGGGGTAAGAAAGAGATAAGTATAAGAGACAAACTAGTTGCCATGAAAAGCATCAACCATGCGTAGCAAAAATAAGCTTTGTTACCAAAGAGCGCACCTTGAAAAGCACCATATGGTTTTAGCTTCTCAAGAACAACTGCCAGTGCTGGGCCTTGAATGTCTTTAACCATCTTTTCAATCTAAATTAACAAGCAATGTAATTATGCTTGGTATGACATAAATGTTGAGGAAACAGGGAATGAGAAACCGGCATTTTTATCACACATACCATTTCATGCCCACTAACTCTCAATATCTCATTAATACAAGTCTCTGCTGCCTTGCGAACATCAGAGGATTTATCCTACAAAGGAGCCATCAGAAATTTAAATCCAAGTAAACTATGCATTAGAATTTATAACTGATTTGATAATCACAGACAAGTGAGAACAGGATTGAGTAGCCAGAACATACTGCCATTGCAGAAGAGGCTGGCTTCAGCAGTTGTGCGGCTTCAGCAAAACTACTTAACCCAGAAAGTTGCTTAGATAACCAATCAAAAAGATCTTTACGCCCTTCCGCACCAAGTTTAGAATCCACCAAAGCAATTGCAACATACGGAACCTACAATAAATCATGTTCAGGACAAGACAAAAATACAAAAGAATAACAGAATAGAAAATCAGGACAGACCATTTTATCAAGATGAACAGCCGCAAGCCATGAGTCAAGAGTATTCAGTACACATTCTCTCATGTGCTTCTTATTGTCCCCAAGACATTTCAATATATCCGACAGAATTCCCTGCAATAAACCATTTCAAGAAAGTTAAAGTTTTACACAAGGAAATCTAACATTAACAACTAGAAAGAAAATACAAAAGCAGAAAAGAATTTACTAACTTTGCTCGACTTCTCAACAGCTTGACCCATTGCCGATGCAACATTACCAATTGTTGTCAAGGTAGCCATGACTATATTTTTGTTGCTATCAGAGAGCCGTCCCCTTAGAGCACCAAATAAATCACCTAGTAATACAAGTCATCACTCAGCAACAATTTAAAAGGTCGCCAAGTATTATAATGAACAGGATAAAACCTGAAGAATTAATTAAAAAAAACAAAGCATGCAAGTCCATTTAGCAGAGGAAATTGATAGGACGGGGAGAAAATCAAAAGTTTAGGACTTTAAAAGTACAAAATACTAATGCTTATGAGGTACCAGTTCCAGTTGGCTGAATGCGCTTGTTTGCTTCTTCCAGTATTTTGTTTACAGCATCAACAGACTCCATACGAACCTACAAAAAGAGCACAAGATGTGATGCAATTGAAAACAAGTTAAAAATACAATACAAAAGGAGATTTAATATAACAAGCAAACCTTCCAATCAGGGCTTTCAAAACTCTTCAAGAGAGTCGGGGTAATCTTTCCACTGATATCTTCACGAGGCAAGCTATCCAGCCCACCAGCCACCACGGCTGAAGATGAATCTGATGCCCTGACAGTTTTTTTGGGAACTGCAGCTGCTCCCTGAATTAAAACAAATGAATAAATAAACAAATTGATGGCATTAGGAATCATGATACTACATAGAAATTACATCACCAACCACAACATACCTCAAATGGGTTCTTCTCATATTCAGTGTCAAGAGCACTCAGCAGTGCAGGCTTAACGTCGGTAAGAAACCCTTTTATGTCTACAAGGGAAAAAAGCATTAGATCTAACCATAAGAAATAGTGAGAGATGGAAATATGACAGTCAACGCATAGTAACCTGGACCAACAAATCTATGCAGAACACCCAAGAGTTTAATTGAAGCATTTCTAGTAGCAGCTGCACTTGACTGCAGCCCAGTTTCTTTAAGAAAATCAATTAAATCCTGCAAAAGAAGACTTGCATTAATATTTAGGAAGATGTTGCATATCAACAAAAAAAATCAAAGCATTTAAAATACATGCAATTACAAACAACAAACTTAATTACCAATGAAACATATAACAAACCTTAAGCTTTAAATGTGATACACCAAAATCCTCAACAGCAGAAACCATCCACAAAATTCCCTCACTAAGAACCTTAGGATTCTTATGCTCCTTCATGATCTTGTAGACCTGCAATAAAAATAACAGTTTTCAAAAATCTGGGTTTAGACATTAATATAAGTAAATGCAAGATGATAGACTGTCAGAAAGATGCCGCATAGCCATCTTTATTTGTTACTCTAATAAATTCAATCACATTTCAACAACAATAAAAAAACAAACATTTTATACTACTTAAAAATAATAAGATAGTATGCACTTCATAAATCTGCAATAAATGAAAAATCCATGCCTTTCAATCCATGATCATGAAATTTTCGTATAGATAAGCCTGGATCACACTTTTGCCCAATAATTAGAAGATATTTTCCCAAAGAACAACCATACTTACTCTTTCAAAAATGAATCCTGGACCAACTGCTTCACAAAAAGTAGTGAGGCATTTCATCGCATGTGCTCGGGTCTTGATATCTGCTACACGCTCACTTAGTCCTACAGAAACGGAAGCAGAAATGTGATACCAAATCAGAATATCAGTCAATCATAAAACAAAGACATGATTATTGGTAAAAGCAAAATCAAATGACAATACATACCCGAAAGACAAAGCACTACACACTTCTTCGGGAATTTAATTGCAGTTGAAGCTATATGAGTGATAATTTCAATAACCTGCTGTTGGACCTGCACAAGAATCACAATCGCTTAGGGACTTCTTGTCCAATCCATGCTATTTTGAACTAGAACAACTAAAATAAAACATTCTAAATCCAAAAGGAAATAGTTCTGAACCTGAACATTTTTCTCGCCCCAACCAGGCAAGGCGCACATTAATCTAATCAATATTTCTACGGATTGGTCAAGGTTCTGTAAGCCTTCCACTTGCTGTTTCACCGAAGAAATGGCTGCAAAAATTAAACTTCAGCAACTTTACTCATCAAGCATGTATAAAGGACATGGGAGGAAAAATCAGAAGATAAAGTTCCAAGAGTGTATGAGACACAGACCCAACTTCATGGTACTCAAAAGACAACAAAATTAATGTATTTATCGATACCGAACACAGCTAGACCTAAAATGCATGTCAACAGTGAAAAAAATGAAGTAAATCTCAACATGAAAAACAACTTTAAGGCCTAGAAAACATGGGCTAAGAAATGCCAAAATCTCATCCGACATGATTCCTCTTCCAATTTGATATTAAACAAAGTCATAAAACTGAACACACGATTACCAACCTTCAAGACGCTCCTTCCACACAGCACTTTTTAATAGAGCGATGGTATCTGGCAGTATAAGAGAACCTATTCGGCTTTCAATCTCTTCAAGGCCCATCTCAGTGGGCTGCATGTATTCAGATGCATAAATGTTAAATAAACTGTCATTAGATAATCACATGACAAACAGTGGTGGCAGATTCAAATCTGATAGACAGCAGACAAACAAAGATTTTATTACCTCAACATCTTCGGGTGCTTCAATCGTTTTTGAAGCCTTTTGTGAAACTCCATCTATTTTTTTGTTTGTACTAGACTTTACAGCCCCACCTTTCTTGGCAACAGGCTGGAACGTATAAAATGTTCAAAAGACTAGCTCATCAAATGTATCAAAAATGATATCATAGTTTAATTACAAGCAAGATGTTACTTACCGCTGCTTGAACAGGTCTCTTTCCACTAAGCATACTTGCAGCTGACCTTTTACCAGGTGCACCTTCAGAAGTCTACAAAAATTAAGGAGTAATGATTGTTTGTCACCAAAGAAACCTTTCAAACTTGTAAAATTGAACAATTAATAAAATGATTCTTTGCTATCTTTAAAACTTGAACAAATTCTTGTACCACCGACTAGCATTTGTTTTCCCAAGCACCTTTAACAGCAAAGTCTTGTAATACATTTTAATTATGGTTACCAAGTTTGGAGAGGGGGGTAATTAAAGAAAGAGTGTTTGGCAGCAGAGTACTTTAAAACATCATATTGAAAAACCAACATCTTGCATGTTATATAGGGCAACAGTATCCATTCAATCCCAAAATAATGAGTTAAAAATAATCACCAGATACAAGCATTAAAGAAATGAAACTAAAATCAATATTAATCAAACTAAAATATACACCCACCTCTGCAGAAGATGAACTTGCACGTGTATTTTGCACAGAAACTGAAAGATCGTTATCAAACGTTAGCAAAAAACTGCTACAAGTACTTCAAACTTGGAGGCAAATAATCAAATTACAAATAAAAATCAAAGAAATTAGACAATCGATGGAATCATAAAACAAAATTCAGTCACATGAGATTTAGTGAAACTTATTTTCCTATGTCGCTGACAATTTGACAAGAATTCCCCTATGCATTTACGAGTAACTAATGACAGATTGAGGCATACTTTGAAGTGTGATGAACAGAATAATTTTAAGAATCTAATACTTGTTAATAACATCACTCCATAGGGATTAACGGGCACAATAATAATGAGGAATAGTTGCCTACTTCATCGTCTAATAAAGGTCTATGTGTTCCAATTTAGTAGGGTGATCCTGGGAAAAGGCACACAAACACTACGCTGTTGAGTAGGTGATAAGCAATATGAATGAATCTCATCCCCCCAAATTTTGACAGAGAACTCAGATACATCAAGTGGTGCATCATAGAACATCTTGCAGGGGATGTAGGACAATATACAGCTTCAAAATTCTATTGAAGAGTTTCCAAAAGATACTTCATTTGCGGGCAATAACATGGGTGGTTAAGTTGGGCATTGTGGTGGTATCATATTCTGCCTCTCCTTCAAATTTGATTTGAAGTTTACGGCCACTAAGGGGGGGCTGATGCTGAATCGTTTTGTTTCGGATTGTAAGCCCAAGATAGGATAAATCCCATCTGTATTCACTTCAGATACACAATCCATTATTCCACAGATTGCTAGACCAATTCGCAAACGGGGATTATGAATTGCATAGGATAACCCAGTCTTTCGAGCCTTTCTTTGTGCAGGTAACTAGTGATGGAAGTAGGCTGGGCTAATCTTTCTAAAGTTGCGGTCTGTCATATTTACCTAATACAGGTCTAAGAGCAATCCTAACCTTTTAAAACTCTGGTAAAACATAAAAGTCTTTTAAAAGCCTCTTATTGGCACTAAGGTCTTCAAATATGTCATTAATTTTCGGTTCAATAAACTTATAGCCTCAAGTCTTCTATGCAGTCCAACATGCCTAAATAATTAAAATATATATTTTATGTTTTATAGTATTTCGATTTACTTAAAAATGATAAGCCTGTAAAGACAACTTCTTAGATGGCCAAAAGCCTGGCTTTTTTTACCTATAAATAGTCTTGGCCTGGTTTATGTAATAAATAAGAATGGCCAAGATCTAATGTGGAATAGGGCTGCATAGACCCCTATTGCTAACATCATACGGTCCTCTTTTGCCTTTCGAAAGAGTTACAAACCTGTGGAGGAACCACCAGGCACGGCATCTTCAGAACCTGAAATCATTTCTGAAAGCTTTTTCCTTCTAACATCATCAAGTTTCTCCAATGACCTCTCAAGAGGACGCATGCCAACCGACTGGAAGAGGATGAACAGTACAATACTCAACTTCAACAGCAAGAGCATTAGTTAACATACAAGCAGATTACATTGTCAAATTTTTACCTTTGCTATTGCAGCCAATGCGGAAAAGGCAGCATCCCTAACTTCAGGAGTGCCATCATTTAGACACTGCGAGATTCAGATCATTAGTGTTTGCAAAGTAACAAACAGAAGTACCAGACAAACAAAACTAACCTCCATGCAGATTGGCACATAATCCTTATGCACCTTCGTAATAATACCCTTGTTACTTGTTTCAATGCAAAACGTGACCCAGTTCATTGTTAATGATCGCACAAGAGGAACTTTGTTTTTTGTGGCTGTCCTAACATCTGTAACAGATTAAACATAATATACTCAAAAAGATGCAAAAGTACAACATTACCCAATAGCAATGACACCAAAAACTAAAACGCAACCAGCACAATACAAACAAATGAACAATAATCACTCATCAACATCCAAGAGAGATTAATATGGGTAATTAAAGTAGCAATATAAATTTAAGGCCTGAATAAATACAGAAAGGAATTTACAAACACATACTCAAAGGAACACATACAGCAAATAGAATCGTCAATTCTGTTTTATGGGGTTAATTGTAGGATTATTATGACGATGTAATCTTCAGTTTGAGAACTAATATTCACCAGAAAAAAAAATGGTTTGTGAAGAAAAAAGAAAGCAGCGGGTACTGAGTTTATGTAAATTTAATAATCAAATCATTTAACCAGTAAAATTTGAAATTTGAATTCCATGCCATTCGTAAAATTCAGATATAATCCTGATGGGAGAACCTGCCTTCAACAATATCAACAAGGCTAATGCATCCAGCTTTGTGCATCGCTTGAAGAGTTTGAGACAATGCCTCGGTCATGGTAGGTTTTTTCTCTTTCAATTTTTCCTATTCAAGAAAGAAACACATTAAGCGAGCAATATTTGAAAAAGAGCAAATTAACAATTCATTCAGTGTAAACGACAAGTAACTATTTACATTAACAAGAAATGCACAAAGTGGGAAGGGGGGATGTAAGCTGTTGAGCAATTCAATTTAAAATGAAAAACATCATACTCTCTAATCATGTTACCCAATTGTTTGAAAATAGAAAACAACTTGATAACATTCAAATGTAGGCAAGACACGTCACCAAAATGGGTAAACAATAGAAACCAACAAAGACAAGCTAAGTTTCTAAAACTTATTGAAAAATACACTCAATTGGTATGGTAATACCAAAATAACGATGGCTGTCGAATAGTACTTACAAGTAAAACAGGCAATATAAAACGAGAACTTGCAGAAAAGTGGGTTCTTAATCCACGAGCAAGATTGCCAATAGCCTGGATAGCTTCAACAGCAACAGCAATATTCACATCTGTAATAAGCTGCAAGCAAAAACAAATGGTTTAGCTATACAAACATGCATTGATGATGATAACATGCAAGCACAAACACAACGACTATGATCTTCAAATGTGCTGCTACCAATATTAACAGAAAGGTCTCAAACAAGTTTAAATCTTTCAGAGAGAAAGGGCTCTCAAAAGGAAACCGCACAGCAATAATAAGAAATAATGGAAATGGAAATAAAGAAGATACATAATGTCAGAGTAGTCATTACTAGCTAAGCATAAATAAAATTAAATCAAACGGAAAAATGATGCAGTAATGAGACATAAATGGAAATATTTTATGTCTAAATCTATTAATGTACTCATTTCAGTGGCTAATTTCACTTGAGCTTCAACACAACATATATCATAATCATATTCTAAAACTCATTAGGAATCAGACGCAATATTTGAGTTGAAATATAGATCTTCATACACTGTAAAACTACAAACTTAACTAGAAAAATGCCATGTCTTTCATTATCATAAGACATATGAAATACCTTCTTTAAGGTCCGACAAACTTCAGAAAAATCACCAGGGGAAATTCTTTTGGTTGATGCAAGTTTTGTTAGCTCACCAACAGCCTCCTTCCGTTCAAGCCATTTAGTAGCTTTCTAAAGATTGATAAGATTAGAAGTTAGAATGGGGGGAAAAAGAACTGAGACACATTCAATGTGACAAAAAGTAAAGATATTAGTTGCAACAGAGAGATGTGGCTGAAAATAACTGACCACTCCATCCCAAAATCCTGATTTCTCCAGGGGAGTCAAAATATCAACAGGATCAACAAGTTCATATTCATCTATTTCTTGAGGAGCTGACAATAAAAGAGTTGCAAACAGGTAGGTATGTTAGTGCCAAAGAGGAAAAACAAACCATATCTGATAAAAGAGAGCATGCTCAATCTCCAACATCAATTACATACCATCAGACCCAGATTCTTCAGCAGGGCCAGGACCCACAATCTCAGATATAGTTTCCTGTTCAGGTTCCTTGTCTTGCTCAGATCTAAAAATGGTGGAATATATATTAACTATTAAGTATACACCAACGTAACGCAAAAAAATGGGAACAAATAAATATAAGAAGAAAAAAGAAAATAATGCACATGAATGGCAACACGTTACAGCATTTCCAGTGAGCATAAACAGGTTCTTCTCAATGCACTGAAAATTCATATACTGTATCTACCTTATTTTACGGCTTGGCTTTGCTGTTCCAGTAACATTTACAACTTCTGCTTCCAATTCTTTTTTCTGAAGAAAAAATGAGGGAATTGGATGGTTTACAATTTACATAGGGAGTGTTACATAATAAATCAAATAACTAAGAGGAACGGGTAAGCTTACCATTGTGTCTCTCATTTTCTCAAACAAGATTGATTTTACATTATCTTTACCGATCCAGCGACAAAGTTCAAGCGTCAGCCCTTTAGAGGATGCACGAACATTTTGATCTTGGTGATCAAAGAGTTCTGGAAGCATCTTCAAAATTCTTTTTGGGGGAACAATTTTAGATCCGAATTCACTAGCAGCATGAAGACAGATAATTATCATTATATGAAAGCAACAAAACAGAAACACCTATTAAAAATTTTGCAACAAAATTCCAAACCTTAAAGCTTGAAACATAACATCTATTGCAGGCACAACCGCTTTAGCAACTTTGTTCTTTATCGCTTTCTCCATTGCATCCTAAAATTACCAAAAGCTTTGGTAAAGAAATGGTGAAAAGCATGACAACTAGATGCGAAGTTATGGATGCGTAAACTAACCCTGCCAAAGAATCTTAATAACCCATTAACCCCAAACGCAGAATAAACTAAAAATAGTGAAAGTGGAAAAAGACTATATCAGTTCAACGGTATGGGGGGAACAAAACTTTGAAAAAAAATTCCCATTAACCCCTTAAGATATTAATTTCTTGTAAAAACTCATTAGTTATTATGGTCTCAATTTAAATTAAACTTATTCACTTTTGCATAAAAAAAAACACAAAAAGCCTTAAGAAAAGCAGAAAAATAGATGTATGACAAGTAGGTACAAGATCACTTCTGACCAAGTCCTAGAGAGAGCTCACCATATAAAAAATACTATGAACCAAAACAAGGAAAATAGAAAACACTAAACCAGGGATATATGAAAGCAAAAGTTTTATAACCTTGGAAATACACAACAGAAATGGAGCCACAAAACATATAGTTTTATCGACACTATTTTTCATTTCGCATATAATGGAAAACAGGAATACTTGAATTCATTAATTTGATAACCTCATAAATACACAGCAGAAAGTGAGCTCTTTTTTTCGTGTTCCAACTGAAATGAAGCTCTACATGTACGATATAAACTTTCATCGAAAAAATTTCAAATTATATTTTGAGGCTAACTTGCACATGCCAAACCATTTCGAAATTAAATATATGAAATTAAAATACAGTCGAGTAATCCTCCTCATAAAGAAGGGGAATTCAGGAGGATCAAAGCTTAACACTGTCATCCAATACTAATTTTCTAGAGAACTGCAAAATAAACTTTTTCTATTTCTAGGATCTATAACCTCAATTCCTAAACCTGAATCAGTTTACAAATTCTAGATTTTGAACAAAACTACAAAATATATAAAATGCACCAGTAAATGCCTAAATATTTTTCACTAAGCGATATTAAATACATAGTGCAAATCTTGCAAAAACCAGCTACCAGAGACAATTCACTAAATTCAACCATAAGTGAAGCAAGAACTTAAGAATTTCATTTTAGTATGAACATCAGACACCATGATTGTACAAGATAAATGAAGTCCTTATGTTGGATAATGTACAAATGCCATAAGCTGAGACAAAATTGGAAATAATTACACATGCTCAAGGAGAAAAAAGCTCTTCCACCACCAAACAAACTAAGAGACAAAATGCTAAATACAGGCCACCTATTTATACTGTAATCGAGTATGCCACAAGTTTTCCACAAAACATTTCAATTACCGAAACAAAAACATGTGAGCAACCTCTAATCAGTAGTCAAACCTACCTAGACACAAAATGCCAAGCAACCCCCTAACGAAAAACACGAGCAGAAAGTGGAAAATAGTATAAAACCATTAAATGGCAACGAATAAAAAAAACATACCAGAAACGCATCCACAGCCTCCAATTCTATCCAGAGCAAAAACACTGCCTGAGCTTTCTCAACCGTCTTTGGCCTTCCCGTCAGACATTTAGCCACAACTGCATCACAAACCTCCTTCCCAAACCTGCCACGAAATTCAAATTCAAATTCACACCAGAACAGTAACTTCAACTGAAAATACAAAACAAACAAAGCATGCAATTGAATATGAAATATGAAAAGCAATTCAAATTCAAAATGAAGTACAAAATTATTACCTCGCGGCGTCAGCATCGGCAGCTCGTAAGTAAGCAATCAACGCATCAAGTGCCTTCTCCTGCACAGGAGCATTTGAATCCGCCACCGTCTTTTTAAAAAAGTGACCTACACGCCAAATTCAAAATTCGAACCAAAAAAATAAACCGCACATCAAGATCCACATAAAACCGCATCCAGATCCACCGTTGAGAGATCAGGAAGCATCGTTAAACAGAAAAACCCTAACAAAAAACAGAAACACTAACCGAATTCACGGATGCGAGGATCCTTAGGATCGGTGATGGAGTCACAGAGAGAAGCCAAATCGATATTGGCTTCATTTCGCACCTTCCAGTTCTTATGAGCGAGACGATCCTCCCATGGAAGTTTCTTCGCTTCCTTTAACAACTTCTCTTCCTCCGACATTGTTGTTCAATTAATCTTCTTCGCACTGAAACCCTAACGATCTCAGAAAATGCGCACCGAATTCTAGAGAGAGAAACTTTATAGAGAGAGAGAGAGAGTTGGGTGGTTTGTTTGTAATTGTTGTATATGCGGCAGGTTTCAGTGCCGGCGAGAGGGAAGAAGAAATATAAAAAAATATAAAAAATGAAAAGAAAAGAAAAGAGAAAGAGAGCGTGCAATTGGAATAGGTGGTTTTTTTTATCTTCGCTTCGAAAACACTACAACAGAGAAAGAAAATGAAGAGATAGATAGAGATGGAGAGAGAAACTTTTGTTTTTTTTTATTTTATACTATTTATAATTTATTTTCGTTAATACTTATTTCTCATTTGGTTTGTTTGAGACGTTTTAATATTCTTGAGCAGTGACAGATCAACCAAAGCAACATACTGATTTTGAATTTCAGGCTCGGTCACGGATGCTACAAGCCTACAACACTCTAACGGACTAATTAATTAGAACTAATAATTCAAAAATTACAATTCAAAATTTTAGTCAAAAAAAATTAAAAATAGTAGTAATAATAAGTCTTGCTAGACTTAAACACAAGGAGTGTGGTTGAGCGGTTGAGGTTCATTTTCTTTTAACGTCGAGGGTTCGATCTTCACATTGGGTATAGAGCAGCTTTAAATTTTTGAACTAGCTATCCTACCTCTCAAGGTGTCTCCAATCTGCGAGGGATTAGTCACTGCATTCGGCGGTTAATATCCCGATCTCGACCAAAAAGAGTAGTAATTAGGGAATTCTATAATCAATTCCATATTAATTTATCTTTTCGATAAAAAAAATTATAATAAATTTCAAAGGTTTTTTTTCAAATATACCCCTTAAGATTTGAGAACTATTTACCCACTCGACAACTCAATATAATGTTTTATAAAATCACACAAATCTCGTTAATATTGATATGTCTCATTAACATATTAAATAATTTTTTATTTATCTGAAATTTTACACAAATGATCTATATGATATAAAAATTTAATCAAATAGTGTATTTTATAAAAGGTCAAATGTATCTACTGGTCCTCTAAGTTTTTAGTTTGTACCACACATGTCTTTTAAGTTCTTTTTGTAACACATAAGTCATTTAAGTTCTTTTTCTAACATGTAGATGTAGGTCATTTAAGTTTTAAAATCGTAACATGTAGATCCTATAGAGTTATACTAATCATCTAAATCTTCGAACTTATCATCACTTAAGTATCATTTACACTTAAATTTATATGATGAATATAATTTGAAGGAGTTATGTGTTACAATTTTATAACTTAAAGAATTTATATGTTACATAAAAAACTTAAACGACTTATGTGATACAAACTGAAAACTTAAATGACCCATAGATTTATTTGACTTTTATAAAATTTATATCGATTAAAATATTATTGAGTTGTTGAGAGATAAATACCTCCGAATCTTGAAGGGGTAGATCAGGTCTCACATAAATTTAAATAAAATATTATACTCACTTGGTCAATGAACTGCACAAAATTAGCACTTAGTTGCTCCATTGATGATTATCAGTGCTAGACTTACTAAAGAGAATCACGGTTCAATCTCTGCAACTACACTTAAGAGTAAGTTAGAATTAATTAATGCCAAAATTGACTCAAACACGTAAAAAGTGATATATTTGAAAAGAAAATTGAGGGAATTTGTATTCAATTCATTCATGATTAGAACAATTTTTATTTGCATTGTTGTTTTTTGTTTAGTTATAGGAGAAAATTAGATACTTTGTAATGTTCTTCAATAAAATATACACAAGTGTCCTTATTATTATTATTTAATAATATTATTTAATTAGAAAATAAAGAGAGGGAAAGTGGTCTCTCCAAAGATTAGTACAAATGGCGTTTTCTTATTGGACACAAGGCTTTTTTTATAGTTTAAAACTTGAGGTGTTTTTTTAATAATAAAGAAAAAGTTATTAAAAATAGGACAGATGATATTATTTTATTGGAAACAGTATCACAAGCACCTATCGTAGTGTATTTTCTCCTTAGTTATATGTCTAAGAGAATTTATTTTGAAGCAAATGTCTAAGAGGATTTATTTCCTGTAACATTTGCAAATAATATTCCTTTATTGGTTATTTGGTGAAAACATATATAAAACTTCTCATCAATTATTGTATACTCGTATACATATGTAAGAAAATGCGAAGCAAGAGTCACTTTTGAAGTTTGAAATAGTATTTACTAGGTGATTCACATTTTGTGGCACAAATAAGATTATCCTCATCAACATGTTTTTTTTTTTGAATCATCATCAACATGTTTAACAAACATGAAATTTGTATGAATGGTTGAGAGCAATGATAATTTGATAAGGATACATAAACATATAACATGCTCGTGTCTCCAGTTTCCACCTGGATTATTTTGATTTCTTATCGTAGATTTCATATTGAGAGCCTAAGTGTTCTTAGAATGAAGCTACTAGGTGTGTGTGTGTGTGTTCATCAATCAACTTCATAAGCTTCTAAGGATATGTTTGGTTCCGCGTTGAAACAAGCAAACGCACGTTTCAAATGGTCAATCACGGGTTTATTGTTTTCTTGAGGTGTTTGGGTGGTTGATGTAAAATCGATTCCAACAACCCAAAATCGATTCCATGCGAAGCCACTATTTGTAGCTTTTGCGGTTAAGCAAATCGATTCTAGTAGTATTGTTGGATGACAGCTACAAATTTTCTCTTTATTCCTGAAATACCCTTTGTTAGCCAATCAATTCCTACTTTGTTGTAACACCCTTAATAATAGCCATCAATAATTTCTATCATTATTCTGTGCAAGCCTAATCCCATACTAAGTTTATCTAATAGGGAGTGGTTAGGACTTGGGAAATAATGCACTTTATTTATGCGCCCAGGAGAGGAGACAATGGTAAATGGATATAAAAAGGAAAAGATAATAATTTCTACTTGAGTTTAAAAAAAATTCCCAATTTTTCCATTTCTTTTGGAATTTCGAGTTATAAAACCTTCATGTTCGGAACCTTCATGGTCGGAAGTTTATGACTTGGTATCTTTGTTTAGCTTCCTAAACTCCTTTCATAACTTAATATTTTTCAGCTTTCACATTTAATTTGGCTTCATTCAATGCATTTGCATTCACAGGAGCTAGGGCCAGGGGTGCAAAATTTAGGGAAGATATATTTAAAGATGCTGGTGGAGGAGTAGGCATTGGCATACTTCATGGAGTTCTTCCAGCTGCAGCATTCTTCGCCATCTGCCAAAATGTTAAAATCAATAGTCAAATACTCAACTATACTCACAATCATGAATTTAGAAAAATGAATGTAGAAAAATATAACACAGGTTCAATTAAGCACATAAGTATTTTAATCAACTTGGGCAAGAACATCTCTGATGTAGGTGCGAAATGCCTCACTGGCATGTGGGGACAAGAATATATGTTTTTGGTCTGTCCATTGTCCCCCAATTTGTCCAGCCTCAGTGACAATTTTAAAATCAAACACAATACAATTAAAGTTGTTATGTTCAGTCCCTTATATTTTAGCAAATCAAACGCAAGGTTTATTAATCATTCTAACATAAATGAAAAATAACAGGAAACTTGAATATACACTTAATTTTATACCTCTGGGTACAATTCCGTAATCCGATAAAGTTCATATAGACCAAACCAGTTGTGCAAATTTGCTCCTCCCCAATCTTCTTAAATATTGCAGCCAACTCTTGCTGCAATTTATTTATATTCAAGGATTAAACAAAGAAAACAATGAATGTAGTGAAGCATTGAAATAGGGATAATATATGTAGTAACTCATACAGACGAAAAACACAGTAAAACTGAAATTAATTTGAGATATGGCCTATTTACCCAGAAAGCACAAAATGCTGTGCCAATTAAACACAAATGGGTCATTGTAGACCAAATGTGGCATTTATACCATCCGAGCCCTAATTGTCCTACCCAAAGCAATAAGAGATATGCTTAATGATACCTTCAACTGGGCATCAGCAGAATGTGTTCCAGCTGCTGAATTATTGGTTGCTGAATCACTCCAATGGTTTGGTCCCCCGGGTCAAGATGCAGTCCACATTCTTGCAGCAGCCAGAGTCTGAAGTTCAGGTGTTAGAATATATATATATATATATAAAGTATAAACAAATTACCCTAAAAATATCAATGCTTACCTAAAGATAAAGTTCAATGTAACCAAGAATAATGGGTTGAGGTTTCGTATCAATAGGAACCATTGAAAGATGATCCTTTATTGCTGCACCACGAAGCTTAACAAGTTCATGCAGAACAGTTTTCATCATTCGCAAGGGTTTGTCATCCGCACCAGCCCTATTAAATTAGGGTATTTTTAAAAAATTATTATAGTCAAATTGAAAAACAAATCATCCTTAACCCAGTCCAACAATAGTTATGTACCTTCTCCTAATTTCCTCTATTCCCAAGTCTTGCAAGTATAGATGGATGCTTTGAAGCATACGATCGAGGTCAACATCATAGATGGTGCTCTGAAGAACCTGAATCGCATCAAAATATAAGAGAAATAATGTAACAAAAATTTAAAGAACAAGTCTATGCAGGTGTGATTTTACAAATTTCAGCACTGATTTTTGACAATGAAAATATAATCATGTTTCTACAATTAATGAAACAAAATTTTAAAAATTCACCAAGATTTAGGCAATATACAAATAAAATAAGGTTCATGCTAACGAGTGCCCTAACTAAAACAAAAAAAGGTAACTTTTGTATTGAATATAACATTTTATATTTTTAAAAGATTGAATACACAAGTATCAAGACAACTTTACCATATTTGGTTCCTTAACTAGTTAGCGTTTTCCATAAAATAAATGGTCAAAACTAAAAAATTCGTTAACACTTTGAGGCTAAATAAACATGGATTGAGACAAATACTGCCAAACAAGTTAAATGTGCCATAATACCAAAGGAATTAACAGAAGATGGAAGTAATACAGAAAAAGAAAGAACAGAAGATTGATGTAACTACATCAAAGATAACACTAAAAGAGAACAATTTAAGGCAAAAATTAAAAAGATCATTCCATCCTTTAAATGCCCGAGGATATTTCATAGAAAAACAATCAAAAGCTACTCACAAAAAGACAATTTTGATGGTAAAAATTCAATGGAACTGGGATCCTATGTCGCCAGCTATTAAATCAAGTCCTATAATCTTTTTTTTAAAATTCAATAAAGAGATTATTTGTTCCTTAAGTGTTAGCGGCCAACACTCGGTTGGATTTAGTCCCACATCGGATAGATAGGATTCTTGATAAGAGTTTATAAAGAGGGGGCACTCCTCACCTTACAAGCCGGTTTTGTAAGGATAAGTTAGGCCTCGAATTTCGTGACATGGTATCAGAGCCTATCGGGTCTATTGTTGGGCTTCCTACATCGTTCACGCTTCATCCTGGCTGAAGCGTGAGGGGGTGTGTTAGCGGCCAACACTCAGTTGGATTTAGTCCCACATCGGATAGATAGGATTCTTGATAAGAGTTTATAAAGAGGGGACACTCCTCACCTTACAAGCCGGTTTTGTAAGGATAAGTTAGGCCTCGAATTTCGTGACATTAAGATTATGCCCTTCAATATATTTGCTACTGGGTGGCAAGTTACCTTTGTAAGCTTGATAAGGCATTTCACAACCAGATCAGAAAACTTCTGATTTCTGGAAGCAATTGACTCATTTGGCGCTGGTGAAGGCCACCTCGATGGATCTAGTGGATGTAAGAGATTAATTAGGACAACAAATGATGATGTTCGATCTGCGTTATCCTGTATTGATGACAACTAGTCAGTAAAATAACTTGTGATTTACAGCATTAAAACACACAGTATCATTACAACCAGCATATGAAGTTTCATTTCCAACAAAAAAGGGAAAATAAAAACAATGAATAGAAAAAACAAGTCCCTTACAAGAATCTTAAGCATCAATACATTTAATGCTTTCAACAACTGGTTACCATCATCCATACGAGGAGCATCATCATCCACGAGCCACAGAAGAAGCTCGGTAACGAGACTGTCAAGAGTGCTCTCTTTTACAGCATGTGCTAATCTTTTATTTTGAAAAGTCTGTAAAGGGCAAAAGACTTATAATTGGAAATCATTATTGAAAAACACAATAATATTAGTATACCCTAAATGGATAATAAATGTACCTGCATGAGAGTGTTGAGCACATATTTACAGGACCGCGATGAAGCTCCAGTCAAACTGAAGTCAAAAATTTGTGCAACCTGTTTTCAATAATGAAAGAAACGTTAATACTTAAAGATTTCTCTCCAAACAAGGGAATTTGTTTATAAAACTAACTTGCCTTATTTGCAAGGCATGAAACTAGCCTATCTGCATCTTTCTCGAGTTCATCCATAGCATTGCCTTCTGGATCACTAGTTGCCTGAGCCAACTCATGGCAAACAACTTTCATTCCTTCAACAGACTGCATCACAAAATTATTTTGAAAAGAAATCTAAGAGCTCCATTTTCCAAATCGGGTAAAAGAATAGGTAAAAACTCCAATGAGGTATCTATATTTGTGACAAAAACTGTCATTTTAGAACGTGGAATACTAATGCAAGAATAATTGTCCCACAAATAATGATGATATTCATATTAATTAATAACAAGAGGCTGTGCTGCTGCTATGTCATCCACCTGCTCAGGAAAACCAGAAGAAATAATATCTAATGCTTCATTCCAATCAGTGGGGCCACTCGCAACAGTCACGGGACGAGGCATCAATTGTCTCTCAATGTTACTATCAGGCTGTGCGTAACTTTTTCTGACATTAATAAACAAGATGATTAAGAACAATAGAAGCAGTGCAATTGTTTTGGTGGGGGATTATTTGGGGCCAAAGGAAAAAATTATATACATATTTCCACACCTCAATAATGGACCAGCAACAGATCTAGCCATTTCTCCACTTTGCTCTGCAACATCAGACCTGGTAATTGAGGCAAGAACATCTTGAATATTAATTTTAAATGTTGAACATAGAAACAGAGATTAACTCATCTATCATCTAATCTCCAGAATTTTTAAACTTCTTAAGTTGATGATAATATAAACAAAATACTAACACCTTAACATAACAAAGATTCCAAGGGTACAATATCCAGCATTTTCTCAAGTTGATAATTTACAAAAATATTAACATCTTTATAAATAAATTAAATAAAAAAAGAAAAATATTTTAACAGTACAATTTTCTTCCTTTTCTCAGTCTCAATGTCACCATCAAAACTAGTGAAAAGTATTAGTGCTTTCCAAAAAATGTTCACAGCAGAAAATCAAGATTCTCGCACAAAGTGCAAAACAGTCCAGTTATATTTCAGTTTTCATTTTACATTTGGTAATTACAATCAGGATCTAAAAGCTTAGAAGATATAAAATGCATTAACTATTAACTATACAACATAAAATAGAAAGACTTGCCAATTTTCCCTGACAGAACGACGTAAAATACGCCTTGCTTCCCCTGGCTTTCCTTCGTTTTTCTTTTCCATCTCCCGGACCTGTCATGTGACACCATTTCATCAGCAATTTAGCATATATAAAAGGAGGAAATTAGAAAGTTAAGAACTTACCTTCCACTTAAATCTATCATCTAACATGCTTTTTTGAGCATCTGTTAGTTTCCCAACAAATCTCCATATGTCCTCACCTGCATATCAAGGTCATGGAAAAAATCAACTCAGTAAGGCCAAAGGTAGATCAAAATTAATCTAAACTTTTGCATCTAAAATCCTCAGGTGAAAAACAGTCACTTCATCCATAGATAAGGATACAAATGAATGTGTCGTGTAGTTTAAATTTTAAAGAGGAAAGACAGCAGCCCAAGTTTTTTATAAGTGCAATGAAGATGGATTTCTGCAGGTGCAGGGTGTACCATACCTAGAATCTTATAACCAGTGGCCAGTGCATTTAATGCAGCTTTCCTAATATCCCCATCACGTTCAGCTGTTAAACTTGCAACAATTTGCAATGATTTCAGTTGTCCACTAATCTGTTCACATAATGAGAGAAATAAATATCAATGGAAAATACTAGAAAGAATAATTCATTAAAAGCATTAGCAACAATACCTCAGCCCCATGATGATCAAGAATAAATGCTACAAGATCAGCACATTCAATTCGAGTTCGGTTGTTCTTAGAGCGCAACCCTTCCAATATATAAGGGAAACATTTGGATGTGGAATATACCACAACAAATTGTTTAGTCAACTCCCGCATTTTTTCACGTACTTTCTCAATATTATGCCCTAACTGCAACATTAATAAAATACCAAATGAACTTTTACTTTCATCTGTGAATTAAATTAGTCATTTTTTGTAGCACCCAATCAAGTACACTGCTAAAAGCTACTCACTATATACAGATACCAAAAAAAATACTAAACCCTTATCAGATGACCGATTATCCCAAAAGCTTAAGCTGTTAGGAAAGGCCACATCAATGGTTTTATATTATTTCTAACACGCCCCCTCACGCGAGAGCCCATTGGGCTTGAAGCGTGGATAATGCATAGGCCCACCTACCATATGCTTAAAATTCTACTTTTTAATTAGAAAGTGAGGGGAGCGAGAATCGAACTCTAGACCACTTAGTCATAGAGGCTCTGGGATAATCGGTCATCTGAGCTTTTGGGATAATCGGTCATCTGATATGGTATCAGAGCCTCTATGACTAAGTGGTCTAGAGTTCGATTCCCTGACAAAAACACAGATTTGCTGAAAATAATTTGATGTCTACTGGTGATACCAACTATCAAATTTATTAATACAAACCTTCTCTACAAGGCAAGGAAGAAAGATTGCCACTTCAGACTCTGTTAAAGAGTACCCATCATCCTTCAAAGTGTCAAGCAGTTTAGGAAGAAATTCCAGAACCTGAGCAATTAAATTGCATAAATGTTTACATAAGCACTTAAATGACAAACCCTTGTGCTACATCTTCTAAAAAAGAACATATGGCTTATAGAAATAGCGTATTCATAAGCACTTAAATGATAAACCCTAATGCTATAAGGGCCTAATTAAGTTGTTTAACAAAAAAGGGCAATAATACACTTCGTAGACATACAAGATAGGAAAAGAAGAAAACTGGGAGCAACAGTGAAAACAAAAGGGAAAGCATAATTGCACCTTTAATAGACATGTTGTGTTTGATTTGCAGAACTGCGACACAAACCACCTCAAAAGAATGTCCAAAACTTCTATAACTTCCTTAACAATGGATGGAAGTGCCTGTGAGGTGCAATTGAAGATTGTATATAGAATATAGTTAATAGTACATTCAACACATGAAAAGCACACAACTTTAAGAATGTGAAAAGAACATCACCTTCTGCAGAATTTCAAGTCCGTCAACTTGCTTCTTAAAATCTTGACTTAAGAGTCTCCTATGTAAATCCTCTCTGAAATACCTCATCATATCACTCTGCAAATGGCAAACATTAATTAAAATTCAATAATTATTGGAAACTTGAGTTACGGATGATAATTCCCAATTCCTCAAAGAGCAGGTCAACCTCAAGATCTTGAATTTGCTCAATTCGTGGTTCTTCAAACTTAAACCTTCGAACAACCAGTCTCTCTCTATCTTCCTGCATGCAAGACGATTAACAGTTAAACCATAAATGTTTTGAAGATTTTAAGTAATGTTTGATAAATACTTCAGCCAACAATACCTTATTTGAATCCTTGATATTTAGCAAGGCCTGAGTTTGGACTGCTATATCTTGAACAGATATTTGTTCCGACTTGGTGCCCTTTATTGCCCCGGCTCTCTTCATGGTGACACGTACAGTTAGAAATCCAAACATACAAAGAGTAATCAACAAAAGAAAACTCAACATACCGAAGATACAGATCTATTTCCAGGTTTTGAAACATCATTAGCAGTTGATTTCCCAACTTTTGTAGCACTTTTAGATGTAACACTCACTGCAGCTGCTCTGGCTGACTCGAATGACTCTAGGAACACACATTGAGGTCAGAGGGTAAGAAAGAGATAAGTATAAGGGACAAAATAGTTACCATGATAAGCAACAACCATGCATTGCAAAAATAAGCTTTGTTACCAAAGAGCGCACCTTGAAAAGATCCATACGGTTTTAGCTTCTCAAGAACAAGTGCCAGTGCTGGTCCATGAATGTCTTTAACAATCTTTTCAATCTACATAAACAAGCAATACAATTATGGTTGGTATCAGATGAATGTTGAGGAAACAAGGAATGAGAAACCGTCATTTTTATCACACATACCATTTCATGCCCACTAACTCTCAATATCTCATTAATACAAGTCTCTGCTGCCTTGCGAACATCAGAGGATTTATCCTACAAAGGAGCCATCAGAAATTTAAATCCAAGTAAACTATGCATTAGAATTTATAACTGATTTGATAATCACAGACAAGTGAGAACAGGATTGAGTAGCCAGAACATACTGCCATTGCAGAAGAGGCCGGCTTCAGCAGTTGTGCAGCATCAGCAAAACTACTTGACCCAGAAAGTTGCTTAGATAACCAATCAAAAAGATCTTTACGCCCTTCCGCACCAAGTTTAGAATCCACCAAAGCAATTGCAACATAAGTAACCTACAGTAACATCATGTTCAGGACAATGACAAAAAGACATAAGAATAACAGAATACAAAATCAGGACAGACCATTTTATCAAGATGAACAGCAGCGAGCCAAGAGTCAAGAGTATTAAGTACACATTCTCTCATGTGCTTTTTATTGTCTCCAAAACATTTCAATATATCCGACAGAATGCCCTGAAAAAACCCATTTCAACAAAGTTAAACTTTTACAAAAGGAAATGCAACATTAACAACTGGAAGAAAATACAAAAGCAGAACAGAATTTACTAACTTTACTTGACTTCTCAACAGCTTGACCCATTGCAGATGCAACATTACCAATTGTTGTCAAGGTAGCCATGACTATGTTTTTGTTGCTATCAGAGAGCCGTCCCCTAAGAGCACCAAACAAATCACCTAGTAATACAAGTCATCACTCAGCAACAATTTAAAAAATCGACAAATATTAAAATGAACAAGATAAAACCTGAAGAATTATTAGAAAAATAAAGCATGCAAGTCCATGAAGCAGAGGAAATTGATAGGATGGGTAGAGAGTCAAAAGTTTAAAACTTTAAAAAGCACAGAATACTAATTGTTATGAGGTACCACTGTACCAGTTCCAGTTGGTTGAATGCGCTTATTAGCCTCTTCCAAAATTTTGTTTACTGTATCGACAGACTCCATACGAACCTATATTAAGGGGGGGGAAAAAGAAGAAAAAAAAAAGAGCAAAAAATGTGATGAAACTGAAAACAGGCTAAAAATTCAAAACAAAAGGTGATCTAATATTACAACCAAACCTTCCAGTCAGGGCTTTCAAAACTCTTCAAGAGGCTCAGGGTAATCTTTTCGCTGATATCTTCACGAGGCAAGCTATCCAGCCCACCAGCCACCACGGCTGAAGATGAATCTGATGCCCTGACAGTTTTTTTTGGAACTGCAGATGCTCCCTGAATTAAAACAAATAAATAAATAAAATTATGGCATTAGGAATCAAGATTCTGCATAGAAGTTACATCACCAAAAACAGCATACCTCAAATGGGTTCTTCTCATACTCTGTGTCAAGAGCAGTCTGCAGTGCAGGCTTAACGTCGGTAAGAAACCCTTTTATGTCTACAAGGGAAAAAAGCATTAGATCTAACCATAAGAAATAGTGAGAGATGGAAATTTGATAGTCAACGCATAGTCACCTGGACCAACAAATCTATGCAGAACACCCAAGAGTTTAATTGAAGCATTTCTAGTAGCAGCTGCACTAGACTGCAGCCCAATTTCTTTAAGAAAATCAATTAAATCCTGCAAAAGAAGACTTGCATTAATATTTAGAAGATGTTGCATATCAAAAAATATAAATCAAAGTATTCAAAATACAAGCAGTCACAAACAACATGACTTAATTAGGAAATAAACAGATAACAGACCTTAAGCTTTAAATGTGATACACCAAAATCCTCAACAGCAGAAACCATCCACAAAATTCCTTCACTAAGAACCTTAGGATTCTTATGCTCCTTCATGATCTTGTAGACCTACAATAAAATAACAGTATTCAAAAAACTACTATTTGTTTCGACATAAAAATATGTAATAGCAAGATGATAGACTGTCAGTAACATGCAGTACAGCCATCATATTTGTTACTCCAATAATGTCACAATTCAGCTTTCAACAAAAAAAAAAAGAAACAATTTATACTGCTTAAAAAAGAAAGTATGCACCTCATAAATCTGAACTACACCAATGAAAAAAACATGCCTTTCAATCCATGATCATAAAGTTTTCCTATAGACAAGCCTGGATCACACTTTTGCCGAATAATTAAAATATATTTGCCCTAAAGAACAACCATACTTACTCTTTCAAAAATGAATCCTGGACCAACTGCTTCACAAAAAGTAGTGAGGCATTTCATAGCATGTGCTCGTGTCTTAATATCTGCAACACGCTCACTTAGTCCTACACAATTTGGAAACAGAAATATTGTACCAAATCAGAATATCAGTCATTCAAAAACCAAAGACATGATTATTATTTATTGGTAAAAGCAAAATCAAATGACAATGCCTACCCGAAAGACAAAGCACTACACACTTCTTTGGGAATTTAGTAGCAGTTGAAGCTATATGAGTGATAACTTCAATAACTTGCTGTTGAACCTGCACAACAATGACAAGCGCTTAGGGACTTCTAGTACTATTAAATAAAACATTCAAAATACAAAAGGAAATAGTTCTAAACCTGAACATTTTTCTCGCTCCAACCAGGCAAGGTGCACAGTAATCTAATCAATATTTCTACGGATTGGTCAAGATTCTGTAAGCCTTCAACTTGCTGTTTCACTGAAGAAATGGCTGCAAAAATTTCACTTCAGCAACCTTACTCATCAAGCATGTAAAATACATCGGTGGAAAAATCAAAAGATAAAGTTCCGAGAGTGTATGAGACACAGACCCAATTTCATGGTACTCAAAAGACAAAAAAAATAAATTATTTGTAGATACCCTAGACGGCTAGACCAAAAATACATGTCAACAAAGAAAAAAATGAAGTAAATGCAATAAATGCAAAAGCAATCTATTGTTTACCAACATAAAAAACAACTTCAGGGACTAGAAAACATGGGCTAAGAAATGCCAAAATTTCTTTTAACGTGATTCCACCTCCAATTTTATATTAATGTAGAAATCTGATGCATTAATAGTTTTACTATGCTTTAATTAGTTTCCTAAAATAAGAGGCACATCTCCTCATTGACTTTCTGTTTTATTCTGAAGTTATTAGGAGTTAATAGAAATTATTTATTTCCTTTTCTGTTTCTAGGGTTAGGTTAGCCAAGAGGCTACCTCCTGTATATAAACTATTGTAACCCTATTATTTTGAGATCAATGAGAATACAAAAACCTTCTATTCTCTGAAATTCTATATGGTATCAGAGCAAACCGATCCTTCCCATGACCAAATACGGCATGGCTATAGAAACAGATCCCACCATGTCCAGAGAGGACGAAAATACATCCTCTTCACAAATCAAAACTAATCCTAGTGTGGCCTTGGAGACAACTACCCATCTTCCCATTACAGGACACAAACTGAATGGGAACAACTACCTCCAATGGTCACAATCAGTCTTGATGTTTGTCAGTGGCAAAGGAAAAGATGAATACCTCACTGGTGAAACTGTTGCACCAAAAACAGGAGATCCAACCTTCAAACAATGGAAGACAGAAAACAACATGGTCATGTCATGGCTAATAAATTCCATGACCAATGAAATAGGTGAAAATTTCATTCTCTACACTACAGCTAATGAGATCTGGAATGATGCAAAAGAGTTCTACTCAAGCAAAGACAACACATCAGCCATCTTTGAGATTGAGACAACGCTGCAAGATCTGAGACAAGGAGATCTCTCAGTCACACAATTCTATAACACACTTACACGTCAGTGGCAACAACTTGATGTGTTTGAAGAGCATAAATGGACATGCACAGCTGATTCCAAGAAATACAAGGAGATCGTGGAAAAGAAAAGAATTTTTAAATTCTTGATGGGACTCAACAAGAACTTGGATGAAGTGAGAGGAAGAATACTTGGAACCAAACCTTTACCAAGTATTAGAGAGGTATTTTCTGAAGTGCGTAGGGAAGAAAGCAGGAAGAAAGTGATGCTAGGAGAATCCTTTGTTCTGCCTGTAGCAGAACAGTCAGCACTAGCAGCCCGTGGAGTCCACAACCATGCTGCTGACAGTCGTTTGAAAAATACGAAAAGGCCATGGTGTGACTATTGCCAAAGATCTGGTCACACACGAGACACATGTTGGAGAATACATGGAAAACCAGCTGATTGGAAGCCCTCAAAACCTGCTAGGGACAAAGAAAGTCGGGGAAATCATGTCTCAAGTGAAGAGGGAAGTCAAGCTCCTCAATCCAGTCCTTTTAATCAAGAACAACTTGAAGCTTTTCAAAAGATGTTCTCTCTGATGTCCTCCCAAAAAGGTCCCAAAGTTGCATCACTAGCACATAAAGGTAATTTCTTAAGTGCTTTTACTGTTAAAACTGGAAATCTGAAACCATGGATAGTGGATTCAGGAGCTTCAGACCACATGACAGGGGATAAATCACTATTCCATCATTATAGTCCATGTTATGATGGATTATCTGTAAAAATTGCTGATGGGACACTCTCTAAAGTGGTTGGTACAGGTTCAGTCATTCTCTCCGAAGATATAGAGTTAAAGTCTGTTCTACATGTTCCCAATTTGGATTGCAATTTGTTATCTGTGAGCAAGCTCACTCATGATCTTAATTGTATTGCTAAACTTGTCTCTAATTTGTGTGAATTTCAGACTTTGGATTCGGGGAGGACGATTGGCAGTGCTAGGATTTGCTCAGGACTCTACCTACTTGAAGCAGATCAAATTCCTCCAAGACAAACTCACAATGCAGTTTGTGTTGAGTCGTCCAGTCAGTCAAATAAGGATAGTGCAATTATGTTATGGCACTATCGACTAGGTCATCCAAATTTCTTGTATCTTCAGAAAATGTTTCCTTCATTGTTTACAAATAAAAATCCAAAGTTGTTTCAATGTGAAGTTTGTCAATTTTCTAAACATGTTCGTCATTCTTACTCTATGCTACCTTATAAAGCTTCTCATCCTTTTTCATTGATTCATAGTGATGTGTGGGGTCCATCTAGAATAAAAAATATAACTGGATCTAGATGGTTTGTGTTATTTGTGGATGATCACTCTAGGATAACATGGTTGTTTTTGATGAAAGAAAAATCTGAACTTGGTCACATATTTAAAAAATTCAATACCATGATCGAAACTCAGTTCCAAACTAAAATCCAAGTTCTAAAAACCGATAATGCAAAAGAATATTTTGAATCATCTCTTAGAGAATATTTGGATAATCATGGGATAATTCACCAAAGCTCGTGTGTTAACACCCCACAACAGAATGGGGTGGCAGAGCGAAAAAATAGACACATCCTAGAGGTTGCAAGGTCCCTAATGTTCACCACACATATGCCTAAATTTTTATGGGGTGAGGCTGTCTCAACAGCCACTTACTTGATAAACAGAATGCCCTCCCGTGTCCTTAAATTTCAAACACCCTTACAAGTTATTTCCAACTGTTTTCCTCAAAATCGAGTCTTCTCCACACTTCCCATAAAAGTCTTTGGTTGCTCTGTGTTTGTCCACAATCAAGCTAGTAAACTTGACCCAAGGGCTCTCAAGTGTATATTTGTAGGCTACTCTCCAAACCAAAAAGGATACAAATGTTATTCTCCAAATTCCAGAAAATTTTACAACTCTATGGATGTTACATTCTTTGAGAATCAGCCCTTTTATACCAAAACTGATATTCAGGGGGAGAATTTTACTCAAGAATATCAGCTTTGGGATATTGATACCTTGGAGTCAACCTATGGTGAAAGTTCCCTAAATGTGTCACCACGAATGGACCAAACTGATCAAACAGTGTCCACTCACCATGATCTTCCACCTCTGCCTGTGTTAGACCAATCTTGTGATCAACCTGAACTATCCAACATCGAGTCTCCTGATCTGCTAGTGGCAGATCAGTCTCCTATTCAGCCAGACCAGTATAACAGTCCTAGTGTTCAGCCCTCTACTTCAACACATCCTGCTGAAATACGTGAGTTACGTGTCTATACTAGGAAAAACAAGAATCAGGAAGGTAAAGAACAACAGCAAATCCAGCACTGCCTTGAGTCCAATCCAAGTTCAGAGATTGAAAACACACAAGGTAATGAAAATTGTGATTCCATTCCTACTGTCGAATATGATGATAGGCCTATTGCCTCAAGAAAAGACAAGCGTACTTGCACCAACCATCCTATTTGCAAATTTATCTCATATGACAAATTATCTTCTCATCACTTGGCTTTTGTTAGCAATCTTGACAAAATTCAGGTTCCAAATTCTGTCCATGAAGCTCTTCTCAAACCAGAATGGAAGGAAGCTATATTTGAAGAAATTAATGCACTTGAAAAGAATGGAACTTGGGAATTATCAAACCTACCACCTGGAAAACATC
Source organism: Trifolium dubium (assembly GCA_951804385.1). Classification (NCBI taxonomy): domain Eukaryota; kingdom Viridiplantae; phylum Streptophyta; class Magnoliopsida; order Fabales; family Fabaceae; genus Trifolium; species Trifolium dubium. Next base: position 29,782,802 of record OX638074.1, read on the forward strand.
CAGTGGGTTGCAAGTGGATTTTCACTATCAAACAAAACTCGGATGGCAGTATCAACCGATTCAAAGCACGATTGGTGGCTAAGGGTTTTACACAATCCTATGGGATTGATTATCAAGAGACATTTGCACCTGTGGCAAAGCTCAACACAGTTCGGATTCTACTTTCACTTGCCTCAAATCTTGATTGGCCTCTTTATCAGATGGATGTAAAAAATGCCTTCCTCAACGGTGACCTTGAAGAGGAAGTTTACATGGACATTCCTCCAGGCTTTGAGACATCAGAAAATGCAAACAAAGTCTGTAAACTTAAAAAATCTTTGTATGGATTGAAACAGTCACCAAGAGCTTGGTTTGATAGATTCACAAAAGTGGTAAAGAAGTTTGGCTACATTCAGTGTCAGACAGATCATACAATGTTCCTCAAACAGTCGCCAACAGGGAAGAAAGCGATTCTCATAGTTTACGTTGATGATATTGTTCTAACAGGTGATCACGAGGAAGAGATAAAGAGATTAAAGAGTCTTCTAGCCAAAGAGTTTGAAATAAAAGATTTAGGTAATCTCAAATATTTTCTAGGGATGGAGGTAGCTCGATCCAAGAAAGGAATTTCAGTTTCCCAACGAAAATATGTCCTAGACCTCTTAAAAGAAACAGGAATGCTTGGATGTAAACCATCTGAGACCCCTATGGATACAACTGTGAAACTTGGCAGTTTCGACAAAGGTACACCGGTAGATAAAGGAAGATACCAAAGGTTGGTTGGAAAACTTATTTATCTATCTCACACAAGACCAGACATTAGTTTTGCTGTGAGTACAGTGAGCCAATTCATGAACTGCCCCACAGAAGAACATATGGAAGCATTGTATAGAATTCTCAGATACTTGAAAATGACACCTGGTCAAGGATTATTTTTTCAGAGGTCAACAAACAGGGAAATTGAAATATTCACTGATGCTGATTGGGCAGGCTCAGTGACTGATAGGCGTTCAACATCAGGTTACTGTACTTTCGTTTGGGGAAGCCTAGTTACTTGGAGGAGTAAAAAGCAACCAGTGGTGTCTCGTAGCTCTGCAGAAGCTGAATTCAGAGCTCTTTCTCAAGGCATATGTGAGGGAATATGGATAAAAAGGGTTCTTGATGAAATTGGAATCCTCAATTTTGATCCCATAAAGGTGTTGTGTGATAACCAGTCTGCCATCAGCATTGCTAAGAATCCGGTTCATCACGATAGAACAAAACATGTAGAGATTGACCGTCATTTCATCAAGGAAAATATTGAAAATGGGACTATATCCCTCCAGTATACTCCTACAAGTCAACAGACAGCAGATATTCTCACCAAAGCAGTACCAAGGAAAACATTTGAAAATCTCACATCCAAGCTAGGGTTGCTCAACATCTACAACCTAGCTTGAGGGGGAGTGTAGAAATCTGATGCATTAATAGTTTTACTATGCTTTAATTAGTTTCCTAAAATAAGAGGCACATCTCCTCATTGACTTTCTGTTTTATTCTGAAGTTATTAGGAGTTAATAGAAATTATTTATTTCCTTTTCTGTTTCTAGGGTTAGGTTAGCCAAGAGGCTACCTCCTGTATATAAACTATTGTAACCCTATTATTTTGAGATCAATGAGAATACAAAAACCTTCTATTCTCTGAAATTCTATAATTAAAAAAAGTCACAAAACTGAATACACGATTACCAACCATCAAGACGCTCCTTCCACACGGCACTTTTTAATAGAGCGATGGTATCTGACTGTATAAGAGAACCTATTCTGCTTTTGATCTCTTCAAGACCCATCTCAGTGGGCTGCATGCATTCAGAAACACAAATGTTGTATAAACTGCCATTAGATAATCACATAGCAAACTGTGGCTGCAGATTCAAATCAGAGAGACGCCAGACAAACAAATATTATATTACCTCAACATCTTCGGGTGCTTCAATAGTTTTTGAAGCCTTTTGTGAAACTCCATCTACTTTTTTGTCTGTACTAGACTTTACAGCCCCACCTTTCTTGGCGACAGGCTGTAATGTGTAAAATGTTTAAAAGACTAGCTCATCACATGCATCAAAAATGATATCATAGTTTATTTACAAGCAAGATGATGTTATTTACCGCTGCCTGAACAGGTCTCTTTCCACTAAGCATACTTGCAGCTGACCTTTTACCAGGTGCACCTTCAGAAGTCTGTACAAAAATTAAGGAATAATGATTGTTTGTCTCCAAAGATACCTTTCAAACTTGTAAACTTGAACAATAAAAAATTGTTTATTTGTTATCTTTAAAATGTTTCGTAAATTCCTGTATCGCCGACTAGCATTTGTTTTCCCAAACACTGTTAACAGCAAAGTCCCGTAATACATTTTATTTTTGTTACCAAGTTTTGAGAAGAGGGGGGTAATTAAAGAAAGGATGTTTTGCAGAAGAGTACTTTAAAACACCATATGAAAAACCAACATCTTGCAAGTTATATAGGGCAACAGTATCCATTCAACCACAAAATAATGAGTTAAAAATTAATCACCTGGCACGAGCATTAAAGAAATGAAATGAAACTAAAACCCAGATTTATCAAACTAAAATATACTCCCACCTGTGCAGAAGATGCACTTGCACGTGTAGTTTGCACAGCAACTGAAAAACCGTGTTATCAAATGTCAGCAAAAAACTGAAACGTATACCTTAAATTTGGCAAATAATCAAATTACAAATAAAAATCAAACAAATTAGACAACCAATTGAATCAGGAAGCTTAAAACAATATTCAGTCACAAAAGAGATTTAGTGAAACTCATTTTCCAATGTTGCTGACAATTTGACAAGAATTCCCCTATGCAGTGAAATGTGATGATCAGAAAAAGTTACAAACCTGTGGAAGAACCACCAGGCACAGCATCTTCAGAACCTGAAATCATTTCTGAAAGCTTTTTCCTTCTAACATCATCAAGTTTCTCCAATGACCTCTCAAGAGGTCGCATGCCAACCGACTGCAAGAGGATGAACGGTACAATAATCAACTTCAACAGTAAGAGCAATTAATTAACATGCAAGCAGATTAAGTTATCAAATTTTTACCTTTGCTATTGCTGCCAACACGGAAAAGGCAGCATCCCTAACTTCAGGAGTACCATCATTTAAACACTGCAAGATTCAGATCATTAGTGTTTTCAAAGTAACAAACAGAAGAAACAGACAAAAACACTTGCAATTTGTTGTGTTCAACAGAAACACAATAGAAGAAACAGATCCTTGCATGGAACAAATGACAGCTTAAAACTTAAATACTAGCCACAAAACAAATGAACACAATTTTAATCACACTGTTTATTACATCAAGCTCTAAGCAGTCCTAATCACACAGTTTATTACATATAACTCTAAGCAGTCCTACACTAAGAAAAGGAGGGGTGTTAAACTAGCATTTTAATCATGCGGATTTAATATGCTGAATAAACCTCTACCGCTTAAATTTATTCAAGGAAAACATAACATGTCAACAAAAATACATAACACAAGTATACAGAAAAACAAAACAAACCTCCATGCAGATTGGCACATAATCCTTATGCACCTTTGTAATAATACCCTTGTTACTTGTTTCAATGCAAAACGAGACCCAGTTCATTGTTAATGATCGCACAAGGGGAACTTTGTTTTTTGTGGCTGTCCTAACATCTGTAACAGATTAAGCAGAATATACTCAACAAGATGCAAAAGTATAACATTAAACAATAGCATTGACACAATAAACTAAAGCGCAACCAGCATAATACAAACAAATGAACAATAACTTGAAGTAATCATCAACATCCAGGAGAGATTAATATGGGTAACTAAAGTAGCAATATAAATTTAAGGCCAAAATACATACAAAAAGGAATTTACAAAAATATTCTTGAAGGAATACTGCAGCTAATAGAATCGTCAATTCTGTTTTATGGGGTTACTTGTAGGATTAATAATAATGATGATGATAATAATAATAATCATAATAATAATAATAATAATAATAATAATAATATTAATAATAATAATAATAACAACAACAACGTAGTGTTCAGTTTGAGAACTAATTTTCACCAGAAAAAATGGTTTGTGAAGAAAAAAGAAAGCAGTTGGTACTTAGTTTCAGTAATTTCAATAATCGGATCATTTAACCAGTAAAAGTTGAAATGTGAATTCCATGCCACATATAAAGCTCGGAAATAATCCTGATGGGAGAACCTGCCTTCAACAATATCAACCAGGCTAATGCATCCAGCTTTCTGCATCGCTTGAAGAGTCTGAGACAATGCCTCGGTCATGGTAGGTTTTTTCTCTTTCAATTTTTCCTATTCAAGAAGAAACACATTAAGAGAGCATTATTTGAAAGTGAGGAAACATACAATTCATGCCATGTAAACGACAAGTAACTATTTACATTAACAAGAAATGCACAAAGTGGGGAGAGGGGATGTATGCTGGTGAGCAATTCAAAATAAAAAACATCATACTCTCTAATCATATTACCCAAATGTTTGAAAATAGAAAACAACTTGAAAACATTGATATGTAGGCAAGACAAGTCCATAATATGATTAAACAACAGAAATAAATGAAGACAAGTTAAGTTTCTAAAACATGTAGAAAAATGTACTCAGTTGGTATGGTAACCTTTAATAACAAAATAACAATGGCTGTCGAAGTACTTACAAGTAAAATAGGCAATAAAAAACGAGAACTCGCGGAAAAGTGGGTTCTTAATCCACGAGCAAGATTGCCAACAGCCTGAATAGCTTCAACAGCAACTGCAATATTCACATCTGTAATAAGCTGCAAGCAAAAACAAATGGTTTTGCTTTAGAAACTGTTAGAATATGAAATCAGAGCCTATCCTAAATGTCATTTTTCTTAAATTCTTTACAGTAAGCTAGCTCGGTTAGGAGGCCTATACTCAACCACAAGAGCTATCTTTACAAACTTAACAAGAAAAATGTCATGTCTTTCATTATCATAAGACATATGAAATACCTTCTTTAAGGTCCGACAAACTTCAGAAAAATCACCAGGGGAAATTCTTTTAGTTGATGCAAGCTTCGTTAGCTCACCAACAGCCTCCTTCCGTTCAAGCCATTTGGTAGCTTTCTAAAGATTAATAAGATTAGAAGGGGGAGGGGAAAAAATAGACAGATTCAATGTGATAAAAAGTAAAGATATTAGTTCCGAGAGAAAGACGTGGCAGAAAAGAACTGACCACTCCTTTCCAAAATCCTGATTTCTCCAGAGGAGTCAATATATCAACGGGATCAACAAGCTCATATTCATCTATTTCTTGAGGAGCTGACAATAAAAGAGTTGCAAACAGGCAGGTGTGTTAGTGCCAGAGAGGAAAAAAAACCATATCTGATAAATGAAAGCATGCTCCATCTCCAACATCAATTACATACCGTCGGACCCAGATTCTTCAGCAGGGCCAGGACCCACAACCTCAGATATAGTTTCCTGTTCAGGCTCCTTGTCTTGCTCAGATCTAAAAATGGTGGAATATATATTTAGATGGCATCACCCTCATACACTGATTTATAAGTGTACACCAACGTAATAAGCAAAAAATTCAAATTAGACAAATGTGTGTTTTCAATCCAGTGGCTCATGTGATCTTCTATGGCTGGATAAAAGGAGTTGCAATTGCAGGGAGTGAGTTAAAATTTGGAGAATTGACTACCAGCAAAAAGTATGCCGGAAATTTGGCTCCAGCAAAATGTCACATTTAAAACAGAAAGAAAAGCTTTTCAAGTCTTGAAAATTACTTTTTGAATAGTTTTGTTCATTGTCAGTAGGTTGTCTAACATTTAACTAAATTGCTTCTTTTAAAGAATAATTTAATATCTACCCTACCTAGATAAGCAATACTTTTTAAAGGAATAAAATTTTGCTCATTCTCCATCAAATTGACAAAAAAATATTGAAAACTGTAAGAATATTTTTATGTTCAGCTCTAGCATTAAAAATTGTTTGAATGGTCCGGAGTCCAAACAACATTATGACAACTGAAAGCACATATCTGTGGCAAATATTCAAATAAAATAAAAATCATATACAAATATCTCATCTTAATGAAAAATGGGGACTATATAAGAAAGAGAATAATGCACATGAATTGCAACACGTTACCAGCATAGCACAGTGAGCCTAAACACATTCTTCTCAATGCACTGAACATGAAAACTCATATATCTACCTTATTTTACGGCTTGGCTTTGCTGTTCCAGTAACATTTACAACTTCCGCTTCCAATTCCTTTTTCTGTAGAAAAAAAGAGGGTGGATGGTTTACAATTTACATAGGGAGGGGTACATAATAATTAATAAATCAAATAACTAAGAGGAACTGGTAAGCTTACCATTGTGTCTCTCATTTTCTCAAACAAGATTGCTTTTACATTATCTTTACCAATCCAGCGACAAAGTTCAAGGGTCAGCCCTTTAGAGGATGCACGAACATTTTGATCTTGGTGATCAAAGAGTTCCGGAAGCATCTTCAAAATTCTTTTTGCGGGCACAATTTTAGTTCCAAATTCACTAGCAGCATGAACACCGATAATCATAATTATATGAGAGCAACAAAACAGAAACAGCTATTACAAATTTTGCAACGAGATTCTAAACCTTAAAGCTTGAAACATAACATCTACTGCATGCACCACCGCTTTAGCAACTTTGTTCTTTATCGCTTTCTCCATTGCATCCTAAAATTACCAAAAGCTTTGATAAAGAAATGGTGAAAAGCATAACTACTAAATGCAAAGTTTTTGATGTTTAAGTTAACTCCCCAAAGAATCTTAATATCCCCAAATACAGAATAAACTAAAAACCGTGAAAGTGGAGAGAGAAAAAAAACAGTATAGGGGGGTCAAACCTTTGAAAATATTTTCCTATTTACATTGACAAGCAATTGAACTACCCATGTTCCAGGAGATAGAGGGAGAAAGTTTTAATTGTACAAATGACAAAAGCTGAGACAAAATTGGAAATAATAACACAGCTCAAGGAGAACAAATCTCTTCCACCACCAAACAAACTAAGAGACTGTCACGAATATCGAGGCCTAACTCATCCTTACAAAACCAGCTTGTAAGGAGTGGAGTTCCCCCTCTTTATAAACTCTTATCAAGAATCCTATCTACCCGATGTGGGACTAAATTCCACCGAGTGTTGCCCGCTAACACACCCCCTCACGCTTCAGCCTGGCCCAATGGGCCTGAAGCGTGAACGATGTAGGAAGCCCAACGATGGACCCGATAGGCTCTGATACCATGTCACGAATATCGAGGCCTAACTCATCCTTACAAAACCGGCTTGTAAGGTGAGGAGTGCCCCCTCTTTATAAACTCTTATCAAGAATCCTATCTATCCGATGTGGGACTAAATTCCACCGAGTGCTGGCCGCTAACAGAGACAACATGCTAAATACCAACTATCAACTTTATCTCCCCATGTAACGGCACACAACTAATATACAATTAGAAAAACACATGCTACAAATTTATACTGTGATCACGTGTGCAAGAAGTTTTCCACAAACATTTCAATTACTAACTAAATTTAAAGAAAAGACGGTGCAACCCTCACTACTGAACCAAAACATAAAAAGCAACCTCTAGTCAGTAGTCACCTAGACACAAAATGCCGAGCAACCCCCTAAGCAGAAACCCCAGCAGAGAGGGGAAAGTAGTAGAAAACCATTCAATGGCAACGAAATCAGAAGAAAAAAATATAGTCTATAGAATAGTACCAGAAATGCATCCACAGCCTCCAATTCCACCCATAACAAAAACACTGCCTGAGCTTTCTCAACCGTCTTTGGCCTTCCTGTCAGACATTTAGCAGCAACTGCCTCGCAAACCTCCTTCCCGAACCTGCCACGAAATTCAAATTCAAATTCACACCGGAACAGTAACTTCAACTGAAAATTAAATGACTAACAAGGCATGCAATTGAATATGAAATATGAAAAGAAATACAAAATGAAGTATGAAATTATCACCTCCCGGCATCAGCATCGGCAGCTCGTAAGTAAGCAATCAACGCATCAAGCGCCTTCTCCTGCACAGGAGCATTCGAATCCGCCACAGTCTTTTTAAAAAAATGACCTATGCCAAATTCGAAATTCGAACCGAAAAAATAAACCGCTCGTCAATTCCAATTCAAAATGCAAACACAAAAAACCTATCCAGAAACAGAAACAGAAAAACACTAACCGAATTCACGGATGCGAGGATCCTTAGGATCGGTTATGGAGTCAAAGAGAGAAGCCAAATCGATATTGGCCTCATTTCTGACCTTCCAGTTCTTGTGAGCGAGACGATTCTCCCATGGAAGTTTCTTCGCCTCCTTTAACAACTTCTCCTCCTCCGACATTGTTGTTCAATTCGTCGTTATGTACAATCTTCTCCGCCCTGAAACCCTAACGATCTCTGCGAATGCGCACTGAATCTAGAGAGAGAGAGAGATTTTAATTTTCGAAATCGTTATTATTTCTCCTTTTGTTTGAGACGTTACGCGGAATTTGAATTTGAGGCGCGAATCACGGATGGTGCGAAACCGGAAACTCTAACGGACTCATTCAAATACCACCACAAAAATAAAAACTAGTTCAAATAACAAAAAGGCCAAAAAAAACTAATTCAAATCCAAACAGATCTAAAATAAAACTGTAAATTGATTTAAAACAAAACCGCAAAAAAAAATAATTATTATTGGACGTATTCATATCTCATTTTGTGGAAACGGTTAGGATAATGATCGGTTTTTGGATCGATTTTTCAAAACTGATCCAAACTGAATCGATCTTAATTTTATTTTAGGACCAAATGAGTTTTTGTCTTAAAACCGAACTGCTCTTAATTTTATTTTCAAATCAAATTTTCACTCAAAATCGCACCGTGAACACCCCTACAAATACATACATGATCCTTATGTTGTGGATTTTTACATGTCATTTAAGTAATTTTTAAATAAATAGATAGATTTTTTTGTCAAGAAAAAAATAGATAGATCTTTTACGGTTTTTTGTAATAGATATATCATTTAAGTGTTTAAATAAAAGAGTAACAATATAACACTTAAAAAGTCTATTTGTTAAAGGACTTATTTGATAAAAATGCAAAACTTGAAGAACCCGTGAACATTTAACCTAACAAAAATGATAGACTTTTATTTAATAGAGACAATTTTATAGATTATTCGGTAAAAATTACTAATTTTTTATGTTATGTTAAAAAAAGTCGGATAAAGTAGGGTGATGTGACGAAAAAGAAAATGTCAAAGTAAAATTATTTTACACTATCGCTTATCGTTGTATATGGTTTTTCCTTAAAATGATAATGTAAAATTACAATTCAAAAATAATAATAAATTTGATGAAATTTGTTTTAGTCAATTGAGTTTTTGTTCAAATAGAAAAAATAACTAAACATGATTGATTTTACTGTGGATAAAACTGATTTTAATATGATTAATTTTGGTACATAATCGATTCGATAAAATTAACTTAAAGATGATTAATTTATGTTTGACTGCAATAATTTTACAAAAATAAGAATATAAATTATACGAGTTTTTTTTTTTACGAATAAATTATACGAGTTTAAAGAGCGGGAGATTAATATGATTATTTATTTTAGATCAGAGTCGAACACTACATTACATGAATTATGATTTATATGATGTTTCAATTTTTTAAAAGAAATGGAAAACTCTGATTCAAAAAGATAGAGACTAAAAAAATAGACAAAGGACCAATTTAATAAAAATATAAAATAAAAGATCAAATTATTACAAATAAATAAGATTAAAGATTAATGGTGTAATTTTGCCAAAAGAAATAAGTAGTAGATTTTACCATGAAGTGAGTCCCTCCATTATTAAATATTTTTAAAAATAAATTCAAGCTTATTTTGAAAAATGGAAAGATCCTAAGGTTTTGTTTAGCTTATAACGAATGATCTTATAGCTAATGAACTAACTAATTGAAATTTATAGTTTTTAGTATAATTAGCTATTGAATTGACCTATAAATATGAAATGAAAAAAATTATATTTAATTAATATTTAATTTTTTTCTCATTTTTTCTTCCAAACAAAAAATTACTAAATATTCAAGAGCACTTGAATAAGATAGTAAATGATCTCTTCCAAGAACTTAGTCAAATATCATAAGATTATACTTTATCGTATATAAAATGGTTATTGGGTTTTTTTTTTGGTACATTAGAAATAAGATGGTTATTAAATTAATGTCTGATGTTTACGGTAATTATAATATGATTGTCTGAGTTCATGAGATATTGCAAATAAATCAGTAAAAATTTAGAAGATATTACAAAATTTGAATATTTTACTAGGAGTATTAATTCATTAACCTAAAAAAAAAAAAAAAGTATAATCTTAAATTTTGGCATTACGAAACATTGGACAAGAAGACAAAATATGAGGCAGATGAAGTGAAGTTAGTAGTATTTTGGTTTTTGGGGTGCGTGTGTTGTGTCACTGTCGTGTGTGGTACTGCGCTCTGGACAGAACCACAACAAAACAACCGAAGAGAAGCCTCCTGTCTCTGTATGATCTCATAATCATCGTCATCTTATCTTCACTTCTGGGTAGGTAGGTAGGTAGGTTTTCTCTTTCTCCTTATTCTTCTTCTTCTTCAAATCACAAAACGCTTTCTCTTTTTCTTCCTTATTATTAGCTCCACTTCATCAGGGTAGGGTATTCAAATCAATTCTCATGTTATTTTTTTTTCCGTTTACAATTTATTAGGCGATTTACCAAGTGGATCAAATGTGTTTTAAATAAATAAGTTGTTTCTGAAAAGTGAAACTTAATTTTGACTTTGACACTGTCTCTACATTCTTTTACAGTAGTCACCAAACACTCTTTTTCTTAATCTATTTTACTTTTTCCAATTCCTTTTAATCACTTTTTGTGGTATTTTCATTTGTCTCTTATATATTATTTGGTGATTTCATAATTTTTTACACGTTTGTATTATCTGGTTCATTTTATATTTCAGTGTATCTGGTTGAAGCAAAATTATTTGCTCTTACACACATGGTATATGATTTTGTTTATGGCCTTTTTTGCAGGTTTTTTTCTGATTGGTTTTCTGAAGGTTTTTCCCTAATTGATGTGCTGAGAGGTTAGAAAGATTTGTCCTCCTTTTAGCCTTTTGGCATTGCTGTTTTCTTTTTAGTTTATTGGTCTAAAGAGGATTTATTTCCTGTAATGTTTACAAATATTGTTCTCTTATTGTTTTTTTTCATGAGTTCTTATATGCATCTAATGTAAGGAAATGCTAAGCAGAGAGTCATTTGAAGTTTGAAATAGTAGTATTTACTAGATGATTGTGATTCACTTTTGTCGCAAAGTTCAGATTATCATTATCATTATATTTAACAAACTTGAAATTTGTATGAATAGAAGAGAGCAACGACGAGGGATGGAGATAGAAATTAGAAATTATAATATGCCAAGGGACTTTGCATTATTTTGATTTCGTCTTGAGAGCCTAATTTTCTTTGAATGGAGCCACTAAGTTAGTGTGTGTGTTTTCATCATAAGCTTCTAAGTTTATCTAATAGGGATTAGTTAGGACTTTGGAAATACTGCACTTCATTTGCTCGGGAGATGAGGGTAACCGGATAAAAAGGGAAAAGATAATCATTTCTACTTGAGTTTGAATATGTTTCTCAAAATTTCCATTTCTCTTGGAATTTCCAGTTCTTATAAAACCTTTATGGGTGGGAAGTTTATGATTTGGCATCTTTGTTTGGCTTTCTAAACTCCTTTTGTAAAAGCAAATTCTCTTCGGTGATTGGTCAATAATTAGATAAGTACTTCTCTCTACGTGCAGTGAAACCTCTGTTTGTTCAATCTTACATATAAATGATGCATCAATTCTAGGTATATTTCAATTGGTGTTTTGAAGTGTAAGAGTTTTAATTTCAAATTTTCAGTTCAATATCACTAAAGAGAGATAAAGTTATTATGGAATTCGTTCATGTATTTGAATTTATTCTCCAATCATTCCATTAAAATGTTGAGCCCTATCAGTTTAAAGTGTAGAATGTACTTTCATTCTATATAATACGATCCATTTCATTGAATATGTTAATCTACTGCTATACTCGTTAGGATTTTGGATCAAGACTAAGAAAGAAATGTATCAATCTAACGGTTTGTCTAAATTAGCCTTTTGTATGAGCAGATGTTGATTAGGCTTTTTAGTCTCTTTTGTTTTACCTTAATTATTTAACTTTCTGTCTTTCGCTGACAATATCAATGACGAGTTATAGTTTATCTTTAGGAAGATGCATGAGTTCTCTACCGTTGATGGTTTTGTGGAGATAAGTGAATGCATGGCAGATATGATCAAGTACGTGGCGAACGAACCATCTGTGGGGCTTTATTTTATCCAACAACATGCTCAAAATGCAGTGCCAAATGTCATCAAAGCTGACAAAAATATTGTCGAAAAGGTTCATGAAACAACTTTGCACACTGAAGACTTGGAGGATTCTATTACAGCGATTCGATCAATGAAAGAGTGTGGATTTTCCATAGTTGATGAAATGATAGGAGACATAAACAAATCTCTGGAAATCATGAAAACAAAAAGAGGGTCAATCCATTCATCAACAACATCAACACCAAGGTCTCAGTCAGAAAGAACTAGTTTTTGGGGTAATCATGCATTTAATGCGCAGGAAGGCGGTGATAAAAAGAGTAACTATTTTTCAAATGTTTTGAAGTCGGCGAAACAGAAGGTTAGCAATCTCAAGTGGCAACAGCTTGACAGAAAAGAATCAATAGATTCCAAGGAAGAGAAGTCACATTATGCTGATTTTCCATTATCAATCACATCAGACGGCATAACTTCATCTTTACAAGTTACCAAACCTGATGAATTGCCTGTATCAAGTCAGGTTGAAGACGAGTCTCCGCATGAACAGACCGATGATAGTGATATTAGCATTAAATTGTTGTCATTATCAGAAAGATTTGATGATTTCAAAGCTATTAAAGAAGCTAAACTAGAGGAGTGGCTTGAAGGAACTAGCAACCATGATGATTATTGCGATACGGATGATGAAAAAAGAGGTTAGTTTGGTTACACTTGATAAAAAAAGTAAAAAACCTCAGCCTATATATACTATTGTGTAATATTTAACTATCTCGTAATAGATATTTTTCACTAAATGATTTGCTATGCTATAATACATTCTCTGAACAAACAAGATACAGTATCAGATTATTTGATCAACGTATCGCACTGCGTAACATTTTCCTGAAACGTCAATGTTGATTTTATTATGTCGACAGGTAAGAAGCTTCTCGAGAATGATGAAAAGATAATACTTGGAATTGGAAACATTGGCCTCTAAGGTGAAGGTGTGAAGTACTATATTGCTCGCAGTTCAGCTATGAACCACCAAAGATAAGCCCGGTTGTATCATGTTACACAATTTCAAACGAATTAGATTTTACTATTTTAATAGTCCTTAGAGCTTCAAGAAGATTCATGTCTTGTAATTACAAAATGGACCCTGTTATATAGTATTTTAGTTGAAATGTTCAGGGTTCCTTCTTGTTTTAGTCACTGATAAACACCGCAATTGCAACAAAACTGATTTTTGTTCTCCTCTTATCATGTTTTGGTGGTCACATGAGACATTTATGGTGCACTAGTTTTAAAGTGGTGCATTCATATACATCCCAAATCTAAGATGTTACTGTATTACTTATTAGACTGTTGTTGATTAATTAAATTTGGGACAGCAGACTATTATTAATGTACTATACTTTTATTTGTCTCTAGGCACACTTTATAGTATATGTTAATTCATTAATTTTTAGTATTTGAAAAGTCAATTATTTTTTCTTATTTTTGGTTGTTGAGAATGTTGGTAGTTACGTGAAAGCAATGCATATGCATTTCCTTCCCGTGTATGAAATAAATATCTTTTGGCATATACTATCACAGACAATGTACCTTTCAATTGAAGGGTCAGCTGGGTATCTACCATTTTTATTTTTGAGACAAGAGATTGCCATTGTGTCAACTCAGTGATACACTCAAGATCACTAGGCCATAAGCTAACTACATAAAATGTCTAAAAACGATTGACCAACATTATTAAGCTAGAGGTTGATCACGCCAAGCAACTAAGGCGTTTGTTTCATTGATACTAAATATATTCCCTGGAATCTAAACTTGGAAATAAAAATTCCCACGTATGTTACAAGGGAATAAAAAATGGTTCCAAGGAAAAATTTATACCCAGGAAACAATTTTACCCATGTAGACTGGCTTTTTAATCTCCTCTCATAGAGGTGGAAACTTTTAATTCGAGGCGGTTGTAATCAATTTTATGGAGAACGTGTTGCCTCACTACTTATAACCGTTCCCTCTCTCTTATACACAGTAACGTTAGTTTTTCTTAATGGGAACCAAAAATAATAAATAATGAGCTAAAAAATTAAAATATTCCTGAGGACTTAAAAAAACTAACCAAACACATTTTTTTAAAAATTATTCCGTGAAAATTTATGCCTGAGAAAGTTATTTCTAAGATTCATTTTTGATACCGTGAAACAAACACCCCTAAGACAGGTTGACTTAAGAGAAAAAGACCGACTAAGTTGCGGTCCTTCCTTTAATGGTCTTAGACCCGATTGATCATGGGAGAGTATCAACACCAATGATGCATTTTTCATATGAAGTGAGTCACTTCAAATTTGGGTTTGAGTCCGAGGACGGAGAGGGGTCCAAACTCCAAACCCTATATGTATATTTAGTTTCATAACATATCTAAAGAATCTTAATGATACCGATATTTCCATACATTTATTAAAAATCAAATAACCTTGGATGGACAAATAAATATTTTCTTATACTCCCCCTAGTCCTTATCAAAATAAAAGGATTGATTGATGAATTTTTTCTTAAAAGAAAATTTACATTTTAAATTCATTAAAATGATTGGTTGATGAATTTAGATACTCTAAAATCTAGATACATTACTTTTTATTGGTACATCGGAAATTTAAAATACTCTCGCTAGGGATCGAACCATGGACCTCCCCTACACAACCCATATGTTCCTCCAGCTCATACCACTTGAGCTATCCTACGAGGACCAACAATACATTACTAAATTCAAATACATTTAATAAATAAAAGTAATTGTAGTGTTATTCAATAAATCTAAATAATATTTTTTCCAATAATTTTTCTATTACCATAATAAGAATTAGAGAGAGAAATGAGAACCAGCAAGGAAGTAAAATCAAGTTACCATATAACCCCATGAATATGATAATGAAAAAAAAATGCTCATACAAGACTAGCACATGAGTTTTGACTTTCTCAACTATATTTGAAAATAAAAAATTACATAAAGACATTGACCCTATTTTAAAGTAGAAACACAAAAAACAACTGCCCTTAAACTTAGTGACACGTGCCATGACTCTTACCCTTTGACCCTACAACATAGTTCTATAAACACCCCACACGTCACACAAAATTCACACACGACACGACGTTGATGGTTGTTGAATACACTACCCTCTCTTTCTCTCTCACACCCACTCGTGAATGTGATTCCACCGCACCACAACCCCATAACCATAATCATAAATAAATAAAATATTTTATTTTTTTATTAATTTATTATTATTAATAACCGTTTCGCACTTTCGCCACCGCGCTTATTATCCCAATCGCACTTTTTGTTAACTGTTTTCTTCTTACCGACATGACTAGAATCAGAAAACTCACCGTTGCGGTTGGTGCGGTGATCGCCACCACATACGGTGGTGCTGTGATTCTTCACAATCCTTCAATCTCATCTAGCGACTACGGAGGCGGTGGTTCGCATCTCGAGACTCTTCGGAAGAAGTTACACGCTCCTGACGCTGTTGTTCCGTCGAGAGAAACGATTCAGTCCGCGTTGATCACCGCTAACAAAGCGAATCCTCTTGATGTTCTTGTTATTGGCGGTGGTGCTACTGGTGCCGGCGCCGCGCTTGACGCCGTTACTCGTGGACTCAAGGTTGGGCTTGTTGAACGGGAGGATTTTGCTTCTGGTACTTCGTCCCGATCCACGAAGCTTCTTCATGGAGGTACATTACTTGCAATGAAATGATGAATGAATCATGCGTTTGTTTATTTATTTTTATATTTTTGAACGGCAAATATATTATTATTATTAATGATTAGTCTCTCTAAATAGAGACCGGTAAAAAACGAACTACATAGCAAAGGCGCGAATGAATCATGTGTTTATTATTTATTTATTTTATTTTGTCGTTTTTTATTTGATTTGTTGACGATCACATGAAAATTTTCAATTATATAAAAAATATAATTTCGGCTTAATAGATTATAAGATCAACATGTAACTTTTATAAATGATTGTAAGTGTAACTGACTGGCAAAGAGCTTTTATGCGAGGAAACTGTGTTTTATATAAAATCATTCATGAATTATAGACCTAATTTATACTACTAGTTTATGTTTTTATGAAGGTTGGTGACTATGTTTTTGATAATATTGGTGTTTTTGTGAACTATTAGGTGTTCGTTACTTGGAGAAAGCGGTATTTAATCTTGACTATGGACAATACAAGTTGGTACTTCATGCACTTGATGAGCGTAAACGGGTTATTGATAATGCGCCACATCTATGTCATGCATTGCCGTGCATGACACCGTGTTTTAGCTGGTTTGAAGTAGTGTACTACTGGGCGGGTTTGAAAATGTACGATTTGGTTGCTGGGAGACAACTGCTGCACTTATCAAGATATTATTCCACAAAAGAATCTGTTGAGCTTTTTCCCACTCTAGCTAGGGAGGGAAATGGTAGAAGCCTAAGTGGCACAGTGGTTTATTATGATGGGCAGATGAATGATTCACGGCTTAATGTTGGACTGGCCTGCACTGCTGCTTTAGCTGGTGCGGCTGTGCTGAACCATGCTGAAGTTGTATCCTTATTGAAGGATGATGCTGGACAACGGATAATTGGTGCACGAATTCGAAACAATTTAACAGGTAACTTTTCTTTTAATTTCTAACTGTAACCACACCCGCATTCCTATAAATGTGGAACTCTAGTGTTTGGCATTGTGGAAACTTAGAAATAGTTTTTCGTGTACATGGTTGTTAGTTTTATCGATAAGGTTTTTTCACTAACTAAGCAATTGATCCATTTCATCTAACAATAAATATACTAGTTAATATGCTCCGAAAGACGACTAACTTGCCTGTGAGTGTAGGATGCGTGGTAAAATAAGTGCAGCTTCTTCATGAATGTGTAGTATACAGTTGGGGGAGCATTTCTTAATCTGAGTTTTAAGAATATAGAATTATTATTTTTGCCTTGATAGATATTAGATAATTACCTTTATTATGTTTTGTGATGTAATGCAGGTGAGGAATTCGATACATATGCAAAAGTGATTGTGAATGCAAGTGGGCCATTTTGTGACGCTTTAAGGAAAATGGCCGACAAAAATGCACAAGAAATGATTTCTCCTAGCAGTGGTGTACATATTATACTCCCTGATTACTATTCTCCTGAGGGAATGGGCTTAATTGTTCCTAAAACCAAGGATGGACGTGTTGTTTTCATGCTTCCATGGATGGGACGAACCATTGCTGGAACTACAGATTCTAGTACTAGCATTACTTATCTTCCGGAACCGCATGAAGATGAAATACAATTTATATTGGATGCAATATCTGATTACCTTAGTGTTAAGGTATGTTGTACTTGCCAGTATAAATGATTTTTTAACTCCGTATTTTTTCTCTTATTTTATGTAGAGTCGGTGCATAAAATGCAATGATGTTGTTTAATTCATGTAGCTAACTCCACTTAGTAGGAAAGGTTGTAGTTTTTGTTATGTTTTTTGACTCTTATTTCTGCTGTTAGATTAGGAATTACAAGTTCTCTAAGAGATTGCTTGTTTGGAAACATGTTAGACTGTCTTAGGAAAAGGAAAATGAAAGACTCTTGTTTAACTATGTATGCTTTTTTGATTCTTGATTAAATGCAAGCCAACGAATGCTGGTGAGCTGCCAATCAATCTAGATGTTTGCATTTTTTGTCTCACACTGTTTTCTAATTGGTAATAAATAACAGTGCGTTTTTTTAAGGTTCGCCGCATTGATGTTCTCTCTGCTTGGAGTGGCATTCGCCCATTAGCAGTGGATCCAACAGCAAAAAATACTGAGAGTATCTCAAGGGATCATATTGTCTGTGAGGATTACCCTGGTTTGGTCACCATCACTGGTGGCAAGTGGACTACCTATCGTAGGTAATGATTTGACGAGTAACTTGTTGAAGTTTGTTTAGATGTGGTTTCACTGACTAGGCTTGATATGTTATTGTATCTGGCAATCTAGTTACTCTAGTTTACCACACACAGTTTCTATGTACATGAATATTGTTATGATTTCTGTGTTTCAGCATGGCAGAAGATGCTGTTAATGCAGCTATAAAGTCTGGAAAGTTGACCCCTGCCTATGGTTGTATGACCAACAAGCTCTGCATTGTTGGTGGTGAAGGGTGGGATCCTTCTTCTTTTACAGTTCTTGCTCAACAGTATAAGCGCATGAAAAGTACACACGGTGGTAAAGTTGTTCCTGGGGTAATGGACACTGCTGCTGCAAGGCATTTGTCTCATGCATATGGAACGTTGGCTGAGCGTGTGGCTGCCATTGCCCAGGTTTGCTGGAATTGCTTTATATATATATATATATATATATATATATATATATATATATATTTCATTATATTAATTTCATTAAGCAACAAAACATGTATAGATGCATCTTACATAAAAGGGACTGCTGGTGATTTTTGTAGCATCCTATGAAGCTCCGACACGGCTAAAGTAGGGTGTGTCGCCGTGTCGGACACCGACACCCGGACAACACGTATCCGGCACGCTTTAGATAATTTTCCTAAATTGAAAGTACTCAAACTGTTTTGATGGATTCTTTCTATGGTTGATTGAAAGTATTGAGTTTAAATAAACACAAATTATGTTTCTCATTAGACTATTTATAAATTGTGCTCACAAATTGCTTTATTTTATTAATATATAAAGTATATATAGCCGTGTCCATGTCCTAAGTTTTTTACATTGTCCCGTGTCCGGTATCCGTGTCATGTCCCGTATCCGTGCCCGGGCTTCGTAGGTAGCATCTTTGATTTGTAGTTATTTAACAACTTTTCAGTTGCTACTGGGGTGCTCACATTTAAAGAAGAACACAGTCCCTTGCTTAATGTTTTTCTTTCCATTTGTTTATATTTAACGACGTACCTTTATGGTTATGTCTGTATAATTTTGTTTAAAAAAGTTCAATGGCTTTCTATTTTGGTTGAATTTGTTTGCATTATCTTAAAAAAGTCCAGATTTGTTTAAATGGCACCATTTATACTTGTTATGGATATGAGACCATGGCCAAAAATGGATACACTTTTGAATGTAATTTGGGTAGAAATGATGCTTGGGTGAAAGTTGGAGCAGTACCTATCATAAAAAATATGATTGAATTTTGTCTTGGATAATTTGGGCATGTGTGGAAAAGATCTATGAAGCCTCAGTGAGGAGATTACATCATATGAGAGTAGTCTAATAATTTAAGGTTGAAGGAAACTAAAAATGATGTATGTTAAACCATTGAAAATGATTTAGATTTAAACAGATTATCATTAGACATGATTTTTTTAAAGGATAACCAACCCCACCCAATTGGGGTAAAAAAACCTCTGCGATCGCTGTAGTGTGTATAATTTTGCCTAGCCACACGACTTCATGTCACAGTCTGGTTACTGGTTGATGTGATTTTTTAGATATTGATATTGTAAACCATAGTAAGGCCATTCGTTTCAATTCGCTTGCGTTTTAATGTTTTCTTTGGGAGCAACGATGTTGATTTGTTGATATTGCAACATCCTCTTTTGAGGGATCTTTGTGGTATGGTAATAATGTTTATCGAGCTTGTGTTATAGAAGTTTCAGTCAGCTTTATTGTTTCATAATTGATGAGATAAAAGTGACTCTCTTTTGTATTTCAGAATGAAAATTTGGGCAAGCGACTTGCCCATGGTTACCCATATCTGGAGGCAGAGGTAGCCTACTGTGCTCGTAACGAATATTGTGAATCTGCTATTGATTTCATTGCAAGGAGGACTCGTCTTGCTTTCCTTGAAACTGATGCAGCAAGAAGGGCTTTGCCTCGTGTGATCGAAATATTGGCAAAGGAGCACAAATGGGACGATTCAAGGCGGAAGGAAGAGTTGCAGAAGGCTACAGATTTTTTGAAGACTTTTAAATCCTCAAAAAATGCCCAGTTTCATGATGGGAAGCACACTTAGTAAGTGCAAAAACCGTACACAATTTATATATTATATACTGCAGTTGTTATATACTAGCAAATAATTCGTTGTTTTTCAAAAAAGAAAAAAGTTTACGGGCTCTGGAATTCCCCCAAAATATTTATTTCAACTTTCTATGATGTCCAATATTTGATTCTAGGAAGAGTTCAAAACTATACTATATCAATAGCACCATAATAAAACCTAGTATATGTCAATGATGCTGGTAATAACATTAGTATATTATACTAATTTTTCTTTAACTTTTATCAGGTTGAGGACTTGAAAGGGAAGAAAGTATTCACACGACAAACACTTTGCTGTTCATTACCGCAGATCAATTGGCGACTAAGCTCGTCATAGAGAGTGGCTACACACATATTTAAAATCAACTTTTACACAAATTTGTCTCACAATTGCCTGCAAAATTAACATTGGCATACATTTTTTTTTTTGCACAGTTACCTGCCAAAATAATTTTCTCGAGATTGATTAGACTCTCTACATCCACCAAAGTTGTCCATGAGATAAGGACTTGAGGATCATATTTGATATTTATCTTTCTTTTTCATAGATATTTGTCTATATCTATAGTATTTACATATTGAGTCATCAAAAATTTACTCAAATGAAGGAGTGTTTGTGGTACTTTTGTTATGGCTTGTGATAACCTGCTTGTTATACTCTGCTATACAAACTATATTGTTATACTCTGCTATACAAACTAAACTTTGTTACATAGAGAAAGAAATACGTGAAGAATTACCATCATGCTTAGTTTGTTTAGCTGTAGTTTGTTATATATTTTTTTTTCTTTCAAACTGCACACTAATATATATGGAAATAACATAGTTAGATAAACCTTGAGATTTTATGATGTGTTCACTGTTAGTAATTGTCAGTGAATAATTTTGCATATTATATAAAGAACTTGTGATATTTTTATGCAAGATATTTTAATTTGCAAGTATTCAAAACCGTTGTAAGATATTTAATTTTCATTTCATGTGAAAAGATTACATTTACACCCATACCAAAAAAATAAAAGATTAACCCATGATGCATATGTATATCCTATTAATCATCAAACTTCTTCTCCATGTCAAAACCGTTGTACTCTTCTCCATCAATTTTATCATCTAATTTTTGCACTTCACCATGTCAAGTTCTTCATCTCAAAATTGCAGATTGAATGAATGTGGAAGGGCAATTTCTGGCTCTGTTGTCTTTTCAATTAGAAGAAGAATTCCTAAAAACATTGTCAGAAATTGAGTTTTGGAAATTGCCAGAAATTGAAGAGACAAAAGAGCCAGAAATTGCCCTTCCACATTCATTCAATATGCGATTTTGAGATGAAGAGCTTGACATGATGAAGTGAAAAAATTAGATGGTAAAATTGATGGAGAAGAGAAGAATAAGATTGATTGAGAAGAGAAGACAAGATTAGAGGTAGATTGATGGCTTTTAATGGAATTCTGAACCTTAAAATCAATTTGGATTTTTTCCCTTTCTCTTCTATCTCTTCCTTTCTCCCAAAAATGTAAATTATGCCATGTAAGATGATACATTCAGTCCCCCACTGCCACGTCAGCCAACACTTAATGTTTCTGAATTTTTTCTAATGGTTTGGACCACTTTGGTTAATGGAGGAAAGTTAATGGACCAAATTGAAGCGAAAAATAGTTAGTGGACCAAATTGAAACCTTGAAAATAGTTAATAGACCAAAAGGGTATTTAAGTCAAATTTAAATGGTCATCAGGGTTATTTTAGTCCATACAACTCAATTTTTATACTAAAATAGAACTTCTTAATAAGTGTGCAAATAGAAAGATTTGTTATAAAAGAGGCCAGAGAAAGTATGTAAAAGTTTGTGATAGAACAAAAATAATATATAAAAGTATGTAAGACATTTTACATTTGCTCTAATAAAGGTAATAAAGGTAGTTAATAGGTACCAAACCACCAATTCTTAAATGTTAAGAATTATCCGTCGAAGGGTTATAGACTCTGGCATAGGAGTCACTCTGCTTGGTTTGAGATTTTTGAAGGGAAGAGGAAGCGAGAGGATATTTTAAATTTTTATGTTTAGTTCAACTTTTTAACAAAGAGAGGGGAGGGAAGAGGTAATTTACCTTTTTACCCTTATCTTATTAAATCAAAATCTGGTTTAAATTATAAAGAATTATTACATTAATCATCCTTACTAAGTTCAACGTCAATCATCATTAGACCAACTAACATTTGGTAATTTAGGCGTATTTTCTTAGAAACTTTTCGTATGATTTTTAACATAATTTTTTTTTGTTGTTATAACAAAATTTGAGAAAATCATGAATTTAAAAAAAATTAAAGATTGTTATGTTAAGAATCACACAAAAAATACCTAAAAAAATACTTCCTCTGGTCTTATATATAATAAACATTTTACTTTTTAGATTCACTATAAAATGGATGTATTTAGACGGTATTATTGTCTAAATACATCTATCTTGCAATGAATCTAAAAAGTAAAATGTTTCTTATATATAGGACCAGAGGTAGTACATTTTAAAAAATCTATAAAGTATTCACTATTTTTCTTTGTTGGTTCATTTTTCTATTCATTATTTTTCTTTGTTAATTCATTTTCTATTCACTATTCTTCCCCTTCATACTTGTTTTAAGTTTGAACACACACAATGTTTAATCATTGATAAAAACTTTTTAGTTTATAAATCTTTAAAATCCATTTGAGAGTTTGCCGGCGGCGGTTTTAGAGTTCGCTAGATGGTTATGTTTGAAGTTTAAACACATGCACAGAAAAATGTAGAAAAATCAAGACTCAAAACTTTTTGGTATTGATGTGTGTTGATTAACACTAGAATTTTCTTTTACTCTTGTTAAACCATCACCAACTTTTGTACTAGATGTCCATTGGCAGAACTGTCTCTCACAATCAATGTCGTCGATAATTTTTTTGACCTAAAAGAGATGATTCAGGCACAAACAATTAACTAGTGGAATATCGTGAAAAAGATAGAGTGAGAGTACTCTACAACAACATATATGGAATTATTTTTCAACGAAACAGGTCATCCTCGTCACCTCCTAGATGATTGAAATTTGATAAATAAAATTGTGAATGATCCAGTTGGTAGGTATGATGCGTGTATACAAAAGCAATGCTAAATTTGTTAACATTTTTGGAATTGATAGCAAAATTGTTAATAATATGTATAGGAAAATGATAATTATTGCCTTAAAGACAATGATTGAGGAAGCAAAAGTGATAAATAAGTTATTGGAACTTGTGTATTCTACCTTTTCAAACTAATAAAACTTTATTTTTAATACAAACATTACTTATTTTAGTAACCTTAGCTAGTGTCTTGAAAGCACCAGTTAGCAAGACCCATAAGTATATAGTTGTAATTATATGTTGTCTCTTTTTTTTCTTCTTTTTTTTAACAAAATATGCTGTCTCTTTCCTATTAACTATTTTTCTCCTTCGTGAAGTTTTAAGTTGGAACACTACTTTATTTCCACCTCTAATTGCTATACTACGAGAGCACTACTATATGCAGTGAAAATGCTTATAGCAAATTTCACAAAATGGTGCAAGACAATATACATCGTTTTGTTATATTTTGTTAGAACATGGACTCTTGTTTTTAAACGAATCTAGACTCTATTTTTAAATATTAAATAATTAATAAAAGTTTAATGTTGTATACTTGCAATTAAGGTTGGGAATAAGTCAGGCCAGGTCAGGCTTTGGCAGGCTGAGCCTAGCCTACGAAATTTTTTTATGCCTGAATCTGGCCTACGGCCTATTAAAAGTTAATTATTTTGGTCTGGCCTATTTAAAGTCTGGCCTGGCCTTATAGCCTACATAAAAGCCTACATTATATAAAAAATTTAATTTTTTTTAAAACATATAAAAACTTCAATCTAATCTATATTATCTATTTTTTTTTAAATAGACAATATAGCCTATTTAAAGCCTACATTACATAATTTTTTTTATATAGTCTATATTATCTATTTTTTTATTTTAAATTAATTCCATGGTCT
Organism: Trifolium dubium; assembly: GCA_951804385.1. Taxonomy (NCBI): domain Eukaryota; kingdom Viridiplantae; phylum Streptophyta; class Magnoliopsida; order Fabales; family Fabaceae; genus Trifolium; species Trifolium dubium. Next base: position 29,807,297 of record OX638074.1, read on the forward strand.
TGCCATATGGAATTACTTATGACACCTTAAAAAAATGAAGTAATGTTGTATCTATTGGTTTAACTTGAATCAACAACTTGATATACAAATATGTAGTATACAACTATTTACAACTAAATAGCCAATGTGAGACTTCTAGTTGCTATTATCTATCTCTATTATTTTTAATAGAAGTTATTATTTCTTATTCTCTCCATTTAATCTATAAATTATATTATAGAATATAAAAGTAAGTTTTAATAATTATGTATATTTTTATATGCAAAATAAAAACAATTATATGTATATAGGCTGGCGTGTTAGACTTTTTTTAAAGCCTAAGCCTGACCTATTTAAATAAAGAGGCTATTTTAAAAGCCTGAGCCTGACCTTTTTAATAAATAGGCCAGCCTGACCTGAGCCTATGTAGGCTAGCCTGTAAGCCCCTGTGAACTGACCTGGCCTATTTTCAACTCTACTTGCAATCAATCCCATTTCTGATATTTTATGGGTTTTAAGTTAAAAACATAAATTAAAAAGTTGACGTCAGTTCAACCCCAAATCACCAATATTTTGAAACTTCATATGATTGCTTATAATACACAATTAATAGGAGAAATATGATATTCCTAAATAGGGAAAAGAGAACAAAAATTTAGATCTCAACACTCGAAATCCAATAAAAATTTATCTAATTTTAAAAAAAATATGTTATTTGATATCATGAAATAGATAATTAAACATTTCATAATATTATCTCCGCAAAATAACTCAAGTGGTAAGAATAGAGGGACATTAAAACTGAGTATGGAAAAAAAATCAAAATTCATTTCATAGCGGAAGTACTACCTCCGTACCCAAATATAAATCACTTTGAGAAAAAATTTTGTACCAAAATATAAGTCATTTTACAATATCAATAAAACATTTAATGCTGTTTTTCTTATTATAGCCTTAACTATTTATTTCTCTTTTTTCTTTTATTTTTTCAATTTATCTTTTCCATACTATTAATGAAGGACAATCTTGTAAACTAACTCATAATTTTTTTTTTCTATACAACCATGATTACATTTCTTAATTGTGTGAAATAGTCAAAACGATTTATATTTTGGTACGGAATAATAATTTACATTTTCGATGTCCTAAAAAAATATTGGCTTAATTACTTTTTTAGTCCCTTAACTTGTTTTGTGGTTTCGTTTTGGTCCCTTAACTATTAAAAGTTTCGTTTTGGTCCTTTAACTTATTTTTTAGTTTCATTTTGGTCTCTTAATTATTAAAAGTTTCATTTTGGTCCCTTAACTATTTTATTGGTTTCATTTTGGTCCCTTAACTATTTTTTTGGTTTTGTTTTGGTCCCTTAAAATGAAGGACCAAAGTGGTTGACGGAGGAAGAGTTAAGGGACTAAATTGGAACTAAAAAGTAAGTTAAAAGAACAAAATGAAACTTTTAATAATTAAGGAACCAAAATGAAACCAGAAAATAAGTTAAGAGACCAAAATGAAACTTTTAATAATTAAAGGACCAAAACAAAATTAAAAAATAAATTAAGGACCAAAAGAGTAATTAAGCCAAAAATATTTCATGATATCAAACAACAGTGTAAAGAGAGAATCCAAATCAGTGTAATGTCTGTACTATGCAAACCCAACGGATAAGATAGAAACAAACCACTAACAATTCCCAGTGATGAGTGAGTAAAAATGGGTTCAGGAGCAGCAGCAACAATGGCGATGACAGCATTCTGTTTCACCAAATCAACCAAACTCACTTCCACCTTCCGCATTCTCCCTCGCCTCACTTGTTCTTCTTCCTCCAATCCCCCCAAATTCAACATCTCCTTCTCTCCCTCCAAACCTAATCCCAAACCAACTCCCAATCCTAATCCCCAAACCAAAACTCCGAACCAATTTCCCGATGACGATGCTCCCCTCATGATTCCGTGGATTGTTCGAGGCGAAGATGGTAATTTCAAGCTTTCAACTGAACCTCCTCCTACTTTTCTCAAAGCTATGGCAAACGCTCAAACTGGCACCAAAAAATCAGACAAAAACCAAATTAATAAAACTAAGAAGAAGACTGAAAAGGAAACTAAGGTTCGTTCCGCGGCGCCGCCGCAGTATTCTAAGGCGGCAAGGAGATTCTACAATGAAAATTTTAAAGACTCCGGTGCTCGGCTTAGCAAGGTTCTCGCTTCCTCTGGAGGTGACATTTTGATTACAATTAGTTTCATTTTTTTGTTTTTATCATTAAAACAGATTTAAAATTGTTTAGTTTGTTAAGTAGTGAGGCTTAGTTAATTGAATAAGATAATGTACCTGATGGATGATCCAAACTACTGAACTAAAAGTGTAACTAGAAGCGTAATTAACCTCGTTTGTTTTCAGTTGCGTCGAGGAGAAGCTGTGAAGAGCTTATTTTTGAAGGCAAAGTTTCGGTTAACGGTTCTGTCTGTAATACACCTCAGGTTTGTTTCCTGCTGTTATTGAATTTCTCCAAATTAGGTTTGTTAGTAGCGTAGTGTATTAGTGTTGTTATACTATGAGATTGATTAGAGATTTTAGGTTCGATATTAATTAGAAATAGTCCATATTGTTTAAGGTAGTATACTAGTTAGTTATGATTAGTTAGAAGTTGGTTATATTAGTTAAACCTTAGGATTACTATATAACAGTCATCCTTATAACTAACTCGTATACATTATGTATGACTAATTCTAATTAATATCTAACTATATCTAACAAAAGCTTTTAAAAAAGCTATGTCATTTTATTTTTCTACTTTATGAGAAAAACACTTTTGTGGTGTGTAGACTAAAGTGGATCCCTCAAAGGATATTATCTATGTCAATGGGAGCCGCCTTCCTAAGAAGCAGCCTCACAAAGTTTATCTTGCCTTGAACAAGCCAAAAGGGTATGTAATATGCTACTATGTATGTTGTACACATAACATGGTTTTTTCATCCTATATGCAAATGAGTTCATACTTTAGTTTCATCTTCTCATGTCTCCTTATAAGTGACACAATTACTTATCCTCAGGTACATATGCTCATCCGGGGAAAAGGAGTCTAAATCTGTTATAAATCTATTTGATGATTATCTGAGCAGTTGGGTATGTGTGTCACTTTGAGCTTTATTAATAATTGTTAAAGACAGATTTTTTACTTGACGACATTATGTCTACAAAGGCACTGTAGAAATCTTGAGATGATATGTTATTTTCTGTCTGTTTAGGGTTGTAGCTCTGTATATCTCTCTCCATTTAAAATGATGTTCTCTCCATCTCCTGAAAACAATTTTATTCCCAGGATAAAAAGCATCCAGGAGTACCCCCGCCACGACTTTTTACTGTAGGGCGCCTTGATGTTGCTACTACTGGGTTACTTATTGTGACTAATGATGGTATATGGTTTCTTGTGAAGAAATTTTATCTCTGTTGTATGAATAGTGGTTCTGTTAATAAGTTATGTCTAAACACGAACAGTTTCATCTAATACTTTATCCAATGGTTCTTGTTCACAGGTGATTTTGCTCAAAAACTTTCACATCCATCATCTAATTTTTCAAAAGAGTGAGTCATGAGTTTGAATTGTGTATTTTTTTTCCTGAATTTTTCATTAGTTTGGATTGATATCTCAGCTATGGGAACAAAAATAAAACTTCTCATAAAGTTCTCGCTGGGACTTAATAAACACATTCTAATTTGATATTTTTTTATGTGACTTAAATTACTAAGTTTGGATTATATTATTTTCTTTTTTTTTCTTTGTATTATTATTATTATTATTATTATTATTTTTAAGATGAAGAAAGTTATTCAATCCTTTGAATTCTCTCATTTTTTTAAACATCACAATTGTTTTATCAGATACATTGCAACAGTTGATGGTCTTGTTCATAAGAAGCACTTAATGGCCATAAGTGAGGGAACAACAATTGAGGGCGTCCATTGTGTACCTGATAGTGTGGAGTTACTTCCACGTACGCCAGATGCGCAAAGAACCCGACTTCGTATTGTGGTAAATATATATATTTTTTGTCTGCTGTACAAATTTTACCATCCAACACTGGTTATGAATTGTTAGTCATCACATTCTCTGACAATGACATGGTATCTCACTTGAACTATAGTTTCTTGATGCATAATGTTGATGAAGTTATCTTTTAATCCATACTTTAATGTTTTAGGAATATGGTATACCAATACAATAAGTATGAAGTTAATCCATCACATTCTCTGACAATGACATGGCATCTCACTTGAACTATAGTTTCTTGATGCATAATGTTGATGAAGTTATCTTTTAATCCATACTTTAATGTTTTAGGAATATGGTATACCAATACCACAAGTATGAAGTTATTGACTGTGTTTCATGTCATACTACTATGGATCAGTTCTAGTAGATGCTACCACACATATGTGGATAACTGTGCTTTGAAATTATGATTTTATTTGACTGCGGTCATAACCATGTTTTAATAGTTATATAATCTTGAGTAATTTAATTTTCGCACCTCTTGTAAACTTCAAAGCAAGGGATCTCTTAGGTGAATGGCTAATTTTTTTTCCTATATGTTTCTGAATGTTCCATTTTATTCTTGATGTTCAACACTAAAGATATCGGTTTTTAAATTTTTTGGTGACAATTAACGTGAAAATAGTGTCATATGGGAATGTTAGTTTGCATTTAAGCAATAATACGGGCCACTGACATCCTCGTATCTCAATTCTTAAGATGGTTTCTTTATAGTCTGTTTGTTAGAGCATATGCATTGTCAGCTGATATAAAAAAGTTGAACTTAGTTGACATTTGCTTGCTTGATTTAATTTGGATTCTCATAGGTTCATGATGGAAGGAAGCATGAAGTTCGCGAACTTGTCAAAAGTGCTGGACTCGAGGTAAGCTTTAATTATACATATTCTTCGTTTAATGAGCCTCAAAATGCCAAAAGTTTTAATGCTAAGTGTTTGTATGGGAAAATGATGAAATTTAACGAACAGAATTCCAATCATTCTTGGACATGTTTCCCTATTTTCCTTGTAATAAGATACTTGTGTTCCTTGTATGATGTGCATAGATCTACAGATCAATAACATGCTAAATGACTAAATGGTTTTATTTTCTCCTCAAGGTAAATGAGTAACTAACGATACTTCTGTTTTATCTTTCAGATTCATTCATTAAAGCGAGTTCGCATCGCTGGTTTTAGACTTCCACCAGACCTTGGGTGAATTTTGTACATTTAGTTGTTCTTAGCTCTGGAGTCTTTTTCAGTAGAAGTAGCAGTAGTATTCAAATAGAATTCCAATAATAACATTTCAATTGAATTTTGTGGTAAGTGGATTAACACGTTTTCGCGTGTTATATTTTTATTTCAGGCTAGGGAAGTACATTGAGTTAAGTCCAACAAATCTGAAAGCATTGGGAGGAAAAGTTAACAAAGTTAATTCTTAATTCTGCTGGAGTTGTAAATCTTCTTCATGCTTATTTGGACAACCTGAAGCTGTCATCAAAGAGTTGGTCAATGCTATTGGATTCCGATACAAGCATGCATTGCTTCGGAAAGTATTTGGAATAACCACAGACTTTCTAGAGTGTTTGAGATCATGCCACATTGAGCCCCTTGCTATCATTTATGAAACATAGCTACATAGTTTTGAAGAATTAGGTTAAGATTTTAAACTAGATAGGAGCCGGTACGACCTTTTTCATATGATCATGCCTGAGGTCGGGATATTGATGGCTTGCCATTTCGTCTAAGTACCGAAAGAAAAAATGTATGATGTATTGTAAATGGTGATGATGTGTCTGCAACAAATAGAATAGAGATGAATGAAAGTTCATAAAAGAAGCAAACACATCGCTCTCAATGGGTGCAAATATAACAATGAGAGTTGTAAGTGACCTCCCAATTTGTATGAATGACACTTCACAAGAATTTCAATGTATATTTTGCAATTGTTTTTTAAAATCATTCCTTTCACAAGAATTTAAAATGCTGCTAAAAAAAATATTAAATCTTTTCATACATCACGTAAAAATTTACACAAATTCAAAATTATTTAATTGATATTAGAAATTATACATAATAAGTAATTTAATATTAGGTAGTTATTGGTGCTTCTCCAGCACACACTAAGTGCCCGTTTGTTATATCTTTTTTTAAAAAATAATCACTTATTTTAAAAAAATAATCACTTTTAAAAAAATAACATCCGTTTGTTATAGCTTTTAAAAACTGCTAAAAATAATCAGAATCTAAAAATAACCTAAAAACTGCTTAAAATCTAAAGCTGATATTAGTAGCTTATTTTTATAGATTTTTTTTAGAGGAAAGAGAAAACAAGTGTCAAAAAATTTTAGACAAAAATATCCCTAAATTTATTCTAATATTCCAATAATATCTAGTTTAAAATTTATAGGATTAATTTGTTATTTATAGAAGATAAGATTTATAGGATTAGTTTCTTTACCAAAAAGAAAAAGAAGATAAGATTTAAAAATTTGTTTTCTTTGTAGCTCTATATATATATAGTTATATGATTATAATGAAAAACAAGAACTTGAGTATTATTCATATAACATATTTAAAAATCACTTTATTCTGATAATTGTCCTTTATAGTAATTTTATTATACAAAATTACTTTTATATAGTTGCATCCAAACAAGTTAAAGATTATTTTTTTTATAAAAAGTAATTTTTTTATAGGTAAACAAACACAAAATAGCTTCTGATTTTTTGTAAAATCTCTAAAATATAATCTCTAAATTATTTAATGTCAAAATCACTTATTTTTTAATCTATAACAAACGGGCTCTAAGAGAAGGGAATCAATGTGCAGATTTTTTCGCTGAACTTGGAGCATCATCAGATGTCAACGTCCTGACTCATACATCTCCTCTAAAAGGCCTTCGTGGAATGACGCAATGGAAACTTTATTTTCTCGTGTTTAGTTTTTTTTTTGTTTCCTTTTTTCTTTTCATTAGCTTCCATACCAAAAAAAATATTAGGTAGTTATTAATTAAATAATGTAGGTTTTTTTTTTTGCTGGTCAAGTAGTTTAACATCTAAAAATTGCATTTTTAAAGTGGAGAAGTGGGCCCCGCCCCCTGCATATATAATGCGGTGTCCAAACAATCAATTGAGCTAAACTCATGGGTTAGTTAGTTAAACTTTTATGTATTGAGTTGTTTTTTTTTTTTTTTTGAGTAAATGTATTGAGTTGTTTAGTTGGACTTTATGCATTTTGACTTAATGAATGAAATTAAAAGAATTTATTTTTATTTTATTATATTTTGTTTTTTTATTGTCTTAAGATTAGGATAGAAAACCCTATTTTCTAAACCGTCTATGTCTATTGGTTGGTGCTTTTATCGAGAGTTAAAAATAAAAGATTAAAATTGCAGTTAAGTTAAAAGAAATCGATAATTTATAAATCCTTTCTCTCTCTAATCTTTCCTCGCTATTCCATTCCGTGTTTCCACTTTCTTCAGTACCAAACACCTCCTAAACAGTGGCAGTTTAGTTTCATATTTCAATTTGTGAAAACGAAGAAGAAGATTGATTGATTATAGTGTTAATCTACTTTCTCAATGGCTCAAATTCCCAATCTTGACAATGCTCCCGTTAATCTCACTTCCATTAGGTCAAATCCAATCCAATCCAATTTCAATTTCAATTTGGTTTTTCAATTTTCATCTTAATCTTAGCTTTAATTTTTTCTTTACATTCAGGGAACAATCTCAAAAAGAACTCGTCAACATCCTCAAGAATGTAATTTAGCGTTCAAGTGTTCTTAATTTTGTTTAATTTTGATTTCTAATTATTTTACAGCACTGATTATTGACTTAAGCGTTTTTGATTTTGTAGGTTAGAGGAAAGAAGTGTTTGGTTATTGATCCAAAGCTTGGTGACTCGCTCTCGCTTATCATACAAACATCAATTCTCAAGGCATTTTTTCTTGCCCTTATTAAGTATTTATACTTGGTTTTATTTCTTCAATAGAAAACAAAACAATCCACAAATTTTGTTTTGTTTTTGTATGTAATACAATGCTAGAGTTATGTCATGTATTGATAAATAACTTAATTGATGGCTTAACATATAGTACTTCCGTCCCTAAATATAAGACCTGTTTGACCAAATTGTACTATACATCTATCATGTTTTGACCGTATTTTGTTAATAATATATAGATGTAATAAATATTAGCATATAAGATTTTGTTTCATTTGTTTTGATGAGTATTTTCAAAATATCAAATTTTTATAATTTTTAGTTTCACAGCTAGATAATTATTAGTGATCAAAATTGTGCATTGGCGTACGTGCAGTGGTCAAACATGGTCTTATATTTAGGGACGAAGATAGTATGTAGTTATGTACAAAGTATAAACTATTGCTATAACAAAAGATAATATAAAATTATTTTATAAGCTGCTTTCATAAGCTATTTTGGAGATCTTATGGAAATAAGCTGAAAACAGCTTATCAATATGTCATAAGTTGTTTTTGAAAGCTCCCTCAGACAGTCTCACAAGTGCATGTGCATGTGCAGTTGTGTTTATTGTTTTTCTTATGTAATTTATTATTGTAGTTTACCTTCAAAAGAATTATGACATTTTACTCATCAACAGGAGCATGGAGTTGAGTTGCGGCATCTTTCATCCGAGCCAATTCAAAGTGACTGTAACAAAGTGGTTTACCTTGTGCGCTCTCAGCCTAGTTTGATGAGATTGATATGCTCTAATATTCACGACGATATATCTAAAGGACTACAGAGAGAGTATCATGTTTATTTTGTTCCTCGCCGTACTGTTGTTTGTGAGAAAGTAAGACTTCCTTCAAAAAGAATCGTTTTCCATTGACTTGAGCATGTTGTTTTTCTTTTTCAAACATGATGTCTCGATGTCGACAATGTAAAATGATTGTTGTTCTTGTGCAGGTTCTTGAGGATGAGAAATTACATCATATGATTACAATAGGGGAATATCCCTTGTATATGGTGGCAATGGATGAGGATGTACTATCATTTGAACTTGATCTTTCTTACAAAGTATGTTGTGTATTACGACTGTTCATGCTGATTGGTTTATCGAGTTTCTTTAGTTTCTTTCAGTGTTATATTTTTAACTTTCAAGTTTCTTGCATTTAGTATTTGTGTGATTAATTACTTATCCTAGTTTTCCTTCTCTATGTTCTAGGAATGCCAAGTTGATGGTGATACAAGCTCAATTTGGCATATTGCAAAATCCATTCACAAACTTGAGGTTGTAGTTTTGAGTCCAGAATGCTGTTGAATGTTGATTTTTCTTAATGTGAAGCTTTAGCCTTTTAACATTTAGCATCAAACGAAAAAGAGACAGTCCAATAGAATTCTCCCTTAATGAATTATCATCATCCATTCATCTTCATGAATGTGAAATCTAACATAATTCTAATGTGTTTTATTAATTATATTTTTTGTCATTTGATTTTATCTTAGTTTTCTTTTGGAGTGATACCAAATGTGAGGGCAAAGGGAAAATCATCTGTACGTATTGCAGACATCCTAAACCGAATGCAAGCTGAAGAACCGGTTAACTCATCTGATGTAATCATGCACTACTCTGTTTTTTCTCTTCAAGCTAATTAGCATAGCAGAAGAATAAACAAAAGCAAACTTTAAATTTATTAATTTAATATACACCATAATCCTCTTATTGTTTTCTTTGTACAGATGGTTGTGCCAGAGATAAATACACTAATCCTTTTAGATAGAGAGGTATCCCCTTCCCCTTCATTTTATGTCTGTTATTCGTAATTTATAGTGTCTTTATGGATTTGCTACTAGTTTTTCCTATGCTGTCTCTTATTGTTTTTCCTATGCTTTGGATGCAGGTGGACATGGTTACACCTTTGTGTTCCCAATTAACATATGAGGGGCTACTTGATGAGGCAAGTTAATGCAATAACAGCCTTTACCTTTGTGAACGAATATTTATTGCATCAATATTTTGATCATTTTGTTAATTTATCAAGTTTGGTCATTTTGTTAATTTAACTAGTTTTTCTCTTGAGAATATTCTCTAAACAAGTTTTGTGAACTTACTAATCTCTTTCCCTTCATTTTGTGATCTTACTAATCTCTTGTAAGTTTGAATATGTAAATTTTTCTGATGCATGTTTTGGTGATTCAATCAAGGAATTTTAAAGTTATTTGTTGGGTTCATGGATTACTGTACTGCCATGAGTTGATCATGAGAAAAATGTTATTATATACTACATGCACATAGGTTTGAAAACATGGCTGTTTTTACTTTATTTTACTGAATTTCTATTATTCCAGTTTCTGCACATCAACAATGGTTCTGTTGAGATTGATGCATCTATTTTGGGTCTTCCACAAGATGGAAAAAAAACGAAAGTCCCACTTAATTCAAGGTAGGTTACTTATCAATTAATCTATGTTGAACAACCCCACTTATGGGTTAACATTTGGTTTTTGGTTAATGTTATAAAAATGATCATAAGGTCAAGAAGCTTGCCCTTCGTTTATCCTTTACAATTTTAGATTGATGAAAGGAAATCTATATTCACCTCTATATCATAATATTTAGTAAATACAAGGTACTATGGGCTTAATAGTATCAAATATATTTGAGATTTATTGGTATTGGAACACTTGTATAATGGGCATACCACCTTGAATATCTGTTTGCAATCAAAGTATATAACGATTTTAACCTTTAATTATGCTTTCATGACTATTAGTCTTTGTTATGTTAGGATATATGTATATCAAAAAGAAAAGAAATATGTGTTTCCAGGTGCCTTTTTTCTCTTCTGCGAGACCTCTTTTAAATGGTTCAAAAACCATTTTGTTTCTTTACACCTTTAATTTTTCATTTTCCTTTTGCTTGTAATGTTTCTTAAATAAAATTTACATTCATGGTCTGTGTTATTGACAAGCTCTTTTCAGTTGCCTCCTTCTGCTCTATATCCTTTTTTAGTCATAGTCACTAGTCAGACATCTATTTATTGTTTCTTTACACTTGTTTTATTTTCATTTACTTTTTGCGGATGATATATCCTAATATAACACTTACTTGAATGATTTGTGTTAGTGACAAGCTTTTTAAGGAGATACGAGATCTCAACTTTGAAGTTGTTGTCCAGGTTGATTCATTTTTACCTCATATAACATAGTTTTCTCTTAATCTCTCTCTCTCTCTCTCTCTCTCTCACACACACACACACACACACACACACATGCGAACAGGGAGAAGGGAGTTTATGTAAATATCTTTGGTTCCCTTGTAGATCCATTTTCTTAATTTCTGTCTGCAGTATTGCAGATTTTGCGTCAAAAAGCAACATCCATGAAGCAAGACTACACAGATATGACAACAACAGTGAGTAGATGATCTTACACTTGGGCATTGATTTTACTGTTGATTTTGTATAAGTAAAAAGAATGTTTTGAGACTGACTCTTCATGTAAAATAATCCCAGTGAATCCTCTCAAGCCTGGTTATTTCCTTTTATTTGGGGATCTAATCCATCAAGTATTCTAATAGTTTTACTGCTATACTTTGTCATACAGCTAACTATACAGTTGTATACTTGTATGGTAGATGCAATATTTAGTAAGTAAAGTAAATTATAGTTTGAGTAAGGTGTATGTGCATGAAAATTTTCAGTGGCATTTAAAGAAGTTTTAATAAATTTTTGAAAATCAGTTTGTAAATATTTTCTTATATATTGCTTTCCATGAATATCCAGACGCAGTCAGTTTCAGAATTGAAGGACTTTGTGAAAAAGCTGAACTCATTGCCGGAGATGACTGTAAGAAATTTTTCATCACAATATTGAAATTAATTAGCTGGGTTCTCATCATGAGAATTAAATCATAGTATTGTTTACATGTTTCACCAGAGGCACATAAATCTCGCCCAGCATCTATCAACATTTACGTCAAAGCCTTCTTTTCTTGGGCAGCTTGATATGGAACATACAATTATTGAGGCCGAGAGTTATGATATGTAAGTTAATTTTGCATACAAAGAACTTACAATTTTGGATGTATTATATTTTAATTCAACGTAATTTAAACACCTAAACATGATTTGAGTGGGCTATGGCAGTTTGCATTCATAGGTTTCTACTTTCTATAGTATAAAACTTTTGTCATCCTCATCCATATATGCAGATGCTTTGAATATATTGAAGAATTGATTCATAAGCAGGAGCCTTTAATAAGAGTCCTACGTCTTCTAGTCCTATTTTCTATCACTAATGCTGGATTGCCAAAGAAGCATTTTGACTACTTTAGGCAAGTTTGCATTCTTTGTTGATCCTTTATTTTATTCCTTTTTCATTTTGTTATCACCCTTCTAGGTCCTTGGAATAACTAACTTGTGATGGTATTCTCATTTTGTCTTCTGTACAATATATTATGAGATTTTATTTCTAAGTACTACTTAATGTTGCCTTATATATTTTAACTTTCAATTTAGGAGAGAGCTGCTGCACAGCTATGGATTTGAGCACATAGCAACGCTAAATAATTTAGAGAAAGCTGGACTTTTTAAAAAGCAGGTATAATACAATAGTTGTTTGCTTGCAAAGGCAAGTCCATTTATATACTCGTTGTCCAATAATTAACCTTGTTTTGCATGTGATCCTTTTAGGAATCAAAAAGCAATTGGCTTACTATAAAACGTACCCTGCAGCTTGTGGTTGAAGACACCGATACAGCCAAGTAATATTTTCTAAATGATATGATCCTTAGACTTTTTTTATCTTCATAAGCTTCATATTAAGTTCATGGCCACAATTTAGATCTTCTATGGAAACATGATGATGGAATTGTATGCTACTCAAAAAAAATGTGGTACACATTTGTACAATATGAAATAATAGAAAATTCAGGGTTTTGACCAAACCTTTCTATATGTTCATCTCCGTTAAAATTTGTGATGCTTATTGCACTTGTAGTTTTTTAAATATGTCTAGGTTATTACAGTGCCTGTCTAATGTGTGCAGATCCATACACAAAATTGTCGTTAAGTCTCACAGGGTCTTTTGAATTGTCACTTTTGATATATACTACTGTGATGCAATTTTGCTACGTATTAAGTTACTTTTTACTAACTATCGTAATGATTTTCTACTGGACAGTCCCAATGATATTGCTTACGTCTTCTCGGGATATGCACCACTTAGCATTCGTCTTGTCCAGCATGCCATTCGATCTGGATGGTAATGATAGATTTTAAATACCGGAAGATCTTTCTAGTTTTATTTGTGCATGACATTTAACTTTCTTAATTCAATATTTACTTTCAAACATAATTGTATGTAAATTTTATAAAGGGCAGCAATGCTGATTGTAAAGTCTAGCTCACAGTTTAAAATGTTAAACATTCTGCACTTTCAATTATAGTAAGAAATCAGTTCTTTGGTGCAAATATACAAAAAATAATGTCTTAATACCTCCTGATACAGACTGCTCTTTACTTTACAAGCTTTGAATTAGGTATGTTGAGAGTGAATTCTAAAGTTTACTTGATGTATATTGTTGTTGCTCAGCTCGGTCTATTTTTGTAAAGGAAGAAAAGTATAGTGATAGAAGATTATACATCTCAAGAAAACACAATAGAAAACCTAGAAACTAAGAGACCAAGAGTCCTGCAAAAGGCATACCAAAATCTCTTTGCATGACTGCATGTCTAAGAGAGGAGCACCTTTAAACAGTGTGCGATGAAACCAGAGGCTGTTTAATAATAAACAGCTATTGAGCATATTAAAAGGCTTTATTGTCTAAATCTTTGCATTTTCCCTTTTGGTGCACTTCACTAAAAGTATATTTGCTTTTGCATTGCTATCTGTTGATTAGTACATTAAATTGCATTAAATTTTCAAGTGAATTCATATGCCTGGGGCAATGAAACCGATGCAAGACTGAATATGATAATTGATCTTTTAGGCGCCCTGTTGAAGATGTTCTGAGACTGCTGCCTGGACCTCATTTGGAAACTAAAAGGGTTAGTACTTGTCAAGTTCATCGACTGAAAAACTTGTTACTACTAATTGCCATTCCTATCTAATGTGTTTTTTCATGTTCTATTTTAAAGCTTCTTTGAATCAAGGACAGATCATGACTAACATTCCATTTCCTCTTCCTAGTTATATTTTAATGTTTTGCTTACTTTATGGCTTGTACAGGGTGGATTCTCAAACAGCCCATCATTTGATACTTTGTCTGGTGTTTCAACCAGTATAGCTAAGTATGTTTAAACAGTATCGTTTTGAGATTCAGTGCTTACTAAATTGTGTAAACGTATTTGTCAAATCTCAAAGATAAATGCAATTATTCATTTATTTTTGAATAGCAAATTTTAAACGTTTCAAAATAATAGCTGTTAACAATGTTCAGATAGCTCCTGCTATGTATACTATCTTTATTCAAATCTTTTTATATTTGTGGAGGACATTATTAGCACCATAGGTGAGGTTTGTTTATTGCCCGGCAGAATCTCCTAACGGCAGGAATGTTTTCTATCATGTTCCTTTTGCATTCAGTTTTTGGCGATAGGTTCTTGAAAATAAATGCTATTAGAACTGGATTATCTATATGTAACGTTGGTGTGTCAAAATTTGTAGTCTTATAAATTTGTCAAGGGCCCTTTTTTTAACACCACAAATGCTATTAGAACTGGATGATTTAGATTACAGTTGGTGTGTCAAAGTTTGTAGTTAAGGAAGAAATATAATTTTGACATGCTCCCTTTTTTTTTTACACAAAAAATGTTACAGAGTACCTGATGGAAGGCGTGCCCTGGTGCTTGTTGTCTTTGTCGGGGGTGTTACATTTGCGGAGATTTCTGCGCTTCGATTTCTCAGTGCTCAGGTGTGTTTACTCTTGCCCATTTTTAATGTCTCCAAGTCCAAGACACTGGCACACTGTTAACCAATACGTTGTTTCTTTGATTTATTATTATTTTAAAAAAAAAGTACGGTTATTGGTTCATAATATATCAGATAAACAGACTTCTATGTTTAAACAAATTTGTGTTGCCTAGCCTGTATTTTATGATGTGAAGTACAATTGACATGTTTTTGAAGTGAACCTCAGTGAAATGGTAAATGGTGTGAGGTGGGTGAGCATCCGTTTGGGGAAGAGGGGCTGGTCTTTCAATTATCAAAGAGTATAGCGGAGAGATGTTGAGATAACCTTCTCCAACACCTCACATGACCCCAACAATGGTAAAAACAATAAGGGCAAGATTGTCAATTCAAATAATGAAACAAAAAAAATATCAAATCCAACCTAGGTCCGAAATTTGAATGCACAGCCTGTGAGGAATTCATAATCAAGTAAATTCCTATTTTATTTTATTGAAATGACAAATGTTAAGATAGCTAGTATTATGTTAAGGTGGAGATTGAACCTTCTCTCTTATTACTTCACTCCTTAAGTCGCATTCCCCAACCACCAAGTCAATCAATTCCTATTTTATAACTTTCCAAACAAAGAGTTTTATTTATAAACAAATTTGTTTTCCAAATACATTGTCATAGGTTTCTAGTTTCATGAATGATTTCTTGATACATCTGTGATAGATGGAATTCATGTGTGTTTATTATCAATCAGGTTTTTGGGGTAGTTAGTTCATTGCAGTTGCTTGCAAAAGCATAACCTCAAGAGCCCGAAAGCAGGGATAAATATATCTTCAAGTTCACTATTGTTCAAATCTTATTTCCAACAGCACACATGAATACAAAAAGAAAAAACTATTTTGTTTTGATATATGTTTACTTATCTGTTCTGGATAATTAATTAGTCACCCTTCCTTATATCATCACACTTTATTCAAAATTGTCTGGATGTTGGGCGTATATTCTCTGTTTTTATTTCCTAATTCTTGATGTGGTTTGTCTTGCAGGAAAGCATGGCATATGATTTGATTATTGCGTCAACAAAAATAGTCAATGGCCAAACCTTGCTTGAAACATTCACGGAAAAGTTAGGTTGATTAATGCGCGAGTTTTTGTTTATCTTTATCTTTTTGAGGCTTTTCTTGGTTCAGCGAGGCGAGTGAATCTGATGATGATAAACTAATGCTATGCCTAAGAGAGTTATTCTAGTTTAGGATTATATTGATGCACCGAGCTCTGTATTGACAGCTTTATGGTGCTATAAAATTTTCCTGTTGATTTTATGGGGGTTTGAATGGAAATTTCGGATTTTAGGTAAAGTGAGATTAACAAAAATATTTCATTGTAAAGGAATACATGGTTTTGGTGTAACAATTTCTTTCAATTACACCTAGATATACAATTAAGCACACCTTTATTCTTTCAATTGTTCCTTATGTTTGAATCAAAAATTAGTTGGTCGAATATCACATGTCATAGTGTTGATGACGGTGAAAATATTTGTCGATTGGCTAAGTCATAATTAGCTATTGTAGAATTAGCTTCATTATATTTGCATAATCAATCAAAAGCTGAACGTGACTACCAAATTTTATCAACAAATAAAATGAGAGGAAAATGAAAGACAGGATCAACTCCAACCAAGCAAATGCAATTATTATTATTATTATTATTATTATTATTATTATTGTTATTATTATTATTATTATTATTATTATTATTAATTAAGAAAGGAATACAATACTCCACTTATTCATCAGACTAAATATATATATGCAAGTTACTATTTTCATTAACTGCAAGTTACTAATGCTTTCATTACCTCTGCTATGTTGTACTATATTCATGGTATACAAAAACACTTTCAGCTCCCATGATATTATTATGATTATATTTGGAACCAGGATGTGCAATATGATTTACACTCTAGGACAAAGTTTGGCATACTCAGGAATAAAAAAAAACAATGATTATAAATAAATAATGAAATAAAAGAAAACAAAATGGAATCTAAAACTACATTTTGAATAGTAATTCAATCCCTCCTTTACCAATTACCATATTATCAGTATAGATTTCTACAACCAGAAGGGATTAGGCAAATCCTGATTGAGAAAATGCTACCCATCTAAATAAATCCTGTTTTGGTGTTAACCCTCTAATTCTCAGATGAAGTGGGCTCTGGTAATTCGGAGTTCGGCCAAAAGGTAAGTAAAGTCTGAACAAACATTACAAATTTACAATCCTCACATCATATTTATTAAAATATAATTTACAACATTTCCCTTTAAGAACAAATGGCATCCAAACATAATATGAATTACTAAGAAGTTTCTGCACAGTTTAATGACCAATCTATATTGGAACTATATATAATAAAGTTACACATGATGCTAGGAATTTTGCAAACTATCCTCCCCTTCGATTCTCTGTAACAGTTCTAATATACTTCCAGCTTTTCTCTTAGCTCTATCAGTTCCATTTTCTGATAATCCCTGAAGTGCTTCTACTGCTCCATGTTCCTTTGCTAGTTTAAGTTGCCGGAAATCTCCCGTGCATACTGACCACAAAACAGCAGCAGCATTTTCCCGGTTACGCGGTGATCCAGTTCGTATAACCTCGACTAAAATAGGGATTGGATCAGCCTGACTGATTGCTATCCTGCCTTCATGATGGCTTGCAAGGATAGCCATTATAGCTAGCGCTTCATCAACCATACCACCCCCTGCATCCTTCATAAACCGTATCAATGCAGCAACTATCCCGGCTTTTACTGCTCTAGCTTTGTTTCCCTGATAAATACATAGATTAAATATTGCAGTAGCAGCATCTTTTTTGCCTCTTGGTGTACCTTCGCAAAGTAGCTTTATCAGAGCTGGGATAGCTCCTGCTGCACCTATCGCAACTTTGTTCTCGTCTAGTACAGATAAACTAAAGAGAGTCGCAGCTGCGTTTTCTCTAGCCTCCATGCTGCCATTTTTCAGTACATCGACAATATCTGGTATGGCTCCTGCGTTTACTATAGTTCCTTTGTTGCTCTCATTGATAGAAAGATTAAGAAGTGCTGTAACAGCATGCTCCTGAGTTCGAGGATCTGTGGAAGACAACAACTCTACGAGAAGCGGTATTGCTCCTGCCTCGGCAATACAAACTCGATTATCTGCGTTCCTCTTGGCCAGCAACCGAAGCTCACCAGCAGCCGCTCTTTGCTGTTCAATATCATTACTTGTTAGTTTATCCAATAAAGCATTGATAGCCGTTCGGTCACAGTCTGAAAGACTGGTTCCAGATTTTTTTGTTTTACAGCTCCCTTGCTTTTTTGGTAGTTCAACACCATTGCTTTCACACCATAAACCAATCAGACTCTTCAAAACATAGTTAGGAGTAAGGGCTGTATGCAAAAGTGTCTGCTGTGTTTTAGGGCAGGTTCTGTGACCAGCATCAAGCCATTTTTGAATGCAGGATCTTTCATATGTCTGCAAAAGAAATTACGAGTTTTACCGATGATCGTAAAAGACACCATTAGAACAATGTTTTGCAAAAAAACAATTGTGGATAATACCTGACCAGTAGAGACAATTACAGGATCTTTCATTAGTTCCAGAGATATAGGACATCGAAAATCATCTGGGATAACAGGAGACCGGTGCTTAATTGACACTTTCTCGCTATCAAAGGTATTATCAGCCTCCGGATTTTCAGTGAGAACGCAATCCTTCAGTTTTCTAAGAAGGGATGAGACCGTTTCAAAACTGTCCCCTAGTTCTCCATCACTTGTTATGACCAATTCGTGTAATTCACTAGACTCTTTTTTTAGGTCATTTATAGTCCTCAGATGCAACTTGTCAGAAAGTCTTTTGAGTACAGCAGGATCAGGGTCTTTTTCTTTCTGTGCTACGGCTATATCCAAGTCTAGTTGTAAATCAGCAAATTCTGTTTGCGCTTTGGCTCTTTTGAATTGAGCATGCACCAGTTCAATCTGAAAGAGATTAAAAAGAACAGTTAGAAAGAAAAAAAAATGAAATAAACGTTTTGCAGAAATTCAAAATCACAGCAAGGGGATATCATTGAAGAAATGACAGGAAAAGTTTGAAACTCCGTGGAATTGCATATGGTATTGTCAGCCTCCTTATGAACGATATAATTACCTGTTCTTGAACTTCCTCTGATATCTCAAGTTTGTTGTATGAAATATCACTCAATGCAGCTTCAATTTTTTCAGTTATTTGTTGGAACTTATCTGCTATATCATTCCTTCGCAAAGCCTGTGGCATGTAAAGCAATAATTATATTAAAATTAACAGTCTAGATCGACTAATATAACATTTTTGGTAAAGAGAGCCGAATTAGAAAGCATAGAGCATCTGAAGATGTTAATCTCTTACTCTAATCTTAAACATATTTATCCATAATGAAATTTGAAATTTTCAGCTAGTTCACTTTGCACATATAGAAGAAAAAAGGTTGCACGAGGAAGACATGATTTCACCAATACAAAATTATCCGGAAATTAAACTACAAGCATCTGTTCTATCCAGTTCATAGGTTTTCCTATGCAGACTAGAGAAAAGAAAAAGTGACGAACACATTTGCCATGCATGAACAAAAATTATGCTAAGAGTGCCTTTAGATTCATGAAGACATCACCGTGAAGATTATATACAAAAGTACCAAATTTCACAATAAAAAGCAAGCAAGATCTTTCATAATCCTTGCCATGTGTCTGATATATATACTACATGAAGTATGAACACATTTCAAATTCAGGAAACAACACCAACTTAAGCAATCGGATACTACTGCTGTTAAACTTGAAAGTTCGTGTATAAAATTGATCGAAAAAGATATACGACCCGAAAATGCTTCAAATACAGGAAACAACACTAACTCAAGCAATTGTGCTTGAAATTCCTGCTAAGCAAATAATAAACTCGTGCATCGGTACCAATACTACAAGTTAAACATGGAAATTTATATGCACACCTTAGAATTGAAGCAAATGAAATTTTTCTCCATGTGCACAAAGAAATACACCGGTAGAAAGCACCGGCACCTCACATACAATCAAAACACAAGACCTTAAAACAGTCCCACAAAACATAATTGTAACATAACATGTTAATTAGCAGTGTTAGGAGCTACAACTAAATTAGTATCAGTTATCATCAATTTCATCAAAAAAGCAAACATCCCAAAAACAATACATTTACATCCCTATTAAAACAAATATACCTTATCATGAATTTAATTCTCCAACAAAAAACTAAGCTAAAATTTTCCAACAAAACACCAAAAAGCAAGAAAAAAACTAACTACCTGATAAATCTTACTCCCATGGTTCACAGACTTAAGAAGAATCATAGTCAAATCCAAAGCAACCCTTAAAGATTCAAAAGCTTGAAGCTGTTCATCACTAAGAGACTCATCACAATCCTTCAATTCCTCAAACAAAGGACTCAAAAGCTTCACCCTACGAATCAAATTCCCATACATCTTCTTACAAACGTTTTGACATTCTGGCAACCCAGAAATCTCTCTGATGGAATCAGCCAAATGACCCACAACCATAGCCTTTGAATTCTCGCTCCCACCCATTTTCAGACACTCAGAGAAAAAGTCAAAGGTGAAAACTTTGGGAATAAAATCGAAGTTGGTTTAGATTTAGAGAGTAATTGAAGATACCCAGATGAGGAAATTGTGGAAAATTGTCAAAGATGAGAATTTTGATTATGGTTGTGGAGAGTTGAAACATAGAAGAGAAGAAGAAACTTTGTGTTACTTGAAAAACAATTTAGAAAATTGTAAAATAAATAATAAATTGAATAATAATAACGAATTTTGCTTTATTAATTTGTGTTAGAAAGAACAGAACATAAACATTGGTTTTGTTTTGAGGAAATGGTCTTTGTGTCGCGTCGTCATAGGTAGTTAATCCATGGTGGCTGTCTCTTTACACATGTATCAATTTTTTATCTCTCCATGAGATAGTTTAAATGATATGAACTTAGGATATATGAGTTAGGTCGTGAGATCTGAAGATTAATTTTTGGTCAGAATAATTTATCTTTTTAATTTATCAAAAAAATATACACATTGTAATTTTTTTTTTAAGAATAAGATATTTTAGTAAGCAATTATAGAGGTTAATTATTTAAAGAATTGATTTTTCTTAATAAATATTTCTTTTTTTTTATTTTGTGATTTATGTGTTTTTTCAATTACTTGCTTGTCACACCAATGCATTATCGATCATCTACAATTCTTTTATAAGTATTATTAAAATGAAAAATAAAATAAAAGATGGAGGGATATAAAACTAAGGATACAAAAAATTATGGGAAATGTTAACATGTGCCATTGGGGCACTTGTTATTATACTAGTTAAAGAAATTTAGCATAGGAATTTGTGCATTTCATATTTTAAAAAAGTCAAAAATTGTTAATTTCAAGACAAAGTTACTATTTCGAGTATCCTTAAAATGTGCCCTTAAGGCACATGTTAACATGACCCAAAAATTATTACTAGTGCTTTCAATTTTTTTTGGAAACCTAACTCCTAAAT
This sequence comes from Trifolium dubium, assembly GCA_951804385.1. Lineage (NCBI taxonomy): Eukaryota > Viridiplantae > Streptophyta > Magnoliopsida > Fabales > Fabaceae > Trifolium > Trifolium dubium. The sequence continues at coordinate 29,828,772 of OX638074.1, forward strand.
TTTACCCTAGCCCTTTAATTCTTCATGTTTTGACAATTGATGGTCTTAGGGTAAGTAGTCAGTTCAAAACATTGACTGTAGTTGGATTGTTAGATTTCTGTCAAAATTCAATTAAAATTGTAATTTATTTTAATAAAAATTAATATAAAAATATGATATGATATTAAATTTTGTTTAGAGAATATTGGTATTCAACTAAACTTTAGTAAGTACTCCTTCATACATGCCTGTAATTTTTCCTCTCCAATCTCATGTGTGTTCGTGTGTAAATTGATTAATTATTTGAAGGGAAATTCTATGGTACTCTTGTTAAAACATAATGTACCGGTATAATAGAATATTTAACCAATAAAAAGTTGTCTTTTGTCCACATCATCATTTTTATATTATATTTTAAAAGTTAATTATTGCCACATGTAAAAAATTATCCAACATGTCAAGTAACCATTGGTCAATATACTTTATTGTACTGGTACATGATGATTTATCAATTGTACCGTAACATGTCCCTTATTTGAATGTGTGTATATGCATAACAGGATGAGTACTAAAGTATATGTACTATTTTGTTCAATTTTATGAGTAATAATTTACTCATATTGAGAATGCAATTTTACCTGTGTGTTTTTTCAGGTCCAAGTTAACGGAATAAGCATAGGAGTATATTAATAAACTTATCTACTTTATGAAAACCATATGGTGACTTTTGCATTTGACACGGTCCTTAGTCCTTACTAATTAGACATTTTCAAGTCGTTGTTGGCTCTTAGCCACCCAACCCAAGTTGAAGTTGCTTTGTTAAGGACTAAAAATAAAGACAATTTTTCATGATGAAAATATGTGATTTTTTTTTATAAGAATGAAAATTAAAATTCACTAATTTTATAAGGTCATAAGGACGATTTTTTTTTTGGGTGCAAAGCAAAAAACATATTTAACCCTTTAAAATTTGTAAATAATACGTAAATGCCATGTCATACTGTTGACTAACAATGATGCAACAAAAGAACGAATTACAAAACATATATGTGAATGCCGTGTCATAGTGTTTAAGAACTTGATTACAATTTTATCAAAAGCCCTTCAAAGTTCAAATAATAATAATAATGTGTTAAAAGCATATATGTGAATGCCATATCATAATGTTTAAGAATTTGATTACAATTTTATCAAACGTTAATTGGTTCAATGGTAATTAACGCTGGACGTAGTAGGGAGGACGGTGATTAGATCCCCACAGCTGCGTTTGGGAAGGAACTGAAACCACTTGATATCAGAATTCGTCTCGAACTCTGGACTACTAGGGTCCATTTCCCCCTTGAAACCAGAGGGTGAAAGTCAAGAAAAATAAATAAATAATAATAATGTGTCAATTTATGCATTTCAACTAAATTCTCATAAAGCAATAGCATGGTCAACAACCATCACATTGCATTTGAAATATGAGATCATAATAGACAAGACTGAATACGTGTGGGTCTCAAAAGCATAGCCTAAAGGATATTCAAATCATCTGTGACATGGTGTCCATAATATTATTACAAGTTGATGCAAGACCAGAGATATCATATCATATCATATAATCAACATATACATGATAAACATAACTGCATACACTACAATTTTAAATAGGATCCATGGCAAATGCAAATCCTTTTGTGAGCTGGATTTTGTGTACATCAAGTAACTGGTGGACGAGGCAGTCTTTTGGCGATTTCCTGTGGAATATGAACATGTCAATCTTTAAGACTAACGGGAATGTTGAATGTTCAAACTCTGACTAATACAATTCATGATCATATATAAATCTTATAAAGATCAACCAAAGAGATCATAAGATTCATAACAAAAAAAATAGGCAGGTTTTTGTTTGCCATGTAAAATCTTATCATTCCAAAGTTCATCACAAATATGCAATCATGGCTAGTATTTAGATCTTTATAACAATGAGGTTAACAGGATAAACACAATATTAGAACTTGAACAGCACCAACCAATTTCAACCCAACAAGATAAATCAAACATGTTGACATAAATAGCAATTAAATATGGAGTTATTATAGCACACCAAGGCATTGCCAATATTGCTACATGAAGGAAAACAACTCAAGATTGAACCATCGGTCACTTAGCCTGTATATTAGCCTACAGTCCCCTACCACGTGATGTCTTAGACAAGTTGCAAAAATCAGCTTCCTTATATCCTTCCATCAAGTTTCAAATTAGAAAATGGCATTGTTCCTTATGTTCTGGACACTCTCACACTCATTACTCATTAGCCAATTCTTAACATTTTTCCAAGATGGTGTCTCCGACCTGCATCTAACATCTGTATAAAGAGAAGATACGCACTCCCTCACAAACACACATCGTTCTCTTCTGTTGTCTGAGAACTAGAGAATCTCATATCTCAAGAACAATAGATGTGTCAAAAAAATTTCCTAGTTTTCAGTATATTTTCAAAGATGGTTTTAATTGTTGCAAAAATATACAATTTGATTTGAGAACTTGATGGTAAGGATGTAAAGAACTTATTTTTGTCCTTAACTAATTTGTAGTTAATTTATGAATAATAAAGCGGTGTTATTTTCATTGCAAAATCATGTTTTCTTTTGTACCCTCAATGCATAAGAAGGAAGAAACCAAAGGTAGCAGCAATTTTTTAGGGGCTTGGTTTTGGTGCTTTCTAGCATGTTAGTTTAACTTCTCTACATGTAGCAATCTTACATAGCCTTAAAATGTGATCCGGGGCTTTCTAATTCTCTTTTTTATGGCCTATACTATTTTTTTTATTTGTTAAACTCCTTACATCCTTATGCATTCCAAGACGAAGATGTTACTTTTGTTTGGAAAAGATTCAATTTTTTGAATTTTTGTAGGATGGGATACCTATTTCAAGATCATGTTAGCTCCTCCAATAGGTATATGAATTTGCTAACAACTATCTTCATCAGGCAGCAAGAACATCAGGGGGAAGCTTGTTAGTAGCATAGTCAACAAAGTCCTAAGAGACCAAAGACCAGAGTTAAAACTGAAAATTTACTACTACTAGCATAGCCTCTCGAAAGTCTCAAAGATCTGCAAAGTCAGTATCAAACAATATTCCAACAGTTCCTAAAATTTGAGTATTTTTTATGTAAGCTTCTTGTAGCTTGTGTTTAGAGGCTGCTGTTAAAAAGAACAAGCTTCATACCACATGATCAGCATCAAAACTGGACCATATCATTAAAATGTGATTCATAGATATTTAGTTTAATATTGGTTCAAAACAGTTGTAGAGTTAGAAGAGTATGATGTGATCAATATCAATTCCTAATTTCCATAAAATTAAGAATAACCGATTATTTTCTACGGTTCATTCGTTCTCGTTCTTACCAAATACAAAATCTCGTGATTAATTTAAAAAATGGAATAACTGAAAGGGTGCAAACATCAAAGGTACCTCAAACAGTTCGTTTATATTATCTGCTGTCTTTGCAGATGTCTCTATAAAAAACATTCCGTTCTTCTCTGCATAATCCGTGCCATCCTTCACAAGAACAAAAAACATACTATATAAGGAAAACAAGTCATTGTTTTGTTTACTAGATAGTTATATTATTTAGGGGTGTTGCACTACCTCAACAGCCACTTCCCGCTTCTCATGAAGATCAGCTTTATTACCGACCAATGCCATCACTATATCAGGGCTTCCATGTTTTTGTAGCTCCTAAAAATTTACAATATATTTCAGCTGCTAAAACAAAACTGACAGGAAATGTAGAAATATATGCATTTTTGTATGCGTGTTTGTGTGAGTAATGACAGTACATCAAAAGATATATGCCAATTATGAGTTTGTCAGACAGATTTATTAACCTTTTTTTAAATTCTTTTGATAGAGTTTTCAACAACTTATACTGTAATGAAGCTTATAAAATTTAAAAAATAAATTTTTAATTATTTCTTTTGATAAAGTTTTAATAGAGGCAGACATATTGGTTTCACCTAACATGTCGGTAATGTGAACTTCCTTTGTCTTTCTACAAACGAGAACAAAAGCCGTTTTTCACTATGATGTGTCTTGCTACAAAATTAAGCCACGTCATTGTGTTCTATGCAAGGTCATTCGAAAGGGTGAGAGGCAATTTTTTCTTGGTGTTCCTGTACAGTTATTTAGATATTCTCCGATCAACTCTTCTTACTAGGGCCACTCTTGGTTTTCTAAACATGATTCTAGAATCTTTTCTCTACATATTATGTCTAATTTTCTTCTAAGTCCTGAATTTCTTTATACCCATTAGGAGGTAAAGGTGCTGCTACTATTAAGCCACAAGGATATGCAACTATACCGAACAAGAAATGACAATATAGAACCATTTGATAACTGTAAATATACCTTAACCCAGTACTGTGCTTTGCTGAAAGATTCTGGGCTTGTTATATCGTAGACAATAACTGCAACCGCTGCACCACGATAATAAAGTGGTGCCAATGCAGCATACCTGAAACATATGATCAACAATCAAATTTTACTTCAGAATGTACATCTTGTTGAAATAAGAAAAGGGAGAACAATATGAGAAACAAAAAATAAGCTCTAGTAATGGTTTGAACAGTGAATCGTGTGCAAACTGGAAAGATAAATGCAAGTTACCTCTCTTGACCAGCGGTATCCCATATTTCAAACTTGACTGTTGTAGAGTCTTGAAGAGCAATTGTTTGTGACAAGAAAGAAGCTCCAACAGTTACCTTACATTACAAAGTCTAAAAATTATAAGAACTCAACTTTGGAATAGTTACCGTATCTAGTAGGCATCAAATTCATTTCATCCATATTAGGAAAATTTACACTAAAAATAGAAATGATCAAAGCAACATATTCTTACCTTGGATGTTGGATCAAACTGGCCGCGAACAAATCGCAGAACAATACAGCTCTTGCCAACACCAGAATCACCTAAGAGGACAAGCTGTGTTCAGTGACATTTAAGGGTTAGTTATTGAGTCATACGATACAAATATTAAACAATAAACTATTTGAGGTATAAAAGAATGTTTTATTAATAACTTCAACTCGGTCACTTCATCTTTTATGGCTATTATTGGGAATTTATTTTCAGCAGGTGAATATAAAATAACATTGGCAACATCCGGCTTCGAAGCAAAACCATATTCTATATAACGTATGGCTCCATGTGGTGCACATTTTCATGATGAAGTTTTACGAAAGACTAGTTATGGGTGAAATTGTCATCACTGAGATGTACACATGGTTTTTTATGTACTCCTTCTGTGGATGTGGTTGCATTGCAGGTTTTACTAATGAATTAAAGATAGCTCGTTGTTAATTCTTTGGCATAGCATATAAATTATAACGCATCATACATAGAATCCCATCCCACGCAATTAATTTTCATACTCGCGCCAAATACTTATTGCAGACATTAAAGGACAGTTAACTGAAAATAAAGTAAATGGTAGTATATAATTCACTTCATCCCAAAAAATAAAAAAAAAACGGTGCTTTAAACTTTCGGCGCTTATTTTAATAAAATTGTATTACTTCCTTTGTATTTTACTCTTAATAAAACAGTAACTCAATCCAAGCAAAAACTAAACTAGTTAATATTCACTACATAAACATAAACAAAGTCCGATCCGATGTATAGAGAAGAGATTTGAAACCAGATTCCCACAAAGCTATTCAACAAAACACCAGTCCAATACCATACACCAAAGAATCACAATCGTTAAAAATTATTTGAGACATAGCGAAACAAAAATCCAAAATGAACCATTTACAACAAAAGATAGATACTTCCTATAACAAACAATATTAACTTCCTCTGTTAACAAAAAAAAAACATATAAAAAGAATAAAACCATGTTGCAAAATTGGTTTCCAAAATTGATGAAAATTAGCATAAAATACCTTAACACGAAGATTCTTAGCGTCCTGTCCTCCACCATTCTCTGGATTGGGTCGACCTAGCTGCCTTGAATCCCTATCTGAAAACACAAAATCAAATTAACCTAAAACCCCATCAAACCCTAAACTCAATAATTGCTTCTAATAACCGAAACCCAATTAAAATACAAACCCAAAATCACAAATCAAAACCCAAAAACAAAAAACCAATTTTTTTCCAACCCCTTTTCAGCTGCAGGTAAAAAAACGAGAATTTGAACAAAAAAATCAAAACTTTAGCGATGAATAGAAAGAACCCAGAAGTAGAAATTGATTGAATACCTGGAAAGGAGGAGCCGCAACCCATGGTTTGAAGAGAAGTTTTGAAAATAGGGATAATGGGTGATGCTGCAGAACACAACAACAACAACACACCACTGATATAAAAAAATGGAAGCTTTTTTGTTGATTGGTAGGGTGAAAAGGAAGGAAGCAGAATTGGGGAAATTGAGGGTTCGTTAATGGATGATGATGTCTTGCTTTCCGTGAGGACGAGGAGGATTTCCACTTTTTGTCTCAAAAAATATACTCCTATTTGGGTTCGTACCAAATTTATTTATTGCATCAATAAATCGAAAATAATCATTCATTTATTTATTTATTTTTCGTTTTCACCCTCTAATTTTTAGGTGAGTTCTGACATTGGATAATTTTAATTTTTTATAAAGTATAGCTGTCATAATTTTATTTTATGGTCGAGATCAGTGTATCCACTGTCGAACACAATGATTATTTTGTTCGCTGAATTGGAAGCACCTCAAATGATACGACAGCTGGCCCAAAGATTTAAAATTGTTTCGTACCTAAGGCAAATATTGAATACTCGACCATTAATTAAAGAAAGATAAACTTCAACCATTCAAATATACCCCTTAAGTTAGCTGTCGAAATTGAACCGTGCCGTTTCTACCAAAATTGAAATTAATAATTCAATTTTGAAACAAATAAAATACTCCAAAAACAAACAATATCGCATGAAATAAAAAAAAATTAAAATTGTACAGAACAAGATAAATTAAGCTTATTTTGAAGAGTTTAATTGATATACAAAATTAGTGTAAAATTATTTTGCATGTGTATTTAATAATTTATTGTCATACTATATAATTAAAGAGAAATGCTAGGAACACATTCTCTAACACATTTTTTTAACACACTCTAATTAAAATTTGTCACATCATCACTTTTCCTTATTCATTTATTTATTAATAAGAAAAGAATTAAAATAAAAATGAAGTAGGGTGATGTGGCAAATTTTAATTGGAGTGTGTTTTTAGCATTCCTCATAATTAAATGAATGTGTTTTTAAGCACAAAACTTGATGTCGATATATAATTTGATGTGCGTGTAAAATAATTTTACAATAACAATGTATATAATAGTTCTACTGTCTATCTCTAAAACTTTTATCTGTCTTCTCTCTAAAATCAGATCTATTTCCATCCCTCAAATCCAAACGGTCATCCCTCCGCTGGTTTCTCTTCTTTATATGTTTGTTTCTTAGACATGCGGGGGGGTGGGCGTGGGTGGGACGAGGAGCGGTCATCCCTCCGCTGGTTTCTCTTCCTTATATGTTGTTTCTTTGTTCTCTATTCCTTCTTCGATGTCGTGTTTTGCTCCTTCTTCTTTGGGATCAGACAGTTTTGTCGGTGGTTACGCCGGAGACACTATTTTCCAGCGGGTGTGGTGGTTCGGCGTAGTTCTGGTGGTTTTGTGCGGTCTTTGGTGTTGCGGTGGTGAGGTTCATTGGAGTGGTGGTGGTGGGCGAAGGTGCTGGCTTGGTAGTGGGTTATTGGTGTTGTCTCGCTGTGGTGGTGGTAGTAGAGGCGTTATGACAGTGTTGTCTCGTTGAGATTTGTAGAATTTTTTTTAAAATATTTCCAAATTTGTTGGGATTTGCAGATTTCAATGTATCTGATTGACTTATACTGGATCGGTGTTGGCTGTTTGGAGGCAGTTTGCGAGCTGAAACTTGTCTGCTTAAGTTTTTTTTCTACCGGTGTCCATGCAACTTTTGACTCAAAAAACTATTTTTGGATTATAATAGGCCGATTACTTTTGATTCAAGATCGAAATTAGTGTCTAGTGATATTTTTTTAGGTTGGGTTGAGGTCTCTCCGATGGTTAGAAAGCAGTGGAATGTCTTCTAAGTATGGGATTAGAAGTAGTCTTAGGTAAAATAGGTTTTAATATTTTCATTGGTGTTTATTCAGCGTTTTTGTTTTGTAAACTCCTCTTTACCGATCTTTGTTCATCTTAAATAGAGGTTGTTTTATTAATTAATAATATATATTTGTCGTTAAATAAAAAAGTAACTGTATATATCAATTAAATTATATTTAATTGAAACTAGAGAAAAAAAACATATGTGGAAACAAACATATAACATAATATAAGGAAAACCACATGTCCTTTAAAATTGATCATTTTCCTCATTGGCCTTTATGTTGCAGTTACACCATGTGTATTGTTAGCCCTTTTAATAGATTGTTTTAAAAAACAAAACACTCGTGACATTTTAACATTAAAAAAATTCATACATACTTTGTTAGATCCTTATTTTTTCCATTTTCTATTCACTTTTTCATTAAATCTAAATTTTTCAAATCCAATTTTTTGGAAAATAAAATACTTAGTTACAAAGAATGAGTTTCTCCGAGCAATGTTGTTAGGTCTATTGATGTAGTATTTAAATGAATGAATTTTGAAATTTAAAAAAGGAAGCGACGCAGTTTAATGTATGTTTTTTTTTGTATATATGTAATTAAATTAATATATATATATATATATATATATATATATATATATATATATATATATATATATATATATATATATATATAATAAATTTCTCATTAATGGTAAATACTTAATTTTTTGCCACAAAAATTTTATTTATCTTTAATATGGAGTGTTATAAATAGATGTTTAAATGTTTTTTGACACACGTTATTTAAATGTTGTTCATTATTAATTGTGGTAAAAAAAATACTGTACTTTGAGCCACAAGAAAATGTAACACAAAAGACAATGATGCAACAATATAGCATGAATTAAAGGTTAACATTTAATTCTAAACGTAAATGTATGTGTGTTATTTTCCTGATTCTCATTCTTAGAGAAGATATGATATGGTAAAAAGCTATATGATGAAAAAACTTGAGGTGTTAAACGAAAAAAAAAAGAGCACGAGATGGTGAAAGTCACAAGAAGTTTTAATTGTCTTGAGAATTTATTTCTATTTTTTGGTGGTTCAAAACGAATTTTAGAATCAAATAATTTCAGTCTTCTTTTAAGCATAAGAGAATCGAACCGTAGTTCTTTCAATAAAATCCAATACTAATTACAATTAAAACAACTAACGTTTGATGTATTACTAGAATCATAGGTTTTTAAGGTTTAAATTTAGCTGTTTAATTACAATTTTGATACTAATTTTATTTTTACTCATTGACAAAATTAGTCATCTTATTTTAAGATTACTCAATTTTGGTCCCTCCATCAAACTTTTATACTTAAAAATAATTATTTAATATATTTTAAATGACATAATACACGAATGATGTATTCTTTCATGTAATTATGTTTTTTGTTTTTCAGCTCTACGTTATTTTTCGCTAATTTTAATTCACTTTCTCTGTTTTAACTCAATGTTGTAGGATTTTGAATACTTCTCATCAAGAATGATTGTTGTGCGGTTTAATTAGTTCAGTTTTGAGTAAAAAAGTCATTCTAATTGAGACATAAAAATGTATGCAGTTTAATTAATTTTTAAAAAGTCGTCAAAAGTCAAAACTAATCCAAACCAAACCAATGCGGCTTGGATCGGTTCGGTTGGCGCGGTTTATAGCATAACATGTCAGTACTAAATAATTTTAAACATCAAAAAAAAAAATGAACTTGAAGTTCCAAAAATAACATTAGAGTACCATTAAAAATTATTTATCAAAGAAAATGAAATTGAAATGAAAGATTGTAACGTGAATGAAATTGATAATTAGAAATATAGTGTTGGACTAGTATATGTTCTCTATGTTCATTTGGTGAGACGACTGGCTAATTCGGCTATGTTATTAGAATAATAAAAACTTAAATTTAATCTTGCAGTTTGGTTCAGTTTAGTTTGGTTTCTTAAAATGAAAATAATTGAACCGTACAGTTCATCAAAAAAATCATCAGAATTCATTCAAACCAAATACAATTTTTGTGGTTTTTGATTAGGATTAATTCAATTTATAATTTTATTTTTGAATTGGTTCGGAGACAATCTCGTCCTACCTCACTTTTTTGTATTCTTTTGCTCTGAGTTTCTAGCTAATACATCTTTCATTGCTACTGTATTAAAAGAAACAAAAGACCATCTTCACCATGAATGTGGCCCCTGGTTAGAATCCACTTGATTGATGATTCGATTAAGAGAGATAGGGTGGTCCATATACCCCCACTACACTTGTGTCGTTTTGCTACCGTCATTACTGTTTAATCACCCTATACTTTTGGCTGTAGCTATTTCAAAAATGGGAATTTGTTTTATAAATAATCTCTTCTTTTTTTAAGAATAATCTCTTTTGCTTTTTAATTTATTCAAAAAGTATACTAATTAACAAGTGTCCGTAGATCATTGTTTAAGAAATTATGAGAGATAGTTTTTGTATAGAAAATGAGGTATAGATCTTTTCATTAAAATTTTAAGTTTCACACAAATATATACCCATATATAGACACACACGCATATTATGTATAATAAACACGACTAATAATAGCACTTAAATGAGATGATAAGTAATATTTTGGGATGTTTCAAAAAAAAAAGTAATATTTTGGGAGAGTTTTATCATCCTTTATGATTTTATTTAACTTAAAAAATTAATATCTATAGTTGTGTACATATATAGAAATTTGTTCATACCCAAAAAAAAATACATACATTTTTTCATAATACATGAGGGTTAAAGCCCAAGAAGAAAAAAACTACAAACTAACTGAACATTCATTTGTAATTCATGCATTATTATTGGCTAACAAATGTAAACTAATTTGGAGGAGGACAATTTCATAAATTATCATTGGATCTTCTTCACAACCTATATTTTGGCTAACACATTTTTTTTTTTGACAAAGCTAACACATTATTAACACAATTATTTTTATTTTTCACCACCAGTATCCGGATCATTGAACTGAAAATTCGATTCACAAATGACAAAACTTAATTGAATTTCCGATTCAAATCAAATACTTGATTTTTTAATTAATAAGTCTCATTCTCGAAACTCCACCTCAATCTCCATAATTCAAACACCAGCCACTATTTGAGAATCCACACTAACCTCACTATCCCAAACTAACGTGTCAAACGGTCACGCTTCGTGTCTGCTTGTGTGATATGTATTTTTTATGATGCTAACTTATATGTTTGAAGATAATTATAAATTTGTTTTCAACTTTGCTTGTTATTAGAAAAATTAGAAGTTGAGGGTAACATAAGAAACAAAATAGGTCATACCAAAATAATATATCATCTTTATATAAATATAGAATATAGATATAGATTAATTGGAGCCCTTGCCACACTCTCCACAACTATACTACATAAGTTGAGCAACCAATTCACTAAATCGACATATATATTTCACGAGTATTATATTTAACCACGATGATGGAGTAATAACCTTAGAAGCACCCCAAAGGCCCAAACAAAGAATAAAACTACATGATGTTTCATGTCTCGTCTTGTCACAACATGTACAAAAAATATTTTCTAAACTTCTATCCTAAATCAACGTTGTTATTATATATAAGTACGTGTTTAGTTTTAAGAGGAGGAACATTTCGTTTTCTTCCACAATACAAAAGTCCAAAACAAACAGTGTAAATGTTTCCCATACATGCACATGCATAATATCATACATTTATTTATATTTATAAATAGATAAACATTTTGCATCCACCATCACCAAAAACTAGTTGAATATTATAACATGCTCCTTTTCTTTTATTGATTATTCCTTCCCTCTCAACCTTTAACTATATATCACTCTTTTATATTTAGGTGGTACTATTGTTTAATTAAATTAAAGTACTATATCTAGTAGCAAGAAAATATTAATTTTTTTTAGAGATCAATGGTGAAAGAAGAGAAGCAGCATAATGTTATTTGTGGAAGCGTTAAATCATTGAGGAGGAGATGCAGTGTGGCGGTGAAGAAGCATAGAGGCAGATTCTATATTCTCCGGCAGTGTATCATAATGCTTGTTTGTTGGCAAGATTATGAATAAACTCTTCAAGGAAATTATCAAAGGGAAATATATAAGCCCCTAAAGTTTTTTTTTTATAAAGAAAATCTAGGTGGGAAAATTGTGCCTAGCTAGGTCTAATCTAAGAAAGAGAAAATCTTAAGACTAAATGAGCACTTAGAAAAAATATATTGTTTTTATTTCAAGTCCTAATGTTTTTTGAATAAGTAGAGGAAGTTTATAAAGTTTAATTTTATATATATCCATATAAAGGAAATATTTAGTTTGATGTTCGTGGTAATTTCTCTTAATTAATTTTATCAATAGTTTAAACTATTGTAATTATAATTTTATATATTATTTTTATAATATCAACATTGTTCAAATATTTAATTAAAAAAGTTAGTTGAATCAAATATTTATTGCAATAAAAACAATTTCACCGCAACAAGAATTGTTTGGTTTTTTTTGGAGAGTTTTACTGAATTGAACTACTAATATAGATTGTGTAAATATGCTAAAAAATGTGAACACTACATCTTTAATCAAAATATTATTACATTGCCTTTAAGAATTTTCTCACATGTATGTTGTTAAATTTCAACTTTTTTAATTATTGTAAGATTTTTGTTTGGTTTTCACCACTAATATCCAACCTACTGACCTAACAAATCCGGTTCGAGACGAATTTTGACATGAACAAAACCACTAATATCCTAAATACAATTGTGGCGTTTCAACAGTTGTCCCAAGAGTTTAACTTACATGCGACATATTAGAACAAAACCAATATCAGTTATTGTGGTAGTCATTAAAATTGTATTTATGTAGATGCTGTATGTTGTGTGAGAAATAACAACTCAAAGTGATAGAAGTTGTCTCATAGAAATGTTTATGATTGTGTTTTTTTGGTCGAGACCGGGGTATCTACCGCCGAACGCAGTGACTAATCCCTCGCTAGATTAGAGGCACCTCGAAAGGTGGGATAGCTGCCCAAGGATTGTGTTTGTGTGCAAGCATCTTGTTAACACATTTAAAAATAGGTTTGAGTTAAAAAAATACTCCACATTTCTCGATCATAATACCATATGTTACATGAATTACATGCATATATCCAACAAAATATGGGTACAAAAGAAAGAATAATAAATGAGGCTTGCATAGCGACAAGACGACGGCAAATAATTTAGATGTAGACGCACAGAGCCACGAATAAATGATAAAAAAAAAAAATAGGAAATAAGATTTTTTTATTTTGATAAATAAGAAATAAGATATTGTACCGTACCATTGTATGTATATATATGAATTTTGTATATGAAATTTAGGTTTTACTATCAATTTTTGTTGTAAATAAGTCATTGAATCAACTGAATTTTTTGCTTTAAGTCTCTAAAGTTAAAATCTGTAGAAAAATTTGTAGAAAAATTTGCAGAAAACTTACGAATTTTCCTATAGATTTTAATTTTATGGACAAAATGTAAAATGTTTAGCTGATTCTGAGACTTACTTAGAACAAAAATTAATACATAGACTAAAACTAAAATATGTGTACATAAAGAGACAAAAATGATAGTTAAGCTATCATGTTCTTTTTGTGGAAGGTGATTGTTGGGAAACGATTGGACGATGAAACTCTTTCCACATATATATTTACTTAGACAATCCTCTGTTCTTTTCATTATTTTTATTTGTAGGCATCGTATATTGTTTTCTTTTGCTTCTGTTTTATTCTAGTTGTTTTCTTTTGTGGACTAGACAATTTTCTGTTCTTTTCATTACTCTTATTCGTAGGCATTGTATTATGTGATATTTTTGTATGATTATGTGATTAAGAAAATTGAATTTAATTACACTTTAAAAAATATTATATCATTTAATAATTTAAAAAATAATTATTATTTAATTATTATTTTTTTAAGTTTTGATTATTTTTCTTTGAATGTGATAAAAAACAATTTTTTGATTATATAATCATATAAGAATATCTCTCATATTATTATTATTATTATTATTATTATTATTATTATTATTATTATTATTATTTTTGCGTCTGTTTTTTTATAGCTGTTTTCTTTTGTAGGCTCTCTTTTAGTCCCACCTTCTTTAAACTTTCTTGTGGGCTTGGGACTTTTATGTGTATTGACTTTTAAGGTTCTCATATTTAACGGTTGTTCTTTGCTCTTTTTGTGGCCAAGTCTAATGAAATATATTGTAAATAATGAAATGAAAACATTCAAATTAAATATGAAAGTATACATATTCACTTATAATTAAAAGTATACATATTCATATAACATAGATTGCGTGATTTTCTATTACATACATAAAAAAGCTATTGTTTATTAGCAGCATAGCTGAATATATAGTCTATGACTTATACACAAATACTAATATTAAGTACGATTAAACATTTAAACGTACATTAATTTAAGATTAGCTCAATAACATGGTTCACAGCTTAAGATTAAGGAGCATTATTCACTATTTCACGACCCTTATTCTTTTTAAACTTATTTGAAACTTTTAAAACTTATTTGAATTTTTTAAAATGTTATAAATGCAAATGTTATAAATGTTTGAGATTTATTTGAAACTTTTAAAACGTTTGAGAGCAGACTGAAACTTAAGATAAACGTTTGGTACTTATTTGAAACTTTTAAAATATTTGAGATCAAATTGAAACCTAAAATAAATGTTTGAGATTAAATGTATAATTAAGCCTATTCTAAATCATAATTTTAAGTGTTCTATTTCACGACACTTATTCTTTTATTCCCACTACTCTTTTTTGTTTTTTCTTCTTTGAATTTTTCCAGTCCGATAGATTATGATTTATCTTTCATCGCCGCCAAAATCATCAAGGGGTAGTGTATGCCTCATTTGTCTTATGCGATTAGTTCAATTGGTATGACATATTGCACGTATATGCAGAGATTAGAGTTCAAACCCTAATACGTCTACATATTCATCTTTAAGAGGTGAAATTCTAATCAATAAGCTATATATCTTACAAAAAAAAAAGTTAATTAACGTCTCACATAAATTTTATATCACGTCGTCTTTGTTATGTATTCCTATATTACTTGTTATGTATTCCTATATTACTGATCTATGTTTGTCTCAAAGAAATACTTAGTTATTAATATATTTGTTGTAAAAAAAAAAACTAAAACATCACCTTCATATAAGGATATATTGTACATTGAAATAATTAAACATAGGAAAACATTCAAATATGATAGTATACATATTCACTTGTTAAAAAAAGTCTACATATATTCATAACATATATAGATTGCTTGATTTTCTATTGCATACGTAAAAATATATTGTACTTATCAATCACTAAGTACTCTTCAACAACATAGCTGAATATAGTCTATGACTTATACACAAATACAAATATTAAGTACAATTATACGTACATTAATTCAAGATAGCTCAATAACATGTTCACAACTTGAGATCAAGGAGCATTCACTACTTCCTTGTGTGAAGAACATGTAGAACCAAGAGTTTGATAGTTAATATATCTGCTCGGAGCCGAAGAGCGTCGAAACCCTTTAGGCAAACAATCTTCAACGTTTCCACTTTGAAATCCTCTGCCTTTCTCTGGCTTCAAGTTTATGTATTTAGGAACATTTTGTTCCAATGGTCTTGCACCATCCACACAAAAAGGTGCAAGAGGAGGAAGATTCAAAAGTAGTAGGAGAAGAAACATAAATTTGGAGATTACATTAATTATGGACATTTTGGTAGCTAGATATAGTGTTTGAAATATATATTTGATGTTTAGGATTTAATTTCTAAAGATTATTAATGTGTATTTGGTTGCATGGAAGGAGGCCTTAAATAGGGTCATGAGGAGAAGTAGATTTTAGACCATATGACCAACTCAATGCTAGCAAGGCATTTTGTTGCTGGCAAATTGAACTTCTTGAGACAAAAATGTGACTCTGCATTCACTTTTTTGAAGATGGAAGTAGTGCTCGTGCCTTCCATAAATATCTTCTTTAATTACATTTGAATCTTTGACCATAAGTCCATATGGAATACGATTAATAATATTCTTAAGTTTTCTTTATCACAATTCACAACGATTTTAATAATGTATATTTTGGATATATCAAAGTTTAGGTAGTTGTGTGTCTTAAGAGTGTTTGTAATTTTTTCGTAAAAAAATTATAATAGAGAGGATTTGCAATTTTCTCCTTATAACAATTGCAGTTGTGTTAGAGTTTGAGTGAGTTTGCAATTTTCTCCTTGAGTAATTTTTTGTTTTAATACTATAGTAATATTAAAAACCACCTTTCTACCAAAAAAACAACCTTAATTAAAATTTTATTGTTTTGCTAAAAATATATGTTTATTACTACGTAGTATAGTATAGGTATTAAAAATAAGAAAGTAGTTGAGCTTTTGTTTCATTTTTAATTTGCATACAATTATGAAAATTGTGTCACATAAAAGGTTTTCGATCATGTGTCATTAACACCTAAAAAGATTTTGTATAAACCATTGGTGCATCACAAAAAGTTGAATTCTATCTAATATCCAAGTTATGCAACAGAAAGAGTATGCAAGATCAAAGGCATTACTGATTAATTAGGGAAGTGAAGTGAAGGAAATCTTTGATCAATTGACTTTGAATAGCTTCTATATTCCACAAATGTAACCCTCTTATTGGGCCATGTATTGTTGTAGTAGCTTACCTGTTGCTGAATTATTATATTTTGGCCGGTTCTTTACACGTTTTATGATTATTTATTTTTTTTGACTAAACACGTTTTATGATCTTATGTTTGTAGATTATCTTAAAAATTGACGTGGATACATAAAGACTCAATGTAAACGAGGACGTTTTAAATAAATTTGTTCTAATCTTAAAAATTGACTTTCTATAATAACTATAAAGTGAAAATTTTAATTATATTATCAACAACAAATGTTTTAAAAATCAAATTTAGTTAGTTCAGTGAGACTAGCGTTAGACTTAGTAGGGATGATCATAGTTTGATCAGCAATTGTACTTGGTAGACCGAACATCGATGGCCAAAACAATTATTTATCATTTTAATAATTTTATCATTTTGTTTATATGTACTAAAAAAATTATTTATGGTCTATCAAAGGGTAATACTTTGCTGTATCACGTTCTATATAAATAGAAATAGCAAACACAATGAACCACCATATAAAGTTATAAACAAAATAGTACCAAAAAAAAAATTATAAACAAAATTATTCTCGTAGGTAAAGTTGCTACGACAGCGGTCCTATATATATAAGAATCTTAGTGCAAATGTCTTCATGATGATTTTTAGTATAAATGTCTTTCATGTAATATAGAAAATGAAGGTTCATTCAATGGTTAATTTTTCAATTTCATTCATAACTAGCAAAATGTACTACAAAATACAAACTAGTCTCATATATATGTACTACAAATGTTACATTTATTAGTTGCAAATTTTGAATAAACAAAAAATGTAAAAAATTTATATGCCTAATTGATTCAAACCTTCATTGTTTGATAAGTCTTAGACTCACATCAGGAAGAAAGAACAATAATTAGTTTGAAGCATTATCAAATCATAACATTTGCTTTTTAATACCTCTTTAATTAACTTCTCGACCCATACAATCTGATTAAAATTTTGGGACTTTATAATATCCCGTAACATTCTTAAACAATACAAAGAGATTAAACGTAGAATAATCTCTATCTATCGGAGTCCAAATAAATAGCCAAAAAATATATTAATTAAATTATAAACATAACCTTTACAATGCTTCAAAAACAGCAGTCCAGCAGGCCCAGTGCTTTAAATGGTTCATAACACAGTGACTAGTACTCACTGTTTGGATATTTATTTTAACACGTCCCATTTTTTTAAAGAATGCTACCAATCTCCTTTTATTGTTTTACCCAAAACTAAACTTATTATAATAAAACAAGTGATTGGCCACAAAAAATCAATGAGCTGCCCGACATCATTTGGATGAGACGGTAATGTATCTTTTCTAGCTTAATTAGAAGTCATGTGATTGAAATCAGTCGTGAAAATATAGTAATACTATTCTTTTGAGGGAGAGTTTTATCACATTTTATGGTCTTACCCGACTTAAATGATTTGCAGTACGCATACTCTTTTCAAACTAAAAAACAAGAAGAAAAAAAACTCAATGAACTCCATGTAAGATGAATTTTCAGAAGAATGCTATTCAATTTCTAAAAGAAAATTTTTGTATTAAATATTAGTTAACTCATAACCAAACTACAAAACACCCCCTCAAATATAGCAAGAGATTAGTCATTACTTTCAGCGGTGGATACTCTTGTCTCGACCAAAAAACTATAAAATAATTGTTTTATTAACAAAAAAAATAATCAAAATTGTTTCCTCTAAAATCTAATGGTTTAACTTAAAAAATACTTTTACAAAAAAATTTATTAAAATTTTCTCACCGTATCAACCAACAAAACCACAGTCCCATGAGCTTAACTCAATTGGTTGGACATATTGCAGGGACCGGAGTTCGAACCCGGTATGCCCACTTATTCATCTTTAAAGGTGAATTTCTAGCCACTAGACTACCTGACCAAAAAAAAAAAACTACAGTCCCTATTGACAAGATAGCCTTAATACCACTATTAAATCCCAAAGCAAATGAAAAATTAGAGTAACGGGCTGTCACTGTACTTAGCCATTTTTTATGTTGTACTGCAACAATCAAAATTTTTATTTTTTATAACTTTTCTTGCTTTCAGAATTTTTATTGGTTACGTTTGTTGACTCTATTCAAAAATGATAAAATTAGTCAATTGATTATATATAGCTCATATATAAGACTCATAAGATTATTAGTTTTTTTTTTATAATAAGATCATTAGTTATTATCAAAAGTCCTGAAATTTTAACTCAACTGGAGTAATAAAAAATGTCGAATTTATTATATCGGACATTCATGATTGATGTCTGAGATTCGATCATCTGTCTCTCCACTTTATATGTAAGTTTATGATGCTGAAAATTGTTTTGTTATTCGTATTATGCCTAAAAATACGTGATATTTAAATGAGGTATTTATAAAACACATGATATATTCTATATTTGGATGTAGAAGTAGAGGTTGGATTTAGGACTATATTTGTGTGTGTGTGTGAATACATTAACTATTCAAATTAAGAATACTTTTTAAATGCCAAAACCGCCCACTGTTTCAAGCGGAAAGCCGAAAACCACGCTTACTGTTGGATTAGTTAATCTTAAACACTTTATCAAAATCAATAAAATTAAGGTTGAAGCATGTTTAAATATATTACTTAATCAGTTTGAGATCATTAGTTGAGATTCTCTAATTAACTAATGCTCCCTATTTAATTTAAGTATGAATAAAGATACTATACATAACATGATCTCATTGGAAGTGAATAAAATAATTTATAAATAACCGATAAATATGAGATTGATTAATCATTTCATTCATCGTTAAGCCATGTGGAATCGATCATTGAACCTAATCTGCGTTGGATTTACCTAATGCTTTTGTTTCAACACATGAAACCTTTTCTTGTTTGCTAATATTTCAATTACAATAATGAACGTTTTTAAAACTTAAAATCAGCACAATCAAGTATGATTTCTGTTGGAGTCGCAACGGAAAAATAAAAGGAAAATGCCTCTTATTTAGGGGTGTTCAGTGTTTATGGTGCAGTTTGGATCAGTTTTGAATCAACAATGTATCTGATTCAAAGATAAAATTAAGAGCGGTTCGGTTTGGTTTTGAATGGTTAAATAACAAAATTGATGAGATCCGATCCAATCCAATTTAATGCAGTTTAATTTGAATCGGTTTTTTGATATCCAAATTACAAAGTTGTAATATTTTTTATTAATATTAAAATTATAAAGACACTATGCCATGAGATTAACTCAATTGGTTGAACATCGCATTATATATAATAGGTCATCTCACTTCTCCATTTTAAAAGTGGATTTTCAAGCCATTAGACTACTTGACAATTTTTTTTTTATAAAAACACGATAATAAAATTATGGAGGGTGCACGAGTAAAATATGTAGGAGAAATCTTGCAAAGAAGTTAACAGCTCATATATATGAAATTGAAGAGAATAGTACAAATTTATTTCTCTCTTTTTAATTGATTTATCTATACTTCTATTCTTGTTTTTGTTTAGATTAAATTCACATTAACATTTATATAAATATAATGTAGCTTTTCAATATCAATGATGGGAATCTAGTCATTTAAAAATATTTAAAGTTAAATCTAAATAAAAGAGCCAACATTGAATAAAATAAAGTAGTACTAGGTTGTTCGCTATCAGTGGGGCATTTTCTCTTTTCCTAACTTTTTCGGTGGTATATTAAAATATACTCCTAGTTTTTTTATTTACACAAAAAATATACTCCTAGTTAAATAAATTTTTATACAATATAATTTATCAATATATTCAAAATTATTTTAAAATTATTTTTGATAGAATTTGAATTTAATTTCTTGAAGGTAAATTTATCGTATTTTTTTTACTAAATTTTTTCTTCAAATAATTGTCTTCATATATTGTTTTTATATTCATTTTTTGACTCAAGTAATAATAAATTAGTCCATGTAAGTTCGCGTGTTTTTCATTTTAGTCCATGTATATTAATTTTTTGGAATTAATCGTTGAATGTTAAAATTGTTTTGATTTTAGTCCTTAAAACTAAAATCCGCAGAAAAATTTGCATGTTTCCTACTGATTTTAACATTAAAGAACAAATTCTAAAAAAAATTACATTTTATAAATATTATTTATAAATTACATTTTATCTTTTTTTAAAACAAATTTACAATTTGTCTTGATTTTCAACTAATATGAAAATTTTAGGCGTGCCATAACACCTAACCCACTAATTAAGGCTAATTAAGGAATTGAAGGGTCTTTTCATTATATATTCACATCTAAGACCATCAATTTTCACAAATACTCTCTATCTGCTCCTTATTATAATTTTTTTTTTTTTTAGATTTATGGAATATTTTATGTATATAAATTATATTATAAAACAGATATATTAAACATTTTATAAATTTAAAAGCAAATATTTTCTTATATTAAAGATGAATTTAAATGCAATGGCAAGAAACTATATTAAATTTTGACAATTGTAATTTATTTATTTTTAAATCAATGACATATACTGAGTTCATCACTATATTTCAATTCACTAATTTACCAACCATCACTTAATAATATATCAAAATTGATCAAAATTGTTGATAATCAATATGTCCGAATCAAACTTTTAAGTACTTGCATATATAAACCCATCTCACACATGGGTATTATTCTTTTTATTTTTCATTTGTAAATGTTTCATTTTGGGTGGTTGGTTGCTTTTGTTTTCCGTTGGTTAACGTTTATTTTTGAAAGCATTTTCGTACCTTATTCACGTGGCCAGTGGGCCACCTATTTGAAAAGAAGAGCACCAAAACTTTCTTAGTTTTTAAAAAACAAAAATAATATAGAGAAATTAATTTTTTACAGCTAAAAATCCATTTTTTATAATTATAAAAAAAATATTTTGCCCTTAAATTATTATAAATATTTTTTATATTTATAAAGAAAATGTTAGAACAAGGAGAAGAAGTTCAGCCCGATACAAGAAAAATTGTAATTCGAATTTAAATTTCAGACTTATTTTTTACTGAAACAAACTTTGAAGTTAATAAATTTTGTTTAACCAAAAAGAAAAAAGATGAGATTAATCTTCTTTATTAATTAATAGATCAATGACAATTTCAATTAATTAAGATCACGCTAACAAATATCTAAGAGTACTATTTTTATTTTTGGACAATTTTTTAGATCAAAATTTTAATATATTTCTTAACAAATTAAATATTATAACATTCTTTAGCATTTTCCAATATTCAAGGAGTGTGATTGAACGATTGGAGTTCAACACCTCTTAATCCCATTTAAGAATTCATTTTTCAACTCAATTATGGAACAACTTTAAATATTTAGACTAATTATCTCATCATTTAAAGTGTCTTTAATCTAACGAAGAAATTAGTCACTACGATCGACAATAAATATATTGTATCAACAATTTTTTTTATTCTCCAATTAATTAATATATGTCTCTGAATGGAGGACTTTGACATTGAGTGGGTATATATTTTTTTGTCAGGTAGCCTAGCGGCTAGAAATTCACTCTTTAAAGGTGAATAAGTGGGTATACTGGGTTCGAACTTCGATTCTTGTATAAATGCGCAATATCTTTTACCAATTGAGTTAGACTCATGAAAACTATTGAATAGGTGTATTGAGTCCCTAATGGATATATATATCCATATTATATGTATAGGTGATGGCTTTAATTAATTGGTACCAAGTTTGGTATTGGTAGCAACAATAAAGGGCCTTTTTGTATTATTTATATTTTTTGTATTATTAATAATTAGTGTTGGTGTTGTCTTAATATTATGCACCAATGTTTTTTTTAACAAATTATGCACCATGTTGTTTCTTCTATTAATTAAGGGATTGAAATAAATGGTTTTGGAGCTGCCTTTGCTTTTGTTATAGGCCTTTTTTGATTTATGTATTAGTGGTTCTACATTTTGCTTATATATTTTATATATTTATATATGAAGAAATATCCGTTGACTCAGAAATAGTTCTGAGATGAGTTACTCCGTTAATATCTCCGTTGATTATTATCATTATATATCAATGATATATATTCATTTTTTTATATAAATCTAAAATTTGTAGCTATATATATAATCTAAGCATCAATACTTATTTGTGATTTTTAAGAGCTTATTATACGTTTATTTGAAATTATTTAAAGAAAATGTTAACATGTGCCCTTGATGCACATGTTAGTATACTAAAGATGAAAAATATGTATTAGAAATTGTACATTTCATTTATTTTTAAGTTAAAAAGATATTATTTTTAAAATATAATTTCTATTAGTAGAATCCTTAACATGTGCTCTTAGGGCACACGTTAACATAACCTATTATTTAATGATGTATTAAATGATTTTAAAATTTCATAAAAACTTGTATAGATGATCTATTCAATAAAAACTTGTAATTGGACATTTGGACGGTTGAATTGGTGATATTCACCGTGAATAATGGGATATTAAATGGGGTAACTCATATCAGAGTTACTCCTAAAGTCAACGGATCCTTCCTCATATATATTATATATAGAAATATAAAAAAATACATTTACACCATGTTCTTTAAGTACAAAATTTATTAAAATTAATAAGGTTTACCTTTAAACCAGTTCATATGAAACAATCCCTTTATTTTTTTAGTTAATGGTTTTAATATATTTTGCCTTTTTTAGTCAAATACATGTACAATATTTACTCATATGTCACACACTACCCAAATCAAAAATGTGTACGGAGTGGTTTATGGACTATCATTGCACTTAAAATTTGATGTGTTCACACAAGTTGAAACACCTATGATTGTTGAATTAAGGTCGAATGATCTGTATTTTGAGTTTAATATTTTTTTATTTGGAAAAAGCTAAAATGAATAATAAATTTTTAATTGTCTAATCTTAATTTAATGATAATTGTTCTGAATGCCTAAAAAATTTAACCGTATTGAATCAAATTCAATGATTTATATGTTAAGAAGGAAGAAATCTTGAGTAAGTTAATGTTCTTTTGTGTTTGTATAACAGAGAATTATTCTACACATTTTTTTTGTATATCAAAAGATAAATTATTCTCATCAAAATTTGATTCCTGAACTTCTCCCTACTAAACTCATGTCTCCAAATTTTTAACACTTGAGTTATATTCTGCGGAGACATAGAATTATTTTACACATGCCATATGATCACAATTAAATGACAAATTAAAACCCTCCCTAAAAAGTTTTAACTGCATTCTTAATTTTTTTTGTGATGTTATTTATATTGCCTTTGTATTATTTGCTAGGACTTGTCTATACTATATATAATATGCATTATTTTTTGGGTTAAATATATTTTTAACCGTCACAAAATCACTAGTTTTTACGTTTAGCCCTTCAAAAAAATTATTTATTTTTAGTTCTTATTCATATTATTATAAAGACCGTACCAAAAAATATTATTATAGAGGCTATTTTGAGGGACTAAATTATTTTTTTAATTTTGTCAAAAAAAAAATATTTTTTTTAAATGTTTTTAAAGTAAAGATTATTCTTACGAATTGTAATATTATGGAGAACGAAAATTACCATTAAATTTTATAGGATAAACTTAAAAGAATATAATTTTTTTTTTTAACTCTTTTTTTTTATCAAATTTTCTTTTTACTCCAGGGAAAACCAAACCCCCATTTTCTTTTGGAGAAAAAATCTTAATAACCTAATCCATTTATATATTGAGCTAACATAAATAAAACTATTAATTTTTATCAATATTGATATTACTCTTTTTTTATATACATAAATAAAATAACAAAATTATTATAAACTCATACACATAAAATCGTTATATTATTCTTTATCTTACTACAATATTAATATTACTAATTTTACACTCTAAAGTGAATTATTCATTTTAGAGAAGAGTTAAACTATTTTCTCATATAGACAATGTCCCACCGCCCATGCATATGGAGATAAGATAGAGCTGTAATTGTAATTATTGAGCAATCTTTATATCAAATCCACAAATTAACATATTTAAAAATTAATATGATAAGTTTAGTCAAAAAGAGAATATGGGAAATGTAGTATAAATATATGGTGCACACACCACCAAAGATTCATCCTTTCATCATGCCACAAACACACACTCATAGAATTTGTTCAAAGGTTGTTCTTATCTCTCTATAATATATATTATATAGTCGATAAAAAAAATATAATTAAGCATTGAGAAGGGTTTGTTGAAAAAGTATATTCTGTTAGGGTTCTATTTCATAGTTATATTATAAATAGCAAAGTGTCATTGAAGGTTTTGTTATATCATCATCATCTAGTCGTTGTTTGCAGGTGCAGCAGCATCAAGATTCACATACACAAAACATCTTTAATTAATTATTGGAGAGTGTTTAATTAGTATTGAGAATCTTGATGATGCTGCATCAGCAATAAATGATTTCAACAGATCTATCTATCTATCTATCTTAATTCCACAATATATGGATCTTGGATCCATTTTGCCACCTGCTTTAATTTGCTGTGATGATCAACTCTTTTGATGTTATATTATTATTACTATTTTCTGTTTATTGATATATCATTCTTGATAGAGTTTCATCATGTTCAAGTTTTCAGAACCTCTGAGGGGTAAGATTCTAAATTCTAATCATACCCTTAATTATATACTTATTGTGTTTATAACATTTATATGAAGTTTCTTGGATCAGATGGTTTCCTAGCAATTTCTGGTTCCATTCTTAGGGCTTTTAGGATAACAAATTATGAAGTCTATGATCTAGTTTTCTTTGAGGAAGGGTTAAAATTATAACCTCAGATTTAGTTATATTATTTTATATCAAAAAAAAATAATAATTAGAAAACCATGGTGATGATGTGGCAGCTTTATGCTCCATTTGCTCCCAGCAAAGTTCATATTCAGGTACTTAATTTTTCTGACAATACATATAATATAACCCTGATTTTGTCCCATAAAAATTGTACTAGCTAGTTTTAACAAAATTACGGTATCACCTAAACTTAAATATATAATTTCTTTAATGTTATTGTATATTCGAAGTTTCTTTGGACGTACTACTATGATTTTGACCGAAATTACACTTTAAAATTTTAACAAAATCACAATGTCATTGTAATTTTTTTCAAACTAAGTAATTATTCTAAAGATGTACTATCCAACACCATAAATAAATTCTAATATCAAAGATGTCTCCCTAATGAAATGAAAGGAACTCTCTCTGAATAGCGAAGAAATAATTAATATACATATAATTTCTTTACTACTTTCATCTTTACTTACTTGTTTTGAAGATGTTTTGCAGGTCAGGTGTATTATGTGATATCATTCTTGATTTCTTTTAATCCCCCTGTCCCAAAATATAAGTTATTGAAAACTCGTCAATAAAAATTCATGTATTTGATACAAAATTTTGGTCAGATACATTAATTTTTGTTGACTTATCTGCTTATATTTTGAGACGAAGGGAGTATGTTTTGTTCTACTCTCTGCTTGTTGTCTGTCAGTACTACTACTACTAATAGCCAGCTGGATCATATATTACACTTTGAACTACCACATACTTTGCAGGGAATATATCTATATATGTATGTATGTATGTATAATAAAGCTTGTAAATGTGCTGAGTATTTCTTCACTGTCCAAGTACATATATATTATTCATTTTTAATTATGGCCTTATATGAAACTCTTCAAATCTTCAGACATTTAACTCTCGTTGTGAACCACGCACACAGACACGGATAATTAAGATACAACAGTAACATTGATATATATGTTGACATCTATAATTAATAATTTAAAAGTTGATCAAGTAGTTAATGACGGCTTAATGCAGCAATATGTTGTTGGTTCCTGTTGATCGCAACAGACATCAAACACGTCTTTAATCTGATGCAATGAGAACTTGCGAGGAAATTGAAATTACAATATAGCATAGAATAAAAATTACCAGTACAGACAGGTTGATGAGACATGGTATTGGTATATATAAGTGGACAGCTTTTGTGTCACCAATATTGTCCCTTAAAACAAAGAGTACAACAAAACAACTGCTAGTTTTTGGTTGTTGCCCAGTAAAGATAAACAATCATAATGATTTTTAGTACTACAATTTCTGTTTGTAATTATTCTGTATTCTGTATATACTACAATACAAATTATGTGAGAGTTGTGACTCAGATTTGATCTATTAATTTGAAAGAATCATCATTGGTTTTGTACAATACAGTTGTGCTAGCGCTCATGTGCTTTTTATGTTATCGATCTTACTAATCAATATAAGTTTAGACACAACAATAATTTGTTCAAGGTTATTATTATATTTTTTTAACTTTAATTCTGTAAATTTCGATCCTCGGCTGTGAAACCTTTACCTTTAAATGTAGAGATATAAGATATAAGATAAGATAAGATAAGATAAGTTAAGATAAACTTATATTGCTTGTAGTGTTTGATAAAATTAATTAGCGTTTGAACTAACTTAAAGATATGAGATATGAAATGGCATAAAAAGATAAGTTTCACAAGTATAACATTTTTTTTGACAAAACAAAAATATAACATTAATCCTTTTTTATTTTGGAACCAAACATAACATATTAATCCAAGATGGCCACTAACGGTTCTGGTACATTCAAAAAGTCCTAAATTGTTTGGAATTCGAGATTAAGAGTAGTTTATATACAGCACATGCACACTTCAACCCAACAAGGCGTCTTTTACAAATGACAAATTTGTGACGGCTCAAAGCAGACAATACCTCGGAACGAGGCATGACGCACTTGAGGGTAGAACAGAACATTGGTGCTAGAAGGAGGGACAGACGCTACATACCTCTAACCGTTTAACCTCGACTGGGGGACAACTGTTCCAGTACGTCCAAAAGATCTCTCATTGCTTGGGATTTGAGGTTAAGAGTAATTTATATATAACACTCAAATCTGTGGGGTTCAAAGCAGACAATACATCCTCGAAATGCAGCATGGCCCACTTGAGGGTGGAACGAAACATCCAATTACACACACACACACACACACACACACACATATATATATATATATATATTCCTCATGCAATTGCAAATGCATAGTCACATGCTTGCATTGTGACACTCCAACTTCCATTAGACCTCAATTTGGTAGATTAATTAGGGCCCAACTTGAAGATATAAGAGCCCACCTCAAAGGAATCAAAGAATAACTCATCTTCTGAATTAACATGACTATCTCCACAATAATGCAATAGTTTAGGAAGGAATGAAAATTTACAATTAGAAAAGAAGTTTGAGTATTTGACGATGACTTTTGGATCAAATCAACACATGAAGATAAAAGATTTTGCTAGTAGATGTTGGAAAAGTTAATATGAATCAGATGGATGTAACATCCTGATATTACAACATCTAGTCATTCATGTTTAATATATGTGCTGTTAATTATTAGTTAGATGCTTTGATGCACATTCATACATGATAATCTATAAGTCACTAATATAGGATAATATCATATATGGATTATTATTTTTCAAAACAGTTAATCAATTAAGAGGTTTAGGGGACCATATTAGTGAACTTTCACTTTCCATTAATTTTGGCTAAATATAAGGTTGTGAATATAAACATGCAGAAGGAAAAAAACCATCTCAAAAATGGTATCCATTATGCAATGATGCATCACAATCAAATGAGACATATATAAAGGTGTATATATGTACCTTAAAGAGAAAATGACAAGTAATTGCATCTTGATTTGTGGTGTATAACACTTACACCAAAGTTTTATTTCATTTCCAGAACTAGAGATATTTTCACAACATTATATCACCTCAATTAGATTGTATTATTATTGCTTTAAAAAACTTGGGTCCTCGATCAAATGGATTTTTTTATAATAAAATTAGTACATTGAAAATTTAATTTGTTAGAATCATAATGATGAAATGTAAATGTGTTAATATGAAGTTTAAAAAATCAAAATTGATTTTCAAGATCTTGATGGTCCCTGTTTGATCAATCACTTATTACTTTGTACCTCCTTAACTTTCAATTGTTTTAGTAGATGGTAGTGCGCATATATATTGTACCAATTCTGTGTGTGTGTCCTAGTGTGGTACCTCATTTTCATCAATAAATATGTACCTTAAGGGTCCACAAAAAAAATAGTATATGCAATGAAATTATATCCTCACAAACATTGAAGGACTAATGATCCACATATGTAAACTATATATATGATGATATCAAAATTGACCATTCGTATGGATCTCAATATCTTGTATGGTACAAATTATTTGGCTCCACAGAGAGCAATGTGATCCGACCAATTGGCCATGTTACAATCTTCTACTACTTTAGAGCAAATTTGTAGCAAATTTATTCTGAGATATATAGTTGAATATTAATTAGAATTAGTTCAATAATATAGGTAGTCATAAGTTAGTTATGTTGAGTTAGAAGTTGGCTATATTAGTTACTTTAAGGGTTTGCTTGATTTATAAAAATTAAGTACTGGGCCAAAAAAAAATTGTCTTTTATACGATGTTTGGTAGATAATAAACAAATTTTCTTCTTGTAACGTATATGACGTTGGTTGATAAAAAATTGTATTGGTAATTTACACAATTTGTATTTGAGATAATAATTTGTCTCGTAGTTTGGTTAAGAACCATAATTTTAATTTTTGTCTTGTCTATTTAAATCTCTCGATTTAATCAAATTCAAAAATTGTATTGAAATGAAAAACTGTATAATTAGAATAGTTATGTTTAATTCTTATTTTTTAGAAGATCAAACATACCATTATATAAAATGTATACTCTTCTCATTATTTCGTCATCTTCATTCTATCAATTTAGAAAATATAATCAAATTTTCTCTCAATTTATTTTCCTCTTTTGTTGGGCTTACTGCTCAATATTTCAAAACAATGAAATATAGACATGTTTTTTCCATTGTGAAATCTAAGTATATATCTTAAGACTTAAGCTTATACTTTTTTGGATAAAAAATGCAAAAAATAAGGTTGGTTAAGCTTGAATTCCTCTCAATAACTGAATTCAAGTTCTTCTGTTTGTCCTAGGAGTATTCAACTATTCATTGCCCTTTTGAATTCGATCACTTTTATTAAAAACATAATTTGTTGGGTGTGAAAATAATTTATTCAAAAATTAAGGATACACTCATGCCAAGAAGTTATTGGGCCATTTTCCCTTGAAACCAATATAGTTATTGGGCCTTGCATCTTTTTTACTAAAGACTATTTGCATCCTTTTGAAAATTACTCTTCGCCCCCCCCCTACACTTCTCAAATACCCCCCTGAAATCCCAAATTGCCCTTCATTTAACACTAAAAAAGCGGTTCGGATAATATTGTCCCGAAATATTTCATGAGAAAAAAGTGGTTCGAGAAATTTTACCCGACATATTTTTAAGGGAACGTTCGGAAATTTTTTTCCGAACCTGCTAGTTATAGAACAGAAACGCGTATCAGTGTTCTTAGTCTCACATTTGCAAAGAAAGAAAGAAAGAAGGGCGCGCGATTCTCTGGGTTTGTTCGGGAAAGCAACCATCTCACACCAATTAAATCATCTATCATCAATCTATCAAGTAAGTTCTATCTAGGTTTTATGTTTAAAATTAATTTTGATAGAATTGTGAGTTTGGGGTTTAGGGTTTGGGAAAAGAATTGTTAAGGTTATGATTGTGAGTCAATCTCTCATTTTTTTCCTAGTTTCTAAATCAATCTTTTTACACAATCTCATTTCCAATAGTTCTACAACTAAATCAACTTAGTTTGGATGTTAGTCACTTGGTAATGATATAGGGTAAAATGAAGAATGGGTTTTTATATGAAAAGAAGATACTAAAAATTGCTGCTCCGTACGGTTTTGATTGTTTTAATGTTGAATTTGTTTTGAATTTGAACTGTTGATTGATTTTCTAGTTGAATTAAGTAATTAGTGAATGTGTTTTTGATTGTTGAATGTTGGATTTGTGTTCATTTTGAACTGTTTGTAGATTGATTTGATAGTGAAATTAAGTGATTAGTGAATGTGTTTTTTGAATTTTTGAATGTTGATATTGGTTTGAGCTTGTTGTAGATTGATTTGATATTGGAATTAAGTGATTAGTGAATGTCTTTTTGATTTTTTGATTGATTGTGGCTATATGCTTGATAGTGTAATTAAGTGATTGATTAGTGAATGTGTTTTTGTTGTTGTATAGTCATGGAAGAAGGCGAAGGCGTTACTGGAAGAGGTAGACATGGTAGACCAAGTCTGACACATGTATCGGCTCGAAAACGTGTTTCAAAAAGAAGTAAAAATATGCAACAGGAACCTGAGATAGTTCCACAGACACATGATGCTGAAGCTAGTGGTTCACAGATGCATGATGAGATTGAAGTGGGTGATGATGTTGCTGATGTTAATGTTGATGGTTCGAAACCTGTTCGACGCTCACGTATACCCAAACCTGTTCGATTGGTTTTGTATGTGCAGTTCATTATCAAAACAGACGGAAATGAGTTGAACAAGCTTATGGACTTAGGGTGTGAAAAGAAGATATCTTGCACAATTGTAGACTCACCAATCGTCCTTGTTCTGCAAACATAGTTGTTATCTCCTAGACATTTAAAGAGTTGTTGCATTTCAGTCATTGAACCCCTGACTGCAACCTTCTCCCTATGGATCACGTTGTAAACTTGTTTGACGAGGGTCGAATTTTGCGGGTTTCTCTCTTTCAATGTAGACATGATATTTTTAGGAGGGATTAAATTTCTTGTCAGCTCAACAACCAATTGTTTCTCTTCGGGTTTCAAACTCCCCGCAACCAAATGAGCTTCTAAAGCACGGTCCATAATATGATTGTGTATCTCCGAGACAACGGCGAGATTCCATTCTTGTGCTACATGAAAATAACCCCGGAGCCTAAATTTACAACCACATTTTCGGGTTCCAACTTGATCAAATTTTGGCTTCTTATTTGTCGGTCTGTAGACACCTCCCCTCTCGCAACCCAACACTAAAGATTGCTTTCTTCTATCGGAACCAAAGTCGGACTTAACAATTACGACCGAAAAATGCAACTTTGCCGCTTCACCTCGAACCCAAGCAATCAATGCATCTCTATCTTTGAATTTTTTATCGGTATGAAAATGAGCACTTGTATCAACTTGAGGCTCAATTTCTACGACCACATTTTGTTCCGGCTCAACTTGAGGAACGTTTGAATTTGATTCACCATCACCATCTACAACAACCGCCTCAATTTCAACTGCTTCCTCCGGTGCATCAACCATAACTACAATACATTAAAACGAATATAAAAAATCAACACAAAATAAATATTTGCAATTCTCATATTTTAAAAATTATGACAACAATCATGAAACCACTAATGAAAAACTACTTCAACTTATATCATAAACCTTAACAACTATCGTAAATATAACAATCTTCATTAACCATTCTAAACAAACTACAAACTAATAATCAACTAATCATATTCAACAACTTATATTTAACTAACATATATTCCAACAACCTAATTAATTCAAACATGTTTTCAAATAACCAGCACCAGCACGCCCAGTTCGGACGCGCAGAATCCGAACAAGTTCGGATAAAATTTCCAGAACTCCCTCAGTGTCAGAAACCCAGCAAATCTGACGAACACAAAACCAGCAAAACAAAAATTTGATCGGTTCAAATGAGAGATTACCTTATGTTGACGCTGTAAATTGTGTGCAACTCCCTCACCAATGTTCCAATGTTGAGATTTGAGCCCAATGCAAACAAAATGAGAAGTTTTTGATTTGATAGGTTTTGATTGTGTGTTTAAGAAGTTGGTAAAGTGAGCTGCTGGTGAGCTTAAGTACGCAAAGTTCGGATTATTTTTCCCGAACTTTAGCCTGCTTCCTAGTTCGGAAAATATAATCCGATGGTTTGTGATGTTTTCGGAAAAAATTTCCCGAATTGCCCTGACGCGCCATAAAAGACATAATGGGTAGTTAGGAGGGGAAAGAGAAACAGGGGGGCGGAGAGTAATTTTCCATCCTTTTCTTTAACTAAAATTTTCTCCCCTAACACTTGATCATATACTTTCTTTCTGACCAAATGAAAATGAAAATTTAGGAGAAGTTGAAGAAAGTAAAATGATATATTTATGGCTAAAAGTACTTCTTCTCCTTTATTGCTCAAAACATCTCATTTTCATAAAAATATATTTTTTATAGTGTATTTTCTATGTGGGTATTGGGTAACAGAGGAAGATCAATTATATTGTGATTTATTTATCAAATATATGCATCATGTTATTGGTAGTTTGGTATGAAGTATTCACGAGATCTATTAATAATCAATCTCTATCAAAAAATTTAGTTGGTCATATCTTACTTTTAACCAAGTTTCGTTCAAAAAATTAAAATTTAAAAAATTGCTCAAGCAGTATAAATTTAATTTCACTCGGATCTATTGATGCCGAAACAAAATTATGTATTATAACCTTTAAACCAACCCATGATAATTTACACTCTCATTTTTAATGGAATGCCTAATTAGTTTTTTTGGTGAGGAATAACTAATTAGTTTGTTTTTTGATTTCTCAAAAACAACTTTATATTTGTATACCCGCATAAATATTTCTATCTCAATTACAATTTCAACCATATATAAAATCAACTCAGATGTATTTTATATATAATCCATATATGAAATCAACTAAAACCTTATAAAATTCTCTTATAATCATAAGAGAAAAACAACATATCATAAAACGTTAAAACTCGATGTAGGACCGAGTAGATGTTGTTTTAAATAAGACTAACAAAAACAAAACCCAAATATATACATATTTCTATTAAACTCACATTTTATTTTATAAAATCCACATTCACTAATTGAGTCAAAATAAAAAGTTTATAACCATTAAAAATTGCATAGTTTTTTACTAATTTTTTTTCCAAATCAAATGTTTGACCCAAAAATATATTCTTCTTCTTCTTACTTTTTTTTTTTGTTTCTTTTCATAAAATCTTTCCTTAGAAAAATTGGAAATCAAAGAAATTAAGCAGATTGTGAATTATGCACCAAAGATTAAAATTCTTATGTGTGCATGATTCACAAACATCATAACATAACACACACAAATTCATTCATTGATTGATTAATTCGATGATGAAGGGTGAAAAGTTTCTATCTTTTCCTGTATTAGGAGTATTATCATTGATGCTTTTTGTGTATTACACAACAATCTTCATCTTCCTTGATGATTGGGTTGGTTTACACACTTCTCCTGGAACATTGAATTCCTTCTTCTTCACTCTCTTTGCTTCTCTTTCCCTTTTCTCTTTCTTTCTTTGTGTTCTCACTGACCCTGGTCATGTCCCTTCTACCTTTTACCCTGATGTTGAATCCACTGATGCCAAAGATGTAAGCTTTTTCATATTTTCTTTAATGGGTTTGTTTCTTTTTTGCTTAATTGTTGGTTTATTTTATGGTGTTTGGGAAATTCAATTCTATGTTTATAGATCAATGATTATTGCTAGTGTTTCAATTTAGCCGTTAAGTTGTGATTTGCTAACAATTAACATAGCTTAACTTCTAGTTAAGGATTAAAGTGTTGTTGTTGCTGATGTATTTTTGACACAAAGTAAGCTTTTGTTTGATATTGTTATCTTCTATGTATCACCAACGTTTTTGATTGAAGACGTGTCTGGTGTCTGGCGTCTGGCGTCTTGTGTCTGACACTGACATATGATGTTACATTTGTTGACTTCCATATTTTAAAATTATTATCAGTGACGGTGTCTACTTGTTAGTGTCAGAGTAGTGTCGTGTCGGATTTGGATCACCTCCTGCTGGGTAGGAGTGCAGTTTTGCTTTTGTGAGTGTAAGAGAGAGAAATAAAAAATAATATATGCAGAGGTTTTGATGAGAGATATAGACACATATAATAAGCAGCAGAGAGAACGTAGAGGATCCAAACACGAGTAGTGTCTGTGCTTCATAGGTTATCTTGCATGTTAATGATATGATTCTTATCTACTTTGGTTGATCATGTTATGGAGTTCCTTAGCTACTTTGTTGCAGGAGGCAGAACGGAAGAAATGTGACAAATGCTTTGGGTACAAACCTCCGAGGACTCATCATTGTCGAGTCTGCAGAAGGTGTGTTCTGAAAATGGTAGGTTAGTTGCTTCCTGATTATGAATTTTGTTTTAAGCTACCATTTTGTGTTTTGAGTTTGCAATTTAAAGATTTGTTTTATCATGTTTGTTTGGTTGCTGAATTTGATCCAGGATCATCACTGCTTGTGGATAAATAATTGTGTTGGTTATTGGAATTACAAGGCTTTCTTCGATTTTATATTATATGCCACCATAGCAAGTATTTATTCTACGGTATGTGTTCGATATGGTATGTATCTACTTGTTTTAATGCCCAGGATTTCAATTTGACATAATCTTTGTGATTGTGCAGGTCCTGTTTATAAGCTGTGTACTTCAGAAGGAATGGGGACACATCATAGGGAGTTCTCTTAAACTCTTTTATGTAAGTTACACGCAAATTTATGGATTTCCTAATATATACTAATAGAGTTTACCTCCTACTTTTAGGGAAAGATATATAAACAAATTGTTGGTCATGCATATTTTCCTTTCTATAGGGCAGTTGTTTATCCAAACCAGTTGGAACTTGGAAATGGTGATTGTGAATGGTTTAAATCATTTAGTTTAATTGCATGAATTTGTCGTTATCGCTCGCTGGCATTAGCTAAATAAAACCATCCAAGTTCCACCACTTTGTGCATGGTTAGCTAAATGTTTAAATCAGTGCCTCTCATAGTCTCTTGCGTAGATGGAAACATGACGTACACTTTTCTGACAATTTTTTGGGACACTAAGAAGAGTGTGATAGAAAGATGTGAGATGCACTGTGCTGTATTTTTGTTTAACAATATAAAACATAGTCAAGTTTTAATCCTACCATATACAATAAGTATAGCAGATAAAAAAATAACATATAAAGTACAACTAAAATTTAGTTGAATTAAATGTAAAGTGAAAATGCATAAGAAGGCGGTATGCAACTCTGAGTCATAAGCTCAACTTAATTTAAAGTTACAAGTTAATCTGAGGAACCTGGTAGTCTATTAGAATGAATAGGGAATAATACCCCAATTTCAGTTGCAACTCTGCATTTCTGCATATATTCGAAGGCGGTATGCAACTCCGAGTCATAAACTCACAACTTAATTAAAAGTTACAAGTTAATCTGAGGAACCTGGTAGTCTATTGGAATGAATAGGGAATAATACCCCAATTTCAGCTGCAACTCTGCATTTCTGCATATATTCTAGGCTTTGCCGTCCTCCCTGCCCTAATGCCCCAACAGACTTGGCTGATATCTCTCAGTCCGAACCCCTCTCTTATTCATAAACAACGTTTAGACCATGACCTTTATCATAATTCATAAGCATCATCTTCTGCGTGATCTCCTCCATTTCCTTCAAGTTCATAATAAGAATTAGGAATCATCATATCATCTAGACAGTCGTGGTAGGCTGCTGAGTTATTCCCATCTTCTTTCTTCTAATTTTTTATTTATTATAGATAATGACTATGTGCAATGCTTGACTGTGAAATAATAGAAATTAAGTGTTTATTGTTAGACTCCTTTCTATGAATCTACACTTATTCTCATAACTAAACAATACAGCAACTTTTGGGCTTAAACTTTTGTTGTACTAGTATAATATAATTTATAGAGGGTAGACCAAATGAACGAAATAGTTAAAGAAAGAGGTTAATCAAGGAAAATTACAATTCAAACCATTAAGAATGATTTAGATTTAAATGTTGTCATTAGATATAATTTATAACTGGGCCTTGTGACATTGTTTGTTCCATTTACGGCACATTTAGTGGTTAAAGTTGTGTCGTTATTTATCATTTAGAAAATGGGACTATATTTTTTAATGGGAAGTTCTAGCAACACTCTCTCACACTCATTCTCTAATTGGGGGAAACTCATGTGAGTCTCAATATTTTACGTTGAACCTATTTCCAAGGTGATGGACTTACATTGATTTCAACCAATTAAAGAACGAGTGGTAGAGAGTGTTGAAAAGAGAGTGGTTTTCCCTAGCATTTCTCTTTTTTAATAAATACTGCCATGGTTTTCTGATGAGAAGTACTGAAGGCTGAAAGTTCACGAAACTCTTTTATTTTATTAATCCTTAATTTTCATAAATTATATACTAACCGGAAGATATGCTAATGGTGATGTTTAGGTCCTAAATGGAACGGTGGTTGTGGGGTTGACCATAACCCTTTTGAGTCTTACTGGATGGCATGTCTATCTTATTCTTCATAATATGACAACCATAGAGGTGGGATTTTCGTTGAATGTCTACCACTAAAAACTCTTCTGTTTTTATCGGTGTCTTGAAACATCTCATTTTGTGGATTTTTCCAGTATTATGAAGGGAGCCGTGCAAAATGGCTTGCTACCAAGACTGGACAGAGCTACCGACATCCATACAACATCGGTGCATACAAAAATATTACATTGGTCTGTCCCTATTCTATGTGACCTTTTTTTGGCGAAGCCTTGTTTATTTGACGTTAATTTTCATGTATGTACTACTACTAATAGTTCTTTCCTATTTTTCTTGACCAGATTTTAGGTCCAACCATTCTGAAATGGTTATGTCCTACAGCAGTGAGCCATCTGAAGGACGGAGTTAGTTTCCCTACGGTACGCGATAATTCATAAACCTTTCTGGTCTGACCAAGTACTGAATCAACAACATGTCATGCCTATTGGTCTTGAAATGACGAATTGAGAGCTCCTTCATTTGAATTTGGTTCTCAGACTACGATATAATGGTAAAAAGCAATTGATTGATCCTATATGCAAGCATTAAAATTAAGCTTACTATACCTTGATAGACCCCTCTACCAAAAATTATCAACTTTAGGTCTTTTGTCAGCTAGGCTCCATCATAGGTTGTTGAGAATGGGAACTTTATTTGAAGATCGTGTAAATTAGGTGGCAATTTTTTTTTTGTGATTTTATTCATTGCAATTAGTTTTATAGCACATTTAGAATGATTGCATTTGTGTCAAAAGGTCTTTTCATAGTGTTGATGGATAGTCTCTAGATATTTTCATTTGTAGGTTCAGTCATATTGGTTGCAATATATTTTCTGGCTATATTGGTGTATAATTTATCCGTCCATTTGTTGTGTCGTGGCTTTTATGTATGTTCTTAGA
The DNA here is from genome assembly GCA_951804385.1 of Trifolium dubium. Lineage (NCBI taxonomy): Eukaryota > Viridiplantae > Streptophyta > Magnoliopsida > Fabales > Fabaceae > Trifolium > Trifolium dubium. The sequence goes on from OX638074.1 coordinate 29,866,961, forward strand.
AAGAGTTCCCTCTGAAGTTGGACAAATTTATTATTATGCCTATTTTATGTTTTGGAGTAAATTACAGATGAAAGTTTCATGAAAATTCCCTCCCCTTGATGAGAAGTAGTGGAGAGCAACTTTCCTCACCTCCAAATTTTTAGAAAACCATGTGTTTTCAGAAAGTGACTTTTAAACAAATTAACTCGAATTGAAACTCTCGGGTTTCATTTTGTTAATCATGGTCGTGGTGTTGGAATGTTTTGTTTTGTTAATCATGGTGTATGCTCGCAGCTCGCTCAGCCTGCCCATTTAAAAGAGGGAGCATTTAATCGGCTTGACCCTGTAAAAAGGGAAGCATGTAAAGAAGTGCTTTAATTGTTGTATTTGTGCTTGTTTTGCCTAGCTTGTTTGAACTGAAAACTAAAATCATAAAAAACAAAGAATAACATCGCATGTCAGCAAGTATTACATTATAGAATTGGAAAAGAAAAAAAAAGCACCATGAATCTCGTTAAAATCTCTATGAGTGGAGAAGAATGGGTTGTGCTTAACTGAAGTGGAAACACAAGTTAGCAGCGTTCTAAGTTCTAGGGAGGGCTTCACCTTTTCCCAGTCGATATATTCTGGCTGTTAACTCATGTTCTTTGAAAGGTTTAAATTGTTCATGCAACTCTTTGAATTTTTGCTAACAAGCATTCCCAGTCGTATACATTTGTGCTTCTTGGTTTGTCGTTCGTACCAACAAGCATTTTTCGTCCATGAAATAGTCATTCAAAATTTTAATCCAATACATCCTTCTATAGTTCATTTTTTAATGGACATAAATATTACTTAAGCATAGTTGGCACACGAATAAATAAAGAAATCTTGATTTAACTCAGTTGGTAGGGATATATTGCACATAATATGCATGGACTGGTGTTCGAACCCTACTTTGCCTGTATTCTTTACGAAATATGTTAATTGGTGTAAATACTTACAATCATGTTAGTAGAGACTGAAAATTGAAAATATTGTTTGAGTTATAAGGGTTACATATCCTGGTCATTTTTCTGACAGCAATATGAAGATAAATGGAGAAAATAGACAACTAAAATATGTTATTGTCAAATAATACAAACATATCCGGATATCCCCGTCCAAGACGGATCTTAAATTGATTCTTTGAAAAGCACAATAAAAAGGTTGTTTAGTTTATATTTACTTATATTAAAAAAGAAGAAACTATTATTTTTATTTTTATTTGAAAGGAGAAATTATTATTGAAAACAATGATATTATTGACTATTTTATACTAATGATTATTGATTATTATAGACGCCATTTGATCTACTACTATTTTTTTTTTATCTGAAACAACTACTATATTTCTTGAAATTATAATATAGAACTCTTAATACTAAGCTGGATTGATGTCTCTTAGAATATAAAATTTAATTCAAGCAAAGAAAAAATAAACAACAAAATTGAGAAATGAGAACCTTAATTACTACTACCATTTACAAACCCAATTTGCACCAAGATGACTTTTAGGTCCCAATCAAGTCCCTAGCAAGTCAATAAATCCTTTATGCAATTATTATAAACACTTCTTGCACATAAATTACACATTGTATATGTACTTTGGCCATCATGATGAGGCAAGAAAATCACAATTACTGTTGCTTTTGGTATATGCCGTAAGAATAATTAATAAATTTAATTATTATGTAGTTGATTCATGTGGAATTATTCAATTATTTATATGATGCAATTATTTATGAAAGGTTGTGAGTGTGAATATTGTGTGTATATATTTTGATAACTTGATGGAAGTTACCAAGGATTTTTAATTATCTCTGTTATAAAGCTTCTTTGCCATATTTAAGAATGAGTCATGAAAAAGAACAAACAGAAAAGAGATAGAGTGTATATCAAAAAAAAAAGAAAAAGAAAGAGTGAACTACGGAGAGACGTGATCACATTTTAGTATCCATCGGTGTCTCAATTATAACAAAGTTTTATTACTATGCATTGACGGTGTAAAACATTTATACACTTACGTCTAATCAAATCACATTATAATGTCAATTTTATAATTAAACTCAAAATATCTCCATAATATAATTTGATTGGATGCATGTGCAAAATATTACGATAAAAGTAATTGTATATTTTAGTTCTTTTTTAATGTGTGAAATGATGATATTATAATATTTAAATGAATCATTAAAAACTACTGTACAAAAATAATATTTAAATGAACCAAAACTACAAATATATTTTAAATGTCTTTTTTTTACGTAGACGAAATAACAAATCACTAAAAACTCAAACACACAAAGTTGAGAGGCTGGATTTCGAATCTCGATCATAGATTTCCAGCATAATAATTTTAACATTTTCTATCAGTTGAAATAAATTAAATTTTCTGAAGTTTTAAATGTGTCTTATAACCCCTAAACTATTAACATAAGAAACATTTCAAAACTAACTAATTGCTTGCGAAAGACACATTTTAGAATTAGATAACTAATTTTGTCAACAAAAAAAAAAGAATTAGATAACTAATAAAATACATTCAAATTTTGAAAATACTTTTGTAATTTTAATATTATTTTCTTCTTCTTCTTCTTCTTATTATTATTATTATTATTATTATTATTATCATTTTTTTTTGTACCTAGACAAAATATCAAAGTCATTGAAAACTGATCATATAAATTGGAAGGACTGAGATTCGAACTACGATTATGAATGTCCGGTCTAACATCCGTGTGACTATTGGAAAATATTTTTTTTTTGAAGCAACTATTGGAAAATATATTAGACACGCAAAATAAATTCTCATCTTCCAACTAATAATTTTAGGAAAATGATAAATATTGTCCTTACTCCTTAGGACAATATGGTTAAAGAAACCAAAAAGTATAAAATTCTTAAAATTTGTGTATTCTACTTTTTTAAAACTAATACAATTTTCAATAATGCAAACATTGTAAATATTTAAAAAAAAAAACATAATGCAAAATTGTCTTTTTTAGTAATTTTAATTAATATACCTTAAGGGCACTAGTTAGCGAGACTCATATTTTTATACACAAGATCAAACTCCTAATTACTTACACAAAAGAGTTCAAATCTCTTAACAATTAATCATTACATTGATGTTGTCATTTTAATTCTTTTAATATCACACACATTCAAGTGATTCAACTACCAATAGTTATTAGTTAATGAAACGTTTCACTTGGAGAAAAAGAAGAGGGCCACCAAGGTTGGGACAACGGGTGAAAAGTAAGGTTTCCATCAAAGATATACTACAAAAATTCCATGGATAGCTCTATTTTTATTTTTATGCATAAAATTATATTGGCGCTATGTACACAGGAAGTGTCTTACATGCATATAGTTGTTGGTGTGGCCAAGTAGCATTTATTTAATTAATTGATTGAGGAAGGTCTGTTCTATTAATTGATTGGTGGTATATGACATGTGGATAACTATGAAAAAATTCTACTACAAAAATGAATCAAATTAATTGTTAATTTAATGTGTACATACATGTTTGATTAAGAGACAATATCTTTATATGGCCTACTCCTAAGACTAGAAGACAAATTAATACTACTGTTTAGTCAAACTGTAGAGTGTTGTGGTGTGGGTGCAAAGCTCGTGGGGAAAATAATACTAATATGCATCATCAGTGTTTTCTTTAATTTTTACTAATTTTTATAATGTTTGGTGCATGTTAATTTGCAACTAATTATAAATAATTACTAGTCTAATTATAAAATTAGCATTTCACATTTCCCCTAAATGTTGAAATATTTAGATCCTATAGGGTGGTGACACTATATATCAACTTTTATGAATTTTAGGAGTAGTATGTTATTAGTACCAAATGACAATATTTTAATTTATACTATTGAATTAGAAATCTTTGTATGGTTTCAACTTTCAAAAACAACATAATATTATAATATTGCATTTAGTTCCAAACTTCCGATTTTTCATTAATTATTTTTTTTACTTTCACTCACCGTTTTCTAAGGAAAGAGGGCCTTAGTAGTCTAGAATTTAGGGCGGCTCTAATATCTAGTGGTTTCAGTCTCCTCTCAAATCCTGTTGTGGGATCGAATTGCGGCCTCCTCACTAAATCCAGCGTCAATCACTACTAGAACAATTAATGTTTGGTTCCAATTTAAAATTTGAAGTAACTTGTATACTACTATTATCTCAAAGAGCTTATCATGTATGGAGAGAATTTTTTGGGAATATTCGGAGAGAAATCAGAAATTTTAGCATACTCAATGATTTTTAAGGGGTGTGACTAGTAATTTTACTCACACTTGATCATATACTATTACTACATTCTAGGTGGTACCAATTTTTTTGGGTAATGTTTTTCAACACGTTCTCAAACCACTGGGAAGTTCTTGTAAAAATGGGGGTGTCCAAGTTCATTGAATCCATAATTTATGATACTGAATTCTGATATCCAGCTATGTTTCAAATCATATCGATCCATAATACTTACAAGTAGTTTATGAATGATTTTGTCAAAAAGGAAGAAAAATAAAATAGTGCTTGATGTTATTGATCCAACAACAGCGCGCATAACAATAATTATCCTGTCAAAAATTAAATCATAACAATTATTTATAAATAATGCATGACAAACGCATGTACTCGACAATATTGTGGATTTAGTCAAAAAATAATAATATTGTGGAGTAATTCGAGTTTAGAAATGACCTTAAGTTTAATTTAGCCGATTTTGCAAGAGTAGAGTTTGAATTTTGGTACTCCACTTATTTATATTTAAGGATATAAAGTTTTAGCCACTAAATTATCTGACAAAAAAATGAATAAACGGATAAATTCTTCAAACCTACCATATATTTATTTGTTAAATATGTTTGGGTCTCAACCACAAAAGTTAGCTCAAAACATGAGGTTGATCTCACATGTTTATACACTCAACAGTCCGATAATCTAAATAATGTGGGACTTCAAACAAACTACAACAACACAACTATACATTCAACGCCTACCCTCACACCTAGCGTTGGCCTAAGTCAGATGTCTACCATTACAGTCTTTAACCCGACTCTGATACCATGTTTAAATAATATATTATTTATTAAAAAATTTGCATTTTTGTTAAGGTGTCCACTTTTAATGTTAGGGCTGTAACTTCAAAATTCAAATTATCAGATCGACCTGTACATAAATATAACTTTTATTTATAATTATGTTATCATAAATTTTAATAAAAATTACCAACAGAAAATTTTCTTTTAATAATTTAACATAACTATGTGAAACGTATCATACTCGTATCAATATTACGTATCTGAAGCTTATAGATTGCAGAAAAGAAAAACATTAGTTAGGTTAGGGTGGTGTGGTATGGGATCCACATGTGACATTGGCATGTGAATGTAATGTGATGATAATGGATATATCAAATCTAACAGCCCATGCATATACGTAAATTAATTACTAATAATTGATTGATACAAAATACATACGTACCTACTGGTGAAGCAGCAGAAAAACACGTGTTTTAGATCTAAGAAGTGGAGAATCGACAACGTAGTTTAATTTATTCATTCAAAACATGAAAATGATTTCAATGAGATTAACTGGTTGGCAGATATATATGTGGTCTATATTAATCAGCCAGAGTTATCTCAAACCATTACTACTACTAGTTTGCAAGACCAGTTACTACTTCCTAGGGATAAAAATAGGCTAAGTCTAGTCAAGCTTTGTCAAATTCGAATCTAATTTGTCAAGAAATTAAAGATATGAGTTTGGCATGTATTGTCTTTTGATATTTCACATCATACTTTAGAGAATTTAACTATATAAACATTATATTTCAATTCTAATTTATATATGAAAAGAATTAATTCATTGTAATGTTTGTAGAATTAAAATTTAGTTCAAAATTACATATTTAATATTAAAAATAATAAAAAGGTTATTAAAATATTATTAATATATATTTAAATATGTTAGCCTAGTAGGCTTAAAAGGTTTTTCATATGACCTATAGTTTGACTTATTTAACTAAATAAACTTTTAAAAAAGTTTTGTCCTGCGATTTATTTAATAAGAAAACAGTCTTGTCACTTAATATTTTTCTAGCAAATGAAACACATTGTTGTAATTCAAACTAACTATCTATATAATTATTTTTTGGGTACAAATTATCAATATAACTTAATTTTACATTGATGTTATATTCATTTAAAAAAATTATCATTGAAATAGAGTGAAGTGAGAGTTGTGACTTGTGAGATATAATGTTTAGTTTATGAACGTTAACATATTAATATATAATAAAATTACATAAAAAATTATAAATATTAAATTAAAATTGAACAGTCCAAATTTAAAATTTAAAAATAAATATCAAATTTGCATTAAAATTTATACCATCTAATCTAATACTGATTCAAAACATTCTGAAATAATATACTTATTGTGTGACGCAATATTCTGCATTTGTGCTATCACTATTCCATAAATCAGCCGCTACATTTCATCGAATAATTGATCACAATCAATTTGTATATCATTCATTTGTATGAGTTGATTCTTTCTATATAAAAGAGAGAATATCCCGTCCATCATTTGCAATTATTTGTTACTATACTTGGCATGATTTACTGAGTATAGTTTCGACTTTGGAAGTTAATTACGAATATAATTGAGCACTTCTTCAATCTGAAATGATTAGTAAGCTTAAATTATCAATATAGGAGGGGTTTTTTATCAAGTAATTTAAAAGTTATAATTTCATATTTTAAAATGAATAATATGAACATATCATTGTTTGAACATCAATTTTATATATTACATATCTTACCATAAAAAATATATTACATATAATATCTTTATCATTTAAGTTAAACTCATATGATTCATATATACAGAATGCTTACTTTTAAGATCACATTTGAATTTGGATTTCATCACACTCTAATAAGTCTTTTTTGACAATTTTTTTTTGAAAGGCAAAAACTTATCTCATTTCAATTGTAATAATATTCTGGATACTTGTAGGAATATCGATATGAATATGAAAACTAGCTAAAAATGGGGCTACTTTATCAAGGCTATGAGCGATCTCATTGACTTGTCTTCTGATATATATTTTTTTGACAATATTAACAATAATAAAAATGATAATTTGTATATTTTATTTACGTATATATACGGCGTCTTTTATTTGTAGTTCATTATATTACTAATCTTTATTCATCCGGATCAAAGACAAACAAACACAACAAAATACAAATCTACTATTAGTTTAACTGCATAATAATTTTTAAAAACAAAATAAATGGTTAATTTACACCTCCACCAATGACTAGAAACAAAAGATGGGCCCATGCCAGCATATGCAATAGCAATAGGCTTATAGCTATCTATTTATCCAACTATTCAAAATATATAGTCACAGTCACACGATAAAAACAAATACTATAATGTACGGCTATGATTATGCTTGACGCATGTGGTATCAAATACAAAGTATACCCATAACACAGACAAGAAAAATATATTTTTTCATTTATTTAAAATTCGTTGTTCAACTGATAATAAATATTAAATTGAGATGAGTCAGACTTCTTCTGAGATTTTTTTTAAAAAGCTTCTATTTGTGAAAAGAAATTGTACATTTTCATAAATGTTTATATAAAGATAAGTATGAAATTTTGAGTAAAATGCATTATTTTTTGATAGTTTAATTGTTAAAATTCAATCTTATAAGATGAATAAGTGTATGTATTAGAATTCAAATTTTGATTCATATAAAAATTATGTAATATTTTTTATTAATTGAGTTATACTCAAAAGTACGAATAAAATACTTTTTAATTAAACTTTAGTCATAATTATTTTAAACTTTTTTTAATGAACTATTGATTTCTGAAGAAGGGGCCTAATATTCGACTATGAATTGTCTCATTCAAAAATTAAATACAAGTTTTTTCAAAATTTATCTTCTAATAAAATTCGTTTAGTTAGTTATAAATTACTCCTTCTCTTATTTTTTATTTGTAAATTAAAAAAATATATTTTTGCAATTTAAATAATATAGTTTAATAGTTGAGACTCATCCTCCATCAATTGGTCGATAGTTCAATGTATGGAGCAAGAGTGAATACTATTTAACTTATAATTGAATTCTAAATTATTACTTTCCCTAAATAAAAGGGATTAACACAAAAGAAAAACCATTAACTATTTCCAAAAAAAACCATTAACTACATTTGTTTTGAGCTGCCGGATTAACTGTTAAAACTTAAAAAAGTTGTTCTTGTTTCTGTCTTCGTGATTCTTCACGTTGTGACTACCTTCAGACAGAAAGTAAAAGTGTAAAACAGAGAGAGAGAGAGACAGTGCAAAATCTTAATCTTAAATCTGTATAAGAACCATCAGTGTCTAGAGACAGAGTGTGTTTCTGTGTGTAAAGTACGTATACCCCTACTTCACTTCAGATGTTTCTTTTTTCTGTCTTCTTAGTATTTTCTTAGATTTTCACTTTGTTTCTTTTCTAAACAAAAACCACAAGTGTCATTATTCATCTTATGAAATTTCTCATCTTTTTTTTCTTCTTTTGTTTTATACTTTTGTTTAAATGCATGCACAAAAATAAAACTCATATCATTGAATTTTCCAGTTTCCACGCAGAAATTTGTTAATATGAAAGCTTTCAAGTTCATAGTTCAAACCATGCAGTTTGCATTTTGGATATCAATTAATTCAGATCTGGATTTTTACTGGATAAATTAGCTTAATTTTTTCTGTTATGTGATTATGTTTTTTTTTTTGAACGGCAAATATGTTATTAATAAGACCAGGTCTCTGCACAAGACGAGCAGAGTTATGTGATTATGTTGTTTTTTTGTTTGTTTGTTCTGTTTTGTAATTCTTGGTCATTTTTGTGAAGGTGTTGAATTGAAGAAGAAGTGAAGATGAGTAATTCAATAATTTCTGAGAACAGTTTTATTATTGAAAGTGATGAAGAAGATGATAAAGATTTTAACAAAGGTGATGATGGAAATGATTCTGATTCTTCAAATTACTCAAATGAAAATCCACCACAAAGGAAACAAAGTTCTTATAACCCTTCATGGCCTCAGAGTTACAGGTTAATTAATTGTCCCTTTTTCTTCTTCACTTTTTCTGATATAATTATTGGAAAGTGGTTTTACTTTTTTACATGGATGTGATTCATGTGAATTTGCTTTATGAACTTTTTCTCATTAGTTTCAGATAATGAAGAGAATATGCTTTTTTTTTGTCTTATCTCTCATGAAAATAGGTTCTGGTAATCCGGAGTTTGGTCGGGAGATACTGGCCAAATAGCCAATGATTGTTCCGGTCAGGATTCATCTCTGGTTTTCTGGAACAATTTGACCTTAATTGAAGTTCGTTAACCACATAGTTGTAGAATATACCTTTTATGTTTTGACATGATCACCAAGACTCAAGAAGTTGAGCCAAAAAGTGAGAAAATTTTAATAATTTTTTTTTGGTTATCACCACCAGTTTAAGTTTAATCTGGTTCGGAGGTCAGTTCTAGCATCAAGTGGTTTCAATTTCAGCTCCCTGTCGAACACAATTTCGGGGGATTTTAACAATTTTGTTATTGAATGACTGTTATTTTTAACATCTATCAATTGATTTGATGAACAAAGGTGAGTAGTGAGTAGTGTCTTATCAATAAAGTGCATCAACCGAATACTTATGTTGTGTTATTCTTATTGATGTTTCAGGCAATCTATTGATCTATACAGTAGTGTACCATCACCAAATATTGGATTTCTAGGAACTTCTTCACTTTCAAGATTAAGCAGTTCCTTCCTTTCTACATCTCTAACAAGGAGGCACACTCCTGAAGCACTTCCTTCAGTCACAAAACCACTGATACAGAAAATAGAAGATGAGCCGCCACAAAGACGCAGCTCTCATGCCTTGCTTCCTCCCTTATCTAGAAGGTCTTCTTTGCTTAAGAAAGAATCCAAGGTTTCTCATGAAGTTCCTTCTCGCCACTGCTCTTTCGGACAGGCTGTGCTTAATGGTTAGTAATTGAACCTTGTCTTGTTCTTGCTCTTTTAGTACTGATTTTATTCAATTTTTACCAAGTCATTGAAGATTTTTCTTGTTTATCTTTATTCTTTAGCAAAATTAATAGTAATAATCTGTATGTGAAAATTTGAGATATGTTGATCTGAGAACATGTGCATTTGTGTATTGACATCACGTACTCAACAACTAAGCAATGCACTAAAAATCACCAATTTGTGTATGTCTTGATCTTATTTTCGATGTTTCAGGCATAAATGTTCTTTGTGGAGTAGGAATCCTTTCGACCCCTTATGCCGCTAAAGAAGGTGGATGGGTTGGACTTTCCATTTTATTCATTTTTGGAATCATTTCCTTTTATACCGGATTGCTCTTGCGTTCCTGCTTGGACAGCGAACCTGGCCTTGAAACATACCCTGACATTGGTCAAGCTGCTTTTGGTACCACCGGACGTATTGCTATTTCAGTAAGTCTTCATACTCATCTATATACTTGTGATTGTTTCCTTTATTCTTGCATGTTTTTTTTGGTGATTTACACTGGTTTCTAATATCAATTTTCTATGATTTCCCCTTATTTGTGGATGCAGATTGTATTGTACGTCGAGTTATATGTAAGTACACCTACCTTAGCTCAATTAGCTGGAGATAAATAGTGATCCATGATACCTTAATTTTCCTATGTTTCACTCTTAAATTTTCAGTTAGTAGAAATTAGAATTGACTAATGTTTAAGATACCTTTGATCATAAGTTTTGTTCATTAAAATGATGCCGTCATGTAGGGCTGTTGCATTGAATATATAATTTTGGAGGGAGACAATTTGGCTTCCTTGTTTCCAAATGCATACTTAAATTTAGGTGGAATTGTGTTAAGTCCACAAACACTCTTTGCTGTGATTGCTACCTTGGCTGTTCTTCCTACAGTTTGGCTCCGCGACTTAAGCATTCTTAGTTACATCTCAGGTATCACATACTTTTGTTCAAGTAATGACTTAATTTCTTGGTTAATATTTGAGCTGATTATAACAATATATTTACCATGTTTGTTATAGCTGGTGGAGTTATAGCATCGGTTTTAGTGGTTCTGTGCCTGTTATGGGTCGGCGTTGAAGATGTTGGCTTTCAACGCTCAGGGACAACACTCAATCTTGCAACTCTTCCTGTGGCTATTGGTCTTTACGGTTACTGTTATTCTGGACATGCTGTGTTCCCAAATATTTATACTTCCATGGCAAATCCAAACCAATTTCCCGCAGTACTAGTTGCATGGTAAACCAAGCATTAATTTTAGCTATGGTTATAATTCTGTAAGAATGTTTGTGAATCTATCTAATACAATGTATGATTTTCTCGTAGTTTCGGAGTTTGTACCTTACTATATGCTGGAGGTGCTGTTATGGGATACACTATGTTTGGAGAAGATACACTTTCTCAATTCACTCTTAACCTTCCACAAGACTTAGTTGCAACCAAGATCGCTGTCTGGACTACGGTATACCGATTCTACATTCTATTGCAGACATTTTCTCAGTAGATTATACTTTTGGAATTAATTATTATTTGTATGTACTTTAGGAACTAAATTAGAGAGAATGATTGATTGATACTTTAAGGACTAGATTGATAGTTTTATTCTATATCAGGCATGACTAGAAATTTAGAATCGACAGTTATACTTTTCCTTAGTAGTATGGTTCATGAGTTTAATTCAATATTTCTCTTATATTTAGTTTAATTCAATATCAGCCTATTATTGATGTCTTACCAATTATTATAAATTGCTAATAATTTTCTGCTACTTTTATTTTGCAGGTGGTTAATCCATTTACCAAATATCCTTTATATGCATACATATAGTTGGAAAAAATTATTCATCATAAAAAATGATTTTGTTTCCACACTGAATTTATTAGCTTTTTATTTTATTTATGGCAGCATTTATAAAATATAAAAAGGAGAATATTCAATTGAATTAAACATCGTTAATAAAAACTTCAAGTTGCAATATTTGTGCTGCATTATCTTCATAGAATATTGTTACACTGCAGACGATGAAAGATGGTTTTTCTTAATTAGCATTTGTACGTATGCATTGACTATATCTCCGGTGGCAATGAGTCTTGAAGAGTTGATACCAACAAACCATGCCAAATCTTACCTATATGCCATTTTCATCAGAACAGGCCTTGTATTTTCTACCCTTGTTATTGGTCTCTCAGTTCCCTTTTTTGGTGAGTCTTAATTAAGATAATCAATTGTATTGCTTTCTCAATCAATCAATTCTTATAATTGTAATGTGACACAGTTGCACTATGTTATGGAAATAACATGTTTAATTATTCTTTACAGGTTTAGTGATGTCGTTAATTGGATCTTTACTCACAATGCTTGTTGTAAGTTCCCTTCATTTTTTCTGTTATTGTTCCTAGAGTTATTGCCATAGCATTTTATTAACTAATATCAACCTTGTATACAGACTTTGATATTACCATGTGTTTGTTACCTAAGAATCTTGCGGGGCAAGGCTTCGCGATTACAGGTATGACGCTTTGACTAATATACCTGTGATAATAAATACTACTCAATATAACTGTCATATGTCCGGATGAAGGTGACACTACTTTCATTTCATGTCTACAGACGGGACTTTGCATTTCAATTATTATAGTAGGTGTTGTGTGTTCTTCGGTTGGAACATACTCAGCCCTCGCCGAGATTGTCAAGAGTTTGAGCGGATGAAGTTTTGTGGCATAAGTCATGGAAGATGATGTTTGCGCCTTTTCGATATTCTATATGTTTTGATTTCACATCCCAATTTTGAGTCAATTTTTTGCTTGTCGTGGCTTCCCCATTCTGTTACTATTATTTGTTGTTAGCAATGCTAAGTTAGCATATCATAAAAAGTTTTGCTCAAGTTTGAAGTGTTGGTAAGTAATATAGATCGTGAAGAGAAACACTCTTAATAGTTTGTACGAAACATTCAAATGAATTTATCAAAGAGTATTTTCTTTTAGTTGAAACACTCTTGTGTTTAAGCATGCATTTCACACTGAAATTTATTCACTTCTAAATCAATAATCAAAACATAAATCACTTTACGTCAAACTCAATTCACTCGAAATCAAAATTTATCACCGCAAAACCAAACACGCTCTAAGCTAAATTTGAAAATTGCTCTTCTAGCTCATTGAGTTGCTCATAAACCCCCAAAAATCCCAAAATACCCTAAATTTTTTATCTTACTACCCATCGCATTATAAGATGCGAAATATTTTAGTTTCGTATTCTAAGAAATGAACACGCGTGATTTCGTATTATATAATACGAGCGGTTCTCTTATATCATAAAGGGTTGTGCGATTTTGAAACATAAACGCTAGTTTCAATAGGAACGGATTAGATAAAGAGTTGTGTGATTTTGAGCCCGAAATCTCTCAAACTCACCAAATGAAGAAATGTTGAATCTAAGCTTGAAAATGCTAAAATTGCTAAAAAAATCGCAAGTTTCTAGTATAATGTGAAGTTGAGTGTTGAAGTGGAGAATGAAAGTACATGTTTGCTACCTGTCATATAACAGAACACTTCGCATTTTGCGAGACAAAATTGAGTGCGTTCGTATTGTAAAAAACGAATTGGACAACGTTCGTATTTTAAAATACGAAATGACAATTCATTTCGCATTATATAATGCAAACTAAAGTTACATTTAAAAAAAAAAAATCAGTTCATTGTTTCACTTTGTATGCGTTTTGTATGTTATAGGTGGTTTGTTTTGTATAATATGAACCATAATCCAGTTCGTATTTTAGGATACGAAGGGTATTTTCGTCAATTTGGGGGGCTTGAGAACAATTTAACGAGCCTAAAGAGCAATTTTCGCTGAATATCTTGAAAGCCCATTAAAGAGGAAAGCCCACGAAATAGTAAAAGCCCAATTTCGAGACCCATGAACATCTCTTCTCTGCAAAATCCCTTTTCAGAAAATTCTTCTATTTTGGATTCGGAAACAGAAAACAACGATTTTCACCTTCCTCAAAACGGTAACTTTAATTGTTCTTTTTCTTTATTAGAAATCTTCACCTCCAGAAATTAATTTCCCATATATAATATAATAATAATCAAAATAAAATCTAGATTTAATTATTCACATTTTTTATATAATTATTACGTGAATTATCTTAATTATTCTATTATTATGATGAAATGCGCAAAATTTATGTGTTGATTTGTGCGTAATTGTTGCAAATGATTAAAATCGATTTCTCTGTATCCGTTTCAGATAGGATCGGATTTTGTTTTCATGATGTTATGCTTCATTTTCAGCTCTGGAGGGAGTCTCTGAGGTATCATTTTTTATTTTTCACATTTTAATTCTAATTCATGTGTAAATTAAAGAAATTGAATAGTATAGTAGAAATTATGTTTGATGTAATTATGGTTATTAATTAATTTTAGGTGAATTTTTAGTTTTTAGATTATATAGTGAATGAATTAACTAACCATGATCATTGTTTTTCTTATGTTTTGGTTGGTTTTAAGGTAATTTGAAAGTAGATTGAGGTGTTGGTTTTTTTTTATTTTTCCATAAAAATGTAAAATTGGTTTTTTTGAGTTAAAAAAATGTTCTTTTTGTTTGTGGGACTTTAATGGGTGTGTTTTTGGTGGCATTTTTCTAGGTGAGTTCTTGTTTGGAATTGGAGATGGCTAGTGGGAGTAAGGTGGGTGTGCCAACTTTGGATTTGCCGAATAGGACTATTGAAGACAAGTTGCAGAGTGAGCTGGAGAGAATACTGCAAGAGCAGCGTAATCAACAGTTTATCAATCGAGAACGTGGTTTTGATATTTATAGGAGTGGAAGTGCGCCTCCAACAGTTGAGGGGTCGTTAAGTGCTTTTGGTAGTTTGAGGAATTTTGATTATGGAGCTAATAATAGTGGGAGGAGTAATAATGATGGAATATTGACTGAAGATGAGATTCGATCACATCCGGCTTATCTTACGTATTATTACTCACACGAGAGTATTAATCCTAGGTTGCCGCCACCGTTGTTGTCAAAAGAAGATTGGCGTGTTGCACAAAGGTTTCAAGTTGGTGGGTCTTCTTCAATTGAGGGATTTGGGGACTGGAGGAAGAATGCGACCCCAAATGGTGATAGTTCATCACTATTTTCAACGCAACCGGGATTTTCGGTACAACAGGCAGAAAATGATTTGATGGAACTGAGGAAAGCCAGTGGACGGAATCTCTCTAGGAATAGTTCAACTCAGTTACTCGATAGACATATGGATGGTATGCCAAGAATGTCAGGAGCTGGTCTTGGTGCGAGGGGGGCGTGTTATTCAGACATTCTTCAGGTATTCAATTATCCTGATTGCTTCTGCTGTGGTCTTTATTTTTCATCTGTATACTTTGATCTTCAATGGTAATCATTACCATCCAATAAGAAGAAAAAAGTTTTTTCACTTTCATTATTTAAAGAAAATAAATTGACAGCACGTCCAATTATTTTCTTGTCCTGTTCTATCATTGGAATTTTATGATACTTATAGTTGAACCTAACATTTTAGCAGGATGGATTTGATCAACCTGCTTTGACTAACACTATGTCACGTCCAGCAAGTCACAATGCATTTGGTGATATCAGGGATTCACCTGGCATTGTTGATCGTGAGTCCTTCGATGGGTTGCGCTCATCAGCCTCTACCCCAGGTTTGATTGGACTTCAGAACCACGGTGTAAATTCTCACAGTTTTTCATCTGCTGTGGGTTCTTCTCTGTCAAGGTCAACGACCCCTGACTTGCATGCTATTGGGAGACCTGTTGGATCTGCAGTTCCTCCAATGGGTAACAAAGTGTTCCCTGCTGAAAAACGTGGGATTGGCTTGGGTAACCATAGTGGTCACTCTTCCAATATGACCGATCTTTCTGATATGGTGTCCTCTTTATCAGGTTTAAATTTATCAGGTGCTAGACGTGCAGAACAAGATAATTTTTTGAAATCTAAGCTGCAGATGGAAGTAGATAGTCATGCGAATGTTCTATTAAATACACCAAACAATGTTAATATGCCCAAACATAACGAGCTTGCAACAGACCTTAACACATTTAGTTTGAATGAGCGAGTCAATCTACTGAAAAAAACTGCTTCTTTTGCTAATCTCCGTGCGAATATGCATTCTACTGGAAATGTAACAAGTTTGCCAAGTCTTGACTTCGCTAGCCAAGTTCCTGGTGCATATCCTGCAAATGCTAAATTGAATAATGTGTACAATAATCATCTTGAGACAGGTCTCTGTGTGTGTGTGTGTGTGTGTGTGTGTGTTTGAGTGAATTAATTTAAGCTCAGTGAAATTTAGCGTTATTAGATGGATCTAACTGTTCATTTATTCAATTCCAGCCTTGAGGGGTCGTAGAGATGGGCAAAATCTGGATACACTAGGAAATCAAGTGGGTTCTGAATTCAATTCCGCAACTCTGGATCCACGCCTCATCCAATGCTTGCAGCAAAGTTCTGATTACTCCATGCATGGTATGAGTAGTTCTGGTGATCCTTTTCAAATGAGAAATTTATCTGAGGCTCCACAACAGGGAGACTTAGAGGCACTTCATAAAGCATATCTTGAGACACTTCTTAGTCAACAAAAGCAACAGTATGAACTCCCACTTCTGGGAAAATCTGGGCTTGTTAATCATGGGTTATTTGGAAGCCAACCATATGGTCTTGGAATGCCACATTCAGGAAAGCAGATAGCAAATTCCTCACTTCCTTCTCTTGGATCAGGAAATCCGCTGTTTGAGAATGAACGTATCTCACACATAAACTCTATGATGAGAAGTTCCATGGGAGGTTCTGGCACCTCATGGCATGCTGATATTGGCAATAACATGGAGACTCGGTTCGCTTCATCTTTGCTGGATGAATTCAAGAACAACAAAGCCAAACCTTTTGAACTTTCAGATATCACTGATCATGTGGTACAGTTCAGGTATGATTTTCTACCTCTGCTGTTGTTTCTAGTTGCATGGCTTTGGAATTCTGAATTGATAATCTGTGCTATAATGCAGTACTGATCAGTATGGTAGCCGCTTTATTCAGCAGAAATTAGAAACAGCTTCGGTAGAAGAGAAGACCAAGATATTTCCTGAGATCATTCCTCATGCTCGGGCCTTGATGACTGATGTCTTTGGCAATTATGTCATACAGAAAGTATATTTAGCTTTTTTAACTATATTCTGAGAGTAGTGTTATAAATATGCGCTTTTTGTGTGGTTAGTTAGAATTTCACAGTTGACATTGCAATGTTACAGTTTTTTGAGCACGGTACAGATAGTCAAAGAAAGGAATTAGCCAACCAACTTACAGGTCATGTTTTACCTCTTAGTCTGCAAATGTATGGTTGCAGAGTAATTCAGAAGGTGAATTTCAAGCTTTGTATTTCTATGTAGTTCCCTATTCCTCTGTTTGTAGGTAAAAATGATCTTTCTTTTTTTTTGTATATCTAACATAATTAATTTGCTCAGTTCTTTTTTAAACTGATGCATGGTTGAATCTTGATTAATGCTAAGTAAACAATGGAATACTTTAGATTTTCTTGTGTATTATTGCTTTACAGCTTCTGCAGTACTGAAGTTTGTTTTGATTTCATAGTGGCATCCGTAAAACTTATAAGGTTTAGTCATCCTTATGTTTGTGATCATTAGGATTTAATGGATTTAGTTGTTTTTTGACTTGTGATAATATTGGCAAGTAGTAAAATGAACGCACTATTTCAACTCTTTTGCTAAATTTATTGACAGGCCTTGGAAGTGGTTGGTGTTGATCAGCAGAGCCAAATGGTGTCGGAGCTCAGCGGTGCAATAATGAAATGCGTACGTGACCAAAATGGGAACCATGTTATTCAGAAGTGTATAGAGTGTGTCCCTCAAGATAGAATTATGTTTATCATCTCATCTTTTTATGGGCAAGTTGTTGCACTTTCCACTCATCCTTATGGGTGCAGAGTTATTCAGGTTAGACCACTGGACATGTTATTCACCTTCTATTTACACAGTATGAGCTTTATTTCTTTTAGCATTTTATTTTACAATTTACAGTTTACATGGATCCTAACAGAGGGTTCTAGAACATTGTGATGATCTAAATACTCAAGAAATTATCATGGAGGAAATCATGCAATCTGTCTGCACTTTAGCACAGGATCAATATGGAAATTATGTTATTCAGGTATGTAACACTTTAGCGCATGGTTGATGGCATCGATAAGGAATGTACATTAGTACTTCGGTTCATGTTTTATGCTTCGACGATTGTGCACTTATATTCTGCACTCATAAAGTGCGGTATAGTTTCACGAATTTGGCTTTCTCTTGACTTGTAGACCATTTTAGAAGATATTCAGTTCATGTTTGTCCTTTTACAAACAACATTTTTTACTTCTGTCTTAGTCTTAGGATCTTAGCTATTTTAGTCTGGAGCAATAATCTTTTAAAATAATTGTTAGACATATCACATATGCCAATGACCACCTCCCTTATTTGCCAGCAAATTGCGTTTTAGATCTAATGCACATTATTTATTCTGTGTTTTTCTTTATGATCATATCATTTTATGGTCATGGGCGTGGTTGACATGTTGATACCTTTCAACCTTTATGATAATTTGATTAAAGTTTTGGGTTTTATCTCACTTTTTTGGTATTTTAGATGCAATCATCAACAGATTGAATTTAGAGAATTAAGATTTGCTTTCTTTTTGTGATACCTTTCAACCTTTATGATAATTTGATTAAAGTTTTGGGTTTTATCTGTCTTTCTTGGTATTTTAGATGCAATCATCAACAGATTGAATTTAGAGAATTAAGATTGCTTTCTTTTTGTTTTGCTAGTTATTACTTGTGCTACATTTTTTACTAACCCGGTTGCTATTTCCATACTGTACTTTTCTTTTGTAGCACATCCTCGAACATGGTAAACCGCATGAACGAACTATTGTTATCAGCAAGCTTGCTGGACAAATTGTTAAGATGAGCCAGCAAAAATTTGCTTCTAATGTCATCGAAAAGTGCTTGGCTTTTGGATCTGCTGAAGAACGTCAGATTTTGGTGAATGAAATGCTTGGTACCTCTGATGAGAATGAGCCCTTACAGGTATGGTCCCCTTTTCATCTCTTATGTTGTTCCATATTTCGTTTATCTGAGTCTGGAGATTATCTGTTAATTCAAACTTTTCGCGTCAATTTTTATCAGCTGAAGATATTAGTTTGTAACTAGAACTGTTGTGCAATCATTGTTCAAGAACCCATTAATTGTGTTTTGAACTCCTGTATACTCCAAATATGTTGCATATATTTCAAATAAAAGTCGAACTATCAATTACATTGTTATTTTATACATTCATCAAATCAGAGTTTCTAAATGAACATGCAATATGCAGGCTATGATGAAAGACCCTTTTGGAAATTATGTTGTACAAAAGGTTCTCGAGACTTGTGATGATCAGAGTCTCGAGCTGATCCTTTCTCGCATCAAGGTTCACTTAAATGCCCTAAAGCGATATACTTACGGAAAACACATAGTTTCTCGTGTGGAGAAACTGATAACCACTGGAGGTAAAGAACACAGATGCATTCCATATATAAATTTTCATTGCTTGTCTGTGATTAAAATTTTCAGATTTCTTACAAACCCTTCATCATTTGCAGAAAGGCGCATAGGATTGTTGGCCTAAATTCTCACATCCTCAAGCATCCTAGTTGAAAGTATTGGTCTAATTTCCAATCATCACATTCCTTTTGTACAGACAACATAAATGTTAATATCACAAGTTTCCTCTGCAAGCCATATTTATGTAAAGCATTGGAGATAAACACGGTCAGTCAGTCGGGTGACTGGAATAACTATTTTTCTCACTTTGCTTGATTTCATTATTATTACTTGACAGAAAATCAATCTCCACTGTGAGAGTTAACTTAGGTTGTCAAGATTAGAGAGTCACGACAATGTGTATTTATTGTGTATGTATGAGGTCCATTGTCTGTAAAGGAAATAATGGCAAATAAGTAATTGCAGTAACCAGAGTCACTAGATCAGACTCTAAACTCTCATTTCATATATGTAAATAATATGCAACAACTTTCTTGAGTGCACTTCTGTTTCGTTTTTGTTATAAGGGAAGTATTTGTGTTTATTAGTATTTCTCTATTTGAGTTTTTGAGAGATGTTAGTAAATGTCTTATGTCTCATTTGCAGTATTATTCTTTCACTAACTATTTGTCCTTTTGAAATACTAATACAGAATTGATTAACTTTTTTTAACAATAATGTCTCATTTAATTAAATAGTCCACCCAACTAAGATCACTTTCAATCACTCTAATTAATATGGATATTTTTAAACTATACTCACTATTATACTCTTTATTTACAACACAGTACTTTACCATTGAATTCAACTGCTCTTTTTTTATTTTTGAAATGTGCATTACCTTAAAAGGTAAATATTAGTATATTACTTCATTTAGAAGTTGGTCTTGTTTGAATGTAAGTCCATTTAAATCAATTACCCTAAAGTGAAGTATTTTGGGTTTATCTATTTGAGATATCTTATTAACATTTATTTTTTCAACACATTTTTACTTCATAAATTTACGTGAATTGACAATAAATCATGCTTTCTACTTACTGTACTTTATAAGATTGGATTGATGTTCAGAGTGAGAGATTGAATAGTGATATTGAGTATTTAATCCTAAAATTTTAAGTTTGAGCCAACTTCTTGATATTAAATTTATCCGTTTGACCAACGAATCAACCGAAATTGATTTATCTTGAAAAACAATCGAGCTTCAATTTTTTTAAATAAAAATTGTCTCATATATTCATTGTTAAGAAAAAGCCATGTTTATCAAATGTTAATTGATTCGGTGGTGATTTGCGCTGAATTTAATAGAGAGGATCATAGTTCGACCCCAGCAACTACATTTAAGAGGGAACTAGAACCATTTATACCAGAACTCGTCCCAAACTCTAAATTAATAGGACCCAAGTTGAAAGTAAAATAAACCATGTTTACTTTTAAAATCAAACAATTTGCTCTTCATCATAGAATATAATAAGGTAAGGGTAGTTCTTAGACAAGTTTGACAATTGTCATCTAATAAGAATGCTTACTAATTTAATTTTTAATTATTTAATTTGTTTATTATTAACTACTGTATTTTTAAATTGTTACTGATTTAAATATTTAATAATACTTTTTGTAATTTAACATGGTCATCAAATTAAATAGTAAACATGTCATCAAAAAAGGGCAGAATATTAGACAAAGATATAAGTGTCTAAATTGGCCTATCAAACTTTGTAATAAGGAAAATGTGTGTTGAGAGAAAACAAAAATATATACAAATGAATACTGTAGAATATTATTTATTATTCTTAATTTATTATTATGTACATAAAAGAATAGAAGGAGACGAAAGCGGGAGAACCAACTCTAGCTATTGAGACGAGCAGCGTCAAGGTATAAGTAAATAAAAGCTCAGATGATTATATAGCCAGTCATGCTGATTAGCCAAAAATATGGTCAGATTGTCCTGCAACGGATGCGTGAAATAGTTGCATCCAATTGTGTGCCGATACTAACCACCAAAATTCCACCATCTCTTCTTTTTCTTTTCGTAAGATGAAGGCATTTCTGAATATGAAATAACAGAATACAATTAAATAAAAATCGGCCTCTGAAAATATAACGATAAGAAGCAAACTCTCAATAACAAGAGCATAAAACAGACTGGAATAATTCAAAAGACAACTCAGTGAGCCTCTATTGGTTCTTCAATCAATAATTTGGGAGTCGTGGGGAGAGGGTAAGATTTTGCATTTCAATTGATTGCTAAAAGATCATTAACTGTATTTTGGTATATAGGATTCATGACAGGAGATTTTATGGAGCTTTTAAAATTAAACTGGATGTGCAAATAATTGAATCATAAGCTTCTTTAGCTCAAGAGCTTCATATTTTGTCCCTGGAGGATAGCTGGTATGAGCAGGGGGACATATGGGTTGGGTAGGGGGAGGTTCAGGGATCAATTCCTAGAGGGAGCAATTTATCATTCCGATGTACCAAAAAATAAAGAGCTTCATAATTTCATTTATTGTGATTCTAGTGTGCTTGCACAAAGGACAAATTTGTTACCTCCTTCGGGATAAATCGAGTTGTAATGCACCTCTGCCCAAAAGCTCAGAAATATTACTGCAAAAGTCACAGGTAAAGGTCGTACACTTAGTATTTTAATGAAACAAGAGTTAATATACTAACCATACACATCATATAGATTATGCACCACAATAAAAAATTACTATTTTATAGAAAGCAAGATATTGCCATTCATAAATTTGCTCATTTCACATTTTACATATCAACATATTTGAAACCTTATCTACATTTACATGAACTGTATAAAGAATAACTTTTTGAAAGCAAAGTACATAAACAAAATATGTCATCATTTTCTCTACCCCTCGTTTTAACAAATACTGATAAAATCTTACCCCTTCCAGACTTCTGTATCTGCGGAAGAATCTCAATGTAACATGTGTCCTTGAAAGATGTAATCACAAATATTTTGACGCCATACTGAAAGGACATGAGAAATGACCATATCAGGCATAAAAGTAAACGAAGAATTAAAAAAAAATGCAATGGTTATCATTCACCACTTCAAAACAGACTACTCCTAATTAACCATTATTCTATATCCTAACACGCGTGCGCGCTCGCGCACACACACACACACACACACATACAGATGCATGGCCAACAAAACAGAAGAAAAATATATAATAGTAAAGGAAAAAGAAATTATGTATTTCCCTCATACCCAATCTGCAGCAGCCTGCAACGTGACATGGTCGCCCCATTCACCACTCCTAAAACATTCATACATAAAGTTATTAGCATACATAAAGACTTCAATAAAGCCATGTCGTCAAAAATAACGTAACAGCATATGTGCACATAGTTGCATACTTGCTCATTTTCATTAAATAGTCGCTATAAGCCATAGGAACATAACCAGCATATAGATTTGGGTCGGACTTGAGCTGACAAAAACAACAAACACTGTATCAATACATATGACTATAGGAAGTACTACCAAACAGGTAAAAACATCATTGTAAAACCAACGAACCTGTTGAACAATTTGTTCCCTTACAAATTTGTGGAGGTTTGGAGAGCGATAGAGTTGATCTGACAAAGCACGAAACTGAAATAAAATGAAACCAACAAGGCAGTCTTCATTATTAGAAAACAGTGTGAAAATCTATCCATTTGATCCACACACCAAGTTAACAATGCTAAAAAATATAGAATATTCAAAATCTTTACTTATACGTCAATTTTACTGAGAATTATAATAATGATGATATAAAAAATTAAGCTTGTACTTCACAAAATTCAATAATAACGAAACAAGGATGAAATAAATCTTACAATACAGGAATTAAATTGCATTTCAGATTCCGCATAGAAAGATAAAGAACCAACCTGGCAGTTACCATCTCCTTCAACCTTAGACTCAATC
Source organism: Trifolium dubium (assembly GCA_951804385.1). Lineage (NCBI taxonomy): Eukaryota > Viridiplantae > Streptophyta > Magnoliopsida > Fabales > Fabaceae > Trifolium > Trifolium dubium. The sequence continues at coordinate 29,890,616 of OX638074.1, forward strand.
AGTTCATATAACTGCTGTCTAACAAAGATCAAATTCTTAAAATTAGATATACCCTCAATGACATGAAAGACACAGATAAGACATAATGTGTTCTAACTTATGTGCAAAGAGGAGTAGAAACATATAAAAAAGAGGTAGAGTTACATAGAACAATCATGTATTCATCTTATTTAATCTTTTTCATCCAACACATCCCGCTCTCGCTCTTTCTAATTCAAAAAGAGTCCAATAAAGGAAAGAGAAGATTACAATGACTTCCTACCTAGGTCAGGGTTGGGAGATCCAAAAAGAGGGTCACCTTATTACTGCTGCATACCTTCAGATGAAGGGGTTTGGGCCAAGGAAATTTGGTTTTTATATATGTGTTGTTTTGGCAGCTAGTATGGCAATTTCCTTTAGAAACGAAGTGAAGAAGACACCAAGTAATTCAGGAGTTGCAGGATTAAGGCACCAAGTTATTAAGCTACTAACTCATTAAGGCATCAAGTTATTGAGAAACTAATTCAGTAAGGCAACTGCACTGCATGAGACCTTCTACTGAGGGGCACAGAGGGATTGCCCCTGTACTTCTCTAGATTAAAAAAACAAAACTGCACTAGAGAGGGTATAATAGGACTTCCATTCTGCGATTCTACCCAATAATTTAAGGGAAACAATCACCTCTAGTATGCAAAAGGTTGAGCAGATTTGCAGCCTTCCTAGTTTTCCTTTTCTTTGTTACCTTTTTTCTTTCAGCTCTTGAGGATGTATTATCCTTGTCGCCCTATTTTAACTTCTTTTTGAGAGTACTTATTCTCAAAATAACTACAATACATACATAAGATTTAAAAATTTCTTAAAGGAGAGGGTATGAGAGGTGACCCTTTGCAGTAGACTGCAATGAAGAATTTGTCGTCTCTTCTTGGTTATGGCAACAAAACGTTGGCTATTTATTTTTTGTAAAAAAAGGACGCCAAATGTCTTTTTTTTTGGGAAGAGGGGGCTTTCCATCTTTTTACAGTGGTATAGAATAATAGTCGTAGTATTTAATTAACTTCTTCTAGGAGACTAAACAAACCAACTGATAAGAAAAAAGTAAACCAAGACCTGTCTAGCAGCCTTTGATGGTCTGATATTTCTTCGTCGTAAGATGGTATTTTTTCGTTGGTTTTAGGAACATGCTGAAACACAGACAAAAGAAATAGGAGCATGAATTATTACTTAAGTTATATTTACACATATAAAGTATACTTTTAAATTTTAATTATATATCACTCAAGTTTAATGTATATAAATCAGAATTATCAAGCTCCTGTTTAATATACAGGGTATAGTGTGCAACATAATCATTTCTACGGTGAATTTTTTTCCCAGAATTCATGTAACTAATTAGTATAAGCCTGGATGCTACATTTATATCAAGAAATAAAAATAGACATGTTCCTGCAAGTCTCAGTGTCATGGTGGGTTAAATGCTAATAATTTGCATATGCTAATATTCAAATTGTGTGCTTGAATTCTATACAAAATGATCCAAAGAAGAGACAGAAGCAAGTGGATACACTAAAGTTACACTTACAGGAATGGGAACCATCTGGTTTAATCTTTTGCCTACTTCACCATCAAGAGAAGATTCATCCGATATATCCAATGAACGCCACATTTCATCAGTGATGACAGGCATCTCTCCTGACGTAGAAGACGAACGAAATGATCCAACTTCATGTGCATTGTTTTCCCTTCCACTTGGACCACAATCATCCAGCCCTTTCATATGACGTGACTCATCCATGGAATTCTTGCCAGATACATCGCCTGCATGTTGATTATCTATCATGAAAAGTATTAAAAAACCTATTACATATGAAAATAACTAATTAATAACTACTACTGCCAAGTTTGTAGTACCAAAGTTATAGCTCCGATTTGAAGAAGATAGCCAGTCTTGTGCATTTACAGATGCTCGTGCTTGCTCATTCTCAAAATTCGTCATCCCAGACGCCTCTATTGAATCAAGATGTGATAATTCTTCTTGATATGCACGTGCAACAGCCTCATCATGTTCAACATTTGAAAAGAAGCCTTCCCTAACATATTCAACTTGACTCAAATCGGGATCACATCGAGTTACAACACCAGGGGAACGACCGTGGGCAAATGTGCAAACATCTAGAAGATGTAGGCCCCATCGAACAACATCGGGATCCATCTCATGTGATGTCATCATGAGCCTAAAAAACACATCTAACTCTCAATATACCTACTGTATAAACCAATTTTCCTTGATTTGACTTTGAGTATTAAGCCTCAGAACAGTTCAATTCAATTGCTGAAAAAGAACAAAATTTGAAAATCAAACTTCTTAATTATGTCTAACTAACAAAACCCATTTAAAAAATGAATATTTTGAAAAGCATCAATAAAAATATCAAAAAAATTGAAATTATGCTCTAAATCACATAGACCAATTCAATTGCTGAAAAAGAACAAAACTTGATAATCACACTTCATATTTATCTCTAACTAACAAAACCCATTAAAAAAAATGAAAATTTTGAAAAGCATCAATCATAATATCAAGAAAATTGAAATTATGCTCTAAATCACATAAACCAATTCAATGCTACTTATACATCAAATGAAAAAAACCCACAAAGTTAAATTGCATAAACAAACACAAGAAAGAAAAAAAACTTGATTTTTACTTCGAAAGCATAAATTTTTCAACATTGAACATGCAAAGCAATAATATAATGATTAAAAACGAAACCCTAAACCCCATTTCCTGAAACCGACATTCCTTAAAATCCTAAGAAAAGGTAATCTAATATACTAAGAGTTAAAAATTGTGGTATAAAAATGGAATAATAGGAAAAAGAAGAAGAAGATGAAGAAGAAGGAGAATGAAGAAGAACCTTTGATTGGTGAAAAGGAAAAGTTGGCGAAGGAAAAAGAAGAGGGGAGGTGTGAAAGAAGAGAAGAGAGAGCGTAGTTTAACGAATGATGAAGAAAACGATGGATAGTTTGATTAGAACAACTTTGAAACTGTTTGGATTATGCACCCAATTAATTATTAATAATTAGTGAAATCTGAAAAATCATACGTAGTTTTATCAACTAATTAATCTTATTTCATGCTTACAAAAAATAAATAAATAAATTTTTAATATTACATTTTCATCAAAATAATAATAATAATAATAAGGGTTTCATGGTACACTTAACAATTCAAATGTAGGAATAATAGATTTAAAAAATATTAAAAAATAAATTTGACAGAAAATAATATTAAATTTTATATCTTGGAAATTGATAAAAAGTATACATTTATTTATTAACTTAAAAATTGATAAAATATATTTTCTGATCTAATGTGAAGTTTTCAATACAAAGCATGCGTGCAAGTTTTTTAAATTGATGTTGATGTCAACATCATTACGAGACCATGCATGCTAAGTTATGTTTTTGGATCTAAGGCATGATAATTCTAATTGATGGGTTATATTTTGATATATATCAGTGAGTGATGTGGTTTTAATTTTGTATTGCGGAATTTGGTGAGATATATTTTTATATGAGAAGTTTTGGAGATTGGAGAATATAACAAATATATTATTCATTGTTCTTATTCTCTTTTTCTCATTATTATTCATGGTATAATGCTCTATTTATAGAGCTACAAAAAATATATTTTTAGATCATATTGATCTTAAATAACAAACAAATCCTAAATATTCTAAATAAAAATATAAATCCTATATCTAATATTAATTTATTTTAAATATAAATCTATACTATATTTTAATCTAAAAATCTTCAAAAGATATTTAGGCATTATTCTCAACACTCCTCCTTGACTGAATATCTTTTTGTTGTACTCAATCTCAGATTTGAGTTGAAAATTGTTTTGTTGTTCTTCACTCCTCCTCGACTGAATATCTGTGTGCATCCAATCTAAGATTTGTGTTGATTGTTGTTGTTGTTGTTGTTCTTCTTCTTCTTCTTTTTGTTGTTGTTGTTTTTGTTCATCCACATTCTTTTATGAATGAGTATGTTTTTGTAACAGTAGGTTGTTAGTCATGGAGGATGTTATGCTTACATCTTTATGTATTAAAGATAAAGACGTGTCTTGTGGTTTTGTAACAGGAGGTTGTCAGCCATGGAAGATGTTATGCTTACATCTTCATGTATTAAACATAAAGATGTGTCTTGTGGTTATGTGACAGTTAGGTTGTCAGCCATAGTGACAGTTAGGGTGTCAGCCATATATATTGTTATTCTCTACATTTTCATATGATACTTGAGCTTGTTTCATGTATTGGTTATAGCTATGGGTTATGTAATACATGAACATCTCAAATGTAACACAAGAATGATATAAGTTATAGGTTATGGTTATGATTTCATGGTTTCTTCTTCTTCTTCTATCTTCACAGGTCTGAACCTTAGCGCTCTGATGCCACTCTGATGGGTTATATTTTGGTATAAATCAGTGATGTGGTTTTAATTTTGTATTGGTGGGATATATTTTTATATGAAGAAGTTTTGGAGATTAGAGAATATAACAAATATATTAGTCATTGTTCTTATTCTCTTTTTCTCATTATTATTCATGGTATAATGCTCTATTTATAGAGCTACAAAAAAATATATTTTTAGATCATATTGATCTTAAATAACAAACAAATCCTAAATATTCTAAACAAAAATATAAATCCTATATCTAATATTAATTTATTTTAAATATAAATCTAAATTATATTTTAATCTAAAAATCTTCAAAAGATATTTAGGCATTATTCTCAACACTAATTATATTGTCTAATCATTCGTGCGTATTTTTTTATATATTGCAATTGGTTAATTACCACTTTATTTAATGTGTATGATAAGCTGATTTTTTTTACCTTTATTAAACATTCTAGTCAACAGTTTGTTGTAGCTTTGTATACAACTTAAGCAAAATCTATTGTTCTAAATTCCTAATTGAAGGGTGAATGGTAATATAATATGACCGAATCTGTAGATATATTGTAATTGTAATATTTAAAGTTTAACATGTTTGATTAATCGTTAAGTGTATCATAAAATTATATAAACATATTTACATCTGTTTGCATTTTGTTAAATACAAGAAGATTATAGTTTAGAAAGTTGTATCAAAAGACAATTTAATGGATGTGTTCCCCAGAATTCTATTCTTACCTAGATGGCTAGATCAAAGTTAAAACTTGTTTGGACTTGATCAATTTTGTTGAAAAGTATTTTAAGAATGGAGAGAAAACAATAAAATGATTGTTGGTGATATTGACATCACTATTAGTTTGATGTCATGACGAAGAATGATTGAATGTGTCTAAAATATCTCATTAAATATTTGTTGTGGAAATTTGGAAGTTAGTACACTATTCCCCACCCCCGTGAGGACCTGAGAGGTGAATGTTTGAGTGTAAGTTAGGGCATGAGGTTGTTATTGTAAGTGTGAGATGCATTCGAATTTAAACTATATTTAAACTTTATCACACTTATTAATGGCGTAATCTTGAGAAATCAAGGGAGGCTAGAGTTAGATCAAAGGAGAGAATTCTTAGAAAATTGAAACTTAAGAATTGAGAGCTTTTATATTGGATTGGATTTGATTGGATGACAAATGACAATGTAAAACTTTTTATAAGTAGATCATATACAAAATAAGCGCTTATGAAAATTTTCTTTCCTAATTTGAATTCAATCTGCCTCCATATGAAGTTTCCCGCTTTTGTACCATTATGACTTCTTTTTTGTATATCGAAAATATAAATTGCTTCGGTTAGAAATTGATTCCTATAAATTCTCTACCCAACTCATATATCCCCTAAATTTTGTACCATCATGATATTTATTTTTAAAGAATTTTATTTTAAAATATTAATATCTTAAGATATCTTGGTTTTTTTTTACCATGATTTAGTAATATGTTTTTTTTAAATTATTAACCAACTCAAGAAGTCCTGTATACTAAGATATTTTTTGCATACATATAAAGATTAATTTATTAAAATAACTAAAAGTATTTTTTTTTTTTTCAAACTGCAAAATATTATTAATAAGACCAAATCTCGGCACAAGATGAACTGAGACCGGTATAAGAGGGCTACAAAATAAAGGTGTCGTATATAGGTGGAACACCAATATAGATACCAAAACTCACACCACCTAAAAGAAGTAAAGTTTTAATCTCATAATTAGAAGACACTTCTCAGCTTCAGGACCACCAGAAGAGAATCATCAACCCGACCTAAAAAGATGTCATTAAACACTAACTCTCGAACTCGAATTAAAATTACTCGGCCCATTAGGATCCAAATAACACCTTCTTTAGTCGAAAGTTGAGGAGCAACGGTATAAAGAAACTTAGGCGTATAAGTCTCAGCTTGCGAACCTCCTCCAAACTGTCAACACCGATGTGGTAGAGATTAACCAATCACAAAGAAACCTGCAAATCTTAAGAGATTTAAAAACCATCAAAAACTCAAAAAAAATCCTGCAAATCTCAATAAATTTGAAAGCGGTCAAAAATCAAGTAACATAAAAAATCAATCCCACACGGTATCAACCACTTTTTCATACCCACCATCCAAAATCAAACACAAAACTAAATATTTTTGCCTATAAAAAAAATACAAAACTAAATAGCTAAGAGCGCAATAGAACTCACATAAATAATGTTAAACTAAGTATCAATTTTTAAAATTTTCCAACGTTGGAAAAAGATGAGCCGGCAAGTGATACTGATATAAGTATCTATCACCATATTGGTGGTGTTTTGTTTGTTTGTCATATTGATATTTTCATATAATAATTAAGATGAATTAAACTGTATTTATTTATGAACACTAATTAAAAAAATAATTAGCACAAACAATTAAGATGAATTCATGTGACCTAATATTATAGTTAGACGGCAATTAAAAATGAGACCAAACTAAAACAAAACCATTTGTCAAAAAACTAAAAACAGAACCAAAATAAAAATGATTATTTTTTTTTTGGACACAAAATTCATCAATGATGTTGTTTTTTATTTTGACTGATCAATGATGTTGTTGTATATAACTCTTCAGACCACAAAATAGTAATATGGTTGTCAATTAGTTAATTGGAATAATTATTATCATAGACTTAGTCAAAATAAATAAATAAATACTACCTCCGTGTTAATATATAAGACTTATTTTGATTAAAACACCGTGTTAATATATAAGACTTATTTTGATTAAAACACTATTCATGTATCTTGTTTTAATCGTATTTTTTTTTATGATTTATATATTTACAATTAAAAATATCAGTAATCAAAATTGTGCATTAGCGAACGTGCGGTAGTTAAAATGCGTCTTATAATTATCATAAACATAAATTTGCATGAACGTGGTGACACGATAGATATTATATTTTCCTCTTGGTGGGTCCCACTAAACCTTACTTACTTCTATGAAACAGCTAAACTTCAAACCAACAACAAAAAAAACAACCTTTGCATAGATTCATTGATTTTTCCAAACAACATGTGTAGTTGGAGGTTGTTTCTATGGTTGGTTTTTTTCACATTGAGCTTCATCTTTGTGAAGAAAATGCATTGTCAAGATATCAATGATTATGATCAAATTGATAACCCTGCTGTTCTTCCTCTTATTACTCAGCTTGTTTATAGCAGAATTTCAAATTTGACTTCAATTCTCAGTCAACAAGTTAGTGCAGATTCTAGTTTCTGTGTTAAAGATCAGTAAGTTCCATTTTATTTGCTTTTTCTTCTTTTCCATGCATCTGTCTGTTTGGTTAGTTTGGTAAGTATCTGAGCTGAGTTGTGAGATGCAAGTAGACTAGTGAGTAGTGAGTGATTTTTGGAATTTTGATGTAGGTTGGTTCTTGTTATGATAAATAGATTTTGGCATTTTTTAGATAAATAAACATCTTAATTAAGTGTTTATTGAATAAGTGTTTATGTATAAGCTATTTCTACAATAGAAATATAAAATAAAATTAATTTGTTTTCATAAGCTGAAAACAACTTATGGACATGTCTTAAGCTGTTTCTATAAGCTCTCCGAAGCAATCTCATAACGAGTTCATGCCAATAGATAAACTCAAATAAGTCAAATTAATCAGACCATTGGAATCATTTTTTTTCACCCTATGGTTCTTAGGAGAAGGGGGGCTAATAATTCAGAGTTTGGGGGCGAGTTCTGGCATTAAGTGGTTCTAGTCCCCTCCAAAACACAGTTGCGGGGGATTGATCAAATGTTTTGTTAGTGTATGGAATGGAAAGCTCATAACTCAAAAAATATATTCATTAATTTTGTGTATCAAAATTGGTGTTTTATTTAAAATGAGCTTAAAAAAAGACACTTTAAGATGAATGAAACAAGTGAGAGATGATACTTATTCCACATTTGATTGAGTTGTTGATCCTAGATTTAATCATGACTGAATTTATGAGCTGTGGCTTTTGATTTAGTGTCATGAAAATATTAACGAAAAAAAGGAAGTTGGATTATGTTATGTGGATTGTGGACTGGTGCATTTCAATTCTCTGCTAAAATTGTAACTAAATGACTTGAACTTATTACTTGGACAATACTATGTTATTTCTTATAAAGCCATTCCGTCTCGTAATAACATTGTTATAGGTACTGATTTAACTGGTACACATAATTTTCCTGTTTCAGGGATTCTGATTGGAATCAAGCCTTTAATTTTTCATCAGATTTGAGCTTCTTGTCTTCTTGCATTAAAAAGACGAAAGGTATGGAGTATGAACAATTACATTTAGAAACAAACCATACATCCTTTTGCTTTTTGCTATTTAGAAAACAAAGGAACAGACATGACACTTTTTTTTCCGCTTTAGATTCTTTTTCGCTTTTGATTACATTACCTTATTGTGTACATCCTATATGATTATAAATAAAGTCTTAACATATTCTTGACATTCTGTTTCTAAGACCGATATGACTAAATGAGTGAAATGAGAAACATTTAAATTTCTGTTCTCTGCCATAAATGTGTCATCCGCGCAACTCTTATGCTTTCGATTCTGATGACTCGGATAATTTGACAGGAGATATTACAAACCGTGTGTGTACAGCCGCAGAATTAAAGTTTTACTTAAATAGTTTAATGGAGAAATCTACAAGTGCCAATTATTTAAAGCCTAACAAGAACTGCAATTTAACCTCATGGGTTTCTGGCTGTGAGCCTGGATGGGCATGTAGCGTTCCCTCAAGCCAGAAGATTGACCTTAAAGATTCAAAGGAGATGCCTGCTAGAACTTCAAACTGTCAAGAATGTTGTGAAGGTTTCTTTTGTCCTCACGGTATCACGTGCATGATACGTAAGTTTCTATAGTCCTGAAAGCATATTAACATAATGCTTATCGATGATATGTAAGCCAAAACTGTCTCTGATGTTTTTATCTCTTTTGGAAATTTGGAAATTTGTTCTTGAAGCATGCCCTCTAGGTTCCTATTGCCCCACTGCTACACTCAATAAAACGACTGGTGTATGTGAACCGTGAGTTATAATTCTGACCCGATTTTTTTTCTCAAGCTGTTGCTTGCATGCTGTTGTATTGAACTAATTTATGGAAATATCTCTGCAGATATCTTTATCAACTACCTCCAATGAATCCAAACCATAGCTGTGGAGGAGCAAATGTTTGGGCCGATTTTAGTAGCAGTAGTGAAACGTTTTGCTCAGCAGGATCCTATTGTCCAACAACCACCAAAAAAGTTCCTTGCAGTAGTGGGTATTATTTTGCTGCAACACTTGATAACTACCAAATTTTTTTTAGTATACTTGCTTATGAAGATTTTTATTACTGCACCTCCGTTCAATTATAGGAATTTTCGTAACATTTTCTGATGAAATTTCAGGCATTACTGCAGGACGGGTTCCAGATCTGAGAAAAGTAAGATATTGTGAATGATGAATACTTTCAGCAGTATATCTGTGATACGTCTCAGATATACTAATCAATTTCTGATTGCTTATATTCAAAATGACCGTTTACTGATTATCACTTGTAGGATGTTTCAAGCTGAATTCATGTAATTCAAACTCAGCAACCCAAAACATGCGTGCATATGGAGTTATGCTCATTGTACGTTATCATATTTCATGGTTCTTGTTTTTTCAATTTTGTAAAGAGTTTTTACTTCATATGCAAAGATGATCTAAGATTAACGGTCGATGGTTAGTACCATGTTACATAGAGAAACATAGGCAGACATATATGCGTGTGCAACGTGCACAGTGAGAGAGACAAAGTTGGTGGAAAGTTAACACTCTTTAACTGCTTTATGCAGGCAGCTTTGAGTACTTTGCTACTCATTATTTACAACTGTTCTGACCAAGTTCTCACTACTAAGGAAAGGAGAGTGGCAAAATCAAGAGAAACAGCAGCTAGAAGTGCAAGGACAACTGCAAATGCACATCAAAGATGGAAATTTGCAAAAGATGCTGCTAAGAAGGGTGCAATTGGGCTGCAAGCTCAATTATCACGCAAATTCTCTCGCAAAAAAGATGAAGAAAATATCGAAAAAGTTAAAATTTTGAATCAAGAAGAGACTTCTGAAACGGTTGTTGAATTGTTTCCACACTCACAACCTTCAAGCATGGTTGCAAGTTCATCTGCAGCGCCAACTGTAAAGGGGGAAAATCCAAGTGGACTAATGCATATAATACATGAAATTGAAAATGATCCTTATATTAGCGACAATCCCAATGCAGAAAAAGAAACTAGATATAAAAGTGCTACAAAGGAAAAACAGCCACAAACGAATACACAAATTTTTAAGTATGCATATACTCAACTTGAAAAAGAGAAGGCTCAGCAGCAAGAAAACAAGAACCTTACCTTCTCAGGAGTATTAAAAATGGCTGCAAATACTGAGAAAATGAAGAGGCCTTTTATTGAGATTTCTTTCAAAGATCTGACTCTCACACTTAAATCTCGAAACAAACATATATTGAGAAATGTTACGGGGAAAATCAAACCTGGCCGTATCACTGCTGTAATGGGTCCATCAGGGGCTGGCAAGACAACATTTCTTTCAGCTCTAGCTGGAAAGACATTTGGATGCTTGGTTACTGGTTCAATTCTTATAAACGGAACACGTGAATCAATTCACTCCTTTAAGAAAATTATTGGCTTTGTACCACAAGATGATGTAGTTCATGGAAACTTGACAGTGGAAGAGAATTTGTGGTTCAGTGCACAGTGCAGGTATAAAATGTTGTTTGGCATTTTTCCTGAAGTATTTTCTAAATCGTTTTAATTTCCTTCACTCAAGTTTATGGTAGCTTTTTTATGATTGTGTATGTGTTTGGTCAAATGAAATTTTGTTAAAGGTTATCAGCTGATTTGTCAAAACCAGAAAAAGTTCTGGTTGTTGAAAGAGTTATTGAATTCTTGGGGCTTCAATCTGTGCGGAATTCGGTAGTTGGAACAGTGGAAAAACGAGGGATCTCTGGAGGCCAAAGGAAGCGAGTGAATGTTGGATTGGAAATGGTTATGGAACCTTCACTTTTGATGCTAGATGAACCAACGTCAGGCCTGGACAGTGCATCATCTCAGCTCCTTCTAAGAGCATTAAGACGTGAAGCTCTTGAGGGAGTGAACATTTGCATGGTGGTTCACCAACCTAGGTAAATTTTAATTCCATGTCTGTGTATCATAGGGATCTTTCTTGCCTCTTATGCTATTTTCATTTTCAGTTACCATTTGCTGCACTAGAGTCTAGGAATTTATTTTGTTCTCAAAATGAAACAAAGCATCTCTCATAGTCATAAGTATACTCTAGCTTGTGCTTCAAGGATTTCAACTTTGTCCCTACTTCTATTAGAACTGTTCCAAATTCTATCAAAGACGTGCATAAGCCTAAGTCTATCTGACTAATACAAAGCAAGACTAAGAATTTTCTCAACAACTCCGGTTACTTCGGATCAAGTGGTTAATGAGCTCCACCTAGGATGAATCGTTTTGGAGAACCCAAGTTCAATTCCTAGGGAGAAACAGTTCTTGGCCAGGCATTACTTACCCCGCGGCCGAACTCCGGATCACCGGGCCCCTTTTTCTTGGGAACCTGAGGGTATTTGTTTGCTATTTAGGCTTTAGATATATCATTTTGTAGACTCATGCACCTTATATGCTATAGTACACATTCCTTTTCAAATGCTCCTTTCGCAATCGACACATTTTGAAGATTGATATCATACATCATGCTTAATTTCCATTTGTTTAACAATAGGATTATTATCCCGTTGATTTATTAATGATTGAATTTTCTGCTCCAGTTATGCTTTGTTCAATATGTTTGATGACTTGATACTTCTGGGTAAAGGTGGTCTCATGGTCTATCATGGATCTTCCAAGAAAGTTGAAGAATACTTTTCAGGTTTGGGGATCAATGTTCCGGATCGGATCAACCCTCCAGATTACTATATTGACATTTTGGAAGGCATAGCAGCACCTGGTGGAAACTCAGGACTCAGTTATGAACACCTGCCAGTTAAATGGATGCTTCATAATGGATATCCAATACCTCTTGATATGAGGCAGCATGCATCGCAGTTTGATATACCGCAGACTGTAAATTCAGCTAATGAATCAGGTGAAATGGGAAATACGTTTACTGGAGAGTTATGGAATGACGTGAGAAACAACATGGAACTGCGAGGGGAAAAGATAAGAGTTAATTTTTTAAAATCCAAGGATTTATCTGGCCGAAAAACTCCTGGTGTATTTAAGCAATATAAGTACTTTCTTATACGGTAAAACAATCTAACGACCTTAGAGTTTTGCTAATTTGAAAGTTTCATTTTCCATATACCTTATATTTTTTAATGATTAATGCCTTTTTAATTTGGTGCCTGCATTTTCTTTTGTTAGTCTCATTCTAAGCCAATGTTATTTCAGTGTTTGGAAGCAGCGATTACGAGAAGCTAGAATCCAGGCAGTAGACTATCTTATTTTGTTACTTGCTGGAGCCTGTTTAGGATCAATTACCAAATCGAGTGATGAAACGTTTGGCGCATCTGGTTACACCTATACGGTGATTGCTGTATGTAAGTTGCATAAACAATCAACCATTACAAATAGTCTATTCTAATCTATTCAGCATTCATGTGAGAAGTTCTTTGTTCTTATACGCTGTTGTTAATTTCAGCTCTTCTATGCAAAATAGCGGCGTTGAGATCATTTTCTCTGGATAAATTACACTACTGGAGAGAGAGTGATTCTGGCATGAGCAGCTTGGCTTATTTTCTCTCCAAAGATACAATGGATCATTTTAATACGGTGATCAAGCCTGTGGTGTACCTATCTATGTTCTATTTTCTTACCAATCCAAGATCTACTTTTGCAGATAATTATATTGTGTTGCTTTGTCTTGTATACTGTGTGACCGGCATAGCATACGCATTGTCCATAGTTTTTGAACCTGGTGCGGCTCAGCTGGTGAGTACTATAAGCAAACAAAAAAAATAACTTTTACCAACTCCAAAACAGAAGTTTATTCATACCCATGTTTTTTATCCTCGTCTCACACGATTCTGTATCTTGCAGTGGTCAGTACTTCTTCCTGTTGTTTTGACTCTCATTGCAACACAACCAAAAGATAGTAAAATTTTAAATACTATAGCTAATTTTTGCTATTCTAAATGGGCTTTACAAGCATTGATCATTGCAAATGCTGAAAGGTAATATGTCAAAGACTATTTCAGCTAATAAATTTGCATCTCTCTTTGATTAAATAGCTTGAAGAAAAACTGTGTTGATATGTTTGGAATTATACTAACCGTTTTGAAGAGTTTCTAATCGTAGAAAATTTTAAAACTCAATAGGCATATTAGAACCAGTGTTGTTAAGTAGCTGTAGTCGAATTTGAGCAAATCACTATTGTTCTGCGATAAGCTACTTCAAAATGTTGTCAAATAGCTATTGTGGTGCTGTAACACTGTTGTGTAGCAGAATTTGTTCAAACCAATATTTGCACGATCCACAATTGACAATACTGATTAGAACTTCTTTCTATCCAAGACATATTTGGAAACTAAATACTAAGCATGCTTTAATTTTCTTTTATACTATAGGTATCAAGGAGTGTGGCTCCTAACTCGCTGTGGTTCGCTTTTAAAAAGTGGCTATAATATTCATGATTGGAGTCTCTGCATATCCATTCTCATTCTTATGGGTGTAATTGGTCGCGCAATAGCGTTTTTCTATTTGGTCACCTTCAAAAAGAAGTAAGGCCAAACTTCAGGCTACCAATACATTATGTTTCAAGAATGAGTTGTACAAAGTTAGGAGAGTAGTATGATTAATACTTGATAGGATTTGTAATAGATTTGCATGATCTCAAGAATGTAATAGGATTTGTAACATTATCACATTATTATGATAGTTTTTTTTTTTACCAAATTATTATGATAGTTATGATACACAAGTCATGTCATAATTTAATGGTTTTCTCTCATAATAAGATTTTATATTATGTGACTAAGGTTCTACTTCCTCCGGCTTCATATATAAGCAACAAAAAAGAATTCAATGGTCTTAAATATAAACAAAAGTCATCTCTACTTTTCCAAACCTATTTTTTTTTTCTTCGTATTTCTATGTTTTTAACGGTTTTCAAAGCAAAAAATAGAAATAAAATTAAAATTAGTGTATGACATACGTGCATTTAGATATTTTCTTAAATGGTGAGTTTTTTTAAAAAAAATTGCTTTTGTGGTCGAGCTTCAATATATGACTGGTAAGTATGAAAAAACATATGTTAGGATAACATTTTATTAATAACTATTTTAGAAAATTCAATTATTTGCTTAAAACTAAAAAATGGCAACAATTTATTAATAATTTATATTTAATTATTTACAATATTTGTTTTTTTTTTACAGTATTTACAATATTTGTTGTTTACATATCTAAATATCATTTCAAGATTTTTATATACATAAAAATTCCTCTGCAGCTATGAATAAACTGTTAGATTTGATCCAAAAATAAATGTTTATTAATGTTTACTCCTTTGTTCCATATTATGTCATTTTAGCAAAAGTAAAAGAAGATTATAGTCCATGTAAAAATATAGGGAATGTTGACCCTTAACAGTCATTTAATACTAAATGGATGATGGTGTGTTCATGTTTAATTCAGCTTCAAAGAAGTATAACACAAATATTGAAATATACAGTGAAAACTTACATTTCATATGGTATTAAGAAAAAGCAAGAAAAAGCCCAAAATGTGGGTAATAAGAGCTAAAGAAATAGTTTCAAATACAAGCTAGTGAATCAGGGAATATACAATAACTATTCTTTCTGAAATATCTGTAGAAAAAAAGAGAGAAAAAAAAAAACTTTCTGGTTCCTCCAGCAGCTACCACTTCACTGTATAAATTTGATGATAAGCCTTGATGTCATGTGCTCAAGATTATAGGTTCTTCACAAAACTGCCAACTTCAGTAAATTACAAAATTTAATCTATAATGATAGTACAGAAAAGAAGAAATTCTAATTTAACCTATGAAATGAAATTTTTGGCTAAAGTTATGATCTGATTAATAGTATACTTATATAGTGCGATGAATGATACACTTAAAAGTTAAAAGAGCATATTACCTAATCATTACTTGAAAAACTGTGCGACGAGTTATTTCCAGATAATGTCACCCAGAAATTTGAGAGCAGGAACACCTCTTATTTCAACATCAACAAGTGGTGCTTGGATCATCGATAAGGTAGAGAGTTCTGGATCACTCTGAATCATATCAAGAGCACGCGTTTGATCCTGAAAAGTTTGTTTGCAGTAAGGTTTCACCCTTCAAATAAAAATTAAGAGCATATTCTTGTTCGATTTATGCTTATCTATAATAAGTTGTCTCATGTAGTAGTCACATTATTTTGTTAATTGGATTGCAATATAGTTCACCACTCAGCTTAAACATATGCAAAAATAGAATAATAGCAAACAGTCGAAGTACCTTTCTTTTCACAGCACAAAACTTGCAATCAGATGCGGATGGTGGAAGGATCTGATTGACAATAAGTCTCTTCACAGGAACACTTTCCTTCTTCAAGGAGGCACTCAATCTAGAAGACTCATTAACTGCCATCACCTATAGACAAATTTAAATGATTACTTAGCAAATTACCTCTTTTCAACACAATGAATATGAAGTATAAGAACTACATAATTAAGTTATCTATCATTCAGTTGGTAAACTACAACAATGGGAAAACCAAGCTAACTTAAAAGAATGTTTTCTAAACTAAAAAGACTTCCATTGCCTTTTCATTTCCTATAACTTAGCTTGGTTTCATCGTCACTTTTTTATTCCCCTCAAAGTTTCGTTCTTTTCATGCTCAACTGAGAGCTTTTCTTCAGCACACAAGTCTTCCATTCCCTTAGAAACTTCAAATTTTAAAATAATAAAATCTTAAGCAGAGACGCAGATGGTGTGGGAAGGGAAGGCAATGGACAAGTGTGAAAAGGACTTCATAATTTCACAGAAATACATATTATTATATATAATGATAATTGAATAGAATATCATCCATGAGGGGTCGTTCCCTCAAATTTTGAGGGAATTGGTACCCCCAAGGAAATGTTCATTCCGTTTCCATACCCGCCATCAACCCACCTGATTGCCTTTATACCAGAAATCTGAAGCCATTTAATCATTCTTGGCAGGGTTAGTGGCACTAGACTAAATAATAAGAGGTTTACCATTATATGCATCAGTTATTCGATTATTAGTCAGTTGTGAAACACATTTCTAGGTCATACCGTGGGGATTGTAACAATAACAAATTCTGTCGCATCAGTGTCACGAAAAAGCTCGCGCACTTTTATCATCCTCTCCCTAAGCTTCTCTAATTTGTCAGCCTGTAACATCAAGATATAACAAAAGGTAAGCATGTTATGATGAAAATAAATGAAACAGTGGCCCATCAATATGAAGCTTACAGCATCTTGACGATTTTGTTCTTGCCCAAACACAGACTTAATTGCAGAGGTAGCAGAAGCTATCTTTTGTCTTAGCTGCAACAGAATAATTGGTATCAAACAACCATATTGCTCTAAGAATGGAACCTCAGGTGCTACATAGGATATTAAGTCCAGTATATAGTCTAATCAAATGTCTTGAAAAGAAGTTAATCATTTGTGTTAAGGAATATGGGTATGTTTTTCATTTATTAAAATCAACAGTCTTGCCTTTAGTATCTTCCCAATTGATGCATCCAAGAAATCAGGCAAGGACAATAATCGTAATGTATGACCCTGTTTAGGAAAATGCGTAATTTCTATATCAGATAATGTCCAAAAACAAAGCAGATGTGGAATATATAACTATTGGCATTTTACTCACTGTAGGTGCAGTATCAAATACAATTCGAGTGAACATGTTATATTCCTGTGATTCAAGAAATTGCATAACCTGACAAGAAGGTTTTAATAGTTAGTAGAGCAAAAAAGATTTGCTGAGTGGATAATTAGCGAAGGAATAAATCACCATAAAGCATAAAAAGAATGCATGCCTTGGAAATCGCAATAGCTTCGTCCAGTCCAGGAGGAGGTGTATCCAGTAACTCTCCCAGTTTTAGCTCTCCTAACTTTTGCAACCAAAGAATGAAACAACACGTCTTAGAGGAGGAAGCTTATAATTAAGCAGAACCAGTTATATTCCAACATTTCCTAGTTATAATATTAATCATGCTTCATAAATAATACAGCTTAAGGTGTACTACAGGTGGAAAATATGTTAGTTTATTCAAAAAGAATATTATATGTTAGCTTAAACATGAATTTATGGAATAGAAAACAAACTTGTTGTGATAGTTCATGAACAATACACCAATGATGCATTCGTTCAACCCAGCAGTGGAGAGCGTTTATATTTATTTCGATTTTAAATTCTGTTCATGTGTACCAAGTCCTAACTAAATCAATTCTGCAAAATGTACACCTTTTATGCCACAGAGCTACACTTAAAATGCAAACAATTTCTTAAAAGTTGTCATCTAAGAGGAATTACATTTCAAGTACGTCTATACAACCGATTATTTGTTAATGATATGTATATGCCTATATGATGCCAAGTTGCTAACATATAGAAGAGCTATAATTCTGAAAGAACACGTCTGTTTCTAAAGGAGTGTCAACCTTTAAAACTCGCAGTCACAGCATAAAATATCCCCTTGGAAGAAATAAATAATCGTTACCTGGTCTACTATCATTCCAAGACCCATGCCATCCATGAAATCTTTGACACCACTACTTCCACCATTTTGTTTAGATGCATCTCGAAAATCATCCCTAGCCTTCTCAGGGTTTATCTGTAAAGAAAGTAAGGAACTACAAAATTAAGAAAATACATAAGAAGGGAGCAATGTAACATTAAATGGTAAGCATATAGTTCACAAAAATAATAATGATCAGATAATTAAGTTTAAAACTGATCAATTTTGCAGCAAATGTCAGCTTACTTCAAGAGCGAAAAGTGGATAATCAGGTCCATCCACCTGTACCAATGCTCCCCCTGTCAAATCCTATTGTAAAATAGGCAAAATTTGTGTTATGCAGCGCACAAATACAACTGGAACTTGAATCAGCTACCTCATAAGTAACATCAGAACTAGAAACAATGTAACTAACCTGAGCAAAAGAATCACTCAAAGAATGAGCTGGATCAGTGGAAACCACAAGAGTGGGGTGTCCATTATTTGCAAATTTAACAGCAAGTGAAGCGGCACAACTTGTTTTCCCTACCCCTCCTTTCCCACCTAGCATGTAATACTTCCTCTCAGTCCCGGCAACCATATCGTCAAACCCCGCTACAGATTCTGTAGGCGTAGCCACTGCTCTCACTGACAACAAAAAGAAAGTAACAACCATAAAATTGTGCTGTCAAATTCTCAACAGATATATCAATAGCACAAATTAAATTATCAAAGCAAATAACTTTCCGATGATCCTACCTTAAAGTAAGCTCTAACACATTATGAAATCTCAAATTTAAAGCAAAACTAGAATGACAGACAGGTAAAGTGCCCATCAGCAGCATATGTAGCAATGACACTTAAGATTTAAAGTGTGTTTGCATCAAATTACTTCATTTTTTTTCTCAAACTATTATTATCGGTGTTGATGTGTCGGTGTTAGTATCGTGACTGTGTATGTGTTAGTGCTTGCTTGGTAGCAATCATCCATAAGCCGGTATACAATTAGACCAACACCCAAATTAATTTACATAATAAAATCATAATAAACCTACTACTACCCATTTCATAAAAATAAAAGGATGATAAGAAAATCACAAACATAACATAACCCTCTTTTTCTATATCTATTCCTTTACCAAATTCCAATAACTTAACTTGTTAAACAGTCCAATATGAATATCCACACACACTCCTAAACTCAATTCATTCAAGCAATACTACAAACAAATGAAACATAAATGGAAAATAGTGAATACAAGAAAAAAGATGAAACCTTGAAAAGACTTAGTAGTGGGTGGCTTATTGGAAGCACGGAGAGAAAGAAAGGTGGAGGCTTTTTGGAAAGGAAGGAGAGGAGATTGGGTGGGAGGGAAGGATAGAACAGCCTTCACAGCCATTGAATTGGGTATGCGGAGAGATGATGAATAAGAAGAGTAACAGCATGCCATTTTTCTAGTAATCTTTGTTCAATTCTTTCTTTGTGTTACGACAACTAGTTTGTTTTGTTTGGTTTTTTGGTTTACTGTTTTTCTCACACCAAATTTTGCTTATTAGTATTTAAACTGATTTCTTTGATTGAAATACATCCACGCCAAAGAAACTAAAATACAAAACTAGATAGAGTTAAAGAAATACTAGAAAGAGAAAGAAAAATAAAAGATGTCATAAATATATTTAAAAATTAATATAACAAATAATATTATGAAATTGGATTGAATAAATAACACTTTAATCTTAATATTTTTATTATTTTTTAGTAAAAAAATTGTCATTTTTAATAAGGTTGTGATTGAATCACTCACAATTATTTTTACAATTTTTTTTGTGTTAAGTATTTGGTTTTCAAAAAAATGTGGTTTTATTAATTTGGAATTGAATCGGATAATAAATAAAATTTGATTATGAAGTGTTCCTCTTAAAAATTGAGACATTAAAATATGTGGATGTCGAAATTTGAATTCGAACTTTTCCTCTTCTCTTTTTCGCACTAGAGAAAATAAAAATTACCAACTAAATCGCCCTCAGATGAAATAAAAAACTAAATAACTCGAAGTGCATGTAATATAAAATTGTTTAGCTAAAGAAAAGGCTTCATTTTTTGGTTTCATAAGTCTTCTCTGTAGGAGATAATCTAATTCGAGACGTGCTGTAAATAGTTCGTCCGACATAATTCAAACCTTAAATCGTCACATTGTAAGAGTCTAATACTTCTGTTGAACTCAACTCTGTTGGTAACTTATGCTTGTTTTAAGTCCGCAAGATAGCAACATTTGTTTCGATTTTTGAGTACTTTTGTTAGGTCTAAGGTGTTAATCCTCCAATTTTCAGGAGAAGACCTGATAATTTATATTTTGATCAAAAAATAAATAACATTTGACCAAATATTATTCTTTCCAGTGGTCAAAAACCATGTTACTATGAGAACAGAACAGAACATAAAATCTAACGAAAGCATTTCTTATTGAATATGACAAATATCTCTCAGAATGCACCAAAAATAATTAGAAATAACATCACATGAAATGTGACACTTTTAAATATCAGAATAATCAAGAGAAGGTAATAACAGTCTGGAGTTTACAAACACCAACGATTGTTACATTCCCTCGCCCTTCCATTATCTCGGAGTGTACATTTCAAGTTTGTTTTCCACCTATATCTTCCAATGTAAGACTTAGTGTATCAACCGATCCGCTTTTAACTTCTTCTCCACGAGCAGCCAAGAAGTCCTCAACGGTTCCTGGTTCGCCAAACCATCCACGGTGATCTGCAATCAAGTGAAGATTATTGCATCCCCCACATCTTACTATTACTACACCTTTCTCATATGATTCACGACAAACTGTCTTGACGGACCTTGTTTCACAGACTTTGCAGGTGTAAATCATAGCAAGATCATGCCTTGAGGATGTTTTCAAACTGGAATTAGCAGAAAACTTTATGTCAGAGTTCTCGGTAATGCTCATGGATGTAGGGACATTATCCGGGTTCACACTAGACTTTACGGTGCTGGCTTCAATATTTGGATTTGTCTGTGTCAAGATTCCCCTTGTATGAAATCCATATCTGTTTAATATTGCACTGATAGAAGAACGCTCAGAGGAAGCTGCCAATAACCACAATGAAATAACAATGAGAGAGACTCACAAAATAAAGTTACATGATTAGAGAGTACAAAGACCTCTGTTTATTTATCCATAAGCTCAAGTTATTAAGGCGTTGTTTGGATAAACAACTTAAGCTATGAGCACTTATCATACAAGTGGTCAGGTATAATGAAGCGCAAACACTTATCGGAATAGGCATGTCCTGTCGTGTCAGACACCGATACTTACGTTTACATGAAATATATCATTATCTGAACAACAAAAAAATATTTGTATCGACGTGTCAGTGTCTGTGCTTCATAGTGTATAGTGTATACGCTATTCCGATAACAAAAGATAAACAAAGTAAAATTGTTTTCACAAGAGTTTATGGAAATAAGCTGAAAAAAGCTAATGAAAATGTCATAAGTTGTTTCAGTAAGCTCTCTCAAACAGTTTCACAAGTGCTTATGTCAGAAAATAAGCTTAAATAAGCTAATTCAAACAGGTCCTAAGTGATTAGTGTCAAATAAATATTCAGCTAAGTGCACAGGTACACAACCAGTTAAGCCAATTACTCCAAAGAAAATTGTTTAATGTGTTAATGAACCCAAAAAATGCGAAATTAAGATAAAGAAAACCCTAACAGTCAAAAGTACCATTTCAAAGTTATTATGAAAAAGAAAACCCTAAAAAGCATAATTCATGATAAGCTGAGCAGTTTTCAGAGGCAATTATGAGAAATTACGTACCTTGAAGGATGGGGTTGGCATCATGATAGAATGATTGTGTTGAAATTAATCGCCTTTGCAAAAACTTTGCTAGCGCCGCCATGTTTATTTGCTTTGGGAATTATTTACGAGTCTTATGACTAATTTTCAACCCTTATAAATATTGATGTGTGTGTATCAACAATTAATAATTTGTATAAAGTAAGTGATACTTGGAACTTTTAAGTATATGGTCAGTTTAATTTAGGCTTATACAGTTTTAGTTTTAGTTCCTTAACTATTTTTTAACTATTTTTTAAGTTTCATTTTGGTCCTTTAATTATTTTTTGTTTTGTTTTGGTCCTTTAAATATATCTTCGTTAACTAAATTAGTCCTTTCCGTCAATTTAATTCAAAAATTTGTTTGTTCTTGAGTAAAGTAACAATCTTCATATTCTTCCTTGTAATGTTCTTCATCTTCATCAACTCAAACCCAGTTTTTTTTTTTAAACAAAATTCTTAAATCCAAAAAATACAACAATTGTGTAAAATAACCTTCACATAATACCCTAAAAAATCAAATCGAATAATCTAAAACAAAATCAAAGAACCAGAAATTCATAAGCAATAAAAATCAAATCTTTATCAAAATCTTCACTTAAAAATCAGAATCAACACACCCAGATCTTCACCAAAAAATAAGCTCCAATGGTTTCCACAAAACGATCCACACCAAAAGTCGTCGATTCTCCCCAAAACGGATCTAGATCTCGCCAACATTCACCTTTCAATTTTTCGATTACTCAATTAAAAAAAATTAACAGAAATTTTATGTTATAAAACTTTTGGGATTTGCTTCAATGGTTGTGCAGAAATTCTATGTTATAAAAACGGATCTATATGAATTTCTATAAGTGCTATTTACCAAATTCTAGGTTATAAAAATGGTTTTGCGGAAATTCTATGGTGATTGGTATTTGGGATTTGGCCCATATGGATTATCAAAACGGATCTATATTCTTCAATTTTTACAAAAAGTTGTTTTTGATTATGCAAAAATGATTTTTCTTTATGAAGATGATGAATGTTGTGAAGATAGAGATGAAGATGAATAGGAAAAAAAATTCTGTTGTTTGATGCTATGAGATTTGAGTTTGTGCATATGAAAATGAAGAATAGAAGGAATGAAAAAGATGAAGAAAAGTGGAGTAAAATTAAGATGAAGAAAAAGGATGAAGAATGGAATAATAAAAATGAGTTTTGAATGGTTCAAAAAAAATAATCTGGGTTTGGTTGATAAAGATGAAGAACAATACAAAGAAGAAGATGAAGATTGCTACATTATGCAAGAACAAACAGATTTTTGAATTAAATTGACGGAAAGGACCAACTTAGTTAACGGTGATATACTTAACGGACCAAAATGAAACAAAAAATAATTAAGGGACCAAAGTGAAACCTCAAAAATAGTTAATGGACCAAAATTGTATTTGAGCCTTTAATTTAATTTCTTGTTCATCAACCCAACTTGTTCCACAAGTTTTTATGATAGAGATTTTGCTATTATATTTTTGGTCAAACTTCTACTTGTTTTTTTAAAGGTATAAACTTATCTCATTTTATTCGATATAATAGTCTGGATATATGTAGGAATATCAATAAAAAGATGGAAATTAACTAAGAATAGGGTCACTTTTGCAAGACTATGGGCGACCTCGTTGGCTTATCTCCTAACGAACTTTACATGAGAGTTCACTAAACTAATAGTAGATAATAGATGGCAGCAATCCGCAATAATAGCACCAAACTCAAAAGCATAACTTCTACTCAAAACTAGAATAGAAGTTATAACTAAGTTGGGCCAAACAACAATCAAAATAAAATCCCTAAGCTTTTGTTTGGTTTGAGTGTAAAAAAGAAAGAAAAATAATACGGATAAATTGATTTTCGTATTTTTTTCTTCTTCTTTATACTCTCAAATCAAAACAAAAATTTAAATTATTGTCCTCAACCAGACCAATTATAAACTAGTATATCAAGAAATTTTAAAATTGATCAACATTTTGCTTTTTTTATTATAAGCAAAATAGAATTATAAAATATACAAGGTGTACTCAATCCTTACAATTAAAAGAATAACCCTTTAGTTATTATGTAAACAAGCTAAAGAGCTACCACACTAATAAGAGAAAATTACATTCGTACTAATAGTATATCGGTCTACAAACCAAAACTATGAGATATAACGAATGTGATCAAATAAGAAACAACACTAACAAAAACACCTCTAAAAATAAAATTACTACGCATCCGCTAAATGCTCCATGTAATTATCAACCATATGATGTGACGAAACCCCTTGCAATTCTTCCCTTTAGCATAGGCACCAAAAGAAACAAAGTGCTAGAGCACCTCACCACAAGGTAAAAAAATTCACACCCAACCACTTATATAATAAAATCCAAACTTGTTGTATAGTTGAACAGGTGCAGCAAACATGAGATAAACTTTCCTCCTCTCTGAAGTAAAAAACGCAAAATGTATCTTGATGATTAATTACGATATCGCGACGATGGAAAGCGTTCCTAGTTGACAATTTCCCTAATAACAGCCGCCATCCAAAAATACTCATTTTCGACAAAACGCTATTTAACCAAAGTTGTTTAAAAGCCTTCTTCATTCTCAAATTCAAATTTGTCACTTCCGCTTTCTTTGACATTCAACATCGATCCTTATGCTCCCAATTAGGACGAACATGTTCCAGCAACAGTAACAACTCCCTAACCAACTTAGATTCGGAAAGCGTGAGCTGCTCCGACCAAACCAAATTCCAAGACCATACATTATTAATCCACTCCTCCATTGCTGATGCACAAGCTTGTTGGAAAGTAGATTTAGCAAACAGTGTATGAAAGGAATCGCGTAAAGGAACCATATCAAACCACTTGTCTAACCAGAACCGATGCACATTACCATCGCCTAACATATGACTTACGTTAGCATCGAACCAAACACCTTCCCACACACCTCCCACTTTACACAAATCTCGCTGCCACAAAGACGTGTTTTTGAAGCAACTCGATCCCTTTGCAACCAACACATGCACATGAAAGGGACCGTAACAATAAGATAAAAGATCAAACCACAACATAATGTAATTAAGAACAAATTCATCGTGTTGAAACTCAAGAAATGTGCCCCCCTCGATGTCCCTAGCACATCGTAGAATTTAGTTAAAGTAATGAAGAACTTACATATTAACAAACAATCTCAATACAATTTTAATTTTAGATTTGTCACCTCAATACACTCAAAAGTATTCCATCAACTCTCTCACACATTCGTCAAATTCTTGTAATATAAACAACTATACAATATAAACCTAAAAAACAAGTATACAATCATTCAATCTATCAGTATTTTTTTATATAAATAAAATCTTAATTAGAGATAAAAAACTACTAAAAATTAAAGAAAATAAAAAAGTAACGTCATCGTGGTGCTAATGAGACCGAGAAATCAATGTTAGTACCCAATTTCTCTTCCCACTCTTTTGACTCCAAATACAATTTGGATACTTCCATCGAAACCCGACCCATATCCGGTCTCACATTCGGATCCTCTTCAACACATTCCAACCCGACCCGGATCATTTTCTCAGCAACATCCATCGGAAACGAATCCTTCAACCTCCGATCAACCCACTTTCTCACGCCACCGTGCTCCTTCAACGCTTCCCTCGCCGTATCCACCACACTCACCCTCCTGTAACCACCGTCATTACCTTCCAATTCAAATCTCACCGCTTCTAACCCGCTCAGAAGCTCTAAAACCACCACGCCGAACGCGTACACGTCCGTCTTCTGCGTCGCAACGCCGGTAACCAGAAACTCCGGCGCCATGTAACCTCTAGTTCCCTCAAATCTCACTCCTCGACTACCGGACTTCCTCAATTTTTCCCCGCCGGAGTCCGATTCTCCGACGGACTCTCCACATAGCTCCGATGTACCGAAGTGACAAATCTTAGCACCGAAATTCTCTTCAGAGACGATGATGCTCGAGCTTTTGATATGATTATGAACGAAACCGAAACCCGAACCGGAAGAATTGTGCATATAATCGAGACCGTGAGCGAGATCGGAAGCAACTTTCATCCGCGAAGTCCAAGTCGTTAAATTAGTGAAGCTAGGGTTCCGGCGATTACGTAAACAATCGGAAAGATTAGCACCGGGAACAAATTCATAAACAAGGTAAATGTAGCTACCGGAAACAGAAGCTCCGAGAAGTTTCACAAGACTGCTATGGTGACTCCGAGAGATAAGAGCGAGTCGATCACGAAGCTCTGGGAGGTCTATTTGACGGCGGGATTTACGCTGGAAAACAACGACGTCGCGATCGCGAAGATAGCATCGGAATGAGTTGGAGGAGAGACGGTTGTCGGAGAAGTTAGCGGTGGCGGTTGAGATTTCGGAGAAAGGGTATATGTGAGGATTTTCTGGGAGAGTGTGTTTGAGGCTTGAGAGAGAAGAGTGGCTAGAAACTGATGAAGAGGTTTTGGAGTATTCTTTTTTTGAAGAACCGAATATGTAGCTTCTTGATTCTGTGATTGGAACGTCGGAGATGGAAGAAGATGGGTAATTGGAGGAGGAGGAAGGGGTTGTTGTGGTGGCGGTGGTTCGTTGTGTGGGTTGTACCACGGTGGTGCTTTTTTTAGATTTGCACATTGAAGTGAGAGTTGGTAACTCATTTACAATGGTTATTGGATCATGGGAAGAACAAGGAACAAGTAAAAGAATGTTGGTCTCATTCAAGTTGCGTCTTCGTTCGGATATATATAACCAACAACGAAAAGCGAGAAGAGTTTTGACCTCTTAAGCATGTAGTCATAGATTCGATTACTGACACTTACTTCTGCCAATGACAAGAATTCAGTTGGAAGAAGAAAACTCACTTTACGTGCTCCATATGCGTACGAATGAATAACGATGGCTCACACATGCAGTCAACTTATTCAACATTTTCAATTCAAACAAAGCCATACCATATGTTGTTTCAGCTCCCCATCTATCTATAGTTTATTACTTCCTTTGGTCAAAATTCAAGAAAAATCAGCTATCAATTTTTGATACACTAATTTAAAATTTGAAAAGTATTGCACCAAAAATATAAGAATGTTTTAACTACTAGTAATGAATTGACTAGACAAGAGGAATTCATAGAAAGTAATACATTGAGAGAACATGTCTTGATTCTTACTCTCATCTTTCTTATCCCTCTAATATAACAAATGAAATTAATACACTATTGTACACCAACAATGAACAGCTATCAATAAAGATTCAAAGAAACTACTACCATATAGTATAGACAATGAACAGAAAAAGTAACTAAGCCAGTAGAGATATATGACCAACCAACCAACCAACATGCTGCAGCAACCTCTAACCACCCCAAATGATCAAAAATTTCTCATGTTACCAACTCTAAACACTTCCAAATAAATTGGATATATTGCTAACTTTACATCTTATGGTCAGACATCATCTATTGCCTTGCATCTAATCACATATATGCACATGTTACGGGCAAAAAAATAATTCAAAGTGAATGTTTCAAGCAGGAGATTTCACGTAGTGTCCTGTTTTTCGCCTGTGCCTGCTATAGTCTGATATAAATCTGAAAGAAAGGCCGCATCCCTCCACCTTGCATTGATAAGGCTTTTCCCCAGTATGCACTCTGATATGCTCCGTCAATGCCCATGCCCACTTGAAACACATGGAACAGCCTTTCCATGTGCATTTAAAGGGCCTATCATCCTCATGAACACGCTGGTGAATCAGTGTGTATTTGTGCGAACTGAACTTCTTACCACACCCTTTATGTGGGCAACGGTTACGTTTGTGCAACTGTAACTCAGCCTTAGTCGTGAAACTCATACGGCAATTATCAATGTCACACTTGTGCGTCTTTTTGACATTGACTTTCTTATCCTTGTGAGGAACTGAAGCTGGAGGAGTTCTCCGTGTCCTTTTAGCTACCGGATTTTCCTCGTTACTTTGGCTGATCTCCCCTCCACTTTTGCCTGTGGCAGAAATCTTCCCAGCTCTTGGCCTCAGCCTCTCACAAGGACTTCTTATGAAGTCATTGCAATCGAATTGGTTCTTTGCCGTGTGTTCCACTTTCCTCTTTTTTTTCTTTTCAGTGTTTGATCTGGGAACGGTTTTAGTTAAGTCGCAGCTTTCCTGCTCCCCATTATCTTGCAACAGATTAGATTCACTTCCATTTTCGCTTTCTCTACCACTTGTCTTTTTCTCAGTTTTAGAACATTCCTGCATTGATACAGAAAGTTCCTCATCACCTTTATTAATCGGTTGAATTTCCATTTCCTTTTCTGTATTTGAAATAAACTGAATACAGGAGTCTTCTTTAGGACAGGTTTCTGCCGAAACTTCAGAACATCCTACTTCTGATATTGTTACACTTCCATTGTCACCTTTTGCGACATAGCTAGAAACAGGTTCCTCATTAGTTCCATTCTCATTTTGGATCTGACTCTGCTTTGCAGACTCTAGAATCACTTCATCGTGCAACTCCTTGGCATACTCCCCACTTGTAGATTCACACAATTGTTTTGCTGAAATATGAGTCGATTGAATTATTTCCGTTTCACCACCTTTTCCAACCTGTCGTTCTTGCTGCACCGTAACATCCAAGCTTACTGTTTTATGGAAGTCTGCAGCAGCATAAAGCTCTCTTGGAATTTCACAAATGTCTGCAATAGGAGTATGTTCACTTATTGCTTTATCATCATTTAGAGGTTCCCTGTACATTTCATTCAAAGACTTACTTTCTCCCTCCGTTGTCTCTTTTAATGACATAGAATCACTAACTCTTTCTTCATCGTAATTATTATTTGGACTTTCAGAACTTCCATCCACAGTGGCGAGAGAAGGTTGGTTTACCAACGAAGAAGTAGATAAAACAGCTTCACCGTTGCTATTGCTTTTGCATGCAGACTGATGTTCTTGATACCCTTCACCATCCAAATCTAAGCTACACTTGCTATCAATGACTATTGCTTCTGTAATTTGACTGTTTCCAAGCACATCGATATTTCCGTCTATTTCATATGTAAGTGAGCCAGTATATCCCATGTCCTGACAATCCTGGCTCTCTTTGCCACAAATTTCTGAGACACTGG
Organism: Trifolium dubium; assembly: GCA_951804385.1. Lineage (NCBI taxonomy): Eukaryota > Viridiplantae > Streptophyta > Magnoliopsida > Fabales > Fabaceae > Trifolium > Trifolium dubium. Next base: position 29,919,862 of record OX638074.1, read on the forward strand.
TATTTAAGCTTGGACAGATGGGAACTTCAGCATTCTGGATTTCCGGATGCGTTGGAGACATTGCAGCAGAAGCAGAGCCACGTGACAATGTACAATCACTCCTGAAATTGTCTGTGTCAAGCTCATCTTTCGAAACACGTATGTCATGATCATCGCCACTCAAAACAGCTGACACATTTTTTAACTTTTCATGGGATTCATGGACCGTGCTTGCTACAGAGAAACAACTTTGCTTTGACTTGAACTTCCTTCTTGAATATTGAATTAGCTTCTTTTTAGAAGTGGAGCCATCTATACTTCCCTGCAGTGGATCATCTGTCTTTCTCTGAATGCTGTCAGGATTGGACTGAGCTAGACGGTTTGACCTTTTAGACCGAGTTTTCTGTGAATGCCAATTTAAAGATAAACCAGGACGTTTATCAAAGAACTGTATCCCTACTGCTAGTGCCAAAGGAACTTGTTTACATGATGATTTGTTTATATTATTGACACAAAATCGCAGGTTAAGGCCTAGTTTAGACGTCCAGTCTTCACATTCATTAAGTTCTTCTTCACCATCAATTGCCAGATCTATCAGAGCCAAATTTTCTGGGGATGCAATATCCATTGGAACCTCATTATAACCAAAAGCACTTTGTATCTCTTCTGCAACTGCTCTGGCATGTGCCTTTATTTTCGGATAGTCTACAAAAAAGCAGAATAGTAAAGGTAAGGAAAAAAACCTAAAAATAAATATTTCAAATATATATCTTTGATTGTCATTTTCCCCTGAGCATACAGCTTGCATGTCCATGACTGATACGTCAAAGAAAACTGGATTATAACACATCATACATTGATCACCAGATGATATGTAGATGGATTCCATTCTATTAGACCTTGTTGAAATTATAAGGTTAGGGTAGGGAAAGAAGTATATGAGAAAACTTAGAAGGAATATTCTGGAATTGATTTTGATTAATGTGATATGATGTGATACGAAAGATAAAGCACCAAACCTATTCATACTAATACTAGATTCATGATACATGGAAACAACTCCTAAGGTCATCTAAGCTACAGCAAGATTCAATGAAGATGATAAAAGAAAGAGCAATGACCTTTCCAAACTAAATTGAAATTGAAAGATTCAAAACAATCTATGTAATTTGATATTTGATTTTACAGTGCCCAATAAAACAGATTTCTAATCTTCAAACGAACCTGAATGGCAAATTATAAGCACATTGGCTCCACCTTTGCTCTGCAACATCTCTACTATCTGAACAGCATGCTCCAAACAGAAAATCCGCGGCTTCAAAAATTTACTGCAGGTGTTCCAACTTTTATTGCACTTGTTCAATGACTGATTCTGCGAATCCTCTGCCAGAGCAAGTTCAGAAACAGAAAGATCCCCTGAAGAATAAATTACATAACAACTCATTTCAGCATTTCCAATATACATTTTTATCAAAATGTATCTTTTTCGAAAAATTTGGCCACCATATAAGCTTCTACAGTATCATGAATATACAAGGGAAGGTGCAAATCAGAAATTGCACATATTTGGCAAAATTATTTTCCACTAATTATCACCCAATTATGAGATAAGGGATCTACCAATTTTACAATGAATAGAGTGGTTGCATACACCAAATAATTTTTTTTGTAAAAGTAATTTGACATTTTGATCAATATTACTTAGAAGAACCAATGCACTGATGCAGTATATCCACAATAGCGCTTTACTACTCAAATATACTGAAAAAATCAGTGCAGGAAAGGCAGTTATAAGGTGCTGGTGCTAAGAAAGTTGCAAGAGATGCACAACACAGTTTATTTCCTTTATAGATATTCCATTGGATGAATCCAGGAACTTAGAATTTTAGAATTTAGACAACAGGGTCAGAGTAACAACTCTGCCACACATGTAGTGACTAACAAGCTCAATTTCACTACACAGTGCAATATGCATAAATAAAAAGCTACATGTGAAAATACGATTGAAAAACAGATTATAAGACAAAGTATAAAAGCATTACTTGAGACTGCACTGTGAAGGGAGGCTACAGAGTTCAGAAAGGAATCTTCAACTAGATGATGATTATCAGGAAGAAGTTCCATTATCGATTTCTCAGTTGGCTGTATCAATGTCATAAATGGAAAACCAAGTATTCCACAACCCACACAAGCCAATGCACCTGAATCAGTTTGGAAGTGACATGGAAGATCATCACTACCAACATATAAATCGGGCAGATTCTCCATGTACAAACTCATCTCATCAAGCAGACAATGGCTACTCTTAACTGCAGAGCTAATATTATCATTTGACATGTCCGCCATATAGGTTCCAGAAGTAGAAGCTACATCTGGCAACTTGCGATATTTGCCAGAATCTGGTAGTAAATCAGCATTCCATAAAACAACTTGGTTAGTATCTATTTTCCCAAGAAGAATGGATAACACCTTGTTTTCCTGCAGCATATCTTCTATAAAAGCCTGTTTAACTAGAATCTCTCTTTCTTCTTTCTGACGGTCTCTCAGACGAGAACTGCGCACACCAGGTAATAGTGTTCTTGGCACACTATCAAAATCAAAACCAAGCAGAATACAAAAATAATTTGTTACCCATTTGATGATACTTTAGATAAAAGAAAAATGCATGTTACAATACTACCTTAGAATATAAGAACAATATTTGTGATAGAAAATCAGGAAATGTAGACAGATCTAACAGCATCATATTGAGCAAAATACACATCATACTTTTAATCTAAAATATCTCTCAGTCTCTGACTTACATTAATGTTAAATATAATCTGATAAAGCCCCGAACAACTCTACATTGAATGTAGTAAGGGTAATAGAAAGAACTTGCATATCTAGTTAAGCTTAAAAGACAACTTAAGAAGCTGAATTCATAAATATTCGCTCCTACTTGCCCAACCAGCCTATCCACGTCATTAAACATAATTGATGCACCAAATAGTTGAAAGGAAAATCCATTGAGTAGTATCTATGTATTGTATACAGGCGGTGTTAGAAGATTTTCTCACCTTGAAATAAAAGACATGGTTAGCAAGTAAAGTAATTGCTGATGTGAAAGCATAGGAAGATGATTCATTGTAGCTCTACGCACTGCAGCTTCTTTAGCTATGCCAAGCCATTGAGGGGTTCCAAAGTTAGCAGCTTCCCCACAGTTAAAACCTTTATTTCACCATATTGAACACATAAGAATTACATTGAAGATTGAAGAGAGGTAAACCTCACAGGACAGTATAACTCAAAATAAAAATGGCGGCATTCTAAGATACAAAAAGAAAATAAGAGGCTTTTCTAGTAAAACCATCTAAAGCAAGTACTTTTCTTTTGGTTTCTTTCTCTTAATGGTTTCTAACTAGAGCATTTTAATTAAGCTATCATCAATTTCATTCACTTCTCTCACAAGAGCCTCTATCGGTCTTCTCACATGACATCATGAACAAAACACCTTGAGTTATTATAAATCTTCTCTTCAACAGTTGCTACCCGGACTTTCTCCAAAATATTTGTCTTACCTTTCGTTGTATATATTCACTCAGAATTTTCATCTGTGCCACACTTATTTTTTGCTCTTTGGCATTTGACAGCCCAAAATTCACTACCATGGAGCATCATTGGTTTTATAGTTATCAGATGAAAATAGTTCGATTGGTATGCCTAAAGAGTTCTACTCTTTCACCCACCTGGCTAGGAATATATTGATATTGTTATAAAGAAAAATTGGGTCTGCCACCAGTTTTGATTGAACATATAACCACTAACTGTCTAGACTAGAGGATATATTGATATTGTTATAAAGAAAAATAGCAGATTCTAACTTTAACCTTTGCTTTCAGAATTTGAATACCAATTGACCAAAATATATTCACAGACATTAAAAAAATTCTCAATTCTTTCTATCACAGAGAATATACCAATATTCCAAAAAACATTCTATGGACCACAAGCATTATAATTGAAGCCTTCAATATGCATGTGATTTCGTCATGTCCCATATGTCAAACGGCACTATATAGCATACATTACAGAAATGCTTTTTTTATCACATTCACTCCATCATTTACACAGTAAAAACCTACAGCAACAGTATTCTGCAAAATATAAAGAAAGTACATAAACTTCAAACTAATTACCGTGGCTGAATCCCACATGATAAGCTCTTGGAAAAGTCACGACAAATTCACCAGGGTTCTGTACTAACCTAGAAAGAAACGCCGACGTAGATATTAGTACTAATTCAACAAAGAGAATAGGAGATTCAGCAGAAAAGCACCAACTATAGATCTCAAACAATAATTTTTAAGCATATGTTCAACATCACGAATCATTCATGACATAACAGCATAACAAATATATCAAGCAACTGACCTGCAACAAGGAATCCCAGATGCAACAACTACCTCAGGTGATAAAAGAGTTGTTTTCTCGCCCAAAATTTTCAAAGCAGCTGCCAAGAAAAGAAATTGTACTTGTTACAAAGACTGTAAAAGTTGGAGCACTCTACTACTTTAGGGATAAAACCGATATCCTAAGAGGAAAAACATATGAGATGAACAGGCTTTGAATTCAAACATATAATTTAAATAGGCAGTATCAGTAGAAATTTTCTTCTGCCCTAAAATTTCTATGTACGTATATTTTAAATAGGCAGTATCAGTAGAAATTTCTATGAATAATCACTAATGTGTCAAACACGGACGTAAATATTCATAATGATGGATATTAAGGCCACTTTTCTTGATGTATCCAAACAGGAGACCCATTTGCTAGCAAATACAAGAAAAACTGACACTCTAGAACCACACTTTTCTTGAAATGCCAAATATAGAGATCAAAGTCTTGTTAAAAATTTCACCGTTCATATGCATGAAACAACTTCCAGAAGCAATATAGTAAATTTTTTAATAATATAACTATTTAATGAAATTATTAAATATATCTTCAACCATAGGTGCCAAAAATTTCTTAAACAGTTACCGGAAAAAAAAATCTGTAAACAGATACTATTCAAAGAATTCACATACCTAAATGATCAATATCACCACCATAACCCTCTGTACGGATGACATCCTCAAAAGCGAAGGCATAATTTCCAGGAACAGAATACCAAGTCTTTGATGAACCAGCATGAAGAAAATTCAAGCTGTGAAGTTCATGATCCTCTACATGCCAGGCAAACCAACTGAACAACATACCAATGTATATCATGGGTGAAGTAACACCAGGAATGTCATCTGGCATAAAACGTGTTAGTGAGCCTGGAGCGCGAGCAATAACTTGCAAATTCCAAGGACTATTTGAAAGCTTCCAACCAGCAGTTCCTTGCATATCATTGTCGGCATCTGAAATCTTCTCCATAGAAGACTGCGACACAGCATTTGGTGTAGATGTTGACATAGTCATAGCTGATTTAGACATCTCTAAACACGAGTCTATATTACTTGGGGTAGCAACAGCATTAGACTCGTCATTTTGAATATCTTTTTCACCACCCATTTCAGTTTCTTTACAAACAGAGCTATCTACTCTACTCTTATAATAAGTCCTTTTCCGTTGCCTTCTATGACTACGATAAAATAGACCCTGCGATTCTCCAAAAGCAGAACCAGGCACATCATTCGCATACTCCACATAAATAGGCTTCTCTGAAGCTGCCTTCCAGAACATAGCCTCAACTACCAGTGGAGAAACATCCTTCACAGTACCCAAAACGCTTCTCGAAAAAGACTTCGATTTAGACTCAAACTGTTCCAATGTATAAACCTCTCCACTCTGCCATACTTGCTTATGAACACATGAAAGTGGCTTCTGAACTCCCCCTTTGGTTTTTTTCACATTCTGCCCCACTTCTTGTTGCCTAGTGGTAAACACGGCCCGCGACACCCCACCGCTGCTACCATCCCCACAACCCATCTTCCAAAAATTACCAACATCAGTAGAACTATCATCTGGACCCAATTCAGGACGCTTCAAGAGTGACTTATTCAAATTAGAAAAAACATATTTTTTTGAAGGTTTGGGCAAAGGTGGGATAATTTTACATATCCCAAATTTACTAGCTTCTTTCTCAATCTTTGAAATATAAGCAATTGGGTCAGAAAATTCAGTATCAGTAGGTCGAAATTCAGGTGCCAATGGCAAACCCTCGAGCCAATTAGGGATTTCAACATTACCCATAACATGAAAAGAAAAAAAAAACTAAAAATTGGAAAATTGAAGATTCAAAACAACAATGCAAGTTGACCCAGAAGACTAATTCAATTCAATCAAGCTCAGAAACAAACTACAACCAATTGAAATTCTCAAAAACCCTAAATTGGGGAAATGGGATTTGGCGAAATTTTGCTTACCTTTGAAGAAATTGGGAAGAGTATGAGATCAAAGGTTAAGCAAAATTGCGAAATAGAAAGTGGGAATTGAGTTGCAGAGTGTGTAACTACAAAACACTGTGCATAATTTGGTCTTCAAAGTTCAAAAAGCGTTGAATTTTAGAAGAGAGAAAGATAGAGCGGTGGTTCAGGATCCTCAACAGCGATATCCTGTATTACCGTCTCTACTGCCAATATATCATTCGATTGATTAATCCAACCGCTTTCATGTGAGATGAAAATTTGTGCTTATCAAGTAATAAATGTCATAGAGAAATTTTGTTTTTTTAAATCGGTGTGTTTTCAATGTATCTAATTTATAATATGGACTACATACGTTAAAAATTTAATAAATTTAAAAAATGAATTTTATCTCACATTAATGACTGGTGGGTGTAATAATCATTCATTTTCTAACCGAGATGTCTGATTAAGAGGTTGAAAATCATCCTCCTCAATTAATGTTTGATTCTTATTTTGAGTATGTAAAAACTTTAAATCATTCATTTTCTGTATTTGGTAGTTGATACTCCGATCTCGACCAAAAAATCATTCATTTTCTGTATTTTATAAAAGGCTTAACTATTATTTTTGTCCAATGTCCACGTATGTGCAGTGAATTTTGATTTTAGTCCCTAAATTGATGTTTATTCTAAATAAATCCTTGAATCAATCAAACATTTTGCTTTTTGGTCCATAAATCTAAAATCCACAGAAGAATTCACAAGTTCATGCAGATTTTCATACGAATTTTCCTGCAGATTTAATTTAAGGACTAAAAGCAAAGAAATTTGGTTGATTTAGAAACTTATTTAAAACAAAAATCGATACATGAATTAAAACCAAAATTCCGCTTATATAACAAAAATAACAGTTTTTGACAATAATAAGTAGTTAAACTTTCTAAAATTGGTAAAGTATTGACTATTTATTTATGTTTTTTTCTTCTTTCGATAAAGATCTGAATTTTCACTAAAACGAAACAACAAATTTTTTTGTTTTATTCACCGCTTTAACCTGGTGGTTCAGAGTTCTGACAATAAGTGATTTTAGATCTCTCTCAAACATAGTTGTGTGGATCGAAGTGTGATAATTTCTATCAAACATAGTTGTGTGGATTGAAGTGTGGTCATTTCTATCAAACACATCGTCAATCAACACTAAAATAAACAAATTTTAAAGTAAGTAAAGAAATATTAAAATATTTATTTTTAAGTAAAAGTTCAAAATAAATTACAAATTTTTCTTTTTAATTATTCGATTTAGAAACATGTTAAAAAAAGTCTAAAAACGGATAGGGAATCTTTATGTATTCCCACCGTCCCATAATATAAGAGAAATAAATTCATTTTTTTTATAATATACTAAGAGAAAAAACACAAACATTTATTTTTCTAAGATAAGTTTACTTTCTCTCTCTTATTTTTTCTATAATCAATAACCAATAAAAATTGTTTTACATCTTTTTATACAATTTTTTTTCAAAAAAATATACTGTACTTCCAACTACTATATTTTACTATTTTTTTTTTAATAAGTGTGGTTTTTGGTTTTTCTTATGAGTATTTCCTTTAGTAGGCTTTTTTGTTAACAAAAAGGTTTCGATGGTTGAAGTGTAGGGAGGGGTGGGGTGCTGAGGAGAATGAGTGGAGTTGGTCACTTCATTTTTGCATGTAGCTAGGTGTTTTTGTTCCTCTAAAGATGTCTCTATTTGCTTTGCGGTTTTTAAACAACAAGAACAAGTTGCCAATTAAAGATATTTTGGTTCAACGTGGAATGCTTCACTCAGTTTCGTTACTGTGTATAGATGGGTGTGTGGTAGCTAAAAGCCTAAAACTTTCAATCATTTATTCTTTAATTGTGATATTTTTTTTTGACCAATTTAATTGTGATATTTTATTAATTGTTTATGAAGAACAATGTTGAACTAGACAAACATTATATATATATATATATATATATATATATATGAATTACAACAACAAGTTAATTCATATATATGTTTGGTAAATATATATGTTCATCTTAGATTACAAAGAGTATGGTAAACATATTGTTGACTCTTTGAAAAGAAATAGTTATTTTTTAAAAAGGTGTCATCGGCAGAGGTGCTACTCGATAAGGTGAAAATGTTATTCTCGTGGTGGTTAAAGACTCGAAAGGAAAAATTTTAGTTTTAATTTGAATTTATGGTGTTCTAATTCTTTGACTTGTTAAGAGATGAGAAATAGATGTTTCCATTGATGTTGTCTTTCTTTTTTCTAATTCTTTTTGATTGCTTGTAAACTTTATTTTCTTATTAGGACACTTTTGTGTTTAACTTGTTGCTTTAAATAAATAAGATAATGTCTCCCATTTCTCCATTATGTAATAATCATAAATTATAAGATCTCTATAATTATATTGACTGATTTTCTTGAATATGAATGTTATGAAAACTATATATATAGCTTACATTGGCTGCATCAACACTATTTTGTACCAAATATTCTGTACATTGGCTTAAGTGATTTCTATATTTTTCCATTTATCTTCTACCAAGCAGGGGAGTGTAAATTACTAAATTTTATCTTTTTTAAACTCTTAATTAGTCTAAACTCTTCAATAATTCTAGCTTGAGGCTCTAATCTTTCTTCTTTTTTTCACTGCAATATATCAAAGAAACCAAAATTAAGTGCAAAGTTCCATTTCTTGTCATAACTTTTATTTTTTATTTGCATATGTTTCAAACAAAAAAAAATATCAGCGAATCTTCAACATATATATTCTCAAATTGTTAGAGAAAGATAATGTAAAAGAATAGTTCCAAAACTGCCAGTTATCTTATCATATATTCACCATGTGAATGAGTCATGCCAACCTCCAACCATATGCTTGCTACTTATTTTGGAGTTCAATTTGTAGCTACTCAATATGATTGAAATAAAACAAAGATACCGGATTAACATGGTTAATGAGCTTCACCAAAACATAAATTTTAGAAGAATCCGAATTTGATTTATGAATGAACAATTTTTTGGTCAAATTTTACTTACTTCACAGCCGAACTCTAAACTGCTAAGAACTTTATGGTTGTTAGAAGACAAGGAGTTGATAAAAAAATGATTGAAATAACTAAACCCATCAATATCATTATTTTGCAAATCTGTTGGCTATTAAAGAATATAATGTGCCACATTGGGGATATCTTGTTTCATCATAATTAGGAAACATAAATCTCTTGGATATATACTTTATTTTGTCCACCTATATTGGATCTGTGCATTCATGCATTGAACTCGATCCTTGATATCTGCATTTGTGACTAATCTAGTTATCATCAATCTTAAATCTTAATCATATTACATATGTTCTTTATAGCATATCTAACCATGTTATGAGAATTATAATTATAATGATAGTATGCAAGTATCTTGAAAGCAGAGTATTTAGTAACATGTCATCAGAGTGTTACAAATGCAAGACTATTAAAGTCCTATAATTAGACCTCCAATAGAATAATATTTTTTATTATTAAACAAAAATGTCGTATAGTAAAATCTATTTCATATTTTATTTACTATTAAAAATCACTGGACTAACATATGACCTCTTTAGTAGGTGTCATTCAACTGTTGTTGCAATGTAATGACTTCTTTAGTGAATGATATATAAGTATATTTGTTAGCGCTCTTTAAGTCTTGAAGTTTTCTCTGATTTTGATGAGCCTCAGAATCCAACTCACTTAAACTTTATATATATATATATATAAATGAAAAACACATAACTTTATGTTTATTAATTAAATGATTTACAACAAATCATTAGATATATATTTAAAATATATTTTTCAAGTTATTCACAATTTTTTCTTTCAATTCTTTTAGTTTATTAGTGTAATGGTAGAAACATGATACATTTTATTCCTTTCCCCATATCTCTCCCATGGAACACAACTTGTACTTTCAAAATATGTTAATTATTGATCCAACCAACACCCTTTTATCCCTCTTGTGTGCCTTTTTCCTATCACTCCCAACGTGTAGGGTACTTACTTCCCTCAATAAAACCAAACCAAACCATACTACAAAACAAGACAAAGTCCTATTTCGTACAAGTAATTATGCGTGCAATACTCCATTATTTTTACTAAATTAAATACTTAAGCTACAAAACAAACCATACCTATTATGATTCCTTTTGCTTCAAATTTTAATAATTTATTAACATTGTACATTGGCCACCCTTCACTATTAATATTTTAACACCTCTATATATAGATTAACATTTACATAAACTTCACTTCAATTATACTTCTCTAATTACTTCTATAAATTTGATGAGATGAAGGTCAATGTTTTCAAAAATTGTTCTAAATTCATAAAGGTAAGAAGAGTACTTAATTTTCTCAATGGTGCAATTGTACATATTGGCATGGTTAAATTTTGTTCCTCATTGCAACAAAAGTCACACTCAAAAATACCCAAAGATGTTCCAAAAGGACACCTAGTTGTCTATGTGGGTGAGGATTGCAAGAGATTTGTCATAAAAGTGGACACACTAAATCATCCACCTTTCAAGGCTTTGTTGGATCATGCAGAAGATGTGTTTGGATTCACCAATGGTTCTAAACTCTTAATCCCTTGCAATGAGAATATTTTCCTTCACATTCTTCAATCTTCATAATGTTGGTGATTGATTTTGACCAAGATTAGATGCTATTTAACTTGTTTCTTGCAATTTTTCATTTTTTATCATATGGTCAAATTGTGGTAGGCATTGTAAGATGTCTGTCTTTTTTTTCTTCTTTCAAATAAACAAAAAAGTATATACTCTCAGGTGACATATATATAACTTGAAATGGATGTGCAATGTTATAAAAACTAGATCCATTTTAATTTTAAATGGGAAAGACCATGGTTGTTTACAATCAATTGATTTAATAAAGGTTAACCCAAGCATCACATATTTTTTCTTCTTTTTTTAAATTGAATTTTGACTCTCAGTTACTGTTTATCTGCGGTGAATATTTGTCCTAGATATAAAATTGTTAAAGGTAAAGGTTGAACTAGTGAAAATATATGATTTTAATGATTTAATACATAATGTAGTAAATTAATATGAAATATTGATAAATTAAAAAGCAAATTTGTAAATTAACATCAAATTTGAAAGAAGAAAAAAATCTCCAAGAGTGTTTAGATGAAGTTTGTTTAGGTTAGAGTTGTAGAAAATCCGTTCGTGAACATGTTCTTTTTTTCTGCATGGGATTAGATTTCTTCTTAAATGCATGGCTCAAACATTTTGTAGAAGAAATTTAGGGTGAGGAGATGATATCAGTCTCTAAGACAGGAAACACTTGGATATTTTACATGGGCTCGAATCCGAAATTTCGAGTCCAAAATCCAAAAATATTCTATAAACAAATGAAACATGCATAGATGATGAATTGTGTTGAAAAAAATAATGCAATTGGTACATTCTAAGATATTACATTGACTTATTACATTCAAGAATAGATTAGAAGAGTGTTCATCAATGGAGGCAATGTTATTGCATTGCATGTCAAGCAGTCTTGGTTTTACTGTCAAGGATTGCTTGCAACTATTTGTTGCTCAGTTTGCACTTTGCAGCATTATACAAAAAAGTGTTTTGATAATGACTTATTGGCAGCAGTGAATAATCTCCTTTGGCAAACATTGGTTCGATCGAAAATTTGTGTTTTCGGTTGCCCGTTACAACAAGAAAGGATACCAACTAGGATGGAATTGTGGCAAATTAAGAGATAGACATCAACAATATTGTGTGCAGTTGCCATTTGTTTGTAACATGTACAAAGGTAATGGATATTTTGAAATTGGTTTTCAATTGAATGATTTAGAAAACTTTCCAACATAACTACTTGCAAACACATAGTTTATATAATTTGAAGTTCTTTAGATTGATATTACAACAATTTTGTTGTAGTCTTTGGGAGAAACGTGTATGTCAAGTTATTTCATGTAAAAATTGGAGGTTGCGATTGCGCATAATGAACATATTAAATAACAGTATCAAATTAAAACATACAGATTGTCATCACAATTTAAAATACATGTCCAACAACTTTATGAAATAAACATTACATGAAAAAGAAAAGAAAATAAAAAATCTTACATAAGGTAGCACAATCCTAGCATATAGGTAAAGGAGCACCATTCCATTTGTTTAGACACTCCAACATTGGATCAATAAACCTTCCATCACACAAAGCTGAGAAAACCTTATCACATTCCTCACCAGGTGACACAATTTTCTCACCTGTCAGCAAACTTGTCCCCAAAGTTTCTCTCAAAAACTTATACAATGGATAAGACCTACATTCCTTAATCCTATTAGGAATTGAAGGGTTTCCATTTTCAAGTTCAGCCCTTGCATTTTCCACCTCTTTAGGCAAAAGGGATTTGAGCTCTTCCTCAAAAGTTCCAATCTTTTGGAAAATTGAGGTGCTTGAATTTGCCTCATTCTCACCATTTTGCAATGCATGATCAACTAGTACATGTCTCAGCTTTTGCATTAGAGGGTATGTAGCATTACAAGGGTCATCAATGTAAGCAAACACATACTCACTTTCAACAACATTGAGCAAATGCTTCTCACTAAACCTTGATGGATGCAACTCACCATTTACACCAACTATGAGAACTCTCTTAGCCACTTGACTCACAGTGTTCTTAACTGCACTTTTCAGGTTTTCTTCAATGTGCCTCAGATCAATTGCTTGGCATAATGCAACTAAGAAAGTGGATGACATGAGTTTCAATATTTCTACTGCTTCAGCAGTTTTTCTTGATGAAATCAAGCCTAAAGAGTTAACATCTTGGTTATGTTGTTCGGCACTTTGAACATGAGTGGTGACTGGATTAGCAAGGTATTGAAGTTCTGAGCAATAAGATGCCATTGCAATTTCTGCTCCTTTGAATCCGTAATCCAAACTCGGATTGCGGCCCCCGGTTAGATTCGAAGGCAATCCGTTGTTATAGAAGTCATTCACAAGCTCAGAGAATTGAGCAAACAAGAGTTTCCCAATCGAAGCAATGGCTAAACGCGTGTTGTCCATCGAAACACCGATAGGTGTACCTTGGAAATTCCCTCCATGAAGTGCCTTATTCCTTGAAACATCAATAAGTGGGTTGTCATTAACAGAATTTATCTCCCTTTCAATCATCTTTGTTGCGTGTCGGATCACTTCAATCTGCGGTCCAAGCCACTGTGGCGATGTTCGAAGCGCGTACCTATCTTGTTTAGGCTTCTGAAGTGGATCAGTCTCATGTAACTTTTGTGCAGCCTTAACATAATAACTCCCATCTAAAATATGTTCCATAATAGCCGCGGCCTCAATTTGCCCAGGATGGTGCTTCAACTTATGAGTCAAATGATCAGTGAATTCTGGTTTTCCTTGCATAACTTCAGCGAAAATCGCGGATATAATTTCTGATAGTACAACAAGTAAGTTTGTCTCAAAAAGCACCAATGAAGCCAAACCTGATCCAACAGCAGTACCATTCACTAGTGCTAAACCTTCTTTAGGTTGCAACTCAAAAAACCCACTTTCAATTCCAGCTAGTTGAAAAGCCTCTTTAGCATTGAGAACTTGTCCATTAGGTCCAATAGATTTTGAGTTTGGTCTTCCAATTAAAAGGCCAGCAACATATGATAAAGGAACTAAGTCACCTGATGCAGTGATTGTACCTCTTAATGGAAGACACGGTGTTATGTTATGGTTCAGAAATTTTGCTATTGCTTCCATGATTTCAAATCTGATTCCTGAATATCCTTGAAGCAATGTGTTGATTCTAACCAACATGGCTGCTCTAGTGGCTGTGTGAGGTAATGTTTGACTTGATTCTGTTCCATTGCCAAAAATTCCAGCATTCAGAAATCTGTTTCAATAAAATAATTGTCAAATTATGTTAGTGGTAATCTATGGAGCATCGACACTTCAGATCAAAGACGTATCTGGTGTCTGACACATGTTAACGTCTGACATCCCGACACATGTCTATGATGTACAAAATTCTAAACAAGTGAGTAACATTTTGCCTAATTCATGCTAAGTCAAGAAATTATGCCGAATAAAATCGTGTTAGTCTTAACTACAGAATTAAGATTAATAGAATGATTAAGAGTCAATTATAATGAATAAAACTATGAACAGATAGGAAACAAGTTGACTAAGCCACAGACACATAAACAACAAGGATATGATGATATTACAAATGATTCATGTACTGTCAAAACAACAATTGTTTTCCATAAAAGTACACTTGTCAAGACAGTACATTAAATTAATACTCGATAGCACAATTATGCAGAGCCATAAATCAAGCCTGCAAAGTGAGTGTACATGCAATTCAATCATGCATAGCTATTTAATTTGACAACTCCCTATGAAAATGTAGAAATTTCTGGGAGTTATTTCATTATAACATTAAATATGGGCCAAGCCAACTCAAAATTGTGCAATGAACGGTTATGGTGCCACCATGCATGTAGATGGACATGAAGGAATATAACCATAATATCGGTAGACAGTACTAGTTAATGGCTTGTCAGTGAAGCTATTATATATATCATAGTTTTGTGAAGTATTTGGCCCACCCATCACGATCAACATTTTTTGTAACTAAAACGTTTATACTTTATAGTGTGAAATTTCATAAGTTCAGTTCGTAGTTATTGAAATCTATCAAGTATGAGTTAATAAATTTTATATTTGTTGAAAGAATTAAAGTTGAGCGACATATAAATAAAATGACTCAATAATATAATGTCTTAAGATTTAGCGTGAATATATGATATTTATTTTGGTCAAGAACAAAAATCAGTTTTATTAAAAAAGAAAAAAGAAACAAAAACAATTCATATCTTTTCAAACTTCTCTATCAAGTATAAAGATAAAATTTGGCATTGATAAGTAATTGGAAATTTGGAATGATACTATCAGAAAACCAAACACATATATAA
Source organism: Trifolium dubium (assembly GCA_951804385.1). Lineage (NCBI taxonomy): Eukaryota > Viridiplantae > Streptophyta > Magnoliopsida > Fabales > Fabaceae > Trifolium > Trifolium dubium. The sequence continues at coordinate 29,935,239 of OX638074.1, forward strand.
GCAAAATGTAGTTATTAGACGGCTGGACCCACACGCCAACTATATCCGAAAGATTATGTCATTTTATTTTATTTTTTATATCAAAAAGATAAATTATTTTTAAGAATTAATCCATGAACTTTCTTCTACCCAACACATATGTCTTTCGGCTCATATCACTTAAACTATAAAAAAATCACAAATTTATTAACACATAAATCATTTTTTACTAACTATAGTAATTTGGATCTTTAGTCCTAATAGGAGTAACTCATTATATGAGACTGATCAATGATCATCAAATCCCATAAGCATCTAAATTTTGGTTTTACCTATTTCCGTACTACCTTTCAAATTTAAGATGGTTTATGCTAAATTCTTGGGCAACCCAAATAATATTATTGTCCTATGTTTTCTTTTTTGTTTTAAAAATCAAACTCTTGACCAAATAAAAAAAATGTTGCACTTTTCATCTCATAAACTAGTGAGAGACCACGGTTCTATATTTTTTATTTTGAAATTTAGTGATTAGAATTTTACTTTCTTATAAAATATTTATAAAATACTGTAAATAAGTTAGTGTACTATGATTTGAATACAACATGCAATTGTAATTTTTTTTTCTTACTTAATGATTATTTATTATTTTTGATTGGTTGTTTTTTTTTATGCAACTTTTGATCAGTTAAAAATAGGGAATTATACAACAATTTGAAATCAAACTTCCATTTTATTTTTATCCTATAACTTATTACAAGCCTTCTTCTTATACAACAAGTGGTTAACAAGTGGTTATTATAACCCGATCACAAGTTACACACGTCCACTTTTTACGTTTTATGAACAAATTAAACAAAGAAAGAAAAATACAAAAAATGGAAAAGTGCACACTTTTGTACAATCTACAAGAATAAAAACAATTCAAATCATGACATGACCCCCTACCTAACTGCATCTAGCAGATCACTGGCAACCCACCTACCTACCCCCAACTTAGGGAAAAAATAATATAAATATTCAGCTTAATTTTTTTTTGAAACCAAATATTCAGCTTAATTAACCAATCCATTAATGAACTAACCCAAACCAAGACACAAGTTATTATAATATCACACCAACATATGCTAAGATACGTACGATTTAATTAATGTGTGTGTACTCATCCCCAAATATAATTTAAACAGAAATTTAAGTACTATCTATGAAAATACTAAGTACCTTAAGAAATGGAATGCATGTATCTTATCTTAAGAAGTACCAATATCACAACTTACTATAACATGAAAATATGATTGAATGTAGATGTAAAAAATATTTACAATTTAAGTGTGTAGTTATAAGTTTTATACTAAGATGTTCACCCCTGTGAGAAGTTGAGAGATTAATTGAGATAATAATTTTTAAATATAAGTTAAATGATTAATTAAATATATTTTCTCTTTCTTAATAAAGTAAAAATAAAAGAGACTTAACTTATTAATTTTTATTGTTTTTTAATCTACGTATATAACTCTAAAAAGACAATAATTTTTGGGATGAAGAGAGTATTAATTTATACCATTTTTTTTTTCCTTTTTTCAAAGTCCAAAATAAAAAAATATCAGCTTTGTTTTTAAAACATCTTCCCAAATATCAATAATAATAATAATAATAATAATTGATTAAAAATTAAAAATTTATACAGAAAATGAATGCAATTGTATCAATAAATCCTAATAAGTTTAATGATTAAGATGTAACCAAAAAAAAAACTTCATAATTAAGATATATATGTTTAATTTGACCAAAATAAAAGAGAATAAATTAATTAATAAATTATTGTCTCTTTAAGCTCAGTTCAATAATTCAGTAAGAACATTGCAGATAATGTGTAAGAATCGGAGTTTAAACTCTGATACATTCATTTATTCACAAGATGATAAAATTCTAAACATTAAAAAAACATGATTAATAAATGAATAGTAAATAATAAAAAATTACCTGATGAGTTCATTTTGGAGAGCACCACCTTGTTTAGTTCTCCTATGAGAGGTTGCACCAAACCCAGTAGTAACACCATAGCTATCAGTCCCATTATTCAAACTCTGAACAACCCAATCACTACTAGCTTTAACGGCAGCGCGTGTATCTTCATCAAGCTCAACCACCACGCCGGTATTACGCGTCGCAATTGCAGCCACCTGAGATATTGTTAAACCTTTTCCACCTAACGGAACAACCGGTTTCCGGTATTCCTCAACCATTCTTTTCACATCATCAAGATGACTACCCATCATGGAATCTGAAGCCACACCCCAATTCAAAGGATCATCATTAACATTATTATTAATAATGTTGCTACCATTGCATAGATTCAAACCATTGACATGATGATGATCTCCATTTGAAAATTCCATGATGATGTTGTTATGATGAAGAAATTAAGGTTAATTATTGTGTTACGTATAGCTATGTTGTTATAATAATGTATAGGGGTGGGAGTTTGGGGATATAGGTGAATGGCAGTTAGGAAATGTAACAAAAACGGAAATTAATAAAATTTTATCATATGAAATGGAAAATGGCAAAATGGGAATATATTTTTTTGTAGGAAGTAATAAAAAATTTGCTGAAAAAAAGGGGAAGAAAATGGGAAGTATATATAGATGGGTTGGTGGACATTGAATGGGAGTGTAGGTGAGTAAGCAGATGGGTTAGTTGTTGAGAATGTTACGTGGCCGTTGGATTATCATGGGAATGGAAGGTTAAGATGTGACACGTGGGTAGGTGAGTTTTGTGAGTAGTAATAATGTTAACATAACAACATAACACCATTGCATATGTTAGTGGGACTTTGTCCAAATTGTTGCTCATATTGCCGTAAATTTAACCAGCAAATTAAATAAAAGATGAGGTGTAATTCTCAATAACTCTTGGATGATGATAGCAAAATGGGTCACTCTATCTTTTAGGTGGTCTGGTTTTAAATATGACTCACGCTAATTAGTGTTTTTTTTGTCGAGACACTGCCGCGAAATGCAACGACTATTTTCCTCTCGTTAGTTTTTTTTTTCTCGTTAGTTTAGAGGCATCTTAAAGAGTGTGAGATAGTTAGTCCATATATTTAAAGTCATTTTTGTACATAAGACGATGATCAAATATTCGACTATTAATTAAAGGAAGATGAACTTTAACCGCTCAACTACATTCTCTGAGTTCGCTAATTAGTTTTGAGGTGTTGATTAAAAAAATAAAAAAAATTATTTAAAAAAGTTTTTGTTTTTTTATTTTTTAGAATATTGAGTACACAAATTGACAATTTTATTATATTTAGTTTTTTTAACAATTGTTTTGTTAACATTTCCCTTAAAAAGATTTTTTTTTTGGCACACCCTTAAAAAGATGTATATAGAATTATTCAACTGTAAATGAAGAATCTTTTACATAAGTTGTTCCAAACATAATTCAAAGAATATTCAAAGAGACGATAAAGGAAGTGAGTGTTGTGGATCAATGAAAAAAATATTCGTGAATATCAATTTGAAGTGGTGACTGATGATGAAGAAGAGGATGTATCTGCAAAAAAACCCTAAGATGTTTAAGTCACTATATATTTGAGGTAGCATTTAGGTTAAAATGAGGCATACATTATGAGGTTGTGAAGGACATATTTATAGGCCACAAATGTGGTATTTAGAACGATGACATGAAGTTTAGTCCAACTCAAAAGTCCATCAAAAACATAAATTCTTAGCTTATAAAAAATCACTTTTAATTATCTAATTTTAATAATAGCTTTTAATTGTTAGATAGTGTATATTACAAAATTATCTTGAGTTTAATTATGGTGCACAGACAGTGTAATCCCACTTTGCACAATCATCCAATAATATTCTGCCATGTCATCCACTTTAAAATATGTAATTTAATTAAATTAATAATAACCTTGAATTAATTCTAAAACACCACGTTCTATTGTTTCTCCACATCTTTTTCTCTGCATCCATGGTTGAATTCATTTCTACCGTTTTGGTTTAAAAATCAATACCAACCTAAATTTCTAAGAGATTGTGAGAGAGAAAGAGATGGACTACACTAGTATTAAAGGGAGATTACATTACCAGTGTTGTTTTGGTCGATGAATTTTGTGTCTGTTATGCTATCATTGTTTTTGTCAACAAAAGATATTTTGGAAATTAATTTTGGGAAAAATCATAGATGCTTATTGTCGAACAAGTCACTATGAATCTCACCTTCAATTAATTGGTAATGGTTTCTTTAATTCTATATTATTTTTATTCTGGTTGATTAATTCAAATGCTATTCCATGTGTAATAAAGAAGAAAAACAATGTACGGCTGTTTGGAATGACGGTATAGGAGGAGAGTTGCAATAGTTGCAGAGTTGGTTGCCACCGTATAAAATTAAAAACGAAGAGAACGTGATGAAGATATATTGCACGATACCAAAATAATATAGGTTATTAAAAATTTAATTAAATCACATATTTAAAAGTAAATGACATGGCAAAATATTATTGGACGATTGTGCAAAGTGGGATTACATTGTCTGTGCACCATAATTAAACTCAATTATCCTTGTGACAAAATCATGTTTTATAAGAATACAAATTATAGATTAATTAATTATATAATGTCGAAATTATTAGATCAAACACACCTGTTTGATGAGCTACATATGAATTTGAAATAAGTTATAATGTTATTGAAATTGTGATGATTCATCTTAATTTCATTAAATTTACACATATTCACTCTTGTTTCATCACTTGATTTTTTTTCTTCTTTTTAATTATACATGTAAACTTTGAACATTCACTTTGTTATAAAAGAAAGCAGAAAATTCTTTCTTTCTTATCCTCTCCTTGACTAAAAGGAAGTTGATTTAGCTATTAATCTTTATATATCATAATGAATGATCGAGTGAGTGAATGAATGACGTGCATGTCAATAGTTCTTTATTGATTTTTTTGAAGCAAGTTTTTTTTAATAGTCACTTTTTCTCTTACATTTCATAAAAAATACTCTATCACATTTTTCTTGTCTCCTTTAATCTATTATTTTCCCTCATTCACATAATCTAATGTGAGTCATTAGCTATTTTCTCTTCTATATATATATTTAAATTAAATCACCAAGGTCACTAAACCTCAAAAGGTTGACAACCTTTTCCACTTAGTGGTAGCAACCCCCACCAATACCTATATTTTATAAAATGTCATTTTGTAGTTGGTAAAATGTTGTGGAGTTAGCCTTTAGATGACTTCAATTAGACAAATGATTATATATTTTCTTATTATAATAACTCTTTTTTTTTTTAGAAACAATCAAAATAATTTTATTAGCACACTAAAGAAACAAGATGTATTTTTTTTATAATATTGTTCATAATGGATTAATTTGTTCTGGTCATATGTACAACTCAACTAAAATTCTTAACTATTTTTAGAGTAACCAATCCTTTAAAATTCATTTTTTAGTGACAGATACTGATCTTAAAAACCAATTTTATAAGAATGAGTTAAACTCTACTCTCAATTCTAAGAATAGTGACATAATTTGAATGCAAATTTTTTTATGGATGCTTTGCAAATCAATTTTTTTTAGAAAAGTAATTAACTAGCAAATCACTCCACAATCTAATGAAAAGTGAAAACCATATGTAATACACATGATTCGAATCACATTTCACATATTTTATTGTGATTCAAATCAACCATTGCATGATTCAATTTACCTCCTGCATGTTTCAAATTAATTACACTGTACATATACAACAGAAAATCATAATTCGAACACACAATCCAACACTTAAAAAAACATTGTTTTAAGGCACATGCTCCACAAACTGATTTTTTTTACTCAAGAATGAACAAAAAATCAATAATGTGTTTAATTTATATATTTTCATGAGTTTTCTTTATTTGATCATATATCCTATCTGATCCTATGCTAGATTTCATAAGATCCTGTTTGCACCTGAAACTTCAACTCCATAAGGATTAAAGACAAATCATTGAAGGGTAGCTAATGGGTTGGTGAAAAGCTCTAAGTCCAAATTTATGTAATTTGAAGGTTGGTTGTCCTCTCTACACATACAAGAAAGAACAAAGATAATTAGTTTCATTTCTTTGTTAGGTACACAATCATACAACTACTTCAAAACAATTAAATAGATTTTTTTTTGTCCATAGAGAAAATGACAAGAATGACGACTTGAAAACTCACACACCCAATTATAAAATCTCGAGTCCGAATTTAGAAGACAGTGTTCAACTAAACAATATCAATATTGTCGATTGAGTTAAATATTATGTTTAATTTCGGTGTGATATTGGTTGTATGTATGTATGGATGAATGAGTTGTGTAGATTAGAAATGACTTTCTTTTATATCAAATGTTCATATACATCTTTTTATCATTTAGTTAAAAACTAACATGCATTTGAGGCACTTGTTTGTTAGTATACAATGTATTATAGAAAAAAACTTCAGGAAAATATCTGTCCTCTGCCAAACACTAAAGATTGTTATAAGTCCTCCTTAAATTATTTCTGTTCCAGCTAGCTAGCTAGCACACCAAAGAATTCATTAATTCATGGATATCACTTGAAATTAAATACTACTAGTACTATGCATATTGGGTTGGATATAATGCTTAATTATTCCTAGAGTAAAACTAGCTATAACAAAAAGGTTGGTCTCATGATATTCAAAAAACAAAACTTTTGTCTTTCTCTCACAACATATGTTAATGTTAATGAAACAATTAATTACCATATGAGAAGAGTTTTTTTTTTTTGAAGCAATGACAATAGTTAGTTAGCAATTAGCATCACACTATTATCATTTGAACACTAATTGGGCCAAATCTTATGCTAGACCAACAAATAATTTGTCTCACTTTCTATTGGAGGAGCCAACTAGAGATTTTACTCAATAAGATAGTGTCAAAAAAAGTGTCCAAAGCTATGAAGCACAGACACCTCTCGAAATAAATGTGTGTCTGCCATCCACACATACATTTGTTTATAATTGAATCAATAAGTCTCACCACAATCCTTCACACCAGATATTTTACCCTCTACAGCTATGTAGATGGTCCACGTACCATAAAAACAATGAAGGCAGGGAGACACACTCAAATATTCATCTGCATGCTGTGGCAAGCTAAGGCACTAAAAGTTTCACTGTCATTGCCTGCACTATGAAGACATATTTTCCATTCCCAACAAACACACTAGACAGTACAGTTACACATACACACACTCAACATGAGGAAAGTCACACAAAATTGAATTGACAATGTGCTTGCTTACAACCGGCTAGGCTAGCCATTATACTAAGTTAGAAAGTAAGAATTGAACGCTCATTAAAAATTGATTCTATAACCAAAATTGCAAACAAACCAACCAATCACTAAAAATCAAGCTCATTAAAATGCAAACCACATCAACTTGTCAAAACAAGTAGAATTGGACTTGTTTTTCTATAGCTTGTGGCAAATCCACACATTCATTGAATCACTCTTAAAAACAATTCCCTTGAAATTTTAACCAAATATTTAATATCAGTTTCTACATTAACTTTTTCACAAAACACCATCACTGGCTACAAAATGTTCCCTTTTGTGTATTTAGAAAAAGGCTCACCCATCACAGATCTTCTTGTGCTGCATTTGTTTTGTACATATAAGCCTTCATATTTGTTATTTACAAACATGACTTAATGGTGGAATGAAAAGAAGAAGCGGACAATAAATCGGGGTGCAGTAATTCGTCTTAGAGCGGATGCGACAAATTACAGCCCAAGTACTTTGAAAGATGCTACAGAAACAACCACAATTGAAGTATTGAACAATATGTTAACTTGTACAAGTACATGTGGTAAACCTTCTTCATCATTTTTTATGCATTTTATTAGGCTCACATCACATGAGAGCAATTTATTTAGAAATTCTAGCTTAAAGGATTAAGATACTCAACCATGGTATAGTTTACCTTGGCTTCCAAGTAAATAGCACCTTCATCATCATTAATTACAAGTGATACATGTTTGATCTTTTCTTCTCCCTGCTATAGGGTAGAAAATGGTTAGTGTGTCTCAGAAAGTAGTTTTTTTAATTGATTTCTGTTAGGTTTAATTACACATTTGGTCTCAATAATTTATTTTAGATTTTAATTTGGTCGCAAACAAATGTTTTAAAGGTTTTATATCGACCCCAAACGTTTATTTTAGGTTTCCATCAATTTTGTCTCGTGTGACATACGGTTTGCACATGTGGACACACTTGGAAACGTGGACAAAATTGCCGGAAATGATCAAATTAAAACTTAAAACAAACATTTGGGACCAAACGTGTAATTAAGCTTATATTTTATTTTCAACCACCAATTTAATCTCGTTATAACCTTTGAAATCGGTGTGGTTTTGTGGTCAGTTTATATTAAACCTTTTTTTAATATTTTACATAATCTTAAAAGATTTATTTATTTTTATAAATTTTAAAAAATAAAAAATTATTTTTTTCATAAATAAAAGATTTGATGTGAATCCTTAATAAAAATTCTTGAGTAGTACTCTACCGCTACGTATTGGAGTGCTTTATATATAAACCCTCTTCCAAACCCTTATTTTCAAAACCCTACACAGTATACTGCTGCTTTTCTCTCTTCTCTGCTTCTACACTGCCGCTTCTTCCTCCTTCTTCACAATCAATCACAAGGTAACCAACCCTTCCATTTTCTTAATTTCATCCTTATATTCTTATTATATCATCGATTCGTAGCTTTACATAATATAATAATAATAATTCGTTGTTGCTTTGTTTTTGTTTTTGTTTCTGCTTTTCATTTTCATTTTGATTTTAACCTAGCTATACAATTTGTGTGCATGTTAAATCCAAATTCTGATTCCACATTCTGTCATAATCGTTTTTTCTTTATGAATCAGTAGTAGTTTTATTTCTCATGAGGATTTTGTATTTTCATATTTGATGCATATATACATATACATAACATACATCAACGTGTGATTATATGATAAAGATGTTCTTTTTGAGTTATATTCTTCCTGTTTGTTTTCATATATGATAGTTTGTTTTTACCTTTTGATATTGAAATATTCACTTGTTTTGTTGATGTGTTGTTGATACTGTATTATTTGTTGAAATTGCAGAGTTTTTTGTTGTTTTAACCTTTTAAGGACTAATGGGTAAGGAAAAGGTTCATATTAACATTGTGGTCATTGGCCATGTTGACTCTGGAAAATCAACCACCACTGGTCACTTGATCTACAAGCTTGGTGGTATTGACAAGCGTGTTATTGAGAGGTTTGAGAAAGAAGCTGCTGAGATGAACAAGCGTTCATTCAAGTATGCTTGGGTTCTTGACAAGCTTAAGGCTGAGCGTGAAAGAGGTATCACTATTGACATTGCATTGTGGAAGTTTGAGACTACTAAGTATTACTGCACTGTCATTGATGCTCCCGGACATAGGGATTTCATTAAGAACATGATTACTGGAACTTCCCAAGCTGATTGTGCCGTTCTGATTATTGATTCCACAACTGGTGGTTTTGAAGCTGGTATTTCCAAGGATGGACAGACCCGTGAACATGCTCTTCTTGCTTTCACTCTTGGTGTGAAGCAGATGATCTGCTGCTGCAACAAGGTATTTTATTTTTAAGTTTGAAGTTGAGCATTTGATTATATTTATAATGAACTTATACGAGCACTAATTCTTTGTTTTATCTTGAACTATAGATGGATGCCACTACACCCAAGTACTCTAAGGGTAGGTATGATGAAATTGTGAAGGAAGTTTCGTCCTATTTGAAGAAGGTTGGATATAATCCAGATAAAATTCCATTTGTTCCCATCTCTGGTTTTGAGGGAGATAACATGATTGAGCGCTCTACAAATCTTGACTGGTACAAGGGTCCAACCCTTCTTGAGGCTCTTGACCAAATCAATGAGCCTAAGAGGCCATCAGACAAGCCCCTCCGATTACCACTTCAGGATGTCTACAAGATTGGAGGAATTGGAACTGTGCCTGTGGGACGTGTTGAGACTGGTGTCTTGAAACCCGGAATGGTGGTGACTTTTGCTCCAACTGGACTGGCTACTGAAGTCAAGTCTGTGGAGATGCACCATGAAGCCCTCCAAGAGGCCCTTCCTGGTGACAATGTGGGATTTAATGTTAAGAATGTTGCTGTTAAGGATCTCAAGCGTGGTTATGTTGCCTCAAACTCCAAGGATGATCCAGCCAAGGAGGCTGCTAGCTTTACATCTCAAGTGATCATCATGAATCACCCTGGCCAGATTGGAAATGGTTATGCCCCTGTTCTTGACTGCCACACCTCCCACATTGCTGTCAAGTTTGCTGAGCTTGTTACCAAGATTGACAGGCGTTCTGGTAAGGAAATCGAAAAGGAGCCCAAATTTTTGAAGAATGGTGATGCTGGTATTATTAAGATGATTCCCACCAAGCCCATGGTTGTTGAGACTTTCTCTGAATATCCTCCACTTGGCCGTTTCGCTGTCAGAGACATGCGTCAAACTGTGGCTGTTGGAGTCATCAAGGCTGTGGAGAAGAAGGATGCTACAGTTAAGGCCACTAAGTCAGCATTGAAGAAGAAGTGAACCGTGCGGGATGATCTTTCTACTAGGGAAGTCTATTATTACAATAAATGGTCTTTGATCCGTAATATTTTTAATTTTCATCTTGTTATCTTGTTTTTCAGATTATGTGTGAAGTCTGCACCGTCATCTCCCAGCTGTTCGCAGAACTGGGTTCTAGATCGACGGTGGCAGGACTATTTCCGTTTTATTTTTATGCTTTAACTATAGTGTGTGGTGAACACTTTAATTTTGTAAGCAGGAAGTTTCAGGACCTGCCAAATTATATTTGAATATCAACTCGTTTTATTTGTGTGTTTATTTCTTGTGTGTTGAGTTATTTATCTAGCTGTCAGCTGGTAGACCGCATGGCTTTTAACCATGTGGCCGTGGGTTCGATTCCCACAGACGGCCGTACATGTTGAAATATTTTTACAAGCTGATCACACGTTTTTGACTGTTATTGATATATATGTCTGAATGTTTTAGGCATTTTTTGAATCTCATTAGTAATGTGCTACTGGTGTAGCACTTGCATAATGCTCCGGTTATTTGTTATTCTGGTTTTCCAACTTGTGCATTTGTTAAGTAGGCACCCCCTTGTTTAAAGCAATGCTTTATTTCTACAATTACCCCCTCATTTAAATGTATACCGTAACACTAAAAAATAACTCTTTCTATCCGGGTAAAAAATCTCTGCATATCCAAATCTATATAAAAATTTATTGTAATAAATATCACCTTGTTAATATAAATTTTTCAAGAACTCGTTTTTCATCTCACTCTCTTACTACTATATTTTGTAAGCAGTTAGACTACTGATTTGGTTTAGTAATATTAATTCTGTTTGTGTTTTTTATAAGTTTTAAGTTGTTGAGGCATTTCTCCTCATGTTAACAATTTGCCAGCATAGAACATAAACGTACATTTGGTGTTAATGTGGTAATTTCATAACAAGATTTCTGCATAACATCTTTGTTCAGTTTTCTGATTCATAATTCAAATGAGAAAACTTTGTCCCAATAAAACCTGTTGAGGTTTTCACAAGGCTTAAGAAATGTCTCTGGTTTTGCGGAAATGATCATAGATTTGCAGATATATTCGAGTCTGTCAACCACCAACCCAATTGAATAAAGTGTAGGTGTTTGAAAAACAAGTTTAGTCATTATTTTAAGACTTGTTTATGCGTGACAGAAAGCAACAAGAGTTCCTGCATTGATAGAGGGGCTATCATTGCCATCCATTACCCTGCTCTCATTGCCCTCCTAATTTCAACATCACTTATTGAACATTGTTGTTTAAACATAGGTGCAACTCTTGTTTTATTTAACACAATTAATTTATGAAAATGATTGATGACATCTTTGCCTTAGTTAGTCCTCCAACTGTGACACTCTTGATGGACAAATCCAAGAATTGAAGTATCCATATCACAAAGATTTTATTTGTTTCACAATGGACATGAGCAATCTTGGTTATACATCTATGAGCAACATCAATCTAAAAATATTTGACAGCAAAGTGCTGAATGCACAAGAAATTTTAGCTCCATGATGGAGATACTCTTATCCAAATTTGATTGACCCGGTTCGAACTTCGATTATGGACATTCAACTTAACAATTTATGTATTTTCTACTAATTGAACTAATATTTATGAACAATTAAATTAGTTTTTTTTAATAGTTGATTCGTCATGGTTTGTTGAACTCTCAAGTGTCAACTACCATTCAAAAGTCTAGATGAATTCAAAATAAAACGTGCATAGACTATTTTAATTTTTAAGATATTAAGAGAAGAAAATTCATTTGCCTATGTTTCTTACTAAAAATGAGCATCACACAATTCACAAGACAACTTGCACGTATCCTCGTATAATATTTTGAAAATTATTGCATGGTCACTTATCTAATAAAAATCAAATTACTTACGAGTATTACATTATTATTAATCATCTTTGATTGATTTTTACAATTGCTTTGAGATCGAATGATCCAAATTAATAATTGTGTCACACAATTTTTGTATAAAATATAAACACGTTGCTTTTTTTCAAACTAGTTAGCTAAAATATTCTTTCACAAGTAAAAACATGCTTAACTTGACAGAGTCGTAACATATGCTAATTGTCAAAAAAAAAATTGGTACAAACTAATTGTCAAATTTATAATGATTTCCGTATATAATGCACCAAAAAAGAAAGAACAATGGCAGTTTATTTTTCTTGTTGACAGATTCTTTACAACTACTGTGATTTGAAAAGTGATGTCCTTCAAAGATATTTGTTAAAATTTGAAGTTCGAACTTTGCAATGTATGTAATTTTCAAAGTGAGGTAAATTCGAACTTTGATATTTGTTATTTTATATATAGATTGAACTATACTCATGAAAAGTGAGGTAAATTCACCTTTGAGATAATTAACGAAGAATTCTGAGTTTAAATATCAACTCACTTTGTGTCAAAAAAAAAATATCAACTCACTCTTGAGCATAAAAAATTGGATTGAAAAGAAGAAATTCATCATTGTATGCCACATTGATTCTTCAATCAAGATTAGTTATTGCTAAATAACGGTAGAAACTTTATACGTATATTATAATAACAAAAAAAGTATTTTTTTTACCCAAAAACATTTTTATAAATTTTATTAGTTTTAATAAGTTATTTTAATTTACTAATATCCACCATGTACAAGTGACTAAGATGTCACTCACTAAAAGTTGCCATCTCTGCATAAAATTGGAGAATAATAAGTAGGGATACGAAATTAGAAATGATAAATTTGGGGTATAATTGTTCAAAAATAATTAAGAGGTTAAAATTGTACAATTAAAAAAAAATGAGGGTCAAAATTGCAATTAAATAAAAAATTCAAACATACAAATTAATATTAAAAAAAAATTATAAGACATAATTTTATTTGTAACGCATGTTGAAATTGTTAAGCTTACGTAAAAAATAAATTTGTTAAATTGGATATTTTTTCGTGGTTACTCAAGTTTAAATGAGATCTCATATTTATAAGTATAATTTTTATTACAATTGTCTCTTCATCTATAAACTAAAAAGTTATTCAATAAATTTTGATTAAAAATGAATTGAATAATCTCTATAAACTTAACTCAATTGATAGGAATATTACATATAAAAAATACAGAAATTAAAGTTTGAATATTGTTTATTCATTATGGAAAATAATAATCAAAAGGAATGAAATTAAAAAATTAGTAAATTTTGTACTTATCTTTTTTTGATACACGTACTTATACTTTTTCATTAATGAAAAGTTAATAGTGACATAAAGTTGTCTTTAAAGCAATTAAATATTTCAACTTTTAAAGTGAACATCACCTTGAAAACTTTTATTAATGAACATAGTTAGTTTGAATATGCTATAAAAGTATCATTTTTTGGTCAAATAGAATTATTTCTTTTTTGTATGTACATAATATTAATATTATTAAGTTAAACATTTTTTTTAGATTAAAATTGAAATTTCGCGATTGTGTATGAGTTTTATGTAGTGTTTTAACACTTTATCTATAAACAAAAAATATATTTTTTATTCAACTAGTTTATCTTGTAAGATATTTAGACTTTTAGATAAGTGGTCATATACTCAGATATAATACTTTCCCGTTCACTAAATACATTAATTATTCAATAAAATTTAATAATCAATTGTATCTTATAAAAAAGACATGAGCTTGTAGATATTAATCTTAATCAATAATAGTTGTTAAAACATCATTTTTATAATTAATTGTTTTCTTTTTATCTTTTTTGGTACATAGACAAAATGGTAAGTCATTAAAAACTCACACATAAAGTGGAGGGATAAAGTTTAAACTCCGATGTCCCATGAATTTAGCTCAATTGGTTGGACATATTGTACGAAAGTGCAGGAATCCGGGTTCGAACCCGGGTACGCCCACTTATTCATCTTTAAGGGGTGAATTTCTAGCCACTAGACTACTTGACCAAAAAAAAAAATTTAAACTCCAATTATAAACATTTGATTTAGTTATTTCAACATTTTTTACCAGTTAAACTAAGACGGCCGATTCTTTTTTCTTTCATTTTACAAGAGACGTGTGAAGTGCAACACACACAATTTGAATTAAACAGAGAGGCATGAAAAGGACCAACTATATAACCAAAAAAACAATGTTAGAGCAATTTTGAAGCCAAAACATAGTGACAGAGGACACTGTCTTGTTTTGGTATTTTGGCGCTTTCATTACAACTCACAAACTACAAAACAATCTTATTACCATGTTATGTTCACCACATTAATTAAATTCACTTTTTATTATTACTTATTAGTATTATTATTATTATTATTGTTACCTTAAATTAATTTTCCTGTTTCAAAAACTGTTTAACCTTTTTCTTCTTACGTTGTTAAACCATTCTTTCATTCTTCATCACCAAAAATGGGGTTCTTAGGCAGTTTTTTTGGTGTTCTTGGTTTTACTATTGGAATTCCTCTTGGTCTTATTGTTGGATTCTTTCTCTTTATTTATTCAGAAGCCAAGCAAGTTAAGGTTAGTACTTTTTCTTCTTCTTCTTCTTGCATGGTCATTTTTTGAAATTCAGTATAACCCACATTTGTTTTCATCACTGATTTTGGAACTGAATTTTGGTTTTAAGATACCCTTTTTCATTTTGAATTCTGGGTATGCTTCAAAATCTGATTTTTTTTATAATTTTTTTTTGGTGATGTTGCAGGATCCTGTTGTTAGACCAATTAGTGAATTAGGCCCAATTGCTTTGCAAGAACTTTTGCCTGAGATTCCTCTCTGGGTGAAGACACCTGATTATGAACGAGTTAGTTTTAGTTTTTGTCTGAGCTTTAATTTATGATGCTGTTAGTTACTGTGTTGTTGATTCATATTTGCATGTTTCTTCAGGTTGATTGGTTGAACAAGTTTTTATTGGATATGTGGCCTTTCTTAGAGAAGGTAGTTCCGCGATCATATGAGAAAGTTTGTGTTTTTTATTTGATGATGATGATAATGATGATGATTGCTTAATGTAATTTTGATTTTGTTTTTTTATGCATAGGCAATTTGTGGGATAATTAGAACTACTGCAGAACCGATATTTGCTGAGTACATTGGGAAGTATCAGATTAAGGCAATCGAGTTTGATCAATTGAGCCTCGGTACTCTTCCTCCTACAATCTGCGGTGAGTCGATCTTTTTGTGGCAATGTTTTGTTGTTTAATCTGAAATTCCACTATTTTAGAAGAAATTTTGTATTAAGACATGGTTACATGTAATTGTGTGTCATAAGAGTAGAATAGTAGAGTTGCAATTGAGTTGCGGAGATCAATAGGATTGTTGTGTTTAGAGTTCTGCAGTTCCTATCATTGATTATAGTTTAGCGTTCTGTGTGCGAAAATGAACAAATGAATTGAATGAAATTATTGGGTGAAAATACTAGTTGGAAAGGAAAATTGACGTTGTACTCTTGGCCCGAATAAGGAAGAACATAGAGTTCTGCAATGTAATTCCATTGACATGTGCCATAAAATAAATGCTTAAAGATAGATTATACATATTTTAAATATGAACTCTTGGAAGTTTAAAGTACACATGCCCTTTAGAACATAGTGAACACTCAAATGTATTGACATACTTTATAAATTTCACTTAACACTTTCTGAAACTTTTATGATCTTAATCATATTTGTTTTTCACTGTCTGCTGCAATTCTGCAGGTATGAAAGTTTTGGAAACAAACGAAAAGCAATTGGTCATGGAACAAGTTATCAAATGGGCTGGTAACCCAAACATAGTGTTGACGGTGCATGTGTTGTCTTTGAAGATCAAAGTTCAGGTCAGATAAGCCTGCCCTTGAGGCATGATTAAAGATTATGATTGCTTTTTTTTTTAAGTTCCTCCAAGCTTGATCCATCCATTCTTGGAATTCATTTTTATTTTTCTCAGTTGGTAGACTTACAAATATTTGCAACGCCACGCATAACTTTAAGACCTTTGGTGCCTACACTTCCATGTTTTGCAAAGATTGTGGTATCTTTGATGGAGAAGGTAAGGGAAATATGTTATTCAATCTAATTTCATTTCTTGGCTTTTATATTATAAGAAGTCAGAAAAAAATCTCCTTATCTGATAAATAATTATGTTCAATTTACAGCCTCATGTGGATTTTGGGATGGCGATATCAGGAGGGGACATCATGTCAATACCTGGTCTTTATAGATTTATTCAGGTGTTTCCATTTTTCTAGAAGTAAACTTTTTGTTTACATTTCATAATTTATTTAGACTCCAAGAACTGACAACTTCAGTTGCTCACAGGAAACAATAAAAAAACAAGTTGCAAGCCTCTATCTTTGGCCTCAAACCATGGAAATTCCTATTCTTGATGAATCAACGTAAGTTTTATAAAATATTAAAATCATAGAGTTCTATATGCCACTGAAGTTATTTTTTCTGGTTTATAAGCCATGTCAATTTTTATGTTGCATCTAATATTTTTCTATTTGATATTAATATAGTGCAAATTACTGAATTAGTACCATCAAAATTGAAGTTTCACAATAGGTTTCTATTTGATCTGAAATAAACACGAGCTTTTGTAATTGTTTCCTGATATTTTCCTACATCTTTACAGTGTGGCCATAAAGAAGCCAGTGGGAATATTACATGTGAATGTGGTTAGAGCAATCAAGCTTTTGAAAATGGATTTGTTGGGAACTTCTGATCCATATGTCAAACTGAGCCTGACTGGAGACAAACTTCCGGCGAAGAAAACTACTATCAAGAGGAAGAATTTGAATCCGGAGTGGAATGAGAAGTTCAAGCTTGTTGTGAAGGACCCTCAATCTCAAGTACTCCAATTACAAGTCTATGACTGGGACAAGGTTTTTCTTATCTTCTTTTTACTTGTTTAAATTTTGGTATAAAGCACATGTCATGAAAATCTTAGCTGCATTAGTCAGTAGTCACCTGTTGACCAAACACTCTGCCTTGATAGCATCTGTTGACAGCCCTTAAGATTGTCGTCATATTTGAATGGATTTTGTGGTTGGTCTTCATTTTGCCTTTGAACATTTACGAGGATCATATGATACCTGAGTAGTGCTAGCAACACTCACTCTAACAATGTCTTTTCAATACTCACCCTCTTATGTGTGACAATTTATTTGTAAAAATGTTGGAAGAAACCAATCATTTCCATTCGGTTACAAGATTTTGTTATGCGAGTTGTTGTTATGAGATTCATTTTCATATGTTTAGCTATTCATTTTTAAGAATATTTTTCACAGGTTGGTGCACATGACAAGCTGGGAATGCAGTTGGTCCCTCTAAAGCTGCTTAAGCCGTACGAAAATAAAGAGTTTTCACTTGATTTGCTTAAGGACGTAAATATCAATGAAACTCCAAATAAGAAATTTAGAGGGAGAATTGTGGTGGACTTGACTTTTGTTCCATTCAGAGAAGATAGTATGAAATTCGTTGGATCTTCGGACGGATATGTCAGAAAGGATAGTGGAATTGATAGTGTATCTGATGATGATGTCCAAGAAGGAGCAGGTTTGCTTTCAATCGTGATACAGGAGGCTGATGAGGTTGAGGGGGATCATCACAGTAACCCATATGCAGTTCTCACCTTTAGAGGTGAAAGGAAAAGGACAAAGGTAACTACGATTTCCTCTTCGGTATCAATTTTACAGAATCAATTTATTCAAAATCATTGTTTATCACGGCTAAACCAAACACGTACTATGTTGCATACATATGTGACTCAGACATGAGTTTGACACTAGCTAATGTTGGATAAGTTCGCTTAACGGTGAATTTGTACCTACGTCCTACATAGTGAATAAAAGTTATCGTGTTCTGAAAAAGGCTTACACTTTACAATATTATCATTTTGTATGCATGACTAACTTAGCCAAGTTAGTATTACTCCGTATCTATGAAGCCCGGACACTGACACGGGACACGTCACGGACACCGACACGGATAGTTTTTTTCGAAAAAATGATATATTTCAATCTAATCGTAAGTGTCAGTGTCGTGTCGGTGTCGGACACGGCACGTGTCCGACACCGGGATACGCCTATTCCGATAAGTGTCCGAGCTTCCTAGCTCTGTATTTAGTTTACTTGAAAGAATTTGTTACATAATATAAATTCTTGCAGATGATGAAGAAAACCCGTCAACCACGTTGGAATGAAGAATTCCAGTTCATGCTAGAGGAGCCTCCTCTACATGAGAAGATACACATTGAAGTCTTGAGCAAGAGGAAAATCTTCAGTTTTCTGTCAAAGGTGCTGTTTCAGTTTTCTCTAAAATACATCTTACAAGTCATAGATTTGTTGAAGAAAGACATTATGAAAGTTTTGAAAATGCATTTGAAAAATATATTGAATATTTTTAAAAATTTCAAAACATTGATTTTAGTGTTTTCAAA
Organism: Trifolium dubium; assembly: GCA_951804385.1. NCBI lineage: Eukaryota > Viridiplantae > Streptophyta > Magnoliopsida > Fabales > Fabaceae > Trifolium > Trifolium dubium. The sequence goes on from OX638074.1 coordinate 29,954,283, forward strand.
AATGCATTATCTTTAGTTAATTAAAAAGGAAAATTCATAACCAAATGTTATTTCAGCCACCAACATACAAAGTAAAAATTGAAAATACTGTTAGAAAGTAATGGTTTATCTCTGATTTAGTATATCTCAACTAACAGAACAACATTTAGGTTGTGGTGGTTGTGACATGTTAAGTTGTCTAATCTTAGTTGGTTTGATTTTGATGTTGATAATATATTCTCTATTATGATATGCAGGAATCCCTTGGGCATGTGGAGATTAACCTGAGTGATGTGGTACATAATGGTCGCATTAATGATAAGTATCATCTAATAAATTCAAAGAATGGAGTAATCCATATTGAGATAAAATGGAAGGTGGTTTAACAAACCAAACCTATGTATGAACTCAGAAAATTCTTTGTTAACCTTTTGCTTTAGTTGTTGTACCTAGCTTCTAACAATGTTTTTGGTTTTTTACAATGTGTCTAAATAGAAGAGACAAAACACATCATTTAGATAAATATTCATTTTTATACAGAAACTTTGTTGCCAATGGTTTGTTTTCAGAATTTACCAAATATACACTAACCTATTTACCAATTTGACCCTATTTGTGGCAAATTGGCGATGTAACTTGTATAGGTTAATCAAACATAAAATCAATTTACAAGAACTCGGTGTCATTTTCCTGACATTCTAGGACAATAGAAGCAAGAGCTAGCCTATATGCAACAGATCTTAAATTTCTGACAAGTACGTATATTTCACTTCTCCTCTGCTTCACCGGCATCTCCTTCCATTGTTCCTCTCTTAAATAAGATAGTAATACTGCCTCGCAAAATCCCTCCGCTGAAAGCTTCTTGCTGAAATGATTGCAGACAGTTAGATTCTCTACAACGAGGTTAGAAAAGGATTAGAATGCAAAATGATATAATTGTGTACCTTCCTTGAACACAACCTGACGTAACAAAGCCAATAGGCCACCGGTGAGACAGTCTACCGATCGAATCATCCGGTATCTGCATTTCCCATTTACCGGAGGAATTCTCTTTGAAATATGATCTCATAGCAGAATCAGACAGTTTTAGCCCCACTTCACTTTTCACTGAACTGCAAGCATTCAGAATATGTATACATTATATTACATTTTTGTTAAACAAAATCATACACGTTTGACAAATAAAAAATATAATTCTCATTAATAGAACGGGAATTCATAATTTCAGTGTTAAATTACCTTGAAGTCCATAAAGATATGTCAGAAGGATGTGGAGCACAAATAACTGCACCCTCTTCAAAAAAGCCTTCCTTGAATGGGTGAAGATGAACTCTTATAAAACATGGCTTTCGGTCATAAATGACAGAGCTTTTATGCCACATATCAAGCATTAGTTCTCCCTTTATAAACTTAGAGATTCTGGCCTTTCCATCTTCTGCATAAGGAAATAACACCAATTGACCAGTTTTGGTTTTGTCGAGTAAAGTAGTCAACATACGACCTGTTCTTGCTACAGTTCCGTCAAATGAACTCTTGAAGTCGAAATTTGAAATTTTAAAGTTGTCAGAGCAAGATGTTGACAATGAATTAGCATTGGTCAAATCTTCCCTAGCTGAAAGGTCAAGAGTCTCCGTTGTGCTAATATCTTTGTTGAAAGTTGCGTGTACAATACCCCATGGAGGAAGGATGGGAACTCTCAAATTCCTTACAGAAGGAGGACGGAGTTCTTCCTTTTGATTACATTCGGCAGCTTTAGCAGCCATGAAGCATGCATATGCCTTGCAATCCGGGAAATCTTGCGGGAAACACGGTATACCCGTCTGGATAAAGAGAACAGTTTTCAAGTATTATTCAATGATTAATACAAAAAAAACTGAAGGGAAAAAAAAAGTAATTTTGTGGTGTATGCAGTGAAAATACTTACATCAGATGCAATCCATTGCTTCTCTCGCAAACCTATCGCATGTGCCCCATTAGAGACGAGTGGAATCCAGAAGGCTTTAACCCAACTTAAGGGAAGTATAACAGACCATCTAGAAGATAATCACAATAGCATTCATTATATAGTTATATAGTACATAATATAAAAAATTTAACATTAATATTCAGGCAATGCAATGCAATGAGCATGTTTGGTCAATTGATCTTTGTAGCTCATTAAACTTATGAAAAGTTATCTCATTTTTCCTAATGTATCTTACTTAAGGAAAAAAAACAATAGTACTTGATGTATATATTCATAAACAACATTGCTAATTAGAAAAAACTTAAAAGGAAAAATATATTAAAGAATAACTTACCCCATGGTCAATTCCTTTATATCATTTTTTAAAAGCAGAATAGGGCAAGATCTTGAGCACCGCAATTTGGAAGAGTTTGTCTCCGCAAAATTTACGTCGTCAATGCAGAATTTAACCATGCGCTTGTGGTGCTTCTCCATAGAAAGAACACTGTCTTCCACCGGAGGCTTCAAGCCTCTAGTGGTAGCATACCATAGATCATCAACATCGGACGGGCTGTCTCCAAATTTTGTCCAAGATAAAGAAGTCAAGTCTTTATTCTTTTCCAACATTCCTCCCAAATCAGCAAGCTCTTCGCAACTGGTTTCTTGTGCATCACTTAAAGCCTTAGATGAAATTGGCTCCGATAGAACAACAGTATTTTTCACAGGTACATCCCGAGGATCCTTAACATTAAGAGATAACATTGCAAGAGAAGAAAATTGCTCCTCGTTTTGCAGTATGGAAGACTTTGTATTCGGAGAAACCTGGTTTTCTTCTATACTCACATGTTTCTTTAACTGCCAACGATTTTCTGAAATACTGTCATGGAAACATCAGCCATTTTCGATAATTAATATCAGTTAAACAAGGAAAAAATATAACATAATTACTTGTCAAACTTAAACAACAAACCTTCTAACAGGATGCAATATCTTCTGAAGAAGTCCAAATGTCCCTGATCCCATCAATTCCAATTTTGCAAGTTGACCCTCAAGAGAAGAACATTTGATTGAGATGCCTCTCATATCCATCTAGTAAAGATAAAAAAGAAATATAATGTGAGTTCATATGTAGTTTACAACTCTTCGTTCTTTAACAGTTTAACTTCAACAGGGAAATCTAAAGACGAAAACGAACCTCTTTCTGGCAGGCCAGTTTTAGATTATCATATCCTTCTTCGAAGGCAGAAGCATGTATCCACACCCAAAGGTGTCTAAAAGAACAACTAGACTCCATTTTTTCTGATTTTTCACATAAATCAACGTCAGGAATAACTTTTTCATCGCTGACACTTATGTCTGTGATATTTTCTTGGAATGTAGGTCGCCACATATAAGTTACAGGAGCAATTGCTTGAGAAACTGGTGCTCCAATGTGATGAAGCTGTCAAGAAAGAAAATTTTATTTTGTTTGACTTAGACAACATGGCTCTTTCAAGTTTCAAAAACAAGAAACGGCTAATGGAACACTTACCATTGCAGTTCCATAGGTTATACCAGAAAGAACAGTGTCGTCGTGATTTCTGGGAAGTGTTACTTCTATGGGAGAAGGCACAAGTACCATTCTTAATACTGAAATTAACGAATCCTGTAAACAGAACAAACGTAAATAAAACTATGAGAATTGAGAACCAAACCCTTATTTTCAGAAACTGAGCCTACAAAATTTATAAACTACCTCTGGACCCTCCAATTGAACGGCAGAGTAATAGCTAGCATCATGTACCAGCACCCCTTGTTTGAGCTTTTTCAACAATGCCCTCGAACCTTTCCCTCTGAATAAACACACATACATACTAGTACCATTAGGTTACCATAATCCAGTTCAAATACATCTCAACAAAGTAAGCAACCTTACATAATGAAATCAACAAAAAATCTACCTTCCTTGAAGACCCAGAGGAAGGTGGTAACCCCAAAGCTTGGTCATGGAAAATCGCTTTGCATGCCAAACATGAATTCTCAGCCTCTTGGTTCCATCCCCAGAAGTGCAAAAGCCATTCTCAGGGTTACTCTTAAGTTCATATCTTCGACGAATACGTCGAGAAAGCTGCTTTATATGATCCTTATTCAAAACTGATTCAGCATTGAGTTTATCAACTATTCCAAGTTTTTGCCTCTTTGTTCTTCTGTGCCCCTTTCTTGCAATTTGGTCATTATATGAAGTTGTTCTTCTTCTCTTGTTCCTTTGAGACTTATAATCATTATTTACTCTATTTTGAATGATACATTGAAGGCTCTTAAGCTCAGGGGCACGTGATTCAGCAAACTTCTGAACATTGATTTTGCGAGGTGGCACTGCTATGGGTGCTGAAACTTTAGGGTTTTTGGTTGCGTCTGTAACCATGGCTGAGAACTAAGTAAAAAGATACAACAATGTATTATTAGACACCGGCGGTGTTGCAGTTGGTTTGGTGGCTGGCTGCTGTTAGTGGAGAGAGAGAGTGTCCAGACACGACCAAGTTATTATGGTTTCGAATCGAGGGCATGATGTTTTTTTTTTAAAAAAAAATTAATATTTATTCTTAGGATTTAATAATGCAAAAAAAAAATGAGTGCGTTTGCCGGGAGTCGAACCCGGGTCTATTGCTTGGAAGGCAATTATCCTAACCGTTGGACTACAAACGCTTCTTGAAAGATGATTGGATTCATAATTATTTAAATACTCATTGAACTACTACAGCACATTATAAGTGAACTTTGAAACAAAAGGGAGTAAGTAGAAGGGACAAAGGATTGTGAAAATTTAAGGTGATTTTTTTGTTTCATAAAACAAAACTTCATAATTCGTGGGAACTAAAATATTGTACTATTATTGAAGGACGATTTTGTAGGATTTTGGTGGAAATTTTATAAATTCAAATTCTCTTTTATCGTAATACTCTTATCATCGTGTAGGAAGATTAGTACTCTTGAAATATTGGTCCATTTCAAATATCTTCCGATAAATATATTTTTCATAACCATTAACCAAATTTGTAACAAACAAACAAATCATGAACCAAATAGTTAAAAACTTATCTTCCATTTTTGCTGCACTATGTTCATTTATCCATTATCTACAAAAAAAACTCTCCCAAAAAATATCAAATATCTCTATTTCCACTACTTCCATCCCCCAAAGTCTTTTCCTCCACTCCAATCCAAACTCCCAATATGACCTAAACAGTTTATCCTCTACATCCACTTTTTAATTGTCATTTTTATACATATCGAGACAACCAATAAATATTGTTACTTTTTATACACTTTTTTTTATAATTAACATGCTAAAAATATAAATAGATGTTTTGTATACTCGTGATATAAAGTTTTTTTTTTGAAACCAACACTTTCTATCTTTTTATTATTATTATCTTGAAAATTATGTAATGCTTACTCTAAAACTATTAGTTTACACGATAGTGATATTCTATGTTTCTCTTTTCATCTTCGGATATGTGAAGGATGAACTCTCCGATTCAAATTCAAATGAAACACTTATTTCTTTTCCAATCATAAATAAAGTATTACTTCAATAGGTTTACATCTATAACTAAGAAACTGCCATGAACAACAATAGATTCTCTCAAAGGTTTACATTGATACCTTTGTGAGGCAAAGCCAAGGTAGGAAAATAAAAAGGTTTGACAGCACCAAAAAACTACCAAGTTACTCTAAGGAAATTTAACAGATACAGTTGCTTTTTGATCAGGGTCAAGCTTCTATTAGATTTGCAATCCAGCCAGCAAAAGGATCAAACATGCATAAGATAGAGTTGTTTCTATAACCAGAAAGGAGTGTCAAAATTTTCTCTACATAGCTTTTCCTGTTTTACTGCATCAAATTCTAGGTGCTGCATTAAGAATCATAGGTCTGTCGTCAGTTGCGTGCATAATAAACAATAAGCTTAGTATAGTAATGCAAAATTGCTAATGGGAGATGTATCATGTATAAGATTGGCCTGATTAATATACCAAGTTCAAATCTTCATAGAAAATAATAGAAAACTATAAATATTACAGTATAAATTCAGATTATCTACCTCCACCCATTGTTGCTTCAGGCAACCGCTCGATTGAGTACTTGTGTTTGGTGATGTACATTATTGGCACGCCAGGAATCTGCAATACAGCAACCCAGTTCATGAGGCATGCATCCTGGTTCACCATCAAAGCAATGACAAGCAGATAAATGATTAATTATTTTACCTTCCGGATCCTCCTCTTCAAGTCTCGATCACATGTTGCAACAATGTAGCACTTATTCTGCAACCAAGAAAATGGTTTGTTTAAATAATTAGGAACAAAATAATGAAATAGAAAGTAGGTGTGTGCTGTTGTTACTATTACTTCTATCTGAATTATTCCTTCATAAAAGTGTTTACTTAAATGGATATACATTGCAATCACCAAGAAAGTGGAAACCATGAACGCCAAGAATCAAGCAAATATTACATTTTACATGACTGTATTCATTAGCTCAGCTATGAATTCACAATTAAAAGGCTTTGTTGCAATATTGCAATGTTCAAAAGTAGATTAAGATAGGAGAGGAAAAGTAACTCTAACTCTAGACGATGCAATAGAATTAGTTGATCTAGATGACACCAGATACAGCTAAGAGATTAAAATTGCTCAGACCCATAAAATAGACACCAAAATTCTTTATTTAAACAATAATTTAAGACTCTTCTCCCTTTCCAGAAGATCATAAGACAGGAGGAAAAAAAATAGAAGACTTTTTTTCACCAAGTATTTAACTCTTAAATCAATCTAAAGTCTAAACAATAAATCCCAAGTGTTGTCCGATATTTAACAGATACTTAAAAATAAAAACACACCAGAGTAACTCTCTCAACAAGACAGTCATCAGCATAGGTACCCTTATGAGTACAGAGTAATCTCTCAAATCGAGGATCCTTTGCAATCCTGTAATTATAAAAGAGACAAATCAATACACCCTGAAGCCATAACTGGAAAATATATTTCATTTTCTCTACTATAGTGAGAGATGTCTTGTATCATAAATACAATCAATAGTAGCGTGAAAAATTAGGATGACAGATAAAAATGATGATTTATCATAGAGTTGAGGCCTTCCTGATTTGGTTTTTGTTAGAATATAGAATAATGGCTAATTGGAATTTGAATTAGTAAATGCAGTTAAGAGTTGTTATAGTTTGTACGTTATTTGGATTAGTTAGAGAGTATGTGTATAAATACTAAATAGGAGAACACAAAGTATAGAGAATATCTTTTGAATATTGTATAGTTTGTGAATAGAGTAGCAACTCTATTGTGAAGGGCAAACCCTTGGAGGAGACTATTCTCTCGTATTACTTCCTATTTCATAATTTTTTAATAGATGTATTCTATCTTTGGAATTTAACATTTGGGTTTCTTACAGTTTTCCTTTCATTATTCAGTGTTGTAAATAGACATGTTTTGCCCATCATGATTTAATACACTTTTTTACTAGAAAAATGGAACAAGTTATAAATTTGGATAATATCGGATTTCTTTTATCTTCCAAAATAATAGAGATTTTAGCATAAAAATATCCCAACAGAAAATTGATTTATAAAGCATATAGTGAAGACAAATACCAAACAAAAAAACATGGCAAAGTCCAACATGCATAATTGCATAGGTAAGTGCGAAATCTTTCGCATACATAGCAATTAGCAGGTGTATTAAAATAGAGAGAAATAAAAATCAGGGCACAATACATAACATAAGATTTACCTTAGAGCTACACGGTATTTTGTGCCCAACTTCTCAAGTTCTGCCATCACACAATCTGTGATGCACGGGGTACCTGAAAATCCAAATCCAAAGTTTCAACAAACCAAGGATGAGAATAGTGTATATAGGATGTTTGATATAAAAAAGCCCTACCATATTAAAGTACCAGCTTTTCACCCATGGGAAAGGCTAACAAAACACATACTCTAAAACTCAAAAGGAACCCCAACATTCAACCAAACTTATACTAAAATAGATAAATTGAGTGAAGTAATCTGTAATCATTAATTCAAACTCACATTTTGCATATAAGCAGTCCATCATTCCTTTTTCCAGATCCAACTGCATAAACAAAACCCTTTATGTGAGCAACCAACCAACAAAGAAACTTCAAAAACAAAATTATAAAACTCACACAATTTTTTTTTGGTCTAGTAAACTAGGGGCAACAACTTCACCATTTAAAGGTGAATAAGTGAAGTGTCCAAGGTTCGAACCCCGACTCCAGCATATAAAATGCAATGTCCCTGCCAACTGAGCTAAGCTCATAGGGACAAACTCGTACAATTTTAATTAGATCAATCAAACACTAAAATACAATAGTGCTTTAATTTTCCAGCAGAAATTTCATGTTTGATTAATTCCTTAAAAAGTCCCTAGCGATCATATGAATATCGTCGAAACACAATCAAAAACATCATTGGCAACATATACTACAAAATTGAACAAAAACCACACACATACTTTATTCTGGATGGAGAAATTGATGAAATTGGTATCCACCAAAACACGATAAGGAGGTCCCAAAGCAGTATTATATTGAAAGAAAAGCGCCGAAGAATGATTAGGACTGAACAATACAAATTCAAAAAAAAAAAGTGATTATTAAACCCTAAAATCAAAATAAACATAGTAGAAAAAGTGATTATTAAAAATGAATGCTTTACGCTTACACGTTTCTAGGTAACTTATCTTTAAGAGTGTTCTTCTTTTCTGGATTCAAAACCGCTTCTTTATAGCTGAAATTAACACAAAAATTAACCACAGAAAAAAGAGGAAAAAACGAAGTAAAAAAATTGAGATAGAAAGTAAAAAAGTAACCTTTTGATTGCTTTTGAAGTTACCATCTTCTTCATAACAGCAAATTTGGGTGATTTTTTAGCTTTACCCATTATACCTATCAACCAGAAGAAACTAAAATTAGGTCACGAAATTTAATTTGATGATTTTACTTGTTTTTGCGATTGTAACTGATACCTGAGAACGTAGTACAGAGGGTTGCGGCGGTGGAAGGTGGCGCGGTAGGTTGCGGGGTCTCGTGTGGCTGCCGACGTTACGTTGCTGTTCTAGTTCGCGCCGATACACAAATTATTGATTTATTAATTAATTTTATCAAAAAAAAAATAGTATTTGAAACTAAGAATTGGGTTGGACTGAAAAAATGAAGACGATAATTGGGCCATGCAATAGAATGATCGAAAATTTCTCTTCTCCCCCCCATGATTTCTCTTTTACCCCCTAAAACCCAAATTATCCTTCAATTCGGGAGGTAGATCTCGAGCGAAGGTTTGGGACTAAAGTTTGGGATCTAAGTCTCGGACTGGTGCGTGGGTTTTGGGGGGGTATATGCACCAGTTCGGGTTCTAGATCCCAAACTGTGTCTAGGTTTTGGGGGGTATAGACACTAGTTCGGGATCTAGAACCCGAACTGGGGCATATATCCCCAAAACCCCGCACAAAACTCAGGACGTAGGCACCAGTTTAAGTTCTAGATCCTAAATTGGTGCCTGAGTTTTTGAGGTATAGGCACCAATTAGGGTTCTAAATCCCAAACTTACATCCCAAATTTTGCTTAAATACCCCCTAAGGACAAAAATGATATTCAAGGGGAAAAACAAAGAATGTAGGGGGGATTTGCTTCAAAAAAAAAAAAAAGAATGTAGGGGGGATTGAGAAAATTTCAGAATGTTCCAGCTTGCTGAAAAATTCTCTTCTTCGCCCTAACATTTTTTAGCTTTTGAAATTATACTTTTGTTCGTGGGAAAAAAATTCAAAAAGTATTGTACAAATTTTTTTACTATAAAAATTAATTTATATTTCAACTAGAAAAAGTTTGAAAAAATACAATATAAACTTATTTACATGAGCAACAATGTAATTTCATAGAGAATAAAAGAAAGTTGGGTGCAAAGAAAAATTTTCCAGCATACTTTGACTAATTAGTGACCATCTATATATCAATAATTTCTCAATGCGCAACCCTATATGATCAAATTACACTACAAAAATCATGTTTCTTTTTTTTTGGTCAGGTAACCTAGCGGCTTGAAATTCACCATTTAAAGGTGAATAAGTGGGCATACCTGATTCGAACCTCGGTCCCTGCACAAATGTGCAATGTCCTTTATCAATTGAGTTAGGCTCATGAGGACAACAAAAATCATGTTTCTAATAGTGTATTTTTAAATAAAAACAAAATATTACTTTCTAAGTATAAACATTCCTTTTTCTTCCTTCACATATCATCTCCATAAAAATCATAGGGGAAATAAAATAAAATAAAATAAAAAATATGCAGATTTATATAATTGGGGAAAAAATTAGTTCTTTTGTGAAAAAGTTTTGAAGTTTTTTAAGGTGCGTTTGTTGAAAAGTTTTATAAAACAATAAAAGGATACAAATTATATATCTATCCTATTTCCACTTTTTTCTTTGTAATGAACTCCACTTTTTCTTTGTCAAAGGCTATTATTGAAAAGGGTCTTTATCTTTAAAATCATCACCCATTTTTGTGAGGGAGTGTGTTGGATGCTAGGGTGTCTTCAATGATGTCAATCAATTAAAAAGTCTCTCCTCAATAACTACAATGAAAATAAATTCACTCTAACATGAAATTCCAAGGGATTTCACTGCTAAAGATTTGCATGAAACCTTCCTTGGCATGTTTTGAGTCTTGTGGCACAGGCTTTTGATGTGAACAAACAAACAAGGTAAGCTAGCTGGCACAAACTGAAGTATGAAGACTTGCATTTGCTCTCAATCTAGGATAATGATTTATAACATGTGGACCTATAGAATGTTGTGTATTGATTAGGTTTGACTTGTTTGATTATCAATACATGTGACATCACAATTAACATAAACCAATGTTTGTTGGCTGTTCTCTTTGGTTGATAAGGCTTGTATTAATGACTCCTTTAATATCCATTATTTCGTCTCTTTTTTTCGCCATCAGAATGCTCATTTTTCTTTGTAAGTGTAGTTGTAGGGATCGAACAATGATCATCTTTATTAAATCCAGCATTAATCATGACTGAACCAACAATTATTTAGTTATTCATTTTTCTTTTGTCTCAAATATTACTTGCATTTACTTCCTTTATTATTCAAATTATCAAAATAGTCTCTTGTTTTCACAAATTGACAAAAACATCTTGACATTGTAAAATAGTATGATACGATGTGAAATATTTATTAAACATGTTCGTTCATATTATTATTTTTTGAGGCTGTGATTCATTCATGTTGATTCCACACCAATGCCATCATAAGCAAGACTAATTGGCTTAATTGACTAGAGGATCCATACATGTAATTATCAATTGGAAAAAATGAAAAATTATTTTTACTTATGTTCATAACATTGAAAATAAATTTGTCTAATCACTCTTTTAACTTTGTGGAAGCAATTGATTAAAAAGACAGAAGTATAGTATCTTATACTGTCTTGAATAATTACAAAAGTGGGAAGCACCATGAGAGTAGAGGTTCCCTCTAGCACACTAAAAAAGGTTCATCTTTCTCGTTGACTTAGCTATAAAGTCTGGCAAATTTTGGAGGTAGCTAAAGGGAATCCTATCCCCCTCTCCCCACAAAGGTTTTCATGAGGATTCTCTCTCAATGGTTCACCACTCATTGCTAAGAACAAGTTCTACTCAAATGCACACAAAAAATACAATATATATGCTCTTCTCATCAATGTGTGTGTGTGTGTGAGTGAGTCATGTGTGTGCCCTCAAAAGGAGGGAGTGTGAATTGAAAAGTAGTCACTTTCTTTGTTCCTTATTGATGTTTTTTGTGGGGGAGAGGAATAACTTTTTTACATGCTAAAAAGATTAGGCTTTTTTTTCTTTTATCTTAAAAAAAAGTTTGGTCTTTTGAGAGAGTAAAGTAAGTGGGAATAGGCAATACCACTCAAAAGTTAACTAAGTATCATTAATTTTGACTCTTAATTCATATTCCATTTCATATATGGATGCTTCTGTATTTAATTTGGTTTAGTGCACTAAAACTTATCATGGCCTTATAGAGATTCTTTGATGGAAGACCCAATACCCATACTCCCTCGGACAATATTTATAAACAAAATTTATGTTTTAATAATTCAACTCGTAGAAAATATCAGTATTGTTGTATTGGACATCTATAATCGAATTTTGAATTTCAATATTTCTAATTTATGTGTGTGAATTTTCAATAATTTATAATTACGATTTACGTCTATATACCAACAAACTAACTAATATATTTGATTCATATTTTATAGATTATATATATATATATATATCGATTATTTAATAAATCTGAAAATCCCTTTACATGATTCCTCAATACATTTTCAAAATCAAAAGCATTTTGATTACTAATTTGAAACAAAGCCACCAGGCAATAGATATGCGGTATAGGCACAATGCACCAAATTTCAAAGGGATCCTTGTTTTCAAATGGTGGCCACTAATTCATTGAAATAAATAATAATCCACTAAAGCATATATTCTCTGCAAATTTCCACTCATCTGAAATTAGAATTTTATTTTATTTTATTTTTCTTTTTTGTATATAAATCAGGATTTGTTATCGATTATTGATATGAACTCATTGCATCACAAATGTTATAATGTTTGGAGCATTTCGATTCTTATTGTTTGCCACCAAGAATATATGTGGTCTTATGTAATTAAGTTAATGATTAAATATGTTTTTAGTCTTTAGTCTCATTAAAAAAAAAACTTTGCTTCTTTTAAAAAATTTTTGTGACATATCATTAATATACCTTCAATATTATTACATTAAAACTAATTATTTAATCTTCAACCTTTATTAATTTATCTATAACTTTAAATTAAAGAATAAATAGTTAAATTATTAACCTAAAAAAAATTTAAGGTCTTAATAACAATATGTCATCAAAGAGAGTTATATAGTTTCTCTCTTGTAACCAAAAATAGAGTTATATAGTAAATGTTTCGTGAACTTTAACAAAAAATACAGACTAAAATTGAAAGCAGAAATTTTAGAGGACAAAAGTTCGAAGAAAACTCTTCGAAAAATAAAAATGAAAATTAGTATATATATTTAAAAGAATTAAAAATATATTTAACAACCTTTAAATAAAATACTTCTATCTTGCCTATTTCCTTACTCAAATTAGTAGTTCAATCAAAAGATAAGTAAATCACACAAATCTAATACTAGTATGTTAAGAGTCACTAAATCAATATTACCTATACATAAGTTTATAAATAAGTGTAAATATTATATTATAAGTTTTTTTTTTATAGATAATGTTAGTTGTTAGTATATATATTAGTATAATGTTAGTTCTTTTTCTTTGTGTTGACTTTTAACTCTGACTTTTAACTCAACTATCTTAACCAGTAGAACTATTCATCCCCATATTATTTTTTTTGAACAACATCCCCATATTATTTTATGAGTTGATTTTATAAGAATAAATCAGACCCAACCTAAAATTCCAGTCACTTAATTTAATAAGATTAATTTCTTATGTAAAAATTTATTGACTGTAGTATGACTATCTATTTCTTTTTTAGAATAACTTAATGCTTACAGATTGTTAATTAATGACGGAGTCAAATCATGATGGTCTGGAAGATCGGCGATAATTAGTTAAATACTAGTACATACTTTGAACTATATTCATTGTGATTTTTCTACGTGAGTATTTGCTTCTGGAAAATCAAATGTATACATATTGTTAATTTGTCATTGTTATTCCAAGATACTATGGAGTATATCTATCTGTATGTATATGATATTCTTCTAATAATACTAAATACAATATAAGTCGTTTTGAGAAAAAAATTTGTACCAAAATATAAGTCGTTTTACAATACCAATGCAACATTTAATGTTAATTTTCTTATTATACCCTTAACTATTTATTACTCTCTCTTCTTTTACTTCTACAATTTATCTTTTCCATACCATTAATGAAGGACAATTTTGTAAACTAATTCATAATTTCTCTTTTCCATACAACAATGATTACATTTCTTAATTTGTGTGATATGGTCAAAACAACTTATATTTTGATACGGAGGGAGTATATAATTAATTATTTTATGCTGAAAAATTCAATTTTCCAGGCTCTAGATTTTGACCATTCAATGGCATTTTTGAGGTGCCAGTTCGATACATTGACCAAGAATATATTGGTTCTCATAATCTTAGAAGAATATTAAGCAGGACAAATAATTTGCATTGTTCAAGGAAAAAACTTTGCAGGAGACTTCAATACTATAATAAATAAAAACTTTTTATTTTAATGTTTTGATAAAAAAAAAAAAAAAATAGTTTCCCCTAATGTATATGGCGCCTAGTGACTAGCTAGTTCCAATTAATTCCCACATATATTTTATTCAAGCTAGTTTCCAATTTTTTCAAAAATAGAAAAACACTTTTTTAAAAACTATCTCGCATTTTATTAGTATTTATTTGTTGAAACTCACGTGAGTTCTCGCTTTAAAAATAGGTCAACATAAAATAGTGAGACTCAAACGGATTTCAACCAATTAGAATGAGAGTTTAGAGTGTTCAAAGTAGAGAGTGTTGCTAGCATTTCTCTTGATCACATTATCAATATTGTTTTTGAAATAAAATTTACCGTAATTATGTGTAAGAATATTATTATTGTCTTTTTAATAAATGTGTGAGAAAATTATTAAGAACTATTAATAAACTAATTTTAATTAGAATCACGCACATGTTAAATTATTTTACTTAACTAAATTCAAATGATATTGAGTCATATATATTTTCAATAAATATTTTTGGGTTAATTACATTTTATCCCCTGAAAAATATACCAAAGTTGCTTTACCCTCTGTAATTTTTTTTTGTTGCTTTACCCCCCTCTAATAAAAGATTGTGTGTTTTACCCCCTTGACTCAAGTCAACCATAATATAATTTGAAGCGGTTTTGTTTTGTGGCGGTTTAAAACCCTCGCTAAAATTATATTTTGCGGCGGTTTTTTTAAAAATCGGTTTAAAACCCTCGTTAAAACGATTTTTTGCGGCGGTTGACTTGAGTCAAGGGGGTAAAACACAAAATCTTATATTACAGGGGGGTAAAGCAACAAAAATATTTTACAAGGGGGTAAAACAACTTTGACATATATTACAGGGGGTAATATGTAATTAACCCAACATTTTTTATTACATGAAAGAAAAAAATTAACATGCGATCAGTTGACGTATATTTATTCAAATTGAATTAATTATTCATATTTTATTAAATTATAAAAACGAGTAATTTTAAATTAAAATCAGAGTTATAATGGGTTTTCTTATAATTTCATAATGTTTTATGTTAAAATATGATGAATCACTATTTATTTTTTTAATAAAGTTACAAAAAATGAATGATTTTAATTAAACTTGAACGACCAACTTAACGAGTAAAGAAAAATAGTGAACAAAACTATAATTAAGCCAAATTAAACACTAATTTCTCCGTCCAGAAGTCCTAACTCAACCGACAGAAAATGCTAAAATTGTTAGGTTAGACGTCCATGACGTGCGTTTGATCTATAGTCCCTCCACTTTATGTGTGTGAGTTTATGATGACTTTGTCATTGTCATCTTATCCATTTACAAAAAAAAATTAAAAACTTCTACAATATAGGTTAATAACTAAGAAACACAATAATAATTACCGATTAATATTTATTTTAAAAAAAAATTCTCTACCGGTATCTAATCTACTAAATCAATTAATCCAATTCAAGATTTAGTTTAATTATTAAGTGATTCTAATCCCTTCAAATTTAATTTCGAAGGATCAAATGGTGGTGAAAACCACCCTAAAATTGTTTGACACTTATTTAAAGAAAAAAATGGACCTTCTCTTCCTAATTTGTTTTTAACCTAGCCACTTTGACATTGTCATTTTTCTTCCTAATAACACAAAACTTGATTCGGTTGCTTTGAAAAATCGATAACTAAAAATAGTGCTCTATGTATTTAGGCAATTATTAATTTATTATAGAGCTAGCTAGCACGCCTAACAATTGGGACTATTAATTAGATTATGTTTTAGTCAACCTCCTAATTAGATCATGTTTATTTCTAGAATGATGAAAATGAATTTTGATTAGATTTTTTTGTAGTTAAAATTGTGTTTAACTATGTTACCAACAAAAATTGTCTTTAATTAAGATAAAATAGTTTATATTTTACAATAATATTTTACCCATCTATAGAATGAAGTCACAAGTTAGGGTTGGTAATTTGATTAATGGAAAGTAATTAAAGGTAAAAATCCAATGCATGTGATGAGATCTACTGCTGGCTGGCTGGCAGGCACTAATTGTCAACAGGGTTGACATACCATATAGTAATATGGGTACCACTTGTTTTATTTGTGATCATGTGCACGTGTGTCGCATACTTATCAATTATCATCATCATCTAGTAGTATGAATCATTTTTGTGATTTACATCATCAACAAAATAAAATCCAACCATTTTGACTCATGCCATAAACAATTATCCACCATCATGAATAATAGGGCCATGCCAGTTCATGGAACTAATAAATCATACTACTATACACACCCAATAAGACCTAAAATAAAATTCTTCTATATTGTAAAAAGTTACTGTATTATAGTTTGTAGAAAAAAGAGATTATGGCATGTTCCACTAAACAATTTGATCAATATTCCATTTCAGCACTAATTGGTTATACTAATTGGTGAAAAGGAAGAGAGAGACATGTTATAAAAATATGACCATTTATATTATTTATCCTTCGTTAAATTTGGAGTTTCATCAGAAGCCGACTACTTGACTCATATTTTTCCTCCAAAAAACCTCGGCGATTTTTTTAGGAATGACGCAGTAAAAACCTTCTTCCTCGTGAATAGTTTTTGTTTTTTTTTTCTTTAACTTCCATACCAAAATGAAAATATTATTTACCCGTTTACCCTTTCACAAAAGGAAGAATTTGTGCTTAAAAGGATAATTGACTTTAGAGCAGAATTGTAATAATTGAAGAGCAATTGATTCTGGCCAGCCTAAAAAGTAATATTACGACATTACATTGGATTGATTAAGAGCTGATATATTTGAGTTGGCTTAAGCTTATTTGATTCCTGGTAATGGTACCAAAACAAATTACTACCACACACATTAAAATATGTGCCTAAAGTAGTGTACGTAGTATTTACTTGATTTTCTACACAATGCCTAAATAAAAAACAGGGCCACAATGAAAAAACAATGATACTCAGTTACTCACTAATTCTACCAAGTCTAATGTATTTTTAATGATTTGGTGATATAAAGTCAAATTATAAAAGAAGGTGTTTATATAACTTATTGAAATTAATCAATTAAATAAAACTGTTTCTAAACTTTCAAAATTTAATGATTTTACACATTTATTCATTAAATGAATAAGAAACTTTCCAAAACCAACAAAAATTTCTCTTTCCACCCCCCAATATTCTCTCATACAAAAAAATTTCTACTCTCATACAAAGTATTGAGGGTGAAATGAGAAATTTTCAAAACCAACAATTTATCTTTTGTAGAGTGAATTATTCTAGTTCAACCTTCTCCCCTTGCATTCGAGACTGTCATGCAAAGTGTTAATATCTTAGCTTTTGTATGTGACGAGGGCTAATAAAATTTGTAGCGACTTTATTTAGAGTTATATTGCTTACTAATGAAAGTATAATTTTGTTTGTAGATTCGTTGCAAGTTATGAGAGTTATCTACAATTGAGGCTTTCTCTACTTATTTTATTGCAAGTCGTCATAATTTTTCTAATTAGAAATTTCATTAATCAGAAATTGACTAACCAGATATATGAAGGAGATAATGATAGGAGTATAATTTACAAATGTTAAAATATTATTGTAATATAATTTTTTTCTTTCTTACAAAAAATATACTTACTAAATAATATCTTGTGTGATACAAATCGGTTGTTGTAGCAATTGTACGCTATAATCAATCTTAATCGTCAACTTATGATTGAACAATTCAAATTTAATATATTTTTAATTTCTACCATTTAATTTTAATCGAACGACTGATAAAAAGAAAATAAAATAAAAGGATAATAATAATAATAATAGTAATAAAGGAAGGAAATGCAGACATGATGATATGATACAAGTAAAGAGGATAATAAAGCATCCTACTTTTTTCTCCATTCAACCAAAACGTGCTTTTTTTATTAATTTATTTTTCAAAATCATAAAAGCACCCTAAAAATACCAAACAGGTCAAAATCCTCACTCAAACAAACAAATAAACACAACACAACATCCATTGTCCAAGTCCATGGCCGCCAAACATCTTAAAATGTCAACAAAAACAACATCTTCTCATTCTCATCCTAAACAACAACAACATTAATTCATTAATTGCATCAACTACTAATAATGTTTTATATTCTCTTCTCTTCTCAACTCAACCAACAAAACAACCATTTTCATGTTCATTTTCATAGCAAGTTGAAAAATCTCTCTACCTCGATTTTCGTGCTTTGTTACTACTTTTCATAAAACCCCATTTCTTCTCTCTCTATTTTCTTTGCAAAGGTCGAAGCTTTTTATCATTTGAGATCTGGGTTTTGTTAAAGAACCGATTTTTAGAGGCTTTTACTTTCTGGGTTGTTCTTGAGATCTTGAACTAACAATAATAATGGCAAGTAAATGGAAGAAAGCTAAAGTTGCTCTTGGTCTTAATCTCTGCATGTTTGTTCCTAGAACGTTAGATGATGATTTTCCATCTTCTACGGTGGTTTCTCAGAGATTGTCTGATGCTGCTCTTCTTTCACCGGTGAACTTGGAGAAAGGTTCTTCCCGGCCAACTACTCCGGTGTCTTCTTTTCATGGTTTGAGACTCTCTAAAAGTAGTAGCAAATCTTCTAAGGTTTGTGTTTTGTTGTTTCTTTCTTTCTCTCTCAATTTGTTTCAAACTTTTTTTTTTATTAGTTTTGCTTTGTTTGTTTGCTAGAATCTCTTTAAGTTGTATTATGAATGTTCAAAATGGAAAATATTAGTACTTTAAATTTTTTCACAATAAAGAGATTTTTTTGATATTTTTGATTTTCTTCAATTGCAATAGTTTGATGCAATTGATATTAAACTGTTATTGTGGCGTTTGAAAATGTACCTCATGTGGAATTTGGTTCCTGATTTGTGATTAATAATTAATGTGTGATTTAGTTGTTAAATTATTTGACTTTGTTTTGGAGTAATGATGTGAAATGAGTTTAAATATTCAAGGACAATAAGACAATTTTTTTTTATGTTTGGTGGTCTAAAATAATAGATTTTGAACAAATATTATTCCTAAAAACTCCTTCAAAAAAATACAAATTTGACTAAATGACATTAACTTATATTTTTAACTAGTGTGAACCATTTTTTTGATTATAATTAAGACATGAGGGATTGAGTGTCATATTCAAATCAGGGACTGAGTTGAAAGTGAGGTTGTTTTCAAGGACAAAAACAACACTGTTTTACTTTTACCAATTTAATATCTTCTGTTTGATTATGTTTTCTGTCT
Source organism: Trifolium dubium (assembly GCA_951804385.1). NCBI lineage: Eukaryota > Viridiplantae > Streptophyta > Magnoliopsida > Fabales > Fabaceae > Trifolium > Trifolium dubium. Next base: position 29,973,822 of record OX638074.1, read on the forward strand.
CTTTGGATTGTGTTAGGATTAAGTAGTTGATATTTTGAAGTTTTAGCCATGGATTGTGACTTTTCCAATAATATGTAGATGAGATTTGTTTCTTCATTTCCTTTCTATTGGTTGATCAATGTTTATTTGTTTATTTATTTTTAATTTTAACAAGCAATCCCAATATTGATATAATAATATGTTAGTTGGCTTGTTTATTTAGCCAAGTCGTATTAACAGATTTTGATGGATTAGGATAGAACTGATTTGTTGAATATTCAAATTATGTTTGTGAATTTTCTTTATTAAATGAAACAGAATAACATAAAATAATTTGCACTTGAGTATACATGTTCTAACAAGCTTTTGTTATTCAACCGTTCAGCAAACTTGCGCAATATGCTTAACCAAAATGAAGCAAGGATCCGGTCAAGCTATATTCACTGCAGAATGTTCACATTCCTTCCATTTTCACTGCATTGCTTCAAACGTGAAACATGGGAACCAAGTATGTCCAGTGTGCCGAGCAAAGTGGAAGGAAATACCCTTGTCGGGTTCCGCCTTGAATCCTATCCCAGGCAGAGTAACACCAAGGTCAATAAATTGGCCCCAAAACGATGCTTTGATGGCTGTGGTCCACCGCCTACCTTTACCTCATCCTCGCCGGGATTTGAATAGGCGGCATATTGTGCCACTTTATCAGGCTTCCGAGCCAGGCAAATTTGATGATGACGAACCCTTAAATCACCAACGTGCAATTTCCGAGAGAAGTACTTGCAGCAAGAGTACTGAAGATACCAATGCTACCCGTGCAATGGAGATTAAAACATACCCGGAAGTGTCTTCTGCACCAAGGTCAAATACTTACTCTAACTTCACAGTTTTGGTTCATCTCAAAGCGACTGCGGCAGCAGCATCTTCTGCCAAAAGACAAAACCTTGGTAGAAACCAGGCTAGCTTGACGCAGATTTCGCAGACTCCACGTGCGCCGGTTGATTTGGTCACGGTGCTTGACGTCAGTGGTAGTATGGCGGGAACTAAACTGGCACTATTAAAAAGGGCTATGGGATTTGTTATTCAGAATCTAGGCACTAATGACCGGCTTTCGGTTATTGCTTTCTCTTCCACAGCTCGCCGCCTCTTTCCACTGTGCAAGATGACTGATTCTGGACGGCAACAGGCATTGCAAGCTGTTAATTCTTTGGTTGCAAATGGCGGTACCAATATTGCCGAAGGACTGAGAAAAGGTGCTAAGATAATGGAAGATCGAAAAGAAAAGAATCCAGTTGCAAGTATTATTCTTTTGTCAGATGGACAAGATAATTACACTGTTGGTGGCTCTGTAAATGCCCAACCTCAACCGAATTACCATTTGCTTCTTCCTACTTCCATCAGTGGTCGCGATAATTCGGGATTTCAAATTCCTGTGCATGCATTTGGATTTGGTGCAGACCATGATGCTTCATCAATGCATTCAATTTCAGAGATCTCTGGTGGCACATTTTCATTCATTGAAACTGAAGCTGTGTTACAGGATGCATTTGCACAGTGTATCGGAGGACTACTTAGTGTTGTTATTCAAGAGTTGCAAGTGGCATTTGAGTGTGTGCACCCAGATCTCAGTCTTGTTTCACTTCAAGCCGGAAGTTATCCAAGCCGTTTGATGGCTGATGGACGCAAAGGATTTCTTGACATTGGGGACTTATATGCTGATGAGGAGAGGGATTTTCTTGTTACGGTTAATGTTCCAGCTACATCCGCCAATGAAACATCGTTGATTAAGGTCAAATGTGTTTACAAGGATCCCTTGACTCGAGAAACAGCAACATTGGAAAGTGATGAAGTAAAGATTGAGAGACCCGAAATAGCCAAGAAGGTTGTAATGTCTCTTGAAGTGGACAGACAACGTAACAGGCTTCAAGCAGCCGAGGCAATGGCACAGGCACGAACATCAGCTGAACGAGGAGACCTCACTGGTGCAGTATTGATCCTTGAAAACTGCAGGAAGATGCTTGCAGAGACTGTATCGGCTAAATCTCATGACCGCCTTTGTGTTGCATTGGATGCTGAACTCAAGGAAATGCAAGAGCGGATGGCAAGTAGGCATGTGTACGAAGCATCTGGGAGAGCGTATATACTTTCTGGTTTGAGTTCACACTCGTGGCAAAGAGCAACTGCAAGAGGTGATTCTACCGATAGTTCAAGTCTTGTTCAAGCGTATCAGACACCATCGATGGTAGAGATGCTTTCTCGATCTCAAGCCATGTTACTAGGTAGTCCATCTGGTCAGAGGCTTCTCCAGCCACTTTTATCATACAGATCACAACCAAGCCCAAGGTAAATCCAACAGGGATTATGTGAAAATCTTCTTCAAATTAACCTTTGCAGTGATTTTCTCTTTTTTGCGTATAAAATACTTGGGGAAGGACGGTAACGGTAAACGGATGGGATAAACAAAGATTACTTTGAATTGTGATTTTGTTGTTTAATATATGTATGTATAAAGGAATAAAAGGTGAGGAAAGGGTGGTGGAGGGGGTTACAATCAATGGAGAAAATGGGAGTAGATAGGAGTTTACTACATTGTGTTTCTTCTATTTTGGGGGTTTAAGGTTTTTCTTTTGTCTTCACTTCTCTCCTTTGATTATGTTGTTTTTTTGGGAGGTGGTGTACATAAAGAAGAATGCTTCTTTTTTTGTTATTAATTATGGGACACCTGGGGTATAAAGTTTGTAATTGTGCAAATGGTTGGGATGATCTTTTCAGTATAATATATGTTTTCAATTCTTTAACAAGTTATTATTTTTTGAGTATTTTGTATTTTGATTCAGCAAATACTTGTGCATTGAATGGTCCTCTTGTTTTGATCCATTATAGACCAACTTCTAATAACTGTTGATAGATTGTAAATTGATACACTCTCCTCAATGATCATATTTGATGTTTCAAAATTAATGTAGTAAACTTGTAAATGTTTGAACATCTCCACTACATGATATGAAGGTGTTACATTTGTATATAAGCTGCATCACTTCACTTCCCCACCCTCTAAAGAGACAACACTATTCAAGATACACTTGAAATGTTCAAGATTCAAGAATATGAAACTACACCTTGTAGAGTTGACAGAGGCTTACTACCATGTTTCAACAAATGGTAGAAGTAGATTAAAATGAGTTGAAATTAATGTAAAACAGTACTACCTCCGTCCCAAATTATAAGACTCATTTTGACCACTGCACGTTCGTCAATGCACAATTTTGATCACTAATATCTTTAATTGTGCATTAGTAAAAATTATAAAAATTTGATATCTTGAAAATACTCATCAAGACGAATCAAACAAGATCTTATATACTAATATTTACATTTATAAATTATGAAAAAAATACAGTCAAAGCAAAATACATGAATAATGTCATTTAGTCAAAAAGAGTCTTGTATTATATCACAGTTTTGACTACCATGCTAAAGGATTTCTCCTTTGTCTACCATTTATTTATGGTATTTTACATCATGATCTAAAACATGCGTCTGGTATACTAGATATGTCTTGTCAAAGCAGCTCCAAATAGTTGATGCTTTTACTGATAAATTGTGAATATTGAGTAATTTGCAAAACTAGTATTTTGGGATGATTTCAAATTAATTTTGTTCTAATCTCATGGTTTATATGTTTCTTTACTACGTTTTGTAGACTGGTAAATCCGTAAATGTAAATGCATTAAACATAGCTTCTTCTTACAATTTGCAACAAGACAACAGAAACAGCTGTTCCTTTCACACACACACAACACAACCCTCAGCAAAACCACTGTTTCAATCATAATTTCGAATAATACTACCAGAAATGTTACTTGACAAAACACTGAAATGAACCATGCGTGTAGTTCTGACTGCAAAAGTGGCACCCTTAGCATTACGCTATTGTTATTGTTATGACAGTCAATATGAATCACTGCAAGAAGGGTAAAAAGACAGACCAAAACATGACAAGAAACTGAACAAACATTTACTCGTTTTTTCACCATTATTAAAGTAGAACCAAACATGTACCTACCTTTTGCTGTTTTCACCTTACAGTATTTAAAAATCATTCAAACCCAAAATTTACATAAACATGGAGGCAATTTATCCCAACTACCTCTCCCATAACGTCAGAGTCACATATTCAAAAGTCAACACTAAAGAAGTACTACAACAATAACTTCATCTGCAATGGACTGGCTAATAACTCATTAAGAATTTATTTGAGCTCAGTATATGAGAACTTTTTTACTAGTGTGTTTAGATGAGTGCTGAGTTTGAAAAAGACAGCGAGTCAACGTGATTTGGTGAAGGTAGAAAGTGTAGCTTTTGACAAAATTACAGCGATTCACGGTGATTTTTTTAGTTTCACTACACATTCAAACGAGCACTACAACGGTTTTCAAGTCCACAGCTCCAGTCTAGACTCCCCTGTCTTCATTTGGTTTAGGAATTTTCTTGTACTCATACTGATTAATGTCCACCTTTTGTTGCAAATCCTATCCAACACCAAATAAATTTTAAATAATGTATCATGCTGATTACATTAAATTGCTAATGAAAGGGAAAACAAAACAAACCTTTAGCTCATCCTCCAGTGAAATCTTCTTTGGCTTGTATGCATTTACTGGTCCTGTTCTAGACAGTTCTTTTCTTGCTTCAATTATTTCCCATTCATGATCATCTTTTACCCTTGCAATTTCCTTGCTAGGCACGAGTCACAGATGCATTGAACTTTAGAATACGGATGGAGTAAAACAAGATAAAAATGAAGGATTTGACAAAAAAAAGTACTAATATAACATGATCTACATAAATCCTGCAACACCAAGTAAAATTTCATTCACATTTCACAAGCCAAGTCAAATTATGTCCCCTGCTACCGCACTCATATGAACTTATATTAACTATTGTCTCGTTAAGATTATAGACCATATTTTATATCAAAGGTAATTTAAATAAGAACTAATATTCTAATAATGGGCCTAATTTTCTGATAAGAACATATTCCTGCTTCCAAACAGTTCTCCAAAGTGCTAGCCACTTTACACTACTCCAATGCAACAGAAAAACTAAAACCATTCTTGTGCGTTCTTGGTATTTAAGGACAAAGTGATAGAGTTGTTCTAAAGTTTTTTTTTTTGAACAGCAAATATATTATTAATAATAAATAGGTCTCTGTACAAGACGAGCAGAAACCCATAAAAGACGAGCTACAAAATAAAGGCACCTTATATAAGCGGAACACCAATGAAAAATACCAAAACAGACACCACCTAAAGAGGTCTACTTCTAATCTCATTCTTAGAAAGACACTCTCAGCTTCCAGACACCTAAAGAGTTGTTTTAAAGGTTGATATTTCAATTTTCAACACAACACACATGATGATCAATTATGCATAAACATGTAATCCCACAATCACTTATTTATTCATCAGTTGATATTACTCCCTTTATCCTCTAAACTCTAAAGTGAATTGCATTTTAGAGGTGGCAGAACATTAATTCGCAAAAACATAGGTCAATCTTCTATCATATAACATAAGCTTCATAACTAGTAAGTGTATAGTTGGTATCACAGTGGGTGTGCCAGAATCACGGTAACCCACCTTAATTTTCAGAAGCTACAAGTTGTACAAGTTGTACAAGTTGTAGCTTCTGCAAAAGGTCACCACAATTCTGACACATCCACTATGATACCAAACATAGGCTAATTAAATTAACAAAATACAAGTAGATTGTCAACAAAAAAAGCAAAATACAAGTGACAATGCATAGTAAGTGATGAAAAGGCATAAACTAACCCGCCTTGCAACATATGGCCAAGACCAAGAGCACCAAAAACAGTAATAGAGATCATGGGAAGACCATATCTAAGAAAAGGGCCTTTTCTTCCCCATCTTTTGAAAGAGGAAACTGATTTTACAACTGTTGTAGTTTCTTTTCCTGTTTCGCTTTGAAGTGTAGTCATTGATCACAAAAAAGTAGTTTCTTTCAACTACAAAATTAAGGAAAGTACCTAATGGAATGAGAGCATGAAATTCATTAAAATACAATCACAATTTCTCATAGACACATTTTATCAAACATGTAACGTGCAAGAAACACAAATAGAGTAAAACAATTGTATTTAGAACTCTGAAAAAGTAATTAAACAAAACTAATTTTGATCACAATACAAATTCACGAGCATTCACTATGATGGGATTGGGGCATTTTCATTTTGGGAATAAAAATGCTTCTTTTAACAAATTTAAAACAAAAAAATACAGAAAAAATTGATTAAAAAAAGAGAGAAGCCACATACACTGCGTTCCCCTTTGGATCTGCTTCGAACGAAGCTTCGTTTCGTCCTCCAATGGCGGTTTTGACGTTCTGTTCTTCTAGCAGGTTTATATTTCTGTTCGTTCAACTAGTTTCGAACGAGGCCTCAAATTTTCAGTTAATTTTATTGGTTTATGTTTCTGATTTTTAATATGATTTTTTTAAAAAAATTGTTGGTTTATTGGAGGACAAGTATGAATTAAGAAGTTAATATCTAAAGAGTCTCTAAGATTAGCAAAAAAAACTTGCACATTGATTCATCTTTTTTAAGTGTGCGGTATAGAGAAATTTTGATTTGAGAGAACAATTTATTCATATCTTAGATCAACTCGACATAAATATGATATTTAATTTTGGTACTTTTGATAAGGTTGACATATGGTAAAGAATAAGAGCAGAAAACAAGTTCATTAATATAAATGTCTTTAGCTAACAAGAGACTATTGCAGATATCATATAATTTCGCAACCAAAATATCATGACATTTTAATGAAAAATGAGAAGCCTGTGACATAGTGTCCAAAATTGATTATAGTGATGCCGCAAAATTCACATCTAATGGAAGAATTGAGATAAATTTCATCCAAATTAAAAATGACACAAAAATAATTATCATGATTATCTTTAAGTTAAATTGGTATTGCGGTAGAAGAAAAATGTTATAGTGAATTATGCCAAATTTGTAGGTAGAGTTATGAGTAAATCCGTAGTTAATGAATACTTGTTTTAAATTTTTGGATATTTTTGTGAAAAATGATGTATCACTGAATTTTTTGACTGGCCCATAAGAAGAGAAGTTGACATTTCGCCCAACTGATATTATAGGGCATGGATGGATGGATAGGAGAAAATTATGTTTGTGTATATTTGACCGGAGTTTCTTCGCTTGTGGGATTGAGAGTTGAAGATTATACAGTGGAATAAACAGCTCTCAAAGTTGCGTCAAACAAAATGGTCAAGCATGATAAAACGTGCTTTCACAATTAACATGATTTTATACTATTTACTGTATTTTATTTTGGTTTTCGAGTATCATATATATTATAGACCTTTTGAAAAGAGTTTCTTTAGTAATGCATAGTCATATCGTATATGGATATAGTTTTTTGATATTAAATTTTACTATAAAAATTGTTTGACGCCTTTAGGTTGGTTGTATATCATCACTTCGATAACAACGAAGAAACTCCATTTAGGGTGTGTTTGTTTGAGTTTTTGTTTTGGTCGAGACCGGGTATCCACCGCCGAACACGGTGACTATTTTCCCTCGCTAGATTGGAGGCACCTCGAAGGGTGGGATAGCTGACCCAAAGATTTAAAGCTGCTCCATACCCAATGTGAGGATTGAACCCTCGACCCTTTGTTAAGAGAGGATGAGCCCCATGCCGCTCAACCACACCCCTTAGGTTGTTTGAGATTAAAATAAAATAGATTTTTTTAAAAAAAAATCTATTTTTTGAAAATAGATTTATTTTGTAGAGATTTTGAAAAAATCTAAAGTTGTTTTGTGTTTGTTCACAATTATAAAAATCATTTTGAGAACATACTCATGGTCCTTGTTTTTCAAAAAAATAGATTTTTAAAAAATCAGTTGAAAATAACTTTTCATTTTAGACCCAAAAATGATTTTTTTAACAAAATGATTTTTAAGAAAATCTGACACAAACACATCAAAAATGAAAAAAGTGATTTTTTTAACAAAAAAATTGTTTTTTTTAATAAAAAATCTCAAACAAACGGACCCTTAATTACTCAGATTTTATTGGCATATATTTATTGGAATGAATAACTGAGTTATTATTGTGATATTCATGAGTTTTCCAATGCATGCATCAGTTAGTGGATAAATAATATGCATCAATTTTTTTTTTGGGTACAAAATATGCATCGATTTATTTGCTTGACTAACATATTTTCCAATTTCTTTTCATGAATTTATGATTAGCTGAAGAATTGGTTGAAACAATTAAAAAGTGGACTAACTAAACAAAAAAAATTAAAACGCGAGCTAATGGTAATCAATAAAAAATGAAAGGAAAAATTTCAAAATTAGGTATCAAGTGCACATAGAAGGATGTACCAAAAAAAAAAAAAGGTGCATATAGAAGGAAGTTGATTAAGCTGTTTAGAAGTGTTAGTTTAACAGATAAAAAATTATCGAAATTATTAAACAAAACATCTATAATCGGGGTTTAACCTTTGATTATTTTACTTTGTGTGTGTGAGTTTATAATAGTTTTACTATTTTATTTATGTAAAAAAAGAAGAAGGAAGTTGATTAGTCATTAAGTGCATATAGAAGGGAGTTGATTAGTCGTGATATTTAATTTAACGATGATTAAGGAATATAAATGGAGGGAAAATTAGGGTTGTTGTATTCTTACAAACGTTATAAATACTTACAACCTTACACCATTTTTGATACCTGCAACTAAAAATTAGGGTTCTTAGTAAAGAGTCAGAGGAATTTTTATCGCTTATTACCAAGAATCTCTCTCAATGGCAAGAAAACCATCTCCACCTTCTAACCGTTCCAACAAGACAACACCCGTTGCCGCCGCCGCCGCTGCTGCCGGCGAATCATCCTCAAAGCACCAGAGAGTGTTCTTCACTATGGAAGACACGATAACCATACTAAAAGCTATGTTAGAGTTCAGATCGAAAACTGGCAATGATCCAACGATGAACTACGCATCATTTCATAACTCATTGAAGGATTCTCTTAGCGTGAAACCTACAATCAAACAGCTGGTAGAGAAGATTCGAACCTTGAAGCTCAAATACGACAAGGATTGTCGAAACGATGAAAAGCCTGTTACTTTCTCTAGTGATTTCGAGAAAGAACAGTTTGAACTTGCTGACAAATTTTGGGGTAATGAGAATGATGTTGTAGTTAGTGAAAAACAGTCCAAGAAGGAAGATGATGTTGCTGAGAAACCTAAGCCGGTGATTCTGCCACCGAAACCCGAACCGGTTGTTTCTGATATGGAATTAAGTGAAGAGGAAGAATTTGAAGATGGGGAAAGTGGTGATTCTGATATGGGTTATTTTAATATGTGGGAAAGTTTTGATTTTTATGATGTGGATTTTTTGAAGAGGGTGTGGGAGTTGGTTCCGGAATCGAGGAAGAGAGAGTTCGAAAAAAGGTGGAAAAAGTTAAAGATTGCGGAGTTGGAATTGTTTGCAAAGAAAGCTCGTTTAGTTGCAGATCACACTGCATTGATTTTGGATGCATACCGCAAATCGTTTTAGCGTGCAGGTAAATATAGTCTTAGATTGTTTATAGTTTGATGATTGTAATATTGGCTCAAACAAAATATGCACTTGGTTGTTGGTTTAACTTTAAATGTTTTTGTGCTTTCAACTGTTATGATTGTTATGATGCTCTTTGTGTTTATGTTATGTATATATGGAATTTGTGAACAAGTTTTGTTTCATGTAGGCTTAAGAATGGGGATGTTTTTTAAGTTGTTGAAAGTTTAGGTTTGCTGTAATGAGAAACAATTCCTGTGCAAGCTTGACTAATGGCTATTTTCCTATCTCAGTTGAGTTTTAGATTAGTTTAACTTTTACAGATTCCTATATGAACTGTTTATTTTGTGAGGATTGAGTTTTGTGATTTCTTATCCTTTTATCACTATAGATATTACTGCAAATACTATCCCTGTAAATTCAAATTGCAATCATGTTTGCCAAATTATATAATGTTTTATAGAGGCTCTTCGGATTGATGGCAGGGCTTTTGATATGCAAATTTTATTATGTTCGTGAACATTGTGGACTTTCAAAAAAAAATTCCTTGCGTCCAATGTTTTTATCCTACTGCCTTGGTTTAACACAATTAAAAGTTGGATATAATAAGTAAATAATGTGTGAGCTTGACTGAAATAATGTACATATACTAGATCTTTTTCTCTATTTTCCTATGATCTAACGTTGTTTGTTGACGTCACTTATAAATAATTTGCATGCTTGGTATGCATCTTTTTCTCTCTCTTTATCTTATGTATTATTGGTTTATAACTCTTTATATATATTATTCTTCCTGTGTATGAATATTTCTTAATCATAATTTTAAATACTCTAAGTTTGCCTGATTCAATTATGACTCACTATGCAACCTATATAGGCATAGAATAGGATTATGCAGAGAACAATGCATAAATGTACACTTATTTATTGCAATAAGGTCCTTTTGTTCCTAGAATCTATTTAACCAGATTGATTCAAGTTGATTTCCAAAGCTTATAAGTCAATAAATGTGTTCTATCACACCATATGCAAAAATGGATCATAACATCCATTTTGTATTTGTATTCAAAAATGTGTTCTATCTCTTGTGTTTGATCTTCAATGCTAGCAGGTGACTTTGGAATTATTTAATATTTGTTCTGTTAATCTGTTTATTAATTTTTATAATTGTCATCGCTTCATAGTTTAACAGATTAGTAGTGCTGATTATATGATTTTCTTAACCAAACTTTTATTGTTATTTTCAGTTTTAGGTATTGTTGAGAAGAAGAATTAGAAGACAGACAAGGTTGATAGAGTGAAGATAAACCTGTTATGATGCTCTTTTTGTTTCTCTTATGTATCTATGGAATTTGCGAGCAAATTTTGGTTGATGTAGACTTAAGAATATGTGGATGTTTTTGTGGTTGCTGAATGTTTACTTTTCACGAGTAATTGCCAAGTTAGGAAGATAATCATTCCTTTGCTTAACTTAATTATGAGTAAATCATGTCAGAATTCTTAAGTTTTGTGGGAAAATACTTTCATGATACATATGATCTCTCTGTCCATTTTAACTTTTTAGTTGGTTGTACTTGTGCCATTTAGATTAGAAATATGCTAAGATTATTACAATTTACTCAGACCATAGATACATAGTTAAATGCATCAAGCATTTGTCTTACTAGTAGTAATTATCAATATTAGAGGCAAAAATGTAACGTCGCGACACTTGTTGAGTGATTGCCCTTGACTTTTGTTGATGGTTATTGCAAAACACAAGCATAGAGGAAATTGACGACGAGAGAATTTGAAAGGTAGTCCAGAAATTTTAGGCGCTAAGTTAATCCTCCGAATATATATGGTGTCACCAATATTCTTTCATGTGATAATTGTTGTTTTAACATTCTTGTGTAAGTCCTTAACTAGTAGTCTTGCCTTGTTGCAAAAGCCACTTGCTTGATCAATATTGCGCAACAACATAACAGGGACAAATACTTTGAGTGTCAAGCGATGATTTGAGTGTGACCTGCTGTTCTATATTAGGTAAACTAGAGAGACCACAAGTGGTCCCTTTAAATGGAGGACCATAAATCGGGGCTTCCTATAACTGTTGGTTAGTCTAAGTGATTTCATTAGGACATAGATAACTTTATAATGTCTACAATCTTAGTTGCTAGTTACTCAAAGTTGTCCTAATGAATCTTTTAGTTTATATAGATAAATTAATTTACTTTATCAAGAAAAAAAGAAGATAATTTGATTTAGTTCAGACCTCATGATTTAGGTTGTTTTGGTTAGAGTAGAAATATGTTAAGTTGCTAAAAATAGGTGTAGCATGGATGGTAGAACTTTCAAAAAATGGGTTACAAGTTACTGCAATCTTGGTTGCACTTGCTCATAGATTTTACTCTGACCACTGCTATATAGATTATTGTGTTGTTAAATGCATTTATCATTTGTCTGACTAGTAGTAGTTGTCAATACTAGAGATAAAAATGTAGCATCTCGACACTTGATGCAAGAAATCCTTTCACCAAACAAAAACTTGATCTTAAACTGCATAACAGTCCTAACATAATCCAAGTAGCATTAAGCAAGCAACTATTAATTATTTAGTTACATTATTACTCAGAAAAAATAGCCAAATAAAACTTAGAATTCAAAAGAAAAAATGCATTTCAATAATTCCAATGAGTCTTTGATCAGTTAACTACCACAGCATTTTCTTCTAAATCTGTTACTGAAGCTGGTGCTATTTTGGACTTCTTGCATAGCTTTGAAACCTTAGGATTAGAAGGCTTAGGAATTAACCTACACCCCAATTTCTTTAAGAGCATATTCCAACTTCCTTTAGACTTCATCATTTTCTCCAAATCTTGTTTCATGCTCAAACACTCTTTTTCAAGCTCAGCAACCCTCTCTTTCATGTGATCAAAAGCTACAACAGGGTTATTATGCGCTGTGTTTCCGTCGTTTCTCAGCAGAGCAAGATTTCCACTTAGGTTTGTTGTGTTTTCAAGACTGTCAGAAGCAAAGAACCAACCTGCAACAGATGTGCGGAGCTTGAGTTGTTCGAAGAACAAAACTTGGACAACGACACGAAGTGGAAGCCTCTCATTTTGAGCCGCATGTGTGCTTGCTTCCAATGAGAGTTTCTGGCAATTCATCAGCCTGCAGATTTGTTCCTTCTCAGACTCTGTCATCCATGCATGGCTCTGAAATTCATAATAATCCCATTAGTGTCTTTCAATGTAGTTAAATCTTAAAAGACAAAATAGTAGTTTGATCCTCTACCATTGGCTTTATGGTTCGGCCAGTCATAAACCGTTAAATTGTAGATCACCGACTGTAGATGAACTCTTAATCTAACTATTTATGGCAGGCTACATCATAAAACGGACGGTAGAGATAAAATGAAATGTTTATTTGTATACCTTGAGGTAGATATCAATTGCACGGTAAATACCATCATCCAAAGTTCTAACACAATCAGGAATAACAGAAGCAAGTGATTGAAATTTTGGTAACTTCAAGTTAACATCAGGTGCTACTTCAGCTAAATAAGTATCCATCAAATCAGCAACTTTTGTCATTGAATTAGGACGTTGACAATTTGCGATTATGCGCTTCTCTTCCTCGACAATAATATCATTGGATGTAGAATCAACATCTTCATGATCAACCATCATAAAATGATCAAGCATTCTTTGAACACAATCAATATCATGAATTGTCTCCATTGAGTAACCAATATTAGGAATCAAAAGATCTTCAAGATCAGCTTCATCCAATTGAAAACCAATTCTTTTCTCCAAACTTGCACAACAAGAAGAGCTAGCATATAAAGCCATTGCAGTTCTCAAACACCTAAGCAAAAACTTTGTCGGTGTTATACCCTTTTCATTCGGAAGCAACTCAACTACTTCTTCAATCAGATTCCTTTGATCAGCTTCAGAAAAATGTGATTTTGATGATGAGTTTCCATTTTGATAACTTGACAAAGAAGGTATGTTTTTTCTAGCATAGTAAACAAGTGAACCAGAAACTCTTCTTGGTTTCATGTGTCTTGCAATAGCACCTTGCATGAATCTTTTATACAAAGGTAAACTAAGTGAAGAAACATCGTCAAACCACCAATCTTCACCGGTTTCTTTTGATGTTAAACTCATCGATATTCCATTCCACATTTCTGAATCTTCTGGACTTTGAACAGAACTTGGACCAGAAAGAGGTAAAATAGCCAAAGATGGATCTGCAGCTTTCAAAACCAAAGAATGTATGCATCTTGAAGTTATGTGAAGCTCTTCAGCTAAATGTAAAACTTGTTCGCATGTTTTAAGAGCTTTAAGTGTGTCTGTCCAATAACCAAATATGTGGTTAAGGAAATTTTCAGTTTGTATGATTAAGTTTCCTTCTCCATAGTCTTCACTCATTTGTAGATATTCAGCTGCACATCTTAGAGGAACTACATTTGATGGTGTTAGTTCCATTTTGACACCATAACAGAATCTAGCAATAAGTAAAAAGGCTTTGGCTCCTCCTGGTAGATCATGAAGTTCCAAAATTGATTTCTCATTGTCACTTGGTAAATCTTTCATGAAACGTTCTAGTTCTTTACTTCTTGATATCAGTGGAAACTGTTGTAATAATACAACAAGGAATTAATTTTGAAATAATAACAATGATAACAAGCAAGGTCAAAGCATATAATTGAAATAATCTTTATATTTTATGTAATAAGCTGAAGCACGGACTCGAAAATCAAACATTGTCACCACGACACTAACTTAAAAAAAGAAGTAATTTAATGTAACTATATATGTTGATATTGTGTTAGTGTCGGACACGAGACACTCTTGATTTGAAGTGTCGGTTGTGCATTTACTAAACCCCTTACAATCATGAGAATTTTTTCTTTTCCATCACGAGGACTTGAAAAATTGATAAGAACAGTTTTCCTCTAGTTGTTAAATACTCTAATATCTATTTCCTTTTCTATCATTATAAAGCTTGCATTGAAATCTATTTCTATATTTTCCAAAACTTCATGAAAAATAAGAGCAAGTTTGGAATAGTTTGACGAAATTACGGTAACAATGTAACAATTCATCATTATAATTTTGTCAAACTTACTGTCAATCTAAATATGCATTTAATGTTTGAGTAATGAAAACAATCATACCTTGTGGAGATGGAAGGATGTATCACCAATTTCAATTATGACATCGCTCGGAAGTCCAGTAGAGCAAAGCCTAGAGATGGAGATTCAACACACAACAATGTTAATGATCATACAACCTAATCATAAAAAATGGTGAATTATGTGTAGAATAGTAGAAAGACTCTAGCATGTACTACGACTTTGACAAAATCTTAGTAGCACCGTGACTATGTAATTTGTTAAATCTACGAACTATAGCTTTTGCAAAATTATAATGCGAAACTATGGTTGTAGCAATTTATATATAAATTCAAACATACATTTACTCGTAATTTTAACAAAACTACACTTTAAAGCTTTAATAAAATTACAACGATTTGTGAAACTCATTCAGATTTCAAACATGCAAAGAGCAAAGGACTATAAAGGGACATGTTACGAAAATGACACAAACGCGTAAGAACAAAAACTAATGAGATCAATGAATTGTATATAGTGGTTTAATTAAAAACAAAGAAAAAGTAAGAAAGAACTTACCAACTTTGACCATAGAGGTAAAATATTTCAGATTTGGATCCTAGTTTCATACACGCCATGTCTCAAAACTGCAATAGTGCAAAATGGTTAGTTAATTGTGTAATGAGATTTTTGTCTCAAAAGTGAGATGCAAGATTTTGAGTTGTGTGAATGAGACACATGAATAGTATCCCGAGTCTAAAGGAGGGTAAATCTAGGAATAAGAATAGGTTACAGTTGTTATATTTACATGTGGCATTTCTGTTATTGTAGTGTAGAATAATTCTTCATTCAAATTGTTAGCACTACTTAATTAAATAATAAAGTTTGAATTAATAATTGTTTTAGTGAAAAAGTTAAACATTTTTAATCACTATATATTGATATTGAGGAACTACTTTTCTTTTGACAAAAACATAATTTTTTTAGGATTCAACGAATCTCATTGTCGGTGTAAATTTTTTTTAATGAATGATTTGTAAATATCATTATCAATGCTCAGTTTTAAGTTTTGAGACTTATTCCAATCTTGATGAACTCTCAGAAGTTGGAATCCAATTTCCTTAAACTCTAAATTCTTACAATTTTTTTTTAGTGAATTATAGAAGTTGCCTAATGAGTTATAAGTTTAAACTTGCACTTACTTTGCCCATAAAACCTTCTTTATTGTGAAAAGATAAATTATATCTGAACCCAACAGGGGCTTAGACTTTTTTTTGGGTACCGCATTGTTCAAACTTCATGCTAAATTATCCTAATTGTTCATAATATTACAATGTGTACTAAAGTGATATAAGTTTGAGTAGGGTGGTGCTTGATCAAAAAAATTAAATACATAATGTCATTTCAATTTTCAAGCAAAAATGAGGATAGAAGTCATAGAAGGAAAAAATAAAAATCAATATATCTCACTTAACCACCACCACCACCACTACATATCATAAAGTAGTTCAAAAATGAGAAAATAAAAGGGAGAAAACAAGTAATCATTTTTTGAAAGGATCAAAATTATATTATATCATTAGCAATTATTAGTTCAATACAAGTTGAAATAACATCAAAATCATGAGAGCTAATCATACATGTATGTATTCACTCTAACTAGCTAATGAGACACTTGTTTCCTTAAGTTTGGACTAAACAAGTGCCAAATATAATCATGAATAATAAAATAAAAATCATATATCGTTAATATTTTGATGAGTGAAAACCGTTTGCTATTAGTTTGGAGTCTTTGCAAATTGGTCCTACAATTTTCAAATAGATCCCATTTCTCATATTTTGAAACTAGCCCCTCAACTTTTTGAAATACAATTATTCTAAAATAGTTCAACAAAATTTAAGAACGAAAAAACTTAGCGGATGAACTTATAGCTGATAAGTTAACTAGTTAAATTTGTAGTGTTTGACAAAAATTAGAAGTTGAACTTACACAAAATGATATAAAAAATTTATATGTTAAATTATTATTATTTTTTTTAAGTAAGATTATTGTTTTTGACCAAGATTTTTAAGAAAGATGATAAGGGTAAAATTTAAAAGTAAAAAACAATTAGCTAAAAGTTAAAAGCTATAATCAAAATAAGTTAAAATCTAATAGAATAAGCTATATGCTCACGTGTAAAAAAGTTTTTTTTACAATGAACTTATAAAAAACATTACAGGGAGATTCTCAATTTTTTTGTACAGTAAGTATTGTAAAACTCGCGTATTTTACCGTGTGTATTGACCTATTAACCCTATGAACTATAAGCCATAGATTCAAATTTTAAATTAGAAAGAAAAAAAAATGGGAGGTGAGAGTAGTAAGAAAAGTGAAAATGTGAAATTGAGCCCATGAAGTATCTGTCTATAGAGAGAGTTGAACTCTCACAGTCTTCTCTTCGTCAACTGTACCAATGGTGATGGAACCTCTGCTCAGAATCGCACTGCTCTTCCTCTTCCTTCACTTCTCCATTCTTGTTAACTCATCTCCTTCTCAACACCTTCAGATCATCAATGCCGAACGCAGAGTAACCTTTCTCCATTGTTTTTCTTCATAATTCGGATTTTTTTTGCATGAATTTGCATTTCTTTGTTGCGCAATCAATTCTACTGTTTTAGCTTTAGATCTGTTCTCACTGTCGAAAAGATTCAAACTTTGGAAATGGGTATATTAATTTGATTATTGATTCGTGTAGAATTTATTTTTGAGGAATGAATCTTGGTGCATCCAATTTGATGATTTTTTTAATCTAATTGAACTATTTTGTGCTCTTTATCTGTGTATTTTACCATCAAATCAATGATATTGGACTTTGATTGTTGGAGAATTGGGATGACTATTGTATAATTTTCATAACATTGGGTTATGTTGGTGTTTGTTTTGTGTCACTTTGTGATCTTGTTCAATTTTTTATTTTTGAGGAGATTGTGTATCTTCAAGGGTATTTTGGGCATTATTTAAATCAATTGTGTATATATTGGATGACTAATTTGCTAATGATTCATGCAGATTGATCTGAATTCTCACATTATTAAGGTGTACTTGACGTTGAAGGTAACGCCTCCATGCTTTTGAGAATGACTTAATCTTTTGCGTGTCATTGTTGTCACTTTATTTATTTGTAAATTCATTGTGTTCTAAATTAAGTTTTTAGTAGAGATTATATTTAAGTGCTGTCAACTGATCTTTTTTATGTCTAAATTTAGTGGGTATGCTCACTTTTATTTGATTAAGTTTCCAGCATATGTAAATTGAATTGCATTTCATTATCGTTATTATGATTTATAACTAATGAATTTAGATATGAAAAATAATAATTTGTCATCCATTCCAACATGCAAAGAATGCATGGATGAGCTCTCCTTCTTGGAGGTAGTGGAGATTCGTTGTCTATAGGGAATGAATAGCCGTAGTGGAATCATCGTTCTATGCCTTATTTCATATTGAATAAGTTTATAAGAATACTCTTCTTATTTGGCTGGAATAAATATCGTTCTATGCCTTATCATCCACTTTATTGAAGTTCATTACTTGTTTTGGATTATTAAACCAACAAATCAGTAATTGTTTTGGCCATTTTTCCCTTAAGTTATTTTTTGCTTTATTTCTTTTAAATAATTTTAACTATTAAAGCATCTGTTACAAATATGGAGATCTTGTGTTTCATAGAGTTTTCCTTTCAGGTTGAAAACTCGGGCACTTCTCCTACTTCAGAAGTACATCTTGCCTTTTCACCTGCTGAAGCCGAACATCTAGCAGTAGTCAAAGCTGCCGTAACAACTGGAAAGGGGAAGAAGAAGACTTATGTTCCTCTTGATGTTAAATCTGCCGGGCCACCCGATGGACCGAATGGAACTAAATTTTTCTATGTAACCTTGTTAACTCCACTCGGTAAAGGTGAAACGACAACACTTGAGGTGCTTTACATATTGACACATTCTCTCGAACCTTTCCCCGTAGAAATAAGTCAGTCAGAGTCACAGTTGGTCTATTTCCGTGATAGTGCATTATTATTGTCTCCTTATCATGTCAAGAAACAAACAACTTTCTTCAAGACACCAAGCACTCGGGTTGAATCATTCACAGTAGTGGAGCCCACTAAACGTGCTGGTAAAGAGCTGAAATACGGGCCATATGAAAATCATGCCCCGTATTCATATTCTCCTGTACTTGTTCATTTTGAAAATAACAATGCCTTCGCTGTTGTTGAGGAACTAGAACGTGAAATTGAAATATCTCACTGGGGAAGCATACAAGTCATAGAACGATATAGACTGACTCATGCTGGTGCTAGACACAAAGGTGTCTTTTCAAGGTATATTTGCTATCTCTTTCATTCTTCTGAATTTTTTGTAGCATTTTCTCTTTTCATTTAAAGTTTTTTTTTTTGTTGTGTATAATTGGGGTTATCTCTATGGACAGGGTTGAATATCAAACTAGATCAGGTGCTAGTGGTGTTTCTTCATTTAAAAATCTTCTTGCAAGACTACCCCCTAGGGTTCACTCAGTATACTACCGGGATGAAATAGGAAATATTTCTTCTTCACATTTACGTAAAGATTTTCTAAAGGTGAGATATATCATTTGGGTCTTAAAATAACTTGTCTTTTCTCACTCCTCTCACCTGACTTAGAGTAGTCGTCCAAATTCACTTGTATCTCTTTCTTAGCATCATGTGCACCATTACTTTGTTCGTAACTAATCTTCATTATTTATCTATGGTTATGCATTACTGGATGCCATTGACACCACAGCGAGTCGATAAAAGCAGATGTATTGATGCGAATTGCGATGATTTCTTGTAGTTTCTGCAGGCGTGCTTCCATGTTAATGAAATTTTTAAAGGGAAAATATCATACTACTAACTTTGTAGAGTCCAGAATTCACCTAGGAATGACAATAGTCTTGACCAACAAAATGATGAATCTATTTTGCATAATCTATATTTCATTCTGTCAGGCCTTTTAATCTGACTTCTTTACATTTATATTAATCACAGTCAGAACTTGAATTTGAACCTCGGTATCCTCTATTTGGAGGCTGGAAATCCACCTTTCTCATCGGTTATGGGCTACCATTGCAAGACTTCCTTTTTGAGTCTCCGGATGGCAAAAGATACCTCAACTTTACTTATGGTTGCCCTCTTTCTGATACAGTGGTCGACAAATTGATTATAAAAGTAGGTGTAATTTTGCATTGTTATTTATTACTGTACTTCTCAAGTAAAATTTAAGCCCTTTGGTTTCAACTGCATCTGCATGCAATAATGGAGTTTAAGTTTATCCTTTTTGAACTATTTAATTTAGGTTGTGCTTCCAGAGGGATCCAAAGATCCGGCAGCCGTGATTCCTTTTCAAGTAGATCAACATCTAGAGGTAATGTTTTCTTGAGATAATACTACATACTCAACACTGGCTTTGTTTCAACTGCTTACTGCACAAACTTCATAGTTCAATACTTTAGAATTACAGATAAACACTATGTTACCAACCATTTATTAAGAAAAGACAAAAAGTGGTTTAGTTAATTTGTAATCTTTGATTTGGAAAAAAATGTTCAAATTATATACACAATTTTTGATTTTTCCGAGATGTTTTATTTTATTTTCTGGGTATAGTTGCTTGTGCTATTATTGAATTTCACTCATTATCTTTATAGCACAGCAGCTAAAACAGTTTTATATTTGAACTTTTGCAGACAAAGTATTCATACCTTGACATTGTGGGAAGGACGGTAGTGGTTCTAGAAAAGAGAAATGTTGTCCCTGAGCATAATATCCCTTTCCAGGTATTACCAAACCCAATTCTAAGATAACTTTCTAAAACTTGTTTTGAACGCATGCAAATGCTGTTTATTTGTATGTGTTGATGCGGGGTGGAAATTATTGAGTTCTACTGTGCTTATGATCCCTTTTCATTTTATATATTTAGAAGAGTAAATTCTTAATGATGACAGTTAATGAGACCTTTAAGCAATATGCAAATTAATTGCAGATGAAATTTGGTTGGGTATGAATTTGTTTATTTATTCTGTTTGACAATATTATGGTTTTGTTTGCTCGTGAGTTTAGGCAAAATTTTACAAATTATGTTTTGCAAAAAAAAATGTTTTTTTCCTCTCCTTTTCATTTTTTTTCCCTTGAAAATCTATCCGAGTGAAACTTTTTGAAGCTTTAGTTCTGTGTTGTCGAATAACGGCGCTACAACGTTAATAACATAGAGAAATTTCAACAAATCATTATTGTTCAGCAATATGATACTTAATACAGTGTTGTCAAGTAGCGGCGAGATAGCACAGTAGCATAATAGAATTTGAACAAACTGCTATTTTTCGCAATCCGTTATTGAAACCCCGAGAAACAACGCTTTTCCAGATTTCTTAAGTAATCTCAAATAAATTGTAACCGTATTTTCTACTTCCACTCAATCTTTATGAAAATTTGTTACTTTCCAACATGTCTTATTCACATCTTGCCTTTTCATTATTGTTTACTAGCATGCCTTCCAACATATAGCAATTTCAATTGTGGCCTTCTGCCATTTATTCTTCTATCATTATGATGATGTTCCTCAGTCTTAACCTCATTCAACTTCTTTCCCTCTCTCCCCCTTCGTCTCTGTGATGGGCATATAAAATTGATTATTGGTTGCTTAATGGTACACATTTGATTGAGTGGAACAATTATTTTTAGTTCTTGACTTTGGAACAAAGGTTCGAATAAAATTTTAATTAATTTTTTAACCTTATCGAATCTGAAAAAGAAAATCAAAACACTAAAGTATAGACTTTGCTATCCATAACTAATATATAACATACTTTTTATGCTATGAAATCATGGATTTGTTTATTCTTTTATTTTCTATCTACAAATTATTTCCCGCTCTAGGCCATGTTCTAAGTCTAACCATGTTTTTGTTGTTGGGTAGGTATACTACAATTTCAACTCCATATTCATGCTTGCTGAGCCATTGATGCTAGCATCTGTATTTTTCCTGCTTTTTGCGGCTTCTGTGGCATATTTACATGTGGATCTTTCCATACGCAAGTCATGAATGAATATCGGGATAGTTTTATGAAAGGTATGTCTTAAATCCCCACTTTAAACTAATTTTTATGATTAAAACAATTCCTCTTGGCAATTTAAACACATTTGCTTGTTTGACAGGCATTGAGGGACTGAGCAGATCAATCATTTTGGCAATATTGTACGGAGTTGAGCAGTTATAGTTTTGCTTGTTTGTAGGATTTTCACCTCGTAATTTAATATTATGTTGTTATTTGTATAAACTAGCATTAAACCATGATTTCCATGTAATAAACATACATAGGATATGTTAGTTGGAGTCATCATCCTAAAGTTAGGTGATGGTAAGAAACTTACAAGATATTTCCAGGTATTAGAAATATTTTAATTTTATACTTGGTAATCATTATACGAACTGAAATTTAAATAAAAAAGAATCATATATATTGGTTGCGGCTGTCCTGTCTCCCCCTCAGTTGTCGGAATTGGCCATCAACAACGAGCATTAGTTGTGGCTACGGGCAATATAGGGTCATGGCATTGGCAATGGTACCTTAGCATATACTTTGCCCCATTTATTATTAGCCATTGGTAAATTATACACCTTCATATTTATAAAATACCTCATGGTTCTAGAAGTACACTTCTTGATTTGTTCAGAAGTTGATTAGGAGTGGGAAAAGTTTATCATGTAGAAGTACATAGTTTTTGAAAACGGATTCATGAGAATCAACATATTTGGCTACCATCCAAATCGAGCTCAAAGTCCTTTTCCTATGCAGCCAAAAGGGGCACCATCCTCATTCCTTAGTCCCCTCTTCTCGTGGTAACTATTTAACAAATTTTGTCTTTTATGATGTTTTGGTTGAGAAAGAGTATATGTTTTTGTCCAACCCCTTGACCCCTAGTTTGTTCGGACCTATGAACCGTTTTAAAATCAAACTCACTACAACTTAACTAAAGTTGTTCTGTCAAATTCTTTATGTTTTAGCATATCAAATGCACAGTATATGTTTATTTCAAATTTCCTTAAAAATTCATAATGAAAGCACACTTATTAGATTTCCCGCACATAACATTATGAAATCCGGACATGGATCTTCTCCAATTCTCTGTCTCATGTTCTTCATGTTGCCCCATCTAAACTATTTATTTATCTTTCTCTCTCTTCTGCAATTTTCTTTTTTCTTTTTCCTTTGAAAGCAAATCAACAATTTGTTTAAGAGAAAAGAGAGGGGGCTAAAGACAGTGCATGAAAGGATTTAAATCCATGCAATCCCTAACTAAAGTTGTTAGATATCTATAGGAACCTGAATTCAATTATAAAATTATCAATTTATTTACGTTTAAGATGTGTTATATTGATCTTTATACTATTTGACTAAATAAACATAGGTCTATTTTGACCAAAACAAACATAGGTGAAGAAAGATCCAACTTAAAATACTTCAAAAACAAAATATTAAAATGAATAATAATATTTTATCAAATAAAATATTATTACTATTATTAACTTTATGCAAACTATATTATGGGTCCAACCCTTTAAGTAGCCTCTAATCTAATAAAAAAAATAATTATTGCGTTCGGTAGTAGATATTTTGGTCTCGACTAAACTATATTACAGTTACAATCTTAATTTACTAAATTAAGTTATGATTGATGTAACTGAAAAAAAAAATAGATTTGTGTATCTAAAAAAATGAAGTTTTCTTTAATAGAAATAGGAATATAATATAGAAATAAGTTTTGAATGCAATATAAATTTATGTTTTGATTGTGTATATATATATACTCCGTCCAGTTTTAAATATAAGCAAATTTTACTTTTTTAAATACATTAAAATTTACTTATATTTAAAGTTGGAGGGAGTTTTTTGTGTAATGAAAGACAATCATGTCTTGGTAATCATGCTTAATAATTATTATGTCCTGGATTCTAACTACCAAATCATGGTCAGGACAAACTAAGCTTGTTATTTCCTTCCTATTTAAGCATTTGAAACAGGACATACAACAATATCATTTGTTCAATTACCATGTTGCCCTTTCCTATGCTACAAAATAACAATTTTTAAGTTTTGAACACTTTTTTGTTATTTTTCAACATTATTAAAATATTTAAAAATAAAAATGTTTAATCAGTACAAAATACAAATTATTAATATAATTTTCTTACACTACCATTTATTTATTATATTGCTAGATTATTAAAAATCACAAATATTACACGTTACATGGAAATTTAACTCAAATAACAACATTAACAAACCTTTTTGTAGTAAGTAACAACCATTGCATCCATAATTCTACACAAAATGATGATTAAAATTACAGATTAATTGAATAAAAAAAGTTTTTAAATAGAAAATCCATAATCCAAATCAAAATAAATTAAAAAAAGAAATAATCTATTACCGAATTTTGGAGCCAAAAAAGAAAAGGGTAATATGGTAAAGTCAACTATTCTCGTACCATGCATGAACAACAACAACAATAAAACATGCACAAAATAGTTGTTTGTTATTAAAACATAGGAAATATAGGAAACAAACATAACAAGAAATTTAACAACATAAAATCTTTGTCACTGCAATTTTCAATTTTGATTCTCTGATTCCTTTTCGGGGATCAGAGAATCATCATCATCTTCTTCAGTAAAATCTTCCATATTCATAAGTTTACTTTTTTATTATGAACATAGCCCCTGAATGTTTTTCCCTCAAAAGTTGAAGAATGCAATTTGAAGATTCAGGAATTGATTTTTCACAATTGCAGGGAGAAATGGAAGGGTGGCTTTATCTCTTTCGTTCTAATAGATCCAACCCACGTAAAAGGTACTTTATTCTCAAAGAAAATGTTCTCAGAAGTTTCAAGATCCAACCCACTTCACAATTGGAGGTACATTATTCATGTTTTGATTCTAGATGAACGTAAAACAAAATAAAAATGGAAAATGGTTTTATTTTAAGGTTTTGGTTTTACCATATTTAATATGTTTTTTGTGTTCATAAGAATTTTAAGAATGATGTTGGTAATGATGTTGCCATCTATGGTTGTGATTTAGCCTATATTTGGTATCGGGTGGATATGTCAGAATCACGGTGATCCATCTGTAGCTTCTGTAAAATCAGGGTAGATACTGTTTTGCTGTCATACCCACCATGATACCAAAATGCACTTAGTTATTTATTTTTCAAGTTGCTTAATACATTATTATGATTGTTTGGTAGAAAGTTGTGTTCATGTATTAGTTTCATATGAAATTCAATGTTGTATTTTTTAAAATAATTCTTATTAGTGCAAATGCAAATAGTTAATTGTGGAAGATGAATGAAAGGATTGAATTTTTCAGGAGCCAATTAGAAGTGCAATGATAGATTCTTGCATCCGAGTTACCGACAATGGAAGGGAGAGTACCAACAGAACGGTAAGAATCTTATAATGATATTTTGATTTTTGAATACATCAAACTTCAGTTTTATATTTGTTTCTTTGAGCACTTAATTGAATTTAGAAATTTGTTTACAATTTACAGGTGTTCTTTATTTTCACTTTATATAATGCTACAAATCAAAAGGATAAGCTTAAGGTTTGTAACAAAAAAATTTGTGGAATTTTATTTATTTTCACTAGATTGATTTATAGTTTCAATTCCATATATTTATAGTTAGGAGCAAGTAGTTCAGAAGAAGCTGCAAAATGGATACGTTCTTTTCAGGAAGCTGCATTGAAGGTTCTATACTCTATACCTTAAATGAGTATAAAGGGTTTGTCTCTTGATAAAAAGCTTATTCTATTTTGTATATTTTTCGAGTGATGCTATATATACCGAATTTGTTTTCCCGAATTTCTCCCGAAAGCACATGTGTGCATCCTTTTCTCTATTTTTTTTAGAACGTGGATGTACTGTGTACTTTTGAATGTGGGCCTCTTTTTATGTAGACACGTAGCACTATTATTTACCATTGGATAAAAGCTATCCCACTAGATCTATGATGCACTTTACACACATGATATTCTCCCACCTCTTTCTCTATCTTCTTCCTCAGCCAAATTTTCAACTGTAGCATGTTGGCCACTGTGTGGGCAAGTGGATTGCGACCCAACACGGTGGTCCGGCAAGGACACAGTGGTCATGTGAAGAAGATGAGCATATGAAATGAAGACCAAGCCAAACCGAACACCCCCATCAAGATTAATAAAGAGCTTTGCAGATGCATAAATCAATTTTTGTCTTGAGTCTTGACATGTTGATTATTTCTTCAATCACTTTTACAAAATTAGGCAAAGAAGAAGGGAAAGAAAGGAAAAAAAAAGAATAGAACAACAAACTGATAGAAAATTAAATTCAACTATGGGTAAATTAATTGGGTTTGCAGAGAGAGGCCGAAATATCTGGGACACATCATTCTGGAAAAATTCGGTAGTGATATTTTCGGTAGTTGTAGCATTTTCCATATTTTTCAGGAGTATCCAGATCGAGCTAAGAATCTCGTGCCTTGTCACAAGAAACGGCGTTCAACTTTGAGGTATATCATATCAACTTATTTCCACTATTTATAATAGGTTGCTCGCGAGGCCATAAAGCTTTCCCAACCGATACGAAATTTAGTGCAAACTACATTGTCAAATAGTGGCTATAACAACGTTATACCGTCCAATAGCATTGTAGCATAGCGGATTTGAAACCCCCCCATTCTGCGTGATACATGGCATTGTATCATTTTGAATCAATGATGATAGAACACTATGGCATCGTTTGAAGTGATCATCCTAAACAAAACATGTCTGCTTAATGTCTAAAGTGTTACTGAAACAGATACGGAGGGTCAAAAAGCGTAGATTGGAGAAACTCTAGTTTGAGTTTTCAATCAAGTGTATACTCAGAAGCTATGACCACTGATGTTATTGCAGCTTCCCCATGGAAGATTTTTGGCTGTCAAAATGGTGAAGCTTTACCTCCTACCTAGCTAGATTCTTATATTACACATATATAGCCAGTGGCTTAATGTGTAAGTTAGTTGATTGATTTCTTGTGCAGGACTAAGGATGTTCAAAGAAGCCAAATGTTACGATACACGTGGAAGGGTAAGTTACTTCTAATTTGGTACTAATCTTTTGTTTTTGTAATAAGACCATCTTGTTTTAAAGGTGAAAATTTCTGTTTTTTTTATTCAGCGATGGGGTGATCACCCGGCAATAATGGCAGTTGGTGTGGTTGATGGAACTTCAGAGGCTATTTTCCATACCCTTATGTCTCTTGATCCCTCAAGATCTGAGTAAGTCTTATTAGTGTATGTTTGGATTGCCGTGAGTTTAATAAAGCTAGTGTGCCGCCATAATTTGGCAAAAGTTACATTTTTAAGCACATCCTAACCAAAGGATTTAGTACGAATTTGTAAGATTGATATGAATAAATGAAGATTGATAATGAATCAACTGTAATTTGTTTCTATGATCATATGCATTAAGATGCTGATTAATGAATTAAGTTTGTGCGCAGATGGGACTATTGTATAAACCGAGGCAGTGTGGTTGATCACCTAGATGGTCATACCGATATCATTCACCTTCAGTTGTACAATGATTGGCTACCAAGGTAGGTACTACTAATTCACATACTATTATATAATTTACATATTAGTATTATTTTCTCATCATATATCTGCAGGGGTATGAAACCACGAGATTTATTGTTACGAAGATATTGGAGAAGAGAGGATGATGGCACATACGGTACTGCTATATCTGTATCTATATTTATATTTATATTATAAAGTTGTGCTTCATTAATCAATTAACTTCTTTTTTCCTTTTGCTGTTTTTCTTCTGTAATAAACAGTTTTATTATATCATTCTGTGTATCATTCCAAGTGCCCGCCCAAGAAAGGCTACGTTCGAGCTTCCCTTAAAAGTAATGTATGCTTTAAATTTTGAAATTATTCTTCACTAAAGGTTTACCAAATCAGTGTTGAAAATTCCATAAGATCAACGGCTTCCGAGTTTCCTTAAATCAATGTTATTTGTTTCCTAAAATTTGGTAATTTCCAAAAATAACATAAGTAACCCTTGGCAGGTGGAGGATTTGTGGTGACTCCTGTTAACAAAGGAACTCAGTCAGTTGTGAGACATATGCTTGCTATTGACTGGAGGTATTGGAAACTATACATGCGACCTTCATCTGCTAGATCCATTACCGTTAGTATGCTCGAGAGAGTCGCAGGTATCTATCTATCTATTCTAAGAAAAGTATATTTCCTAATGACACGATACAAAATTTCACACGTCTATTTCCTGTCATTACATGTTAACACGGGATATGTATCGATTAATAAGAAACTAATAGTAAAGATCTCGCGCATGCGATCTTTACTATAGTTACTTTATGTTAAAGACTTAAAGTCACTCCCATGTAGTTTATCTAGTCGCATATTTTTATACATATATGAATTTGTTACTATGTATGAATTTTTAGAATAATATTTTTTTTGTAGCACTAAGAGAGTTGTATAGAACCAAAGCAGCAAGCTACTCTGAACCTATTACAAGGACAAAGGATATTGAATTGCCAGTTAGTGTACATGAGAATGTTAAGATTGAAGTTCGAGAAGAGAACAGGAAGATTGACGAACTTGTTGAAATGAAAGATGAAGGGGAGGACAAAGAACTTCGCGGCCGCACCAGTTTAATGGGACTGAATGATTCTGATGAGTTCTTTGATGTTCCTGAAACTACAGACTATGATCACTATGAGAGCCCGTGGCACTCTGACTGTTCTTCAGAACAACTCGGTGTGCCTCAACCCAGACTATCATCAGCTGCTGGTTTGGTAAAAATGTTACATGATCTTGCAGGTTAGCTTTAAACGAGAATATTTTGGGATGGAATGTGACCACTTTTTAGATGATTTTATGAGAAAATAGTTTAATGTTTAAACATATGTAGCAGTTCAAAAGAAGGGTTACATGGACTTGCAAGAGGCAATTAAAGAGGAAAGTGAATCGCACTCTTATGGATCCACTCTTCAAAATGATCCAAAATGTACTTTACCTTGCTCTTGGGCTGCCTCTGATCCTTCTTTGTTTTTGGTTCGAGGAGAAACTTATTTTCAAGACCATCAAAAGGTATTCTACCAATTTTAAACTTATAAGTAATCTCAACGTAAATTAACGATTAATGTTACACAAAAAATTATGTGTATCGAAATATCAAGCATTAATTTTCATATCAACAATGATCAATACTACATTACTTACATTCTGCTCTGCCGTGAATTGTTCACTTTAGAGGAGCCAAATCCGTCTTAGAATTACATGGACTTGCAAATAACACTTTGAATTTCTCATTTTCAGGTTAAGGCAAAAGACACCTTAATGGAGTTGGTTGGTGTAGATTGGCTCCGCTGTGACACAAGAGAAGACGATTTGAGTAGTCGTCCTGGCTCCATAGTTCAGGTATATTTCCCTTTTCCTTTCATAGTTTCATTTGCTTCTTGAGTTAAAGTAGGTACTTATCATTGTCAAAATATTACTGCTTAAACTTCTTATCAAATGTGCAGCAATATGCAGCAAAAGGCGGTCCGGAATTCTTTTTCGTTATCAACATACAAGTGACTATAACCTCATATCTTGATTATTTATTATACTCATCAGCTTGAAGTATCATATTGTTAATTTACTTATACAATTGTCATGAATCAGATGCCAGGAAATCCCATGTATAACCTTGCACTCTATTACATGTTGAGAACTCCTTTGGAAGACAATCCATTACTGCACAGCTTTGTTGAAGGAGATGATACTTACAGAAACTCAAGATTTAAGCTCATACCATATTTTCCAAGGTTAAGCACATGTCTAATATTTCAGCTGCATTTCCAAAGTTTATGACAAGTATAAATTTGGAACAAAATTGCAGGATAGAGTTTTAATTTTGATACACCGGTAGCGTAAAAAAGTTAAACCCTGTCAACAAATCACTGTCAATCATATGTGTGACTTTAGAAGTAATTATGAATCTGATCATTACGATTGATTGACAGTGTAAAAAAACTTTATACTAAGAGTGTGTGTGTGTGTGTGTGTCTATATATATATGTGTGTGTGTGTGTGTGTGTGTGAATTAACTTTTGCAGGATATATCAAGATGATTGATTATCTATCTAATGATTTTCATTCCTTTGTAAATTGTCTTCTCTTAGGGATCATGGATAGTCAAGCAAAGTGTTGGAAAGAAAGCATGTTTAGTAGGCCAAGCACTAGAAATGCATTACTTCCGCGGCAAGAACTATCTAGAGGTTACTAACATTGCCAATTCTTTTTAATTCTTACGTATTATACACGAACACACATACTTAATAGTTTAAAGTTTCATTTGTTTAATAAGTTGACATTTAAATTGGGTCGATCCTATTTTTAGATTGACATTGACGTTGGATCTTCGACGGTCGCACGAGGAGTGGCAAGCCTAGTTCTTGGATACCTCAACAATTTGGTGGTAGAAATGGCATTTTTGATACAGGTAACAACATTGAACCAATATGACCGTGATTTGTTGACAGTGTAAAACTTTTTATACTGACAGTGTATCGAAATTGAACTCTCTCGTGCAGGGTAACTCACCAGATGAGCTCCCTGAAGTACTCATTGGAACATGTAGACTCAATCATATGGATGCATCTAAAGCATTTGCCGTGAATTCTTAACTTCTAACTTGACATTTTTTCATGTCTTTGAGGAGCAGAAGCCGATAATACTGCCTCTGTCTCCTATAGTATTTAACAACAGCAGGAGAAGGAGAAACAAAATTTAAGGATGACAAGTGGTACATGTTATAGAACATGTTACCCTGCATTTTTCATGTTTTTTGTCCATCATGTACAGTGAAACTGATGTTTGGTGGTATAGGAATTTTTCTTTGGATTTTTGCTGAGGCTAATCACATTACAAAGAAGTTATTCTTCAATTGTATCTCTTCTAATTTGTTGCACAATAGCTTATTCTTTGGTTGACCATTGATATAAGAGTTTAATTTGTAACGCCGTGAGCGTATAAAAGTTTTACAGTGACAATAAATCATAGTTGTTAGATCATTACAAATATTAGACATGTATTATGATCACTTTTAAAGTCACACACGTGATTAGTTGTGACATGTTGACAGTATAATTTTTTTACATTGATTGTGCGTGAAATAAAAAAGGCTACGTTAGCTTAATTTAAAAAACTTTTGAATGCATTGATGTTAAAAAATGTAGTTTGTAATGAAAATATATCATGAAAATAAACCCATAAGAACTTAATCAATTTAAATTATAAAGTAGAATCACTAAAAGCTTGTTAGTTGGTGCTCACATTTGAGTTGTCATTTCTCATTTCATACTTCACAAACTTTCTATCAAAATAAAGGATTTTCTCAAAATTAGAAAATGTAATAGTATAAATTAAAGCTTTGTTTAGGGCTTGGACAAACACTATATAGCAATTGGGTCTAACTTTTAATTATCGGTAAAATACAAAGGTTGATTTTCGTTCTCTGCATTGTTCACAAAAAAAAATATTATCAGAACATATTTTTAAGTAAGATGTATACTATCTATAATAAGGATTTGAATCCTCTCGTGTTATTTCTCTCATGTTTCTATATTATTTTTTTTTCTTTACAAATCAATCAATTATTAGATAGAAAATAAGAGATCGAGAACGAAACACAAAGACAGAGATAATTCGATTTCTTATAACATATCTATATATCTATGTAGAATTTACATTATTAAAAAATATTTTTCAATAGATGCAATACATTGAAGACAAGCCACATGATAGCATGACTCACCACACCAATTATCTGTGTCATTATTATCATCAACAATGGATGATGAGTGGCATTAGATGTATGCACTCCATTTGTGCAAAAGTGTTTTTGTTAAGTGTACCATAATGTTAACCAATTCATCAACAATCACACCACATAGTCTCTCTTTTCCACATTAATCTTTTTTGTTTGCTTCAATGATACTCATATTTTATGGTCCCTTTTCCTGATTCATACAAAATTATTAATTTCTTTAACACTTATTTCTCTCTTAGGCTACGTTTGGAAATGTCAAATTTTTTTCTTCTTTTTTTATAAGAAAATAACAAAATGACAAATTGTTAGTTTATATCAATAATTTCGTGTGAACAATGTAGAATTGTTTGAAAATAATTATTCTCACACAAGTAACAAGTTTATTTATAGTACTTTTTTAATAGCTTTTAGTTTGTTTATTTTTTGTAGACGTATTTTTTATGTATAATACTTCAAGGTATCTTTAAGTTGTTTAATTGCAAAGGATTTTATCAACCAAGCAAAAATTGTAAAGTAAAATTCAAATTAAAAGAAAAAAATTTAATTAAAATTGTCGGTGCTTTGAATGAATAATCCATTGATGTTGATTTGCCTATCATCATTTTTAATACTTTTGCTTCATTTGATTGCTCTATTGCTTAGCAACCCCTCCAGTTGGTTTGGGCTTTCAGACAATGTTGTGCTTCTATTGGCCCACAAAAGTTATTATGTAACCTTCTCTACAAAAACATCAACACAGTTCACAAAATTTTAGTTTTACATTATGTTAATTTACAAATTAATTTTTTTTTATAACCATCTACACACTTTTGATGATTTTACTATGTGTGAATATCCATAAACTTATATTAATTAAAAAGTTTCAATAAACTTACAAGATTTCATACAAACCAAAAGTTAGTTGATACTTCTTCATTATTCCTTTTGTTTTAATTTATTGCATGTTATTTCAATTTAAACAAAGTATAACTAGCGTAACCAGGTAAGTCTGAATTATTTAAAATAAAATAAAATAATAATAATAAACATACTTTTAAGACTTTTGTTAATAAAATAAATATAAAATTTATATTTCCAATACAAAATTTCTATATTTTGCTTAATAAGTGCTCCTTGTACCAAAAAAAAAAAAGTGCTCCTAAGCATTTGCTAGTATAAAAATAAAATACTTAATGGCAAATCGTCTTATAGTTACCCAATAAAAAGTCAATTTATCTTACAACACATGTGTGCCTGCACACACATATATATCTTCCTATTTTTTCACAATAGAACATTATATATCTTAAAAATTACCATAACTTAGTTTACTTTTGGTATACTTTTCCTTTTGCAGACCTCTTAATTATATTATTGGGCTTTAAGAGATAAAATACACTGTTCTGAGTCCTTTGGAGATGTGTCCCCCTATGTTCTTGATAAGGAGTGGGCTGCCACTTTCCACAACACCATTTTTTATTTGCTCACTTCTTTTCTTCAATGTGTTAGACGCATTCTATATATAATGTTTAATTAATGTTTGGTTGCATGTGTTTGAAATCTTGACTTCATTTTTTATCTTAAAAAATGGTTTAAAAGACCTTATCAGTCCTCAACTCACATGTAACCATCGTTTTCATTTCCCTATTCTCGGCGTCTAAATCGGTGATTGAAATACAAATATTAAAAACATTTTTTACAAAAAATATTTTCCAAAAAATAAAAATTCACTTGATAGTCATCGTGTGTTTCATTTATTTCTTAAATAGACCAGTAAGTAAAGTTTCTGTGAGCTTAATTTAGTTGCTAGAAATATTGCATTGTATATATAAGAATAGATGTTTGAACTTCGGACATTCCATTTTTTGTAAGATAATTTATTGACTAGAATTTGACACTTAAAATATGTATATCATAATTCGAACTTCATATCCATACCAAAAATATAACGATTTATTTGATCATAAATGTTTAAAAATATATTGTATCAATTAGACATACAGTTTAATGAAATTATCATAATTTTTGAGATTATTATTTTATGAGTGGCATATTTGAGACACTTTCCTACTCATATTCCTATATAAAAGCTACATATTTTGTTATGTAAATCTGACCGTTATTGTACTGTCTTCTACTTTGGGTATCATAGAAGCAAGAAAGTTGACAATGGTTTCATTTATAAATATTGGTCTTCCTAGCTAATTGTATAATTATAGTGTGCTGTTTACCACCCTTCTAATTTTTTATTTATGAGACAAATTGTAAGGTGAAGGGATGTACTATAATTTAAGGCAGAAAATAATTTAAAGTTAAAAAATATTTATAAAATATATATTTATACATATTTTTTGTAAAGTCATGTCTCTTCTATTTTTTGTTAAAATGATTTACAAGAAGAAGAAAAAATGCATGAATGACCCAATTATATTAAGATGTCTATGATGAATTTAAATTTGAAGCCCTATTTTGTTTTAAATTTGTCCTATTGGCCTTGTTATATACGGTAGATTATAAGATTTTATTGATTGTTGTTTTAAAAAGTAGAATATAAGCTTTTAATTAATTTAGTAATCAATTATAATATTTTTAGACGCTTAAGATAATATTGTTATGGTCGCTTCTTGAGCTGATCTAAAGAAAAAATAACGTAAGGACAAATAGTTCAATGAATGTTAATATGAATTTTATTTGATCTTGGTATGTGTATTGTTTTTGTGGCGGCGTGTTCCGGAGTGTTAGAAGATTTAAAGTTTGTTAAAAAGTTAGAATTAAGAGTTATAGAGTTGAATATTGATTCGATGACTGTTTTTCGGGTCCTCAAAAAAGGCAATATTGATAGTGCCATGGGTTATTCGTTGGTGAAAAACAAACAAAGACTCCATAATTTTAATTTGAATTAAAAACTAATCAATGTGTTGATGTGTTGGCCAATATAGTTGTTCTTTTTTTTTGTTACATCAGAAAATTTATATAGTTATTCTTTAGATTGTTAAGATATACTTTTAGCTAGGTTTATTCCGTTGTAATTCTGTCTTTTTCAAACTTAAACTCTCTCATTGCTATAAAAAAAATTAGAATATAAAAATACTTTTTCAAAAAATTTAAGATATTAAATGCACTACATTAAAGATTACATTATTAATTTTATTTTTTTAATCATGATTTCATATATTCTGTGTAGCATTCTCATTTAAAATACGCATAAACATTAGAGTCAACTTGTTGTTTTCCTTGTCAAAAATAAAACATTGGAGTCAACTTTGTCAAAAAACATTAGAGTCAACTTGCAATTCAAGACTTATATATATGTACATAAAATAAAATCATACTTATTTGAAAACACGACCTTTATTTAACACTCACATTGATCATACGTGAGTTTTTTTTTTTTTTTTTTTAATAAGCAACCATGAACCATACGTGAGCTTTATTATAACTTTATTTTTATTAAAACCCTTTAGTCAAAATATTCGTCACCGACGCTAATTCTCTGGATTCAGCATGTTTACCTTCCTTAACCGGTAAACAACCACTCATTTCCGGTAAACATGTCGGTGTAAACCGTGCAACAATCGTCGGCACCGACACTACATATATATATCCCGGGCATTTTCATTTTTATACTCTATGCTTTCAGTATTTATAAGGTAACCATACATGATAAATCAAATCAAATAATCTTTTTAAAAATTTCAAAATATTAATTTCAGGAGCGGTGCACTTTGTCCCTTTCTACGTGCTCTCACTATCACTGGGTTTCCTTTTGCCTTTGAAATTTAATGCCAGCTTACGTGGCAGCAAGGTTGGGGGAGAAACTGTCTGCGGTGAGGAGTAGAGTAATACGGTGTGGATGGATATTGCTTTGGTTATTAAACAAACTTTTGTTTTTGCATAATATTAAACAATTATTTTGATTCTTTAAAGTTATGTGTGGATTGTGGTATTAGAGACATATACAAGTTTTATTGTTTGAGTTATCAAATCTTAGTAGGTTTAATAATGATTGACTTAGGTTTTTGTATTTTTATTTGTGTTTTAATTTGTTTATATATGGCGCCTTTATTTATTTTGTAACATTTTTTGTCGGTCTTGGTTCTTTTTGTTTTTTTGGTATGGGTCTTGGTTCTTCTTGTGCTGAGACATGATCTTATAAATAATATTTTGCCGTTTAAAAAAATAAAATAATGATTGACATTGAATTTAGTAGGAAGAATTACAGTTCGATTCACACAATTACGCTAAGGAGGAGTTTAAATTATTTGATGTCAGAATCAACCTTCGAAAAAGATTAAACTGATAGTAAAATTAAAAAGTTTTATTATTTGAGCTTGTAAAATATGAAAGGAATGAAATAAAACTTGTTTCATCCTATACCATCTCATCATTCATTTTTTTCATTCTCTCAATTTAGAGTGCAGTATAGTATACAATAGAACAAAAAATTTATAATTAAAATACTCAAATAATAGAAAGAAAAATTTATTTCGTTCCACTCTCATTTTTATTTCATTCCATTCCGTTTTATTTTTTCATCAATTCAAACATTTTTTAGTACAGAGCTGGGAAAATATACTAGTGTAGTGTGTGTATAAATCAATCCGGCAAACCCTTTAAAATATAGTGTAGACTTAATAACTATAGTATGAATTTTTAGTGTTTTTTAGCCCATCTAACAAAAACATGTTAAAGAGGATAACCTCTTATGTGTCCAACAAAAACTTGTTTTTTAGTACTCGTATTTTCTATTTAACATTATTCTTCTCAAGTTGTTGTTATTCCGTCATGTTTGGTTGATGTTTTCAGCTCACTTTGAGTTGTACAACTGCATGTACAAGTACAAGTGTACAACCATGAACCATGAATGTATCAGACATTCTTATATTAATGTATATTTTTTCTCGTAAACAAGAACCTTCCAATTTTTTCTTTTTTCATGATAAGCAAAGAAATTTATAAAAAGTAGACTATTTTGATATTGTCCTGTTGCAAAACTGTACTGTTGTGCGTTTATTACTTGCATTAGCTATTGCATGGATAAATTAAATTGACATCTTCAACAACCTAACGTCAATAACGTTTTTCTCTATCGTGATTTTGATGAAAAAGTTTATGTTGTGATTTTAGAGAACGATCGATAATATAATGCACACCAATTGTGAAGAAATGTCTCACCAATTCGATCTTATGCCTTAGTCTATTTTTGTTTGTTGAAACGATGAATCATGAATTGGGGGAGGCAACATTACAATTCCAAAAAAAATATTTATAGGCGCAAGCCTTTGAAGAGTTTGGGTTGAATCGTTTATCCAATGAAAGAATAGAACTATTATCTATAAACAACAACTTAAAAATGTTGTGTTTAGACGGATATGATTGTTAAATGTTATTTGGTCATTTTTAAACTGGTTTTACATTTTAATCGGTTTAAACACTTCTTGTGTATGATTCTCCTTCGCAGTTAGCGCGTGTGCTACTTGCAGATGCAATGAATGTCTTCTAACCACATCTTTGTTAATCTGTTTTATTTCGTTATTTTTCTTTCCTTTTAATAAAAAAAAAAACCTCTAATAGAATCTTGTATTAATTAATCAAAACAAACATCAATTGAATATGCCCAAAGAATAAGCAAAGCAGGAAAGACAATGATATTTCAAGGTTCAATTTAATTTAATCCATAATTATTGTCTTAAATTAAGCACTGATTTGTGGGGTAGAGATTGTACGCATCATGACCCACATAAGCCCTTGAGATCACATTTTGTCGGGACCTTTGCTTAAGTACGGCATTAGCACTACTTCTATGCCCCACCATCACATGATGCATCCAAATATTTCAAATATTTTGTTTTTTTTAATCAGATATTTTCTAAGCGTATTTGTAAAGACAAATATTTTAAATTAAATAGACTACAAAAAATGATGAAAAAAAATTTTAAAAAAATTTAACACTGCTATATCTTTAAACAAATTTCAATCTAATAAATTATGGTACGGTTAAGCTGAACTAATGAAGAAAAATATTTTAACACTCACTCACTTCATGATCACTTTTTTTTTTCTTACCATCTCATTTAAATACTTGTAAATGTCAAAGTACTTCAATTCAATTTAGTAACAATAACAAAAGAATTAATGAAATAAAAATCCTAACACTCACTCATTTCATAATCACTTTCCTTTTATCCATATAAAAAATGAAACATTATTTTAAATTTGAACTTGGTAGCGGTTAGCACTATGATACTATTCTCTTTGACGCAAAAGTCAGCAATAACACGTGGCTGGATCTGATACGATAGAGTGAAACATAGTGACGAATAAGAATCGATGGATGAAAAATATGTAAAGGTCACGTGAGGAGGAGCCCACGTCGCGTGGTTCTGGTGAAGAAACAAGCTGGAATGGAAGTAGTAATTCAGTGAGTGGGGTCCATAGTAAGTGAGGTGAGGATAGTCCATATTCTTCGCCACGTTGATCAACGTGTGGACCGACTCTTAGAACATGCAATGTAGGACCCACTTGAACATGTGAACTTAGGAAACTTAAGATCATCAAAATGTTGAAGTTTAAAGTAAAATACAAAACAAATTAAAGTAAGTAAGGTTATGGTTGTTTGTTACTTGCTCGCACGCATTTGGTTTTGTTGTGTTCTGTTCTGGCTTCAACCCCCGTTCATAACGGAGCAGTGACAGATACTTCATACATGGATACAATTACAATATAACCACCATTACCATACACCATGTTATGATTTATGAATTATGATCTATACGGTTCTATAAAAAATGG
Source organism: Trifolium dubium (assembly GCA_951804385.1). Lineage (NCBI taxonomy): Eukaryota > Viridiplantae > Streptophyta > Magnoliopsida > Fabales > Fabaceae > Trifolium > Trifolium dubium. Next base: position 30,012,195 of record OX638074.1, read on the forward strand.
TAAGAAAAATGTGATTAGTTTAACAAAGTATATATGAATTGTATCTTGTAAATAAATGACTTACTATTTTCCCTTTTAGATTCATTAACTTGTATATTTGAACGGTAATAAAGACTAGATATATTAGTTGTACATTTGAACTCTATTAATTGTATCGATTTTTGTCTGTTTAGAGGTGGTTTACGAACTGAAACTTTATCTATCTTATCTAAGTTCTTATTCTATTGTTGCTCCTTCAACTTTTGACTCAAGGTGTTGTTTATTTGGATTTTGATGGACCAATTATTTTTTACTTGAGATTGAAAGTTACTGTCTAGTGACATATTTTTTTGTCAGGTTGAAGTCTCTCTGGTGGTCTGAAAGCTGAAGAGTGTTTTTCTAAAATTGAGATTTGAAGCGAACCTCTTGTACGTAGAGTAGGTTTTGATTTTTATTGATGTTCCGCTTATATACGACGCATTTATTTTCTATCACATCTTTTACCAGTCTTTACTCGTCTTGTGCAGAGAACTGACTTTATTAATAATATATTTGTTGTTCAAAAAAAATTCAATACATCAAATTTTTAATGAATCTAAAAAACGGATTGTCTCTTATAATAAGAAACGAATATAATAATATATAAGAGTTTGTTTAATATGTAAATGATAAATACACCACAAGATAATATAAGAATAATTTTCAAACTATAATGAACAATGTGTTGTCGTCTTACATAATACATAACTAGTATGTTAGCCCGTGTCGTGCACGGGATTATTTTCTTTTTAATATTATTTATTAATTTATTTTAATATTTAATAGTGAATTTGAGATATTTTTTTGGTAAACCAAATGTATCATTCGCACACAACTGCAGAGATTAATTCACTCGAGATATATGCAATCCATTTAAGGGGTTGACCTCTTCTAACAAATGTTTCTCCATACGTACCGGCTAGGGATCGAATTCGGGACAAAATGGTTAAGAGACTCAAATATCTACCACTTGTACCACACTATGTTGGTGTGAATTTGAGATATTATATTTTATGAGTTGTTTAAATATATATTGTTGAAGTAAATATATTGTTTTGACAAAAATTTAGAATAAATATATTCAGAATCGTATAAATGACATTGAATAAAAATAAAAGTTATATTAAAAAAATATTATTTAAAAAGTTTTTTTTTTGGCAAAATATTATTTACGAAGTTAAAAGTTGAATGTTAATAAAACAATTTTTAATATTTAGAAAAATAGGAAGTACTAAAAACATATTTAATATATTAAAATAAAATTTTAGATTGGAAATTGACATTTTAATCTATATTAAAGAAAAATAATATAATTTAATATTTTGAAATTTCAGTAGTCTTGATTCAATATGGCCTAATTCCTATATATTATACACTAAAGATGCGTTTGTTTTAGATATTTTTGGAAAATATTTTTGTAGTGTATTGTTTTTTTGTTAAAAAATTTTAGCAAATAATTTTTTTTTAAAAAGTTTCAAATGAATTTTTTTTTATAACAGCTTCACATATAGTGATGTTCCTATGTTTATTGTATATTTATTCATCTAAATCCCATCAAACTGCATTTTTTTAAAATACTATGTAAATTAAGATATCTTTTTCCATCGTTGTCCCACTTTGTTTGAACTTTTTGCATAGTAATCCACGTGTAAATTTTAAAAACAAAAAAAAAAAACAAAGAAAATAGATTTCTTAATATGACAAAACTTTCTCCCCGTAACATAACTCATGTGGTATGAGCTAAGGGACGTATGGGTTGGAGATCTCGAGGGATCAATTTCTGGGGGAGCAATTTATCTTTTCATCTACCAAAAAAAATATATCACAAAACTCCCACATTGTGATATATTTTTGGTCCCTATAATTATTCTCATAATTTATCTTTTTATGGTTAAATATGTTTTTGGTCCCTATAAATATACCAAATTTTGGTTTTAGTCCCTCTAAAAATTTTCTTCGACTTTTAGTCCCTATAAAATTTTTCATCTTCTCTTTTAATCCCTCATTTTAAGTAAACTCATAAGTAGAATTCATATTTTTGAATAAAAAATTTGCAGAAAAGTTTTTAAAATTATAATGATCTCTCTAAAAAAAATTAGAATTTTTTAACAATTTAGGAATTAAATATGAATTTTTAAACTTTTTGTGGTTTAAAATTCATATTTAATTTATGTTTGGTTAAAAAATTTCAATTTATTTAGGAAGAGATAATCGTAATATTTTTCACATTTGTACATTTGTGCACAACTTCATTAAAAAAATAGAAAGGCTATATATGAGTTGATTCAAAAATTGGGAATGAAAGTGAAGATGAAAAATTTTATAAGGACTAAAAGTCGAAGAAAAATTTTATAAGGACTAAAACCAAAATTTGATATATTTATATGGACCAAAAATATATTTAACCCAAAAAAATATCTAAAAAAAAATCTTAGAGAAGCTTTAATTGAATGACACATAAGCAAATTTTCTTGAGAATGCATGAGAGAGCTCCGTGGAACTATCGCAATGTATATAATAGAGATAAGAACCTCTCCCACAAAATAAGGACAAAAAATCATGATAGGAAATATTTGAGGGACCATAACCTGCTGAAAATTGTTTTAAGGACTAAAAATGAAATTTTGTATATTTATAGGGACTGCAAAGGTATTTATTCCCAAAAAAAAATCTAAAAAAAAACATGCTAAGAATGCAACTGAATTACGCTAAAAAAATATCTAAAAAAATATTTAAAAAAATCTTAGAGAAGTTCTAATTAAATGACACATAAGCAAATTTTCTTGAGAATGCATCAGAAAGCTCCGTGGAACTATCGTAATGTATATAATAGAGATACTTTGATTTACAAAATGTTAATTTAGTATTTTAGACAATATATATTTGGGACAAACAATTACTATACCTTGCAATTTAATGAAGGACAAGAATTCTAATTTTTGTCCAATTTAATAGATCAAGCTCACCCTACACTAAGCAATATTTTTCCGCTCTTGAAATCACTTTTGAATATTTTAAAATAAGTGTTTCCTTAATTAGTTTTACAACTAAACCATATAATTTTTTATAATAAAACATGCACCATAATAATATCTATAGTAGTTCAAATTTTAGGATATTTGGATATCCAGTGTAATTTTTTTAGTTCAATGAACATATTGAGTATATTTATCATGCATGCTCACACAATAAATAAGGATACAAACCCATGTGACATATTTTCAATTAGTACATATATATATATATATATATATATATATATATATATATATATATATATATATATATATATATGTACGAAAACATTTGCTTCTTGTACCGACACACACAAAATTAATTTAGCTACCAACTTGATTATAATTATTTATATATATATTATGTAAATTCAACGTTAAAGACACCAGCAGATCATGCGATTCCACCTTCAGTCACCAAGCACGTCGTTAATAATGAATTTTTTAAGTGACAAAGGTTAATTAATTACCTTATTTCAAATACTAAATAAATAAAATTTAAGAGTATTTATATACAAAAGACTGAAAAAGAGTAGTTTAAAAAGAAATTAAAGAAGAAAAAAAAACAAGAAAGTTGCTTGTGAATTGTGATAAATGAACTGTATTTGTCGTGTGAAGTCAAAAAGTATAGTTGTATTGGTGCGTATAAATAAGCGTGTTGAAAAATATATGAAAAAAGCAAAGATAAAACAAGCCTCTCTATGTGACTTCAACTATTTGCTTCTATTTTCCATCTAATGAAATATTATTATTATTGTTATACTAGCCATCAAATCTAAAGATGCCAGCCATTAGTTAGTTATTAAAAAATGTTTACAATTTTAATTTATTCCATCTATAACGCTAACACTGTTTTCATATGTACCTAGTTATATTTTGGTTTAATTTAAATGATGTGTATATATACGTCTATCCATTTTGCTTGCATATATGTGCTTAGATCCCTGCGCATAGTAGCCTGCACCATGCAATGAACATGCAGCTCAATAGGAATATAGATACAAATTCGTTGATATCGAACCTAATTCCACCACAAAATTATAATTTAAAATAGAGGGATTATATATATGATCGATATTCGATATAATGTTTCACATTTGATTTATGATTCTAAACGTGAGATTTTAAATTGGGTTCAAGAAGCCTTTTTTATACATAAAAATAGTAAAATTGAATAGGACATTAAACTATTTTTTTTATTGTACATGGAACATCTTTAAACTGTTCAAGCTAAGGTGGGACTAAATCACGATTGAACTACCAAAATGTATCAAGGTCCCCCAAGGTCACGTTTACATCCAATTCGGTTTTTAAACATTTATATTAGTTGTGGTTATAATTTGACTTATTTAATTTAAGGTGGACTTATAAATCAACAACCTAATAGACTAGTAATACGATAGTCCCTTAAGATATCTCAAGTGGTATGTATGAGTTGAAAGATATATGAGTTGAGTAGGAGGAGGTTCATAAATCAATTTTTGTAAGAAGCAATTTATCTTTCTAATATAAAAAAAAATATACAATAAAAATTATTACTATACGGAGTCAAGTGTCGAATACCAAAATAGTATGTTAGGGAAGTTAGGCTACTTTGGACTTTTATTTTTGCATTGATAGATTCCTTGAATATTCCCTCTAATCTTATTTATAATAAAATTAGAATGTTATATATGTTGCTTGTTCAATGAATCTAAAAAGTAATTTGTATTTATAAATAATACCAGATAAAATACATTGCACGGACTGACAAAAAAGAAAAATACATTGCACGGATCAGTGTGATGGCTAATCACTTTTAAAAGTAATTTATTACTATATATTAATGTTTAAAATTAATTATTATTTTTTAAAGATTATCGACTATATTCTTTTGAAATAAAAATCTTATCACCAATAAATTGATCCTAATAATAAGAGTTTCAAGTCTTTAAGCAAATGGTCAGAGATCACTTTTTAAGTTTTGCGTATGAAATAAATTCAATTAGAAGTAAATAATTTATCTTATATACGTCCAACAAATTCTCTGACAAGAATTAATTATCGCTAACAGTAGTGAAACTTCATACAACTAAAAAAAGTATTAATTGATTTCATTTCAATACAAATTAAATATTTATTTTTCCTTGTGTTAATCAAACTTATACTAGTAATTAAGTTACTTAAGCTTATATGGTATGGTGCCACTACTTCTGTCGGTATATGCCACTACTTGTACTTTGAAAAATGCTAACTAGTGCATGCACAAGTTAAAAAACCTCAAAATATATTAAAATTTTTGTAATCAATACTTATAAAATATTACAAATGTTAATTAGTACTCTTTTAATCTCTATTTATAATGAATAAAAACTCATTAAGAAAACATAAACATAAAAATTAGAAGTGTGGTTTTGTGGGGGTTTTATTGAAATAAGTTGTATGTGAAGATGTAAAAACTATTTTTATTGAGAAAATTAAACGCAATTTATATTTAATTTTATGAAAATAAATAAAACCAATTTTTAAAAAAAGTTTTTGCCGTTATAATTTGGGAGAAAAAAATATTTTTTTCTCTATAATTTGATATAAAAAAAGTACATAAGATACACTAATTAGCATGATCTTTTATTTATCTGTACTTTATACTCCCATTATCTTCGACCACATTTATAAATAAATTTAATTTTTTTTGTTACTTTAAAAAATGAGTGTATCTCTAAATTGTATTCTGAACAAACCTTGAAGGCGGCAATCGATTTTGGAGATTGATTGCTATTAAGCCTAACGCTTGACTCAAAGATTTTTTATTGGATTTTGAACCAATTATTATTATGATTATAGTATTTTTTTTTTCTTCTTTCATTTGAAGAAGGATAAGTCTTTTAAAAAAAAGGGATTCAAAGAGTGCAACCCAAGTTAGTTAAAGAAAAAAAGGATGAATGGAAGTAGCACCACTGCACTGCCACTAACACCATTGTCTCTATCTGTTGCTTTTCAACTGATTTTTATTTTTATTTTTAGAAAGAAGGGGTGAGTAAATTTTAAGGGATTGATTCAAAGAGTGTAAAACAAGATAGAATTATTTAATTTTTTTGATGTTGCTGTACAAAAATAATATATATAGAGACTCATCATTTCTATTTTGCTCCAAAGCCAAACACATTTCAGTTGTGCAGTCACATTTGTTAACCTTTTTCTTTTTAAAATCTTCTTTTTCAATTTACTTAAATTACAAATGCTACAACACTTAAAGGCACCTTCTAATATGAATTCGGTCTTTGATATTATCCTTTATTTTGTTGAACATTCTCAATTTGGTCTTTGATATTATGTAAAATTTAATTTGATCCTCGACACTATAATGTTTGTGATTGAAACAATAGAAAAAGAAGAGAGAGACTGATGAGTGTAGAAAAAATATTATTTTCTTATAATTGACATATGAGAGAAATTGAAACGAAAGAAAGAAAACGTACATTTATATCTCTATAATATTTATTTTTTCTAATTGACATATGAGAGAAATTGCGGCGAGGGAAAGAAAACGCAAGAGTGCACGTCCATCTTTTCAAAATATTCGTTTATTCTAATTGACATATGAGAGAAACTGAGGCGAAGGAAAGAAAACGCACGAGTACACGTCTATCTCTCCATACTATTCATTTCTTCTAATTGACGTATGATCAGATATCGAGGCAAGAGAAAGCAAACGCATGACGAGAAAGGCATGTGGACAGGATAATCAATAAAGCTGGTGAAACTGTTTTAACCCAGTTGGACCGTCGATTAAATTGATAAACCATTCAAATTAACCTGTAATAAATCAGATCAGATTACTATCTTGTACAAATATGTAAAAACAAAAATCAAGTAAAATGTTAGTGAGAATCGAACTCATGACTCCCACAAACTTATCTCTTTTTAAGGTTTTTTTTTTGACAAACCTTTTAAAGACTTGACTAAAGATATATTCCAATTTATTTACGGATAAAAAATTTCAATTTTTTATTTTTTGAGTTAACGAATCAAACATATTTGAATAAGAAGGTATTTGAATTTGAGTTACGATTTGACTCGACTTATTTTTAGTCCTAAAGTTATGTCATAGAATAAACAAACCGAAGTTAATGAGCTTAATTGATATGTTTATGAACATTAAGCGAACTGAACTTGAGCAGAACAAATAATTTGTGTGAAATTTGAATCGAATTACAAACTAAATCAATTCTTATTGAGTTGAGTCGAACTTAGAGAAATTCAACTTGACTAATTTCTAACCCTACATACACAGTAATATATTTTCTTTATATTGTAATTTTTTTTTAGACTCTGTAAAAATATATTTACCATGGAAGTTATTGTGAACCGAAAGAGTATTTATATTAAAATTTAAGTGATATTTCAATCAAAAAAAATTAAGTGATATTTTTGGTAATTTTTTCCTTTAATTATATTCGGTCATGCTAATTAATTACGTGTTTTTTTTATATGCTAACTTAAGTGTTAAGTATACATGTTAATTTTAGTCAAAAATTTGTATTAGGAATTGCGGAAACTTTTAAAAATTTGAGATTTCAACAAGATACTACTTGTATTTACATATTTAGTTTATTAAGTTTTGTCACCATACACATATTATTTTTATTATTATTATTGGTATTTCTCTTATTTGTAAGTTATTTTCATAGTTTCTTCGAGTTTAACTTAATTGGTAAAAATATCGATTATTTCATCAATTTTTAATAAATGCTAAAATAGCAATAAATTAAAATTTATTATTACTTTTTGCTTTTTTACAAAACCAAAAAAATAAGGGAGGATTTTGATCATTTAAATAAATAATAAGGGAGGTTAATTAGTGCTTAGTTAAAAATTAGAGGGGGTATTAGTGCTATTTAAGATTATCTCAGGAGAGGTGAGTGTAATTTACCCTTTTCTTTTCCACCATACTCCTAATCACGATGCATCTTTTTCATAAAGGACAAACTTTTTTTTTTTTGACAATAATAATAAAAGGCAAACTTTTAAAAATAATATTAATGATTAACACATTTAATATCACGATCAACTTTTTTAATTCCCGTCATTTATACAAAAGAGTTTTATATTTTAAGATGAAAGTAATAATTGATTACTCTTCGAATCCAAAATAATTGAACACTTGTCAATGACAATTTTAATCGTTAAAATTTTAATTATTATATTATTAAAAATTATAAAAGTTATATATTTAAAAGTTATTTATCAAGACAAATTAAATAAAATTTTATACTATATGTATTTATATATTAATAATAGGCTTATGTATTAATATATGGACTAAAATGACGTTTAAACCTTAATAATGTACTAATATAATTAAAATACATTTGTGAATACTGGACAATGATACCCTTGGTTAAGAAAAAAATGAGACTCGACCGCTCAACCACATCATTTGGGTTTGATCACTATATGTTTGGTTTGATTTTATATATAAATGATAGAATTGATTTTATCAGAATTGAGTTTAGTATAATTGATTTATGTTTGGATACGTTCAACTAAAAATGAGTTGAACAATAAATTTCAATGTAAAAATCAATTCTAAAACATGCTACAATTTCTAACTTCAAATTGAATCAATTCTAAAGACAAAATTAATTATACTTTACAAAAACCAAACGTATTAGAATCAATTTTACACGTTTAGAATTTTAACTTCACTAAAATTAAAGTTAGACATACTCCCTCCGATCCTAAATATAAGAATTTTTTTAATTTTTAGGTTCATGGAATGATGGATGTATGTAATCTATATTATGAACCAAATGCATTAATCATTCTATGAACTTAAAAAGTAAAAGTTCTCTTATATTATATTTAAGACCGGAGGTAGTATAAGAAAAAATTTATTTTTTAGATATATAGAATGTTTGATATATCTAGTTCATAACATAGTCTAAATACATCAACTGTTCTATGCAAAATTTTTTATATAATAAAGACAGAGTAATATACTATGTGGACTATGTACAACAATCTTCAGTTTCTGAACCCGAAACCAAAACTTAAACGCTTTTATGTATTGGGTCTTGTTAAGAAAACTAAAAATGAAACTTTGAAAAACATAATATTTTGATTTTGAAAAATTAAATGCACGATTTTTAATGCAAACATTTCTATTTTTAATTCATTAATATATGCTCCAAGAGCACATGTTAACATTTGCCTTATGTATTTCACGCATCACGCGCTTCAACAAAACTCTGACTTTTTGAACAGTTTTAGTACCACTTTTCTTCAAACTGATGCAGTAAAAAAAATTTGTTTTTATTTAAGAAAACATACACCAAGACAAACCGTGTCTGAAACAACGGCGGTTAAAGTCTGACAATTCCAACTTACACCCCCCATTCATTCTTCAATTTATACAACCCCCCTCTCCTTCTTTTCTCACTTTCCCCTCTTCAAAAATCACACACTTCACACAATCTATTTATCTAAAACCGCAAAGACAAAAAAAAAAGGTAATGACTAATGACCCATTTCATGTGACCTTTTTCTTTCCCCAATTTCACTACCCATTTGTATTTTTTGTTACAATAATTGCACAAATTATTATTTTTTGTTTTATATACACGACCCATGTAAATTTATTTATATATTTATTTATTTTGATATGATATGAAAATGAAGGTAAAATTAAATCCGTGAATGGAGGAAAGGGGGGGTGTTGGATGGGGACAGGGAGGGGTGGGAAGTGTGGGACCTGTGAGAGAGAGAGAGAGAGAGGTAATAACATAAGGGTAAGGAAGAAAGGTAACTAGAAAGAAAGAAAGAAGACTTCAACATCACGACAGTAGGGATAGATAGTAAAAGACAGCTAGCAATGAAGGAAGAGCCTCACCTACCAGTGCCCATCCATCACATTCTCTTTCTCTTTACCATTTAAACCTTCTTCACTCTCCTACCTCTTTCTCCTTTCATAAAACCCTCTCTTCACACTCCATCACTATTCTCACTCTTTTCTTCCTTTCTATTTCATCATCTCAAATTATATCATTCATTCTTTAGTTCCAGGTCTAACATCCTTTTTTCTCTCTCCCAATTTTGCCCTTCTTCCTTTCATTCTTCTTAGCTTAATTTTTTTTATTTATATATTTTAATTGTGCAGTGTAGGGTTTGAATTGTGAAACTATACACTCTCCTCAATTTACTCAAATTTAACAAGGTAATTAGCTGCCCTTCTTCAATTTTATCTCAATTTCAAATTCAAATCTTCACATTCCATTCAATTTTCCTTTTTTAATATAAATGATGACGCAATAATGTTGCTGTAGTATATATCTTCAATTTGATATGGTGAATTTCAAATAAATAAATAAATAAATAAAAAACGGAAGAAAAAAGGATTTCAATTTTCAATTACAGATAAAATCGAATAAATTGGGACCATTGTATTATGTTAGTTACTAGTAAAATACAATGGGCTTTTTTTTTTGAAAATTGAATTCATTCTTATCTCAAAAAATCTAGAAAAATATTTTTTTTTTTGGTATGGTAAATCGTTTTTTTTGTTGACAGAATATAAAAACTAATTTTACTTTAATTGATTTATTTTTTTCTTCCATTTATTACTAAAATTTCCATAAATAATGTTATATGGCAATTAATATACGCGGTTATTCCAATTCTATAAAAGCATATACACTCTTGAATTTTCTTCTACGTTTCGTTTTCAACTTTCTTATAACAATTTCACTTTACAGAGAAAAATGGTTGGTTCAAACTTCATGGATGAGTTAGATTGTGGCAGTTTCTTTGACCAAATCGACGACCTACTTGATTTCCCCGTCGAAGACGTTGACACCGTCGCCGCTTCCTTGCCGTCAGTCGCCTCCGCCGCTAACTGCAACTCGCTCGCGAGTATTTGGCCTAATGAGTCCGAGTCGTTTCCTAATTCTGACTCGGTTTTTTCCGGCAACAATAGTGCTTCTGACCTCTCGGCGGAACTCTCCGTTCCGGTGAGTAATCAATTTTTTTGAAACGTTAATTTATTTTAATTTTAATTTTAATTTAATTATTATTTTTATTATTACGTAAATTTATTTTTGGCGGGTTCACGTTGTTTACGTGAACTGTTATGTGATTATTATCAATCAACGCACACGTTTTAACAGGACTAGCTTTATTTGTAACCGTCTGATTGTTTTATTATGACATCATAATAGTTACGTGTATGGATGTGATTGGCTGTTTTGAAACTTTACTATTTGCCAGCATGTCACTATGTATGCGTAACGGATATCATCAATATTTTCTTGAGGAACATTACTGTATGTGTTTGTCTTTATTTCATCAATGAATAATAATAGTCCAAAAATATTTTAAAATAATAAAGTTTGAATTTTTATGAAAATTATAAGAATTTAAAATCCAAATTCTTCAAACAAATGATTTCATTTTAGAATACAATGTAGAATTTTTTTATTCTATATATTTTTTTAAACTCTCTATTTTACTTTTTTTTTTATATCAAAAATATAAATTACTTCCATTAAAGATCAAATTCTAAACTATTTTCTACCCAGTACCCAACTTATATGTATCCTGCTCTTGCCACTTTAATATGTGAATATGAAAGTGCATATAAATCATTCTACAATTATTTTTTTTTTTTTGTCCAAAAAGAAATTATTCATTTTTTTTTAATTCCCTTACTTGAATTTGAAGACATTATTACTAATTAAAAATTAAATGACAAAATATGGAAAATTTTTAGAGAAGGGTATTTTGGTCATTTTTGAAAGACACTTGATTGTGTCGGTGACATGTGGCACATCACTTCCATCCTACTCTCCAATTTGGGGGTGCGCTGTCTCAATTATTTGGATCATCATTATTGGATGTCATGTGATTTTGCATGTGATCATCACGTGATGTGAGCACCCACATAATAAATAAAATAATTAATAATGAGCCCAGAATATGGTAGTCAATCTAGCCAGTAACAACCCATGTTTGATTTTTTATTTTATTTTATACAAAAGCACAAACTCATATTCTTCATTCAATTTGAAGAGTATTATTATAGTACCTTGTGTGATCTTTGCTTTTATTGTCAACATGTGAATGACATTTAATAAATGGTTGTGTTTCTGTATTTCATATTACAGATAATTTTTACACTATCAGAAATTTACTGTCAATCATATTTAATCTTAAAAATAGTTATGATAAAAGTCAAATATTTTTAAAGATTGAATGATTATAATTGACTTGTTATTATCATTGTTACAGTATGAAGACATTGTTCAATTGGAATGGTTGTCCAATTTTGTGGAGGACTCATTTAGTGAAGGGAATCTCACAATGAAGAAAGTGGAGCAGCAGCCATCAATATGTGTTCCCAAGGAGGACTCTGTGCATAGCCAATTCCAGACATCAAGCCCGGTTTCCGTCCTCGAAAGCAGCAGTTCTTGCTCAGGTGGGAAGATCACCACCACAGGGATTTATATCCCTGTGCCTTGTGGACGTGCGCGCACCAAGCGTCCACGTCCTGCTACCTTCAACCCTCGTTCCGCCATGCAGCTCATTTCTCCTACTTCCTCTTCCGCCGGGGAGAATATGCAGCCAAATGTTATCTCCAGCAAAGCGGCATCTTCCGATTTTGACAGTTTTGCTGAGTCTCGAATTGTGGCTAAGAAACCAAAGCTAGCTTCTGGAGAGTCCAAGAAGAAAAAGAAAATCAAGATGCCACTTCCTGCTGCTCCAGCAGACAGCGGCATTCAGAATGGTTCACTACCTGTTAGGAAATGCATGCATTGTGAGATAACTAAGACACCACAATGGAGGGCAGGGCCAATGGGTCCTAAAACACTCTGCAATGCTTGCGGAGTTCGCTACAAGTCAGGCCGACTTTTCCCTGAATACCGCCCTGCTGCTAGTCCAACTTTTTGTCCATCTTTGCACTCCAATTCCCACAAGAAGGTCCTTGAAATGAGATGCAAGGATATTGATAATCCTGGTTTTGAATCACATTCAGCTGCCTCACCTGAGCTCATTCCAAACACTAACAGCATTCTCGCCCTGGAGTACATTTGAAGGGAGAATGATCCTAGCTGGAGATTTCTGTCTCTGTTGCCTTCTCTAGTGTCGCGTCTTATGTTATTTGTTATTGAATTTTATTTCTTTTGGTCATTGGTTTTTGTACAGGGTTGGAATGGAGGAAATGTAGCATTAGATGATGGTGATGATTATCATATTTTAGCAGTTAGAAGAAGATTGTTAATGAGAACAGGAGAAAAAGGGTAGTAGAAGAGATATGGAAGTCAAAAAGGGTAGGGTCTTAGGTCTAGTAATTTTAGGTAACTTAGGTCATTAGGAGTTGGAGTCTCAGTTGTCTCTTTCTTTTTTCTTGGCATTCTTTTTATTGTTTCTATCTTTTTATAATATCCCTATCCATGGGAATTCTTTTTGCAGTTTATTTGTAGCAAAACTTCTGAGTTGAGTAAGAGACTTAAGATTTGCACTTGCATTATTTCATTTCAATCGCTCTCGTTGTACATATACCCTATATACTAACAAACTTGGATCCTCTATGGCTGCAATATAATATATAGAGTTGCAGGCGTAGAGGAGCCATATACCCTATATATACTCGTGTCTGTCAAATATTTTGATGAATGCTTAGAAGTATTAGATTCTTTGCAATGCATATTGCTTATATTTCCTGTGGCGCAAGAAATGTACCATAAAATCAAAGCATCAATACCAAACTTACTGTGCCATTAGGTTCTGAGTGCTAACTGTCCAAAAAGAATATGCTGTTTCCATAAATCAAAATTTGAAAAATAGTGATGCGGAAGAAAATTTTGAGTTCATTTAACATTTTCTTTGAAGTGATTATTACATTGGATTAAGGATTTGACTCCTTAACTAGGAAGTGGAGAGTACAGTAAAGAAAAAGACGTGTTAGTTATCATTTATAATGCAAACTACTACTAATATTGGGAGACACCTACCAAACCATAAAGAAAAAAGTTGAGGAAAAGAAATGATGAATTCTTATTGGTAAGACTAATTCATGCCTTGTAAGGTAAGAACAAATGCTTAATATATAAATCTAATTATGATTTGAGCTTTCTTTTTAAAAGATTTGGCAACATGTCATGATCTCTCATAACTTAACAACAAACAATAAATTAAGTGGTACTTTGCTGGTAAGATTAATTAATTTCTCAAATGAATTTCAGTTGTTTCAACTTCTTTAGATGATATGGTATTATTTCAGACATATACATCCCCCATATTTTAGGACATGGTACTATTTTGATAAATTCATAAAAGGACAAGTTACCTTTTCATAATGTATACTTTTTAATTGTATTTAAGTTTAAGCAGCCAATGTGTGCACACACTAGTGTTTTGGTTTACATGCTAATAATGTGACAAAATTGGGTCAATTTAATCACCAACCTCTTAGGTGTAACCAATTTATTCTAATGCAGTTTGTTTCAAGTTCTCTATCATACTGAGGTGGGGGTCTAAGATGAATGAGAGCAACTTCTTCCAACTCTTTGATTAAAAGATTACTGAATAATCATTCATATCATATGGTTTATTAAAAAATTGCTGCACATTAGCTTTTCAATTCCTGGGATTCAAAATCTCCTATATGAAAGTTGATTGATGATTAGAATCAATTATTTAAAAGATATGTTCTCTAACAAGTCTCAAACATACATAACTGGAGTCCTGCTAGATATAAGTAAATCCAATGATTTTAAGTTGCGGCTGTAGTTACGCAGCAAACCTTTATATTACAGGAGAATGCAAATAAATATGGTCGGTGCGGAGAAAATTGTGGTTGAAATGTTGTTGTAGAGACCTCAAAATTCATTATATTGCATTTGTAAATTCCATTTTGAAATATAGTAAAACCCCATTTTATAATATGCTTCGGATTATATAAAATTGCTAGCCGAAGAATCATTTTCGATGTCTTACATATAAAAATTAGAGGTTCATTGTATGAATAATGAAACTAATGTACCAACATGCTTTATCTGAGATATGTGGGGTATAGAGACTGAGTGAGGGGGTACCAATTAGAAAATTCCATGAAAAATGGTGCTCCTCTTTTTATCTAGTAGATTGGATGAAAAGAACAACCAAAAGATGGGCTTAAATTTGTAACAATTGGGTTATGTCTAACTCTCTTTTGCACTTATGGAAGAGAAAACAACTTAAAGGGGGTGTTTTAAAGTACTTAAATATACTTTAGAGATAGTAATATTCATTCACCATAAACAAAAATTAAATTGTCCCATATTATCAAAAAAAAAAAAACTGTCGCGTAGGATAACTCAAGTGGTATGAGCTGAGGGACATATGAGTTAGATATGGAGTGGTTCAGGGATCAAATCTTGGCGGAAGTAATTTATCTTTCCGATGTACGAAAAAAACTAAATCATAAATACTCTTAAAATAGAATAACTTTCACCGAAAGTTAGTGGTCCAATAGTGATTAATGCTGAATTTAATAGAAAAAACCACAGTTCGATCTCACAACTACCTTTAGGAAGAGATTGTAAACTACTAGAACATCTTCCCCTATGAATATGAATAAGAAGCTGATTGTGTCACTTTCGAATCAGGCCAACATCCAATTTAGATAGATCATTGATTCAAAAAAAAAAACAAACATTAACATATTTTCTCGACTCAACTAAAACATGTTGTGCAATCGATTCACCACCCTTGATTGCAATCAAATGATAATTAACAAATCAAACTGAGATCAAAAAATCATTTTTAATGGTTTATTTGAAACAATTTTGCTTTTTAATTTTTAAAATGTGTTATATAAATTAGTTTTTAAAAATAGTTTTTAAAAATCAAAACTAAAAATAGTTTTGAAAAGAATTTTTTAAGAGGTCTTCTCAAAAATATAATTTTTGTTTTGAGAACTCATTCAAATAAGCCCCAACCCCAAGTCTCACACTCCTCGCATTTAATATAATAAGTTCATCGACCTCCAATTAAAAATACCTTTTTTGTACATAGATGAAATAATAAAGTCATCATAAACTCACACTTACAAAGTAGGGTGACCAATGATCGAACCTTTGTCATGGAAATTTGACCTAGTAATTTTGACATTTTCAGTCAATTGAGATAAGACTAATGAACAAAAATACATTGAGATAACAAATTTTACTTTTTACATAGTATACATATACACACAATTTTGTGGGAGAATATATATCTTTACAAGCTGTAAGGGGACTAATTAAGTTAAGGTGATCTGAAGCAAATATTTTAATCCCTTGCAGAATGAATATATAATATAAAAGTTTACTTTCCCACTATGATGAACAAAGAAGCGAGTGCTACGGCCATGGACAACGGAGATCAGCACTAGAGGAGCCTCCGGCGGCGTATTTACCACGTGCATGCACACCATATTCATTCATTCATTCATTCATTCATCTTATCTTATACTATATATATGCATCAATTTTATTTCATTCAGTGTCATATTATATGTATACTGTAGGCTAATTATTCTCTCCCACACATTCTCATTGATTTATTATATATACATACATACATACTATTAATTTATGCATGTTTGGCATGGTTTGTGACCCTTGTTTGTTACTCATATCAAATATAATCATACATTAATTTTAAAATCACAACTAAGTTTGAGCTAGCTGTAAATTAATCAACTTGTTGAGACTCAAATTGAGTTGAAATATCATATGGGCCAGTGGTCAACTAATGGTTACAATGAATTACTAGTAATACATAATGCGCAAGCTTAATGTCATAAGTTTCAAATATGTGTCAAGTAATTCCCTGCTAATACTTATAGTATGGAGAAATTATTTTAAAAAATGAAACTGAAGAAAATATCCAAGTATATTAATGTCATGAAAGAAAACTACTACTATATATACCATATATGTTGCTTATTCAATGTGCAAAGATGGCTGCAACAAAATCAAATTAAGTGCATATTTAGATTCACATTAATGATTAGTTTGATAAACTCGTCGCGACTCTTTTTTTATTTTATTTTGTATCTCTGTAAATCAGATATTTTTTTATTTAACTCTTAATTCAAACGAGTTGAGCTATCCGCTCCGCTATAGTATATTGGTTTTGTTGACGACGAACTTTGTTGGAACTTTTAGTTTATTACTATTATTTGTTGCATAATTAGGAGATCCAACATTTGAAATGGACATGACACCTAATCTTAATTTTGCATTATGAAATTTTTTATATTTAATTTCACACTCAATATTGTAGGACCTTAAAACGAACATAATAAAGCAATAATGAACATGACATAAGACCTCAAAGTATGGTATTAAAATTCTTACCAAACAAAACTAATTAGCTATAAATGCTATGTTTATCTGCAACTACTTTTCCAGCCTCCCAACCTTATGATGTGTGATTTCTGAGGCATCAGGCAAACATGCTGTGAATGATATATCAAGTACTAATGTCTCAAGGGCCCTATTATATTTGGAATTATTGCACGTTTCCTATAGTATCTTTGATTCTTACTCTCTAAGGTCTTTTCTGCTTTAATTTTTTCTAACCAATTTTAGTTAGAAGTCAAAAAATGTCTTTTTATCTTTTTTGCGTTTCTTTTTATCACCAAAAATAATTTTTTAATCAAGTTCTTAATTATTATTTGTATTAGAATTATAATGATAATATTGTTGTAAACTAATTAATAATTTCTGTTCTTAATACAAAATTATTAATATTTTCTAATTTGTATAAATTAGTATTAAATTGACTTATATACAATTTGAGACATTCAAAATAATGACAATTAATTTACCTGTGTATTTTTTTTATCGTTCTTTATAATGTGAAGAATTCATTATCCATCGTTTACCTCTTCAATAAACTTTTTACTGACGTGACAAAAAGAAAAGTCCACGGCTTAGCAAAAAATCCACCTAAGAGAATAATTAAACGATAGAATTTTAAATTACGTCATAAAAAAATTATTATAGAGAATAAACTAAAATTCACCTATATTACAACAGATGAAAGCTTATTAACCAAAAAAATAACATGCACGAATGCACTCCTCAATGCCAATTAATAGAAGACAAACATGGATTGGTTGGTACTCTACTCATTCAGTTACATTCTTAACCGCCCAATCTAAATTGACAGTTAAAATTGTTTTAATGTGTTAAATTGTTCATGTGATTTGGTTGTGAAAGTGCATCCACGATAGCAGTCGCATGGAACTATATACTAGTATTACATGGACTTGATATTTGGTAAGATTATGGGACATGCATCACATACATTTTGGTAAATTAACATAGCACGCGTGCCACTTGGTAAGTAAGAATAACATAACATAAAATGTAGTAAAACACATATCCACACAATAAACAAGTTGCACCAATTAGAAAAATAATGTTGATGTATAGTGTGTGTTTGGTTTGGTTTGGTAAAGAAAAGAGCATGGTTGTGTTTTAAATAAGAGAGACCCACCCGAGTAATTCACCGTATATTTTGGCTTTTCGATGGTACGTACGTATACTGTAGTTGGTGTCTTACAAGCTAGCCTTGTCTTTCCGCTTTCAATATATCAATGTCGTGTTATATTAATATTAATAATAATGTATGATCAATGCCTGCAATCATATAGATGACACTGACCTCAATTTACTTTAACTTTACCTCTTTCAACCTATGTTTTGTGTTTTGTACAAAGGCCGTCTTAAATATTTATTTTGAAGGTATGTTTTAATCTTAAAAATTTGACTTTGGTTACAAGAAAGTGCAACAGGCTTCTTAATTATTTTACTATTGGATCAAATATCATGCTCAAGTTACTATAGTTTTTTACTATTGGATCAAATATGATATGATGAAATTTATTGATTCTATAGTAAAAAACACATGATACACGGCTATTTTATTTGTGAACATTAAACGAAACAAAAATTTCATAGCATTGGAAGCTGTTAAAATTAACTTGTTCATCTTCAAATTATTTAAAATGTTTAATCCCATATAAATAAAAACATTACTATTGTTTAATTTTGTACCATTGGAGAAAAACATGTATGAGTTGCATAAACAATACATGATAATATTGTAGGGACTAACAATGTCAGTAGTTGCTATTTAAAATAAGAGATTTGAAGTCGCGCCCTCCATTCGCTTCGCGCAATTGCTACCACTTCACCGACGAATGTTTCATTAATTGGTTACGAATGTTTCATTAATTGGTTTCCGCTAAATAATTACTTAATCTAGTAGTAATTTAATGTGGGTATAAAAAAATAGAGGACTCAACATTTTGAAATTTAAAATTGTGGCACTGATTGCACAGCCTATGAGCCGGCCCTGAGAGCTAATTATTGGTAATATATGAGTTGCATAATGGTATCACTATTGGAGATATTCTAAAGTCAAGAAATCAAATGTATTTATTTGATTGTATATTTGTATTGTAATCTTCTTATATCCCTACTATACACTACTCACGTATTATTGATACTATAGTCTAGCTGATCGATGTTGTCCCATACTATACTAGTAATAAAATGTGGACAGGTTAACGATCACGAGAAGAAGAGCAAGCACCACCTTATCTTACGGGTTTGGGGAGCCAAACCATGTTTGGTGTAGGGCCAAAGAGTAAGTAATTACAGTGAGAGCCTCGATGGATGGGGTATGCACCATTAAGTTGACTATGGTTAATGCTTTGCCTTATTTTCAGCACTGAATCATATAACTATAAAGGTGGGCCTTAGTGTTCAAACTAAATTACTACTGTATAAAAAATAAATAAAGGAGTAGTACATAGTATAAGTAATTTAAAATGAAATTTATAGTTTAGGATAAATAGTTTTTTGTAAAAGGAGATTATATTTAAGGAAATTATGAAAGAGTTACTATACTAATAATACATAAACAAGTACACATATTCCTGGATGCTTCTGTTCTCTGATTGTTGGAATATTGAATTTGGTTTTTTATTGTATGTACGTACCACCGTGAGATGAGGTGCTTTTGACCTTCATAAATACTCATTATTACAAACTTAAACTTGTTTCCCTTTCCCTATTGTTTCTTCGATCTGTATATATACATTGGAAGTTTCATCGATTTTATTTGATTTGATTAGATTAGTGTTGGCATTAAATTCATAATAAGTGCCACTATCAATATTTGCATACTAGTATAGTGTGTTTAGTAAATTTGCATGTGATTTCTTTTCGTGATAGGAGCGTACGTGCCATTTATTTATGGCATTTTACTATAGTTCGTTTTTAAATAGAAAAGGAGAAAGCAAAATTAGGCTCAAGACAAGCAACCTTAAAACATTAACTATCAAAACATAAAAACTTGAGAAATAACTGTCAAATAATTTTAAGAGATGCATTTGAGTTGCATATTTCTTGGCTAGTCAAATCTGCAAAACTCATTGTCTTCTTTAAGAGTGTGATGAAAAACAATCTAATTAAAATTTTGAAGCTAATTTAATAACCACATTGTTAAAATCTTGGTCTATTGCTAAGCAAGGATCATTGTAAATGACATGATGAAGCTCAACTTGTAAGCTAGTAGAAATCTCAAAGAAATCATGAAAATTCGACTAGATATTATTGCACATGATACCTCAAAAGTCGGATTTATTAGGATTGTTGAAGGAGATGTCATCTACATTGACTTTGATAGTGTTTTTCAAGAGAGCAACTCAAAATATATGACGTAACATACAACTCTTGCAAATGCGATGATACAGAAACCTACACAAAAAATGTCAACAAAGCAATGAATTTGTCTAAGATAACATCAATTGATCCAACTACTATTATTATTAAACACCAAGTCATTCATAAACATAAAAATAAACCAACAAATTACCATAAACAAAACTTCATTAGAAGAAGTGGTATGTATGGTAAATAAATTCATAAATTCACTAGCTAAATAAAATATCGAATCAGAAGAGCATATGAAATAGAAGTTGAACCATAACCGTCCTTACATTTTTTTAGTACTTATATCGAATAACTGACATATTTAAGCACTTTTTAAAGATAAATGCTAATGAGTGCACTCATGCACCAGTTAAGAGATACTTCATCCGACCTTAATTATAAAAAAAATTCTACTTTTTATATTCATTAGATATTTAACGTATCTGGTCTAAGAAATGAAAAATTATTTATAATTAAGACCGAATGAAGTAAATTTAAACATTCTTTTCTGAAAGTTTGCATAGTTAAACATCTCAAAAGTCTAATAAACTTTAAAATTTTCAACTCATATACACTATTTTTCTTTATGGGTTATGATAACTAGTATCTCCGCGACACTATCGAAACAACTCAACAAGTAACTTTTGCGTTGAACACTATATTTTTTAGGTCAGTTATACAAATTTCAAAATATTTTTATTACATTTGGTTCCTTAACCGGTGCCTCTAATAAATTTTATCTTTCACCATAAATTTTTGGACAAATCTTTAAACAGTGATGCTATATGTACCGAATTTCCTTTCCCGAATTTTCCCGAATACATATGTGGCAATTAATAAAAAATCTTTTTTCCTTATATATTAAGAACGTGGAGCACATGATGTGTGGGTTCTTTTTCGACATATAAATAATAAAAAATTAATAAAAACCACCACCAAAAATTGTCTTTGCCACCGCCAAGTGCTAACATTGATAAAAATCACCACAAATAATTATAACTACATACAAAACAATTGAAGACAACAAAACAGCCATAAAATCGACAACATACACATAGGAGAAAAAACCCAGAAAATCAACCGCAAACTTCCTTGTTGTTTGTTATCAATGGACAATGAAACAAATCCAAAAACATTGCTAAATCACTTGATCTTGTTTATGGTAATTTCTGGAACTTAAAAGAACAGTCTTTAGTGCTTAGCTTCCCTTCCTAAATTGAATATAATGCAACTTACCAATTCAATTAGCAATTCAAAATTACTCAATTTGCACATAACAATATTAAGGAAGACAAAGGAACGACGGCGGCAAATAACGGCGACGACAAACAAAGGC
The DNA here is from genome assembly GCA_951804385.1 of Trifolium dubium. Classification (NCBI taxonomy): domain Eukaryota; kingdom Viridiplantae; phylum Streptophyta; class Magnoliopsida; order Fabales; family Fabaceae; genus Trifolium; species Trifolium dubium. The sequence continues at coordinate 30,034,295 of OX638074.1, forward strand.
AAAGGAACCACGGTGGCAAAAGAAAGAACAATGAGCAACAAGCCGACAACAAATGAACGACGGTGACAAAGCAAATAAATGAGGAGACAGTCACACACAATGGAGATGGGAGGAACAAATACACAGTGGAGACAAATAGATATCTTCTAGAGAGATGAAGTCAAAGCAAATAAATAATATCTGAAGAGATGATTGAATAGAGCTTGCGCTGAGGTGGTTTGGTTGCTTTGAAAAAAAATTAATTCCACGCAAGTTGACACGTCATTTCGGGAATCATTCGGTGCTATTTTTTTCGGGATATCTAGCATTTTCCATCTTTAAAAGGACTTTTATGTGAGTTGTAAATTGTGACATCGATTACCTTCATGTTAATAATTCATCATGTCTGTCGAATTCACATTTTGGTCGGCAACTCAACTAAACTAAACTAACGTAAGAGAGAGACTGAGATAGGTCTTTGTGTTGTGTCTCATTCTATACTTAAAAGGTTGCAAATCTTTCTCACTCACCACTCTTTCTTCTTCCACAACCATCACTCTCTTCTCTCTCTCCTTTTTCATCACTTTCTCTTCACAACAATCTCACTCTTAATAATCTCTTCCTTTTCTCTTTTCCCTTCAAGACATGTTTGTTGTCATGGATTCCATGGAGAAAACCACTGAAAAGTGCTTAGATTCTCAACTATGGCATGCTTGTGCTGGTGCCATGGTTCAAATGCCACCACTCAACACAAAAGTCTTTTACTTTCCACAAGGTCATGCAGAACATGCTAATGGAAAACTAGATTTCACCAAACGCGTTCCACCCCTCATTCCTTGTAGAATCTCTGCCATGAAATACATGGCTGACCCTGAAACTGATGAAGTCTATGTCAAAATGAGATTAACCCCTTTAAGAGAAAACGAGTTGGATTTAGAAGAAGATTGTTTCTTTGGTAACAATAATGGATTAGAGGGTCAAGAAAAGCCAAGTTCTTTTGCAAAAACATTGACACAATCTGATGCAAATAATGGTGGTGGTTTTTCTGTTCCTAGATATTGTGCTGAGACTATTTTTCCTAGATTGGATTATTCTGCAGAACCACCTGTTCAAACAATTATTGCTAAAGATATGCATGGACAGTGTTGGAAGTTTAGACATATTTATAGAGGTACACCAAGGAGACATCTTTTGACTACTGGTTGGAGTAATTTTGTGAATCATAAGAAACTTGTTGCAGGTGATTCAATTGTGTTTTTGAGAGCTGAAAATGGTGATCTTTGTGTTGGTATAAGAAGAGCTAAGAAAGGTGGAATAGGCGGTGGAATAACCGATCAGTTTTCTAATTCTTCGAGTAATAATTGGAACCGTGTATCGCCTTTGTTCGGCGGTGGTTCTGATAGAAAAAGTGGTGATGATATGATGAGAAGAATTGGTTGTGAATCTGTTGTTGAAGCTGTGAATTGTGCTGTTAGTGGAAGATCTTTTGAGGTTGTGTATTATCCAAGAGGTAGTAGTCCTGAATTTTGTGTTAAAGTTTCATCTGTTAAATCTGCAATGCAAATTCAATGGTGTTCTGGTATGAGATTTAAAATGCCATTTGAAACCGAAGATTCTTCAAGGATTAGTTGGTTTATGGGAACAATTTCTTCTGTTCATGTTCAAGATCCAATTCGTTGGCCCGATTCTCCTTGGCGTCTTCTTCAGGTAATTAACAATCTTATACATACGGCACATGTTAACTTTCTCCTTTTCGTAACGCTCCATTGATTAATTCCGTCACAATTGCATCTTCAACTGTTGACTATTTCATAGACTATTTTATTTTCCTATGTTAAAAGTTATACAATCATATACTGTTATTGTACTGTTCAATTCAATGCATCAATAAGATGAAACAGTTTACAGTTTGTCAGATATTGAAATCATTTTTCTGATACATAAAATTTTTTACTGCATAGTTGCTGCATGAAAATTTACTTACTGTGTCAGGTGCATATGCTATTAATCAACAATTAAATTAAATAAAAAAAATACTATTTGACATTATAGTACTAATACTAGTACTAATAATTAGTGAATCATAGTAGTAAAGATGCAAATAATTTCAACTATGAGTGAATCTTTTCATTGCTGACAAATATTGTTCCTACTAGTACTACTAGTAACTATTTACGATAGTTGTTAGAATTTGGTACCTTCTTGACATAAGTGACACTTCTGATTTTATTTTTATTTATTTATTTATTAAAAGTTGGTACATACTTAATTTGATTAAAATAATGTTAAGATTGTTCTAAATATGATTTTTTTCAGGTGGTATGGGATGAACCAGATTTACTTCAAAATGTGAAATGTGTAAATCCTTGGTTAGTTGAATTAGTCTCAAACATGCCAAATTTCAATCTTTCACCATTTACACCTCCTAGAAAAAAACCAAGATTTATCCAAGATCCATATTTTCATCTCATAAATCAACTTCCAATGCCAACATCATTATCATCATTTTCTAATATTAATCTTCTCAATTACACAAATTCTTCATCAAGCATACAGGGAGCCAGGCATGCTGAATTTGGACCAAATAATAATCATAATCATATTCCATCTGATTTAATTCCTTTCAACAAGTTACAACAAGACATGTTTCTTGGTAATTTGTCATTGTCAAGATTTGATCAACAAAAACAACAACTATCTATTAGGCCATATTGTGGACCCTACAAGAGCAACAATAATAGTAAGAACAATAATGTTGACTTGTCTTGTTTGTTGAGTGTGGGAAATTCTAGTCAAAGTTATAATAAGGAATTATCCAATATTGAAGCAAAAGCACCCCATAAACACATTTTGTTATTTGGAAAACTCATTCAAACTGAACAGAACAATGCAAGTTCAAGTGTTGTTTCAAAGAGTGGTTCTATTTCTGAAGGAACTTCATTGAAAACATCAAATAATGTTTCTTCTTCTGATGATCCTGTTTCTGATGGAGGGTCACAACCTTGGTATAAGGGTCAACAACATAAGCCTGATCTTGTTGGAACAGAAAATGTTACAACATTATGTATGGCTTCATAATTAACAAATTCAAATGAGTGAGTTCATGAAGACATTGATGATCAAGGTTTCAAGGATCAAGCTAGCTAGCTAATTATTATTTATTAAACAGATTTCCTTTGTTGTAATGATTATTGTTTTTTTTTTTTTTGAATTTGGCATAATTCTTCTATTTAGGTGCAAGTTAACAAAAATATTCCTTATTTGGTTCTGAAAAATATTGAGTTTTTTGTTTTTTTTTTTTATGTTACAATTGAATAAACCCTTTGATGAACTAAAGGGGTAATATTTTCTTTAACTTGCACTTGTTTAAGGCAATGAGGGAGAATCCCTCTTCCAATTATGGGATTATGTAACTATGAATGAATTTCTATATGAAGGAGTATTTTATCCTACAATTAATATTCAAGTATCTTTAGCTTTTTGAGGTTATGTTTACCAAAAGCATATATCATATTGGACATTGAGATTTTGGGTGCTAAGTGTAAATTAGAAAAATAATGTCTCCATAATCATTTAAATAATGTCCTCCTTAGATCTTTGCTGCAAAATCACTAACAAACCATTCATGTTTAAGACACAATGTTATTTTGCTCGAATACTTATATATGGGAATTGGATTAAGTGCAGTTGGGAGTTGGGGCAGCATGGAATGGAGTCGGTGTAGTCAGTGACTCAGAATCGTAAACCAGACGACTCAAATCTTAATACGGTTTTTATTTTAGTTTAATATAAATTTTGAAATAAAATTTAAATTGTCTGATCAAGATCGAACATCCTAAAACTTGTCAATACATGAATGGACCATTTTCTTTTAATACACATAATTCAAATCTTTATATACTTTTGGATTAAAGTTGATTTTGATAAAAAATACTACAGCATTATAATTTTGACAAAACTCCAAAATGATAATTTTAACAAAAATTGTGGTAACTCAATGTGATGCACACCATCTCATTCTCACTTCAAATCCAATCATACACCAAATGTAAATTACTTTAGTACTAGCTAGTTTTTACTATTTACCATGCTTGCTTCCTTGAACAAGTGGTTGTGTTTTTACTATGCATAAAGGAGAAATAGTCAATAAATTACTTGTTTGTTTTGTAGTTACTTTGGGAGACAGTCAACTAATCAAGCAACTGCAGTCCCAAATAAAAAACAAACAGTGATAGTCATAGTACTACTAACTTAACTCATTTCTATTATGTTTTTATTTATTTTTCACTGAGAAACATGGCCCACATATTAGTGATCTCAGTTAATGTCGAGAGATAGGACATATATTGAAGCATAAGACAATGATATATAAATTCTTCAATATTTTGGGATCTTATTATTAATTGAGTTATAAAGTTAAAAATCATAATTTAGGCCAAAATCAGCCAATTTAGCTCTTATTAAGGATTTTAGTTATTGCAAATTGTTGTAGACTCCGTTGGACGTTTTCAATTTTACCTCACAATTGGACAACAAACCGTGTGCATTAGTTGCAAGAGTATCTAATTTAAGAATCTTTTATTATAGAAGAAAAAATTTATTAATATTAATGATTGTAATGTTTTTTATTATTATATTATATATTATATATATATATATCAACAGCAACCAAAATTTTCCAACATCTATTGTGTTAGGTACGACTAAAAAGCAAAGACAGATGTCCTATGATGACATTTAAACAATAATAGTAATATACAAGAAGCTATATATGTGTGTATAATTTAATCACTAAAAAGAAAATTCATGAAAGTTGGATTTTGATGTACAGTGTTATAAATATGAACATTTTTTTGAAGAAAAATAAATATGAACATGTTTGATACGTAAGCATATATTTGTTTGAGCATTGAAAATTTTGAGTTAATGTTTGAAACTTGGGAGATGCTACGGTACAATGGAAAAATTGTCATGTATCGATACATTAATCATGATGACAAATAATTATTTGACACGTGTCATATTATTATTATTAAAATTATTAAAATATAAAATATAAATGCTGACTTAGACAAAACTTACATTTTTATTGATTAAAATTCTTATAGTACCAATACAATGAATTTTGTCAAAAGTACCATAGAATTCTCCTTAAAAATTTAAATATGCATTGTCATCAAAATTACTCTTCATAACTTTTGAATTTGAATTTTTGCGTTAAATGACATTTGAACGCATGCGGTGATTCACAAAAATAAAAAATGTAAAATTGTTTGATGAGAGAGGCGTCACATATCCGCTAAAAATGTTAAAGTAATTAAGTAAATAAATTATTTCCATTCATAAAATGTGAGACTTAAACCATTTCTTAAAATCTAATGAGATTGACAACGGTGAACTCTTTCTAACGTACTGTTAGCATGTGAAGCAACTTGCATCTAATTAATTAATTTCCCAATCTTTTTTTTGTGGTACTTAGCTAGGCTGTTTGGGGTGGACCAGTGTATTCACAAAACCAATGATTGTAGTGAATTATAGACGGTACTGTTTCTTTTTTTTTTTTTTTATATAGTGTTTCTTTATATATAGCTAGTGTTTCTTATTAGTCACCTAAAAATAAATGCTGCGTGATATTATTACAACATTAATCCGATGGCATTTGGAGTAACCACATGGAAGTGACTTTGCTTTTTGAAGGAAAATTGTTTATTTCTAAAGGTAGGACATGCATTTATTATTATTGAACAATAATGTCCACACATGAAAATTATTGAACAAATGGATGGCTATAGTTTTTTTGTCTGAATCAATTATCTTCTACACGCAAAATTAATCTCTACGTGTAACAGTAGAGATTAATACCAACATTTTAAAACTAGAGTTGAATCAATAACATTTGATTAAGAAGAAAGAAATTTCTTATTATCTCATCTAAATACTTTTGGCTTAACAAATGGGCAAAATATATACTAATGTATTGAGTATTGACCAAATATATATTTTCATAAAAAGACCTAAACTCTTTCGTAATGGCAAGCTAGCTAATAGCTTAGTTAATAAAAAAGAAGATTAATTAACATGTACATGGTTTTTATTTAGAATAATCTTTAGTAATTGCAACTTGTTTTGGGCATAAGTATAATGAAAAAAAAATAAAAAATATTATGTAATTCTTGTTGTAATGTCTCTATTTTTTTAATTAATCTCTATTCTTAAGTGCTTTTTATTTTCATTTTTAAAGCCCAATAAATACCACTACTAGTACTAGTATAATAGCTTTGAAATACACGTTTGGATCCCCAAGTATGGCGCAGTTGGAGGAAAAGAAAAAGTAAATGATCCCTTGGGATCTCAGTTATAGCTTATATATATGTATCAATTAATTCCCTCCTCACATGAATTTCATTTTTTGACATAATTAATCAAAGTGTGTGATTGTATAAATGTATGTGTGAATAATTGAATATTATTATATGTTTGTGTATGAGTGTAATGTTTCTATACAATTTATTCTAGCTAGGCAATGAGGCAATGCAAACAAAGATATACACGAGTCAAGAAACACAGCTCAATTCAACCACTACTTCATGCCCCCAACATCGCCACAATTTGTGTTTTAGTGTTGGACAAAATTAAGATTACTATGCACACATTAGTTTAATTTAATCCAAAGTTATAAGTGTTGCACGTGAAATGTTAATTAATGAACTTGTTTGAAATTAGTTGGCTAACTCTGCCATGTTATTTAAGGTTCAAACACAGATCCCAAGTGGTGGTTTCAATGACATCTTCATAAGTCAACTAAAAATGTAATCAAGATTTCCCACTTGCATGGGGATTGTCAAGTTAAGCTGGTTTCATATTTTGTTTCAATTATTCATTTAATATTATTGATGAAAAAACAAGATAACATTGAAATGAACAAGCCTGTTCTGTTCATATTGGTTGACTCAAATATGGTACCAAAAAATAAGTCAATAGCACCATTTTTCAAACATTGGATGTGAATTTGCTTTGAGTTGTCATCTGTCTATATATATGAGTTGACTGTTTCTAACTAATACTAATTTGATTGATTTTGATATACAGGAAGGATTAAAATGTGAATATGACCCATATGCTATATGTAGTACTAGCTAGTATTAATATATTAACTTTTATGAACTTCAATTATATCAAAATTGGCATCATGCATTTTTTTCTTTGTGCTTATTTCAGATGTATTATCTTCAAGAAAATAAAAAATAAAAATAAAGAATTGACTCATATGCTATATATTAATATATATTATTTCTTATCAATGTTTTTTAATAAAATAAAAGAAACATATTTATCATATCCTTACAAAAAATAAAATAAGTACATATCAAATTAAAAGTCAAATAAGGTGCACAATTGAGCTATAATATATTTTGATCATGCTTTTTCTGTTCAGACAATGATGCCCAAATGAGTGATTTGAGACAGCCGTGGATGACCTCTAATAAGGGTAAAACCATGATAATGATAATAAAAAATTAAACTCATTAGAGGGTGTACATATGAGCAAAACGATGGTGCTAATAATAAATCTCCATACAAAAAATAAGTGGCACAACACATTTTAAATATAGGGCACATATTATCTATACTATATGAGAATTTCTACTTCACCTGTGTATGTTAACCCCCCAAATATATAGTTTTGTCGAATTTATGAAACGGAGAAGAAGAAATAGAGATTAAAATCCTAACAATGTTAGGAAAATTAATTTGAGGAACAAAGATGTGTTTCTAGAAGAAGAAATAGAGATTAAAATATCCTAAATGAAAGTTATAATTGTCAAGCCACTGTAAATTGGAAAAGGAAAATGCTAACGAGCGTTCCCAAAACACTCTATAAGAACCTTAAATCGTAAATTTTTATAAAAAGGTGTGGAGTCAGTGTATTCAAAATTGAAATATTTAGCTTTTTGAATAAGTAATTTCTTTTATAAAACCCTTGGCAAAATGTTTAACTTCTACGAGTCAGTGTATTCAAAATTGAAATATTTAGCTTTTTGAATAAGTAATTTCTTTTATAAGACCCTTGGCAAAATGTTTAACTTCTACAGATCAAGTTTACAAAGGATACACTCTACTCGCTACCAATATTGCGAGTTTTGCAGATTTTGGATTAACTGCATGGCAATAGGATCTGATGCAATTTTCATTTTCGTTTTTGGTACATGCAATTCTCATTTTTCTTGTCAAGACAGAAATCAAAAACCAATATATAGATTCTTTCAGCAAATAAAAACCCACATTCGGTCAATAGAGCCGTCGAGTCCAAACACGTATAAAAAGTCGATACTATCCAACAGTATACCACGTATAAAAAGTGGAAATATGGGATATATCACTAATATTTCATCTCAGAAATCTGATATGTCTAACCCTGAACAACTGATCACACACTTAAACAGCCCTATGGCTGTAGTTTGTATATGAGACTTTGTGATAAAATATTACTCAATATGCTAAACCTTTAATTCACCCCGAACCTGCTGTCGGAACCTGCTGCTAATATGTAAATAGAGCCCTCTTTGTATAATGCAGAAACAAGCAAAATCATTCCCATTCTCCCATCACCTCAAAGGATCAAATTATGATCCTACAAATTTGTTCAAGGCTGATGTGTCTAAACCTGCAAACTCCTTTACAGCTGCAAGCACAACAAGTCCAAGCTTCACAGCATCTTCGTTATTAGATGCCTACAGTAATAAGTATGTTCATTTTTAATTAGTTGCAATGTTCAAATATTGCATATAAAAATTCCAACACAAAGGCATTTTTTACCTCAATGTTAAGGGGAAGTACAGGATCATGGAGTGATAGTCTAAGAAGGAACCACCCACCATAGCCAGAAACTCTTATCTGATTGAAGATTAGAACATACAAGCTATAATAATTTATAATGGAAATACAAATTCAGTATACCAATCATTGCAGATTAGAAATTTGCACACATCATATTATATTGTAAGCTACTTCCAACTCCGGAACATGTGATAGTCAATAGTTATAGTATAATTTTTCATGAAAAACTTATGATTAGTGTTAATTAATTAGTTAAACAGGCATAAAACATAGATATAAGCATACCCCTTCATAGTTTACTGGAGCCTTTTGCAGGTTTGGATCAGAGACAATAGAGTTCTCCAAATGTTTCAGCACAGTTTCTCCATACTCCCGGAAAGATCTGAAAGATATGACATGTCACTATGTCAGTGAACTCAAAATATTAACATATGCATGCTGGTCTTGTGCAGAAACCTGATTATTATTATTATTATTATTATTATTATTATTATTATTATTAATTTGCTGTTCAAAAAAAAAAACATATGCATGCATGTTAATAGAGAACCGTTCCACACCAACTTACCCTCCTTTAAGATCTGAATGGTTTTGGTTTATCTTTAATCTCAGTTCTACAGCAAAATCTGGTTCCTGGAGCCCATCTATTAGACCAGTTAAAACATTGCTTCCTCCACCCACGCCAGAAGCTCTCGCAGAAGCAAGCTTATTTAAGATCTTGACCTGCACAATGTGTGGTAGTTCTAATTGTTAAAACAAGTCTAGGGACCCTGTGAAAAACCATTCGGGGCTCTTTATTAACAGCTTAAACTCATAGTTGAGGGGTTCTTTAACAGTTTCTTAACAAGTATATCAATGTCATATGAATTGATTAACAGAAAGATTAATTGGCAACTATTAATTTTACCCAATAAGTCTACAATAAACGCATACCATTAGGTATGCACCATCATCAAGCCAATTATTCTCCTTAAGAGCTCCATGTCCACTGGTTTCAATTGCAAGATGTGACTCCTCACCGGTAGAGTTCTGTCAGCAATATTGCCTCCATAGTTAAATATTTAGCATATATAGTGAAAATAAGAAATTCATATGCTGAAACAGTATCAAAAGAAACAAGATGAAAAATACATTATAAAAGCTAAAGACCTCTTTGGCTTGACAAAGCCCTTTAAGTTTTCATTCCCTATTTTTACTTTAGTTATGAAAATGCTACATTGTTTTTACTTTGTTTACTGCATTCAAACATTTGTACAGGAAATAGTGAAAACAATATTTACAATAAATTTAGTAAGTTAGTACATAACTTTTGTGCAAATTCTTAAAACAGAAAATAAAGTAGTACATAAAAGTTAAAACATTTTTTTAAACCAAATAAGCCCAAATATCTGGCATGCATAGTTTTTGTCAGATTGCTTCTATTTTGCAATTTATCCGACTTCTACTGTAAATACCCATTTACAATAAATTTAGCCAAACGTCACAATATTCGAATTTGAAATAGCATTTTTACCAAACGAATAGCTTCATCAATCACATTTTTGTAGCCTCTCTTGAACCGATGATGTTTGCCACCTGAGAAAAATAGCATTAACATGTAAAAAAAATATTTGAGTTCAAATTGAATTTCAGAGATTAAAGGTTTATGATAAACTCTTTAAGGGAGGAGCGAGAGATAGAATAAATGCCATGCCAATTTAAATTTGTACATACCAAGTTTCTTTTCAATAAATGTGGTAAGGCCATCAGAAGTCACACTGTCTGTGACAATAGTTGTTCCAGGATGCTACGCAAATGATAGAAGGAAACAGATCAAGATGAATACAGAGAAGTGTAAGGTTAAAAACTACCACCAGATACAGATAACAAACAATAAAATCCTTACTTCCTCAAGAACAATAGCTGCCATTAAGGCAATCAAACGATTCCGGTTGAATTCACGGCCAGTGGAATCCACAGCAGCAGATCTAAATGAAAGCCATTGATGTTAAACAAATTCAAAAGCAGTGAAACCGATTAATCAGAAGATCCATACCTGTCTACATCAGTGTCAAAGATAATTCCAAGATCAGCTTTGTTATCAAGAACAGCCTTGGTTATAGCTTTCATCGCAGTCTTGTCCTCAGGATTGGGGATATGGTTCGGAAACAAGCCTGAATACAGAAGGAGTTGTTACTAAACATTCATGTACCATACCCAGCCAAAATCATTCATTCCCGTGAATAAAGTTATTACCATCAGGCTCCAAAAATTGACTGCCAGAAGTTATTGCCCCAAGAGGTTCCAGCACCTTTGCCTATTATTCACCAAAAAGTAACAATGAATATCAAGTTCAATGCAAGAGTCAAAAACCATAACCAGGAAAAACAAAGATTTTAAATGCAACTTACCGCAAAAAAACCACCTGCTCCATTGCCTGCATCAACAACTATATGGAAACCCTCCAATGGTTTCTCTGTGGGCAGATAATGCCATAAAAAGGAACAGTGAATGAGATCAAAATATTCAGAAAATCAATGGCAAGAGAATTATAAATTCTACATGACAAACCGAATCATAATAAAAATATGTCCATCAATTAAGAGTTACATACATTATATCTTCATTCTTCACTTTATTTAAAGAACAGTAATCGTATCTCCAAACATAATGATTAGTAATTTTTATCATAAAAATACTCTAGCAAATGGGTCCCACCCGTGATGGGTTTGAATCTTTTTCTGGATCCCGCCATATCAGAAGCTGTAAAGCAAAGTTACCATTTTACTTCAGCAAGGTCATACCTATGTTTCCAGCTGCTTTGCGAACTGCTTTCACTAGATCAGATGTATACACAGACATGTAATCAACTATCTTGGTAGATAATGAAGCCATTGCCTTAGAATCTGCCAAACTTTCATCTGTGAATTGATTGTATATGTTTGCAGCCCGCTCTAAGATATCTTTGATGTCAGGCTTCCCAAGACCACCGCCATTTGTGAAAAATTTGAATCCATTCCTGTTGAAAGGCAGATGACTTGCTGTTCACAGACAATACAAGGACAATTAATAATTAATACAAGAATTCTGATCAAAGTTCACTGAAAATTGCCATTCGGAACCCTTAGACCTAACAAACAAAAAGTAATAATACTACCAAGAAAATGGCTAAAAGTGAAAACCATTCATGCTTTTGGTTTGGTATTAATTGCGTCTATGCATATGTGCCAATGGTTGTGTATGATCCCAACTGTAGACATTCTCCACAACTCATTATCACAGTTTTAGTAAAAAGGGCTTTTTCATAGAAGGAATGTTCATAGACACAAGCTAAATGTCATGGATTAAAGTAAGTCAAGGGCTCCAACAACTAGCAATATGTCAATTGACTACAACTTCATAATGTACCTGTTATCATAATGGACCCATCAACAGGACACAAAAATGCTTCATCCTTTGTGAGTGTGCTATTGAACATAGCTGGTGTTGATGCTAATCTACAAAGAAAACAATAGTATTATTTCATTAGACCACTAAAATAGTTCACAACAACTGCCGCTACCAGTTGTAGCGCAAATTAAAGAATATAAATGAAATAATGGATGCAAAAAAGTAAATGTCACCCACCCATAAAGGACAACTTCTAGGCCAGCACCAGCAAGACCACGAGAAATTGCATTCTGAAATTGGATAAGTTGATAATGATATAGTCAGTTTTAAAATATAAAATATCAAGCTATTTACCAAACGTTAGTTGGTTAGTGGCGATTGACACTGGAGTTGCTAGGGAGGACCACAGTTCAATCCCCTGCAACTGCGTTCGGGAGGGGGCTTAAACCGCTTGATGCCAGAACTGACCCCCGAACTAGATTAAACTGGTGGTGAAAACCCAAAAAACAAATATCAAGCTATTCAAACATATACATGCTCTAAAACTAGGAAGCTTGTAAACAAAAGTTTTTTTATAAATATTTTCAATTAACTTCAATCAACTATATCTTTGCAAAAACAAATTTAAAAAATGAAAGATTCTGCATTATGAAAGTCTCTGTAGATTCAAGTAAAAATAACAATATAAAAGGAATAGGTTTTCAAATTATAGCTCATTCATGTATCGGAAAATATGCACTTAATTGAGACATTGGAATTCTGTTCAAAACCATTACAAGATTTGACATAATCAACAAAGCCTTTTTATAATGTTGCTAAAACTTAACCAATAATATGAATAACAATACCTGCAGTAATTTGGCTGATATCCGGGAATCATGGCCAATAGAAACTCTCAAATGCTGAGAAGGATCTGCTTTCTTTTTCTCCACTAACCATCCAGCGAAAGCAGCTCCTATTGCTTCAGCTACAGGTTCAGTGAGGTTAACACCCTCTCCCTCAACACCATCAAGAGCCACACCACGTATGTCACTATTTAAATTAATATCATTTATATGTAAAGCATAAGTGAAAAAGATATATCACTGGAGAAGCAGAATTTTCAGCAATGTAAACTTAATAGCATGCTTGTAGTCCAGTGGTACTGAGTACTGACCTGCCATTTTGAAGCTTTAGAAAGTCAGTTTTGTCAAGATACGGCACTGTTGTAGAAGATGCAGAAGCTGCAACAGAAGTCCAAAGGGAAGAAACAAACATCCATTAGAAAACAAAGAAGTTAAACACTGTGAAAACTCAAAAGATAAAAAAGCATAAAACCAATTCTGTCAAAATTACAAACAAAAATCATGCCCTTATAAAGATACTGATACAATAGCACACATTCATATAAACAACTTGAGAAGTAATGTGGAACTATGAGCAATATTTTAATTTTAAAACAAACCATTGCAAAATAACATTTACAAATTTTCCGCTTAATGTGAACCTGACCATTGCAGAGAATATTTCTCCGGAAAGTAAAATCATTCTGAGGTTTGGATAATGTGCGCAATTGCATGGAAGAGACGCTAGTCCATGTCAACTTCCCTGAAAGAGAGGGAAGCGAGTTGTGCATAATATAAGGGGCACAATAGTCCCTTCGACTCGGTGAACTATTCTGTTGGCAGCATTGTGACATAAAAACATTTTGGACAATCTTCCCTGATGTTGCTGCAAATAATAAACATTTACACCTTTATCAGATTTATGGATTCAAATTTTAATCTTTCAACAATTTTCTATCATGGATGATATCTCTGAGTTTTATCATCATGTTAATTATTGCTGCTAACAGTGTTAAAGTATGGAGAAAAACAAGAATCTAATGAAGTTTCTAGTAACACCCAAATGAACAATTTCAATTTCAATTCCAAAATCAATATTCTTATAAAGTGTAGTGAAATTAAAAGAAAAAAGGAAAAGTTGAAAGTTGAATTGAAATGGATGAAAAGTGGAGTAAAAATTGACCTGCCATGTGAGGTGATGAAATGAAGTTGCAGAGTGAGTGAGCGCGGAGAAACTGAGGTATGGATGTGCCTAACTTCTTCTTCTTCTTCTTCTTCTCTAACCTTCCTTCCACACTACAGTAAACAACAACCCCTTGCACGTGTAGGACAAAAAGACAATGACAACAACAATAAGGTACTACTACTAGTATAGTATATTCTTAATTTTATTTTTATTTTTATTTTTGGCAATGGGACGTGCAGTGAAATCACAGTTCGATCCCGTAAATATATTTTATGTTTGAGAGTTGATTTGATCACGCTCAAAGTCGCCTTTAATCAAATTAAACTTGTCGTGAAAATGAAGAAAAAAATATTCGCAATATAAAAATAGTTGAACTTTCACATGAGCATTTTATTTAGCAATTTTAATATTTTTTTATAGTTAAATTGAGATTTGTTGACAATTTTTTTTTTAAATACATAGAAAAATATTGAATAGAATGAAGATGCTTACCTGTTTTGTATTCGGGAGTTCATTGACACGTCTCATCTTTGAGTGAATAAAACATAGAATTTGATAAGGAAAATTAAAATTGCAGCAAAGGTAAAGAATCTCATATGGAGGATATGTCGAAGATGTATACCAACACCAACACACGTTAGACTTCGAGTTAATTGTAGCAGCGACTGTGTATTATGTAATGTTCATGATGAAGATAGCAAATATTTGTTCTTTACTTGTTTCTGCTGCTATCAACAGTGCCTCATATGCTACTGCCATAATTTTTCAATTGTTACATTATCTCACCGCTGATGAGTCTTCTACATTTGCTTGCATACTTTGGAGTATATGGAATCAACATAATAATAAATTGTGGAATCATATAATTGATGCTCAAAGCTTTGTTTATATGAAAGCTATTACTTTATTGCATAAGAGGAAACTAGTTCATGAAGCTATAGCGCCTACGGGTGGTTTTGTTCATTCAAATCAGAATGTCTTACAAGTTATAAAATAGACCAAGTGTAATATAAATGTAATATAAATGTTTCTTTCTCATCTCAATATAACAAAGTGGAAATTGTCATATACATTAAAGATGAGCTTGGAGTTTGTCTTGGCTAGGTATGACTAATTTACGCCTATGTGTGTGGTTCATTTTGGTGAAGTTTTAACTTACTTCTGCTCTCACTTAGGTTCATGAGTTAAACTTAGGACTGATTAATTTTGATCTTGATTCAAAGAAAGCAGTTGACAAGTCCATGCACATACATATGATGCTACTGAATTTTATCTAAGAGTTTTTTTCTTCTCAATTTTATAATAACTCTCGTGTTGAGTTTGTTATGCGTCAAGCAAATGAGGTTGTTGATACTTTAGCTAAGACGGCTAACATATTCAGACAATCCCCAAATTTTGGTTAATATGTCATATTATATTGAACACATTCTAATTAATGAAATATTATAAGCACTTTTACGTCAAAAAGAATAAAGATGGTTTATTTGGAAAAAAAAACATTTCCATGCTTTTCAAAAGATTTTTTTTAATAAAATTAGGAAGATAGAAATATTAATTAATAAAGTGAAATTTCGATGGTACAAAACCCTCATGTAGTCTAAAAGTCCTAGCTCAAATGATAAATGTCGAAATTGCTAGGTCAGACATTGTGACCCAGATTCGAACCCGAGACCTCGCAGTTGTGTGAATTGTTTAATTTCAATGGATTACCACTTCATCTAAGACAAAAAAAAAAAACCTCATGCAAATTTCTCGCTTTTTCTTCCACTCCTAATATGGCGACGGCGGCAGTCCTCCTTCGGCCGAGAAGAGCCCACCCTTTTCTGCTTCACTACCGCCGCCTTTGTTCCACCACCTCCAGCGGCGATTCCAACTATCTCTTCCCGTCATCCTACCCCACCACCTTCTCCAAAAAGTTGAAGCAGTTACTTGATACATACGCTATTCATGGCCGACTCTTAACTGAAACGATCAACTCTAGACAAGCTTTTATAGATGAGACTATCAACAACAATCTCCAAGAAAATAACTACTACTAAAATAGAAGATTGATGCACTTGAAGGAGTTGCTTGTGAAGCAAGATAAGATAGCTACCAAGTTGAATAACTACAAACTAACTTATCTCACTGACATCATCACCACCCTCTTGCCCCCCCTAAAGTCTTTTCCATATCATGGATATAAGTTACAATCCGAACTGATATGGTGGAGAGGGGAGGAAGGGAGGAGTGGAGAATTGAAGGATATGCTGCTCAAGGAAGATGAACTGTCAGTCGAGTTGACCATCTCTAGAGTAACTTCTCTCCAACAAATCATCAGCAACCAGCTGCCTCCCTCGCTAGGTCTGTTGGTGCTGGAACAATTAATTGCCGGACTACAAAACTTGATCTACATGGAGCTCGATGGAGCTGACATGTTTGCCCTTGGGAGCAACGGCGGACCATTTTATTTCAGCAAGTATCCTCCTGGAATAAAGATATTGAAGGTGCGCCCGTTACCGCTGATGCCACCTCGCACAATAGTCTACAAATCCTGGTTGAACCCGCCAGAGGATCAAAAAACCTCTCCAACAGCTCAACTAATGGATGCCGCTTATAATGATGCTGAGTAGAATTTTCAATCTTCAACAACCTCTCATTTTGATCGGTTGAAATTCATGAAGGTCCCGCTAAATTCACATGAAGTTCAACCAATCAATGACAGAGTGTTGGAAAGAAAGTGCTGCTAACATTTCTCTTTCAGTCTTCATCATCTTTTCTTTAGTTGAAGGTATCATGTTGTCTTGCTTATAAAAAATAAAAAAAAATTATAATCGATTGAATGTTCTATTGGCTCTAATCCAAGATTCACCGAAAAATTGTAGAAACTGCTATGACTAGCACATGTTCAATTGAATGTACTCACTACTCACTATTGTGTGCGCCAAGTAATAGCAATGCTGTGAAGCTTGGACTAAGCTTGCAGCTGTGGCGGAGTTTTGCAGGTTTAGACATATTAGCAATAAACAAATTTGATGATAATAAGGTGTTGGGAATACTCTTGCTTCTATTTTCTGCACTTTAAAGACGTGCATCGGCAGCAAGAGTTGGTAAAGAGTGTTGTCTCTTTTATCGCAATTCCAAAGGTTTTTAAATGATTTTTTTTCTCTAATTCCGTGGTTTACTTACTTACACACGCCAAATAGACGGTCCCATTTTACTACATTTTTTTTTCCTTAAATACATTACATTGTACAACATAAAAAAAATCTAATCTATGAAGTATTTAGTTAGTTTTAGAAACTGCTGTTTTGTTGAGAAGCTTCATCATGAAGTTGAACTTAACATCTGGTGAGGTTTTTGGTTGAGGCCAGCTTGCTCCTTCTGGAACCTTTATAGATTTGAAACCTTGGCCTTGGTATAACTTTGTTGCGGCAGGATTTCGTAAATCACAGTGTAACGCAATGGTGCGACATCCCCAACTTTTGGCTTGTGATTCTGCCTTAGCCACCAACTGTTTCGCTATTCCTTTCTGTCTAAACTTTTCTCTTACTGCCACATTTGATATGTATGCAACTCCAGTCCTACAATACATAGTTTTTGTACATAAAGGTTACAGCATGAGCAAAGATTCACTAGTAACATAGATACATAATCTAATATGGACTAATACCTAATTAGAAACAATAGTAGTTAATCATTTTTAAGGGTAACAGAAGAATCAGAAGTTTTCATAAAACATCAAAATAAGGTTTCTAGGTAAATATAAAACATCGAATAAGATTTTTTTTAAATGTGTGAATTTTTCTTAAAATTATAACTGGGAACAAATACAAACTTAAGGAATGGTGAAGCATGAAGAGACACAATTCAAAATTTGACAATAGTATATAAGCCAGATTCATGTCAAAAATCCTCGCTCACTAATTAATCCAAGTTTCCGAAACAAGCTTTAACTCACCTTCTCTGTCGCAACGGCCCTTTTCTAGGTAGAAAATCTGCAACAGTATCCACTGTTAATATGCCAGCCACATAACCCTTGTTGAGGCTTAATTTCCCATCAAAACCCGCAAATTTGAAATCTTCACTTCCAAATAAGAAAGTTTGATCAAGTGAATTGCCAATAACAGCAACCAAACAGGTTCTTTTGCAACCATTTGGTAAAGAGAATCCTGCTAACATAGCCACCAATCTATCCATCCTCAACACAAAATCTAACGGAAATGAATATTCAGGAAAGAAAGAGCTGCAGTGAGTCTCTACCACTTCCCAACAGTCCTCTAATCTCGCCTCTCTCACAGTAATTTCTGGAGACACCGTTGGGTACAAATCAACAAATTGACTGGCTCTGCATATCCCTACATCCAAACACCATAACTATAAGTTTCTACCGAAGTTAACATCACAAATTAGGAAACTTTCCCGCACTCCATATATCCATTTCACTCCTTAACAGCTTAACATACAGTCAGGCTTATTAAAGACATAGCTCCTATTTGGATAAACAGCTTAACTAGATGCTTATAGCATAATGCTAATCATATAAGGGATTATATATAACCTATTTCTATAACAAAAGATAAAACAAAATCAAACAGTTTTCATATATGCTATAAGCTGATTTCAGAAGCTATCTTGAAAAACTCGCGTTCAAAATAACTTATGAACATGCCATAAGTTGTTTACATAAGCTCTCCCAAACAGTCTCACAAGCTATGAAGCGCAGACACTTCTCGGAATAGGCGTGTCCTGGTGTCGGGACACTCCTGTGTCATATGTATCTTTATATAACTAGTATTTCAATATTTCATTTTTCAATTACACCTACCTACCTCCCTGGAACACTAATTGAAAATCTTCCACTTCAATTCATTTTCCTCACATTTCTCATAAGACAAGTTGATCAATGCTTTCAAATTTCACAGACATCATCGTCAGCTTGCAAGAATTGAATAAATTTCACATTTTCAATCATTAGTCCACTTCATCCAATAACACAAATTAAACAACTTTACATCAAATTCAACAAACCCATCTACTGAATTCCTTCAAAAAAGCTAACTTTTGAGCAAATTATGCTAAAAAATTGAAAAAGTTACCTGTTTGGGATAGAGAGAAAATAGAGAATTCATGAGATGAAGGTGAGACCCAAGATGGTAAAGTACTTGATTTCTTGAAATGAATATTAAAAGATGAATTTTTTGAAGTGTTTATATGTTTTGGAGATACTGAGGTACCAAGTGGAATTGACCGCATTTCGTGGAGGGTTGTCTTTGAGAATGTTTTTGGTTACAAAGAATAGAGAGAGTCATAACATTAACATAAGTTGGGTTAGCCTTAAGAAATTGGTTGGTTGGTTAAGTTATCAAGTTTCCAAATTTGTGGGGACACTGTGACATTGACAGCTTAATTTAGAGACAGGAGTTAGATTAGATTCCTTGAATCTGCAACCTTGCCTTCTGATTTTTTTTCCTTCCCATTCTTGTTGTTGTTCCAAATGCTAATCATTACATAAATATCTAATTTTGTGATTTGATTTTATACTAGTAGACGAAATGATATATTAAAATTCATATGTATAATTGTGAGGTCTCGAGTTTAAATTCAAATGAATGCATTCAATTTGACAATGTTGACATTGATTTGATTTATTTTTTTACTATAATATTGACATTGATTGTTTTGAGGTAAAAGTAAAACTTATGAACTCGGATGAGTGCGCACAATTTAACATGAGTTTTTTTTTAAATGGTTTGTTGAGCTTATTAAATATATGAACTATATGATTAATTGGACCTTCAATGATTAGTTGTGCTTTCTTGCATATTTTAGGGGAGTTTGGCTTTGCTCCATAGTAACAGGGATATTACTATGAATATAGTGTAATGGTTCAAGGACAACCCTGCAACTTTACTATATACTTTACTATATGCTTTGCATATAAACTCTCAATGGTAAATTGTAAATTGTAATATGCATACTGATATATTAATACCACCCATTCCACATCGATCCCACAAATTCAGATGCTGAAATTGCTTTTTAGAAATGAACAATGCTATATTGCACGACATATATTGTCGTTGAAACTGCACGAGCGTTGAAACTTGTTAGAATATATTTCATGTTTTTAAATCAAATTAAATATATGACAGATTTAAATATTGAGGGAGGGGGTATTTGAAGCATCGTGCATTTACACGACTCATATGTGTAGTGCAACTAATCATTTTCCTTTAGAAATTTAACGAGTGATATGGTGGATCATCTTCATAAGTGGTCCACCATGAAGTTCAATTGCTCTAATCCAGGTTCCATTTCAAGTTTTAAACCCATAATTAAAGGCATGTCAAACACATCATTATTCAAAATAATTGCCTTGTACAAGAAGTAAGACGAAAACTGTATACTAAAAAGAATAAGAAATCCTATGATATGATTGCAAAAATTAAGTTAACATGTATCTGTTTTGGACATATACACCTAGATCTGAAGAATACACTTAAAACTAACAGGAAGATTTCTCAAAAAAGCCAAGGTACGGGGAGATGTAGACTTGCCAAACAAGGAACACCAACGTGGGAGCTTTTCAATAACTTGTTCAGTAATCGGTGTTAATCTATCTACATCGGTCCTAAGTTTCAAGAGAGAACCATTATTGGTGCTTTGTGCTGAACCTGATCTCCAATAAAGAGTCAGATCAAACAATCTTGGTGCATTCTTTCCTCCAGAAAACTGAATTGTATGCCAACCATCGACACTGCTCTTTTGGTCTTCTGAA
This sequence comes from Trifolium dubium, assembly GCA_951804385.1. Taxonomy (NCBI): domain Eukaryota; kingdom Viridiplantae; phylum Streptophyta; class Magnoliopsida; order Fabales; family Fabaceae; genus Trifolium; species Trifolium dubium. Next base: position 30,055,251 of record OX638074.1, read on the forward strand.
ATTAATTCTTCAGAACTCCTTGCATCTGAGGTACAGTGAAGGACACTATTATTAAGACGTGAAAGTATAGTAATAAATAGCAACACTAGCAACTAAATAGAACTTTCGTTATAATTTATGCACGAATCCATTTCCATTAGGAAATTTTTGTGATGAAAACGTGACGTGTACACATTGAAAAACAGAAACTACAAATATAATTGTTAACAAGAAGAATCAGTTAGTACCTGTAAGCTTGAAATCTTCAATTTCTTCTGTATTGATCGCGAGAGTCCAACGGATAGAATCCTTTGTGTTGATTGAAACTTGTGTAATTCTTTCATTTACCTTGGCATCACTTTTGACGTGCATTGTTGGAATATCAGCCTCACTCCAACCATTCATAGCATTGTTATATGTCCGACAACCATATTTAACCGAGAAAGTAACAAAATCAATGGGTTTGACTTTACCACATACAAAACTTTCATTAATCAGTTCTACCTCCTTATTCAAATTTCCAGGAGTGGTAGAAAATAAAGATACATATGATACAGGAGTACGTGTTTCATCAAGTTGTCCCGTTGCATCCACAACATGTACGACCTGAAAGTACAGAACAATAATTTAATATATAACACTTGTTTGTGTCAGATAATTGTTGAAATTATGTGGATTTGGTTGGGAGGGAAGAAAAATAAATAAACTATAATGATGTGGTAGGTAATTATTTGTTGCAAAATGGAAACTTACATTCACAGCTCTGGCAATGTCTTCAGAAAATGGCGGAACGACACCAGATAATACAGCTGCAAGTGATAAACTAAACAGCAATAAACTAGCTAGGGTGATTGTCCTTTTCGCACCTGGAAACCAATTTACCAATTGTTCAGAAACTCATAAAGTGACGACATGCAATACTAAATGAAGCAACTAGCATCATATTGTCACAATAATAAGACTCCAAGTTTTCAATGATACATACACAAGATCTATAGTACAGTATGCTAACCTGAAAGATGGACATATGAAAGAAGATACACCAAGGTCAAAGACAAGAGAGAGGCGATGTATGCAGCAATCACGACATTTCCCAGCCATTCAGGAGTACCACCAGGATTCCTACACAGTAAAGAATGTAAATTAGATGCCGACTATAAATTTACCTTTATGCGACAAAATGGAGGTGAATGCAGCTGAGTCAAGATGGTGATGATAGCCGAAGCAGAGTGAAGATAGAAAAAATAGCTATTGCATTAATAATAGCATGGTAATAGGGACAGAACCTAACAAAAAGCATGGATAAGAAATAGGAAACATATTATCACACCAACAGAGTTATAACACATTTTTAATACAACTAAATATTGTATGAAAGTAATATCAAAATACAAATTTTAAATTAAACAAGAGAATCAATATATTAAAAATTAGAATGAGTTATTGTAAACTATATAAAAGGTTAAGCATTTCCGGAATTTGCTTTTGATAGGTAATAAATAATGCACAGAGAGAGAGAGAGAGAGATTTACCTATCGAGTCGAACCATACCCCCTATGAGTGTAGCAGCAAGCCGAATAAAAATTCCAGCAGAAATTAATATTGGTGTGGCTAACCCTAGAACTATCGTTGCCAGTTTGAGTGGCCTTGGTAACCTGGATGGGGCTAGAGTTGCTTCAAAAAATCCATCTGAAAATTTCAACCAAAATTTAGTACCAGGTAACAAAAGTTGTTCTAACAATGACAAAGATGAGGCAGTGATAATTACATGCAAATGCCGGAGAAACTAACCAAACAAGGGCCAAGTAAGATGGCCCAAGTTTAAAATAGTTCCCCAAAATGAGAAGGATGAGCCACTGAAAGGATCCGGCTTTATAGAGCCATCTTTCAGCCTCCAGCTTGACAAGTTCAGCCTGAATTATGGGGGGAAATTGTCCTCTCTTAGAATGCAGATTCAAGAGATATTTTTTAAATAGAAGATAACCCAAGTGTTGACCCGTCAATGCTCCCAAAATAGCTGGTGCACCAAATAATCCAACCACCAACCACGGGCTAGAAACATATTGTAACACCCTAATATTTAGTTATGATTATTTTAATATTTTATTTAATAATTATTTGATTATTGTCTTTATATCATAATTTGATTTAATAATTTATTTTATTGACTTGTTGAATATATTGTTATAGTATAGACTAGTAATCATATTTTCTAATTAGGTGAGAAGTACCTTTTGAAATAAAATTAAGATAAACAAATATTAATATGTGACTTGTAGTATTAAATAACCACAAGTAGTGATCCATACCAATATAAAAGGAAAAGTGGCATGACTAGACTAGTGAATAAAAGAAAAAAATGTAAGTGAGTAAATCCACTCCTCTGAATCCATGCAATACGGAAGCTTCTCCACTTAAACCACATCCTCTATCATTTAGGAGCTCATATGCAGAATTTTAGGGGACGGTTACAAAGAGAGAAACTAATGAAAACGTGCAACTTGGATATAAAACCGTAGTAGAGCTTTCTATATAAATTCAGTCTATTGGTTTCTTTTATTTCTCTCACTCAGTACTTCAGTTAGTGCTTTACAATCTGCTCCTCTTTGCCGTAACTTTAATCTTCTATATAGCCGCCAATTCATTGCTTACAAATAATAAGATATCATTCTGTATCAATCCTTAATACCAAAGACACTTTAAGCCTCTGATTGTGCGGTTGATCGAAGTCTAGAATCAATATCATCGGAGGAAAAGCTTTTAGAGGTAAGGTCTTATATTCCGGTACAATCATATTGACCATGAAATCATAGAGTAGGGTGGTGGTAGAGTTCTTATCAAATATTGGATAAAAACGGTAATACAAATAAAAATAATAAATAAGAACATACTTTTATTTTATTATTATATGATTTATGTTTAGGATTGATTGTAGAATTAATTTTGTGATTTGTGTGTGGTTGATTGTGGATTTGAGCAAGCTGATGATTTTGTTAAATTGTGGTTTATTTGATTGGATATTAGAAAAAAAATGTATTTGTGTTGAAGGTATTTGGAAAGTGTTATTGGTTGTTTCAAATGTTGCATAGCATTGCATCTAGATGTGTCTAAGTGCCAAATGGGGTGCCAAATGGGGCGATTTTATTAGTGACTGCCAAATGGGGCGATTTGTCTTTAGGTGCCAAATGGGGCGATTGAAATTATATGCCAATTGGGGCGATATCCGGATCATGGTCTAGTTGCATGCATTGTGTCTTAAAAGTGTGACTTCTTAAGTTATTAATTTATTTGTGCTAATTGGTTTTATCTTTTATGTGGTGAGTGTTTTACCATTCTTCTTATTTTATGTTTCTATGTTCTTTATGATCGTACTTGTGGTTTAGGAATATTGACCCTTGCAACCAACATTTTAGGTACCAAAGTTGATGCAGTGAATGATGATTTTGAAGCTTGCTTGCGGCGGGAAAAAAAAATAGATTGGGTTTTATTATCTGTAATTTTGAAACAATTAATCTGACTATTGTATTGGGAATATCAAATAGAGTTACATTATTTTGAGTAGTAATGAGATCATTATGTTTTTTAAAAAAATAGACAAAAAAAAACAACAGTGTATTTTTCTAATTAAGCACTATTTTAACTAATATCAAAGTTAAAATTTCGGGATGTTACACATATGGCACTGGTGACGAAGATATCAAAGGTAGAAGAAAAGCAACAACAATGGAGAAGCCTAAGGAAAACAACCACATGAGGAGAACACCCAAACATGATAAGGCCAATGAAGCTGCAGCTGGTATACCACCCATAGCCAATGATGTAACCCATATTAAAAGTGACTGCATTATCACTGAATTGTGGAGTATATTAGCGAACTTTTGACGGTATACAACCATATATGTTCCCTGAAAAGACCAGACAATACCATATATTAGAGCCTAATGATATGAAGGCAGCATAGAAAACTACAACCACACCTGTCAAATGGAAAACTACAGCATGGCAAATATACAAAAGTACATAAATGGAATATGGTTGCATAATCGAGAAGTACCAAAATGTCAAAATATATGGCTTTGTTATTGCTTATATCTTCCTTTGACTCTGTTGAGCTGTCTTCTGGAAAATGAGAAGATGCACCAACATGCAGCAGGAAAGCAAGCATATTCTCCCCCAGGTGTTGAAGAGATCCTTTCGTTAAAAGCTCGAGTTTGTCATTCTGCACTAGGAAAAAAGTAATATTATATTACAGTCATTAGATAAGAAAATATGTTAAGATTTTCTTTCTCCCAAGACAACCTTTCACTACCACCTTATGTCATTCAGCGTTGCAATTTGTAACCAATAGTCAATAGTCAATACATTGTAGGCGCAATGGTATGATTGCCAATGCTAATAATTCATAGTACAAACTTTAATAACTTAATCAACAACCCACAATATACCTTCACTTATCAATGCATTACTTTTTCTTATCATTTTCTTCTTTACGTAGTAAAAAGTTAATGTTGCTATATTAATCATTGGGATTAGTTTCTGAAATCTTACTAATATGTTGTATCCAACAAATACTGACAAATTAACAATTAAAATACTAACATGGGCTGTGTCAGAAAGGAAAAAAATAGAACAGTGAGGAGAGAATGAAACCTTGGTATGATATACAGCAGTATTATCTACATATGCAAAATCAAGCCCGGAGATCCCAGCAACCTCTTTGTACACTTGGAAATCTGTTGCAGATTTTATGACCCCCGAAGCAAAAAGATCCTGCAGAATAAATCTTGGTTAATTTGAGCGAAGGTTCAAAATAAATTGAAAATAAAAAACATAATTAATAGTATGCTATAGAACAAAAGAATAATGAAGGAAACTTGCAAACCTGTGCAATAGTTTGACCAGATGGGTATTTTGCTACTGAAGCAAAGCTCTCAATAGCCCCTGGATGAGGACCAGCCTACTAAATGCAAATGACACAAAAATATTGTCAGAATTTAACAAACTGTAGAAACGATAATATTTGAAAGTCATAAAACTAAATAAAATTCGATTTCCATGTGTCGGTGAATGAAGATTGGTCAATGATTTTTAATATGAAATGCATGATTTCACCTCCTTTTGGAGGGCAAGGCAATCAAGATTGAAAGTAATACATGATTGACCTTGACCGCCGTTAACAAACAACTAGATGTATTACCAATGGAAGGACAAAAATTTCATTAGTAAAATGAAGTAAAAACGACTAATTGTTGGAAAAAATCAAGTTTACACACCTGGAAAATACTAGACTTCCCTCCAATGCCCATGGCCTCTAGATCAATAGCCATACGGACAGTTTTACTCCAAGCGTGCTGCATTAAAAAAAATGGTACGATAAGAATTTTACTTTAATAATTGTGTTTCAGATACCAGTAAGAAAACCACTCTAACATTTAGAACAGCTTGAGAGAAATTCCCACACTAAAAGATAATGAAAAAGAAGAAGAAAAAAAGTACAGTAACAAATTTTGGGCATCACTGAGCTTTATTTTGTGTTTCCCAAACTAATGTTATATGAATTGGGGAGATAGATAATATGTCAACAACTCAGTTATTTTCAATAAATAGAAATAATAGATTTAAGCCTTAAACCTTATGGTTAAGTTTTCTTCTAATCCCAACATCATTCTTATAATAAGTAACAAGATTCGTGTTTTTCAATCAGCTGAAAAGCAAATATGAAAACTTTTAAAGGATGCATTAACAAGTAATTCCATACCTGAGTTATGAAGCTATGAGCACCATTAAGACCCTCCTCCTCACCAGTATTAAATAAGAATATAACACCTTTCTTCAATCCATGAGCCCACTGAGAAATTCCACGAGCAAGTTCAAGCATAACACCTACACATGAACTGCAATCTCCCGCCCCTTCTCTGTTAAATTAATGTTAAAAGGTTAGCAACAAATAACACAGTGTGAAATGCATCCCCGAAATCTAAGAACATTGTATTAGAAACAAAGACAACAGTGATTGCTTAAATAAAAAATAGGGAGCAAACAGATGAAGAAAACATACGTTGAAAAAACAGTATCGATATGAGATGAGACCAGAATGGATTCTTCTTTTGCGTCAGATGTATATTTTGGCAAGATTCTTAATACGACATGATCCAGATCTGAATAAACAAGTGATTTCCCCACAAATAAGCCACTAACCATAAGATTTGCACCGGACTCAACATGAAAAAGATCCACTTCAACGTCCACCTCCCAGTGGGCTGTTTTCTTAATAGTCTCACATGCTGCCAAAACATACTGCAGTTGGAAACATGTTAAAGTAATTTAACAGACAATGGACTAAGAAATGACCACAATCAGTTGGACAACTTGTTGTTACTACCCTTGATCACATAGTAAAATCAGTAATTTAAGTAACGGAAATAGATAAATCCCATTTTAAATGACATGGTACAAAATATTACTTTTAATACAGTTCAGATCAATCTAGTAGCCATTGGCATTTAAGCATACGAAACATGAGATATCTTCAAAGGTACAAATCATGATAGAAAAAGTCCTAGCTATATATGATATCAAAGAATAAAGCAGTTATGTGTCAACCCTTTACAGTTTACACCACGAAATAACTTCCAATAAAGAGAACCAACAGTTAGCCCCTTTATAATCTATGTAAACAACACAGAAGGTGTAGATAAGACTGTGTAGTTTTTAAGACACTGAATATTTCAGCTAAAAAATAACAAGAAACAAAGACTTCAATTACTTTTATCAGATTAATAAACTCCTAAATCATAGTAGTATTTTTTTATCTAAACATGATCCGCGAGTTATTTTCTCATTCATTCACATTTTACACATACACAATATATGAGAAAAGCACACTTTAACTTGTCCAAGTAAACACAAAAATCAACTTGGAGTCACAAAGAATGCCACAAAACTATTGAAAGTAAAAACTAACAAAGTAAAGAATCCAACCTGCAGTGCTTGATGCAGAGCTTCGGAACCAACAGGATGAGGACCAACCTCAGTCAAAGCCTTAACATGGCTGAAAGCTTCAATCTTAGAAAAACCCCTCTTTCCAGCCTGTTCTGCACTTAACGGCACAGGCATGTTCTGGAACTGGTATTGATAAATAGCTGAACATGAATAAGCTATAATAAAGAACAAGGCCAGCCACGAAATCGAAGACCTCTTCGAGTTTCCAACACTAACAACAGTTCGAATTTCACCATCATTACTAGACTTTTTTTCACTTGCATCACCACTGTTCGACTCTTTCAATGCTACTGACGCAGCTTCGCGCCTCTTCTTCATTGTAAGCAAATTCTACTCACCAATTACCTACTCAAAAAAGTGAAAAATAAGCTCCAAATCAACAATGCCTTGTTGCAAATCACAATGCAACAGCTTAACACAGTGAAAATTAAGATGCTAAATATCTATTCATTGAAATTTCAGATGGGGTTAACAAATTCAGCAAAACTACACAAGAATAAGCAAGTTTTGACTTTTAACAAAAACCCAGAATGCAAAGTTGACTTTGACATTAATTAATAAGATTTCCCACAAAGAAAAAAGGACCAAATTTTCATTTTTTATTATTATTAAAATTAAAAATACAAACTTGATTTCATATATATATTGATCTCAAAAACTGAATTATACCCATGATTTTTTAACCGAATTAGAAGAATAGAGTTGCATGAAAAAGAAGATAAATCAAGAAAAGTGTTATATGAATGAAAGAGAGAACCTGTGTATGAGTGTATGTGAACACTGAACAAAGTGTGTGTCTTGTCTTCGGAGATGACGAGAATAATACCTCAGAACTTGAACTGGTAAGTAGTTATTTTGGAACAGTTATTGAAATTTTAATAATTTAATCATTATAGTAGTACTATTTTTGCTTCTTATAGAGTTATTTATAGTAGATGATGAGGGATTGTGATAAAAATAGAAATAAGTGATAGAGATAAAATACCCTAATTTGTACCCAAAAAAAAAAAATACCCTAATATTTTTATCCAAAAACAAGATAAATACCTAAGTTGTTAATTAAAAAAATACCTCTAATTGCGAGTAATAAAAAAAGCCAATATTTGTCCAAAAAAAAAGAAGCCAAATTCTTTTGATGCAAAAAAAAATGCCTAGTTAAATTTAAATATTTTGATAATATTAGTAGTGAAAATTGATAAGAGATAAAAACAAATTGAGCTACGATTACATTTGTTGAAACTAACAAAAAAAGTAAATAAAAATAGTTAGTTGAATTTGAAAAAAAAAAAATTGAAATATTTAAATAAAACAATATCAAATAATTTAACTAATAATTCAAAGTGTGTAGTTGAGCGATTGAACTTATCTTCCCTTAAATTAGGGTTGATGTTCAATCATCGCATTGAATAAGGAGTAGTTTATATCTCTGGATCAACTGTCTCACCCTTTGAAATACTTCTAATACAGTGAGGGAAATAATCATGCGTTTCACAGTGGAAATTTTGATCTCGACCACAAAAATTTACCTATAATTAAATTCAAAATAATTATCACTTGATAGAAGTCTCAACATTTCTAATAGTGGATAAAGATGTACTACTAACTAATAAGTTAGATGATAGTTTTTTCCTTTTCAAAAAATCAAATAGTGATATACTCCATATTAATAAAGAGTAATATGATTTGTAACAAAAAATAAAGGATAATATGATTTTAATCTCTAAAAATTGTAATTTTTTAAATATAGCCCCTTCAAAATAATTATTAAATTTTAGTTTTTTTTCAGTCTGATAACTTATTGATATTTAGTTTTTATTTTTAAAATATTTTTTTGTAAGGACAAAATTTCAAAAAGTCATAATTTTATAAATTTTTTATTAAGTAACTTACTGATTAAAAATTCTATCTTTTTAAGTTTAATAAATGAGGTATTCGAAATTCAAACTACATCTCCTCTCAAGAATAACTAATTCACAACAAATAGAAACTAGGTTATTAAGAAAGTTTGTTAGGCTAGTTATGAGAAGTTGTAACTAACTACCTTAGGCATTGTGAACTAGTATTGTGTAATGCCTATAAATAAGGCTTGTAGTCACTTGTATTTTTCACCACTTAATGAAATGCCATTTGATTTTTGCCATCCACTCTTCCCTCTATCTCTTTTAGAATTATTCATTGTGTATAGTTAGTTTCTTGCAATTCAAGAAACTCTCTTTCTCCTTTCTTATCTTCCTCACAATTCAATCTGAGATCAATCTCTGAACTAATACATACGGGTTATATGCGTTTCTATTGGCCTAATCTTTTAGCATTTCGCTGCGCCAACATCTCCTACATATAAAACACTAGATGTGTGAATATTTAACTCATTAACAAAAAATATCCAAAACACTAGATGTGTGAAAGATACAAAATACATTTACAAACCACAATGTATATATAAGAACAAAGTTAAACTAAAAATATGCTAACACCAAACAATACAAAATATACTATCAAAATAAATAAAGCAAAACACTCAACCCATATAATTCAATCTCAAAGTATGATTACTGGCAATGCAACTCAAATTTGAATCATTTGAACCTTTTCAACTATCACCATGACATCAAGTTGATAGTTTACAAGATATCATCTATTCATCTTATGTTGAAAGATGGGTTCAAATCGAGCTTTCCACATAGCCCATGTACAGATCATCCAAACGACATGTAAAATTTCACGATGCACTATGTGACATTAGCATAGAGTACTGCTAAAAGACTGAAAATGTTCCAACACTCTAACACAATGTAGATCCACAAATTTTAGTACACGATGTGGGAGATTATGCTTTGTGAAAAGTCTATTTTGCATCAACCTCTATATAAAAAGAGAGACCTTGAACCACAATTTTGATTTAAACATACAAACAAGACATTTCAATGCTAACATCCCACGTCAGCAAATTTACAACCAGTGACGGTGACGGAGTTAGGTTTTTTTTTAGAGAAATGTCATGTTAGTTTTACTTTTTTTTAAAATGTTATTAATATAATGAAAAACTTGGATTTTATGTTAAAAAAAGAGTTAAAAAGAAAAAATACCACCAAGGAGAGTTCAACCCACAATCATCTTACAAAGAGAAGTCTCTACAACCACCGAAGCGCATTGTACTTTTGTTATTTATTATGAAAGTTTTAAAATATATAATATAAGTACTAAGTAAAAATATGTATATATTCACGTAAAAAATAATTTTTTTTAACTAAGAGATGAGTCATGGCCCTACCCTGCCTAAAGGTAGCTCCACCCCTGTTTACAACCTTAGAAGAAATATATATATATATATATATATAGAGGGCATATCAAGTGAGAGGAGATTTTAAAATGAGAGATGAGAGAAATCAATATTAACCCTTGGATTTAAATAAATGGCTGAGATTAAAATACTCATTTTCTATTCACCCACACCCTATTATCTCTCTCTCTCTCTCTCTCATTTTTATGCACCGCTTCCCTTTCTCCCTTTCTTCTCCGCCGTCGTATCCCTTTCGTTGTGTAACCACTCTCGTCACCTTCTTCCATTTTCTGCAAAAACTTTCATGAATCAAAACAATGTCTCTTCAGTCTTCAATCTCGTTGTGAGCATGACTGTTGCATTTCTACAGATTATGAAAGGAACTTTATTTTGTAATAATTTGTTCTCTCATTTGTCATCAAGTTGTGATTGTGTTTCCAAGTTATATACATCTTATGAAGGAATTGTTTCTCATTTTGTAATAATTTGTTCTCTTATGAATAAAATTCACAATTCTCGTTCATACTTTTCATCCATCTCATAAACCATACTCAAATTAAAAAAAAATACTACTTTTTTATAAGAATAGAAACCACAGATCTAACATGTCTTGGAATTGGATGAGAAAGTTCAGGAAACACATATCCAAGCTGCAGCAGGAGAATACATAGAGAAAGGGATGCGGCGGCGTAGAAGAAATAGAGAAAGGGAAGAGACGCATAAAAATGTGTGTGAGAGAGAGAGATGATAGGGTGTGGGTGAATGGAAAATGAGTATTTTAATCTCAGCCATTTATTTAAATCCAAGGGTTAATATTGATTTCTCTCATCTCTCATTTTAAAATCTCCTCTCACTTGATATGCCCTCTATATATATATATATATTGGAAAAATGAGGGCTAAGAGCCCAAAAGGAATATATTTTTTTAAATAAAAAAAAAGGCTAGGGCCTTCTATATTTTTTTAGAAGGAATATATTTTTACAAAACAATTAGAAAATTTCTCTTCTCACCCCCATATGCTTCTCTTTAACTCCCAAAATCCAAAATCACCCTTCATTTTTATGTGAAAATACAGTTTGGATTATATAATCCGAAATTTGTGGGAGTTTTAGCTGGTTCGAATTATATAATCTGAATTTTGTGGGGGATTTTGCAGGTTCGGATTATATAATCCGAACATTAGTAGCTAATTCGTAGCAAATTCCTAGTTAAACCCTAGCTATTCCAAATCTCTTTGCATTCTCAACTTCTGCTGCATCATAAGTGGGTTTCTTTTTGCCAACAATGCTTATAGATAAAAACCTAATTAGTCATCAAAAATTTAAGCAAAAAAAAAAATTACTTTTTTTGGTTCCATACAAAACTATACTTTGGAGAAACGAGGTTTTGTTGTCTACCACCATTGAATTCATCAATATTAAGGTTTAAAATATGAATCACCTAAGCTGGAACTAAAATAGGAGCAACAACATGTAAAAAGGAAAACTTGCAAGACATAGTAAAAAAACAAATCCAAAAAAGCATTGCAAAAAATACACAAGTGTGATTGTGATTTTACTTGTTTTCTTGCGTGATTCCGGAAGAGGGGACCCATATAGATGAGCTAAGAACACCCATGTTGCTCCACATCCTACCAGTTGTATACCAACATTAGCTACGACAGATTTGGTAGCAAATTCGTAGTTAATTTCTAGCTATTAACGAATTCGGGTTCTGCGGGCCTTTCCAGATTCGGATTTTAAAATCCGAATTTTTTGCAAGCACCCCCAATTCATTTTTAAGGGCAAAAATGGTAGTTAAGGTGGGGAAAGAGAAGTGTAGGGGGTGGGGAGAGAAATTTTCAAACAATTATTGTATTTGTATCAATATGGTCCTTTGGGCTTAAATTTATGTTTGGACTCGGCAAAATTTACAAATTGGCCTAAAGCGTGTTGGTCTAAAACATAAAAGGCCCAAGACTAACACAAATAAAAGCCAATCAAAGAAGGCCCACACCTAGTTAATTAGTAACTTTTTTTTGGTATGACATCCAGTTAATTAACTAACACGGAATAACTATTAAAAAAAATGAAGAAAGAAAAGATTTTTTGGTCAAAATAAAAAACACAAGATGAAAATTATCTTTCTCCGCACTCTTTTATTCTTTTGAAAATTACATTTCTGTACATGCACAAAATTTTAAAATGTATTTTTCAAAAAAAATTCGCATGGACGAAAATATAATTTTTTTCGCAGATACTCCAAATTTTATTTTATTTTATCTTTAACTCTGTGAAATTGATAAAATTATATATATTTGTTCTGACACACCTATTTTTCTTACATCGCTTGAAAATTAACAGACAATCCTTCATAGATGTAGACTTGAGTTCGGATTGAAACCATATGGTAGTATCCGATAATACAAATACAATAAATAAAAAATAGTGTTTTATCATTCTCAAAATTTCTTAGTTTATCTATTTTTTTTTTTTGAATCGGCAAATATATTAATAAAGCATACTCATAACAAGATGTTCATGAGTAGCTAGGATCCAAAGGATCAAGAATACAACAAAAGCCAAAGCCACCAACCACCCATACAAGCTAACAGAGGGGGTGGGATACAGAAACTAAACAAACCAAATATTAAGGCAGTGGGCGCCCAGTAAACAGGAAAACAACACCACCAAAAGAGCACACACCCAAACAAAATCCCACCAACCCGCCACTACAAACTACCGTTTTAAACAATCACTCGGGTTCCACGACCATTCGTACAGTAGGCAAGGCATCATTTTCAAGCGGCCGAGGCTCCATTTCCAACTCAACACTTTTATGTTGTCCACCAAAGCCTTAGCATCAATGACACCGTTTGCAAAAATAACATTATTCCGCCCCTTCCAAATCGACCAAATTGTGGCAAACCAAATAATCACATAGCCATTCCTCACCTTCTTATTATACGCCATTTCTCTAACAAATTCGAACAACAAAGGTAACGAAGGCGGCATCACGAACTCCAATCCAAGCCACCTAAAAATCTCATACCATATCGACATAGTGTGCGGACAATGCAAAAATAGATGGGTTGAAGATTCCACCGGTCCGTCACACCCCACACACCCACTAGGAGCATCCGAATTAAGAATTCCCCGGTGGTCAAGATTTAGTCTAGTCGGAATCCTATCATAACAAAGTTGCCAAACAAAAGCAATTACCTTTGACGGGGCCGAGCTCTTCCAAATATGCTTGAACATGCTCTCCAACTCCTCCGACACCACCTCCTCCCTCATGAGTTCTTTTACAAGGTGACTATAAGTGGAGTGCACCGAGAAAGAGCCTTCCGGATCCGGGAGCCAACACCACCTATCCTCCTCCAAAGTCAAACGCACCGGAGCCAACAAATCCATCAATTGGGTCACAAGGTCCATTTCCCATTGGAAGAGCACTCTACGCCAAGAGAAGTTCCAAATCCAACCATCCCCATTCCTCTCGCAACAAGCATCAATTGTACTCTCCTTATTATCGGAAAGAGAGAACAATCGGGGGAAACGCAACGAGAGCGGGGTATCGCCAATCCACTTTGACGACCAAAAAAGCGTTGAAAGGCCATTGCCCACCAACCGAGTCGTCCCATCCGCTATCCAATTCTTTGATTCCACCACTCTCTCCAAGGCACAAATTTCCTTCCACCATGGGGACGAGGCCGCGGGGGTTCTATACTCTCTCCAATCAATATGGTGACAAATATGATGCCCATACTTTGCCACTAACATCCTCTTCCACAATGGCATTCCCGGTTGTAGCAATCTCCACCGCCATTTCGTTAGGAGACTAAGATTCACAATTTCAATGTCCCGCACTCCTAACCCACCTTGGCTCTTCTTGTTGCAAACAATCACCCACTTCACCCAACTAATCTTTCGCCCACCTCTCACCCCTCCCCATAAAAACTCACGTTGAATCCGTATCACTTTCTTTCTCACACAAGCCGGCATCTTGAGGAAAGAAAGATAAAAAATGGGAATAGAGTTCAACACCGCATTGATCAAAACAATTCGACCTCCAAGACTTATGAATTTATTCCGCCAAGAGAAAAGCTTTTTCCTAAGTTGCTCCAATAAAGGGTCCCAAGTCGATGCACACTTCGGATTCGCACCTATAGGAATACCAAGGTACCGGAACGGAATCGTTCCAATTTTGCAATTAAGGAAGGAAGTTGACATGTCCATGAATGATGAAAGCACATTCACCCCATGAGCCCACTCTTCAAGAAATTCACCTTAAGCCCGGACACCATCTCAAAGCCCCTAAGAATCGCTTTAAGAGTCCAAAGGTTGTCAATGGATGCCTCTCCAATGCATAAAGTGTCATCCGCATATTGGAGATGAGAAATGACCACCGGATCTCTTCCCACCGAAAAACCCTTAAACCTCTCCAATTCCACCGCCTTCCGCATAACCCCACTAAGCCCTTCCACCACAAGCAAAAAGAGGAAGGGAGCTAACGGGTCACCTTGTTTGAGTCCTCTTTGAATATTAATTTCGGTTGTGGGGGACCCATTCACAAGTATCGACAAGTTCCCGGCAAAGACACACGATCGGATCCAACCAATCCAAGTTTCACTAAAACCAAACCGGTGGAGCATATAGTCGAGAAACCCCCAATCAACCGAGTCGTATGCCTTCTCAAAATCAACTTTGAAAATCAAACACTCTCTCCTAGACCTCCTTGCCGAATCCACCACTTCATTCACCACAAGCACACCATCCACAAGGTTTCGGCCTTTGATAAACGCCGATTGATTGGAAGCAATAATCGAGTCCATCACCTTAGCAAGCCTTTTTGCCAACACTTTAGCAATAATTTTGTAAAGACACCCAAGAAGGGAAATGGGTCTAAAATCCGAGATAGAGACCGGAGGGGTGACTTTCGGAATTAAAGTCACGAAGTATGACAAAAGACTCCTCGGAAGACTAGCGTTTCCATGGAATTGGTCTAACATGATTCGGAGGTCCCCTTTGATCAAATCCCAAAACTTCTTCAAGAAAGCAAAATTGAACCCATCGGGTCCCGGGCTCTTATCCCCATCACTATTTTTTACCACATCTTCAATTTCATCAAGAAGAAAGGGAGATATGAGTTCCATATTTTCCCCTTCCGATAGTCTCGGAAAAACAACACCATCTAGTTTGGGACGTAACACCGGAGGAGAGGAAACATGATTCACAAAGTGAGATGTGATCGCCTCTTTAATGAGAGAAGGAGACTCAAGCCAAACATTATCCACCCGGAGTGCCGCTATAGCATTTGACTTTGATCTTGCCTTGATACACCCATGAAAAAATTTTGAATTGGCATCACCCTCCTTTAGCCATTTGGATCTTGATCTTTGGAAAAGGAGTGATTCCTTGCTTTTAAGAACGTGCCATAGCTCACCAAATTTCAACTTCCTACTCTCCACCTCCTCATTAGACAATCCCACCAATTCACCTTTCACATCTAAGTCGCCCACTTCCTTCACCAAATCTTGAATTCTTGAGTCCATATTACCATATTCTTGCTTACTCCATGCCTTTAGAAAAAATTTAAGCCCCTTCAATTTTTCTTTCAACATGAACCCCATCCAACCATCGCGAGTTTGAGAACCCCACCACACCTCCACATCCGTCACCAACTTCTTATTTGTTAGCCAAAAATTGTTGCATCGGAAAGGCTTCGGACCCCAATCATCACGAGGATATTTTAGAATTAAAGGGCAATGGTCCGATACATCTCTCGGAAGGGCCCATAGAGAACAATTCCCCCATCTTACCACCCACTCATCCGAAATGAACAAACGATCAATTCTACTCATCGCCCTCCCACTCGCATGATACCAAGAGAACCTCCTTCCTAATAACGGAAGGTCAACCAACTCCATCTCCTCAACAAACCTATTGAATTCGGATGCTTCTAGCGAAAACACCCCATCTTCATTTCTATTAACACCGATCCGTTCTTCTCTTCTACACACCGCATTAAAGTCACCTACCACACACCATCTCCCATCCCCTATACCCCTCTTACAATCAACAAGATCCCTCCAAAGTCTTCTTTTGGCATTAATGTCACATTTCGAGTAAACATTTATCACAAAGCAAATAGTTTTTTCCATCCCCCATTCAATACACACCCCCACAAACCCCTCCCCAACAAAAGAAAAAATTAGTGAATTATTCAACTTACTCCAAATCGAGATCAACCCCCCGCTTCTGCCCTCCGAAGGGAGGAACACCCAGCTGCAATCCGTCGAACCCCATAGGCTATAGCAAAGAGACTCCGGAATAACCTCAAGCTTTGTTTCTTGAATTGCTAAAAAATCAACATTATTACTTCTAACTAACTCTCTAATTCTGCGCCTTTTCACCACCCCTCCAAGTCCTCTAATATTGTAGGACAACACAATCATTGATCAACTACATTGTTCTCCCATGCCATCTTCTTTGCTTTGTCCTCATCATCCAATGTCACTAATTGTTTCAAGATTTCCCCATCTTCTACTTCAAAAGTGAAGCCTACATCTTTTTGAATCTGAAGTAACTTAGCTGCTTCTACTACCCTTGTTCTATCATTTTCCTGTGTCAAAAATTGAGTTTCCGGAACGTTTGAAATGAGACTTGCCGGTAGCAAATTGACACCTGAAGCTTGTATGGAATTCCCGGCCTGCTGCCCAGATATGACGTTCGACTCTTCCTTCCCTGCACATCCCTTTTTCTTCTTCTTCTTTCCCCCCACTGCCGGACCTGCTGCTCCTTCCGACGGCATCGTCGCAACCACTCCCACCTTCCCTCTATCTTTCTCGCGGCGCCTGTTCTTCACCGCCCTCTCTTGGACAGCTTCTACAAATTGGAAACACTTTGGGAGTCCCATTTGGTGAAGTTTTGAGCAAGATTTTTGTTTCCTGAGATTTCCTTGTTGTTTGCGATGAGGTTCTGAAATTGGGTGGAGAACTTCTTCTGGCTCAGATAGGCACATATGACCCGTTCTCTTTTTGTTACTACTTGGGCCATTGTTCAAACTTGTGGAGACAACAGGGCCCAATAGACAACAGCCCACTCCAGTTGGATCACTAAACCCATTCAGCTGACCCAATTCACCATCACCAGTACCCGACCCCACCAAAAATCCTTCCAAATTTGAATTCCCACCTGGGCATTCAGTCTCCACGCGCTCCCGCTCCAAACCGGCCACGTTGCAAACCTCAGCTGGCTGGGACCCACAACTTACACTTTTGTCTCCTTCATTCTGTTGCACAATACCTGGTTCAGCCAACCCTATGACACCAACAACATTTGTAGGTACAGCAGGTGGACTTTCCTTTTGTGTGACAGGTCCACTAGTTGACTTTGGGGAGATCAGAAAATCTTTATCTCTAGGGGTTATTTGCACACACACATCACTTTCACGGACAGTCGCATGCATCTCTTGCAAATTCTGACATACCAACTCACCATCAACCTCGGTATCCGAGGAATCATCATCTCCAGAGTTCTCCGCCTCCCCACCGTAACCCTCCTCCACCTCGCCGGAAACCTCCGACGGAACCACCTCACTACCTTCATCCTCCGCACAGTCTCGTCTCTCCACCTCTGATCTCAGCCGTCCCCTTTCCTCCATCACCCCCACGTTGAAACAACTTCCTTCCACCTCAACAACTAGTACCGAATCAATGTTAACCTGGGTAGTAGTTCGAATCTTCACCCTTGCTACATCAAATCTGGCCATTGTTGCTGTCTCCTCATCAAAGTCCAAGAACTCACCAAATTTGGCCCCTATTTGTTTGAAGAACTTTTCCCCCCATATGTGAAGAGGTACCCCATGTAACTGAATCCAAGCCTCTCTACTGGTCACAATGGTATTTGGAGACCATTGCTTGATCTCAGAAAAGTAGTATTTCATGCACTCCAGATTCTTTCTCAGCAGCTTACCCACATCACCGTTTACAGCGCTTCTGATCAACGCCAGATTACCACCCATATGAGTGACTGAAACAGAACCAAACCCTTCCATAAAAAGTGTTGTCTGTATGCGGCGGACGTTTGTATCTCTAGTCATCGTACCGACTACACTTCCCTTCAACTCCCTCAACAACTCTTCATTGACCTGTACCTTCATCTTCAGATCTTCCACCGACGGCAGAAACTCCCCACCTGTCTTCTTCATTGCTGTCCAGTAAGATTTACTCGGACCTGCACCCTCTGTAGCAGCCGGGGAGACATTCCTTTGAATACGAACATGCTCCGGCTGTGGACCTTCCTTCGTCTCCGATCTGGAAAACCGTGCGCGGTTGATACGCAGTTTATACGTACCCAACCAAACATCCCTAAGCTGATCACTTATCTTCTCCCCCTCCCACACCTCCTTGAATTTGACAAAGCAAAAACGGCATCCCCTTTTGTCCAATTTCTTGGGGATGAACACTTCTCCTACTCTTCCAAATTTCAAAAACAACCGCCAAAGGTCCTCTGATGTAGCATACTCCGGGAAATTGGTCACAAAGAAGGAGGTAGTGACCTTGTCTATGGGAAACTCACGCTTCTTTGCACCAGACCTGAGAGCACCTCTCTCCTCACTCTCTCTCATGTTTTGATCTTAGTTTATCTATTAATTAATCCTTTTTTGGATCTGTTCTCTTAGTTTATCTATTAATTAATCCTTTTTTGGATCTGTTCTTTTGTAGACTAGATTGAGAGACTAGTATACCACGAATGCAAGGGTGGTGGCGATGGTATAGTCTTGTTGCAACCTGAAATTGACTATTCATTTTCCAAACATGAATGACTTATAACTGTGTGTATCACTGGACGGTGCTAAATAATCTCTTCAATGGGACCTTTGTGGTTCAGGTTGGGTGAATCCAGCAGCACCCACTAATGAACAGTAACACTGGCCTGGCCCCATAAGGCCATATTGTATGCATTTTCCGTGTCTCTCTTTGTTTTGTACTACTACTATAGAATGTTGGAGAAAATAAGACACATGAAACTCATGTTAATTGTGACCATAAGAACATCATCGATCTACTCTAGGAGTTCAAACCGACTAAAAAGCTAAAAATACAGATCAGTCCATTGAATTGATATGGTGAAAGTGATAAATATGCACATATCAGTCATGTATATAGCGGTAGGACTATGATTAATGAGCAATATTAGCTTGTTTTAAAAGCATTTTGTTGAGTTTTTTTAAATCAAATGCATGTAACACATCTTTCTACTTTTTTACGCAATGCATGTAGCACTTTAAAAATTTTAAAAATGACATTTTTTATTTAAAACTAAAGTTATGGTAATTATGTCTTAAAGACACATATGACATATATATTAGTAAAGTTTTACACATATTGCATTTGCATACTACATAATTTAATTCATTGTCTATATCACTTCATCTTTCTTAATACTAGTTACATTTCATTTATTTTATTAGTCACGTTCTCTCTCTTTTTCATAATATTTCTTAGTCTAAAAATGGAGTAAAAATGGATGTATAAAGAAGAATTTTTGTGGTCTCTACAAGTCTACGTTTGGAATATGGCAAAGTACATGCATATATGACAAATCATGCTTATTAAGAGTGTACACAGTTAGGCAAATTCTTTTTGTGTTGAGCTAAATAAAGAATCTTTGCACGTTAATATTCTTCAAATAGAAGCTTATATAATAAATCAATCACTATCACAAAATTAAAATGATTAAAGAAGAAGAAGAAGAAGAATTAAAAAAAATAGAGACGCAATCTGCAAATCGTATATATCGTCCAAGTTTGTTTCTTTGCTGTAATATGGTTGGTTTGAGGTGGAGTTGATTAATGATTATATTGTATATGCATGCATACTTTGTTTTTCTTTGTTTTCATTTTTTCTTTTTAAGGTGGTAGATCTATTTTTTTTCTTTTTCTGTGATAATAAATGTTGGCTCATAAAAATAAATAAATTGTAGCACAACATTCTTTCTTTTGAAGAAATGAAAGATTATAATGATCATCAATGCCACCTTGAGCTGTCAAAATGAGCCGGGTTATTGGGCTGATCCATTAGCCCACGGACTTGGGCGGGCTAGGGTTTCAAAATAGCTGGCCCAAAGGCAATCTGGCTTTTCTAGCCCAAGCTCATTTGGCCCTTGTGAGAATTGGGTCGGGTCGGGCTAGCCCTCCGGGCTTCGGGCCGGCCCATTATCCAGCTTTTTATATCATTTTTGTAAAAAAATTATTAAAAAAAATATAGTTTAACGTGTAAGTTCAATAAAAATGATTATATTTACCTAAAATTTTAGTGATTTACATTTGCATACAGTTATATCTCAATAAAATTAATAATGATGAAGAACTAATATACCAAAATCATTTAAAAAAGAACGAATAAATTGAAAAAAAAATATAAATGGGATTGAAGCGGGCCGCAAGCCCAATGGGCCGGGCTGGACTTTTGCAGAGGCGGGTCGGGCTCATGAAATCATGGCCCAACTTAAATTGGGTCGGACCAGACTGGCCCATCAATAACTCAAAGCCCCGCAAGCCAAGCCGGGCTGAGCCGGACCGGCCCATTTGACAGCTATAGTGCCACCCACCTAGGCATAAGTAGAGACATATTATTTCTCAAATAACATATGAGACAAAAAAAAAATTATTGTTCACCATTTACTCAATCTATATTGATCATATTACATCATTTGATTTGGCAAAAAACAGATAGGTTTTCTCGTATTTTAAAACCAAAAATAAAAGACTTAATAAATTGATTCTAATTCCTGTGACAAAAATTTAATTTGTATATATTGACGGTACATACAAATTAAAAAATTATTTAATTTATTTGTTTTACGATATATATATATATATATATATATATATATATATATATATATTTTACTACTGAGAATAATAAAAATTTAATATCTAATGTTGTTGGGTCTCTACAAGATGAGAATGGCAAAATAATTAATACGTACTCGATCTTTAAGATGAGGATGAAGAACATTTTAGATGGCAGATTGAGATGGAAGTGGATAAACATTATGCGCTCTTAATTAAATTGTTGACATTCTTAGGCACATATATATTAGCAACCTCTATTTTTTATAGTTAAATATACTTTTGATCCTTTTATTTTTGAACGGACAAAACTCAAAAAATCATGGGTTTTGTGAAATTATAGTTTTTTTTATTAAAAATTATATGAAAAAGGTTTAGAATGAAATCGACTGCTAGAAATATCGAAATTGTTAGGTCGAACGTCTATAATCAATTTTTTAACCTCGATTCCTCCACATTTTTTCTACATATAAAAAAATATATGAAAAATACTTAAGAAAATTAATAAACCTAAATTTTGTCCTAATCAAAATCCACATTTTTGTCGTCCAAACTTACTTCTTTTTTTTTTAATCTTTTCTGAATTTTGGTTTCTCATTTCATTTTTGGGTCTTTTTAGGGTCATTTTTCCATAAATGCACATTTTTATATTTTTTTGTTAAATAGTCCATGAGCTAAAAAAATTCATCATAAATAAATAGAGAGTATGAAGTTCAAACTAATTAAATAAATAGAAAGTATAGTATCAGTATGTAACAATATTTCTATCATTAGATCTGTCAAAGAAATATATTTCTATCATTATAATATATTATATTTTTATTTGTGGTGAACCAATATATTATTATTTTTAATTATTTAAATAATATTTTTGGGGCACTTTATATTTTTTACGTTTAAATAATCAATTGGTTATTGTAAGTTTTCGTGTTTTTTTTATTTTAGTCCTTGTATTTTTTTTTTTGAAATTCTTCTTTGAATGTTAAAATCATTTTGATTATAGTCTCTAAAACTAAAATCTGCATAAAACTTTCCTTGTAATTTTTCTGTAAATTTTCCTTCAAATTATCCTACAAATTTTAGCGATAAAGATTAAAATCAAAATAATTTTAAAATTCAAAAATGAATTTTTGAAAAAATAATACACAAAAACTAAAACCCTAATTCTGCAAATTTATAAAGATCAATCAATTATTTAAGCCTATTTTATATATGTACTAGACTTTTACCCGTGCTTGCACGAGTTTTATAAGCTGATAATTGTAACAATAAATTATTTCATATTAAATATTTAATATTAAAGTATAGAAATTTTAGTTTAATTGGCAGAAAATGTCGAAATTGTTAAGTCATATGTCCATGACCGAGGTTCGATTCATAATTGTTCTACTTTGTGTGTGTAAATTTATAGTAGTTTTGTCATCTCATCTATGTATAAAAAAATGTATAACATTAAAAAGTTATTTATTGATTGTTATATTTAAGAAAACATAATACTAACTTCTTTTATTATTTTTCATAAAAATATGCAATATTCAATATCATGAATTCAAAAACAATAAAAAAGATCAATATAATCAATGTAATCTTTTTACAAAAATGAAAAGATCAATTTAATTTAATAAGTGGTCGATGCTTTAGGCCCATTATGGGTTTTGTTTTTTTCTCCATCAATTAAAATTAAATATAATCTATGAAAAGTTCATTGAAATGTGTTTAATTAATTAATAGAAGTAAGAGATGGAAGGAAAAACTTAAAAGAATAGTATTAAATTTAATTATTATTAAAATAATATTTTATAATAGCCTCATTTAATGTTGTCTTTGGAGGGAAAAATTTAAGTTAAATTGTTGTTAATCTAACAATATTTAGAAATAAGAGAAGAGGTGTAGTGAGGATAACAGGACCACAATGGGCCATTGATAGATGCAGTACAAACATAACAATGAAGTAGAAGAAGACCAAGAATAAAACATAGCAATCCATATCCAATTGGAATTACAGTTCTAGAATTTTCAGGACGATGACGTGGATGATATGGTCTAGTATCCGTTACAACGATTAATGATGATTGAAGAAAAAGAAAACCGTTACACTTTAAAACAACAAAAATTAACGGGACCCACTCCCAACGTTCACGGTGGAACCGCCAACTCATTTCGAACCATTACTTTTTACTCTTTCCGTCCTATTTTGCAGACCAAATCACACATTTTAATAAAAATTTATAAAAGAAAAAAAAAATATGAATTTACTAAAATATTTTATATTTTTATTGATAGTTGACATTGTAATACTAAAAAGTAGATTTTTAAGTATATTTTTTTTTATTGATTGTTTTAAAGGATAAAATAATAAAAATTAATATTATAAATAATATATGACACTTATTTTAAGACAAACAATTTTGACAAGTATGTATTTATTTAGAGACTGAGTATATTTTTTCTCCGCCGATTTGCGTGATTTCAAAATAAACATGCTGCTGCTGTGTTGTGTGGTTGATGGTTCACCACGTCTCAATCACTGTAGTAAAATTTATGGGTTCTCCTCGATGTTTGTGTTTTTCTAAAAAGATCAAAAGCATCCATCATGTCCAATAATAGTAAGGCACGTGTGTACGGTGTCGTTAACTATTGGCTCGGTCTGAGTTTTTTTAACTCCGTGATGTGCACGTTTCTGCATTTGAAACAGAAAATTAACCACTGTTTCAATGGGAACATCCAAGTCCAGTGTCATATTTTTTTTTTAAATGAATAAATTTTATTAATCAAATCTTTAAAGTTCTTTAGAGTTTAACCGACATATACTGACAGTGTAAAATACGCTCTCTAACTACAAATATAAATAAATTTGACTTTTTCAATATATTTAACTCTTAATATATCTGATCTATTTTATAAGCCAAATACATCAAGAATTAAATGTATAAAAAAAAAGTCAAATTTGTTTATATTGTGGCCGGAGGAAGCACTACTTTAATCTCATGTACTCCCTCTAGCCTATAAGTAAAAACCACTTTTTAGATACATCGAATAACTAATGCATTTAGATTATATTATTTCTAGATACATTAGTTATTCAATGTATATGAAAAGTCAATTTTACTTAATATAAATGTAGGAGGGAGTAGTATATAAGCAGACATAAAAAAAACTCATTTTTTAAGAAAAATTCTAAATATATGTAAGGCAAATACACTTACTAATTTTAACTCTATTTTTGGTCTTGGAAACCGTTGTAAACATGAAAATATGTAAAAAGTAGGGATATATTTGTAAAAATAACATTGATTGTAATGATTAGAAGTTACTTTTGTTTATATCGGAGACTTTCAAGTTTTTTGTTTTGTTGCTTATATATGAGACCTGAGGGAGTATAACCTAAAATTTACTCTTTCCAGTCACATTTATAAGTAAAAAAAATTACTTGTACGATGTTTAAGAAATTTAGTTAAATATAATTAATTTTCTTGATTTAATGAAAAACAATTGCCCTTTTAATTCTTTTTGGAAATCACATGCTTTTGAAACAGTAGTATCAATTAGTTTAAAAGTTTTTTATAATAATGACAAAAATTTAAAGTGTTTTTTATTTATAAATGTGACTGGGGGGAGTATTTTTTAGGTTCATTAAAAATCTAATGTATTTGGTCTACATTTGTAACCAAATATATTAAATTCTCAATAAACTTAAAAAATAAATGTTCTCTTATATGAAAAATGAAATAAACACAAACTTTATGCAGAAAAGACCATATATACTTGGTGGTCAATGCCTATAGGAATGACAACTGATAGAGTCGGACGCATGTTTGACACTATCTAAGCCTGAACTGAAATGGCCACCCGAACTCAAATGATATTCTGGTATCAAAATACCATCTGAATCTGTTAGATTTGAGTTTTTTCACTCGAACTCACAGTATCAAAAATAAATAAATAAATTGGCAAGTTCAATGAAATTACAATATAAAACATGCTAACACTGTGAGACTACAATAATAAAATAGTCTATAACATACTAATATAAAAGATAATTATATAACTTAATATATAACATACATGATTTTTGATTTTAGGTCTGAATTATCCAAACTCGAAATTTTGAGTGTCACCTTATATTTAGGTTTTCTTGCCATCTCTAGATACCACACTCTTGCCAGGCCATGGTACAATTTCTGTCACTGGTTTTCAATTCATTTATTTTTCATTTTAAAAAGTAATTTTAAATTTTATAATCATAATGGCGAGTTTTGTGATTGGACAGACATCATGCAAATGCAGAAGCCGTCCACTAATGCAAATAATTGTGGTGTGTAAGTGTAAGTGGATTTGGATTTGTTTGCCGAAAGAGTTTAACATGATGGAGAACATAAATAAAATTTAACTGGATAATCAACAATTCAATTCAATTATCAAGAAGTTAACCTTGTACTCCCACAAGCCACAACCCTAGTTTTTTATACTCCACAAATATTAATGTCTCTGATTCATAACATTTGGGATTTGGCCAAGTTATGTTTTACTACAAACTAGTCCACATGTTATGTTCCTTAGCATACCATATAAAACTCTACATCATATCCCTTATTTTGTTGCATAGTATGGATATGGAAAAGAAAAATAAAACTTAAATAATGCATATGAAAAATCTTTGTTGTAATAATAATTTTTTTTGGTTTGGTTTTGATTCAAAGCATCGCTATTTGGTTGATCCATCACAATGCAACAACATGAGGAATTTTCACTCAACAGTTAAGGGATAAGGGATACGAATATGATACATAAAATCCAAATCTACCACCATGCGTGTTCATTTATAATTATTTGAACTTGAAATAAGCTTCTAGGAGTACAAATTACTTTAATTGATTTGGCAAGATTTCCAAACATATAATGTCAGCATGCTCTTTAATTTACGTCACGGGAAGAAAATTTTCTGCCTTCATAAGTCCTACCAAGTATTAAATGTACACGAACTTAAGGTGATTATTTTAAGGAAAACAATCTATTTTTCTTAAAATATACTACTATACTACTATAAACATTTCCAATTGATCATAACAACTTATTCTTGATATACAATTACCTATAGTAGATGGATGCAATTAATGAGAAGAGTAGCTTGGGTTGGAATTGAAGAAAAGTTTCACACCATTAAATAATAAAGTTATTGAGTTTAAGTTATTGAGCTAGTTTTTCGGGTTGATATTCAAACATATTTAACACACACAATTTTTTCAGCATATACAAATGAATGAAATTTAGGTTTTAGGTGTTTAATTTCATATAATATTTTACGTACCAATATATGCATTGCAACGTTGAAAGATTCTAAAAACATCTAAACATGTCTTAACAAACACATGAGGACAATTAAAAACCCAAAAACCCTAAAGTAAAAAGATTTATATGGTAAAATAAACCACAAGTTGAAGAAGTTTGAAGAAGAAATTCCATAAACCAAACCCGTGAGTGAAAGGCAATGTAGCCAACCTAGATTCTGAAGACACAATAAAATGACAAAATGTTGAAATAGAAACAACAGGTAATTGAAAAGGAAGGGAGTGTGGGTGGGGAGGTGGTGCTGTATGACAATTTGTGGTTGATGTCAAGGGTCGGTGAAAGCAAATATCAAAATCAAACCCAAATATACTTTTATTTTTATTAAAATAAAAATAGTGCTCTATTTTTTATATATAAAAGAAAATAGTGCTCTGTTGCATGCTCAGTGCCAAATTGCACTTATCAAATTATCACACAAAATCATCCGTTAAAAATTCTAAATCAATTTAAAGTTGTAGTGTGTATGAAAACAAATAAAAATATTATTACTAAATGGTTTAGATTCATTCATCCATAAGCGAATATTTTTCGTGCGTCATTGCGGAGATTAATCTTACTAATTATAATAATATTAAGTGATTGTTTATGTTCTGAATTGGCTAAGTTATGAATTCATTTCGGTATTCAAACCACATAATACTACATGAAGACACTCACCTTGTCCAATCTAAAGTTTTTCCGACTCCCAGAGTCTAAAACAACTAGCATCAGGTTGCCTCTTACCGCAACACTTCTATAACGTTCAATCATGATGAAATTCGACATTAATGAGAATCGTCTCTTAACGACTACAATTTAATACTTCAACGAATTCATCTTCCACCTACGTGGAAAGACACAAATTATACATATTTTTTACCTAATGGTCTTTGTTCTATTATTGGTTTGAATATCAAAGTGCTTACATATACCCTATCGACTTGAATCTTAGCGATTTGCTGCTTGACGACCGACTAGATTTCTAATCATATTAACTCAATTTATTCTTAAAGATTAAATAATAAATGAAGTGTTCAAGATTCAAAACTTTAACTCTCGCATATAAATTACATTAAATTTTTCTCGGCCAAACTTAGGGAGACCATCAAAATCTTATTTTATCTTTATCTATTTATTTATTTCAAATACTCATTGCCTCTAAATATTATTTTACTATAATTTTTTTTAGTATATCATAAAGATAAATTGTTCCATCATGAATTAATTCTAGACTTCATTCTATCTAATTTATATGTCTCTCAGCTTTTACCAGTACAATTAAAAACCATGATTTATATTTAAGAAAGAGAAATTAAAATTAAAAAATTTGTTCTTTACTCACACACCACAACCATATATACCCCTCTCTTCTCACACTCTTTTCCACACTTCCCCATCATCAAACTTTCTTCCTTTCTGTTCTTTGTCTTCTCTCTAATAACATCCATTCTTGTCTGAGTGTGTTGTTTCAAAACAGTACTCCCAATGGCAAAGGACGCTGAGGTTGCTGAACGTGGCTCTTTCTCTAACAAAGACTACCATGACCCTCCACCAGCACCACTCTTTGATGCTGCAGAACTCACAAAATGGTCCTTTTACAGGGCCCTTATAGCTGAGTTCATTGCAACTTTACTTTTCCTTTATGTTACTGTTTTGACTGTCATTGGTTACAGTATTCAATCAGATGTTAAAGCTGGTGGTGATGTTTGTGGTGGTGTTGGTATTCTTGGAATTGCTTGGTCTTTTGGTGGCATGATCTTTGTTCTTGTTTACTGCACTGCTGGAATTTCAGGTTTGTTTTTCTTCAGATCCATATGGTTTTACTTCAATGTAATGCAAAATCACTTTTCATTTGTTTTTGCTTAGCTTATGTTTGGTATAACGGTGGATTTACCAGAAACGCGGTGTTTCACCGTGATGTGCAGAAGCTACAATTTATAGCTTATGCAAAATCACAACAGATCACCATGATTCTGGCATACCACCCTGATACAAAAAATGCACTTAATATTTTGTAAATTTTCTCTGATTTTAGTCATAGTTCATACTTTACTATTTTGGGTTTCTAAAAAATTGTTAACTTGAAAGTGTTTTCTTGCTTATTTTTTAGAGGGTTACTATTATTTGATGATGTGATTTATAAAGTATGAAAATTTATGGGTTTGAGTTGAATCTATTGTAGGGGGTCACATTAACCCAGCTGTGACATTTGGGCTATTTTTGGCTCGTAAGGTGTCTTTGATCAGAGCAATTTTGTACATGGTAGCTCAGTCTTTGGGAGCTATTGCTGGAGTTGGGTTGGTTAAGGCTTTTCAAAAGTCTTACTTTGTTAGATATGGTGGTGGAGCTAATTTTCTTCATGATGGTTATAGTACTGGTGTTGGATTAGGTGCTGAGATTGTTGGTACTTTTGTGTTGGTATACACTGTTTTCTCTGCTACTGATCCTAAGAGAAGTGCTAGAGATTCCCATGTGCCGGTATGTTTTTAACCATTATTTCTTTAGTTTTGATTTTGCTTTTTTGTGATCTTGTTTTCATGTATGTATATATAAATATAAATATGAATAATGTATGAACTGTGAAGAATATATGATGTAGTTGCTTGAGGTGTGTGTGATTAGTTTAAATATTGATTGAAGGGAATGTATATGAGACTAAATGTGGAAGGAGAAATAAATAATTGCAAGTGTCTATTATATGAAATATTATAGATTATCAAGTTTGATCTGCTTTGATTATAGTACTTTTGTTGAAACTTGAAATTGCACCTCTTCTTGTTCTTGTTGTTTTTTAATGAGAAAATCAAACTAGCTGTTGATATCATATATAAACATGTGGATAAATCATGGATATCTTTAAACTTAGTAGTAATTAGTGTTCAAGAAAATTATCTCAAAGTATATAATTATATTAACAAGTTTGATCTAGTTTTTACTTTGTCTTTGAACATTGATTTCAAATTGCTTCTGGACAAAGAAAATAAAATACTGTGTTTGAGTAATAGCAAGTATTAGGTAATGTTCAATGTTCATGATTTTTTACCTACTTTTTTGCTTAGCTTCATTTAGTCAACAACTTTGATAAAATAGTTCTCCAAAATATAAATGCCATAATTAATTTCTTATAGTGGTTACTTACATCTTTTGGTTCACCTAGGCATGCTAGGGTGGTAAAGCTATCTGTTGTGGTTAATTTCCAAATGAAATGATGTTGTTAATGACATGTAACATCAGCATGCGTTTGTGGCACATGGGGTCCCCATTATACCTTGTATGTGTAATGAGTTTGTGGAAGTGGTTGAATTTCATATCCAAAAAACTTGCAAAAAGTGGATTCTAATTTTTTCCTTCAAAACAAAACTATGTGTTATCTTACTAATAAAGAATTTAAAGTGTCTTAAGTTTGAGGTTTAAGTCTTCATAATTGTGGCAATGATTTATTTCAATGTCATTGTCCAATTGTCCTAAAGTTGGCAAATCTAATTGGAATTTCCAGCTTCATCCTTTATCCATGATTCAACAATATCAATTTTGGTTCATCTATTATACCTTCAAATACTTTTACTACTAGATTTTTCTAATAAATAAAAGAATAAAATCATGGGCTTCACATGCATGCATGTCCCATCTGTCAATCCTCCATTTGTTTTTTGTCACTTTATTTATTTTTTTCATAATTATTTGGATTCATGTGTTTAGAATATCTTTGTATATCTACTTTAATTCAATGGATATAATGTTTTTTGTTTTTGTTTGTGAAGGTTTTGGCACCACTTCCTATTGGATTTGCTGTATTCATGGTTCATTTGGCAACCATACCAGTCACTGGAACTGGCATCAATCCTGCTAGAAGTCTTGGTTCTGCTGTTATCTTCAACCAAGATAAGATATGGGATGACCATGTGAGTTTCCTTTTCCATGTTTTTAACTTCTTCCAATTGTTCTTGTTATGTTATGGTACCTTAATGATTAATGTGAATTGTGGTTATGTGCTGACGAAAATCGATTTTGGTAAAAAATGAGTTACTTGGAAAGTGATTTTGTGTGTGTATATAAATATCCATTATTTTAGTTCGCCGTGATTCTGACATATCCACCATGTACCAATCGTAGACCGATTATTCTATGTTACGCTCGAGCTAGAAATAAATCATACCGTTATTTGGTAGAATTGATTTTGATATCGAATCAATATTTTCTAAAATCAAAACTCACTGCAAATCCAAACGAGCACGGATTTATGGTCAAACTATAACATAGTTTGACCAACACTGCCGTTGAACCAAAAATAGGCTTTACATATATTTTTGGTTTCTGAAATATACATATATTCTACTTTTAGTACTTGTAGGCCATGTAAATTATTTGAATTAAATGAACTGGCATTGTCAAGTTGTCAACTAAAAAAAGAAAAAGAATATATAAACTTTTTCTAATGTTTTTGTTTCTTTGTGTGTCCTTTGTGGTATGGCCAGTGGATCTTTTGGGTTGGACCATTTATTGGGGCAGCCATTGCTGCATTCTACCATCAATTCATCTTAAGAGCAGGTGCAGTTAAAGCTCTTGGATCATTCAGGAGTAACCCTACTGTTTGAGTGCTATGTTCATCATCCTCTTCATCAATCATGGTTTTAATGGAAAAGAAGAAGATATATAATTGAAGAAATGGATTAATTGATATTTGCACCCCCTCTTCAAGATTGTGGATAAGTGTAGATTAAAGTCTCTTTCGTTACAGGGGAGCCTTTTTACACTTTCCTCTGTATTCTCTTTAGTGTGTCATCTTTTTTTCTTTTTAAGTTATTATCTTCTGTAATCCTTTGTACTCATTACTATATATTTATGGTAAATTATTCTAAGTTTAAATTATCTATTCCTCTTGTTCTCATGATTTCATTGAAGATAAATATAAATAATGCAAAAGTATAACCAACATTAAACTATAAGCAAAGAGATGGGTAATGCACTAATGCAACATATATCCAAATTATGTAACATTAAATATGACAGGTGTTAAGTATTTTGTGATTAGTAGAATTGTTTATTGGTGCTCACTTACTAACGAAGAATTGCTCCTTTTTAATGTGTTGATAATTTTGTTTTTGTTAAAGTTACATTTGTCCAATATATAATGTATGTTAATATAGTGTAGTAGTAGTAGTATATTGTATCCAAGTAACAAATATATACGCGGTTTGATTGCCTGCAACTATGTTTAGGAGGGAATTGAAATCACTTCAGTATAGTGTACAGTCTAGTCATCTTACTGCAACCATATATTTCTTAGTTGTGAAATTGATTGACACATGTTATGTGTGACTGTGAAATATTAGGCTAATGGTATAAGGTAATTCCTTTTGTGGGTGTTCTTAGTGGTTGCAAATTGTTGTTTTGGTTCTTAACAAATAGAGTAGTTTCTTTTTATATCTTTAAACATAACTTTTTAACCTATTTATTAATGGTTTCAGGTCACAACCAACATCAACTATTAAGTAATTTTTACAATTTTCTGTTGAGTGTAACATTTTTCTAGTGCACTCTTTGAGAAACTAAATTGACATGATTTTTAATGTGTATCCATGCTAAGCCAAGTGACCACACCACAGAATAATGGCTACTTTTACTGTAAGCTTTTATATTCCAAACACTTTGTTTAGGAAGTGGTTGAAATTTGCATTCATAGCATTTCTTTTAGGGAGTTGATAGTATGGACCACCACTACTATACTTGGTCCGATCGATCATACTGGATCTTATCATAGACCGTCTACTAAGTACCTTACCCTACTACGGTACCCCATACCTCAACACTGTTGAGGTTTGGATTTAGCGCAGTCTGACTGCATACCGTCAACTCATTATTGTCGGACTAAAATCTACATTTGAAGTTTAAATTTGGTTATTTTTTAATTTAAAATTTAGATTGTTTTATTTTAATTGGACAGTCTAGATGAAACAAACTGTAGCTAGAGGTTGTGAAAAAAAGAACAAAAGTACAAAACACACTTTAGTTAAAACTTAAAAGATAACAGAGAGAACAAAACAAGATCAATAGATAGGATTTTACCGTGGGCTTGGAAAATATGTCTGAAGATTCAAAATGAAACGGGTTGTATGAACTTGTTTTTTGGGCAGGTCTACCTTTTTTCTTTTAGAAAAGTGTACTGAGTACCCCCTCAGTTAGTCTCTATACCCCACAAACTCACTGAAATTACAAAATAATCTTCTATATTTTTGTAAAATTAGTTCAATTTTATTTTTCATTCCACATTTTTAATAAGTCTGAAACATTATTATGTTGAACATTAAAAAAATCAAATTTTTATAAAAAAAACAACACAATAATGTTCCAAATTTTTAATTATTTCTTCAATTGTTTATCATTTCGGTTATAAGATACATATATTTCATAAATTCTAATAATAATGGAATGAATCACATCAAAACAACAAAATTGAATCCTTGTTAAGAGAATTGGTCAAATTTAGTGTCTGACGTGACTCAAAAATAATTTCCTTCAATTGAAAGAATGTATGAGAAAAATATGTAATAAGTCATGGTATATTTATAAGGTAAAATATTTTTTTTTGACAAATTGTCTTGTACTCTAAGTCATGATCAACTTGTAATGCATTGCTCATGCGCGCCATTAAAAAAATTCAACTTGATTTGAGAGATGATACACCCCTTTTAATTTGAGAGACGCCCTTTAAACTTGGCGGGAGAGAGATCCAACATGATCGCGCCAAATATCTCGAAGATGAGAGTCACTTCAGGTGGTCCATATATAAGGTCATCACATTAAACATGACCACGAATGTCACACCAAATTCGCCAACTTATTATATAGTTATAAACATGACAGTGGTAGACTTACTTATTCATTTTTAAAAAGATGAATAAGTAAAACATTTAAAATTGTATGTAACTCCGATTTGACTCCTACATATAAAATGCGATATTTCTAGCAATTAAGCTAAACTCACCGAGATTAATTAGACCGAGTGAATTTAAAGAAGATAATGTTTGAGATAGTAGCTAGTAGTTGAGTACACATTTGATTATTGTGGGGGCAGAGTGTGTGATCAGCTTTCACGATTTTAGCCATGGAGTGGAGTGAAAGTGAAGCAAAACGAAAACAGTGTTTAAAGTGCACTCATAACCGGAAATTCACTAACCAAAGTACCTTGATTACTTTTTCTTTCTTGTTTCTTTGGCTTTTCTTCCTTTTTGACCGTTTTTGATAATTTTGGCCAAGACATCACAATCACACACATCATCTTCATTTGCTAGAAATTTCCTTTATTGTCCTCTTGTTAGTACTACGTACCAACTTGTAACTTGCATTATTTAGTAATTTTTGAAGCATATAAACCATTTCACTCGATCACATTATTATTATTATTCAAATCAAATTAAGCTAAAGATTTCTGCAGGCTCTAAGAAAATATGGTACCAATAACAACCTACTTCTTGTTATTCATCTCCTCAGTTTTCTATGTTTTCTGGGATGCTAGAGTTGTGCTGGAAGATTATGCGGCTCACCGGGATCGTCTTGCATTTCCAATGACTTCATTCGTTTACACCATCAGCCACCTCGATGTTCCGATCATCATGTGAATTAATTTCCATATAGCTGCATGCATCTTTACATTATCCAGTTTCAGTTGTAATTTTGGTATGGGTTATTGTTTTTTTTAGATAAATGTTAATTAATTACTATTTTAGTTTTTAGATTTGCGACATAAATCTTGTTGTTGGAACTCTTTCGATGTCTCTCAGCTCACCAAGTGAATTGTCTGTTTGGGACAGATTGGTTAATTTTGTGGTGATGGCATGCTATATATTTTCTCTAATGCTATTAGTCCTGCGGATTGAATGGTGTAATAATTGTAGTGAATTTTGTAGACGTAGCTAGCTAATTTATTTGATTGTGGTTTAGAGCATCCACGTCCATACCACTCTTTTGGGTGGTATAAATGAATCTTACATAATATAATAATATTATATTATTTAATATTTTTTATCTATTTAAACCACTCAATTATATTTCTTAAATATCTATACCACCCATAAAAAATTTAAACTGGGTCCCACTAATCCCAATCTATACAAAAGTAACTTTTAATGTGATGTAGAATTAAAAAACAAAAGCAATAGCGCGGTGCAAATTGAAGAATGGATACGGTGGCTTTTGTTGGCCACGGAGCCAAATAATACCACCCTCAAATCTTCAAATAGTGGTAGTTTGTCTGACACATGGTTCCAAACCTGCTGTAGGAACCAAATAACACCACCGTTGTTCATGCTCTTATATCTATGATTGATTTGTGAAGCATCGAGTCTTTTATTTTTGGTTTTATAATCGCATTTTGATTGCTTTTGTTTACTAGACAGGATTCAAATATATATAAAAAAGAAAAAGAAAAAGAATAAGCGACTCAAATGTAGACTATATATATACCTTCAAAAATTTGAGATAGAAGAGCTATGCATATCTCCCAATTTCAAGAGTTATGCAACTTAAAATTGGGAGATATGCAAAACGCAATTCTATAAAATTAATTTATAAGGTGAAAATTATTTTCACTTGTGAACGTATATTTATGTATCTTGCAATTTATATGGAACTCGTTAATAAAAATAATTGAAATCATACATATTCAAAATAGAGAGATTGAAATTCTAACTTGATCATAATATTTAACCTTATAATTACAACATTTTTTGTTTGATCTAAGATTTGTAAACCTACACAAATATTCTCTATAAAATATTAAAAAGTATCTATTTTCCGTTGTCTTCATTTCGATCTAAATTTGCAAACAAAGATGTCAACCATATTTAGGACCACTACTAATTAAGATGGTGAGCTTTTCATTTGATTTGATATGTGGAGTAAAATTAATGGCAATCAAAACCAACGAGAAAGCGATAGCGATGATAATCACAAGTGATAAAAACAAGTAACACAATAAAATTAAAACACAAAATTTGTTTATCCAATCTGGTTAAATTGACACACACTATGAATATAACAGCTTCTCCGTTCCACTATAATCAATGAGTTCGTTACACAAAGAGTTTCCAATAGAGTTACAATAATTAACATTTAATCATAATATTACTTTAATTATGAGTCTCTTCCTTCCGGTGAACAAAATACTCAATTTAATATAATGTTTACTCAAAGTGAAACTTCGACAACTTTTTGCACAAACTAGAGTTATATCAATAATCTACCCATCTATTACTTTCAAAAACTCTAACCTTTTGTGTTGGTAGCAAATCTTGTTCACAATTGTTTACCGTATAGCTGGATGACTCTCTCTCTTGATTTTTTATGAATAATATAAAACACCCTATATTTATAAAAAACAACATATCTTCAAAATATGAACAAATCTCACACAAAACAGAAGAAAATATGGTCACGCGTGTGGTGCGCCTATGACAGGATATGCCCGCACCTATTGCGCGCCATGCCGAATGTGCACTGTGCATATTTCCTGGCGCCCCACACCCAACTAACATTTCTAGTTTTTCTTTCTTTTTCTTCGTCATTTTCTTTTCGACCTTTGCAATTTCAATCTAATATTCAACACTAATTTTATTTTGTTTTGATAAAATGCTTACTATTTTTATTACTATTGTATTAATTATTTGTTAGATATTAAACTAAAGATGTCGGGTCACTTTATACATGTGCCAACTACTTTCACATTCCTCATTAAATTGCATATGTAAAAATTCAATTTCTATCGCCACCAAAACTTGATGACTTGAATGCAGCAGGCTACTTCTACCAATTAAATTTATTTTTTTTGTTTGGTATTATCTTCACGCAACTATATTTGTTTTTAAGTTTTGTAAGACTTAATTAAGTGACAAACTTTCTTAAATATTTAAAAGAAGTTGATTTTATTTAATTGAGTTAGGTCTAATACTCAATTAGTCAATTTTAAAAATAATTTTTCTTTTGTGTTTTACTTTTTTTTGCAAAAATAGAGTATAAGAGAAAGAAAAAAAAGTAGATAAATGAGAGTGAGATTAGCTTGAAGAAATAGTTGGCACTTGGCACACGCTATTTATATGACTCAGAAAATATCTCTATCCACACATAACTGATAACAGAGTTCACAATGGTGCACCCAGTTGCAGAAGCCAACGATCACAGCCCCTTCGGAACCCTAACTCCGGACGAGTTCTACACTCGTCACTCAGTAACTCACGACACCGAGTTTCTAACTAACTCCAGAGGCCTCAAACTCTTCACACAGTGGTGGATCCCTAAACCTCCAACTAAAATCATCGGAATCCTCGCCGTCGTTCATGGCTTCACCGGCGAATCCAGCTGGCTTATTCAATTAACCTCCGTTTACTTCGCCAAAGCCGGATTCGCTACATGCGCTATCGATCACCAAGGTCATGGCTTCTCCGATGGTTTAATCGCTCATATTCCTGATATCAATCCTGTTGTTGATGACTGCATCACTTTCTTTGAATCTTTTCGTTCTCGGTTTGATTCATCGTTGCCTTCGTTTCTGTATTCGGAGTCTCTCGGCGGAGCTATCGCGCTTCTTATTACTCTCCGTCGAAAGGGATCGCCGTGGAATGGAGTTATCCTTAACGGCGCTATGTGTGGAATCAGTGCTAAATTCAAACCGCCGTGGCCGTTGGAGCATTTTCTATCATTAGCAGCGGCGATAATTCCGACGTGGCGCGTGGTTCCTACGCGCGGTTCGATTCCGGATGTTTCGTTCAAGGAGGAGTGGAAGAGGAAGCTTGCGATTGCGAGTCCGAAGAGGACGGTGGCTCGTCCACGCGCCTCGACGGCGCTTGAATTGTTGAGGATTTGTCGTGAGTTGCAGGGAAGGTATGAGGAAGTGGATGTGCCGTTTCTGGTTGTGCATGGAAGTGGCGACGTGGTTTGTGATCCGGCGTGTGTTGAGGAGTTGTATTCACGCGCCGGTAGTAAAGATAAGACGCTGAAGATATATGATGGAATGTGGCACCAGTTAGTTGGGGAATCTGAAGAGAATGTGGAGTTGGTGTTTGGGGATATTTTGAAATGGCTTAGCAAACGCGCTCAACGCGCCACCGTGGACGGAGAAACTTAGATAGTTGGGTCATGCTGTTGTACTTGTTAGTTGGATAATGAATAAAATAATAATATTGGCGGGTTGGACAATGATGAATTTTGGATAATTTTATGACAATTAATAATTTATGAATATTTTCAATAAATAATTTTTGTTATTATTTTCGAAAATAAATTATTAATATTTTCTTAACTATGGACAATTTATGAATATTATCAATTTTGTTTATGGTACAAAGAATGTTCAAGTTTTCTAAATGTTTAGATGCAGTAAACAAAGAACACAAATATAGTTGCGTAAATTTGACTCAATTGGTATGACAAATTACACATATGTATAAGGATAAGAGTTAGAATTATGGTATATCACGTATTTAGAGATGAAATAGTGACTAGACTACCTAACCAAAGAAGAACGCCAATAATATAGTAAGATTACATTGAAATTTAGTAATCAATGTTTTTAAAATATAAAAATGTTATTTTTAATGGTATTTTTTTTTTTTGTATTTTAAACTAATGTATAAGTAGAGTTGTCAAATATATCGTTTTATCCAAGTCTGACTTTACCAGATGGACTTTGCACTATACATGGATTAGACTCGCCTGGTCCGGTTTTTGTTGGGCTATATTTTAATTTGATAATTCCATAATTCAATTTGGAAAATTAAACCTTTCACCCTACACTTAACCCCTCACCCCTACAATCTATTTAATATTCCAATTTTACCCTTTTTTTTCTTCACACTTTGGATCTCACCCCTACATGAATTCTATTATCATCAAATTTTTATTTTTATTTACCAATTTTATTTATCACAATAGTATTTTCATTAAACTTAACATATATTTGACTTATAGTGACAGACAACAGTGTCACTAAAAGTCAAAATATATACATAGAACTAATTTTGACGGAAATCAAAACAATTTTTTTAAAGTAATAACAGAACAAGTATTTGAAAATTTAATGCTTACACTTAAAATTACAAAGTCTCATTAAGCATTGGGCAGAAGCTATCAATCATGGCACACAAGGCTTACAAAGTCACATTATACAAATGGGCATCCAATGGGCATTGGGCAGTGGCCTATCAGTCATGCAGTTGTTGGGCCTTCTTATTTAAGCATACCGGGTCTCATTGTAAATTTGTTTGAATCTAATGTTTTGAAAAAGAAAAAATAATTCATCACTTGCTAGTTGCTACTTACAATATAAATTCATTCAACTATTTGGGACAGAAGTCTTTTGAACTCATCTTTCAAGAATTGATTTGACTAATCATCATTTCAAATAGGAGGGTTAATCTTACAGTAACGCCTAAGACAACAAAACCACTCAAAAAAATAGGAATCAACTTTTAGATTCTTTAGATACTTCAAGCAAATCAACTTTTTTTATCCATGCTTTGTTTGATCTTTAAATAATATTACAAATTTCTGCCCTTTATAGAAGGTAGATAGAGTGTGCCAGTAATGAATAAAATGATACTGATGATTTTTTATCTCACCTGATCAGAAATAATGGCCACCATTGGTTCCGCCGTAAGATTGCTGAAGGAGGAGAAGGGGGGGTTGTACCTGCAGGGACTCCGACGCTCAAGTCAGTAAGAGTGGGAGCAGCAAGTACAAGGTTAGAAATCAGAATACCTGTGCCATTGTGTAGAATGGCATATATATACCCAGCGCTGGGCCAAAGTCATTAATGAGGAGGCAAATATTGCGTCCCTGCCATTAATGGTTGTCGGGATTTTGACTTACGGTCATAATGAGCAGTGAATGCTCATTATCCCGGTGTCGTCCGTTACGCTTCTGCGTAACGGTACAAAGCTTTTTGAATAAAGAGCATACGAATGTTCAGCGTGCCAAGTCTTTTGCTCGACATTAATACGTGTCGAGCATAATGATCCTCGCGATGTAATCCCTTTTGTTGTAGCTACAATTGTCGGGCACTATGCCCGTGCCTATGCGTGATGTCGAGCAATATGGATTGGGTCGTTCCTCGGCCCAGTCCAGAACAGTTTTTATAGAATTGCTTATTTATCGAGAAAAAAATGTAGCAAAGTTCTAATTAGTTACTTATAGCTCAAGTTATTCATTTCTGGTTGATAGAAAATTGGGCTTTGGCATTACTATGTCCATTAAGAAGCCCTTTAGTCTCAACCGCATGTAACGTGTTGAATATATTAATTAACATCGAAAATTGCTTTATTCACCCCCTGAATTACTCCCACGCCCCCCAAAGTACCTAAATTACCCTTCGGAAGATATCTTCCGAAACATGGTAAGACCAAAAAATTTCGGAAGATATAATACGAAAATTCATAATTTTTGGTAGATACGATTGGAAACACAAATTTTGGTAGTTACGATCTAAAATATCATATTTTTTCGGAAGTTACAAACCGAAAATATCAAATTATGAGAATTTTCTCCCAGTTTGGTAGTTACGATCTGAAATGTATATAATTTTGGTAGATAAAATCCGGAAAAAAAAGGAGAAAACATAATCAGTCAAAACAGGTAATCTTTTAGGTTTTTCACGTTTTCAAACTATAAATCATCATTTATTCGCTCATTTGGAGCATCACACACTCATTTGAAGGCTTAAAACAAGCAACCTTTGTTTTAAAGTGATTAGTTTTTGATTTTTTTAAAGAAATTCTGTATACATAAAATTTGGAAGATAACTTCCGAAACCAGATTGGTAGATATCTTCCGAATTTTTTCCCAGTTTGGTAGTTACGATCCGAAATGTATATTATTTTGGGAGATAAAATCCGAAAAAATGCATTTTACAGATTATACAATCTGAAAATTTTATTTCTCTAAATTGAGGATATTTTCAGGTTTTTGGGGGGCCTAAGAGCATTTTGAGGGGCCTAAAAAGCAAATTTCATTAACATCTAGCAAGCAAGTAGTGAGAAGTTTTGCTTGCTTCACTCCTTAGTACACGAATGATGAAACTTGTGAACTAAAATAGGATTCTCTGCATAGATATTTCTCAATTTTGAAAAAGCCTAAATAGTTTTGGGCCCAAGAACTTAGGGTCCCTTTCTAATGGGGAGGACCAGCAAAACATACTATATTGCCATTATTGTGGTTTTACAAGCATTTTTGTTTGATATCGTCAAGGAAAAAGTTGAGGCTACTAATGATTCCTAGTTTGTGTTGTGAACATCACAATATTATATTGCCATGTGCCCCATTTGAGCATAAATACCTCTAATTAAGAGCAGGGGCGGATTTACAGCCCAAACCGAACATTTATCTAGGCCATGGTAAAACAATGTTGGCATTTTTAATGATTACTAAGAAGAAAAAAAATGATTACTATGACAAAATTGATATTTTTAAAGATTTGTTTAGAGTATAATTGAGATCTTTTTGTTTAACTTAAATTTTTTTAGTGTAAAACTAAAATTTTGTCCATACTTATTTAAAATTTTGACTCCACCACTAATTAAGAGGTTACTTTCCCGACCTTTAACATCATTTTGGAAGTATGTATTTAAAAAACATCATTAAATTTCACACATTTGAATGAGTATTTTTGAATAATTTGTGCCTTCCAAATACTACTCACTTTCAAAAATATAACATTTTACTAAAATTCATACACAAAACTGCGAAGTTTTGGATTTGAACTCGAGTTATGATAGTGGATAAAACACGAGAATTTCTAGTAGCATGCAAGGCAAGAGAGAAGTAGTGCCGTAATCTTTAAGCTATCTTTCTTCTTGTTTGGTCCTAGTTTACCAAACTTCATCTTTATCCAATTTTTCCTTGACTTTCTCTAAGCAAGCCTTTTTTATGCATTTGCTTGTCAGATTTGATACAAAGTGATTGAAATAAAATTTGTTATTCTTCATCATAATCATAAATATTTATATTGTTTCTCATATTTGGTTCTTTCCATTTTAGAAAATAAAATTTTTACGAAGTTCTTTTTGTATAGTTGTATATATGTATTGCATCATTGCAATGAAAATAATGTAAAATACGTCATTTTCTTGGTGGTGGTGTCACAACTCACAAGGTCATTTACAGGGACAGATTAATAGACTTGTAACAAATTGACATAGTTGGGATAGTGAATGGGACTGAAAGAATGGGTAAATGTCCATGAGATTAATGTGAAAAGGACTTGAAGTTATGGACATCAAGACACCAATTAAAAAGACAAACATTTGGCAAAAGGAGATGAGAGTTATCACTTGCTACCCTATAGAGAAAAGCTATAAACCTATACTGAATTACATGTTATTTGTCTTATGTTTGGATTAAAAAGGTTTAATGTGGTGCATAAGTTAGGAGACTCTCTCATTTAAAGGATTTGTTATTTTAATTGAGTTCTCTGTTTGATTCATAATAAAATTG
Organism: Trifolium dubium; assembly: GCA_951804385.1. Taxonomy (NCBI): domain Eukaryota; kingdom Viridiplantae; phylum Streptophyta; class Magnoliopsida; order Fabales; family Fabaceae; genus Trifolium; species Trifolium dubium. The sequence continues at coordinate 30,097,157 of OX638074.1, forward strand.
GTTTTTTCGTTGACAATTGGGTCCACAAAAAAACTACCTAGAGATTGAACTAAGGTGTTCAATTGAATTTAATAGGTAAGAATGAAAATTAACATAATTTCATTTCCTTAATAAAAAAAATCATTTCCACAATTTATTTCTTAGACCAAAAAAATTAACCCAACTATTAATTTATGTCTGGATCGACCTGTGTATCCAACCATGAAAACTAGAATTTGGAAAAACATATATATCGGGAGATTATTATATTCATTGCAATCTTTGATTACTAATTTACTATGATTAGTATGACTAATCATGGATGGAGCATGGTTCCATACATCCACATGGTCTTGCCCAAGCTAATTTTAGACATAAGTTTTTAGAGCCACATTCACATACCATGATACCAACATAATTATATTTGTGATCAATATCATTCATCATGAACAAAACAGAACAAAAAAAATAAAAATAAAAATAATAGTGGTCTTTAATATTTATACAATTAGAGTCTTGTTAATTAATGTCTTTGGAGCATGGTATGTGAATGTGGCTCTAAAAACTTATGCCTAAAATTAGCTTGGGCAAGACCATGTGGATGTATGGAACCATGCTCCATCCATGATTAATCATACTAATCATAGTAATCAAAGATTGCAATGAATATAATCTCCCGATATGTTTTTCCAAACAGTTATACTTACTATCAGATCAGCAAGAGGAAGAAATAAAGTTAGACATTGATGGCTTAAAGAGATGCTCTGCCATAGGAGTTACGCATGCATAAAATTGCTACATGACAAGACCAAACCCAAATCAAAAGTACTCCATAAACAGAACATTATGATTTATGTGTAAAAGAAGTGGTTTCTTAAACTAGTAGTAGCATTATATGTAAACAATAATGTATTTTTTGAATTGATTGAATGGAATTAAAAAAAAATAACTGTTTTTTATATATAAACCCGGAGAGAAAAATGCAATGGTCACATTTTTTAAGACACTTTAATTAAAATTAGTTACATTATCACCCTATTTCTTCATTTATTTTAATTTTTTTTATTATTAATGAGTAAATGAATAAAGAAAATGGATGATGTGACTAATTTTAATTGAAGTGTGTTAGAGAGTGTGATAATAATATTTCTCAAGTATAAATACTTAAAAGAAAAGAGAAATATTTGAGTTAGGTACGACTTTAAATATAAGTTATTTTGACGGACATACATAAATTGATAAAACTATATTCATCATTTAATTTTTTTTTTGAAGCATGTCATTTAATTATTTAAAAATATTATTTAATTCTTTTTCTTTCTATTTTTTTTTTTATGTGTGAATTATGTCTAAACAATGTAGCCATATTTTGTACTCATGTAAGACCATCTTAAGAGAAGAAAGTACAAAGTTGAGAGAGTGTGAGTGGTCACTCATAGGTGTTCAATCTATTGATCAAGACTCAACTTAACATTTCATTTTCTAAATTGATTTGACTAGTAAGCTTTCTAAAGTAAATTGACTAATTCCACTTAATCCATCCATCAAGTACTATTCTCATTTTTTGTCAAAAAAAAAAAGTACTATTCTCATTTCTTCTTTAACCAAAAGGTTAAGATTATACTTGTATTTTTGTGGTTAATTACCAAACTTGTGATTAGTGGAGCTTGTTGGCCATTACTTGAGTTAAGGAAATATTGATGGATTTTGCGGTCAAAATTAGGCAACTATATTAATCTTAGTGAAATGACACACCGCACCCCTACATAAGCTATCTAAATTTATTAAGAAAAATAGTATAAATGAGTCATGCTATAGATGAGACTAAAGATTAGTCCAAAAGACCAAAACTACGAAAGAAAAGAAAAAACAGATATTAGATTAGATGTTCGTTAAGTGACGATTGTATATTGAAAAAATATATTTGAGATTTGTTTGGCAACACATGAAATGAAATGAGCTTATAGTTTATAATTTATAAACTCATTATGGAAAATAAACTCTGTTTGATAAATTTTTCTGTACATGAGTTTATAACTTATTTTAACCAATTTTTAGTTTATTTTGATAAGTTAATTCAATTAGTTTATAATTTATAGGTTTTAGCTTATTAATTTTTCTTCCAATTTTATCTCAATCATCTTACTTAAAAAAAGTTAAATATTAATTTTATATATTTTTTTATGTCATTTCATATCCATATGTCACTTCAACTACTAATTTTACCAACTATTATAAATTCAATCAACTAACTTATTAATTATTAGCTATAAATTAATTTATAAACTATCCACTATTTTTTAACAAATATACCTCGAAGGGACGAACTTAAAAATAATTTTTTTATTTCAAGTATTATATTATTTGCACCTGATGACCAGAAATTGTCCCCTGTCCTGTACTGCTGTCTTTTGTTCATTGTCTTATTTTCTTCAATCTTCCCCTTTTATGCACAAAACAAAAAACAGTGGTCCCCACTGCCTTTGGCAATGGCAATTGCTCCAAGCTAACCCCCCCTCCCTCTGATTTGAAGGCCAAACCAGTAAATTCCATAACACTACCTACCCTCCACAACACAACACTAGACTGGAAGGAACTACTGCAAATAAAAACAACCAATTTAGTAACAGCAATGCAATGGTGATCAGATCATACAACACTGTTGCAGTAATACTTCAATAGTACATGGTGCTTTCCTTCTTGACTTCTCTCGCCGACCCACTTTCAAAACCTTTTGGCCCCACATGCCACCACCCTATTCTAATCTAATCTTGTGTGATTGAATAATTTGTTTTCATTTTTTTTTTATCCTCCAACTAAGTAGACAAGTTCGAACCGAATTATAAAATCAAACTATTTCAATCTATTTTTAAATATAGTTGCTGGAATCGAATTACTTGTATTACAATTTTATTACTTTAATTTTATTACTATTTTTTTGTGTGTAAATCAGATATATCTACTACAATTAGATAGATCAAATCTTTCAATTGATTAGAACAACAAAGAATGATAAAACATTTTCTCATAAAAATGTAACACTGCCATTCTCGGAGTTTGATCTCAAACTCAAAATATGTGATTAACAAAATATCTAATTAAGTGACTAAATGTTAGTTGGTTTGGTGATTGATGTTGTAATCGGTAGAGAAAATTACGGTTGGATTTTTGTAATTGCACTTAGGAGAAGAGAACAACTCACTCAAATTAGAAATTGGGGTTATATATATTCATGTATAATAATAGTGAGTTGAATAATAAATTTAAGTAATATATTTATACTTTTTACCCCAAAAAAAGTGCATTAATAAAAAAAAATTAGAGTAAAATTAATCTTAAAACCATAAAATACAATTTTTAATTTCAAGTAAAAATAATTTTGTAGTCAAAATTAATTCAATTTTAAAGAAATTAAATATGTCAAAACTAAATCTACTTTATAAAAAAATGCAAAAAATAAGTGTACCTAGTCTAGTGGAAGAAAATGCAAAATTCGAACGTTAATGAGGGGGAAATATTGGTGCAATCTGAGCCATGAATCACGCCACGAATAGCAAGATTAACGGTGTACAAGTGTCGGTGATTGATTGGCAATGCTCAATTGCAAAAACACAATTTCTGTTGTGGGTGGGACCCAACTGCTTTGTCCACCTCCCAGCCTCTCTTGTAATCCTTAAGTAGAGATGATCGTGGTGCGGTTCAGTTTAGTTTTGAATATAAAAGTCAATCGAATTGTGATATAAAAAATATATGTTGTTTGGTTTGGTTCCGTAGTTATTTGAAAAATTATTTAAACCAATTCAAATTAAATTAATGCAGTTTGGATTTGATCGGTTTCCACATTTTATCAAGATATTAAAAACATGACAATATTATCAACTTATTATAAAATAAACGTAAAAAATATTAGTATTTTATTGTTTACTTTTACATGAAATAATATGTACATACATAAATTGCATATATCTTAAAAAAAATTATATCTTATAAAAATAACTTATTTTTAATAGCAACATTCTATTTCTTAATCTCGTAAAATGATATATTTTGAAAACCTAATATTTTATAGACTCATTTATGATTGAGTTTGTTAAGTTGGATTGTATAATAGTTTCATTTTTTTTAGTTTATAGAGTTAAGTTAAATATTGCAATTTGATTCGGTTTTATGAAATGAAAACCGCAAACCAAACAAAATCGTGCAGTTTAGTAGAAAAGTGATATGTGCGGTTTTAACTAAATGCAGTTTTTTGAGCATAGCTCAATTGTTTGGACATATTGCACGAAAAGTGTAGAGATTTAGATTCGAACCTGGATACACCCCACTTATTCACCTTTAAGGTGTAAACTTTAGTTTTAGCCATTAAACTACCGTGATGTAAAACATAAACTAAATTATAGATACGCCAGAATCACGATGATTTACTGTAATTTTGTAGAAATCTCAAATTATAATTTTTACAAAATCACAATGACCATGATTCTGACACACACAACGTGATGCCAAACATAAGCTAAATTGTACTATAAGAAAATATTTGTTTTTCACATTATGGGTTTTAAATATAAATATAGCTAGAGTGTAGAAGCCGGCTGAATAATGAATGAATGGTGGTAATAGTAGTAAAAAATTGAAAATAGGAGAATAAGGGTTGTGTATCTAATCTAACTATATATAAACGATAAGTATATAATATGATATGGTGTGTAGATAGCTGTTGTGATTTGGCATTTTCTGGTTCTGTTCGGTGGTTGTTTGTTGGTTGGTATTGCCTTTGATGTTTATAACATACATAGAGAAGAACTACTAACTAGTTTTGCTACTTTCGGCAATATCAACAGACACAAACATACCTAAATAATACTACAACTTGTGAGAGATTTTATCTAGAGATAGATAGAGATTAAATGAGTAACTTTTGACTCTGTTCTCTCTTGCTCTTTTTGTAGTATCATCCAATTATTACTAGTATAGTCTCTCACAATTACAATTAGTTTTTTACTATTCAACTACAACACTCTGATAGCGAGTGACTCTGATATAAATATTTCATTATTTCATTTCATAAAGTTCAATTTATGCTATGCTATGTATATTCAGCCAGCGTGCCTTTGTTTGAATTGAATTTTTCAAGCTTATAAAGCCAAATAAAAAGCAAAAGAAAAAACAAACAAACAAACACGTTTTTCTGAATAAATGTTTCATTTTCTTTTTCTATAGGCGTAACTTCCGAGGCGAATTCATATTTTTTTTTTTCTCTCTAAAACCTCTCATGCAACTTCTTCAACAAACAAAAGCACCATAATCGCGTTACAAAATAATCGAAAAAATGGATTCTAATTCTACTGAACAATTTGAAATGCAAGAACCGAGTATTGAAACAGATAAGCTCAGCTACGAAATCTTCTCTATTCTCGAAAGCAAGTTTCTCTTTGGCTACGATGAACAAAAGCTCTGGTTTCCGAAACAAATACCTGTTGATTCTCAACAACAAATACCTGTTGCTTCAGCCGGTGATGGTGTCTCCGCCGTTAAGAATCAGCGTGGGAAGATATGTATACTCGCAATAGACGGTGGTGGCATGCGAGGTATTCTCGCCGGAAAAGCTCTTGCTTATTTAGAAAACGCGCTGAAGAAAAAATCCGGTGATCAAAACGCTAGAATCGCGGATTATTTCGACGTGGCTACCGGCGCCGGAGTCGGAGGTATTTTCACGGCGATGCTGTTTGCGACGAAGGACCAACGCAGACCGATTTACTCTGCAGATGACACGTGGAGGTTTCTAGCGGAACAGGGGAAGAAATTCTACCGGCAGGGAAACGGTAACGGAAGCTCCGGCGGCCGTGGATTTCTCAAGAGACTATTCGGAGGCGGAGGTTCGAGTTCAGTTGAAACTGCGACGGAAGGTATGGAGAAAACGGTTAAAGAAGCTTTTACGGCGGAGAACGGTCGTTATTTAACGCTGAAAGATACACTGAAACCGGTTTTGATACCGTGCTATGATTTATCCAGTACGGCGCCGTTTTTGTTCTCACGTGCGGACGCGTTAGAAACGGATAGTTTCGATTTTCGTTTATGGGAGGTGTGTAGAGCAACTTCGGCTGAACCGGGTTTATTAGAACCGGTTCAAATGCGGTCTATTGATGGACAAACTAAGTGTGTGGCGGTTGATGGTGGTTTAGCGATGAGTAATCCGACCGGTGCGGCGATTACGCACGTGCTTCATAACAAACAGGAGTTTCCGTTCGTGCGAGGTGTGGAGGATTTACTTGTTCTTTCTCTTGGAACTGGTCAACTCTTGGAGGTCAACTATGATTATGATCGTGTTACTCGTTGGAAGGCTAAGGATTGGGCCCGGCCCATGGCCCGTATTTCTAGCGATGCCTCGGCTGACCTCGTTGATCAGGCTGTTGCCATGGCGTTTGGGCATTGCCGGAGTACCAATTATGTTCGTGTTCAGGTATGTTCATCGATGAATGCCTTTAAAATTTAATTTACAAAGTTACTTAATTGTTTAATGTTTTTTACCACTAGGATTTTAGCGCAGTGCACGAAAGTGTTGCATTGGAGTGTATGTTTGATCTTACGGTAACTCTAATAAAAATCTTAATTACCAAACATGCATGTAAATTTTGGGAGTTAGTTACGCCTATGTTTGGGAACCAAGTGATCCCATCGCCATGCATCCATTAGAAGCTAGAAAAGATAGCTTCCATACAAATGTGCCTATGACACGAGATTTCAAAGGGGCGTCGATGATCTAAACAAGCAAATAATACAGTTTACTTTAGTTACTGTTTTTTGGTTGAGTTTGAGAATACTGAGGTGAGAAACAGGTATGTTGAATTGATAGAAGTTAAGAGGAATTAAATAGAGTCAATTTCATACCAGCAAGCAACAGAGGAGAGTAAAGGGGTGTGGGGTTTGCATCATAGGGATATCATTTACATTTGTATGGATATAGCAAGTTGAAGGGTATGTATGGGGTGAGATAGCTGGATTTGGACTTGTTTGGGGAATATCTCTTCATGTTAATTAATGTTGTCTATTATTGTCCAGAAGAATGTGTTTCTGATTTAGGAAGCTTTGCTATTTTTGTTGGACCATGGATATGTTTGTTTTGTGTGTTTAGGACCAATGAAGATTTAATTCCATAGCATTGAAATTTATTTGGTCCCTTATACTTCTTGAATTGTTGAATTTGATGATAACCCTTAGTAAAGTTACCTGTACTAAAATGCCTTTTTTGTTAACTAACAAACAACACATTCTAAATCGTTGGGGAATTTCGATCAGAAATAGTTGTTTTACTTGTATCTTTTGATTGTAATTTTGAGATTCAATTTATGAATGCATTTCTAAGGGAAGCAATTGTTACATGAACATGACAGGCAAGTGGATCAAGTATGGGGCAATGTGGACCCAATGTGGATACAGATGCAAGTCCTAGCAATGTAAAGATGCTGATGGGAGTAGCAGAGGAGATGTTGAAGCAGGAGAATGTAGAGTCAGTACTCTTTGGAGGGAAGAAGATTGGTGAACACAGTAACTTTCAGAAACTCGATTGGCTCGCCGGAGAACTTGTTCAGGAGCATCAGAGGAGGAGCTGCAGAATAGCTCCCACTGTTGCTTTTAAACAAGCTACCCCAAAAGCCACTTAAGATCCCATAGCAAATCCTCTAAAGAAACTGGTAAGCACTCATTTGTTGTTTGTTTTTACTTACTAGTACCTCAATAATATACAGACATATCCTTTCAAATAAAGCTTTTTAGTGGACCCTTTTAGTTAATTACCAAGGTGAAAGCATCTTCATTAAAATTAAAATAGTAGATAAAACAGTGAAAATACTATTCAGATATTTTTTCAGAAAAATAAACATGCCCAACATTGTTTTCACCATGTAATAATCAGATAGCAATTGAACTTTTATGCTATGTGTCTATGGAAACTATATTGACGAGGTGAAATGGTGAATAATACATTGTACATTTGTACCTGTTGTTTTCACCTCTAAATCATTCAAAGTTTTCAAACACATTTATCAGTATCAGACCCACAATAGTAACTTGTGTTGACACCTGACAGGTAAATAAGCATAAGCACAGTCGTAGGTAGTAGTTTTAATGGGTGGGGTGGATCAACACCCCAACTTGTGGATATCTTCAAAGTTGAAATTCCATACCGGTTCATCATAATAACTACTGCATTTAATTTTAATCATTCACCAGCAAAGAATTGAATGGAATGAATTTGTCAGCTTCTGTGTACACATACATACTTGTCTCCTCCTGGTCACTACAATATAGAATTATATAATATGGGTAGGCAAACAATTGTTGTTATATATGGTGTATAGAATGAAAGAACATAAGATATGTCGGGTTACCGACACTTATTGTTAGTATTAGGAAAGGGCATTCTGGCCATTTATTTCAAAATGAGAAAGGGCAAGGTGGGAACTTGAAATATGTTAAGAGGGTAGTACTTATTTTATTTTGATCATAACATAAAGAATCAGATCATGGAGGGGCACCCCTCCAAAGTTTTTTTTCCGTAGTCCTGAAAAGGTGCTTCTCATGTTATAAAAGCTATGGCCGGTTTGTTTCTTTTTTTGTTCAAAATATGGGGTGTGGGTGTGGTGTGGACTGTGGAGTAGTTGACTATTTCTAACATTGATCTTTATTGTACAAGAAAAGCTATTGCTGAGGGTATTTAGGTAATTTGCATTAGTTTGGGGTTTGAGTACAAGTCTCTAGCTAATTAAGTTCTTTGATTAGTTGCATATTTCTCTAATCTGTTTAACAACCAAGATGAAAAATATCCATCCCCTTGCATAGATATGGCTTAGAGATTTCACTTTTCAGTGAGACAAAATTTCTATACTTTTGAATAGTGGTCACATGGGAGATTAAATTTATACTATAATTTTAACTAATTAAAGTAAATTTGGGCAGTTGGAAAAGGATTTGAAATTGGTCAAGCAGTATTTGGACCTCTGTTTATTTAGCAAGGAATTATGAAATGGGGACACAACAAGTCAACAACATGGCAAGACAGGACAGAATAATTTTAAGAAGAAAATAACAAAAAAGTTATGTCACGGTAGCCACATGTGCATAAAAACAAGACAGAGAAATATTACCATATTATATTTACCAACCACCATTTGATTATAAGAAATCAATTCTTATGTAGCACTAACTTGAGCCTTGAGACGTGTCTGGCGTGATCGAAAGTGTGTCTGGTGTCAAACACTAACACATGTAGTAATATTCAATTATTTATGTTTTTTATAGCTCGTATTGGTGTTGTCGTATTGGTTAGTGTTGTGTTCATGTATGTGTCTATATCATAAATCTTAGTATTATTTTAATATGATACTTAAGCTCGAAGTTACATTATTTCATCTAATGAATGACTAAAACCTTGTTATTTCTCATTCAATTTGCAGGATAATGACGGATTATACACGAGGCAAAGCAAAAAAAAAAAAAAAGATGGAGAAAGGAAAAGTAAAAGAAGAGTGCAAATAGCAGTAGTAGTATAGCAGCTTTACTTTTGAAAATAGAGAAGGGTTTAGGGGTGTTTGAGTGAAAAAGACAAATGGTGTAATTAAAAAGGGAGAGAAGATCTCTGTGGGATACTTTGCTCACCACAGGACAGACAATATGGTGTCCACTCCACCTTTCTAGCTATTAGGGTAAAGAAACCAACAAAGAAAAGCAAAGTGTCTCAGTTGATAAAGCTTTTTAGGGTCAAACATGGATCAAGTGGTAGTATTTTTTTCTATTTGAAAAAAAAAATGAGAATTCAGAGGGTGGTACTTGTAGTAGTAAATTGGATTACATTCTTCTGTCCTATATTTTTTTGTTTTTGAAAAATATTTGTAAATCCCTTTTTTTCTATTGCAAAGTTTTTTCTCTGTTCCAAAGACACTTTTTAAGTGGATGGTGGGTTACCTTGTAAAAAATGTTAGCCAAACTTGTCCTTGCACAAGATTTATTGATTCGTAGGTATTAAGAATTAATCTATTTTGAAATGATCGAGTGCAACATAGTTGTTTATTTGATATCAAGTCGTAAAAAATTTGAACCTCTTAAATAAGTAATTATGAGTTCACTCTCTAACGATACTTGGAAGTACGGAGTTGTCATACGTTCAAAAAGAGATATTGTTGACAGGGTGCAAGGGAGAGACATTATTCGTTAGATCCAAGATCGTATTCTAAGTATTGATTTTTTACTATTTACCATATTTACTACCATGATGCTAATTTATATTTACAATTTATATTTTGCACTCTTACTTAATTCAAAAGATTGGTCTCTACAACTACTCCACGCAAACAATATTCAATTGACACTTAAAAAAATAGCTAGCCCTCTACTATTCAAAGTATTTCAAACGGCCATAAAGACAAATTTAATTCCTATGTCCTATGCATTGCTACTTTTTTCACATCTTTGTCTTGATTTGACCACATTTAGTTAGTATCTAATTAATAATGGGAGGCTTTTGTCCATCTCTTAAACTATTCAATAATTGAAAAGTTGCCATATGTTTAGATAAATAAAAACAGCTTAAGTCATTTTTTTAGGTTAAACCTGGTAGCTTTAAAAGGGAGCCTCAAGAATATTGCTCCAAAATGCTTAAAAATGTCACTATCGAATGTAGCTATGAGAAATGTAAAGTTAATTGCAATGGTTAAAAAGAACCAATAACGTTGTATCTTTTTATTTGTCAAGAATTATTTCTACTCATTCAAACATGAAAAAAATTAGTTTTTAAACATGTTTAATTTATCCTTACAAAAACAATTCTCATCTCCAAAATCAATTCTACTTAAAAAGTTAGAATACCTAACTTTTGAGTTTTAATTTGTAGAATCAATTTTGCATTCAATTCAATGTTACTCTTTGGTTGTTAATCAATCCTGCATTATTGCATCTAAATATGAATCAATTATGTTAACTTTAATTCTATCAAAATCAATTTTGTCCAACGGCTGAACCAAAGATACGCGCAAATGTGCAATCAAGTGATTCAATTCAAAACCTTCCATAAAATTTAAATTTTAACTACAATAATTTGTTTTTAAATTTTATTTATTTTTCGACCGGATTTTGGATTATCCCATCTCATTCACTTGAGAACCAAAAAAAGAACCTATATTACATTTTGAATATGTTGGCAAGAAGTTCTCAATTACTTTCCTGTTTTTATATAATAGAAATTTTGTTCTCTTTTTTAAAGAGATAATGAAGTTAATATGGACCTTAAGTTTTAAGAGATACTAATATATAGGACGACCTGTCCTTAAATCAGTCACTAGCTGGTGCTAAGTCCTTGTTTGTAGAAAAATTAAAGTGCCTTAATTTTGTCATTTTTATTTGGGGTTATTCATCTTTTTTCAATGCATATGTTAATAATGCCCATTTTGTCTACATACCTTACCTTTATTTATATTATTATTTACATTATTATATATAATATAATTAATTATTAATTTGGTGTTCTTTTGTCTATAACCCCTTCTATAATGCTCATCTTTATCTTTGATTTGCCAAATAGCTCCACACCCTTACCCTCTCCCTTCACAAGTACTACTATCCTATATAATTAATTAATTAATTAATTAATTAAATAGTATTATGGTCTTTATATGGATGTGACCAAACTTTATGATGGAATCTTTCTTTAATTAATCAAAATTATTGGCTTATCCCTTCTACCACTTGGCCATTTTGGCTATGTTCAAACCCAATGAGTCGTCTATTCCCACCCGTTATCATTTGTTAATTGAGGATTAGAATGCTTATAGGACCCCCACAAACATGACTTTCTACTAAACTCATTTAAGTTATAATAATAAGGCTGAAGAAGATGATAATGACAAAAGCTACTCTTTATAAATTCTATCCCCTTCAAATATGATTCCAAAATAATAATTCATTTTGCATCACTAATGGCTCAATCACTTTTTTCTATCTTCAATCAATATCAATAATCATACACGAGCTGAAATATTAAAGCTAAATATTTATTGCTATGGTTGTTATTTAGATTAGAAGGGTAATGATATCATAATAATATGTGATTATTTATAATGTCACTATTTAAGTGGCGTGCTTGCAACACCTTCTTTGTGTTTGATTAGAGTAGTTCAACTAATATTGTAGTTCAACACTGCACACTATCAAAGAAATTTAAGAATTGAAAAACATATGACCTACATACCTAGTGATATTTCACTTTCACATGTCACTATAAAACATGAAACGCCATGAAATATGGAATTGGTTGTTTACCGGTATAAATTAAAATTAAGCCGACAGCATTCGAAAATATTATTTTTTTGAAAGACAAAACCTATGCATATATACTTTTTTTTCTTCATAAAGCAAGTATATTTTATGTAAAATTGTAGAGACTATTTATTCGATTCACGTGGGATTCGAATAGGCGGCAATTTCTCTCTTTAAGAGCATACTACTATGTCCAAACCAGAGATCAAATTCAAAATACTAGTTAAGCTAAAAAACGACTCGCTCCATCTCATCTAAACATTCTTAGAGAATGCATATATATACACATACACTCTTTTTTTATAATAAGTGATTTATACATGTATTAGGTTTATAAGGTACTATCATGAGACTTATATTGAATCCAATTCATATTTATAGAACTGATTTATAAAATAAAGAATGTTACTCTTGATAAATTCATTTCAAATATTTTCTTCTTTTTAAGAGATTTGAGTTTTTTTCGATAGTCAAACATTTTTCTCCATTACTATAGTTTACATAGATGACACAATTGTAAATTTAGAGATGACAAGTTGGAAATCCGTGCATAATTTAAGTGGGATCTATTTACTATATATTAAAAAAAATATTTTTCACCACCGGTTTAACCTAGTTCAAAGCGAGTTCTGACATTAAATTGTTTAAGTCCACTCTCAAGTACGGTTGCAGGAGATCGAACTATGGTCAGCCTTACTAAGTTAAATGTCAATCAGACAATCACCACTAAACAAACTAATATTTTAGTAGAATTTATGTACAATATTATGCTAATAATAGATTATGCACATGTGTAAGATAAGTATTATATTCATAGTAGTATTTCTTTGTTACATATTCATAGTTGACTTGGAAGTGTATGTGCTAATTATGAGTATCTAATCTAACTTTAAATCTAAACATATTAAGGGAAAATTTGTAAGTCATATAGTTCATAGTTCAGCAAATAAATACTAAAATTGTTAGGTTGAATATATGTGGTATCTACACAAGAGTACTTGGATGAGATGGTAAGAGATATCTTTCAGCTTAACTAGAGATCATGAGATCGAAATCAGCTCTGAAAATACAGCCGTGTTAAATTCTCTTGAGGAAGAGTTTTGCCACTCTTTATGGTCCTAACCGGCTCGAGGGATTAATCTTTGCAGTTGCACGTAGAGGATACTCAGTTCAAATCAAAAAAGAATGTGGTATCTCAAGTTCGAATCCAACATATGTGTATAAATTTTATGTGGTATTTCAATTTGTCTACAACAACATATAATCTTTAATACTATAAATTGGCAACTTTTTTTTTTCTTCTTATGTCCACGTGGCACTTTTTCACAGCATTTTTCTCATAATATTTTCATATTAAATGCTATGCTCTTCTCACAATATTTTCATGTTAAATGCTATACTCTAATTGCTCTTCTCACCAATAATGTTTTTTGAATTTTATTTTAAATTTGAATTTTGAATAGAATATAGACCAAAAGTCCAAAACTTATGGTGTTTATGTCAAAAAAAGTTTACTGCGTTATTACATTAAAAATATTAATTGAGTATCATTAATTCCTATAATCATATTGGTCAATGAATTTAAATGGAATGCTATTAAATTGCTATTACCACTAAATTTATTGTCCGTTGTAACAAATCATATTAACATTTTCATATTCTCCACACTATATAAAGGCATGCCAGCCGGTTTGTAAATACTATTGTTTCTTTTGAATCATATTGGCCGGTTTGTAAATTAAAGTATTTTTTTTCTAATTTTCTTTTGAATTTGAATTTAAATTACTAATATTTGAAATATATGATAGAATACCATTTTAATTTTTAACATTTTCATTTTATATTATATTTTAGTGAGATGTATCCATGCAGCGGTTGGGATCGAGGACTGTGATTTACAAATTCTCGAAGATAATAATTAAAGAGGATAATGTATATTCCGTATCTAATTTTTGTGCTGCCACGCATTTTAATTTGCTACTCTTATTATTTTTTTAGTAGAAATTTGCCACTCTAATTGAAATATGTGATAGCCATTTTGTTTCCAAAGTATCATATAAGTTTTTTAATAATAATTGAGACCAATTTCAAAAACTCTCTCTTAACGTATGATATTATGACATTGAGGCATATTCTAATCCATATTCTATACAACTGAATGGCTGATTATTTTCATGAACACTTTGAGTTTTTAAAATAAAACCATAATTTTCATTGAAAAATAAATTTGATTTAGTTCCAATAATCTAAGGTACAAATACTATTTTTTTCTTGGAAGTATAAGGAAAGCCTAAAGTATTTTGTGATGAAAACTATATGTTGGTGCGTTGTTATCTTTCTTTTTTATGGTACAAATAATTTATTATCTTTGTGTTTTTGTTGATTTTTATTTATCTGGTTTTTAATATTATTTTTTTTTAACTAATATATTTTTACAAATCTACATTTGGTAGAATTTTTTTATGGTTCTTTTAGCTAATTTCGTCTAAAAGCATGTTTTGATTTTTAAGGACTCAAATGAAGATTGATTTGTGGAGAGAAAGTTGAGATTCATGTATTATCAAAAAAATAAAATTGAAATTGAATTCATTGATAACATATATGTAAAATTCATATTATTGATTTTTTTTTGTGCAAATTTTCTATTTCTCCTGCTATTATAAAAATTTTATGAATATTAACTTTAATTTACAATTTTAGTGAGCAATGTTGACTGTTTTATTATCTCTTTATAAAATGCAAGCACCCATGTTTTATTTTTATACTTAATATAAATAATTTAGGGGATTAATTCTACTCTTCAATAATAGAAGATTTAATTCAAGTAAAATCAAAATTATGTATGAATTGATTCAACACAAATTGATATGAGATGATTCAAATTTGAGACTTAATGTGAGTTTTGTTGCTGGAATCTTTTGAAGAAAAATTCAAATATATGTATATTTTAAATGTAATATGATTAATGATTTTACAAATAATTTTTTTATATAAGTTATATTAAAACTTTCAATGAAATTTGTCTTTGGGTAATTATATCCAACTCAATTATCGTATATCTAGGAATTTATCTATTTAATAGGAATTTTATAGTGAATAATAACATTATCTAGGATTGAGTACTATTTGTGCTCCTTTGAATACAATTTTGATTATCGAAAAAAAATCATGGAATGTAAAAATTCAAAATTAACTTGCAGAAAATGCTGAAATTATTAGGCCGGACGTCCATGACCAGAGTTCAAACCTCAGTCCATCCACTTTGTGTGTGTGAGTTTTCAATGATTTCTTATTTCGTCTACATACAAAAAAAAAAAAATCAAGATTAACTATACAAGAATTTAAAGGATAGTCTTACTCCATCTACACCTAAAATTAAACAAATGCATTAACTATACTATCATATTTTCTTATATTTAGGAACAGAAAGAAAAAAAAAATGACATAGAAGAAAGTACATGTTATTTAATGTTGAAAAAAATATGAATTTTGTTAAGTTTTTTTTTTTTCCTGCAATTCAGAAAAAGATGAGATGTAATCTGACCTCCATATTTTCATAAAAATAAATTTTTGATCATCCTTTAAAAGAAAAGGATAATTGCTCATCCTAATTTTTTTTTTGAGGAATGCGCATCCTATTCTAAAAACTAACTTATTGGTCCTAAATTAATTATAGGCTTAAACATTACGCGAAATTTTGGTTTTAGTTTCTATATCGATTTTTGTTCTAAATAAGTCTTTGAATCAATCAAATTTTTTGCTTTTGGTCCCAAAAACTAAAATCCGCAGGAAAATTCGCAAGTTTTCTGCAGATTTTCCTACGAATTTTCCTGCGGATTTTTGCTTTAGGGATCAAAATCAAAAAGTTTGATTGATTCAGCGACTTATTTAGAACAAAATTCGATACATGGACTAAAATCAAAATTCCGCGTACATACAGGGACCAAAATGATGTTTAAGTCTTAATTATATTTTTGTGGTATTTTGAATTGTTATTGAAGGATACAATATTTTAATTTATAACATATATATCAACACATCCCATAAATTTAGCTCAATTGATTGGACATTGCATTATATATGAATGTGGCAAGGTTTTTTGAACCCCATATATCCCATTTTTCTACTTAAAAAAAACATATATATCAACACATGCTTATTAAATATATTTTTAATGACATAAATAAAACATTTCTACCACCGTTAACAATCATTAATTTCTACCGGAGAACCTCCCTATGTGATTTTTTTTCCTCCCAACCGAATTCTTTCGGTACAAATGAGTCAGATATCGAACTCTTGACTACATGCTTATTAAAGGACTCAAGATCCTTATCACTTTGATCAATTCATTATTGTTTTTTTTTTACGTAAATTCATTATTGTTGAATATTCAATGACTTACTATGTATATTCATCTTTTATTTGATATAATTATAAAAACTTAAATAAATTGTAATTTTTTGTAGTAAAATAAAATCCTATCAGTCGCGTAATTTGTTGCTGCATTGAATTGCTCCTGCATCATCAATCATACATATTGTGAATTGTTTAGTCAAAAAGAAAAATATTTTGAATTATGGTACAAGTCCATACAAGATATATGTCTACGTATATAACTAACTCATAGACATAGTGTGTACGTTAAAAAGACAACTCGTACCAAACGACAATCACAAGCTGTCGTCTCAATGGGTCATTAATAATATAATTTTTTAGGTCGGATTAAAATTATAATTTATTTATTTTTACTTTTTTTTTGGCTTCAGCCCTCTTTATAATAAAAAAAATATATTATAATATTTTTTGTCAAATATTTGGTGGTTAAAATTTCACCTTATTTCTGACAAAATTTTTTTCACCTTATTTGTGCCAAAAATAAAATAAAATTTCACCTTATAAAGTTAAGTTAATAAGTAAATATGGTAAGATTCAAATTCCAATTCCTACACGGAGACAATTTTTGGTCGGGGGTATCCACCATCGAGTGACTAATCCCTCTCTAGATTGACCTACACAAAAACATTAAGATTATAATTATAGTGATGAAAATATATAAATATATTTAGTCAGAATATAAATATGTATTTGAAATCCTAGCCCAACACTCCTTATAAAGTTGATAAGGAATATTGCATACTAACGTCTCCTAACAATTCCTACAAGGAATTATCCCTTTATTACTTAGTCGTTGTGACTTGTGACTACTTACTAATGATCCCAAGGGTAAATTATCCACACACAAAATCTGAGGGTAAAATTTTAATGCTCCTCCTTGAATCAACAGATTATTCCTCAGATATTATGTCGATGAATTGAAATAGCATAATAAGTACAAACTCTACGTACAAGCTAATAAGTACACATAAATAAGTAATAAGATAAAACATAAGTACAAGTTTGTCTTCATAATCATAAGAGGTAACACAAACAAGCTAAACTTGCCAAAGCTTGATTTATTGTGAAATGCAGTGCAGAACAGCATTTATGAGAAATCAGACTTTAAAAAACTACAAAATTTCTTACAACAATTTCCAATTCACTATAAAATACATCTATTTGTGCTTTTGCAGCATGGCACTCTAGAAACAAAGTTGACAAGAAAAACGAAGTTTAACCTTTATATTAATACAAAACGACAGATACCACCCGCAAACAAATATATCTGCAAAATTAAGAAATGCAGACCAAAAGTTGGATCCTCTTGAGGAAATTTGAACTTTTCATCAATGTGTGGAGTAAACACTAGCCAGAATGAAGGTTTTATACGAGGCCAATTACTGATTTATATATCCACTTCATTTTCAGAAGTGTACTTCTTCTGTTTCTAATTTGGTGGACAAGGATTCTTGCAATTCCAAGTTCACAGGGAATAGATTACACTGTGCATACTGTGCCATAAGTTGGTCCACAAGTACCAAAGCTACCATGGCCTCTACCATGGGTACAGCTGCAAGCCCAGTTCAAATAAAAATGTAAGAAATTTTATTTTCTAGCGATGAAAAAGTAGGACAAGAAAATGAGTTGAAGTTTAATAGAAAATAAGGAACAGAAACATATATATATCTTTCTAACATTAGATATAGATGCCTTTGGTTTTTTTTATAAAAAAGAAAAACATGTATTTTCCCAGTAGATTGGGTTGGCTACGTATCTTTATTGAAAAGCTATCATTTAAAAAAATAAAATGTCCTTTCAGGTTAATGTTAACTCGGTTCTAAAGGATTTTCTCAGTAGCTTAGATGAATTGTTATCAGAGACAACAAAAAACTATAAATAATGGGATGAAAATAAGATAGACAGTACTTCAATAAAGGCTGAGATACTAACCTCTTGGGACAACACAAGGATCGTGACGACCACGGGCTATGAGCTCTGTTTCTTTCCTATCCCGAGTCACTGTAGATTGCTTCCTCTGCACAGGTATAATATTATGTTAAATTCATATCAAATAGTGAACAGTCATTGTCATGTGCAACAAAACATGCACCAAATCAGCTAAAAATGGGGGGGAAAGTGAACATCTATATGCCAATGAATTGAAGGAAGTAAGAGGACGCAAACAAAAGGTTCCCTCAGTTGCTACCCAAAAAACAGAGCATGTCTATGAAGAATAAACCATACATTATGTACGTGATCAGATGATGTTTACTACTTCATACCCCTATGCAATTGTATCTTTAAAATAGAGAAAATGGAAATCAAAATAGCACCTTCAGTAATTGTTATCTTATTTCTTACACAGCTGACCTATGTTTTGGTAAACACACCTCACTTCAAGGGTGAAAAAGGTGTAGGGGTGGGGTGCAATTTTTTAATGTATGGGTGCATCCATTAATATTGATAGAAGATGATTACGAATACTAAATAGATAGATAGGAGGATCATTTTCCCTGAGAACTAGAGGGTTGAAACAAAAATAAAATAAAACATATCGATAATATTCTTACATGAACATAAAATATCATATCTATCATAAATGAGTAGATAAAGAACTTAAGGTGTTAACATTGAGCAATTAAAATTGTTGTAGTTAAAGGATTTATGTAGCAAAGGGAAAGATAGGTAACATAAAATAGTGTGAGTTTTTAAGTTATCCATCAAGCTTTATATTTACAAGCCAAGTTAGAACTTGAGTGCTTGGCTCAACTCATTTAATCCAGTGGCGCTGATTTTTAATATGATGTGAGTGTGTGTATGTGTGTGTGTGTGTGAGAGAGAGAGAGAGAGACGATAATGGACTTACTGAAATGGTGGAAGTCGGCTTGAAAGCTATTCTCATGTCAATTATTTCTCCATTGGAAATTCCACCCTGATTTTCAATATAAACAATATAAATAAAAAAAATTTAGAGCATGTCTGTCATACCGCATATTTTGAAACAACTAAGTTGTTATAGAACAGAACAAATACCTGTATTCCACCGGAGCGGTTTGTTCTTGTCCTCATATTTCCATTTTGATCTATATAAAATTCATCATTGTGTTCACTCCCAGTCAAAAAGGTACCTATAATGATTTCACTCAGCCATTAGAAGATGCCCCAGACACATGTGATCAAGAAAATTACTCTGTTCAATTATCCCTTTATAAGACAAAGCATTCATTGTCATATGCATAAGAAAGTTTCAATACCTGCAAACCCACTACCAATTTGAAAACCTTTAGTTGCAGGCAATGACATAGCAGCCTTAGCCAGCTCAGCTTCAAGTTTGTCAAATACTGGCGAACCAAGACCCTGATAAATAATAAAGTCATTTCTATTCTAATTGAAAAGGAAAATGAAAAATATGATCAACACAGGCATAAGTACTTGGTTGCAAAACTATGTACGGATTGGAAGTGCCTATAAGATATCAGGCATGCAAGTAACATATAGAGATACAAAGCTGCAATTTTTATCATTAAAATATCAAATAATAGCATCAATCTCAAATAGAAACCTAATATTGATAGGCTGCAAATTTAATACTTCTAGGGGTATATGGATGATTACAGCAAATACCTGGAAGCTAACCTTCCAAACTCATAGTAGTATACTTGACAGAAAAGTGAAAAGACTTACACGTGGACAGTTCCTCACAATGCATGTTACAACACCCCCGACAGAATCACCTCTCACTCGGACAGCATCAATAGCAGCTATCATCTTCTCAGCATATTCAGGGTCTGGACATCGAACAATGTTACTCTCAATCTGGACGAATTCCAAAAAAAAGTGGCAAACCAGGAATTTGGATTTAGAGATGCAAGAATAAAATATCAAAAAATCAACAGTATGTATGATTAATACAAGTCATAGAGTCAATTTGGAAGATTGCAGCAAGTAAATGCCTGAACAGATGAGAGCAATCAAAGAATTTTATGCAAAGTTATCAACAAATACAGTTATTTGGTCAAAATACAGGAGAAAGTATATTACTGATTAAACTCGTTCAATATTCTAGTTACATAAACTACCCATGCTTCGAGGAGAATGGAGTTTTATCCATTTTATATTAAAGGTGTCCCCTTTACTATTCAATTCAATATTTTCATCATCAGTAAAAAGCAAATTGTATAAACTGTCCCCCCTTTGAGATGCTTATTTTTGCACTAATTATACATCTGAATTCCGAACAAATTTTTAAATCAAATAGAGAGAATAGCTGGCCCTAATATGCACATTTACCCGTTGGGATGGTAAAAATTTCCATCACCCATTTTCTTAATAATGTTACAGTCATTTCCTTGATAATACTCATCAGTTGTGTAAAATTAAGTCAAGTCTCAGTAAGATCGCAAATCGCAAAGAGATTTCTTCCTCTGGGAGAATCACTTTTGTCTATTTGGCAAAATCAGTTTTATATTTTACAAATGTGTGTTATATAAGAATATATGTGAACTGAAACTTTTTCTTTTCAATTTGATGTTCTAGAGTGAATTTATTTGAAGTGTGGAAAATAAAAGTTATTTACTGAGTTTAAATTAAACAACGACAGTATAGTCACTTCATTATGAGAATGATTTGAAAATGCATCCCAAGAAATGGAATTATAAGTAGTCTTTCTAGTTGCCAATAAACAGGCTTGACCACAATATTTGATAGTGCTGCTTAGTAGCATTCAAATACCCACAAAAAAAGTATTAAAAAAATAAAACAGATAGTCATCTCCTTGTTTAGAATAGATGACAAGACAATTGAATGCAAACAGTTTTACAGAAGGTACATTCTAGCATATACAAAGATAGAAATAACTATTATACCTGATCAAGTGTCAGTTTGTCATTGTCGATTAAGTCCTCCGGAAGAATAATCTTGTGAACTTGAGAGACATAGGCAAGAATCTGAAAACTAAAGAATCAGCCAAGGATATTTCTGAAGGAATTGGCAAATAAAACATGTAAAAAACAATGGCAAATGGCAGACTGTGGCAACCAAGAGTCTGCCATATAAACATGGTGTTGCAGTCTATGACTGAAACATGGCAAGGAGCCTTTTGGAAGGGAGGCTGCAGACCCTCAAATCAAAGTTCTGTATTGCTCTTTAAAGAAGGGAGATTATCCCAATATCAAGTTTCTATTGAACAGTTCAAAAAGGTCTACATATATAACATAGGAAGTATGGCTAAACTCATGAGACAAGTAACACACCTCAGTTCCAGCAAATTGCTTAAGGATTTTCTTAGCAACAGCACCAGAAGCAACCCTTCCAATGGTTTCTCTAGCAGAAGATCTACCACCACCCTAAATAAAGGAGTTCAGATGTATGACCTTAATACATATCTCATCGAATGAAAGTGCCTGACTTATTACATTGTAAAGGTCAATACCTGAACTGATCTGACACCATACTTCATGTCATAGGTTGCATCTGCATGGGAAGGCCTATAAGCTAATGACATCTCACTATAATCCTGAAAAAGTCTCCAAAAGTACAAAATTTTAACAGCCTTATAAATCAAGGTCATGTACTCATGGTTGCTTGTCTTTATTGAATATTTCTGAAAATGAAACTATACTCACATTTCCTCTTTGATCAGTATTGGGCACAAATACATGGATTGGAGTTCCTGTAGTAACTCCTGCAATTAATAGATTATACTTTAAGTCCTTTTGTTAGGAAACATATAATTTCCCAGTAAATAGTAGAAGAAAGAAATATTGACCTTCTGAAACTCCTGAAAATATTCTACATGTATCAGTCTCCTTTCTGGGAGTAGTAATTCGGCTCTGTCCTGGCCTCCTATAAACAAGAACCTTACACCGTTATTCTTTAAAGACATAATGTGTCAGAAGCAACGCAATCATTTCCTATAAGCTATCATTCATATATGTCACATTCTCTTATTAGCAGTTTAGAATGCATTTCAATAAAATCCATTTTATACAGTATTCCTCTATAGCCCCCAAAGCCCAAAGGGCATTTTATGGTCAAGTACCTTCTGTCGAGATCCTCTTGCATGTCAGTCTCGGAAAGAGGGACGCGAGGAGGACATCCATCAATGACACAGCCAACACCTCCTCCATGAGATTCTCCGTATGTTGTAACACGAAAGTGGTTTCCATAGGTACTCCCAGCTGCCCGAATCTCTGTAAATACATCAATCATTTCAAAAACTTCAATTCCCAGCCATCACAGAATCATTATTATTGAAATTCAACCGGCACGAAAAGTAGCAGTTAACTGAAATTATTTCTAGAGTCTTCCTACATCAGCTTGCGAGATTAAAAGTTAACTTAATTTGAATGTAACGAGGCAATTACATAATTCCGAGTAATAATTTCATAAAAATGAAAACAATCATTCAATCAAATCAATGAAACAAACAAATTAAAAGCAGATATAAGCGATGAAGATGAGGGAAATGAAATGATTAACAGAGAGAGAGAGGACTAACGGAGTTTCTTGGGGAAGCGGGGACGGAGGTAGACGGAGGAGAGAGATCGGAGATCGGAATTAGGAGAAAGGAAGGATGAGAAAGGATCGGTTCTGGAAACGGTTAGGAAGGGTTTGGTGGAAAGAGAAGAAGCCATGGCTGTTAAGAAATGTAGTAGAAGAGAAGAGAAGAGAAGAGAAGAATTGTTGAGTTTGAACTTTGAAGAGCAATGAAAATATGAAATACTCTTTGAAGTTTTAGGTAGTTGAGTTGTGTTAAGAAATGAAAAAATATAAAGGTATGGTAGTTGTTGAGTTGAGTTGAGTTGAGAAAAGTTGAATAAGGAAAATGAAAATTGAAATGGTTGGTGGCAATGGCAAAATGTGTAATTATATATGTGTCACTGTTCACTACCTACCCACCCTTCCATTGTTTTTTTTATCTTTGTTTGGTCATTCATGGTGACTTTGAATCTTGGATTGGATTCACTGCATATTATTTTGCATATCAAGTTGTTTTGGGAAATTCTATTTAAAGTCACCCTTAAAGTATTATTTAAAAAACATAACTATTCCAAAAAAATGTATTATTTAAAAATTAGTATTTTTTGGAAATTCTAATTTTTTGTTAAAAAAATTAAACGTTAGTCCATAAAATTAGTTAGTTATTAGACCAAATATCGAGTTTTTAAAAAATAAAAAGTCTAATTAAGAAGACTCATAATTAGTTTGTTACGACATAAGAAGACTAAAGGTTTTCCTCATTTTCTCCCGTAGTCACAATTTATTGTCATCAATATTAGAATTGTTTAATGGTTGATCTTGTACGTAGTTATTTGATGGTTGAACTATATTTTTATTTTTTCAATCGATCGAAGTATCAATTATATCAAACATCATTCTATGTTTTATTGTTAGACATAGCAGTTTACAAGACCCGTTAAACACATAGGTGGACCGTAGAAGATCTGGTTTATATTAAACTTAATATTCTCTCTGTCTTAAAATATAAGGAAAAAAAACTCACTTATTAAGAAAACATAATTATGAGAATTTAAAATATGGTTTTATGAAGTTTTTTTTCGAAATAAGTTGCGTGTAAAACCATTTTTTTATTGATTATTGTTTATTGAGAAAATGAGAGAGAAAGAAAATTAAATGCAATTTAAATTTAATTTTACGAAATTAAGGAAAAACACATTCTTAAAAATGATTTTCCTTTATATTTTGAGACAAAAAAAAAATGTTATTTTTCCTTTATATTACAAAAGATGTATTTAAATTCAAACTTTGATACACTCAGCTTTAAAAAAAATGGAATATTTTGTAAAAAATAAATAAATAAAATTTTAGTTACTACACCAAAAATTTATCACTAACTTATTTTTCGTGCGCCTAACGTAATTGGTAGAATATTTACGTTTAATGTGAAAGAATCGAAATTCGAATTCCGACCACACTTATTCACAGTGAAATAATAGCAGCTGATCCGATTGAATTGTGTCCTAGTGATCCAATTCCTTGCAAAGCCGCCATCACCACCCGCTTCCAATCTACACCGCCACAAACCACCACCATCATCCTTCTTCTCTATCCACTTTTTCACTCATTCATTCTCTTCCTTCCTCTGAACCATAACACTTTCTTAACTCCTTTCTTTTTTACCATTTCCTTCAAATCTCTCCTTCCACGTGATTTTCCCATGAGTTTTTGTTCACATCTCTTTATCACCTATTGAATCTGCAACGTAAGTTCTTAATCTACTTTCTCTGTTTTTATTCTAATTTTTTCATTTTTGTTCACTCTGTATAACTGTATAACTGTATAAATATACATGAATACGTAACCAAATGATTTATATGCAGTGCTTGTTTGGATTGGATTAGATTATTTTTGCGCTTGCATAAGCACTTTTGATACTGTTTGGATTATATTTGTAAACTGTTTTTAATTTATTTCTCCGATAACTTATGAAAAACAACTTTACACTGAGCTGTGTATATAAATTAAATTCATAAATAATAATTTCATTTTATCTTTTGCTACAGGAATAGCTTATACATAAGCGCTTATGCTTTACGCGGTAAATTAAGCTGTTTATCTGCAGCGTGTGGTTGGACTAGTTTCCTTTCCTGCTAAAAAATGAATCTGTCTATGCGTTTGTTGTCATCTGAGCTTACATGTCCTACAAGTGAAGCCGTGCAGTACAAAAATGTGAATTTTCTTTTGTCTAAACCCTCCGTAAGGGTTTCTTGTTTCATTAATAAAGATGTGTGTAATTGCGATGGAAGAAATGTGAGGGTGTCTTGTAAATTGATGCATGACCATTTAGAAGAATCATATAAAAGAAAGAAAAGGCTACAAGTGCCTCTACAGAAGCAGGATTTTGTGAGGACTTTGTTGATCGATAACTATGACAGTTACACATACAATATATACCAGGAGCTATCTATTATTAACGGCGGTAAGTTCAACTTATTATGCTCTCTTTTTTTGTTTCTCGTCTGAATGTATGTGGGTGTTAAAAATTGGAAAGTGTTGAATCATAGTAAGCATTTTAGATTAGTTTATTTTGTGTTTAAAATAGCTTCATGGAAAAATAATTTATTTTTTGTGAACTTTCCTCAAAAGTGAATCTATTCCAAATAGCCAAATTTGTCATATAGTCCAAATTGCCAAAACAGATCAGGAATACTTATTTGTGGAAGTTTATTCTTTATGGTTGTTTAAATTGTTTAATATTGCAACTTGCTTGTAGCAATCAATTGAAAAGAATAAAGGCTTATATAATCTAAGGGAAATTGCACTAGAAGACATGGTTGATTGATGTTATAGTTATACTTGTATCATGTTCAATTATTTTTTATCAATATACATGATATTAGTCTCTTAGAGTTAGCACATCTCCTTTTCATAAAACCAGTTGTTAATTCTAATATGAATTCCAAAGGTGGCTTCTAAAGTGGAGCAGTAATGGTCAATCGTTGTGTTGACACCTTAGATTAGCATCACAAAATATATATATATATATATATATATATTCAAATTGAACTGTTCTACAATCTACATGTAAAAAGTAGAATACTGTTCGCCAATATGTTTGTTTGCGGTGTATAAATATCCCCCCTATTTTTGAAAATGTAAGAATCAAGACGGGGCTTTGCAAGAATAATAAACATATTCTTTTTATCATTCTAAAATCTTGCACATAATACTTTATTCTTGTAATGTTTAAGTAGTTGATGCAAGAATTTTATGCCCCTTTTAACATCTGGTTTTGGTGTTCATTTTGCCAGTCCCTCCTGTGGTGATTCAAAATGATGATTGGACGTGGGAAGAACTTTGCTATTACTTGTATGAAGAAAATGCATTTGATAACATCGTAATATCCCCTGGACCTGGTTCTCCAGCATGCCCGGAAGATATAGGTGAACATCATGAAACCTTGTGGTCTGAAAATTTCCTAACATTTATATACTGCTCCTGAAGAAGCATTAGATATGTAGTCCATGTTTTCATCACATTCATTGTAAATCTATGCCTGCGGCCATTATGAATTATGATGTTTCACTGACAATTGTGAAATACATTGGTGCCCTGATACACATGGTAGCAGTGTGTGGCTAGCGAAATAGGTCAAAGTGTAACCTTGCCAATAGAGAGCTATTCTTAGAGTTTACTGACTACCTCTGTAACTCTTATGATCAAAGTTGATCTTCAACAGCATATGTAGTTATCCTGGTATATGGTTTTGGAGGGATATATTTAGATTTCATGAACTTAAAATATTTAAATAATCAATCTTAAAAGAACAGCCGAAAACTTTGCACAAGTTACACAAACCAATCAACATATTAGGCTCCTCCAAAATAATTTTTTTCAACAAATTCATTTAGAGTTAGGTTGTTTTTAACGGTTTCTCACTAAGTATACTTAATATATGATCTATCCCCTTTTTATTGGACTATCTATCACCTGATTCATTTTTCTCACTAGAGGCTTGACCAGTCTTCTTCTCGCATGAACGAAACACTCGAGGCTTGGTTTTGTCATTTTCTTATCAAAAGTTATTACTCCGACTTTCCCCTAAATACAATTGTTCCTAATTTTAAATTTTCTTATAAGTCAAGTGTCAGCTCACATTCCTTAATATTCTCATCTCTATCACACTCAAAAGGGGTATAACCATGTTAGTGAAACACTCTCAAACTACATGAATTGTAAGTATAACTATGCCTATATGTGTTTTGATAGGACACCGGATATATTTTGAAGAATTTGATATCTATGATTTATTTTAATGTTATCTTGATTGCTGTTTAACGAGATGTGGAAGATTCTTTATTTGACCTTTCTTCTTTAAATGATTTTATATGCTTCAGGCATTTGTCTTCAAATATTGCTTGAGTGCAGGGATATTCCTGTTCTGGGTGTTTGCCTAGGACACCAGGTATTTCCCTCTTCTTTATTCAGTATTGTACTCTTTTTTGCTAATTTAATTTAACCACTCTCTGGCTGAGCAAACCTTCAATGTATTACACTTTCTTCTTTTAATTACATAAACCTTTAATTTTGCAACTTGTGTTGTTAATAACATGCACGAGTTTCAATAGAGTAAACTATATTTCTTGAATTCAGGTCATGTTAACTTAACAGGAACTTTATCTGCCTAATTTTTGTTTTACCTTCCATATTTGGGTCATTTGGTAGAACTTATTTGGGCTAATCTCATGATATAAACTCTTAAGTTAGGTTTTTGTGTACTTAAGGATACCTCATGACATGTTCATAAGCCGCTTTCACCTTTGTCAATGATCTCAAGAATAGCTTATGGAGTAAGCTTTTGATCATTAAACTATTTACTTGATTAAGCCCTTGCTATTTAGGTTTTGTACGTTTGTTTTTTGACGGCCTTAGGTTTTGTACGTTTGTCACAATATATTCCTCCTCTATTTTGTTTCTTTCTGGGAAGAAACGTTGTTTGTCCAATAGCTGCATTAGTTGTATAATTTTTTAATTATGGGAACATCAGTTCTATGGAATTAAATAATTAATCACTTGTACTGCAGTCAAAGTAATTGGCTGTTTGTGTAGTCACAGTCTAGTATCAATAGAAATATTTGGTCTGGTTATGTATTACATGTGTTTAATATTCTGATTTGAGTAAATAGTGAAATAATATGTTGATTTTTTTCCGTGTCATATCTCCTTTGCTAACACTCTCTTTATAGTTCATTTTTCTTTGGTTAGCAAATTTTCTTTTAATAAAATTTATGAACATGAGAACATGTTGGCCTTTTAAAAATACAGGCATAGTACTTCCATTTGCTTCAGTGAAAATTGCTTTATACAAAAATTTAATGAACAATTTTGAAGTCAATATGTTTAAATTCCCATTTTTATTATAAAGAGCACATTTAATTCTTCACTGTTAAGAAATCTCCCATTTTTATGAACAATGTTTACTAGTATGATTGAAGCCCAATAAAAAATATTGGGAAGATTAAAACATAAAACTCATTTATATGTGGGTTTCTATGATATTTCCTTAAAAGTTATTTATGAAGAATAGTATGGATTTGCTGTAAAATTTTCAAGAAAAATGCCCTTTGACTGAGATTTTCTGTATTTCTGAAAAGGTAGTAAACAATATATAAGCTGTATTATGCCTGATGCTGGTCAATGCATTGTATTTTATTTTTTCCTTAGCTTAATCTTTTTCTGTGATTTGGTAGGCATTGGGTTATGTGCATGGAGCTCAAATTGTCCATGCATCTGAACCAGTTCATGGGCGTCTGAGGTATGCTTGAACATTTCAAAAACATTATATAATTGCCACACTTAGGAAAATGAATATACATAAAACATAATTGTCATTTAAAAGTTCTCATATCTGTTTGATCCCCTCTCATTTTAGTTTTAACAATTTCTTTGTTCTGTGCAGTGAAGTTGAGCACAATGGATGCCAGCTTTTTCATGGCATACCTTCTGGTAGAAATTCTGGTTTCAAGGTTGGTTGCCTAAG
Source organism: Trifolium dubium (assembly GCA_951804385.1). Classification (NCBI taxonomy): domain Eukaryota; kingdom Viridiplantae; phylum Streptophyta; class Magnoliopsida; order Fabales; family Fabaceae; genus Trifolium; species Trifolium dubium. The sequence continues at coordinate 30,126,324 of OX638074.1, forward strand.
ACTGTGAATTTAAATCAGTCAAACAATTTTAGAGAATTTGAATCTTTATATAGAATTCAATTTTGAGCTTATAATATTCATATTTGAGAGATACAAGGCATTCAGATGCTGGGAAGCTCTAAATTTTAATCTTAATTTTTCTGAAGCGCTGATGTTACTCAGCAACTATAGATCACCAAGTTGTTTGGGAATCTTGGTGAATTCTAAACTTTCTTTGACCTGGGAATTTTTTATATCTTATTGCTTTAAGAGAGAAAATATATGATATATTCCTCAAAAAATCCGATATGCCTAGATTTTCCCCCCACCTAATAAAGAGATCTTGGCGTAATCACATAAGAAATTGAGCACAATTAAGTACTCTGCGGTGTTGTGTTCATTTTGCAAACAAGTGGCACATTTGGTTAAAGCGAAACATCTTTTGCTTTCATTCTTGGGGATTCTTTAATAGGGGTTTCTTTGTCAAATATGAAGAAGGGTTACGGTGCTCTTTCAGCCGATGTTTTCATCTTCGTTTGTTTTTTTTCCTTGTGTTCTTTGTTTTGGGAGGATTCCTCGTCTTCTTGTCCGTCTCTCCTAATACATTATTTTTGTTTTCTTATTCAACTATTAATGATGATTGAAGATAAGGAAGACATCTTTCTTCTAGTTGGTGGAGGTTTTCCTATGCGTGTTATTTTTTCCAGGGGAAAGGGAGATGTTTGGTGGCTGGGTGAGTGAGGAAAGCATGCAACGCATGGTGTTGAATTCATGAAGTGCCGCCAAAAGTATTTTGGTTTGCTTGGTATACTCTCAAGATGTATGTTAAAATTCTTAGGGAAGTTTATGTGTTTGGTCAATTGCAGTCTTGCAGATTCTCACCATTGATCAATTTAATTTTAATCAGAAGAGAAAGACATTTCTAGGAATTCTAGAACTTACCCAAACAAAATACCTCTTTTGGTATCCCTTTACCGTATGCATTTCAACAAAAAATGACCAGTTGACAAAATACAAAATAATTACATATTTTGCCAGATTCAGCAGTGCAATCATTCATGTAAAACATGTACTATGCACAGATCCAAACTACTTCCTTTGTTTATATTTTCTTAGCTAAGTTTGTTCTTCTTTTGTCAAATTTCAATTAAAATCTATCTTGTACCACCACCATTCATAATTATTGTTTGTCCCACATATCAGGTGGTTCGATATCATTCACTGGTGATAGATTCTGAATCACTTCCTGAAGTGCTCATTCCAATAGCATGGACTTCCACTAAAACACTTCCGTTTGTTGGATCCAAGGTTTCTGAAAAGTACAATGGTCATGAAGTTCAGACTGATCAAAGCATTTTCGTTGATTCATTTTTACCTGAAGCAGGAAATGGAAGTTCAAACCTTATTGATTATGGACAAACTAGAAATGCAAGGGTTCTTATGGGAGTCAAGCATTCAACAAGGCCACACTATGGTGTGCAGGTGTTAAGTACAGAAATAATCTGTCTATATTTTATTTTTTTGTTTTTGATAATGTCTATAGTTTTAGCTTTTTGTTCTATTTATTAATTAATTAGTTAACCATGTTCAACTCAACAAATTTGACCTGCAGTTTCATCCAGAGAGTGTTGCAACCTGCCACGGAAGTCAAATATTCAAGAATTTTAGAGAGATTACATATGATTATTGGCTGAGATTTAGGTCATCATACAACAAGGAAAAGCGTGTTAATTCTGATGGTAAACTGAAGTACTGTGCTTCCCCACATACACACACATAAAAAACTGAAAACTCTTCTATTACACTCCACTCTATCTTTCATGTGTGCTTATCAGCTTAATTGCACCGAAATGTTTTGTGGGCTTGATTTCTAATTTTAGATTGCTTTTAAATGAGAAAACAGTCTGATACAAAAATTGTATCTTGCGCTGTCTTTGTTAGAGTGTAGTTCTAGAAAGTATCTAGACCTTCTAAACTAGAGTGAGATCTGTTTATTAATGTGCTCATACTGCTTAGTTTTGTTATAAATTTCTATTGGCCTTCAGCTTAATACGGTAGTTCAACGTAATTTACCTGAGCAGTAAACTTTCTTTAGCACACACGCAGGTTTCAAGTGCTAGTAGACTCTACAGAGACTTTTGCAAAAGTAGCAATTCTGAGAATAATACAGTGAATCTTCCAAGAAAAGTAAATCATGGAGACGAGAATGTAGTACATAATAATACTGAGATGAACTACAAACATTTGAAGTTGAAATGGAGGAAATTTAATCATTTGGCTGGTCAAGTTGGTGGAGCAAAAAGTATATTCTGTCAATTGTTTGGACATGAAGCTGAAAATACCTTTTGGCTGGATAGCTCCTCTACAGAGATGGTATTTATACGAATTTATGTCAGTTTATCTTTGATTCAATAGATATGATGCTGAAAATACCGTTGTCATCTCCAAGCCTTTCCCCCATTCTGTTTTTATTACAGTGCACAAATATTTTCACATTTGGATCTTTAAACAAGAACCATTGATCAACATAGGATCTCTTCATATTTTGGTAATATACTTCATTATATAATATGTTCTCCATCATCTCAATATTCTTCTCATCCCATAGGGAAGAGCACGCTTTTCGTTCATGGGAGGAAAAGGTGGATCACTTTGGAAGCAGTTGACGTTCAGATTGTCTGATCAGAGGTTTGAAATTAATTCTCTTAACCGTTAATTTTTAAGTATTTCTGGCATGTATTCAATTCTCTTCCATATTTTAGATTCTCATCTTTTACAATGCTTATGCCTGGGAAAAAATATTTCAGTTGCACCAGTCTAACCTTCTTACCCTTGGGTATTGATAATACTATATAATGTTGATTAAAATACAGTCCATTCTTTTTCCAGTGACAGGTGTTCAAAAGGTGGTGGTTATTTGTCACTGGAAGATTCTGATGGTTCTGCCAAAACAATATTCTTGGAAGGAGGTTTTCTTGATTATTTGAACAAGGTATATACTGGGACTATGTTGGCCATTTAATATTTTATTGCATATTATACTTCTCACCTAGGACATGCCATATTGTTAGACGACATGCTATTAGACTCTATCAGGTGTTTGCCACTTGTTACCCCCATTCTTCATAATAAAGTAGTTTACACCAGATAAAATTAAGCCCATACTTGTAAATGAGTCAAGTCTATTATGCTCTAGCACGAAGGGGTGTTCTAAAAATAAAATAAAAATATCCTTGTTGTCTATTCTCCTTGATTTAGACAAATAAAATGCCATGTATTGCTTTGAATGTTTTCACTTTCATGAGATATGCAGATAAGAAATGAAGAAAGGGATGGGATAGGATAGATGAAAGGTAAACAGAACAAAAACATAAGTAAAGTAAACATTTCTGGGTAATGAATCATCAGCGTGTGTGTTTTTGGTGCATATTTAAATGTTTTGTGACATACTTGGAATTCCCAATTATGATATGTTTTTCCTTTTCCTTTTGTCAGCATAATGAAACATTAGTTCGTTTTCCTTTTTGTTACCGTCTCCCTCATAAACATGTTGCATTAATAATGTCACAGGAGCTACAATCATATCGTTATGATAAGGATGAATATGAAGGCCTACCATTTGATTTTCACGGTGGATATGTTGGTTACATCGGGTAGGTGATAGACTCAAGCAAACATATGCCTACTTTGAATCAAGCTGAATGTGTATGTATGTATTTTTATCAACAAGAAAACAACAAAAGGATCTAAACTCTAAATCTAACACTGCCTAAAAAGCATCGACCAGAAAGTTTTGCATACGCTGACAAGTTCAAAGGTTGATCCATAGCTACACCATACTTGCTAGCCAATCAGCAATTCATTGCTCTCCCTCAAAGTATGTTGGAATGTAAGGGACCATGCCATAGAGGAGAACTTGCGAACGTGGTTGTTTAAAGGAGCATATGGATGGTATAGTGGAGTTTCATCTGCAATGAAATCCAGAGCATATTTTGTGGAATCTAATAAAATAACAACAGAAAAACAGTCCCAGTGCATTGCACCAGTTCCACATTTGTTATATACAAGACCTCTCTAGTGAACTAACAAATAATTGGTTTCTTATGTTGCAGGTATGACCTCAAAGTTGAATGTACTGCCACATGTAACCATCACAAATCTAAAACTCCAGATGCATGTTTTTTCTTTGCTGATAATCTTGTAGCTATTGATCACAAAAATGACGATGTTTATTTATTGGCCATACACGAAGAAAATTCAAGTATTTCACAATGGTTGGATGATACTGAGCAGAAGCTTCTGAGCTTAACTGGCTCGGTGAGGATGGATTTAGAAAGATCGTATTCTCATCCTTCAACTTTTTCCTCGCATAAAGTTGGTTTCACAGCTGAAAAATCTAGAGAGCAGTATATTAGAGATGTTAAGAAGTGTTTAAACTACATTAAAGATGGAGAAAGCTACGAATTGTGCCTTACAACCCAGATAAGGAAACCAATTGAGGTCTTAAATTCTCTTGGACTTTACCTGCATTTGAGAGAAAGGAACCCAGCACCTTATGCTGCTTGGCTTAATTTTCCAAAGGAAGATCTGTGTATTTGTTGTTCTTCCCCTGAGAGGTTCCTACAGTTGGATAGGCATGATATGCTAGAAGCTAAGCCCATTAAGGGCACTATAACTCGTGGGGCTACTGAAGATGAGGACGAGCAACTCAAATTGAAATTACAGCTCAGGTAATTTCTGGAAACTTTTGAGTCTAGCCATCACTATTTAACAAGAGGTTGTTTGAGTTCAGTTTACATATTAGAATTATTTATCTTGCCACGCTTTGTCATGGCATAAGATTTATAAGTATATTTGATTATTCAGTAATTTGGTTAGAATCAAGATTCTCTGAAAACCAATATGGACGCAAAGCAATCAAATGCGATTCAGTTTGGCGAACCTGTTATGAACTAACTGTTTATCTATTTCAGTGAAAAGGATCAGGCTGAAAACCTGATGATTGTTGACCTCCTAAGAAATGACCTTGGCCGTGTATGTGATCCTGGATCTGTTCATGTGCCACATCTCATGGATGTACAATCATACGCAACTGTTCACACAATGGTTAGTACGATCCGTGGGAAAAAGCGGTCAGATGTAAGTGCGGTAGATTGTGTCAAAGCTGCATTTCCAGGTGGTTCAATGACAGGCGCACCAAAGTTGAGATCAATGGAACTTCTTGATTCTATTGAAAGTTGTTCTCGAGGCATATACTCAGGCTGTATTGGATTTTTCTCATATAATCAGACATTCGATCTAAATATTGTCATAAGAACAGTTATTATACATGAGGGTGAAGCTTCCATAGGAGCTGGAGGGGCAATTGTTGCTTTGTCAAACCCAGAAGATGAATATGAAGAGATGATCTTGAAAACAAAAGCACCATCAAACGCTGTGATAGATTTTGAATAGAGATCAATAAATCAAGCATTTTTTTTCCTTTTGCCCTTGGTCAGACACTAATGATTTGATTCATTTTTGTCCTACTAATTGACGACTACTCGTCAAATGTAATTTTGAGCGTGTTTTGAGTTGATTATTTAGTGTTGTTTTTAGAGTTTTATTTGTCTAATTTTGTTTTGTTTCTTTGATTTTGGCCTCGAGACATTTCGGCGAAAACGGGCACTAACTCAGTTGCAATTGAGACATTTCGGTGCTGCCCGTATACGCCCAGGTGTCAGATGTCACGCACATGCATCATTGTTATGAATAATTTCTTATTAAATAAAGATGTTTATACCATACTTTATTTGAATAATTTCTTATTTGATTAAATAAAGATGTTTATACCATACTTTATTTCTAATTTTGTTTTGTTTCTTTGATTTTGGCCTCGAGACATTTCTGCGAAAACGGGCACTACCTCAGATGTCACGCACATGCATCATTGTTATGAATTTTGAGCCTATTTAAGCCAAATAATTATATTTTGCAAGGATTTTAAATGTTTTTATACTGAAATTAAGAGAAACACTGTGCTAAGGTTTGTGAAGTTAATGTTCGACTATAACAACTGCAATTGTAGCTTCTCATCGCCGATGAAATGAGAGTGGAATTTGTGAATGCTTTTATTTCGTGTGCTTAGAGACTTGATTTGATATGTAATTACTATTTATGCATATACTTGCCTGTAATTTATGTTGAATGAATTCCCCATAATTTCATTGTAATTTTTATCTATTCATTTTCTTGTTCATTGATGTTCTTATTTCCACATGGTTGCTGCCTTATTGAGGTGTCCATTTGTGTTTAGACAGCTCAGTATTTGAGATAAAAGTGAAATCATCATTGCCTATAAGTAGAATAGGAGAAACATCCTAAAAAGACACCTCAATAGAAGAATGCGAATTGCAAATGAATCCATAAAACACCTATCTCAATGGTGATATTCTTCTCTTTCTATGTGGGGACTTCACTTTCTTTTATTATCCATTGAGATATATACTAATTGTTCACTAAATAAAAAACATTAATAGCTTTTTTGTTTTGTTTTGTTCACTTAGTAGTGACTAAAATTTAATATTTTTAAAGTGAATAAGTGGATGCACATGATTCAAATTTCAATTCCTATATATTACTGCTATATGTAATATTTATATTAACCGAGCTAATTCAAGGTACTAAAAAAACATTTATTTTCTTTTTAACAAGGAAAAAAAAACATGACCACTTCCAGAAGTGAATTATTATTATCTAGAGATGGAAAGATTACTCGATGTACCATGATCATTTCTAGTTTTTTAGACAAAAGCACGTAGGAAAAGATACAGTGGCCGCAACAACTTTAGCAGGTGAAAAAACTCTTGAGAAACATGCTATTCTGGTTTGTTAGTGGAGTCTGACATGGTTTAAGATTTCAGTGAGGCAGCACTCTGAAAAAATGTAAGTGAGTTAGGGCTTCATATGCTTTGGCCATATTAATGTTTTACATTTTTTGTTTTACGCAGATGAAATGACGAGTTATTGAAAAATAGAAATTCATATATTTAAAATGGAGATATTGATGTTCACACTTTAATCATAGACATTCGGTATGATAACGATATTTTTTACCAATTGATTTAGGACTTTTAGACTATCAATGTTGCATTCTAAGCATAGCTCTAACTATGTGAAGGTTTTTGCACACATATTTTAAGAAATATGAAAATAATACCACATGATTTTACCATTTTTTTTTTTGGTGCACGATTTTACTATTATATTTAGGCCTAAACAAATTTTATATACGACAAAAAATCTCATAAGTGGAAGAAAATACTAATTGATATAGTATTTAGTTAAAATATTTTATATTTCAAAAGGCAAAGGTAGAATTTAAAATATTATTACTACATTAAAAGAGTATAAATTTTTATGTCAATAAAACATTAACATCTGTTGTCAAACCCTACTTATAGAGTTGGTTTAGGCCGACCCGTTTGCCATACGGGTTGTCATAAGTGGACTATGTATGTGACCACCTAATGGGCTTGACCGACCCATATTTTAATATTACTATTTTTATTGAAAATTTTAACTCACCCCTACAAACTAATTTTTTTTCTCTCAATTATACCCCTTTAATCATTTTTCTCAATATTTTCATGAATTTTTTTTGGTTCTAACATTACAAATCACAATAGTCATATAAAGATGTCTGGAACTGCTATGGAAGGTCGAAGACCTGCAATGTTATAGTTCAAAAAATGTTTCAACAATTATACAATAATAATACAAAGAATGTCATAGAACCTAAATCTCAAAAAAAAAAAATATTTTCATCTGATCCAAACCCTTAATTAAAATTAACTAAAAGCATATTATATAAAAAACTAAAACTAAAAGCACAATGTATACAATCAATATTGTTAGTATATGTTTGATATTACGATGAATTTGTCTGGATTACAGTATAGACCATAGTGATTTTTGCATAGTTACGTGAATTTTTTTTCACCACAAATATCTAGTTTATTGAACTGATTAATCCGGTTTAGTGCAGGGATATGCGAGAAGACTTTAATACATCTAGAAATAGATAGAAAAGGAAATCATGTATGTACTATATACGTATTGAATGAATTGAAGCTAAGTAATGAAGCTAGGGCCCCCAGAAGATGAACAAAAAAAGATACATTACAGTTTTTCACCATAAGGGAAAGAAAGAAAAGAAAGTTGGAAGAATGATGGAGATATTAGATGGAAGGAAATGTTATTGATGGTAATAATAAAAATTTAAAAAAAAAAAGGAAAAGATATTTTGGAATTGGCAAAGTGAGACAGGAATAGTATAGAATCTACTTTCACAGAGTTGTAGAGTACAATTAATCTGTCATGCAAGCAGATAGATAGAGAGTGAGGCATCAAACACTGAGGAACCGGGGCCTAGCCAACACCTTAATGTCTTATGATATGATCATATCATATCATATGATTAATTATTTTATTCTCTCTTTCTCACACACATACACACATATCTTTATCTTTCTTTTCTTTCACCTATGTAAGTATGTAACTGCAGGTTATAACTTTGCATCAGCCGAAAGCATCCTCAGTTGCCTTAAAAAAACATTGCTTCCTTCCACACAATTCTAATGTTTCCTATCTCTTCAATCACCCATTCTTCAATCACTAATGCTTCTTCCCCGTCTTATTTTAAATGTCACAGTTGACTAAATCACACACTTTAAAAAAAATGTATAAATAAAAGAGAGAGAATATGTTTTTTTACTAAAATACCCCTTCTTTTTATTAGTATCAGATATTGGAATACTAAAAAGTATATATTTGAGTATATTTTTTCTCTCACCTAATGATTGCTTTAAGGGATAAAATATGAAAAACCAATATTATAAATAGTATATGACACTTCTTTTAAGACAAACAATTTTAGCAAACATGACACGTATTTTGAGACAAAGAGAATAGTATATATTATCACATATATTAGTCATTCAATAGATTAAAAAATAAATTTTTGTTTTAGATTTGTTAGCTAACCAAAGTGCTAGAGTTGTCACGGAAACAAAAACTTATGTCAAAAAACTAATTAGATGGAAAAAGAACAATAATCAACATTAGACCATAGTCAACCATTAATTACTTTGCTTCACCAAGAGATAATCTATGGCGAAATAGGTGGTTCTTCGATGGTTATGTTACACCAATTGTAATCATATAGTACTGTCTTCACTCTTTCTGCGAGTAAACAAATTTTGGCTTGATTGAATGATGGGTCTTGCTAACGAGTGTCTCCCAGCACTCTTTTAGCATACTATTTAAGAAAATATTTTATTTAAAAAATTAAATAACATAATTTTCAATGCGTTGACTTTATAGATTTTCATAAATATTCTATAAAAATTTACTATTTAAGGGTTTAAAGAGTGCTCCAAAGACACTATTTAGTATTTGTCTTGAAAGATTAATAATCCCACATAAGAGCATTGTTATTGCGCCAATATATATACTCTAAACTCCAGCGAGTGTCTCAATTTGAAGTCGATAAACCATAAATTTGACATCAAACCTATTCATTGAGCCAAAAGAAATATGATCACCTCATCAAGTGTTTTATTGAACACAATTTTTTTTTAAATAATGATGATATATATATATATATATGAATAAGATAATTACCATATGCGCTGAATGTAAACAGACAACAAGCTGCGCCATTATTATTTTTTGAATTGCAAAACCAATTCGTTTAAATATCATATTTATAAATTTGGAAGTTACAACATTATTATGCATGATTTTTTCAATTCTATTTAGAAAATTAACAACATTTGATGCTATAAAGCCAAAAGTGACAAAAACAAATAATATAAAAACATGTTGATTATCAGAACAACATATAATAAATGTTTTTCTTTTTGATTTAGAATTACATTTTATATAAATACTCCTTCTAATCTCATATGTAACCAACAAGTAACTTTTTAAATTCATTCAAAAAGTAATGTCTCTAAACAAATAATATAGACAAAATACATTATTTTTTCAATAAATCTAAAAAATCAATTTTACTAGAGGAGTACTACTATAAATAAAAGATGATAAAGCTCAAATCCAAAGTCATAATAACACTTTTGTTATTCGTATATGTGTAAATTTCATTGATTGATATGATTAACAAAAATGAACATTGCAAGTAGTAGTATTTTGAATGAAAAAAGAAGTAGAAAATCATAGAAATGATATGAGCATTGGATAGCAGAAAGAAGTGTTAGCAAAGCAAGTAGGGGATGGTGGTGGTCCCATTGAGAAAAGGAAAAGGCTGAAGGCATAATGTCCTTTTGTAAGCTTTAGAGCTGCTTTGACCGTATACCATATTCTCTCAAAACCAATTGAAAATAGAGAGAGAGATAGAAATAAAGTGGTCCATTCCTTTTTGCATTGCATTTGCCATATGATATGATATGAATGAGATTCCCCAGCCTGCATGTGGGCATATATACAATCACATAACATAGCATAGCATAGCATTGCATAGCATGATGATCATCATCATAATCCTCTCTTCTCTGCAGCTGCACCTACACAAATTACAATCATGCTTTTACTTTTCCCATGATCTTTTCTTTTTTACTTATTTTAATTTTTTCAATTCAAACTCTGACCTTTCACAGACATGCGTGTGTGTTTGTATCACAGACACATAACACCCTAAAATAGTGTTTTGAGTGACTCTCAAGATTACTATTACTTCTACCTAGCTGCCTTCATACACTATCACTTTTCCAGTCACACAATTACCTATTCATTCATGCTTCTCTATTTTCATCATTCATATTCTCTCCATTTCAAAATCAACATTGGTGATAGTAGTACTATTAAACTGAACTTATTAATTAAAATAAAATATAATATTTTGAAATTAATATACATAGTAAGTTCAAAACTGAAAAATATTAAAATAAATTCAGTTTAAAAATCGACTAACCCGAATTGCCCATCCCAGTAGTAAAGACTTATACTTATAAGTTGTGCAACTAGGGACATGGTTAAAATAGCTGTATCATATTCATAGCTACCACATCTTCATATATCATCAATCAATAAATTTACAAATTACAAACATATACATTTTTTTCTTTTTGATAATAAAATTTACAATACACTTTTGTTATAATTTTTTAAAACAAAATACGTTTTTCTAATAGATATAGTATTTCCATATGTTATGCATCAAAGAAGCTAGATAGGCTTTTTTTCATCAAATCAAGAAGAATATAATGTGGGCATATACAATTACAGTTTGAGGGGAGGGGGTAAAGAAGTAAGAAATTACTGTTTCAAAACAACTATGTTGATTAATAGTAGTAGTTCAAATTGATAACAACAAGGAAAAACGACAGCACAATGTTGAGTAGAGAAAATTTATTGGGTCTTGCTAACCAATGCACCCTATGCAATGGTTAAGAAACTCTAAAGTAGTAAATTTTACATTGAAACAAGTATAACTTACATTTTAAAAAGTTTGATGCACAAGTTTCAAGATAATTTTATTATTTTTAGTTCTTTAATTAGTGCAAGGGGTGCAATATTTAGCATTTGCCAAATTTATTAACGGAATAACTAATTCCATTTATTATTATTTTTGACTGAAATGGTAACTAATTCCTAGTAATAATGACTACATTCCATTTTTATTTAACAAGAGTAATAATAATGAGTTGCAATTTAGAGTAAGAAAGTTTGTGAATATTTTATGGTACCATATGTTCCTTCATTTTAGAACCATGTTAGTTTTGTTTTTTTGACATATAACTGAATGTTAGTTACACGTCGCATAAATGAAATTGTGAATATACGATGCTTCACAAATTAAGGGAAGAAAAGACATCTCCAGAAATTATTGTATTTCCATGGTACAATGATCAAATTAAATCTGCTTGTTTTTTTTTTGTCACAAAAATAAATCTGTTAGTTTTTTGGGTAAGACCTTGTTAGTATCATGGAGAATATTGATTTATCATATATAAATAAATGCCATAAGATTAACCCCTAAATATACAAAACATTTTAATTAAGCAATAAATATGGAATCAAATAATAATCTCCACAATTAAAATTTTAATTTATGAATAATAATGTCCATAAGTAAAAAAGAATCTTCGAAATCAAATCAATCAATAATGAATGATCGTGTAAGAAAATAGTAATGAAAATAACGTTAATTGAATGATTACTTTAGACAGTAGATCCTACTAAAGTTTACTAATGGCAGTAGATACTGTAGACATGACTTATTGAGATAGTCATATGAAATGTCCATGAGATAGATAGATAGATGCAGACAAGCATGCTATGCTATGGTGTGTGTGAAGCAACATGTAAAAATACTAGAAATAATTTGGAGAGAAGCAAATGTTAACATGTAATAATACTACTAGTATGTTGATAAAATAAAAGTAGAAATATTTGTTTAAAAAATTATGTTTTTAACTTTTTAAAATTAAAATATAATATTTTTCAATATAATGTTTCTACTTTTAATTCTTAACATATTAATTTAGTCAGGAATAATCACTACATTCAACAATGAATATATGATATCGACTAAAAATTTCTTAACGCGTGTCTTATATATGTCGAGAGCATGTTATCAAGACTCTTTGGAGAATATTAACACTAATTTTCCATTAAGAACACATGTTAAAGATCTTAATAGTAAGGCCAAATACATCTATGGGTCCTTTAAGTTTTCAGTTTGTACCACATAAGTCCTTTAAGTTTTTTTTGTAATACATAGGTCCTTTAAGTTTTAAAAATGTAACACATAGGTCCTTTCAAGTTATACTCATTATGTTATACAAAAAAAAAACTTAAAGACCTAGCTATGTGTTATAGTTTTAAAACTTAAAGGACTTATGTGCTACCAAAAAAACTTAAAGGACCTACATGGTACAAATTAAAAACTTAGAGGACCTATGTGTTACAGAAATAACTTAAAGGACTTATGTGGTACAAACTAAAAACTTTAAGGACCGAGATATGCATTTAGTCTAATAGTAAAAAAATACCCACCTCTTTGTACAAAAAAAAAAATATATTCACCTCAAATTAAAATATTACTACTTTTCTTTAATACAAATTTTAAAACTTTAGATTTTTTAACTTATATTCTTTTTTTAAATTAACTTGTGCACCAATAATCATAAAATTATGTACATTAAATCAATTATTTTTAGATAGGGAGAGTAATATTTATAACTTTCATGTTTGTTACCAATTCAATTCAATTGATTGGCTGTGACCAACAGTTTTTATTTTATTTTTTACCGTAACATCATATTCTTTGCGCTTTTCTCGTGCGTGCCCTCCTTTGCTTTCCTTTCAACTCTAATCAAAATCATTACACTCCTACTTCTTTTTTTTCTTTGGTCATAAAAATCAATTCATCATTATCTATCATATCTTAGGCCCCAAACATAAATCAAATCAAAACCAAAACATTAAATTTCTTTTGTCATTTAATATTTTATTTTATCTATTTGTAAAAAAAAAAAAGACCAGATGTGAATTTTTTTAATTTACCTATATTTAGAAAAAATAGAAAAACATGACTACAATATCATGTGAAAAAAAGGAAAGGAATCTGTTCCCCAGATTAAGGCTCTGCAAATCGAATATCATGCATCACAACAAATCAAAAGAAAATATCTTCATTATATTGTAAGTTTTTTTTTTTTGCAATGATGAAAAAGAAAGATAAGAAATTGTACCTTTGTTCAGTGTTGAGGAAGCACAAACCCTGTAACTTTGAAAATGACAATGCCGTGTCTTCTTTCTTGAATATGTACATGTACATGTTCGTCTTCTTCTTCTTTCTTCACTACAATCAATATTCATTAGTACTATAATTTCTACAATTTATAGATAATAATAGATAAAAAATTATCGCATAGTATAAAAAATTGATGATCTTTATGTATGGGCATGTTCATATGCTTGGCTCCTCATACGCCATCCACAAAGGTCATTGATTTTTCGATGAGCTTCGTATATGGCATACAGGGAGCCAGGCACATACTCATATGTATGCATGAAGATGATGATGCCACCTTAATATCAACAAATAAAACACTACAAAGATTGTATTTTTCTTCATTAATACTAATTAAACATTAGACTAAACAAATCTCCATTCAATTTCATGATAAGCTGGTAGAATTTAGTTGAGTTTTGATTGAGAGATGGTTATAATGAGAGAGGAAGATGAAGGTGGAATTGGTGGAGAAAAAGAAAGGGACAAAAAGAGTGGTAGCTATAGAGAGAAGAATGAATATAGTGAAGGTTAGGAGAGAGTAGTAGTAATAGTACTAGTTAGAGAGTGAATGAGATATGGAGAGAAGAGAATGAGGAGAGGTATATATTGTGGTTGAGAGAGAGAGAGAGAGAGAGAGAGAGAGAGAGAGAGAGAGAGAGATCTATAGATGAATGAAGGGAAGGAATGGAAGAAATAGTAATGGCTAAGTCATAATCAAATGGGGGGGGGGGGGGGGGGGGATTTGAAAGCCCCACAAAAAAACCCTACTGAATTGGCATAAAAGTAGTGTAGAAAAGATTAAGGTGTGGCTAATAATAGTGAGAAGAGGAAAAAAAGGAAGAATATTGTGGGGTTGAGGTTGCACCCTGAACCCAAATTCAACCACTAAATATTAGTACAAGACACAATATATTATTTACACAACACAAATAATAATACTCCTACTTTAATGTAGTAGTAGTAACTAAGGTAAGGTTTTGGGTTGGGTTAGTAATGTAACCACCCACGCAATTTCCTAAGCTAGCCTTATGTTGTTGTGTTTCAAATCTAGCTCCTTTTTCTGGGTCGTAAAGCTATTACTCTCTCTCTCTCTCTATCTCTCAACCATAGTGTATGTAGTGTTGTAGTATTTTTGTCTCAAGTGTTTGGACGACATGGATTCCTCATCACTCAAACACTTTCTTTATATCAACATAAAATAAAGCTAACACACCCTAAAAGGAACCCAAAAACTTTCTTTTTTCTCCATTACCTCGTTACTTTTTTATATATTATTGCTCAAAAATTATGTTTTTTTTTTATTTGTTTTCCTAATTTGCTTTTTTATGAAAAATAAGTTATCATTTTTTAATTTATTTTGGTTTCAAATAATATGTGTAATGACAATTCTACCAAAAAAAAAAATATTTGTATTAACAAAACTCACATACATTAGAAGAAAAAAGGTGAAAAAATGTGTATTCGAAACATGATCTAAACCCTTTTGAGGTGCTCCGATTTAGTGAGGTGTTAAATATTAATAACTGCATTCGGCGGTGAATGTATTGTTAATTTTTTTATCATTTATATTTATGAGACAACAAATCTTTATTTTTTTTGTATATAAATAACAAATCATTAAAAATAAAAACTCACACACAAAATTAAAAGATTGAACCTCAATCATAAACATTCGACCTATATAATTTTAGCATTTTTACTCAACTAAGACTTTTTGCATTTTACCTAAATCATTGGCTCAAATGGTTAGTTAGTTTCACCAAATGACGGATTTCAGGTGAACTCGAGTTTAATTCTTGAATAAAACAAATTTTTAATCAGAGTTTATTTACTTCATGGTTGAACTCTAGACTATTAGAGTTATATTTCTCTAAGAACCAAAAAGTAAGGAAAAAAAAAACTCGTGCAATTGATTTATACTACTACTTCTATCATGGGACAGCTTAGCACTAACACTTTTTTGTTTATGCTTTAAATTAGATTAGATTAATCGCTCCCCAACCCTTCACACCTAATTCACCACTTTTATTTCTGTCCACTAAGATGGCAACTCATATTTGCGCCTTTAATTGTGTTTTTCTTTTTCCTTTTTTGCTCTAACATACTACATTTGTATATACGTGTGTTTTAGGGGAGTTGTTGGGTACATAATGTATGTCCCTTGGCAAACTTCAACTGTTAATTGTTATTTTCCTTGTTTAAAGATGTTGATATGCACTTGGCAATATTTAGAACTTGTAAGGGTAAGATGTTGTATTATTTTACTATATTGAAGTTACATTTTTTTTACACCAATGTTGAGTTATATAAATTTTAGTATTTAGTATAATGATAAAAAAGTTACATCTCAATATAATTAACCGTAAAATGCTTAACAAATTCACAATTAACATTAAAGAATTATTATCCAAAATTGATTAAGTAGTTATTGACGTTAGACTTAATAAAGATGATTACAGTTTGATCTCCGTCCGCAGCTCTACAATTTGTCTCGAATCAAATTATTTGACACAGTTGACCGGATCCTGGTGGTGAAAAAAATTAAAATCATTAATTCGGTAGTGTTGAGTGCAAAATAATGGATAATACTCGTAAATATCCATAGTTATATCTATTTTTTTTTAGGAGGTGTCGATTGTAGTTTATATATGTTTTTTTTGTCTTTGTTTCCTTTTTTTGGTTTTAACCGAATATCATCTATGTGCAATTGCAGAGAATAATTTCTCGAGTCGGATAAAATCACAAAGAGTGGTAAAACTCTCTCTTAAAATTTTTAATATTGCTGTTTTTTTAGAGTGGATTTTAATATGATTTCTTTTGATCTTATGAGGTTGACTCAATTGGTAGAGACATAAACTCAAGAGATGTGGCTAAGCGGTTATGGCTCGTCTACCTTGAGTATGAAGTAGCTTTAAATCTTTAGATCAGTTGTTCCACCTTATGAAATGCCTCAAATTAAGCGAGAGATTAATCATTGTCTTCAGCAGTGAATACTTTAGTCTCGACCAAAAAATTGGTAGGAATATCACACACACACACAAGGATTGATGTTCAAACTCCAAATACCCCACTTATATATTCATCTTAAGGGTGAATTTTTTAACTAATAGACTCGAACAATTTTTTTTTTAAAATTTTGTAACTTAAAAGATCAATTAGCATATATAATTTAAGGACAAAAAAGAAACAAAAAGAATTTAAAAGATAAATTGCATAATATTTATAACTTATCAAGAGAATAAAATAAAACAAAAAAGATTTAAGGGACCAAGTGAAATATAAAATTAACTTGAAGGACCGAACATGTATTTTAGCCTATAATTAGAGAACAGAGCGCTTCTCAGCAAACAACTTTTGTTTTAAACTCACCACAAATCTTAGTTCATATGACAGAAAGTGCCGAAATGGTTAGGTTGAATACATATGATTGTTATGATCGGAACTCAAATCTCGGTTCCTTCACTTTATTTAGAAGAATTTTTAATAATTTATTATTTTTTTTATGTATCAAAAGAAAATTTTGTTTTTCTTTTTCATTAACGATTGTCTGGCTTTTACTCTTATTGTGATCGCTTTTACTTTTAGTGTGATCATGCACAGGGCGATGTTAGACAAAAATTTGCAGGTTTTACTAATAATGATGTATTCTTCGGCTTTAATTAGAAAGCAACTTTTTACTTTTAAAATTTATTGAATAATTAATTTATCTAGTTTATAATTAAGGTTGAATACATTAATTATTTAATGAACTTAAAATGTAAAAAATTGTTTATAATTAAGGTCTAAGGATGTATTTATCAATGGATCAATAAATAAATTTATGGTGTTGAGTTAATTAGATCCCCACCAACTAACTTTATTAATAAATAACTTTGGTTGTTAATAAGAAGGAAGGAAGAAATAAGACTTTGGTTGATAAAATTCAAAATCGTAATGTATCCTAAATAACAATTTTGGTTATTGAAAGTACTACGCACTTATGAAATTAATTAATTTTGTTAATCATGTAATTTTGTTTTTGACGAATTATTCTAAATTTGATAAATACGTTTTCATTCTATTTTGTATATTTTTAGCTCTTTCCGGCCTTTGGTTAGATTTTGAATTGATTTTTTATTAGTGGATCTCAAAGTTCAGTGGAACACTTTATTCAGTTCACTTATTCAGCTGGAGGCAGTTGAGATCGGAAATATTTTTTGCTGCTTATTTGTATTAAAAAATTTATATTAAATTTTTTAACATGCATCCTTACTTATTAAGACACGTGTTAATTTTCTCATTTTATTTATTAAAAAAAAAGTGAAAGAGGATTGGTTAAATATGAAAAAATTTGAAAAGTAAAAATATTGAATGAATAATTTGTATATGAGGGAAAGTGGTATGAAAAGCTAAGTTATGAGTTGGGAGAAAGAAAAAGGAAGAAACGAGTCCACACACACCTAGGACTTTATGATTTGTTTTACAAATTGAATGAATATTGCAACTTCTTCTTTACAAAAGATGTGTGTATGCAGCACAACGCTTTTACATTTTTTTGACAAATAATCACTTTGACTAACTTTTGTTCCGAAAAAGTTGAACATCAACGCATGAACGCAATCATATCATACCCTGGCCAGTGGCATATATGTACTAATCTATTTTAAAATTTTAATTTACTCTTCATATTACTCTCTCCGGTCCTTAATATAAGAAGATTTTTGCTTGAGAATTTAATGTATCTAATTAATAATGTGGTTTAAATACATTAGATTCTCAATAAATCTAAAAATAAAAATCTTTTTATATTAAGGACCGGATGGAGTATTAAAATAATAGATGAATTTGTTACACTATCAAAAGAAATTTTATTATGTTGATTAAATAATTGTCATATTTGTTCTCATAAAATTAATTCAGTTGATAGATAGAAATATTATATTTTGAATATATAAAGCTCTACGTTAGCTAAATTGACATAATTTCCATGTCTCAATGCTCCAATTTTATGGTCAATTATTGCTTTTATGAGGAGAGGACGGTTCCTATTCGTCATACTCTTAGGAAAATTAATATATGTTCCGATTTTCTTATTAAATATATATGGTGTATCTCAATTCTCAGTGCTCTTAGAAAAAAACTTGAGACTAGCTTGATGCCTCCATTGATGGGCTCGCTATTGCTCAAAGACAATCTGAGTGCTAATTTATAATTGGCGTTGTAGTTTGTTTTAAGGAAAATGATAAATATTGTCTTTAGGATAACATAATGATAATGTTTTATTTTTATTTTTTGAAATATATATTTGAACAATAAAAGAAAACATCAATTTATGTACCAAAATAAATGAAACTATTTTTTTTAGATAAATAAATGGATGTACTAGATTTCGAATTTCAGTCCTACACATAATGTGTTATATGTCCTTACCAAATAAGCTAAGCTTAATCTACTTATTATTCATCTTAAGTTGGAATTTCTAGCTACTATATAATTTGACAAAAAAAAAAATTAAATAATAAGACAATGAATTCTTTTGTCACTTATTTGAATATTATTTTCAATCAATGGGCCATCGAGCAATATTTTCCTCCTACTTCATATCAGTTCACGGGCCATTAATTTTCTCCTATTGTTTCCATGATTTCAAATTTCTTTGAGTA
The DNA here is from genome assembly GCA_951804385.1 of Trifolium dubium. Classification (NCBI taxonomy): domain Eukaryota; kingdom Viridiplantae; phylum Streptophyta; class Magnoliopsida; order Fabales; family Fabaceae; genus Trifolium; species Trifolium dubium. The sequence continues at coordinate 30,145,746 of OX638074.1, forward strand.
ATTGGAAATTCTAACATATTTGTTTTTTTTTTTACAAAATAATCTAACAAATTTTTTATATATAAAGTATTCTAACAGCACATTTTATATTTTAAAAAGATAAAATACTATAGTTTTTGTCAAATAATATATTGGCCGGAAATTTTATTTTAAAGTGAATGAATAAGTGAGCTGTTCAGGATTTGAACTCGATCAATACATATAAAATGCTATGTCTATATCAATTGATATGCTCACCGAGATAAAACCAATTTATTTAGTCATATGCTAAAATATGTTTTTATTTTTCTCAAAGACTGACTTGGTCTCGAAGTTTATTTTAGGGAGTAAAATGGTTAATAATAATAATAATAATAATAATAATAATAATTCATGAACTATAATGGCGGTGTTTTGGACAAAATTACCATGCATATGTGATTGATCTATGAATGGTCGACATCTAAAGAGAATCTTTGCCTGTCAAAATATGGCCACCAATAGAATGTTATGGTTGACAATGAAAAGAATACGTGTCAGGTTCATCTTCCACTTTTAACCTTTTTTTGTTTATTTCTTAAACATTGCACAACTAAGAATTAATTAGCATAGTTTATGTCTACAGTGAAATTAGAACAATGCATAGCAAATCTTGAATTTTGTTTCTGCTTAAGATTAAGTTTGAATTTAGTGTCCAAACAATTAAGGAACGAATATTAGGATGTGACATTATATTATATATATATGGCATTAGATTGTGAATCCCAAACTAGTTATAGTATTTCCTTTCCTTTTCTCCCCTCTCTGTCTTTGTATATATTTGTTGTCTTCAAATGCCAAAACTTTTCATTAAAACATGAAATCACTTTCAAATTCAAAGGTAGCAAGCTAGCATGCATGCATACCTTTCATACGGATACAAGGGGATTCAATAATATGTAAACTTGTAAATTCTGAAGAATACAAACAAATGTGATGTGATTTTTCTTGGTGATGGGGTAGGGAGAATATATATGTAGTACAAAACACTTTTGTTTATTTGTTATGACATATATAGACTTTAGAGAAATAATATTTGACATAAACATGTTCCTTTAATTTGAAGGTGTGTCTATATATTTGCATGGAGACATCTGCTAGATATGTTGTTTACAATAACTAATTTGGTTTACTGTGTGTGGTATTCTTTCATCGGAGGTTCAACAATGTGTTTCTGGTTAATTATTTGTAAATTAATTTTTACCATTAGATATATAAATCATGTTATATTATTAGACCAAACGACCAAATGAAGATGAAATGTATTAATTTAATGATAAAATACATTTATGTAAGATTATTTTATTTATATAGATATAATTCAAAGACAATAACACTTTATAAGTCTCGATGTAACTTTTCTTTAGTTTTATGACGTTCATGCATATATTTACACACCAATTATTTATAAAGTCGTGTTGTGTGACCACCAATGAAGATTAATAATTTGACTCATAGTATTTGATAATAATGTGAATATTTAACTCTTTAGAGGACTTCTTAATTTGTAAATAACATCATTTGAATCTTAAAACTTGTCCCAACTATATCGAGCTCCATGAGACTCAACTCAACTCAAGTAATTTTTTTTATAAAAAGGAAAAAAAGTGGAGATGTTTGACCGGCTACAATGAATGCAAAGACATGGTATACTACCAATAATATTAGGTCAGATTAATTGTCGGTCAAAAGTCATCAACACAAAGTCAAAAGCAGTTTTTAGTAGTCATCACACCGGCAAATTGAAAGTAAAATCCTTTTTAGGATGTGAAATAAAGTATATGCACTCCATAATTATTGATAGTACTATGCTTAAATTAATGCTACTAATATACAATACTACTACACTGCCTCTTGAGTGTAAGGTAGTATATCTTTCCCACAAATGTCACTTTTAAACACGATGATAAAAGAACTGAAAGAAGGACAAACATATTATTAAGGAAAAGAGTCCTAGTAGTTTGGATTTAGAGGGAGAGAGTTCTGATATCTAAATGGTTTCATTTTCCTTTCAAACATATTTGAGGGAATTAAATTGTAGTTCTTTCCAGTGTTAATATGTTATGAGTTTCGCATTGAGTATATTAATTAAAGTACCCAATGTAATATTTAAGCTATGAGTCTCACCTATTGGGCTATTGTTTTAGGTTAGACTCTCTGTGCTTAAATCATAACACAATATTCATTGAACCAACTAACGTTTGATTGACAAAAACGAATTTAAAATTTAATTAATATATATATTGGCAAAGTTGCTCATTAAATTCAACTTTTTAATAAGTGATAAAGAATGTAGTACGTAGTTAAGCAGGTTGAAATGAAAGAATATTATTAAGTATACTAGTATAGAAACGCCCAAAAAGAATAGTTAGTTAAGCATGTTCAAGTTCAAAGAATGTTATAGGTGCATGCTAGTATATATTTTACAATAATTATCAGTGGTGACAAAATCCTACTTCAAAAGTGCAAGCTGGAGTGGAGATCGTAGCAAGCATGTTGAGTCCTGCATATTATTGGGTGAAGATTGAAGTTTGTGCTTTAAAATAGATTAGTTTAATTAATTACAATTTGTGCCGGTAAAAGGCAATGGAAAACACATAAAAGTTAACCAAAACCTATTACAAGAATCAAAGACCATTCATGGCATTAACCCTAGAAATTAATATACTGAATGAGGACAAACAAACAGAGCTTTGAACTAAGGGCACTTAATTACTTTAGACAAAAAGTGAGATTAGTGTATGTCTTAAGAATGCATGTTAAGATATTTAAAAATAAAAATTTATAAGCTATCGTATTTAAATGACTTTGTTTCTTGATAATTCAATCTTTGTTTATAAAAAAAAATACACTTAATAATATAATGTATTTCTTCTAGCCTTAATTATAAATAAACTTTCTACTTTTTAGATTTATTAAATAATTAATGTATCTGGTATATAATTAAAGGTTGAATAAATTAACTATCTATTAAACCTAAAAGGTGAAAAATTGGTTATAATTAAGACCGAAGAAAAATTTACATGTTTAAAAAGTCAAATGCACAATTTTGAAGAAAATATTTTTATATTTATCTCCTTATTAACATGCATGTGTCTTTAGAATACATATTAGCATTTTTCTTAGACAAATTTGTTACTTCTTTTTTTGAGTAAAAATAAATAATAAGTTGTTAAATCATGTAAAAAAATGATTTTGTAATTTCAAATGACAAAGATGAGGTTAAATCTCATTTAACAGGGTTATTATAATTAGTTTTTTGTACTAAAATAAATAAATAGTTTCACATTAATATTAATAATAAATTTGTATACCTAAATTTTTTTTCTTAAAAACTAATTATAGTGGCTTATACCATGCACAAACCAAGCACAACATGTTGTTCATGGTGCACAAGTTCTATGATTACTTAATTCATAGTTGTAGTATAAATTTTGTAAAATGTGTCGTTGGATTGAAAACTGAAAATCATTTGATGTTATTGAAATCTATTAAAATTAATGGTTTCAATAAAAACTCATAAACCGTTAATTTTGATGAGTTTCAATAATATATCATTTTCAAATTTTTTAAAATTTTACGAATGATCTACATGATATAAATTTTCAATTTAACAATAAATTTTATAAAATTCATACCACTATTATATGTAATAATCATAAAACTTGTGCACCATAAACAATAATGTCGTGCCATGGTAAAATTTACCCGAGTTCTATAAGTATTTCTACACAATTGTTGAGCACATAACTTAACAACATCAGAAAAGTTAAATTTCATACAGACAATAGTATATTATTTGTAGTAGAGTGGACTGTGGAGAACATGGTACTGGAGACAAAAGGGAGGAGGAGGAATAAGACAACTTAGATTTATAAAAGTCATATACATAGTACATATAATATTAAAAATTTAAAATACCACTTAGCTAGAATCATACATATATATTTTATCAAAAAAAAAGTCATACACATTATACAAGATTTTTTGTTAATTTTTTGAATAAGATTAACTAGTAGTAGTAATTAAGTGTATGTTGGTCGTATATTTAGACAATACTTTAATTTTATTGAATAATTAATATATTTGATTTATACATAGAATAGATATCAATCATTCAATAAATTAAAAAAAATTATAAATAAGCTAAGGTTATGATTTTAGTGATGTAAAAAAATATTGATGTATTGGTAAACTTTTTTTAGCAATTAAACAAAGAATAATTTATCCATGGTGTGAAGAAGAAATGAGATTAGTCAAAAAAAAAAGGAAGAGTAGGAGTGGTTTATAGAAAAGGGTGCAGAATAGTTGGATGAATTTGGTTGGGTGAGATGTCGAAATTGGTAAAGGATTAAGAAGATAAAGAGAGAAAGAGGTGATTAAAAATAGTAAGAGAATAATAAGCTTTATCGTGTAGAGTGTTTGGAAGGAACAAGTGTGGGAATCATGTTGTCAGATATGCAGTCTTTGTGTTCTTATGCTTGCTTCTGTAACGTACTTCTTCCTTTTTTTGTGTTGTTTTTCTACTCCAATCCCTCCGATAATAAATATAAATAAAATTAATTTTTTTAATATATTTGATTATTGATATATTTAATTTATATTATAATTAAATAAATTAAAAATTACATTTATCAAAAAAATCTAATTTATTTATATTTATGGCCAAAGAGAATAGTAACTTAATTCTCTCTCACGGTAACTCATTTACGTTATCTACTTTTTGTGCAACTTAATTTCTTGACTTACAAGAGATACATATTCATCTAAAATCTTAAGGTATAAATAGATAACTAGTAGCATAGTCGATATAGAACTTTTTTTTTTTGGCAATTAGTCGATATAGAACTTATAAAACACGTTAATATATATAGTATATACCACAAGAGAAGCAAATATCAAATTTTCATTCAAACGCAGTAAAGGAGATTGATATGGAATTTTTCGAGATTGAATTTACCGAGTCATCTAGTATATATTTCTTTTGAAAGGGTCATCTAGTATATTTCTTTTTGACATAAAGGTCATCTAATATATCTCATATATTCAATATTTTGTCTATTTATAATCGATGTGAAATTTATCAATTCATATCACATGAAGTAAAATAATTTTTTCACATTTATTTTATAGTATAATATTTATTCACATATATTTAATTTCAACAAAATCTCAATGTCATATTAATTTTGTTAAATTCACAACTCATTTAGACTTATAACTATATAAGTACTCTTTTTATTTCATATTATAATAAACAAAAAAATAGTATCAGTTATTTTTCTTTTGGTACAAAAAGGGAGATAGTATCAGTTATTTAATAAATTTAAAAATTATTTTTATTTTTATTGTTCAAAATTGATTTATATACATGACTATATGCAAATTAAAGCTTTTAGTAGCACACAAATTATCTCAAACACAACTTAAGAGTGTAGTTGAGCGGTTGGGGTCTATTCTCCCTTAATCAATAGTTGAAGGTTCGATGCTCATCTTAAATATGAAACAACTTTAAATCTTTAGGTTAACTATCCCATCTTTCAAAGTACCTCTAATTTAACGACGAATTAGTCACTACATAAAAAAATTTATTTATCTCAAACACACACAACTATTGGTTTTGGGTATGTGGATGGTGAAGGTGGTGCAGACACACATGTGCTGTGCCGTGCAACACTCTCTCTCAATCTCGATAACTCACACTTACTAGGGAAAGAGAGAGATGATCAATCAGTGTGGTTGGTTAAAATCAATAGAAGGTTTTTTTTATTCAAAGAAGTTAGTTAGTACTTCCTCTATTCTAAAATAAATATTTTGTTTATTGGTTTATCTTAAAATAAATATTTTATACTATTTATAAAATTATTTTTTTATTTTATTTGTTAAAATAATTATTAGGTAAAAGAAAAAAATATTCAAAAATTTACCTTTAGTATTCTTATATATACTACTAATAAAAAAAGAAATATTTTAAAAAAAAGTTATGTTCTCTCTTTTATTTATACATTATTTTAAAGTGTGTGATCTAATCAACAACTGTATGACTCTTAAAATGAGATAGATGTAGTACTAGTTGTCAAAAAAATATTTTAATGAATAATCAAACTTATATTTAAAATGAGATAGATGGAGTAGTTTAGAGTAAATATCACTTTGATTATTCAATAAAATAATTTTTTTCACCAAATATATTATTACTCCATCTACACAAGAGAAATAAATATTTGTAAAAGAAGAACTACAAGACAAATGCGTCATGTATAAACGGAATACTGAAGAAAATAACCAAAACATACATCACCTAAAAGAGATCAACATCTAATCTCATTTTTAAAAAGACCTCTTCAGGTTCTAGACTACTATAGAAGATATCAACCTGATCCAAAAAGATGTCATTAGAGTCTAGACACAAATTCTCAATCTCAAATCAAAAGTGATTGATTTATCATTATCCAAAAAACAGCTCCATAAATCAAAAGATGACGGAGCAACGGTAGAATAAAAGTTCTAAACGGATAAATCTCAACTCACAGTTTAAATTCAAATAATCAACATCAATTCAATACATAGGTCAATCACATAAAAAAAACCTACAAATTTCCAACGAATTTAATTAAAATTTATCCATTAAATTATCTCTATATATGGTTATTGTATTTGTAATTGTATGTACCCCATGCCTGCCTGCACATAATAAGGCCCTTATTCCATTCTTTTGCTCTCCTTTTGAGGAGAAACCAAATTGGCCACATTAACATTACATTATTCCGCCGTTTCTCTCTCTTTCTTTTAATCAGTTCCTGTTTCTAAGTAGTAGTACTCTTTCAAAACACTGATCAACACAAATGCTCCTTCGGTGCTTATAATAATAAGATCATCCAACAAAATTTACTGATATTAATTAAAATGATAGCCGTAGTAAATCATGGTGCGGTTAGACGATTTTACAGTTTTTAAGAAATGTATTTAGCTAAAAATATCATATTTTACGCCACAAGAAAATGTCTTTAAGCCTATTAAGCCAATAAACCTACTAAGTAAATATATGAATATTTTTTTTGCCCAAGTGTTAATGTGCAGAAGTTATAGCTATATAAGTTTTTTTTTTACTAAAGCTATAGCTATAGCTATATAAGTCATGTATAGCGCACAAATGTTTCGTATCATTATAATTAATATGAATTTTATAAAATTTATTGTTGAGTTGAAAATTTATATTATAAAGAAATTATTCTGAACTGAATAGAATAGAATCGTTTCTTAGGATTGAGGTAATTCACGCGGTGGTTGTGGCTATATGGTGGTTGTGAATGGTGGAGGTATCTGCAAAACAATGTTAACACTTCGACGTTCAAGTCAGTATGAGGTGGAATTAATAGAAATTTTGGTAAATTGATCATACCATGGTGTGGGAACAAGCAACACTTATATAGAAAGATTTTCTGACGTATGTTGCATGTCCGTGAAAAGCAGGGAACCGTTGAGATGAATCCAACGGTTGTGAGTGATCCCACATCTTTGATTCGCGAAGGACGAGTGCAGTGTCACGCCTCGGGTTTGGATCCTTATTGGGTCTGGACGATCATATACCTGTAATGAGCATTTGGTTTATCCATAACATAGATTGAAGATCATTCAATATGTTATTGAGATCCATAAAAAATTAACAATATTCAATAAAAATACATAAATAATTAATTCTGATGAGTCTCAAAAACATAATTCAACAGTATAATGTTTAAAGTCTGATCTAATTCGAAAATTTGATAAACATTATCTCATAAAAGTGAATGCTAATAATAGGTGGTTTTTAATAAGGTTACATATTAAACCAAATATAAAAATACTTTGTTATAAGAGCTGTTCAATTTTTTAAAATTATTTTTGAACAAAAAACTTTTATGTTTTATTCTTTAACTTGTGCTTGTATATAAAAATGAAAATTGAGCCGGACTTTGTAAGGCTTGAATATGAACTTCTTTAAAATTATGAAGTCTAAAATCTGACCTATTAACTGTGATGAACTTTTTTTTTTAGCTTGACCTGATCTTTGTAAAAGCTTGATTTGGCCAATAATAAGCTTATTTAAAAGCCTATTTTACATTAGTTTTTTTTAAAAAAAAATTCATATTGAGACATTTGAATAGTTTATTTTGTCTATTATAATGTAGGCTTATATATATAGTCTTTATATATCATTTGACCTATTTTTGAATGTTGTCTTAATATTAGAAAAAGAATAACTTAAATATTCAATGCCTTGAAAGGAAATAAAATTAAAATATCATCGAGTACATAAAAATTATTAAAGTCATATTTAATTAAATAAGCCGACCTAATAGACTTTAATTTGTAGGCTTTTTAATAAGTCTAAACCCAACCTATTTAATTAGATAGACTTTTTAAAACGTCGAACCTTATCTTTTTACTAAACAGGTCGAGTCGAATCAAACTTTTAATAGGTCGATCTATAAGCTCATGTTGGATAGCTTAACCTATTTCCACCCCTACAAGTTAATTTGCAAAACCCATTAAAAAAATAAAGTCAAACAACAATAAAAAAATATTGTGCATGTGGTGATCAGACCAATAATGAGAGACCCAAGCACAGGAAAAAAGAAACATCATAACAAAGATTCAAAAATCAATTCTGGACTTTATGTTTGACATAACATAAAGCAGTAGTACTACTATATAGTTTGATCAATGTAACACATTCAATATTTATGAATGCATGAATGCATTCAGCTGTTGGGTAAATATCATTTCTTATAAACTTTGAAGGACGTGCCTTTTATATTCACTTCAGTCTAGTCAATTATAGTGTACACTATATAAAGATAACGTAACATATATTAATTTTATTCCTTTTGATCTTGATGTGGCCTAAAGAGAAGAAATGGAGGGGCATAGCATATATATGCATAGTTTGAATCCAAATCCATCATGCAAAGTACCATACTACCATATGCATATGTTATCTGTCAAAGCACACACGTTGAGGGGCCAATTATTGGCATTGAGCTTTATTTGCCAATTGCAAGTCCTATTCATATAAGTTATTTTTTATATGCTTTCAATTCTTGGATACTGGTCAAGTCTTTCACTAATAATCTAGGCTAAAAATCCAAATATCAATTGTTGTTATCATTGTACTCCTTCCAGTTCCATTCATTATTTTATGAGCAAAAAGAATGAATATGATTATGTCATTTTATTCATAATCAAGGTAATTTCTATGATATTATGCTTGAAAATTATATTTAACACTTTTTTACAATGGTTGATATTTTCATCTTTAAGTAGAAATTGAATTTTTTTCAGGTCTTTATGATTGAGACAGTTATTATATAAGTTTTGATTCGACAAAAAAAACAAGTATAGAGAAAAAGAATATAGAACGAATTTTCAAACAATTATTAGATAGTATTGATTTGACAAAAGAATCAGAAGAAAATGTTTCATTGCTAAAGTTATATGGGGCCTATTTTTTTTTAAAAATAGTTTCTTCTTTCTTATAAATACTACTCCCTCCGTCTCTAATTATAAGACCCTTTTTGACCACAGCACGTACGTCAATGTACAATTTTGATCGCTAATATCTTTAATTATCTAGCAATAAAAAATTATAAAAATTTGATATTTGGAAAATACTCATCAAAACAAATCAAACAAGATCCTATAAGCTAATATTTACATCTATACATTATTAGAAAAATACGGTCAAAACATGATAGATGAATAGTAAAATTTAGTCAAAAGGGGTCTTATATTAAGAGACGGAGGGAGTATATTATAAAAAAAATAAGACACCAAGAGTTTTAATAAAACTATGTACCTACATATTAATCCAACGTAACTAGGTCTTCTCATCACTAAATTAAATGAATTTGAATCCATACCCTTGTAAAATACAGATCAAATTATAAAAGTCTTATCAACATACTCTCTATTACAATTTTCAACTCACTCTTTTTTTATTGATTAGAATTCACATGCTATCGCACCAAATTATGTGTGTCGTATAAATTAGATGGATCTTATGAATTTAAACCAATAAAGTTGAGTAAAAACATTGTTAGTATCGTTCATCAAATAATTATCAAATGGAAATGGATTAATATTCGTGGATTCCTTCTTGCTCTCCTCACTTGTAGTTAATATTTTTATTCATAACACTGGAAATAATTTCCCTACCAAAAAAAACATTGGAAATAATTTCATTTTTTTGAATCAAACTTTGGAACCAACCAACTACTTCTAAATTCTAATCCAACATTGGGCTTAAAATCGATACCACAAGGAAAATTGCTCTTTAGGCCCCTCAATTTGCTCCCACACCCCCCAAACTGACGAAAATACCCTTCGCATCCTAAAATACGAAATGAATTTTGGTTCGTATTATACAAAACGCATGCACCGTGAAAAACCAAGTGTTTTTTTAGGCTATGTTGGCTTCGTATTATATAATATGAACTGAGATATGGTTTCGTATTTTAAAATACGAAGTATGTGCAGTTCGTATTTTAAAATACGAACCCTACTCGAAATCGTCCCGCAAAATACAAAATCTATGTCCAAATCGTATTTTAAAATACGAATTGTTGGGAGTACAAAAACTTTTGGTTTTTTTCGCAAACTTTCCATGGATTAGCCCGTGCCATCCTGTACAACTTTTTAAACAAAACTAAATTTCACATGCACAACTTTAAACACAATAAAACACAACTTAAATCCAAATTACAAAACATTAGTACAATCAAACACTACTTAGTTAAATCCAAATCCAAAACATTAGTACAATCCAAATAACTTAGGACAACCCAAAATATTATTAGTACAATCAAATGACTATAGTTTGTCTTCATAAGTGGTTGCAATCCACTCGCATCAACAACATTCCAAAATAATGCATGGGTATGCATATTTCTTCATGAAAATTCAAAAAATAAATGGTTAAAGGACACAATACTTGTTATATTACTCAAAATAGGTGTAAGATCATCCAAATGAGTGAAGAATTGTTGAATCCAAGCTTGAACATGCAAAAATCGCTCCATAAATCGCAAATCCGAGCAATGGTGTGAGGTTGAGTGTTTAGGTGAACAATGAACATATCAGGTCCTGCAACTGTAATATAACAGAAGCTTCGTATTTTGCGGTACGAAATTGAGCGAGTTCGTATTTTAAAATACGAACTGGACTCATTTCGTATTTTAAAATACGAACTGGACTCATTTCGTATTTTAAAATACGAAACCAACTTCCAGTTCGCATTTTAAAATGCGAGATCATACAACATAGTTTAAAAAAAACACTTACATTTTTTCAAGATGTATGCGTTTTGTATGTTATAGTGATTTCGTTTTGTATAATACGAACTCAATTTCATTTCGTATTTTAAGATGCGAAGGGTATTTTCGTCATTATTAAGGGGTGTGGGAGCATATTGAAGGGCGGGAAGAGCAATTTTCTACCACAAGCGCATGCTAACTTTAACAAATAAATTGTACAAGCCCATTAAGAACTGCTTCTTTTCCCATCCTCCTTCTTTTCCCACCCTCATACATCTCTCCAACCCAAAAATACCAATTTACAAAGTGTATGGATGAGTAGAACCTTTTTTTGGTTACCATGATAACGAAGTTTCCACCGCTGTCAGTAATGACTAATCTCCGTTGAAGAACCTGTGGGCCGGGGCACAACACACACGGTGAATTCTCCTCTTCCAATCGAATTATTTTCATACGCATGAGTCAGAAATCGAACCTCTAACCACATGTTTAAGGGCTCTTGCCCCTTGGACCAATTCATCGTTGGTAAAAACTAAAAGGTAAGGGAGCCTTTTGTTTAAATTTTCTTTTTAGTGAATTTAAAGATATATAAAAAATTGTTTTTACAATCTTTCATTTAAAAAATTTGAATTGTACAAAAAATATTAGCAAATATATATTTTTTTCTTTAGTTTAAAATTATCAGCATGCAAGCTTTCGTTTGAGTGCATCAGAAATTTTTGCATTGATGACTGCATAAATTATAGGCGTAAGAAGAATTATAATAAAAATATATGTTTTTAAAAAAGTTGTGGAGAGAAGAGTAATGGTATAAGAGTAATAAGACTATAAGCTAGAAGAGGACATGACACCCACAAAAAATACAAACTCATTATTACTGTGATGAAGAAGAACATTGTAAGGGATTTAAGTATTATAGTTGTTTGTACAAACGAGCTATAACTTGTTTTGCAATCAAGCTCATTTCTTCATAGCAACGCAAAGGGCCATAACAATAACATAATATCCGTTGACAACATGAACTTCATTCACTCTCATTTCATAGTTCTCCTTCTGTTTTCTCCCTTGACCAAGATGCAGATCCCAACAACACTTTTTCTCTTCTTTTCACTAACCCATCTTCTTCTCTTATCATTCTCCATTCAAGGTATACATGCATAAATGTGTTTGATGTTCAATTTTCATCTTCTCAAGCATCCCAACCATAACATATAAAGCTCAACCTTTTCTTTTCTGTCTGCTTGTTTCCATTTTTCAGGTTTCCAACCTCCTCTTATGCCACCTGTGTATCCTCCGGTGGCCGCTGAAGTTAGTGGCAATGGCGGGCCTATTTCCAACATGTCTGCTCCCCCATCACCGGGGGTGATGGAGGAGTTGTATGGTGGGTCTCCCGAAGCTATGCCTCCAATATCGGAAAATGGGGTAAGAGACGATGCAGCTGGGAGTGCCGGAGAGATTGCACCCAATGATCCGGCAGCAGATGACGACGGAGTGAGGTGGTGTGCAGTGAGGGACAGAGTAGAAAAGTGCCAGTCCTTTGTCAGCACATTAACCAATTAACGGGCTACACGTGGAAATGGTAAACTCTATTATAAATGTTTCATTATTATACAGTTTTTTCCTCATATTATTAGCAGATAAAAGGGCAAACCATGTAACTAAAAACAGGGAAAAAAATGACAGCAACATTGATGTTGTCCAAAAATAAATTTTAGACACACACACATATAGGCTTAACATGAAACTTAAAGTTGCTGTGCTGCTACTTTCAATTTTCAAACCCCTATTAAGTTTCTTCTAGCAGCTGATTCAAACAAATAAGCAATTGAAAATGCATCAACATTTTCATTATAGCAACAACACGATTCACAAATTTTTTATGTCATTAGCATCCAAAGAGAGAGAGCTCAAGATTGTATGGAGTCAATCAACAAAAGAGAAGCAGATTTGGTGAACTTAGAAGCAGGTCTTGCTTATATTGCATTCATAAATTATTCAATGAAAGCCATAGCCAATGAGAACTATTGTGATCATTCGAAAACATATGAAGCTGTTGCAGTTGTAAACAGAAGGGTATGTGAGAACAATGACAAAATCAGTTTAATGGATTTCAAAGATCACAAGTCTTGCCATGGAGGTTACTCCACAGCAGCAGGATGGAATTATCCTATCAACCACATTAAAACTCTATTTAATGAAGAAAAAATGAACGACAAGGAAATTGCAACTAGTTTCTTCTCAAGACTTTGTGCACCATCAGAGGTTGAAGGTTTTGATACATGTAATGTATGTGGCAAACAGAATGAAACCTGCAATGAAAAAGGTTTGTACTCTGGTCACTCAGGAGCTTTCAGGTGTTTAGTAGAGGAAATGGGAGACATTGCTTTTGTCAAGGGTGATACTGCCTTGTTTTATTCTATGGAGGGACCTCATAACCAATCTTGGTCAACAAAGTCTGTTAGGGACTTCATGTAAGCACATTACCTAGGAAACTTTTCATGGGATGGATAATGTAGGTGTGTTTCCTCAACTAGTATTAATTCGTTTATTGATTGTAGGTATCTTTGTCCTCAAGGGGGTTGCAGAGAAATCAATGGTTATCCTGCAGATTGTTCGTAAGCTCTTAACACGTGTTATAAACTGTCGTGCCTTTTTGATAGTGTTATATTGCATTATTGCGGAATTTTTTTTAAGTTTAATACATGTTTACAATAGCAACATACAGGTGATGCGTACTGTCATTTTAACAATAACAAAAGCTGTTTGCTTCACCCTTAATCAGGTTTGGAACTGTTCCTGCAAATGTGATAATGGCACATAACTCAATGCCCAACAAGAAGAGAATGCATGTTTTAGAAACATTGACAAATACTAGTTTGGTCGATGCTCTTTATGCTCCAACTGATATTCGCAGCAACCTATTTAGTCCAAGGTATAATCGGAATATCTTTTGCTTGACTTATATTGTTGTCTATTAAGGGTTTTAATGTTTACGTTTTACCATAACATTACCATATGATTCAAAATTAACTTAAAAGTACAAACTCAAAAGGTCTTATGTGTGATAATCTGGATGGGAACTGTGGAAATCAGAAGTATGTCTCACAAATTCAATCCTTTATTGCAGTACCCAAGGACTAGACATGATTAAAAAGGTCACAAGGTTATATCTGGGGAAATCAGCTTCAATATCACAGATCATACAAAATGTAAATTCCCCATATGCCAAAGTCACCTCATATACAACAGACACCGTTTCAGGTTAACTCTAATTGCATCATTTAGTTGGGGTGATAAATTTATGAGAAGCTAAATCATATTTCTATCGCTGCTCGCCTGCACTAACGTCACTCACACATGCCTTTACAGATGAACCTTCTTCATCTTCGCACGTTTTCTGTTCACAAATGGTGACTATGCTCCTACCCCTGATGCTACACTTGGTGCTAGGAATATTTGCTCCAAAATAGAGGCTCGGTTGTTTTCTACTCAGTGGTCCACTTAAACTTTTATATGCTGTGGAAGTTGCCATCAATTACTAGTTTTTTAGATATGTGCAGTTTTGGCAAAAACCTAAGATAATGAGCTCAGCTAATGACAAATAAAAGGTCGTGGTTTTGTGCTTGATTTCTTCATAGTAGGTTGTGCTGTTTTAGTGATAAAAAGTACTAAAGTAGTTCGGTTTGTTGGATTCTAACCCTCGATATTAGAACCGAAAAAATATATCAAGTTTGGATGAAAAATATTTGCATCTTACACATGTTTCTCACCTTGAGATTTGAGAGAGTCAAAGCAGTGTATGAAAAATAACCACTTAATATGAAAGTGCACTGTATCAGTTTAATACTTTAATCACCCTGTCAAGCAAGTTTTGTATATATTGAAATGCTTGCGATCCTGTTATGTCCCTGACAGCAATGAGGACCAAAAGTGGGAAGATTTTAACATAAATGTAAATGTGTACCTTCCAAGAGCCATTTGTCTTCTTTAAAATAAACAAGATCAACCGGCTTATGCAGTTCTTCATGAGATTTGTTGAATTGTTTTCGGAGCCAAATCATCAATAACCTTGACAGGAACAAGATACACCCTTTAAATGGTGGAACTGATTTATCTCACAAACAGCTATACATCACTGCTCTTTCTTTACATACAATTAAGAGCAGAGAAGTCCACTCTTAATTGCCAACAAGCAAAGCTGCATTCCTCTCTCAGTGGCGGCTATTTGCGGAAAACTACTTAAACAACCCGCTATGACAGACTCATTGGGCTTGATTCATTTTTTCCACATTGAATTGAGGTATTTAATAATCTCTGCTTGGTCAGTTTCGGCATAACAAGTTACCATTATCTTCCATGTATACATCTTTGAACCATCAAAAAACCACATATGATTCCTACAAACACCTAACATTTTTGGCATACATATCCACACGGAGCATCGTAAAATATTAATTTCCATCAATATTTAGAAACTGCATTTTGACTAAGACTGGAAACCAATAATTTATCCAGTTAGTAAATACTACTTTGATTGCTATTTGCTAGACAATGCACAAACTAGCCATCTTTCAAGTTCTCCCACTTGAGCATTTCCATTAATGATTAATCAATGCATTCGACAATATCGGCAATAACCATTTCACATATAGATTCATTAACCACTACAGATTCAACAAACACATAGAACAAACCTTCAGACAAGGTTCCACTATGAATCTATTTGATCTTATTCCTGCCTTTCTCGTCTCGCAGAATAAATCAATACCTTCCCAGGCATTTCCTCAAGCCATAAAACCTTGGACAAAAGCAGTCCAAGACACAATATCTTGTTCAGGCATTTCATCAAGCATCTGACATGCATGATGGTTTAAGGACTCTTCAATGAGCTTCTGTGGGTGAGTTGAAATGGTTGTTGGGTGGCGCGATTTTGAAAGTTGAAGAGGTTTCTGCTATATCTTATGCGGAATTTGAAGTGAAAACAATACAACTTGTGTTGTGCCATTAGCTTTTACTTTTGGTTATGGTGATTGGTGACTAATGACAGCAACAGCCAACAGCAAAATGGTTTGAAGCCACGAGTTAAACACGTTTTTTTTGTTTGTTACAAATTTGATTACATAAATATAAAAAATATAAAATTAACTGCCAAAATTATAGATTAAAGAAAGAGATAAATACAAGAAATTGATTATGTAGATTTTATGTGAAATTTATTAAATTGTTTTTTTATGGAAATTAATTGCATGACATTGACTTATAGGTGTTAAATTTGGTAGAGAGACATCTCGATCATGTAATTGTGTTTGAAAGCGAATAGAGCAAGTTGATGTCAGAACACATTTCAATTTTACTAATTTAACTAAGAGTTAACTCATTCAAAATCAAATTTTACCAGAGTAATTTACCATAAAACAAGTTTATCGCCTATATAATTCGATTTTGAAACCTAAAAAAATCGAACAGATTTACGAGTAACTCACGATTTTAACAACCATGGTTAGTTCAATTTTTGCTAGTCAAAAGAAATTTTAAATGTATGATTTGTAAGAATATTTACAAGTGCTCTTTAAATTTTTATATATGTTTTAATTTTAAGTGAGTTCTCGAGACTCAATTTACCTAAACTTTTTATTTAAGTAAACCATTTTAATTACTATAAGATAACAATTTGATATTTTTAAATTATAATTAAATGCATAATCTTGATTCGCTAGCAAGAAATTAATCACTGCGTTCGGCAGTGCATACTTAAGTCTCGACCAAAAAAATAATCTTGATACTTGATCAAAATTTAGATAATCTCTAATAAAATAGGGGAGAGTAGTAATTAAAGAGTTTTAACTTGATGATGCCGATGGTGTCTATTAGTAAATACATTTCACACTACTTATGAATTGACTCCGAATTAAATTAAACTAGCGGTTAAACAAAAAAAAAAATACATTTCACAGTTAAGTTGATGATATTGTGATCAACACAATCAACATCGTCATCATCGTATCTTAATTCTTAACTTTATCATACAGCCACACATCAATTTCCACTTCTTCTTCCAATCTCTGTTTTTCACTATCACCAATTTATCACATGCAACAATAAATGCGTGATTTTCCCTTCGTCTCTTGACTCTTCGAACTTCTTCTATCTCCGTCCATGGCCACTGTGACAGCACCTCCGTCACTCCCCTTTGTAAGGGCCGCAACGACGTCGTCGACCAAGAAGAACAAGAAGAAGAATCATCAGAAGCTACGAGCATTTGGTAATTTCGGTCACTTTGGTCAAGTGGTTCGAAAAGACATGGAGTTTCTCAAAACAGGATTGAACAATGGTGTTGCGTGGGCCAATGAAGCTTTTCGTATTCCTCAAATTGCTAAGAAAATTGATGATCTTGTTTGGCTTCGAAATCTTGAAGACCCTGTTGCTACTTCCTATTCCAATCCTACATGGCCGGAGCCTTGGTACCCAGGTAAAATAGGATGAAAAAATTGGTTTTTTTGCTTATGGGGTGTGCTTATATATGCTTAATTTGGTTTGGTCAAATGGGTATTAGGTGTTTTTGTGGTAGATGCTAATGGGTAGTGTGTAATTGGCTTGAAAATTGAAATGATTGAAGGTCTGTTCTGTTTTTGAACTGGCCTATGTGAGTTGGGTATTGGATAATGGATATTGCTTTATTTGGTGTGTGGCTTCAAACTTGATAGTGTTGTTGGGTCTGTTTGGTTGGAAATTATGGACTAAGAAGGTGCAGTGTACTAGTTACATGGCTGAAAATTGGAAAATGTTTTTCCCGGTTGATGGAGGGAGAATGTTGTGCCGTGTTTCTTTACTTGCTATTTTGTATTCACTGCCTCATTGCATATTTGTGTTTAGCTATTAGCATAAAATTATGCAATGTACATAAGTTGATAATAACAGCTTAATACTTACTATGTAAACATTTTGACTTTGTTTTATTTTTGTTATAGAAATAGTTTATACATAAGCACTTATATGATATAAGCGCTTAATTAAATTGTTTATCGGTTTATCCAAATAGGGCCATATGCATATTCTAGGTTGCTTGGTGGAAGTTAATGATGGCAATTCCTGTGAGAGAATGTGATGCTCTTGTGTAAATTGATTCGATTCTTTTTCTTTTGTAATTTGTCAATTAATTTGAACCCGTTTTGCTGGTTTGGTCTTGCATTTTATTGGAAATCTCCGAATTTCACTATTATATGGGTGTTGCTTTGTCATATTTTGCTGTCTATTGATTAAAAGATCACATAATTTGTCTTGAACTTTTGGAAAATTAACTTGGATTTGGAAGGGAAGAACTATGTCTTGAAGATTTGGTCAACCTAAATTGAATTACTTTCGTATGTCTTAATTGAGAATATGGGGTTTCCTATTGCACTCTGGTAGATTACGATAATACAAATATCATGTGTTAAACTGCATCATTCATAGCACCATAGTCAGAGATATGGTTTACTTATTCGTTCTTTGTCTTCTAGGACTGTCTGGACTGGATTTGCTTATGTATGATCTCAAGGCCTTGGAAGCATATGCTAGTTACTTCTATCAGTTGTCTAAGATTTGGTCAAAACCACTGCCTGAAACTTATGATCCTCAGGATGTTGCTCACTATTTCAGTGCCAGGCCCCATGTCGTAGCCCTTCGTATGCTTGAGGTATGAATCTGCAGCCTTTCCTTTTAACTTAACTCGCAAAACTTCTATTCTATGCAACCTACTTAACTTGAGTTACAATATCACTCCTTTATTTGAATGTATGACTCGTATATAGAGTTATTGTTTAAAAAATTATAAATAAGTGATCTATACCTGCATGACCCACTTCTACTGTGGATGCTCTAAGACATGCTCAGTTGAAGTTGGAATGTTTTCTGACTTATTGAATTAATTGAATATATGAATTACATGGTCTTCTAACTTGTGCTGCATCTATATGACTACTATTTATTGGAATTCATGTAACATTTAATACTTTTATAAGAATTTATGTTAGAATAAATATATGCAAAATTGAGCCTATATTAGATTTGAAACTGGTGATAGGATGCTTTCTTGACTCTTCCGTGAAGTGTATCCTTATTGAGTTATTTTTTAATTTTGGAAGGTATTTTCCTCCTTTGCCTCTGCCACGGTCAGTATTCGGACTGCAGGTTTAAAAAAGTTTCTACCAATTAATGCAGAAGGGGACGTGGACGATAAAACATCTGAATATAATTTTGGGTTGGTGTTAAAGGAAACAATGCTTAATCTTGGCCCCACATTTATAAAAGGTAAGATATCTAATCTATTTAACATATTAGTGTAAATGTTAAGTTAATTATTATCATCATTTCACTATTACTCTTTATTTATTTTTTGTAATGCCTATGACTTCAAAGGTTTTCTGTTGGAGCTTTCATTTCTCTTCTGCAGTAACACAATTTCCAATATCCTTTTTACATTCATTTGATTGACGATGCAGTTGGTCAGTCGCTTTCCACAAGGCCAGATATCATTGGTGTTGAGATGTCCAAGGTTAGATTAAAAACAGTATCTTAATTGCCACTTCTTTAGTGATGAACATTTCTTTCTTGCAAAGGACTTGGAAAGGCATCGACTGTTATCTGTCATGGGTAGTGATGATGTCTTGTTAGAGGATGATAATATGTGGCTATCTATCAAATTTACTAGTAACTGCATTTCAAATATGTTCTTTAGCTGTAATACTGTTTTGTATAGAAAAAAAACAAAAAAATGTGTTCCTTTCGTGTGGCTTCTATCTTTGTCTTTCAAATGAAACCTTTGATGTCCTGAATGTACATTGATTGTAATTGTAATGCTGCTAAAGTTTGAATTACTGGATTGGTAATGTATGTCTATATCTTTTGATTGTGTTCTTGTATTGTAGGCGTTATCAGAATTGCATGATCAAATCCCTCCTTTTCCCAGGAATGTTGCTATGAAAATTCTTGAGGAAGAATTAGGATCTCCTCTGGAATCATTTTTCAGTTACATATCTGAGGAACCTATAGCCGCCGCATCATTTGGTCAGGTAATTTTTTGCTATGATAATACAATTAAGTGTTATTGGATGCACGTGGTTACATTTATTTGTAAGTGTTGTTATGTTGGTTTATGTCTTGCTCACTTATTTGATTTCTTTTCTAGGTTTACTTTGCCCGTACTATTGATGGTGTTAATGTTGCTGTTAAAGTTCAGCGTCCTAATTTGCGGCACGTGGTGGTGCGGGATATCTACATTCTTCGCCTTGGGGTTTGTATTGTCTATTGATCTATATTGGATTTTGGGTGTATTATTCTATCCTACATAGAAATCTTAAATGAGTGTATATTATCCATCTCAGTTGGGGCTGCTGCAAAAGATTGCCAAGAGAAAGAGTGACCCTCGCCCTTATGCTGATGAGCTTGGGAAAGGCTTTGTTGGTGAATTGGATTACACTTTAGAGGCTGCAAATGCATTGAAGTTTCGGGTAATAACTGACATATCAGTTGGGGCTTAATTATGTTAACATTTTGATGGGTTATATAGCAACCAGAAAATTTGGCACATTGATGAAATCTTTATTAGTGTTTAAACTTATATTGTAAACCTAGGTTGAATTGGTGCCTGACAAGTGACAATAGTGATTAACATTTTGCTCTTTCTATGGACTTGTTATTGCTGCATGCAGGAAGTTCACTCGTCATTTCCTTTCATGCGCGCACCAAAAGTATTTCTACATTTAAGTCGAAAGAGAGTTCTGACCATGGAGTGGATGGTTGGTGAAAGCCCAACTGATTTGCTCTCTGCATCTACTGGGAAGGTCTCTGAATATTCAGATAGGCAAAATGTAGATGCAAAAAGGCGTCTTCTTGATCTGGTATGTAAACAGATATGCAATTAATCATTTTTGTTTTTACATTGTACAAAAATCTTGAATATCTTGGATTATTGAAGATAATTGATATTTTTCCAATATAATTACAAGTATTAGTAAAAAGTACACTTTTGACTTTCTGATACTAAAGAGTTTCTATTACAAAACAATGACTCTGGATTTGGATTGCGATACTGGTAAAATTTCTTCACCAATTTTCCGTTACCTAATTTAACCCATATTAGTTATTATTCAACTGAAAGTTGTTCAATCAAGAGTTGCCAATTCTGCTAAAACCTCACACTGTCTAGTCAATAGTGTATGATAATCTGAGTGCTTCACTATGATGAAATCATCATATTTGACAAATGTTTACTTTTATTACACATTTGCTAATTAAGGTCAAAAAAGGTGTTGAAGCAACATTGGTGCAACTTCTTGAAACGGGCTTATTACATGCCGATCCACATCCTGGTAACTTGCGCTACACTTCATCAGGAGAAATAGGGTTTGTGTCTTTCCTTTTCCAATGTTAATAAATTGTAACCTTCCTTTGTTAAAAAAAATATAACGGATTTCTTTTAAAACTTATTTGTTCGATAGGTTTCTGGATTTTGGTTTGCTCTGTCAAATGGAAAAAAGGCATCAGTTTGCTATGTTGGCTTCGATAGTTCATATAGTAAATGGTGACTGGGCATCCCTTGTCCATGCTCTGATTGATATGGATGTTGTGAGGCCAGGGACAAATATCCGGCTCGTTACCCTGGTAGGATTTGGTTTTCTTACTATTGAATAATTGAATCAAATAATAACATTGTTTAACAATTTTTGTTGTATGGAGTATGGACTGTGTCTTCTGAAACTTTTGTTCTCACAACATTCTAAATCTCTATTTTATTTTCAGGAACTGGAACAGGCCTTGGGGGAAGTAGAATTTAAGGATGGAATTCCTGATGTGAAGTTCAGCAGGGTGAGAGTCATCTTTAACAAGATCAGTAGTAATTGAATTATGATGTTAAATGAAAGTGCAAACCCTGTCTGTGAGTGTGAAACAGGGGATGAATAGGACTTTTTAACTGATTTTGAACTAACCTTGACTGAAATAGAATGCATTATCCACTACCTGAAAGGCTGAAACTAACCATCATTAAAAAATAAAGTATTCATATTAGGTTTTTATATTGGACAAACTTGTAAAAAAGGATTATAAGGTGGGACTCTCAACATGCAATCTCACGACCAAGACTGAATATATGAAGCGAGACCCAAGTGACCTGATAGCGACTAGCTCAGGCCTCAGTGGATCCTGAACCAAACTCTGATACCATATTAGATTTTTATATTGGGCCTAACTCAACCCTTCCAAAGCCGCCATAACCTATGTCTGAAGAATGTGAAATATAATGAAACCAATCTGATAGGATATGTCTATGGATACGTTGAGTAATTGGGTGTGAGTGTCCATAAATTTTTCATTTTCACTCATGGTTAATGAGAATTAGATAGATTATTGTCTTATTCTTCTCTTCAGTTGCTGAATTTTTTTTATAATTTTCCTCAAGGTTCTGGGAAAGATTTGGTCAGTGGCATTCAAGTATCATTTCCGTATGCCAGCATATTATACACTTGTCTTACGATCCCTAGCCTCCTTCGAAGGTAAACTGTAAATACAACATCTGAATTATTTCTTTGATGCTCATATCTATTTTCTTACTTATAACTTCAAATACAGCAGTAATTTGAATTATTTATATTGAATTTCTATGTTCCTTTTTTCCTTGTCTTCTACTCATCGTTTGATTTGGAACTGTTTTAGGTTTGGCTATAGCAGCAGATAAAAACTTCAAAACTTTTGAAACTGCCTACCCTTACGTTGTACGGAAACTTCTAACAGAAAACTCAGCCGCAACAAGGAAAATATTGCACTCGGTATTGTATATTACCTATAACAGCATGCTTTGTGATGATAGTTCACAGAACTGTATCATGTTATAATCTATTTGCAGTTTCCTGTTGGCGATAAAACACCGGGAATAGATCCTGAGTCCTTTTTCAGACAAAAATGAGAAGAAATGTTATAATTTTTTTTATAAAACAAATTATATAATATGTTTTTATACAAAATTCTTTAGTCACGTGTTCTTTTTTTAACATTTTCACCACGCCAATCTTTGTAGTTTAGCATTTTTATCAATATCTTAAACTATCAATCAAGATTCAAAATTCATCCTTAAACATGTATTGCAAGCTAAAGTGTCGTACATTTTTCACTTTTTTTAACTTTGTTTTCTCCTCTTCAGGTGCTTCTAAATCAAAGGAAGGAGTTCCAATGGAAAAGGCTATCCATGTTCTTGAGGGTAGGGTCCACTAGGTATGTCAAAATTGCATGTCAAAGAGTGTGCTTCTTTCATACTCCCTCCGGTCTCAAATATAAGCAAAGATTATTTTTTTAGGTTTATTGAATCTTGTATGTATTTGGTCTAAAATGTGGACCAAATACATAAATGATTCAATGAACCTTGAAAAAGAATCTTTGCTTATATTTGAGACAGGAGGGAGTATCATTTTTGATATTACTACTCATCTCAAAAGCATCTACTTCATTCTCACAATTATGTGGAACTTAATTCACAAACATGCTAAAAATTTCAAATTTCTATTGCACCAAAATATACTGAAAAATTTTTAGGGTCATTTTTATAAAATCTATGCTATTTTATAATAAAAGTTTTCTAACCATGATTAAGTAATGCATTTTCTACAAACCTTGAACCTCTGGGTAGGATTTGCTTTTAGCTCGGCTTTCCTTTCCTCATCTGTCATTTTTGCATTAGTCCGGCCTCTTTTAGTTACTTGATGAATTGCTTTTTCTTATATTCTGTAAATACAGCATCTCATATTTCCGATACCTTGTTTGTCAGGAAAGCCTTGCAACTATTAGCTTCAAATAGTGAGACTTCCACAGATCATTCACCAAAGAAGGCCGCTGGTACATTTGATATTGCATACTTGATCTTGAGTGTTTTACCATCCAAAGATGGTGCCTCTTTAAGGAGGCTTCTCATGACTGCTGTGAGTTCCTACAAGCTCTATTTCTTGCTTCTTTTATGTTCTTCAAGATTTAGTCACCATTCCTCTTGGTTGGTTTTTTTTTTTCTTTCTTTCTTTCTGTTCTGCTTAATTTGTATGGAATGAACAGAACGGAGCTTCACTGATCAGAGCAATGGTCTCAAAGGAGGGAAAGGTCATCCGCCAACAACTTTGCAAGGTCATAGCCGATGCACTGTGCCAATGGATGATGAAATTATTTGGACAAGGAGTTACAGATACTCAGTATCCAAGGGTGGTGTTGGCTAATGGACCTAGCAACAAAGAATCTGGTCGATCATCCTCAGCTGCACATGATTATAATTCCATCTTTAGAGATCGGAGACTTCGGGTGATATTTTCTAAGGTTATAAAATCTGCAAGCAGCGATAAAGTATTGATGCTTCGGTTCTGTTGGTCTTCCCTTATTATAATGATTACAGCTTCAGCTTTGGCTTGCCATCGGGTTGTTCTGTCCCTATCTGAGGCTTACTTGGGACCGATATTCGATGCACCTAAGCGCAAGAGATATGCAGTTAGTGCATGATATATTCTTAGAACCTTGAATTTTCCCTGCTGAAAGAGAGAACATTATTATCAGACAATTTTCAAAGAAAAGAATAATGTTTTAGCTTTGGAGGCAACTTAGTGTCAGGATGGTGAAATATGGGTATAGGATAACATTGTGTTTTGGTTACAATTACGTTTTATATATGGAGGGTACTCTATTCTATGGGCTCATATTGTTGCAATTTAGATTCGGGTACCCTGCTACAAGTATGTACAGTTTCATGTAAAGTGCTACATATATTTTATATCTATTTTTTTTAATAAAGATATATGTATTTTGTTTTTTTGTTTTTGTTTTTGTTTTGAAATGGATGTATTTAGTCATTAATCTTTGAATTGGTCCTTCGTATATATTGGCTCCTCTAAAGTGAGAAAATCAAGAATGGAAATAGATTAGATTCAATATGAAATACACCACTTTTATATAAAGATATGTATCTACTATGGACATTTGAAAATATGCACATATCTGTTGTATTTTTTTACTAAACGAAGTATTTGTGTTGATCATCATCTATTAATAATGTGTTACTTGCTAGGCCTAAAAGTTGTGAGTGAGTCATGAAAATAATGAGATCATAGTACTGTATAAGCAATATTGTACTTTTTAAACACACTGATTTGGAACTATTTTATTTATGGGTTTGCTTCTATTCTAGGGACGAAAAATACATTTTCCTCTTTTTAAAAGGGACTAATTTCGGTCTAATATATAAGCAAGAAGAAAAAGGTGCATCTTTTAAAAAAGTGGATTAAATGTATTGAAATACATTATGCCCAAATTTATCTTTGAAATGTTGATATGATCAAAAGCGAATATTGAAGTAGACAAAATTGTAAAAAATACCCACATAAAATAAAAGGGTCAGATTTCAAATTCTGAACATGATCATGACATCAACTTAACAATTTTAATATATTTTTATATGTTAAAGTATGGTTTGTATAGTAATTTAATGGTAAAGAAAGATCTTTATTTGAATCGTATCATTACACGTCATTTATTTAGTTATTTATTTTATTTTTTTACTTTTGCAAACTATTGCATGTTATTTATTTTAGATACTTGAACTCTTTAACTATTTGGTTTTGGGTTCGATCTCCAACTAGTGCGTATGGAAAAATATTTGTTAGGAGAAATCAACTTCTTAAATGAATATCAATTACTTCAAGAGGATTAACCGTTGCGCGTGGAAAATACCTTTTTAGTTTAAAAAAGAAAGAAAAAAAGTTAATATTGCTATTTTTGAGTGAGATTTGAGTACATACTATGAGTGCTAGAAACAGAACAGAACCATCTAAGCGTAGCGTATGGGAGTATTCAGATTTCAGATCTCTCTCTCTCGCTCTCTCTCTCTCGCTCTCTCTCTCTCTCTCTCTCTCTCTCTCTCTCTCTCTCGCTGAACTGAACTGAATCTCATCAATTCGGATTTGAAATCGCATTGTGGATCGATGAGCTCGCCTCCTCCTCCTTCAACTCTTCCTGTTTCACAGTCACAGGTAAATCAATGTACCAATCAATCAATGTCATTCATTCATTCCTATTTCATCATGATCATCGATTCATCATAATTGAGATTGTTGAATTTGAATTTGGTTGCAGGGCACAAGAACGTTATCGTCTGTGTCGGTGTCTGGATTCACTCGTCTCTGTAAAGGTCTCGCTCTCTTCCTCGTTGCCGCCCATCTTCTCCTTTACTTCCTCCCTTCCTCTATCTCCTACCTCGCCCTCATTCCCGCCAGGTTACCCCTCCTCCATCCTTTACTACTTATTTTATCGTTTTCTTTTTAGGACTTGGTAGGGAGGACCACAGTTCGATCACTGAAACCACTTGATGCCATAATTAACTCGAACTAGATTAAACTGGTGGTGAAAATAAAAAATATAGAAAACCATTGCTTAATAAATTCATTTTTACAACTCATTTATAATGTTATTTTTCTTCGATTAATTAATGGTGATTTCATGCTTAATAATATACTCCTGACAGATACTACTTGTTCACTTGCTTTCCAAGTTATTTTCATTTTGGTTTCATTCATTTCGCAGGACAATACCATTTGCTTGGAACCTCATTACAGCTGGTTATGTTGAACAAACTCTACATGGGGTATGATTTGCTGTTGTATTTCCTTAAATGTATTTGTTGCTTGCTTCAAGGAGAACTTCTCAATTGACAGTAATATAATATGTTTTTATAGGTAGTTATCAGCATTGTTTGTCTTCTGTTCATTGGCAAGCTGCTTGAACCAGTATGGGGTCCTCGAGAATTTCTCAAGTTCATCTTTATAGTTAACACCTTAACTTCTCTCTGCATTTTCATCACTGCCATTGCTTTATATTACATTACAAGGCAGGAGATTTATCTGTAAGTCATTCAAATCCATTACCTTATCATTTTTTTCTGTTGCTTCTGTTGTTATCTAGCTTATCGTCTTCCCTCGTTTATTAGATTACCCTCTTTCCTAGACCTTGCACTGCACTTTTAAACTCCATTTTTCTATTACAAGCTTAATGGAGGCCCGTGTGAAGAAGATTGATTATGTGGTCTCTTTTTACTTCAAGACTTGAAAACATTGTTGGTCCTGTATTTATGAAGCTAACTTTAAATATTGAAAATTTGAAGATAGTTTTACTGTATGATATCTTTTCAAATCATATTAGATTCTATATGTGTGATTTACGCTTAATCCGATTCTTATTTATGTTTATACTTTTGCAATTTTCTAGCTATACTCCACTTTCTGGATTTCATGGAGTTATATCTGGCTTCTTGGTTAGCATCAAGCAAATTATACCAGATCAAGAGATTCCTTTCCTCAAGATTAAATTGAAGGTTTGGTGTTCTCATCTTGTTCCTTAACTTGTAATTGCTTAATTTACTTGCTAGCAACAATAGGTTTATGAGGAAGCCCTAAATATGGTGCCATTTTTATTTTCTGTTCAGTGGCTACCATCTATCGCTTTATTGTGTTCTATTGCTTTGAGCTTCTGGGTAATAGAGGCAACAACATATCTCCCCACTGTAATATTTGGTACGTATATGAGCTGGATTTACCTGAGATACTGGCAGAGGAAGCCAGAAACAAAGCATAAAGGTGATCCAAGTGAGGATTTTGCATTCTCTACCTTTTTCCCAGAATTTTTAAAGTAAGTTATGATTTTGGTTTGCTTGTCATACATTATGAGTTTATGACTAGAAATTCCTTTAGTCTTTCTGAGCAACTTCTACCTTTTCATATTTGCTGCCTTGTAGACCGGTAATAGATCCTATTGCATCAATATTTCATCGAATGCTCTGTGGAAGGTCTGATGCTTCTAATGATGCTGAAGGTTACAACCTTGGAAATGAACCTTTGCCAGGTTCTGACCCCATCGAGGCAACTAGGAGACGGTAATTTCCCTTTCTGCGTTCTTAATTAACCTAGTTGAGTATATAGTAAATTAGAAATCACTACTGTGTGGAAATTCATAAGGAGAGACAAATAGATAAACAATAGAAGTTGCTGGTCTGAAACTTTTTTTGGCTATGATGGTTGCTTGATAAAGAAAGGAGAAAAAGTTGTTAACAAATGTTACAACTTTTCGCCTTATTTTCTTATTTGATTGAGCTTTATTTTCGTAAACTGAAAAAGTAACACCTGTTGTAGCATTGTTGTAACAAGTATAATGCATAAAACAACTTATCATTGTGACTGCTTTTATCTTGTAGTGAAAGAGGTGCACGAGCACTGGAAGAAAGGCTGGCTAATGAGAGGTTGGCTACTTCACAGAGTGCAGGGGAGTTGCAAACAAATGCTGCAGGAATTGTATAATGCCCTAGATTTTGTAAATTCAGTCAAGTTCAGCCAAAATGAAACTATCATGAGTGACATTATCACAGTTGGTATAGAAATGAGAAATTTTTTTGTTTGTCGAAAGAAATATTTATATTTGCATGTCTTTCGACTGTGATCTTCATGAAAATGAAGTTTCTCTTCCTTGTGTCAGATAATTGAGCTGTCTCGTGTACTAATCAAATGTATTTGGTTATACAACTGCATGGAAGGTTTAAAATTAGAACATGTTATTAGTTATCCGTTGTTGGCTATGATCTACAAATAAATTTGTTAACTCTTTTTTAATGGTAACTCAAGGAGAATTTCTAAACTCTAAAGATATTTTTGCATGATAACCTGTACCAATTTGTCTTGTGTTTTTTCATCATGTTAGTTACTTCAATCAATGAACTCTTAGCTTCTTTTTTTTTCTTAAAAAATTACCATATTCGGTCGAAACACCAACAATTTTTTGGCTAATTAACAAGAGAAAGTGATGGGGGAAGGAAAGAGAAGGGAAATGACTCGGTTGGGACAATTAAAAGGCATACTTTATTGGTGGATAACCACAGCTTTGGCCTTCAACATGCTCAATCATAATCATTTAAACTAGATACAATTAAAATGTTGCATTTTTTAGGCATGTAAAATACTACTATCAATCAACCAAATATATTTTTTTAGCTTCATGCCCTCCTACTCTTGCATTTTTCGCTTTATGTCTTCCTACTCTCTTTTATTTATTTATTTATTTATTAATATTAATATTATTATAGTTGTGAGCTTCTCTTGATTGTCTGGGAAGGGGTTCTCTATGAATTTCAACCCCTACAATTACGTTGCTGCTCCCATCTATGCTTATATAACATAACAAATCTCAAATTCTAAAAGCTAATGTGTTCAACTAATTTTAGCAAATATAAGTAGATTACATAAGATAAATACCGACATTCAAAACATAGTCGTCTCCCATATATGCACGTGGAATTGGAATTCAAGCATCAACTTCAAAATGAGGTACAATGTAGCAATTGTATTACGTAAAATGAATATATTGATGTAAGCCACATAATCATGGTTATTGAGTCATTATGCACCTTTGCAACAATTTTTTTTACAACTTCTATACACAAAGTCATCAGAAGACTTTCATAAGATTTATGTATTTTCATATTACAATACCGAAGCATCATACAAAGAATGAGAAAATTTATAGTCTACAGAAATTTTCTTTTGATAAACGTCTTTGGAATTGTATCAATCAACTTTCAGGTGCTTCTCCAGCTAAATACTGCTTGTGGACCATTTTCTTGAAATCTGCATGATATTTTCCATTAGACATGCATTTGACAAAATCTACAAAATGTAAAACCTAAAATATACTAGAGCACTAGATATGTTAATAAGGAACCCTCCAGGAACACAGTTATTGAAATAGAGATGAAATGAAGTAAACTTTGGAGCAACTGAGCGATAATAACAACAAATAGTTGGAAGTTTAGAAAATTAAATCAGAAAACAAATGTGTTTTACAGTGAAAAAGATAATTTCCAACCTTCCTTATCATTCCAAAGTTCTGCAGCATAGCTGTTTAGAGGACTCTCCAAGTTAGGCTCTGTTGTTAGAAAATAATTGATCAGACAAGCACACAAAGGTGGATTTCTGTGAAACTCATAAGTTTAATGAAGAACATACCTTCCAATAGACTTTGAATAGACAGAAGAATAGTTCTGCAGTCATATGCTGATGACCACTTGTCCTATAAAAACACAGTATGAAAGAAATGAATATTTCATCTCCATTTACTAATACTAGGCATCCATAGTACAAAAATTGGTGGATTCAAAGCAGTAGTACACAGGTAATGGAAAAATTGGCTCTAATATATGCTGGTCTGTTCTCTAAGTTCATGAATACCTGAAAAATGTCCAGACATATGTTGCCAAACTGGTCGACATTTGGATGAAAGCATGTTGTCTCAAACTTCACTTGGGGTGGTTTGAAAGGATAGTCCGTGGGAAAACGCAAGGAGAGTTTATAAGATAAACCCTCATACAGAGTTCCTTTTCCACCTTCAATTGTGCCAACCCATGTAAAAATATTCTCACCAACAGGAAAAGCGGATACTCCAAGATCTCCTCCACTCATCTGCAAATTATAATAAGATAACAAATTATGAATAAAAAGAAAGAAAGAAACTATAACCTTAGTTTCTTAAAAATATAAGGATACCCAATAACATATAATTGTAAATAGTATAGTAATATTGCAGTCGAAATCTCACAATTGTTAGAGATTAGTTATAGAAAATAAGTGGTTAACAGCATTAGAATGTTCAATTCACATCCTTTATCCTATCCACACTAAACATAGAGTGAAAATGCATCTAGTTTCATACCATGAGATTTTGAAATGATACATCAAAATTTAGATGGATCACATTCCACAGACCCATCAGAAAGCAAGAAGAACAGTATTTAACATTCAAATATCATATCCTATCCTTAGCCTACTTTATATCCTATCCTATCTTGTCTCTATCATATTTCTATGAGGGTGTTCATGAAATTTGGCATTCAAATACAATAAATTTATACAAGCATCATAAGGTTGCACTATAAACCTTTGTAAGAAAAAGAAGAAAAAATAAATATAATACCACCACCCCCTCTTAAGAATTTTACAAAAAATGATCATAATTTTCAAGTTGCTCCTTAATAATACTTTGATACACTATCAACAACTGACAACAAATCATGTGACTTTAAAAATAAGTATGATTGAAGTCAAACAAACAGTTTTAGTGGCGGTAATGATTGATCGACAGTGTAAAACATTTCTACGCCGACGGTGTATATGAATTAAATCCCAATATACTAATAACAATACTGATGATTGTTAAAGCAAAGAGATACATACCATGAGAGCCATTAATTCCTTCTGTAATCTGCAATCACATAAAATAAAATAGATGAATAAAACCATTAAGTCAAAAGCTATATATACATATGAAAAATCTCAATATATATACTACAAATTCAACCATATCAAAAAGAGCAAAAATAAACATACCAGAATCAAATTTCATACATGGATCAGGAAAATTCCAATCAGAAACTGAATTAAAGAGAGAATGAAAAATCAAATTTAGAAATAATTGAGAGAGAGATGAAGTTAACCTCTGAGTAACGGATGTTGTGTCAACAGGAAGAGGAGAAGCGAGAGGCTTCTTGGAGGAGACGGGGGATGGTAGACGGTGGCGACTGGCCGGAGATTGGTCGGAGGAATTTTCGGCGGTGGGGTTTGATCGGACCTCCATGATAGCGATGAAGATCAAAACGGAGGCAGAAAGATCAACGGCTCAGATTTGAATCAATTATAATGGAAATAAATAACCGTTTTTAAAAGAATTTTGCAGAAAAATGATATGAAACGGAAAAGAAGAAATAGGAATTGAGTTTGCTTTCAGATTTTGTAGTGCGTTATGTCACTTCACTATTACTCTATCTTTTTCTCCAATTTTATTTTTCACCTTACTGTATTAATAATTTAATATTTTTTATTACGATTAATAGGTTTTTATCCCTGCAAAATAATAATAACTTTATTACTAAAATTGTGAAGTATATAAAATAGATTCTTCTTTTTTAATTGATTTTTTTATCTCTTAATTTTTAGAAGAAATGAGATTTAGTAGTTTAAAGTTTGATGTGAGTTTTAATATCAAGTTTTTTTGGTATAAGTTTTAATATCAAGTTTGTTTGCTTTCAATATAGTTTGAGAAAAAAATAATTTTCTAGTTTTAATATCAAGTGATTTATATTAAATTCAATGTTAATCGTTAATAAATCAACTAATATTTGATCTCTTAATTGTGAGTTTTGTTCGGAAGAAAAAATAATATTAGTGATTGAACATAGAGTCACTTGCTTAAGAAATCAAATTCATAGTATCACTTAAATTAATTCATTCTTAGTGATGTTATATTTCTCTTTTCTTTTTTGTTGCAAAATACTTCAAAAAATTCAATTGGTAGATTGTGAGTGGACAGCGATCTTTCCAATACGATCGGTGTTAGAGGGTCCACGAGCGGCCAACGCCAATGTTAATTTGTGGTGGTGGAAGTGATTAGGTCACTAAGCATTAAGGTTTCTAAAGATTATCTTAAAATCAACATAATAATGATATAGTAGCAATTGTGTGTTTATCTTACCTGTGTCACTAGGCCATATACAAAGACAACTTTGAATAGATTGTGATTTTCTCTGTAGTCGGTCGCGGCATTTTGGAAGTTCGAGATAAATAATTAAAATAGATTTTTAATAAAAAAAATTGTATTAAAAAATATAATATATTTTTTAAAAGAATATTATCTATTTAAATTATAAATATCATTAATAACTTAAAAATTAGTCATGAAATGTGAAACAACACTTTTACTTTTTTTGTTAAATATTTCTACATTGTTTGGATCGAATTGAATCTAATAATATAACTATTTTTATTTGTGAGGCCCCTAAAATTTGGAGCTCAAAAATGAAACTTATATTGCCTTGCTTCATCAACGGCTGACTTTTTCATTAGTCACTACTCATGCACCAAGTTCTAATGCAAATTAGTTGAGAATTGTTATATCAATCAAACTAATTGAATTATACATAGTTGAGATTGGTTGTGAATTGATCTTTTTTTAGTCTTTGCATTATCAAATTTTTGTGGTACAAGTTATTCTCACTTTTTAGCAAGAGTGAGTAACAAGTGGAATTATGGTTAGTATTGATCTATTCTTTTCCAATCCCATTGCTTAGTTCAGCCTACTAACTTTATGTATTAAAATTGAAAAAACATCTAAAAGGCAAAATAAAGCAATTGTCTGCCAATAATATTTGAGATAAAGCAAAATTAAGTTTTGTACAAAAAAAGCAACCAATTACTAGAAAGTAGAAACAATGGCCTTGAGACCTCCTCCTATGTCCAATACCATACACTAAAATTAGTGAATTGTCACAATCCATGGAGCATCAACACAACACAGAAATGAATGGTAGAGCTTATCAGCTAATAAAGTTGTTCTTTCCTGTCATGCAACCATCTCCACCTGTGGTAGTAAAAATCACATAACATTCATTAATATATTAGCCATCTTTCCCACAATTCTATGTAGTAAAAGTAAAACCTTATCATAAAGACGGCTTGAGATTATACATTTACAATGTTCAATAATTTAATTTCGTGAATGTTTGATATCACGATGGATATGTCATAATCAGTATCTTAATTTTGCAGAAGCTACAAAACATTAAGCCGTGACAAGAAAGTTATATTTGGCCCAACAGATTATTGCATGCATAATTTCACATTTTATTTTACCTCTTTTTTTAGAGAATTCTCGTTAATTTTTATTTTGTATGCAGACGGAATAGTAAATATTACATGAGACTCACACATAAATATGAAATTCTTAGTTTAATCTCAAAACGTTATAGATATTCGACCTAACAATAACATTTTATTCGTAGAGTTAAGACTTACGAATTCTCGTTATTTTTTCTTATTAGACTTACCAATGGTAATCCCATCTGGGTCGAACTTTGGTCATCCGGTTTTCACCATATGGATAATCCGTTTCAGCTCTTCTTGCATTTCTGAAAGCACAACACCCAATTGAATAAATCCCAATAAGAAGAACAAGCATTGAAACAGTGAGAACAGATAGCTTATGCCAATTCCTTCTTATGTCTTCAAGTACACCAGCTTTGCATGAATCACACTCATAACATAGCAATGTTGGTGCATTGTTCCATTTGTAGCAATCTGAATCTTGTGTCATCATCACTGAATCCATGTTGTAATTGCAAGAAGTTGGTGGCTTACAACATCCTGACTGTATAACCATAAAACAATCCATTATATATGCAGGAGTCGGAATTTGAACTACAGAAACTCCACTTATCCACCTTAAAAGGTGAAATTCTAACTACTAAACTACGACAAAAAAAAAATCCCCAAGTTTGAAACAAAAGATAAAGGGAGCACATCATAAAAATAGAAAAGGAAAACTTGAAGAAAATAACACATGAAATTAAGCTAGTTATTTACTTAAACTAATAGTAATATGTACCTGAATTGGAGACATGTCATTCTGCATATAATCCAAAGGGGTCCAAGAGGCAAGTTTGTCACAAGTTTTAGACCCCAAAATGCAATTCCTTAAAGTATTCCAATACCTAGGATTTTGTATTCTTTTCCTCAACCAAGGTGAATAATTCATAAGATGATACTCACTATAAGATCTACCAGGCACTTCTACACCCCCACCTTTACTAGTCACACCAAAACCAAATACAGTCAAACTCAATAGTGCTACTATTAGGATCAACATAATCACTAAATACAACCATAGTGCACATGCCACATGAAAACAAGCACCAATGAAACCAGCTAATGATATCACAAGTACAATAAAACCTATTACAAGAAGTGGTGTTTGGAGAAAATTTTCACAAGTTGTGCTACTTCTTGCCATCCATAATCCTGCTCCTATTATTGGTATGGATGCTAATAGTGATAACAAGTTTAAGAACCCTATTACTGTGTTGCTGAACCTATACATGTTTCTCTCACTCTTAATATTTCTCTTCTTTTTTTTCTATTGGTTTCTTCTTGTGGTGTTTTTGTATGTCTATTTAAAAGGGAGGGAGTGTATTATTCATAAACTTTAGCTGAAGTATGTGAAAATGAGTGAATGATCATGTCATTGGACTTCTTAGTTGTTAAGTAATAAGTGAGTGATTGTTTTCTTTCATAATGACAAATTTACCCTTCTTGCTTGGCTCATTTTCTAGCCTTTTTTTATAAAATTAATATTGTCTCAACAAAATTGAAATCAATTGAATTTATTATTAATTAACAAAGTAATATTAAACAAAATCATTACACATGTTTTGTAGTAAAATATTTTGTATTTTAAAATGTTTAAAATATAAACCTTAAGCCAAAATATAATAATTTTATTTAAAAAAATGCCTCATATTAAAATTCGTCTTATATGAGGTTCTAGTCATGATCTTGAGTTAGATAACAAATTGCAAAGGCATAAATTCCATAAGGATTTAGACAAGGCAAGCAAAGAATTAAGAGCCATTGATGGTCATTTTGGTAACTACAACAAATGATGCTATTGCTTTTTGAGTTATATGCATGGACCCCTTTGGACTTCTTTGTGAAGCAATATCATGAACCTGATTTGGGTTATTCTTAGAGGGTATTATAGAATAATAGTAGTATATAAAATATATGATATGAAATATTGATGCTCTTTCTTATCCTGTCTCATCTAATCTTAATGTCATACATATTATACCATGTGTCTTTTAGGCTCCATAATGTACTCTAATTCTTTTTCTCTTTGTTTCTTAAAAGAAGTTCCACTAAGCTTTAATACGCCAATGACAAATATACTTTAGCAAAGCACCTTGTGTTGTTGATATATTGTCTTCTACCATTTGGAATTTAAAATTCAAAAATAAAAAAGCTATTTTGTATGTAAAAGTAGTCCATCAAGGCATCAACCCCTTTT
The DNA here is from genome assembly GCA_951804385.1 of Trifolium dubium. Classification (NCBI taxonomy): domain Eukaryota; kingdom Viridiplantae; phylum Streptophyta; class Magnoliopsida; order Fabales; family Fabaceae; genus Trifolium; species Trifolium dubium. The sequence continues at coordinate 30,181,988 of OX638074.1, forward strand.
CCACATATTACTCAATTTTGAGAGTGAAATGAGATCCGTAAAGAATACATAGTACATAGTACTACACATAGACACGCATGTGCATAACTTTGAATTAGAGAATATGGAAAGTACTGGTTCTTCTACTTCAAATGAAAAAGAACAAATAAGTCTGATTTGATGATGGCATGCATATATATGTACTTGTTCTCCAAAAGTTATCTAAAAAGAATAAACGCTTCGCGAGGTTTATGAAGAGGAACCTCGTGTTCTGGCGTCCTGCATTTCTTATCGTAACCAACGTTAGCCCTTTTAAACTTGACTTCATCCACAAACCTTCACATAAGAGCAAATTATCATATAACGAGTCTAACTTATCCTTATAAAATATGCATTTAATGTGAAATATGTCACTCTTTTCGTGCGTGAATAATTTGGTGGATGGCTCAAATGGATAAATTATCATACCAAGGGTACCAATTGATGATGGTTGGTACTTTGTTGCTTCAAGGCACCAATAGAATATTGAGTATTGGAGTTGCAGTCAGTGGCATTACAGCATCAGTGTCTCCACTGCAGCCAAAGTAAGAAAGTTAAGAAGAGTTTCAATTGAAAACATTATAAGTGACACTCATATGATTAAGGAACAAAGATATTTTCTTTGCATAGTGCTTGAAATAAGCACAACAAATTCAAGCCACTAATATATGTTACTATTAGTTTTTGTAAGCAAGGTGAATGAGTTGAAAGCATATAGGCTTACAAATAGTAGTCATTACCCACCTAAAATGAAAACTGGTATATACTTGACTCTCAAGTCAACTTTGAATAAATTTGGTTTTAAAATCATCACAAACAAATAGTAGTCATTACCAACCTATTTAAAAATGATAGCAAATCTTTTTTAATATTGTAAAGTATCAAGTACGGCCCCATGTGTTTCTTAAAGCAAATAGTGTGTTTGCTAAGTTTTGATTTGGTTTAAATGTGAAGTGTCAAAGTCTTGAATGGTGGAGCTTCTAATAATCCTTATCATTTGATGACTTTGAATGTTGAAGACAGAAAATGATAATGAAAGGTTAAGGACCAAATTATCAGTATTATTTTTAATTATTGTCAATGAACAAATTGTTGTTTTTTAATTATTGAGTTCTCTAATTATCTCTTTTTTCAATAGCTAAAAATTGCTTTTATTGCCCTCAGTAACCAAATTGATTTTGTCAAGAAAATAAAAAATTTAATGTTACCAAGTACCAAATGGTTGACAAATATGGTTGATGATATCGCTCACACCTAATGTGATTTGAGTTTAAGTCTGAAATTCTCTAGTTGATAGTTTATACGTAATTTTCGCTGTAAATCTTGAACAAAGTTGATATTTTTCCATTAAGCTTACATGAAAGTGCGCCTCATAATGTGATTGATAGCTCTGAGTTTAAGTTCAATGGTGATTGGCCTACTATTTGGAAGTGCCATCAATGATTATGAATTTTGTGTGGCGAAGGTTGAGGAATTGTCTCCCTACAAGGTCTCGGATGCGACAGAAAGGTGCGTAATGCTACTTTCGCGCCTTTGCTGTGACAAAAAAATCAAGAAGAATCAAGTTTAAACTAGTTCATGTCATGCCCGCATAATGTTACTGTGCAGCAGCAAAAGGGCTTCAGGGACATAATGGAACCTGTTGTGCTAGTTGCAAATGACTTCGAGATTTTTTACTTCAGATTTGCAGCTTCCTTAATGCACAACCAGCGTAGTAATTGGTGTATGCTGTTATGGAGTTGCTGGCGTAGCAGGAATGTCCGCTTGTGGGATATTGTTGAGGAAAGTTGCGCCAGTCAGTAATCGTGCAGCTGCATTTTTGCAGCTCTGCTGCGCAACCAATGACAGGTACATGTGCAGCAGGCAGGGTAACAGGCATATAACATGTTAGTCCATTTTTCTTTTCTTTCAGAAATCAAATTTAGTCTCACAGTTTTTCTCGGTGTCTGAAATTAATCTTCACTCTCTTCTAAGTAATTATTTCCATTTCTATGCAAATTTTATTTATAAGGCAGAAAGACAGATCTATAAAACATGAATAGAACAAAATCAAAGTTTGAACTTTTCATTTATGAGAACCGTTCTTTACACAAGATATCACATTAATCTTGCAGAGTGAATAATATATACTAAAGAATAACACTTTTCATAAAAATAATCACATTTTCAATAACAAATAAAAATAGAAGAGCTATCATTGCTATTGGTACATTTATCAAATTGAATTTCCAGGCAGAGAGGCAAGATGGAACTCATGAGGAATGCATTCCTTATTCTGTCTCAGCCGGTTCGATGTATATGAATATTGAAGTTATTCTTCTTAAGAATGTGAAGTAATTTTTTGGTTCTATACTTTGAAGTGAAAAAGAACAAATGCTTCCCATTAGCTTGCTAGCATGTACTTGTTCTCCAAGAATGATCTAAAAAGAATAAATGCTTCGCGAGGTTTATGAAGAGGAACCTCATGTCCTGCACCTCTTACTGTAACTAATGTGAGCCCTTTATATACTTGACTCCATCCACCGACCTTCACACAAGAATAAATTATATCAGCAAATAACAGATAGTGAGATGATAGAGAAAACACAACAAATAAGTTGTTAGTCATAGAAGTTAGCAGTTAGCACTAACCTTGCCACTATCATACCAAGGGTACCAGTTGACGATGGTTGGAAGCTTCAAGGCATCAATAGAATATCGAGTTGCGGCCAGCGGAACTACAGCATCAGTGTCTCCACTGCAGCCAAAATATCAAAAGTTAAGAAGAGTAGTAATTCTATCTAGATTACGTAATAGGATTTAATTTGTATATATATTGTCGGTGTAATAGAAATTTACATGTGCATCTAATCACATTTTACCATGTAGATATCTGTCGAGATGATTTAGAAACGAACATAACAAAGTGACATTATGAGGTGATTTGATTGGATGCATGTGTAACAAAAATTGTAATTTGTCGGTGCAAAGTAATTAATCTGCGCATAATATGGGATAATGAAAGAAACAACTAGGCTGGATATTACTAGTAGTACACATTGAAGAGCAATTCTGCTGAGCCTCAATAATGTCAAATAGAAACATGATATGAATGAGATTGATGAAATGAAAACATGATAAGTGACACTTAAATGATTAAGGAACAAATATATATATTCTCACTTTATTTTGGTACTTTGCTTGAAAAGTTTAAACAAAGGTATATTCTTCAAGAATTAAGAAGAAACACAACAAAAGTAATGGGATTTGACTATTTTAAAGTAAGCAATTCACATTAGAGGATAGTGTAAGACATGTCAATCAAATCAACCAATAGTTGATATCACATACCCCATGGATTTATTGATTAAAAATTCAACTACTGAATGTATATGGTCTAAACAGTCAACTTTTTCTTATAAATATGACCGGAGGTAGTATTAATTAAAAAGTCAGCTGCTGAATTATTTTCAAAAGTGTTGAGATATATCTTTTTAAAGTGAATTTTCGCTTTAGAGGAGTTAAAATGAAAATACTTCATCCGATCTTAAATATAAGCAAAAGGGTTTGTACCTGAATATATATGTACCAAACTTGAACCAAATACATGTAGATTTTTGTTTATAGGAGTATTAACTAAGACAGAGGAAGAATCTAGTTAAGGTTTGTACCTGAATACCCATATTTGTAGACCAGCATTGATAAGTTCATGATATATGGGAAGCATAGACAGTGGAGAATCAGTCCAATAATTCCCAACAATATCACTGTCAAGGGAAAAAAATAATTTAAATCCAAATTCTTGTAGAATACTAGAATGATAGACATCAATAGAACATGTTAGATATTAATATACCTGCATGTCTTCCATATATATGGAATCCCAGTTACATTGGCATGAAGCGCCTTCTGAACTTCCGGACGATTGAAATACAAAGCAGAATACCTTTCGGTACACGGATCATACGCTCTAGACATCCATGGCTGTGTCGTTTTAGAATATCAAAAGGAATTAAACACAATAAATAAAGTGATAAACCATTCAATGAGTTGATAGAATATAGACTTACATAACGACCGTTCAAGCTGCGTTTGAGTGATGATGTATAGTTACAAGGCGGGGTATAAATGCTATATGGATCAATATTTCCTTGCTCGGCAAGTGCGAGTCTAAGAGTCTGCATACATTGCACTGATGGATGCTGAGATGATCCAAAGTCACATGCTATTCTTAGAACTCTGTATGTTGAATCTGAGATCAAACCATGTGTCCACCAGTACTCAAATGTGCCAATATAATCATGATAATCATCAGTAACACCATTTCCAACCTGTGCCACAGATCATAGAATATGATTATCATAAGGTTTTCTCGAACTGCAGTAATGAATCAGTTCGCCGTTCGGTTCACTTTTCTTCCTAAACCAAACCATGAACAGTCGTAGTTGTGTCTATGTTAACATCAAAGATTAAATCAGTATCAAATTTCAATTACTCTAACAAGCTTACCATAAACCCCTTAAAATTGATAACTGGATTATTGATTCCCTTATTTCTCCGGTAAACAAGTTGAGCCAACTGAGGAACATAATGACCTGAAAAATCATTTAATTTTTAAGAAACTGAATAATTCTTCACTGTACAAATTACAAAACCATTCAATTGATGAGTATGGCACCAAAGTAGAAAACTGATATATCAAAATCAAACATAGATTCACCTGCATAACTTTCCCCGGCAATGTAGAATTCTCTATGCTTATACTGAGGAAATCTTTCAAACCAGTTAACAAGAAAAATATATGCATCCTCAGCTACAAAATCAGAAAACTCAGATCTTAGATACAAATTAGCATGTCGAATCGCATTGCTTAAACAAGACAAAACAAAACTAACACTAATGCAGCCAAGAATCCCATTATTGATCGAATCGGGGCCAATTCATTGGCAAATGAAAAATCTACTATGACTAAATCCTTCATCAGCAAGATCATTCCAGACCTATCCAACACCGACTCGACACCGACACATGGTATCATTCAATTATTTCATTTAATCAAATTATTACTAGTGTCGACATATTCAGTGTTGTGTCCGGTATTTGTGTCGGTGCTTGATAGTTACAAACGTACATTACCTGTTTTTTGGTCACCAAATGTGTATAGATCTGTTGTTTTATTACAATAAGAAAAACCAACACCAGCAGGAGAATCAAGGAACAGTGTATTTGCCACTGCAACATCCAAAATAATAAATAGGCATAAATATAAGGAAAAAATAACTACTATAAAAAAATGTTGGGAATGTGAAAACAAAAGAATCCCTGAATCGAACCGACAATAGCTAAATCTCAAAAATTAACTTACATTTATTCCAAGCATAAGGATTCAAGAAAAGTGATTTGCCATCAGACTTAATATGAAAAGGGCCAATTTCTTCAGAAGCACCATAAGCAATAGAAGAACAACCAGGACCACCATTAAGCCATAAAACCAATGGCCTAGAATTTGGTTCACGGTTCAATGGTGCTTCTGTTAACCAATAAAACAATGCTTTACCACTCTCTTCATTCACAGTCACATAACCTGAATACTGTTCAAAATCAACATTCTTTGGTTGTCCTGGTAACCAACTAATCTTATCTCTCTTTTGATCTTCATTGTTAGAAGTAACCAATGAAATTCCAACACAAAAAATTGACAAAAACAAAACAACATAGATTATGGAATAACCCATTATTCTATCTATCAAATGTTTTACAAAAACAAAAACAGAAACAGAAACAAAACAAATGACAGAACCAATGGAATTTATTGAAGTACTAGAAAGAATCAAAGACAAAATCATAAAACACACATCCCAATACTATTTTTGTTCACATAAATCTAAAAGATCTAAACTTCAATCTAATCTAAAGAAACTATGAAAGAGGGTAAGAGAGAGAGTGTTAGATGAAGTGAGAGACATGAAATAAAAATGTGGTATTTATAAACAACAAGTACAAAGTGTTTGTTACTACTTTGTTAGTTATAATGAGTTGTTAGGAAATTAGCAACAATGAATTTAGTCTTTGAAATCAATGATGAATGCTTTGAATTTTCTTTTTGTTGTTTCTGGATTGAATGTTGCATATTATGCATTGTATATTACAGCAGGCAAGTTGACTCATATGTTGAGTGGTGCACATGGCTTTTATCAAACTTTCCATCTTTGAGGCTATCATAGATTCATCTTTTTCTTCCTTTTTTGTGGAGACTATAATACTATTAGAACATTAAATAAATATATCTACGACTCAATTTGATTAGATGTACCTATAAAATATTCGTCAGTAGATACAAATTAAATCCTAATACTAATTGATACATTATATTTGATTGACATTACACGTAATATGTAAGAATTAAAATTTGAATTTCAATATGTTCATTTATTTAAATGTGGAGTCTTAGGCTTTGTTTGGATGATGAGAGAAAGTTAAAGGAAAGAAAGAGAGAGGAAAGATTGTTAAAGGAAAGAAAGTGAATGGAAAGTAAGTAGAAAGTGAGATGATTATTTAGTTGTTTGGTATTAGTGAAAGTGAATGGAAAGTGAAAGAAAAGAAAGATTTATATTTATTAAATGACACAAATGCTCTTATGATAAAATGAATCACATATTTATTTATTTATTATTACTTAACATGTATATAAATGAATAAACAGTATACTCATAATTAATTATATTCACATATGTTATATATAATATTTATAAGTGTTACATCTAGGATAAGAAAAAAAATACTACGTTTCAGTATTTGTAATTTAATATAAAACTAGTGTTATTTTTATATGTACACATGGGTATAAGTGGAACAACACAAAAATTACCCACTTTCTCATCTTTTCCGCGCAGTAGTGGGAGGAAAGGTTTTTATAGGTGGGTCCCACATATCTTTCTTTCCATTGCCATCTTTCTATTGAAACAAACGGTGGAAAGATTTTAGATATGCGTGCTTTCCATCCATAAACTTTCTTTCCTTTAAGATTCTTGCTAACCAAACACACCCTTAGCTATTAGTATTTTTGAGGTATCAAATTGTGATTGTGACACTGTCTATGAGTAACCACTCAATGCTATTTTATTTTATATAGTTGCAACCACCTATAATATGAATAATTTACATTAACTGTTCATATATGAAAGTGACACAAATAAACACATTTATGAGTAAAAACAAAACCATAAATGATTTTTTAATAGATCCCATCGTGGTGAGAAAATATGTAGAAGTGTAGAACTGATTTTAGTCTTTGAGGGGGAAAATAGATTATTTTCAAAGAAAATAAATTACAGCAACTTAGCATAGCTCCTGAACTAAATAGAGGTGGCTATGAACATTCTTAGACCCTAACTTCACAGAATACAAGCATCTATAATTAGGCCGGTTTGAATTGGTTGAATTGATTTATTGTTTGAGTGAGATTCAAATTTAACATAATTTAAAATAAAATGCAAACAATCAAAATTTTATGTATTTAGAGGGGTAATTGGACCGGTTTAGATCGATTTTGAGTGAATCTAGGATCTGAACCAATGAACAGAGATTGATTTGATTTGGTTTGGTTTTGAGTGTTTTTTCAAAAATGAATCTGAATCAAACTAGTCAGATGTAATATTTTATTTTTTCGATGTATTCTCTACTAGTATTATTTTTTCAAACAATATACTTCAAGTCGGTTTTTAATGTATTCTCAGTTTGAAATATATATACATAGTTAGAAATATAGAACATCGAATATATTCTCATTTTAAAGTAAAAGAAAAATAAAATTAACAAAGAGAAATGGAAAAAATATGTTATCTTTTATGGACTAAACTCAATAAATATATAATAATATAATCATCGGTTCGCCTCATCAATTCTTTGGTTTCTAAAAATTGAATCCGAGAACCGAACCAAACCACATCGATTTTTCATCTGAACCATACTACTCTGTTTTTTGGCGGTTTAAATTGATTTAGATTATTGGTTTTTTTTTTATTACACCCTATGTGCACATTCACACAATTTGTGAAGATCTAACCATTTGATCGAAATCAAATTACAATTTAAATAATAAAAATAAACTATTATAAATCTGAACCGTCTATCACTACATGTTGTGATCCATATCCAAACTAAAGGGGATATTATTAGAATATCCATAGTATTTAATATTGCATGATTTCTTGACAGGAGACGTCACACTTTTCTAATTTGATTGGTTGGCCTTTTGACTATATTTTTCAACTTTTGTAGGCCATTGTGTTAGGAAGGTTTTTCTATTAACCTTTTTTTTGTTTGATAAGATTTTGGTGAAGTCTAAGGTGAGGGAGCTATTAAGTCTCTCACCGGTGGACCACTAAATTTTTACCATTAGATGCGATAAGTAGCTTAGATCTTATAAAAATAAAAAAGAGAACATGTATAATTGTCTACACACAATCCTACCATACCTCTTCTTCATCCCTTCTATCACGGTTTCCATCGGTTTTTTATTCTACCATTGATGAAAAACAACCATTTTTATTAATTATAAAAAAATTTAAAATTCTCCATCACAATCATTGATAACAATTAACAACATTATGAGAAGAACAAAATCATACCAACATCAATCCAACAAAATAATTGATACCCATTAATTAGGAAAAAAAATTATGTCGTGTTGAATGCAATCATTTTGCAACGGGTTTTCTCGAAGAAATCAAACAACCACCAAGCACTGTTCAAATAGATTCCCGGTTGCCGCCATGTACATGATCGGTGTTCCCAGGCCACCTTTTCTCTGAAAACTCGCCGTAACGGTGGCTACCGGTGATGTGGTACTATGGCGGTTCATCAGAGTTTGCATTTGTAGTTTCAGAAACACTTTAATTAAAAACGATCCACCAGTGGTGGTAGTCGGTGCCGGTGATGTGGGCGGTGTGGTGGTTCACTAGGGCCTGGGGTTACTTCGGTGGTGTACTACTGTACTGGTATAGTTTGAGGTCTAATAAAAGTGAAAGTGGTAAGTGATGAAGATTGTATACAGAGAGTTTGACATGTTCGCTTTTTTATTTTACAAGATCTAAACCATTAATCACATCTAATGGTAGAAATTTAATGGTCCACCGGTGAGGGATTTAATAGCTCCCTCACCTTAGACTTCACCTAAGATTTTATGCAGAGCATTAAAATTTTATGACAAGCATTGCAGAAGAAAATGACAAGCATGAGTGGTAAGAATTCAAATAAAATTGAATGAGTTTACCAATGAGTTTACTTAAGTATTTGTTTTTAGCTAGGGTATACTCTTCACTCTTCACCATGGAGGAAGCAAAGAAGTAAAAACTAGGGGGGGGTCAGTGGTCACCACTCACCATACCAGGACAATATACATGTTCCCTTGCCAAAAAGCTTCTACACATATAATTCTTCTATTTCTTTTTGCTTTGTTATGGGAATTTTTTCTCCCAAGACTCACCAAAGTTTTGCTACATAGGTTGTACCAAATACCAATCTGTTTAGAGAAACCTTCTAACCATTCGCCCTCACTTCCACGAATCACACCTCCACAACCAATAAAATCTCCTGCATGACGACAAGAACCATCAGGATGAAGCTCACCCCAACCAGTTAAATGAGGTGGAATACATAGTTGCTTTCTCAGCCAAAGCATAGTTGTGCAACACATGTTGAGTTTGCTGTTTTGGTCTAGCATAACAGCATGCTGCTCTTCTTCTTCTTCTTTTCTCTTCTTTTTTTTACATAGACGAAATATAGAGGGACCGGAGTTTGATCCTTATCATGTAATTTCAATATTTTTTATTAGCTGAGTTAGAACTTCTAAACTAGTTGTGGACCAACTGCTACTCTTTATTATGCCACAATATAAACACCACGCCATAACCCAAAATTACTATATTTATATATACATTAAAAATAAAATGCGTTTTTGACCAAGCAATTAAATTTGAAGGTAAATATTCCTGACACAATTGAATATTTTTTATCATTATGCATAATTATATTTGTAATTATTTATAATTTTTTTGATTTTTTTTGTTACAAATTATTTTAATTTATGTTTGTTATTATTCATAAGTTTGATTAAACTTATTATTATATTTTATATATACTCTTTTCTTTTTGAAATAGCAAAATGTATTATAAGTATTATAAGAAGACTAAAGTAGGAAGACTACTAAATAAATTCAACAATATGTGACTAAGTACAACTTGTATCTTAGTCAACAAAAAAAGTACAGGTTGTACTTTAGTAAAACTAAATGAGTTAAATATCTATGACTTTTTAATTTTAGTTCTTACTTGATTTTTATTAAAATTTTAGTTTCTGAAAAATCATTACGCGCTTAGTTTTGGTTTCTATATGGGGGTAAATTAACAAATATTTTTGAATCATTTTATCATAGGTATGTTTAGATCATCGTAAAAAGATCCTTTAAAACAAACAAGTTCAAAATTTGATTTTTAAGTTATAATTATCGTTACTTTTATCACAAACTTTTGCTATTTGAAATGTTTGTATTTAATTCATATCATTTTGAAAAATTCTAAATTTTAATAATTGAACTTTATATGATATTTCGAACATGCCCATAAAAAAATCATTCAAAAATTTATAGTTTAATTGTAATTAAGTAAATTTAGTTTTAGTAGGGACTAGTCTAAAACTATATGCAAGAAACAAATTATAAGGGAAAAAAATATAATAAAAGTTAAGTAAAAATTAAACTTAGAAGGTTCACATTTTATAGAAACCAAAAATATATTTAACCCAAAAGAAATTACAAGTTGTACTACCACCACTAAATAAAGTTCATAATGTCATGTTTTCCCATGTCTATGGATGGATGTAGTATTTTAAAAGAATGAGTTTTACAATTTAAAAAGGGTAGCGGCGCAGCTTATTATCTGTTTAATTTCTATTCATATAATATTGAAAAAAAAATCAAAAGATACAAAATAATTGCTCCGATTTCGAATACAATTAATAGAATTCACAACTCACTCATAAAATAAGCATGTAGTTCCAACCTTTTTCATCATAAGTCATTGCCCGTAGATGCTTTTTATGTAGTCCACAACTTTATCTGCAATCGATTGAATACCTGAAAACACGAGATCATTCTAAAACTTCCAAATAAGCCACATATAGCTGAATGTCAGACCAACAACAAACAACTAAAAACTCTTTAATAATATAGTTAAATCCTGTGGCAAAATCAACTAAAAAATGTGTACCAACATATGAATGAGAGTGTGTTAGATGAAAGTTGCAAGTAATTGCTAGATCAATTGACAATCTTTTGTAAGAAGTCATCACAATGAAAAGTTGATGGCCAAGATGAAAAGTTGAGATGAAATAGGATGTGGCAAGAACAAAATATGTTTCTCTAATGATAAATTTTAGATATATAATATTCATCCTCATTTTTAGCTAGAAAGATAAATAGAACCTCAAATTCATACTGGATCGGGTTTCAGTAACCTACGTTGCCACATCCGTGCATGAACTTGATTTGCATTTTGATAATTTTTTTATTAAAAATGTTGGGAGTTTAAACTATTTTGTTTCAACAATTATTTTTTTAAAATTAAAAATATCAAAAAATATAAGAAAAATAAAATATAATTTTGATAAACGGATGGGTTCAAAGTGGGATATCAATGTCTCCATTACACACTCTATTGTCATATTTTGAAAACGAGGAAAATTCAAATTCAAATTCAGTCAATTAAAGTTTTTCACGTCAAAGTCCAAAAGAATCTGGACATGTACTTGTGGGCGTGGATACAAATGTCATGCTTACTCACGTGTAGTTTGTCTCAACTAATATTGAATGTGAGTTTGTAACTTAAACATGTAAGGTTCATGTTGCTCTTTTACTTTTTATTAATATTTAGAGATGTTCACCTGTATGGGTGACTCATTCGACCCGTCGATCTAACTCAATCCAGCTCGTTCAAATCTAAAGTGGTTTAGTTCAGATATTAGATTAATTTGTTTAAACTTATGAGCTCGTGGACTCAACTTATTTAGAAAAATGTTACATTCTTATATCTTTTATATTATAGTTTAAGACTATATTTAAAGTGTTTCATATAAATTTGAAGTTAAATAGTAAAATTTAGTTAAAATTTTGAAATTTTCATGTAATTTGACTATATATTTTAAAAAAATATTTTAAGAATTTATATTTATTGATCAGTGAACTCAACCCAATCTAACTCATCCACCAATAGATTAGATGAATTGAATTTAAAATCAAAAAAATATTTGAGTTTTACTCTTAACTCAACTCAATTAACTTTAAAATTATTAGTATAACCCAACTATGAACACCATAACAAACATAGTTGGAATTAGAACTGTCAAAATGGGCAGGATCGTATGAACCGGGTTGTCAACCTTGAAAAAATATTGGGTTTGAGCTTTAAAATTTTCACCTAAATCATCATTCGGTCTTTTTTGTCTGGCCCCTATTTACCCATTAAAATATGAGCTTACCCACATGGTCGATGAGCCGTCCGTTAGCCCGCACATGTCTATTTTTTTTTTTTAGACACAACTCAAGTTTAAGTCTTACAAAATAGTCACGAAATTATAATTATATTTAATTATGCTCATTTATGTTGTTTTGTATGATATATTGATTGTAAATTATAATTGCGTAGTTTGATTATGCATGAACTTTTGAAAAATTATTTGAATTTATTTTATGTTTTTTTGTTAATGTAAACTTATTTATATTATATTTAGATTGTTTAATTATTTTCCTCTATAAAATTGTATGACCAAAAAAAAATTTTGTTTTTTAATAGTGAAAAAAAATCAAACTAGACCGGACCTAAGGGACGAGCTCAGATACTAAATTTTCACCTTATACTTTATTTTGAGAATTTTAGTCCGACTCAATGAAACTTGCTGTCTATCCGAGCCGGGCTAAAATGAATCAGGCCGCCCATTTTGAAACTCTAGTTGAAATTGCTATTTGCTACTCCTTTATTGATTTGTCAAAAAAATAAAATATCTCATTTTTTTTATATAATTATTTTGTCAAAATATAGAGTAAAATACACAAAACAAAAAACGAATAAAAAATATAAATAAAAAAATAGAATAAAATAGCGGATTCGAAAAAAGTTGAAATATGGTTTTGTAAACACGTTGAGATCCACTACTACAATCTCTCTCTCTCTCTCTCTAACTTCTCTTTTGTTTTGTTTTTCTTATCGTCTCACTTTCTTCCCCCATACACATTCTTTTCCATCAATTTTTCACCATACTTCTTTCTCAGGCGCGCGCACAAACACACTCTAAGCTATAGACACGAACCATATTCAATTCAACACTTCTTCATGCTTTCTTCTCAATCTTCATCGATCTGAAACGCCGCCGCTAATTTTATTTTATATATTTTATTTTGCGAAATTCAAATCCCTAGGTTTTGTTTTTTGATTTCGTTTTTTCTATTTTCGAGCTGCGGTGAAGCCCTAGATTGGTTTACGGTGCGGTGGAAATTGTTGCCGTTTGTGGTTTCTTGTTCGATCTGTGGGCGGGGAACCTTTTATTAACGGCGGTGTTGTGTTTAGCTCTACGAACCCTAATTTTGGTGTGAAAAGGGATCTGGTTTTGGTTGATTTTTTTTTTGGCGGCGGTGGAGTTTTGTTTGTTTTTTGGTTGTGCGGTGAATAAGGTTTTTGTTTAGAAGTTGATGCCCATGCTATTGGGTTGATTTTTGATGCCGCCGGAACCATTGCCTTGGGATCGGAAGGACTTCTTCAAAGAGAGGAAGCACGAGAGGTCTGAATCTCTTGGCTCTGTCGCCAGATGGAGAGATTCTTCTCATCACCGAGATTTCAATCGATGGGGATCCGCCGACTTTCGCAGACCACCTGGTCAGTTTTTCTATTTCTTTGCCCTTTTTATTTGATTTGTTATCTATGGTTCATGGTTGTTTAGTTTTTACAGAAAAATTAGGGAAAAAAAGACTCGGAGATTTGTTTATTCTGGCTTTTTTTTTTCCAATTTTTTTGAGCGGTTTATGATTTAGATGATTATTCTTTGCGTATTTGATGTATTGTTGAAGATCTGTGTGTGAAGTTATTTTCTTTAAGACTTAAGAGAGGTGGGTTTTTTGGCAAGATTTGTTTGTTGTATGATTGGTTTTTTTTTTCCACCTTTTGTGTGGGTGGGAATATATACTAGTACTTTGCTTGTGTTGATTTTTTTTTCTGTTTTCCTTTTTTTTGATTATTTTCTGAAGGTCATGGTAAGCAGGGTGGTTGGCACATGTTTTCTGAAGAGCCTGGTCATGGTTATGGGGTTTCTCGGTCCGGCGACAAGATGTTGGAAGAAGATAATAGGCCGTCGGTTTCGCGGGGTGATGGGAAATATGGCAGAAGCAGCAGGGACAATAGAGGTCCTTTTGGTGGTCAGAGAGACTGGAGAGGTCATTCATGGGAAGCCACCGATGGCTCTGCAAATTTGTCCAGGAGGCCACAAGATAATATGAATAATGACCAGAGGTCAGTTGATGATTGCTTGACACATTCCTCTCAACCACATTCTGATGTTGTAAACACTTGGGAACAACATCAATCGAAAGACCAGATGGGTGGTGTCAATGGGTTGGGAACAGGCACAAGATGTGATAGGGAGAATTCTTTGGGTTCGATTGACTGGAAGCCACTTAAGTGGACCCGATCTGGAAGCTTGTCTTCTCGAGGCTCAGGTTTTAGTCACTCAAGTAGCTCAAGGAGCATGGCAGGGGGAGATTCCTTTGAACCAAAGCCTGATTTGCAATCTAAAAATGTCACTGCTATTGAGTCACATTCAGGGGAAGCCACTACATGTGTGACATCTTCTATGCCGTCTGAAGATACGACTTCTCGAAAGAAGCCTAGATTAAATTGGGGCGAGGGACTCGCAAAGTACGAGAAGAAAAAAGTTGACGGACCTGATCCAGGAGCAAACAATGGCTCGGTCTCATCTGCTGGTAATATGGAGACTTGTAATATGGAAACTTGTAATATCATCAGCCCCAACTTGGTAGACAAAAGCCCAAAGCTTACAGGATTTTCAGACTGTGCATCTCCTGCAACTCCATCGTCTGTTGCTTGCAGTTCCTCGCCAGGTATGTCGTCAAGCTTTCTTTACTATAGTGTTGGATCCTTCTGTTAAAGGGATATATAGGAGCAATATGGCAATTTAACTTGAAAAAGAGTTAATCCTAGTTCTCTTTGATTTATGTTTTCATTCATTCACACTTAAAGGATGATATGATCTCTTAACATGCTTACACCATGCATGCATCATTTTTTTTGTCTTAATGAATTTCTTCTATTATTTAAGGACAAGTTTGCTATGCCTATGATCTTTTGTTTGAAATTTTTTACATGTATGATATTGATTTTAAGGGAAAAAAACACTGAGGACTAAATTGAAATTGAGTGGAAATCTGTTTTGAGTATATAATCTGTTTTGAGTATTACTGCCTTCATTTTGCAAGTGATATTGAGATACTGATCCTTGAACGTGTGTTCTGTCCCAACCTCTGCTTTTAAAAATAGTTAGCTTGAATAGGATCATGTGGTAGCAAAATTTAACATCAGGATATCTTCCATAAACTTATTTATATTAGAAGATTACTTGTCCAATAGAATGGTTAATAAAGTCAATATACTAACAGTCACTGGACTATTTGTTCTCAATTGTAAATATGTTTTTACATGATATCCTATATTTATTAAAACTATTTTTTTGGCAAGAAATTTTTCCGAATTTAGATGACAAATGGTAATTATGATTTCTCCTTCGGTTTTTCCGTCATAGTAATTGATATATTATGTGTATTGCTTGTATTTACCTTGTATAAATATTTTTATGCCAAATCCTAACTTCAACCTTGTTGCAGGCGTGGATGATAAATTATTGGGAAAGACTGCAAACACAGGCAATGGTGTTATTAGTAATTTAACTGATTCACCAGATCCTGGGTTCCAGAATCACCTGCAGAAGTTTTATCTCAACCTTGATAAATTGGATATGGAATCCTTGAATAATTTGGGATCTTCAATTGTTGAGCTAGTACAATCTGATGATCCAAGCTCTGAAGATTCTGGTCTAGTTAGGTCCAATGCAATTAATAAGTTGCTGATATGGAAAGCAGACATTTCAAAGGTTTTGGAGATGACTGAATCTGAAATTGATTTGCTTGAAAATGAACAGAAATCTCTAAAATCTGAATCCATGGATAGTTATCAGTGTCCAGTAGCATTTGGCTCCAAGCAGGTAGATAGCAGTTTGAAATTTTATGAAGGACATGTTGAAGTATCTCTGAAGGTGACTCGGCCAGTACCATTGAAAATCATTTCTTCTGATGAATCCAATGCAGAGAAGATGCCGCAGTCAAATAATTTATGTAGTATTCATGAAAATGACAAGGAAGATATTGATAGTCCTGGATCTGCAACTTCTAAATTTGTTGAGCCTGAGCCTCTGCCTTTGGTAAAAGCAGTTTCTTTATGTGATACTGGGGGATTTGGTAACTTATCAAGGGACATGGGTACCATTCAATCTACTTCAATGAAATGCTTAGTCCGGTGTACTACTAGGAAAAATGCCACTGTATCTACTTGTAATGATGTCAATTCACTTACAGAAGTAAAGGAAAGCTTGAATGATGCTGCTACCTATGGAAAACACTTATGTTCTGGCCATCAGGATACTTATAACTCAGTTATTGCTTCAAATAAAGAATCTGCTAACAGAGCGCATGAAGTATTTGCTAAGCTAGTGCCAAAAGACTGTAAAAGGCTTGGTAACATGGAAGTCAGCAATGATTTGTCCTCTCATACATTCATTATGGAAAAATTTGCTGAGAAAAAGCGGTTTGAGAAATTTAAGGAGAGAGTTATTGCACTCAAGTTCAAAGCCTTGCATCACTTGTGGAAAGAAGATATGCGCCTACTGTCTGTTAGGAAATGCCGCCCAAAATCTCATAAGAAAAAGGAACTTGGTGTGCGAACTACCTGTAGCAGTAATATGAAGAACCGATCTTCCATCTGTTCACGGTTTTCTTTCCCTGGTATGAATCTTTCCGCCAGTTATTTTGCTTAACTTATGCCTTTGATTTTTTATTGTCTTTCCATTTGATGCTGTTCAGTTATGTCAAGTAGTTTACCAATGAGAATAAAACAAAAATAGGTTTGTTTATATTAAGCTTACTTGAATACTCTGTCTAGGAGTACAAGAGCTTTGCAGTTTGTTTTAATTACTCGATTCTTTTGCAGATAACTTTTTGGTAAAAACAGCATAGTTAAATTACATTTTTCCTGCTTGATGTGATTAGGTGCTATGAATTCGTAATTTGTTTTTTGTGGATAATTTTTTTAAAAATATATAAAACTATGTGGCTCTGTGAGGTTGACATCCCTTTCACAATGTGTGATAAAGTAGTATTTTTTAGCATCTGAGTTATATTTTTGGTACGAAAAAAGCCTCTTTAAATTGTAATGTTCACTTTGATGCTATTTATACCTTCTAAATTTTACATATAGGGTAGACACTTAACAAAATGGATTCATTGAAGGAACATAATTCCTTGGAACAAAAAGAGAAGCATGTGAATGGTGATTGGGTACATGAGAAAATAGAATCATGGTCTCATACAGTGTTCAAATATGAAGAGGGTTATTTTGGTTCTCTACCATAAGGATAGAACAACAGATTAGTTTCTCTGCCATAAAGAGGAAATTTTTGGTTTTGGTCTCTTCCATAGTTTGGTTTGGATTAAGAATGATTTTTCTAAAATTTTCTGGTTTAGTTTGTTCCCAATAATTTTGGTTTCAAGCAACCTCTCTTTGGTTTGTGCCTACACTTTAAACCTATCCCAAAGGTTACTCTTACGCTTCCTTGCTGGGAAGCAGTGTCATTAAACTCGGTCTGGAGATCAATTCAGTTGGGTCATTGGGTTGTTGTTCTAACTAGTGGGTCTAGGTTACTAGTTGAACCACATAATCCAGTCTCTATTTTATAAAAATCGTGACATGCATCTTTTATACCTTAAAAATCCATATATTGCTCAAATAATATTGACAATTTGGTTTTAACTTACATTTGTAACACAAGTGTTCCGAACGCATCTTCAATTTCATGTTGGCGTTCTACGTGGTTCAAATATTTTAAAATATCCATGTATTAATCAGAACCAACACCTAAGCAGTAAGCATCCAGTGGTGCAGAGGATGTGTTGGATATTTTCTAGTGAATGCACTGTTTTGACGTCAAATTTAGAATATAGGAATTTAATGCAATATGGCACAGTACTGCAATGAATGAAATGATCCATCGTTCTATCCTTATGGTAGAAATTCCAAATAACCCTTTTTTTGTTTGAACTACTGTAGGTTAATGTTTCTTCTGTAGCTTTAACTTATGTGTATGACGACGTACATCGCTGCTTGTTTGTGCTGTTGTTGCTTAACTTTGTAGGAGAATTTAGTAATTGATTACCTTTTCTCCTTGACTAGTTTTTTGTAATGATTTGATCTCCGTACATTTATTTCATGGGTTGTCAGTCCTCTCCACTGTGTCTATAAAAATAGTTGTTACTTGGTAGTGTTTTGAAGTTGATGATCACATTTAAGTAGGTTTTGAGTTTTGAGGCTGAAGTAAGGTTTATCTGGTACTTGATTTCAACGTACCAAAATAGTAGATGAAAATATGACTAAATTGGGGGATATTATTGTGGTTTATCATGAAATTATTACGTCTGTCTTATTTGTTTGTTTTGCTATTACACAACTTACCCTCAATTATGAGTGGGTTTTTCTGTGATGTTGACACTATTTTATTTTATAGTTGTTTGTTGAGTTCCTAATTTACTTAATCTTTTTGCTGTGATGATAACCAAGTGTTTTTCATTCTCAATTTTTCAATGAATGCAGCTGGAAATCATATAAGCTTGGTTCCAACATCAGAGATTATTAATTTTACAAGCAAACTTCTTTCAGAATCCCAACCTCAACTTCAGAGGAACACCTTGAAGATGCCAGCATTAATATTGGATGAGAAGGAGAAGATGGTTACAAAGTTCATATCTAGTAATGGGCTGGTTGAAGATCCGTTGGCTATTGAGAAAGAAAGGGATATGATCAATCCTTGGACATCAGAAGAGAAAGAAGTTTTCTTGGAGAAATTTGCTGTGTTTGGAAAAGATTTCCGGAAGATTGCGTCTTTCCTTGATCACAAGACAACTGCGGACTGTGTTGAGTTCTATTACAAGAATCACAAATCTGAATGTTTTGAGAAACTGAAGAGGAAAGATGTTGGTAAGCTAGGGAAGTCATTTTCAGCTAAAACTAGCTTGATGGCATCAGGTAAAAAATGGAATCATGAAGTTAATGTTTCTTCGCTTGATATTTTGAGTGCAGCTTCATTGATGGCAGATGGCATTGCAGGTAACAAAAGGATGCGGTCTGGAAGATTCCTTTTGGGGGGATATGGTAATGTTAAAGCTTCAAGAGCCGAGGACAGTAATAATGAGAGATCAAACGGTTTTGACATTCTTGGGGATGAAAGGGAGACTGCTGCTGCAGCTGATGTATTGGCTGGTATATGTGGTTCACTCTCATCTGAAGCTCTGAGTTCCTGCATAACAAGTTCAATTGATCCCGTAGATGGTAACAAGGAAAGGAAGTTCTTGAGGGCGAATCCTCTACGCAAACAACCCTTGGCGCATGTTATTTCTCAGAATGCTGATGATGAGACTTGTTCAGATGAGAGCTGTGGTGAAGTGGATGTTTCTGAGTGGACAGATGATGAGAAGGCAGCTTTTCTTCAAGCTGTATCATCTTTTGGTAAGGATTTCGCAAAGATAGCACGGTGCATAGGTACAAGGTCCCGAGAACATTGCAAAGTTTTCTTCAGCAAGACTCGGAAAGTCCTTGGATTGGATCTCGCACACCCCATACCTGGAATTGTTGAATCTCCGCTGAATGATGATGCAAATGGCGGTGAGAGTGACACAGATGATGCATGTGTTGTTGAGGCAGGCTCAGTGGTTGATGCTGATAAGTCTGGAAATAAAACAGACGAGGACCTGCCTTCTGATGCCTTGAATACATTCCATGATGAATCCAATCCTATGGAAACTAGGAGCCCGTCAGCCGAATTAAATGAATCAAGAGAAATCAGTGAGACAGAAGTACGTCTCGAAAATGTAGATGTGGCTTCCAATGTTTGTGCAATTAAGGTTGAATCTAAGCTGGGATTTGATGGTAGTGGGGATGGCTTGGGCAAAACTGATAAGTCTAGTTCAGACAATGGAGTTAGCTTGGTAAATGCAGTTAGAGAATCAACTTCTGCTTCAGGAGTTATTGAACCACGGGAGTGTGGTTCTTCTGGGGCTCTTGAAAATGAAGCTGAAAGGCAAAGAGTGTCAGCACCCCAATGTGTTGATGACAGAGATGATAAACATGAATTGAAGAACTGTGTGTTAGAGGCGAGCACTGCAGCAAATGTTTCATTCTCTCCGGTGATCAATTCATATTCAGGATTGAGTTTTGGTACTGAAAATAAACATGTGTCCTTTGGAAAGCCTCATACCTGCACATTATCTACAAACGATCCTCGGTCAACTGTAAACTCATTGTTTCTAAAAGTTTCTGCTTCTCAGTGTGAAAACACAATTAGCCAGGATAGACTGTCGTCTACTTGTGATATTCAGGGAGGTAGAGATATGCGGTGTCATAGCTCTGGCAGCAACGGTGACCATCAGCTTCCTCTTTCAGGGAGCCATGTTGAGACTGTCAGCGTCCTCCAGGGCTATCCCAGTCAAGTGCCCATCAAGAAAGAAGTGGACGGGGATGTGAATTGCTGTAGTTCTGCGACCAATTTGCCTCTTCTGCCCCAAAAAATCAAACAGGCTGATGATCATTTCAAAACATTATGGCATTCTTCAGATTCAGAAAAAACATCCAGAAATGGTGATGTGAAACTGTTTGGAAAAATACTAACCAATCCTTCTTCCACTCAGAATCCTAATTTGATTACACAGCGAAGTGAAGAAAATGGTAACCATCATCCAAAGTTAAGCAACAAGTCTTCTAATCTGAAATTTACTGGACATCAAAATTCTGATGGAAATTTGAAAATTTTGAAGTTTGACCGTAGTGATTATCTTGGCCTTGAAAATGTTCCAGTAATGAGTTATGCTTATTGGGAGGGGAATGGAATACAGAGCATACAGCCTGGTCTCTCGTCATTGCCTGATTCTTCGTTCTTGTTGGCTAAATATCCGGCTGCCTTTAGTAATTATCCTATACCGTCTTCCAATTTGGAGCAGCAACCATTGCAGGCGTTTGGCAAGAATTGTGAACGACATTTGACTGGTGCATCTAGTTCATCTAGTTTTATAGCTAGAGACAACAATGGAAGCAATGCTGTGCTTGATTATCAGATGTTTAGAAGTAGGGATGGTCCAAAAGTGCAGCCATTTATAGTAGATGTCAAACACCGCCAAGATGTGTTTTCTGAGATGCAGAGACGAAACAGTTTTGAAGCAATCTCTAGTTTGCAACAGCAGGGGAGGGGAATGATGGGAATGAACGGCGTTGGAAGACCTGGGATTCTAGTGGGAGGGTCGTGCAACGGTGTCTCAGATCCTGTGGCAGCAATCAAAATGCATTATTCCAATTCTGACAAGTATGTTGGTCAGAATGGGAATATTGTAAGAGATGATGAATCTTGGGGAGGAAAGGGGGACTTAGGCAGGTAGTAGATGTGCTTAGCGGCAAACTTTTCTCCTTGCCGCTTTTCCTGTATAATAGTTTTTGTTTACTGCTGAATACAGTGGGGCGATTGAATGGTTCTCAAGCCCGCCTTTTTGGTAAATTATTAGGTTTCTTGTTATGTAGCAGCAGCTTTGTATTTGTTGTATTTGATGAAAATACAGAAATAATCTCTCTGGAAAAAGTTAGGAGGGGCGGTTTTCGTTACCATTTTCATTAACCCCTTATTACTTGTCATTCTTGAAATCATCTGGCTATTTGGTTTGAAGTTTTGACGATTATTTTGAAGTATCAATTCCCTATGAGAATATAGGGCTTGGTATGTGTTTCAAAACTCCTTTTAACTTTTATAAATTTGTCTTATTTAATCTGTTACTAGTATTTATAACTTTTATAATCTGTTACTTTTATAACTTTTATAAAATATGAAAATAGAATCATCATCAGTGGTCTAATATTTTTAATCTAGGACTGAGCAAGCAGTATCTGTTTTTAGTGAATTATTATAGGAATTGGGCAGATTTTTGACTGACATTGAACAGGTTGAGGAGTTGGCAATTAACCCTGCATTCCTCCCTCATTAAGGAACAATCTAAAAGTGAATGTGATGCTACTTTGTAGAAGGAATTTGAATGAATGGAACAAAGCAACGAAGTACTGTAGAGGTTGATAGCAAAGCAAGTGAAATTTAAGAACGTTAGGCAGGGGGCAAGATTTCCTCCACAGTTGAATGAATAATACTACTAGACTAGATTTAGAAGGGATGAAGAAGATAGAAGTTATTGTTTATGAATAAAGTGTAAGTAGGGGTGGGTCCACTTTAAAATAATACTAAATTTGTACTGACGAACGTGAGGCATGGCGAAGAGACTGAGTATTTAAGTTTATGTCACATGTTAGTTGCATTCCTCTATTTTCGCCGGTGGCTGGCAGACATATACTACTAGTAGTAGTAGTAGTAGTAGTAGTAGTATTTCTTTAATCTTTTTCAACGTGTAACAGCTCATCATTGATGGACTCCTTTTAACCAAAGTCAAAAAGCTGATAGCAACCCATTACCAAATACTAACCTTATTCATAAATTTAACTTTAAATAAAGGATAAGTTTATATTTTAATAACATATCTTTTCTTTCAAATAAGTGAATATTTGAGATCAATGTTTTTGCAAAAATAGAGTACAAAGTGTAATCTCAATTTTATTACAACTAGATTTCCATCATGTGCTTCTCCTTCTCACCATCCAAAACCATTCAAGCTTCTAAATCCTCTGTCAGTAAAGCTTTCTCAACCCTCAATTTGGTTGGGTAGGGGCCAGGGGGGAAAACTAAATACGGAAAGGTGGAAACTTTAGGGTTTGTGAAGAATGACGATGAATCTTGGTTGATGATGTAAGGTTTAAAAATGAAGAAAACCTGTTGTAGAATAAGGGTGATGTTTTTAAGAGAAGATAGTCATGGCTCAAAGTGGGGGTAGAAGATCATTATACCCTAACTAAACTGACCCATTACACCTGTAGTAGAGGAAAAGGCCACTTGCTCTCTAAGCCAATAACATCATAAATACATCTATCTGCATCACCATAGTAGTATCTTTCAATAATCAAACCACCTTCAAGAACCTAAGCAGTTTTCTGCTGCTCTTTAGCCTCGTCACGTGTTTGGAGGATGGAAGGAAGGGGTGCAGTGATTTCGATTATCTGCAAAAACACATGCGAAACTAATTATTTTAGAAACCAAAATCACAAGTAACGTTGAAATGAAACAAGCCATATATGCGTTCATTTTTCAAATGATATAAACTGGAAAATAAATCCCAGGTCATAGGATCTTCATGAATTCATTCCCGGATGGCATACAATCTTTGACTTATCATTATGATACCAATATTTTTTAAGTACCTCATTAGTTATTGGATGTGAGAGAGACAAATTATGTGCGTGCAGATAATATCCACAATCTCCAGGAACTGGTTTAGCAGGCCTTGGATAACCCCTATACAATGAGCAGCAATGTGAAAATTTATGTCAAATCCCAAATTAATATTTTGTTTTCCACCTAAAATAGTTAATCCTATACAAAATATTGTTCTGCCAAAAGGACTAAATAAGAATCAAGAGATAATCCTAACGCCATATATGCGAAATTGATGCTCAAAATTAACCATCATCTTTTGTCTTCAAATGTCATCTAAAACAAATACTGAAGCATTGCAAGTATTGAATATCAATTAAAAAAAAAGTTTAAATTGAAAAGTTATTTCTAATAGAGGGTTGTTTGTCCACTAACATGTCACATTTCTATTTATGTTTCTCACATCGGATTATGATAAGGTGAATAGTGCTTATAAACATGCGATATTCCTCACCTTACTAATTGGACTTTTGGGATTTAGTCGAGTTTAACTCATCTCCGATTCTAAGAAAGTTTAATGGTTCTGAAGTAGGATATGGTTTGCACACCAGATCACGGTGCTTACAAGTTCGCTTTGGCTATATCGAAATTTACTCTATTACTGTTGATTTTAAGGGAAATACCATTGCATCGCAGAATTTGAACAAAATCTGATAAAAAAGGAGAATAGTATTAAATGAATGGAAGAGTCCTTGTAAAAGATAAAATCAAGCACCTACCCATCTTCAGCAAAACTCTCATCCAGAAAGTCACAATCCAAGCATTTTGGCTGCCCACCAACAGCATAAAGAGGATCACCTGGCAATGAAAATAGAAAAA
The DNA here is from genome assembly GCA_951804385.1 of Trifolium dubium. Taxonomy (NCBI): domain Eukaryota; kingdom Viridiplantae; phylum Streptophyta; class Magnoliopsida; order Fabales; family Fabaceae; genus Trifolium; species Trifolium dubium. The sequence continues at coordinate 30,206,538 of OX638074.1, forward strand.
AGATTATTCTGAAAAAGGAATTTGTATGAAGAAATTTGATTTCAATAAAGTAAGAACCAAACATGTAACAAGCTAGAAGAATCATAACCCTAATACCCAACTCACAAACTTCATAAATTTACAAAGCGTAAAGTTAATATTTACTTCAAAGATTTTTAGTCATTTAAGTTTAAAGGCTTATATGCACAAGTCAATATTGATACACTTGTACAAGGAAACTCACTTCATTTCTCTTTATGTAAAGTTAAAGTAGCACAAATAAACCAGCATTATATATTTACCTAACAAAGGATGCCCTATGAAAGAGAGATGAATGCGGATTTGATGCGGCCGTCCAGATTGAATCTTAACCTGAATAAGGATGGCAACAGAAAAACCTGTTAAAACAAGCCAACAGAAAAATCAATAAGGATGTTACAATCACTACAATCCTATTTTCTGCAAACCACATATAATTTTGTTAATTGGATACTGAAAGTGAAAGAGCACAACTTTTGGAATGGCACTTTTTGATAGGACATCAATGAACATTGAACAATATCCTGAGAATAGAGCAGTACTACACAGTGTTTACGAAAAACAACGGTTCATATGAAGTTGTATATTTTTTAAAAAATAGAATGACAATTAATTTCGTTGATGTTTTTATTCATAAATTGCGATAGATACCAGGCAGTAAATAGTTTAATTATTTTGTCACCCTATCATGTCTCTAATGTATTTCTAGGATCGCAAGTTTATATAGTCTTGAAAAAATTGGCAACCTGGACCAATGTGGTATTTTCTTGCACATTCCTTTCTAGAATGTCCACTACACTGAGCGCTGGTTTCCCTGATTCAATGAAAACAACTCTGCATGAGTGAACAATTAAGCAAAAAGAGAATGCAGTTTTATGAAAAGGGAACATTTTAACGAAAGCAGATGAGTGTGGATTTTCTTTTGAGATTCAGCCATCTGGAAAATAAATTAATGATTAAAATAACCTGATTGAGAAGCAACATATAACCCTTTAGCAACACCAGGATATTTTACCATTCCAATTGGTTGATTAACTGTCACCTGTGAAGAAACATAATCTTTTAGTTATACAAGAAGTGTCAATAGAGGCAGCTATGCCAAATAATTGGAAAAATAAACTTCTATATAAGCATTTGTGATGGCAAAATATAATTTATAGGAGTATGAATTTAGAGAGGTTTCTTGCATTTTGCTTGTTATTTTCATTATGAATAGGTGACATGAAATATTCATGCTTTCTTATATCTTATACTATTTCTTTTATTCATATTTTGATTTGAGGGGTGAATGCAGTAAAAAATACTTAATGCACAATACCGATGAAAAAAAGAAAAAAATGTGGCTACATTACCTTATCATTATCAATTATCCCACTCGCAAGTGCTCGGTATATCTTGGCAATCTTCCCAAGCTCCTGGTTTGCATCTCTACTTCCGTAAATAACATAATATTATGAGTATAACAAGGCGATTGGGTATAAAATTGAAGTTCAATTTTAAACTTCCAAAGAAAACTTTTTTCACGTGTTCTATTTAAGAGTTTTCTACTTAGATAACTAACAGAATACAAATTGAAGACTAAATCAAGCAGATGCAATAAACCAAAAAGATGGTTCTTTCCTAACCTTTTTCTTCCAACGCGAGATGTTCCATCAGCAAAATAAGATGCAAGACGAGCTCTAGCTAATTTTGTCTTTGCACATAATAAAATTCCTGTGATGCAATCAATCAATTATGAAAACATTAGAAAGTTTCGTGTGCTAATTTTTTATACATTAGAATTTAGAAGGGTATCCCCCAGTATATGCATGGCACATTTTCAAATAAGATTAAGCAACAAACATGAAACAACAATTTCACATTTAAAAAGAAATAGTCAGCACAACCTGAAGTTCCCCTCCCTAGGCGATGTACTGGAACAGGGTGAGGCTTTTGGTGTGCTTCAAAGGTACTCTTATTGTTGGCTTCCCATTGAAGCTGTGTTAAAACTGTCCTTTGCTGAAAGAGACCTCCAGGCAGAACTTGCAGGCCAGAAGGCTTATTTAAAGCAATCTGAATTCACAATTAGGAAAAACAAGTATTGAAGACATTCTAATTTTTCAACACATGCAATAATATATATTGGTTGAGAGAAGGAAATATTGTGGATATCTTAGTCTGAAGATAATCAATACTCGTGTTAAAGAATCACTCTAAGCATTCAACCAGAACACTAAAAATTGTACAAATCAAGGCCAAGAGACAACTCTATCTATGTTTTCCTCTTCTCATGACCCAATATTTTTATTTTATCAAACTAACAGAAGTATAATTGGAATTTCGTCAATTGCATTCCAAAGAAATGAAATTAATTAATTTCCTAGTTTCACAACATAATTGATCGGGCGATAACAGTTATAGAAATCATTTTATGAGACACACAAAATAGTATAGAATAAGTGCAATTATAGTACAAAGTAAAACTCACAATATCGTCATCTTCATACAAGACTTGGATGGTGTGCGGTGCATCGGGTTCCTTCCATGGAAGTCTATGATACACTAGCTTCGATCCAACTCTAGTATGAAAGAAATACGAAAACATAAGATAAAAAACCTTATATTATAATAAAGCCAAAATGAAATTTTCTTTCAATAAAAGAACCTGAGCAATGTGTTTGGATCAGTAACAACTCTTGCATCAACTGTAATCTGTAGAATGTAGATGACATATTAATTCTATTCCGTACTATGAAATGCACGGGCACTCCACGGATTACTCATGTCTCGGTGGCGGACACCAACACTGACACGTATGATTACATTGAATTATGTCATTTTCTCAAATCATTATGATATAAGTGTCGACGTGTCCGTCTCTGTGTCGTGTCCGAGGCACGTGTCCATGCTTCACAGATTCCGTATTATATAGTCAAGTGTAACTAACTAGTAACTAGTTGATTATCAAACCTGATCACTTTTTATACGCTGCAACCAACTGTTACAAAAACAAGTGGTAATAAAATTTGTTTGAGATCATAGCAAGCATATAGTAAATGAAAGTTAGAATCTTTATGATGAAAAAAGAAAAGGGTAAGTAGGATAAATGAAGTTATAGCTTACCCTTGTAAAGGAGCTGAACTTTTGTACTTGGTGGAGTAAAACTCAATCAGTGTCAACCCTGAATCTCAGTATAAATTCAAATGCAATCAAATTGAAATTGAAATATGAATAAGAAGAAGAAGAGATGGGGATGATGATTTAGGGAACGAACCAGCATCGGAGGAGGACGGAACAACGTCGTGATAGGAAAGGCCGTCATTGAATTCCGGCCATGGAATTCCGACTTTCTTTGAACTCGCCATTCCCAACTCCTTTGTTCTATCTCGCTTATGTTTTAAATTTTGATTTTTTTTTTTGGTTTTTACCAAAAGTTCGGGGTTAGTTACGACATCAAGTGGTTTCAGTTCCCGCACGATCGCAGTTGTGGAGATCGAACCGCGGTCCTTCCTACCAAGTTCAGCATCAATCACCACTGAACAAACTAATGATCGGTTTAAAATTTTGATGAACATGATTAGTAGTAAAATGCTTAATTGCTTTTCTCATTTTTAACTTATTTTTTAAGTTCAAGTTGCTCCCTTTTGTTTTTGTAATATTAAGAAGTGTAACTTTGTTTTTGGTACAATTAATTAAAAAGTGTAACTTTAATCTTTGAATTGATTGTATCATTGAAGTTAGGGTGAATTAGTTTAACAGTTAGGACTTAGGACATAAATAAAGGACCAATATGAATTAACATAATAAAATTAAAGGACTAAATTGATGCTACTTTTAATATTGAAGGACCAACTTAAAAATAAAAATAAAAATAAATTAAGAGACCCATAAGATAATTAAGCCTAGTTAAATCATTAAATCATAAAAGTTTACATTCTATGCTTGTAATGTGATATCATTCTATTTGTTTTATTAAAAGAATTTCATTCTATTTGTTGGATTAGAGTACCCTTGTACTCTCATGCAATAATATATTTTTTATTATATTAAAATTAAAATATATTTTTTGGAAATCAATTGAAAAATCTTCAATCATGTTAGATAAAGCAATTTTTACTGTAAATCAAAAACACCACAAATGAGAATGTAGAACAGATTATATTTGGATCAGAATAACCACAAGAAAGCCAAACAACATTGCAAAACTTCCATATTCACATTGGTTCCCTTTTGCTATTGCAGAATAGTATAAACCAGCCTTGAGGATAGAGTAATGAATCACTCAAATAATGCCAATACAATAATATTGTATTGGCCTTTTATTTACTTATTACTTATATGTTTTTTGCTTTATTACTTTAGCATAAAAGATAAGGTAAAGAGAAATAATCAAAACATTTTGCCAACTGAGGCATTCAGTTTGAAAAGGTAGAACCAGAAAAGGAGTAACAAATTACACACTTCTGAGTACAGACACACACATACAACAAATCAGTTGATGAATCAACAAATCAACCATCAACAGAATACATCAGTTGATGAATTTCCTGCCAGCTGAAGAGAATCAGCATTCCACTTCATGGCAACATCACCACAGTGCCTGTCTTTAGATTTAACCACTGGAAACTGAGCCGAACCAACATCAGAAGTCTCTATTGCAGACAACTTTTTTGCAGCAATTGCCTTCAGACGGTACCTCTCAGCTCTCGATCCAATTACTTGTCCCAATATCGATGCTGCGATAGTAAATGCCATGGCTGATTTAGGCATTAACACAGACTTCCTAAGCATTGCTATGAATGGAACAGCTGCATGGATTGCAACAAACCATGATGGTGAAAATTTCTCAGTATGTTCTCTCCATATACCCAAGGGAACATTTGCTGCCATCCCCATCATCCCGATCACCAGAACTTTTGTCGGCAAGGACTGAGGGCGGAGATTCTTCGCAAATGCGGTGCGTGCTATAGCCGCTCGAGCATCGACTATTACCTGTGGACACCTGTATTTCATACCGGGAGGAGGCTGAATAACCTTTGCTACAAGTGGAAGGACTTTACTAACAGCTTGATATGACTTTGCAATTGGGCAGTTCCCATTTTGCAGCCAGTCATTGCCTGCCTCATGCTTCAAACCATCCTGAATATCAGTTAAATGCACACATCAGGGACACTGAAAAAAATATGCAAATAATGACTGAAAATTGTCCTATCTTAAAATGTTTTAAAACAAATATCTCAGTGAGTATTTTTATCTATTTGGATAAACAAATGTTAGTGTATTATTTGTTATGCAAGTATTTTCTCCTTCACTAAGATACGTATCCCGTTTCTTTAATTTCTTAATTTCCTTCACACCCTCTAGAAAGGGAAAATGAAAAACAAAGTTAAAGTCTCAAGAAAAGCAGATTGAATGTACCACATACCTTGGAAGAAGGTTCTTTTTTTGAGGAGTTGGATTTTTTATTCTGGTTCTTCCACTTCTTATTAAATGCGTCAAAACCGAAAGGCCCGCCAAATCCAAATGATGATAGACTAATAGTTGCTGCCTTTGCAGCCAAAGGATTGAATTGGGATTGTGGAGGTTCATGGTTCACTTTGTCTAAACGCTGAAAAGATCTCTCAGATAAGGGAACTACACCATCACTCCCATGGAAAAGCCTAAATGCCAAATCAAAATTGGGACCGTCTTCAAAAATTGGACCTTTAGCTGGACGAACCTGTGTAAGAGATATTTTGTAAGCATATCAGTTTCTATTTAAGATTAATAACAGAACAAGTAAAAATGTTGTGCTTGTAGCGTAATGTCATAGCAAGATAGCACCACATATTGTGGACGATTTCTCATTATTACAACTTAAAAGTAACTGGCACATGGAGATAATAAAAAACACATTTCCCAGAACATAGATCTAAGATGTAAGCAAGATATTACAGGCATCATTCTCAAATAACTGCTCGGTGGAAGCAACATACATATATGCAGACAAAAGTAAAAGGCGAAATGAAAATGATGTCAGCCAAAAGGAAAACTTACCGGCATTGGAAAAGCCAAAGGTGAAACAAATGAGAAATTAGTGGGTTCGTTAATGTTCCTCAAGAAAGGACACCTATGGATAGAGTCCTCATTTAAATCTCTGGTAAAGAAGTCCATTGTTCTGCTTCAAATCTAAAAAATCTGCAAAAATGAGAATCATAAATAAGAAAGAAACACATCATGGAATTGGCACACACAAACAAGCCTGTGAAGTTCACATCAAGATTCAATACCTAATGGATAACACTGACCCATATATGATATAATAAAGCAACATTTAAATACAAATCTCTAATTTTTCCAATCCATACTCCAATTCTATTCATTAACAATTAATGAGGAAAAAGTTGCCATTGAAGGAAATCAACAAGGCTATATAGCATTCAATATATCAATACTAACATCATATTTAATGTATGTTTGATTCCACTCTTATAGAAGACAAAATTGATTCTAAAAATGTAAAATTGTTTTGCCGTGTTCGGTTGCCCTCAAGTACAATTGATTTTACTTCCAGAATTGATTTAACTTGAAGCTAGAATTTAAAGCTTTTGATTCTATAATTGATTTTTAGACTCAAATTATTGTTCAATTCAGCTCACTTTTAATCATAATCAATTCAAAAAAATTAATTAATTCAAAATCAAGTTTTGTCACAGCATAACTAAACACACAATTAAGCAAGTTGAGCATTCTAAGTTCCTAAATTACATTAATTAATTCACATCACTATAATTTCTAACATATCAAATTTTTACATCTCCAAAAGTCAACTCAAGAGCAAATACCAATTCATTTTCTACAACCAACCCATTTCATTTTACAACAATTTAAGCATACCCAATTCATAAATTCACCCATTAAATCCAAAACAGATAAAAAAATCGAAACTTTTCAACAATAATAACTCAAATCCCAAAAAAAAAAAAAACAAGGGTTGAGAAAAATCACCCAAATGAATCAATCAAAATATCGATCCAAATTGGTTCACCGAAGAAGCATAAAATCAATGAAAAGAAAAACGAAATTATAAATAAAAATGAAAGAGTTAAGAAAAATAGATAGATACCTTACGGAGATTGCAAGAGGCACACGCCAATGTAGAGAGAGAAAGTGATGAATGAGAATTGAAATGAAAACGTGGTTAGGTGAAAGAGAGAGATGCTATTTGCTATTGCTAACTCAATAGGAAAATAAATTAAGATTTTTTATTTTTTCTTTCTAATTTTCTTGGGCAAAATAAATTGGAAATTAATATTTGGGAGTTATAAGAGAGAAAGAAAAAATGAATAAAAGTTATGAAAGTCAAATGTGGCTGTGACATCCACAAGCCAAAGTTGAATGTGTTATGCACACGATGTTTCTGTTTGGAATTATTCATCATTTATTGATTAAAGATTAGGTCATACTATACTTCTAGAAATATTATAAATGTTTGAGCCAAAATAAAAATATTGTATTTCTATTTCATTTTATAAGAGAAAATGTATTTTTAGATTTATCATAAAACTTATGTATTTGAGATCAAATCAAATACATCAACATTTTAATGAATATAAAAGGTATATTGTCTCTTATATATACTAATTATTAACAGAAATAGAATTATACTACTAGTAAATATTAAGGATATACTATTACTTTTTTTAAATGATGAGAACTCTTAATTTAATATTCTCTTAAGATTTGTTCAATACGCAAAATATAATAATTGAACAAAAGTGCAACAAAAGTGCAAAATATAATTTTTGAAGTATTAAACAATATGCTATTTTATATATACGATGGTTGACGTATAAAATATTATTTTAGTATTTTAGATAATTTGTAATTGAGATAAAATATTGTGTTGTGGTTTAATGATAAATATAAGTTTATCTCATATGCTTAATTTATTCTATTAAAAAGAGTATTACAACAAAACACAATACAACTAAATTGCTTATATGTCATTTATTTTTTAGTAAATCAAACACATATTTCAAACACACACTTTTACTGTGTTGTATAAAATGTGCATCAAATTCACTGCATAGAACAAATTTATTATTAAAAGTGAAATTCACTGCATAGTACTATATCAATATTTTTCCTAAGCAAAATGCATATTAATATTTCTACTGTAAATATTGCTTTATATGGTTTGTTTGATCAGGTCAATGGAGTTGGTAGTTGGCATAGTAGGTTTAGTTTTTTTTGTTTTTTGTTTATAGTAGTATTTGGTTTAGTTGTTGTTTTGGTGACCTGTCCATGCTTTTCATCATTTTAGAAAACTTTAAAGAATATTCCATTTACACCTCTCTCTTATGAGCTTTATTTTATTTCATAAACTATTGCCGTCCTTACCTCATGTTTAAGGGAGATTAAGTGAATGAATATTTTAATTTTGACAGAAATTAAGTGAATGAATACATTAATTATTACTTTTTTTTTACAGAAATATTAATTATTACGTTGTTCATCTCGTGAAAGGTAAATTTATTCACATAAGTATAAAAAAACTATAGAATAGATCGTGGTTTTAATTTTACCACATGTTTCAGATGTGAATATAATATTGTGTGTCTATCAATCCATGGCATGTTCCTTTCTTTTCTTTTCTTTTGGGTGAATATGGCATGTTCCTTTCTATTATATAAAGAAATTACATTTATGCAAAAAAAACTACACATCATATTTATTTGTCTTTTTTTAAGTTGTTGGCCGAAAATGTTCTACAGTCGAATTTTAAAATAATTTGAAATAAAAACAACTGAATTTAATTAAATCAAATACTTTTTTGTTGTATCCAAGCTTAGTTAATTTTTTTTTCGATAAGCAATTTTGAATTATAAGAAGTACAAGGGGTACTTAACCCTTACAATTCGGGAGTTCAAGAAAATAATTACAAACTCAGTAAACAAGCAATCGGATTAGCTTGCCAATCCGAGAGCGAAAAGAAAACATTAGAGCCGATGTAACTATGTATCCAAAGCCATGAAAAGTACATAATATCTGTCATCAACGCATTCACCGATATCTTCCCCCCTTGAAACAGAATATGTATCCAAGCTTAGTTAATTGTTTTGATATCAAAGTGAAATTCGACTTAGGACACAAATATTTATTTTTAACTAGTTTAAAATAGCGAAAAATTATTTTTGTCCAAACATAAGAAGAAGCGTGGCTGCTAATATACACCTTCTAAATTTTAGGTGAGCCTAAATTAATAGCACCAATAATAAAAGTTTCTGACATTTCAATTTTTTCAAGCAGTTTAGCCGCAAAAATTTCATTTCTTAAAATAAATGAATAAACAGAGAATCTAAATCTAAATTTCAACTTGCGTATATTATGTCTTTATCAATTAAACTATGTTCACACCGATAATATATCAATTTATAATATAAAACATAAAGTAACAGTGCGATTCATGTGCCTCTTTAGACCGTACAATAATTGAGGTCCATCAGTGATTTTGTGTGTGTATGGTTACAAAAATCATAAATCCAGACAACTTTAGCATATTAAATCATAATATCCACGCAATCTTATAAGGCTTTTTCCATCCCTTTCTCAATTACAACGTGCTCATGGTTAATCCATATTAAAAATGAAGGTCAAAGATATTCATGGAACTAGTTAAGTTACATATGTCTCTTATAGTCTCATCTGTCTCTAAGTTATGGTTGAGCTAACCTTTTGAATCTAAGTGACTAAGTCCAACTGTAAAGACAAAAACGTGTATAAGAGAGTTGTTTGATGTGGTAGTTACCATGTAGAACCATTCTTCAATAAGACCGATTCTTAGAAATAAATAAAAAATATTAACACTACCATTACCATAGTCTTTGTGATGATACAAATAGTTAAAATCGTTTTTTGGAGTACAATGTAGATGACATTTTCAAAGACAATATTCATGCCCAAGGAAGACCCTCAATAATAAACCATGCAACAACAACCACTTCTGAGTTATCTATAACTTAAAAAGTTTTTACAATTACAATGGACTACACTAAGAATTCTTGTGTTATTGGTACTATATGCATAACTAAAAAAACAACCACCTTGATCATGTCTACAGGTTTTTCTTGAGACTAGATGTGGAAAAGGATGATCTTGATTTTTTATTGGACTTTCTCGTTACATTGCCGTCTGGATTGGAACTTCTAATAATGAAAAGGAATGTCTCAACAAACATGGCAAACACCAACCCAAGAATTCCTCCGGCAGCATTCTGCAAACATAGATAACAAGGAAGGAAAGAAAACAAAGAGAAGATGAGAACTCAACTAAACTACTCAGACGATAAACGGATGATAAATATGTTAAGAAGGGGTGCTTGGCAATCTATATAGTTTGCGATAATTTGGACTATTCAGGGGTCTCATAATCAAAAAAGGTAAACATATTTGTTTCCTTGGTGAGAAGAAGATTGTTGAAGTGCAAAACTGAGAGCTTACAGAGTTGGTTCACTGCAAGATTATCTGGTTTTAGATTATATTGTTTCAGCTTGGTTGACAAATCTTGCCACATGGTTAGGTGTTTCTGAAAATTTCGGCACTAGATTAATATCATAATGTTAGATATTATTTTGTTCTTTGATGTTTCCCTGGGTAGTTTGTTGGGGTTTGAGAGTTGGCTCCCTCTCATGTTGGTTTGAATTTTGTGGCCTAATTTGGCTTATTTGATGCCAAATCTAGCTTTTGTCAACAGATTTTTTTAACTTAACAAATAACAGCGTAAAACAGAGTTTAGACAATACCATGGCAGGACTACGATCAAACAAAGCTCTAAATGATGCAAATCCAATAAGATAGCCAGTAAACATTGTAACCAAAACATGCAAACCTGAAAAAATTTACAAGAAAAAGAAATCAAATCAATATACATATACAGGCATAAACCGTGTCTTTATGAAATAAAAGTAACTGTGGCATAAACCTAGAAAATAGAGAGGAGAAAAACTCTACATATGTTTGTCCTATGAATTCAATTTTCTTATTTCGTTGTAATAGGGAATATTAACGGGACTATGTTTTCAATTATAATGTTGGCTTGATGGTTGGGGTGGAGGAGTTAAGAAGTTGAGCGATAAGAAGGTTGACGATTTGATTCCCATCCCAACACAATACTAATAATACAAATATTTGTTGTTTCAAAAAGAAAAAATGAAAGTGTATATATTATCGTTACTGTGAAGTTAATAAACTGTCACGTGAAAGGTATAAACATCAAAAGTGAACTAGAGGAAGCAAAATTGTAGTTATGAATTTTAATGATATTCAAGTGTTTGAACATCCGGTTCCTATATATAACAAGTTCTGTAAGTCTGTTATTGAACATAGATAACTAACATAATTGACCAGTACCACCAATATACATACCGACATTAAATGTTTGTAAACATTAAAAATCTCATTACCACAGTCACGCATGAAGTGCCATATACTCGATGCATGATTATGAAGGATGAAAGGCAATTAAATACAATGTCCCCTTTTTACATCCAAATACATGTTTTTTCTTTTCATTTACATTATAAATTATAAATACCATGTTTTCATGTTGTTTAAGTTTACTTAATACCTTCATATAAAAAAATAAACTCTATTAACATGAAAACACATAAAACACCCCAATAAAGCATTTGACATCATTTGAATTACAATTTTGCAGCCAACTAATAGCCTTTGAGAACAAACAAACTTATGGACAAACTACATTACAATGAATAGCATACTTGGTTTAGTAACAAAGTAAGGTACTAAAACATGAGATCATTGAGCAAAACAAGCTACTCAATCCAGCAATATTCAAGCTCAATGCATATTAGTGTTATCACTCGCTAATCGCAGAAAATATCGGGTCATTCAAACTCTGCTACGATAGAGTGCTATAGCTATAGCAACTATTTGATAACACTTTGTACTAAACAGCGCATTGCAAAACAATCGCAATATGTTCAAATTCTACTACACAATAGTGCCTCTATATCTGGTATTTGACAACACTAAGCTCAATGAGAAAATTAACAAGCCAAAGCTTCAATATCGAAAACTCGAATTTTTCATTCTTTTTAGTGAAAAGACAAGCTAATAACTACCAAGTAAGATCTACAACTACAAGCTACACACAAAACTTGATTGATATGATAAACCTTCATAGTATATAAAAGTGAAACAAAAATTTACCAAATCCTAATTGATCCTTGTAAGAAGAAAATGGTTCCTGAACATCTTCTTTTGGTGCAATATCCTTCACAAGCTCTTTATATGCTTTCCTCTCTGCTAAATCTTCCAACTTTCTTAACCTTGCTTTCAATTCTTCACTCTTTACATCAAAGGATCAACATAAAAAGTTAATTTCAGAACTTCATAATCAATTTTATAATCTCCGCATTGAATTAACCTAATTCTATCTCAAAATCAAATTTTGAAGCTAGAAAAATAAAATAAAAACTGAAAATTCATTTCCATTAAGGATAATGAAATTAGGGTTTTACCTTTTGTCTGGGTTTAGGGCTGGAGAAGATGAATTGGGTACCCGAGAAGAGTTGGGTCAATTCGGGTCTGGTGGATGGATCAGAAGCGATCCAGATAGCACGAAGTGGTTTGTAGGGTAGATCGGATTGGAGGAGGAGATCGGAGGATGATTGTCGGAGTTCAGGGGAGAGAGCGGTGTTGTTGGAGGCTCCGGAGAGGAAAACCCGAATGGAATTGGTGGTGGATATCACTAACCCGACCCGGTTCAAATTATTAACAGTAGCCATTAAAGCTTTCTGATTTGGCGGTGCAGTGAATGGGTTTGCGTTGGGTGCTTAATGAAATGTTGTTACACGCGCCTGTCTGTTTTAGTGTTCTATTCTATGCAACGATTTTGATGGGGTTAGAATCTTGAGTAAAAAATTAGGAGCGTTTATGGTGCATATGTTTTTTTTTTTTTATGGAGCGTGTTAAATAATTTGTGGGTGCATTAAAAATTTAAGAGGTGTATTAGAAATTTGGAGAGGTGCGTTAAGTAATTTGTGGTGTTTATGCACGGCGCATAAACATATGGATTATGCACCATAATTTGTGTCTAAAAAACTAACAACAGATTTCCAATATCAGTTTTACGAAAAATATGCTAAATTCATGGATCAAGGATAGGATTTATTAATTATAATTTATATCAATTAAAAAAGACAGTAAATGAGTGTTTGAGTATGGTTATCAATTATTACCTCTGTACTAAAATATGTCATTTTGACCATATTATACAAGTTAAGAAATATAATTATTGCTGTATTGAAAATAGAAATTACGAGTTAGTTTATAAAATTATGCTTCATTAATAGTATGAGAAACCTAAATCATAGAATTGAAAGAAGAAAGAGAAATAATTAGTTAAGAGTACTCCTTCCGGCCTTTATTATAAGCAAAATTGACTTTTTAGATACATTGAAAGAAGAAAGAAAAATAATTATCCTTTATTGTTGTCTAGATACATTAGTTATTCAATGTATTTAAAAAGTAGTTTTTGCTTGTAATAAAGGCCAGAGGGAGTATAAGAGTAAAACGAACATTAAATGCTTCATTGCTAATGCAAAATGATATATATTTTTATACAAATTTTTTTCTCAAAATAATATATATTTTGTTACGGAGAAAATGCATTACAAGTATTTGAGTATGGATTTAAAAATGAATTTTACAGGCCTTCGCCAAAGCATTGTCTAGATCTTTAACTCTCTTACCCCATTCAAAAAGTGCTACCCTTATGCCTCTGAAATTTCGGCCCAGGGCATCACGCGATTTCTTCTCATTTGCTTTCCATGTTTTTTATGTAAACTCTATACAATTTCTTGTCGTCGTCAAAACTCCATTTATTTCCTTTAATTTGTTGGGCGGCTGTCTTGGTCGGTGTCTTTAGAGACTGTTCGGGTGGTTGGTTGCATTGCATGTGTGGCAGAAATCTATATTATTTTCTTCTCAAAAGGAAATTTAAAAATTTAATTTATAAAATAGTTTTTAAAAATAAAAAAATCAAAACTCATTCAAACAGACCCTAATTACTTTTATAAAACTGTTTTGGAAACATTTTTTTAAATAACAGTTTTTAGAACTAAAAAAGCGAAAGTGATGTTCTGCTTTTCAGTTTTCACTTTTCAATTGAAAATTCAAAAACATCGAGAACAAATTTTTTCTATTAATGGCATTTCAATAATATTTTCAAACTTTAAAAATCAATATAATAAATTTATCAAACAAGTTTTTTCATTTTCTCTTCTAAAAAACAATTTTTAGAAATAAGATTATCCAAAATGTTTTATTTTTTTTTTTTTCCTTCAAAATAGTTTTTCAAAATTGATTTATAATAATTGATTTTTAAAACTAAAACACAAAACTTATTCAAACAAAGCTCTACATGTTTGACATATGCAGTACTTTTCTCATATAATCCCAAAACACCAAACACACATACACAAATCACTGAGTGTGTTTTGGACAATCATTGAGAAGCTCCCAAGTTAAGTTTACACTAAAAGGAAGTGTCTCAAATGAAAAGGAAAATGAAAAAATATAGATAATAGAAGGATGTTCTACTACTATATATTAGATAGTCTACTGCCCCATCTAAATAAAATCTTCAAAGTAGGCAAATGATATTAATATAGCAAAAGAATCTCAAAATCAAAAAATATAAACAATGTATTAGAAATATAAACAATCTCATTTTTATTAAAGGACCGTTAATATAAGAAATGAATTAAAAAATTGACTAAAATGTTACAAATTGACAAGATAAACAAAGATAAAAGGGATACATTGTTTCCCTAATTTTAGATTTTTATTAGAAATATAGATATGTGAGATTTATTTATAGTATTTATTTTGGATTTTAAAATGTAATAAACATAAGGAGATAACTATTTATTAGGTGTATGCATCAAAGTATATGCAGGTTAATTTGCATGCGCAATTTGATATGAAATATATTTATGTTTAATGACATTTGAATTTGATTAATCAATCTATTGAGTCTGGAATCGGTGACCTAAACATAATTTTATTGAATAATTTATCTGGTTTAATTTTTTCAACTAAAACATAACATGTCTGATCCTCGTGGATTTAGCTCAATTAATAAGGACATTCTATATAAAATGTATAGACCAAAATTCGAATTGGTACATTCACTTATTCATTTTTAAGAAATACAAAACTTAACAGTATCGCACAAAACAGACACTAGTTAATAAACAATGTATTAGAAAGATACATTTCCTTCCTTCCACAAGTTGTTAGGAACTAATCTCTTCTTTTTCTTCTTCTTCTTCTTCTTCTTATTGGAACTGAGCTGTTGTTATTATTACTCATGTTCTTAGATAAACTTTGCTTCCTCTCTGCCTGAAGTAATCGGCATAACGATTCAAGTTTTTCCTTCTAATTTTTCGTTTTCTCCAGTTGTTTCTTCATGCGTTCGTGCTGTTCACACAATCAAAAACAAAAATTTATTGTTGACCCGTTTTCAGAAATACGGGACCAAAAATAAGATGGAATAAATTTTGTAAAATTTACATATTTTGAGAGACGAAAAACATATTTAAGCTTGTATTATAGTGCCTAATATGTTGATTTACGGAATAGTAAATGATTGAGAACAAAATAGGAAACATAAGTTATGTACCTCGCATCAACTAACTTTATAAACGTAATACCAGACTTCTCTGATTTACTCTTCAAGAATTGATTCTCCTTCTTGAGTTCCTTCATTGATTTTGCCATTTGAGTTCAACCACAGTGAAGGAAAGGGATGAGGGTGAGGACTTGAGAATTCTACTCATCAAGGTAAGATATGATTTTAAAGCAAAGATGACTTGAACAAATGAAATAAATAAGAAAAATTAAGTTTACCTTCTTTACACACCAATGAACTCAGTCTTAATTTGAACCATATGTAACAGAAAATTTGTTACCTGCTTAATGATATTGTCTCATATGTTTATTTGAAGAAACAAAATAAATAAATAAATAAAAATGTTAATTAGTAGCACTAGTTAAGAAATCTAATATAGTAAAATTACATTAAAACTTATGTAATCAATTTTCGTAAAATATAAAAAATATTGTTTTCAATGTTAAATTTACTTTTTTATATTTTAAGAAAAATACTAAACAGTTAATTAATACATGAGTTGCACTAGTTAACATATAAACCATAAATATTGTAAAAAAAACATATATCCATGTTATTTTTCAAACACGAGGACGATAACTCATTCATCTTTTAATTATCCCGTCAAACCTGTTTCATTTATGGTGAACACTCCCATACCCTCTATATTAATTTGGGTTGTGCAACCCAAATGAGTTGGACAAATAAAAAACTGCCATCTATGTCTCATTAATCATGTCATTATAATTATTTATATTTTATTAAAATACTCTTATTTTTAACATTTGCTGATTAGCCCTCTATCATATTATTAAAGTTATTACTCCTAAGCCTATCAATATCATCCTTTTGTTCTCGAAAATTTCAACACGGCAGGGACAACACCATCATAAGGTGGTAATACATCTTCTAATAAATTTTCCAGATTTCTCACACCTTCCTTCATTCTCACCCTTGGTTATCAAGGGCAATTTGATTTGGTGTTAGAGTCCATTCATAGTTGATTCATCTACTTTGTTATCATATTTTTTTTTAAATTCAGTTTTGGGTGATAAATTTACACATTTCCAATCATAAACGATAGGTAAATGAATTTCGTAAGCATTTGTGATGATTTTTAATAATTTCGCTGCTATATTGTCGAAATCATTAGATTTTCGTACAGATTCTCGGGTACTAACCGGGTCAGACTGACCCGGCTGAAGGTAGAAGACAATGTTAATAAGTTTTGTAGATTAATCTTTAAACAGCTAAATAGCACAACAACGTTAAATTAAACAAATTTCAATAGCGGTTTAGTGGCAAGGCAACGATCAATTACTTGATGGACCTGTGTTCGATCCATTAGAGGATAATGTTTTAACATTAAAATAGCAATTTTTTTGTTAGTTTTTAATAGCCGGGTACCCAGGTCCGAACTCGTTACATTACAAGTGAACCCAAGGGACTAATTCAATCTTACAAGTAGGTATTGTATTAATAACATTTTCTTGGAAAGGATAATCAAGCTTAAACATGGTGGTGTGATATTCCTGCATAGGAAGAATAACTAATAATGATGAATGTTTCCAAACAAATAAATATAGGTTTTTTTTCCATCACTTTAAGATTTAAAGTATTTAATCTCAATCACTTAAAAAAAGAATTAACTAATATAATCTAAAAGTATACCGTTGGATTAAAAGTTTATATCATATATATTATTTGTGTAAAATTTCAGACAAATCTAAAATTATTTGATATGTTATTGAGACGTATCAAAATTAACAGTTTTTGTGATTTCTTAAACACCGTTAATCTTTATGTGTCACAATAATATATCAAGTGATTTTATATTCCTCTAAAATTTTACACAAGTGATATATAAACTTTCAATCCAACGGTGTATTTAAAAAAAAAATATATCGCTTAAAACTTTTTGCAATGGTTGGAGGTAAATACTCTTAAATCTTGAGAGAGTACCCAAGTTGTCATCATTATTTATCCATTTACAATATTAATACAACATTTATTAATTCTTTTCTAATAAACTACTCCGGTCACTATTATAAAAAACAAAAAATAAACTACTTATGCAATGTTTAAAAAATTTAGTTAATTGTAGACATTAGTTATATAAAAAATTATATCAGACCATTAAATCTCCCCTAGTTACAATGAAAATTTAATGTAGATAGTCTTTGAAGTCTTGATACTTCAAAATTGACTAAGTATCGTGTAGATATCATATCCGACACTAATATATGTCAGATACTTGAATTAAGTGACATTTAATCCAATTAGTTTAGATTAAACCATTATATTATCAAAATTTGATTTCCCCGTTCATTTATAAATCAATTAAGTGAGATTGAATGATTTAATTGAGAAACTTAAATTCCCAAGTCACATTCCGTTCAACTTAGGGATGTCAAGCGGAGGGTACTTTACCACTCCTTGCCTCATTTCCATTTCAGGGACATTTCTTCCTCCATCCATATTCCCGCGGGAACATTTCTTCCTCCCTCCTCATATCCACGGATCTCCACAGTATCTACAGAGCTCCACGGACATAAAAAATTAATAAAATTATTATACATTTTAATCACATGCACGACAATTTTTTGTTCTTTTTTTTAATAAAAAATACATATTTTGTATCATTCATTTTTTTTAATATAAAATTACATTTTGCATTAATAACAAAAAACTGTAAAAACATTTTTTAATATTTCTTTTTGTAAAACAAATAAATATTCAATTGAACTTGTTGCCACCATACAGAATCATTATCTTTATAACGTATTAATTATTATTTTTTATTAAAAAAACATATACAGTTATATTTTTTTTACTAAACATATAAAGTTATATTATTATATATATAATTTAAATAATATGGTCGGAATTGGAGAATCCGCAGTGGCGGAGGGACCTTCCCCATTCTCCGCCCCAAATTATACACGGGGGAATTTCTTCCTCCATCCCTGTCCCCATGGGAAAAAAAATCCGCGATATCGGATCTCCGTACAGATAATCTCCACGGATAATTCGTTATCATATACAGATTGACATCCCTAGTTCAACTAGTTAAGATTTGACGGTTGTTTCAAATAAACTATGTTTTTTATGTTATAGTTAGTCTACTACTTTAGATTGACATGGTACATTGTTCAAATCCAAAATCCTAATTGATTGTTTGTTCAATTAGGTGAGATTGAAATATATGATTGTGAGAATTAACGTTTCTTTCATACGATTTAGAATTTTTTTGATGGTCCATCTAATTATACTAACTATGACATATTTAACTCTTGATCGATTGTACAATTAGGTGATATTCAATAGCGTGATAGTGCAAATTTGGATTTTTTAGTTATAGCATGTCCAAATAGTTGAGATTTAACAGTCTTTTAATAGGAACTACTATAAAATTTAATGACGGTCCAATTAATTATACTAACTATGACTTAAGAAACCTAATTATACTTTTTTATCATCTATTACCAATTAAATTACATTTTTTATTTTAAATAAGAGGAATGCTAAGAACACACTTTCTAACACACCTTTTCAACACACTCCAATTAAAATTTGCCACATCACCCCACTTCTCTTTTTATTAATAAATAAATGAATAAAGAAAAGTGATAACGTGACAAATTTTAATTAGAGTGTGTTAAAAAAGTGTGTTAGATGTTCCTAGCATTTCTCTTTAAATAATAATAAAAATTACAATTTTGAAATTTGTATTGACATGAATATAAAATTATCCATTAAAACATTGTCAAGTTAGTAAAATTGACTTTAAAATGGAATAGGGGTCAAAACTCATAAAAATTTGAAAATATAAAATAAAAAAGCTGAATTTTAAAATAAAGTAACAAAACATTGATGTTTAAAAAAAATAAAAAAACAAAAATTATATTTAAGCATAAAATATTTATTTTATTTCTAAATACATATAAATATAAAAAAAAACGAGTTTAAGTACTCCACTAAAAAAGTGTGGTTGGCAGTACTCGAGCACACACCCACCCATTCAACTGAATTGATGATCAATGATAGTAACCACTACACCGACAAACTTTCTTGTAATATCAGTTTATATTAACAATATATATTAATAAGGTTATTGTTATTTTAAGCGAAAATCAATCTCCTTTAACCTCCAGCCGGGTCTGAATACGACCCGGTTAACTTGTTGTGACCCAGTTCGATTAATTCAGTTTCAACAGCGAAATCGATGGTTAAAATCACATAAACCTTGCGAAATCTATTTCTAAACGAATTTTCAATCAAAAACCCATTAGAACTTAGATTTAAAAAACTCTAAAAGAACCCAAATTCATAAAAACTCAGATCTAAAAAAAAGTCCGGTAAATACAATTGGATGAGGGAGAGAATTCGTGGTAGAGAAGAATCTTTACTACAGTATCAAATTCAATGGAAAACAATGAATAGAGATGGGAGAGGAAGATGAAGAGTGGGATGAAGACTAGGACTTATGAGTAATAAGTTTAAAATTTTGGGGTTTTAAAATAATAACCAAAAAAGATTAGGCAGTGTTTTAAATCTGAAACTTATAAATGAAGTGGAAAATAAACAACACATGTACCAATTAAATCTAAACAATTCATTTGGGTATCATACCTCATGGGTATGGTAGAATTTGCCTTCATTTATACTAGATAATGCCATGTCAAGTTGGATGGAGTCATTGAGATATTAATTTTTGGCTTAATTATATTTTGGTTCTTTTATTTATTTTTTGTTTCATTTTATCCCTTAACTATTAAGCTACAAGGTATGACAATAAACATGTTTCTATTATTCTTTTGTTAAAAAATTAAAATGAATATACAATTAATAAATTATCCCTTGTTTAAAACTATTTTAAAATTGTTTCAAAAAAAAAAAACTATTTTAAAATAGTAAGAAGTGGATTTTTAGTCAATATATAGTGGGAGTAAATTAACAGCCCCTTATATATGAAGAATGATCCGTTGACTACAGGAGTAACTCTGAGATTAATTACTTTGTTTAAGATTTTATTATTTGCGAAGAATTTTATTAATCCAACCGTTGATTATTATTATATATCAATGATTAAGTATATATATTTTTATATTAATCCGAAATTCGTAACTATGTAATCTAAACAACGATATTTACTTGTGTTTTTTAAGAGTTTATTATACATTTATTTGAAATAATTTAATGATGTATCAAGTGATTTTAATATTTCATAAAAACTTGTATAGTTGATCTATTCAATAATAGTTTTTAATTGGACGGTTGAATTGGTGAAATTCATCGAGAGTAATGAGATATTAAGCGAAATAACTCATCTCAGAGTTACTCATGGAGTCAACGGATATATATATATATATATATATATATATATATATTCTATCAAAAAAGAAGAATATATAAATATGAATTTGATTTATATGCAGAATAACAATAATATAATATTTTTATACATATATCTAATTAAATTAATTTTTTTTTAGTAATATCAACTCCTTCATATTTATCTTCTTCTCTCAGCCGGCCCTAGAGGCAATTTTTGTTCTTCTTCTCCTTTCTTTGGTTCAACGAGAAGGGGTGATTTTAGGTCATTTTTGGCCTAAAATCACCCTATTTTTTTATTGTCTTTCAATATAAATAAGTGGTTTTCACATATACCACGTTTTTCTTTTGTTTTTTTTATTGATTTTGTCGTATAAGTGCGACGTATTTCGTTGTCTTGTGCGGCGTTGTGGTGTTCGTTGTCTTGTGCGGCGTTGTTTGATTTTTGGTATTGTTGCGGTGTTCGTTTGATTCTTTTTGGAAGATCAGCTTCAGTCAATTACAGACTTAACCAATGATTTGGGCATAAACGTTGCAGATCCGGAGACATGAATATTCCGATGATTTTAGTTTTATCATATTATTTGTAGTAGGCATTTTACCGTTGTATGCTATTAACTCGGATGCTGTAAATTTGTTTGCAGAACGTTTTTAGCAATGTTGAATGTAATTGTATTTGATGTATTTTACCAATTTAAATGAATGAATATCATTTTATTTTTGTCAAAAAAAATCCAATTAAATTAAATCACTTTACAATGTCACCTCTTTAGTTTACTTTTTGTAAATCACTTTATGTTCATGCACACCTTGAGATTTATGCCATTCCCCCTTTCCACAGTTCATTTTATTTTCTAATAATATTTATTTTATCAGTAAAAATGAAAACATAAAACATCAAAAGTAAATGCAGTAAAATTCTGATACACGTACATATGAATTATTCTCAATATTAATCAATGTATGGAAACTACAAACCACATTTTTCCTAATCTAGTCAAATTATAAGCAAACAAATAGGAAATAAATGGGAACACAAATACCACAAGTAACACAGTGTACAATTAATATAAAAACTATTCAACTAAAGAATAATCTACCTCATATAGTAGATTTTTAAAATACCAATCGCGCATGAAGGTGTTTCTTCCTATAGGAGCTGGAAGCATAATGTTATTTTCCAAATGTTTATCATTTGCTAAATAAACACTATATTTTGTAGTTTTAAGATCGACGACATAAACGGAGTTGTTCTCATATCCCCATATTTTTGGATTGCTCAATGCATAACAATGGTTGTGCGCAACACAAAATAATGCAATATCACCTAAAGTTTTTAGTTTGACATAACTCATAGTTGAAAAATCTATCTTGTACACATTCTTTATTTCCATGCCCAATATATCAACCACTAAAAGTTGCTCATCACAATTAACCAACCTAAGGCTTAAGCCAAAAACTTTATAAGGAGTGCCCTTCAATTTTAGAAATTTGATATTCGTAGAATTCAAGTTGAGAACTCCTATATTAGCCTTGTCAGTAATAACATATATCATATTATGCAAAACCACAAAGTCAGCAACCTCCCCTAAATTTTCCATTGTCGTATAAGTAACCCATCCACAATTACGAGATTGATATACATGCAAACTCCCAACATGTTTGCATAAATTCACCAAGACAAATTCTTGATGATGAGAGTATTTACCAAAAGCAAGCAAGGCACGGTTACCAAAGATATAAGAATTAGCATCACAAGTAGATGTATCAATTTCCTTCTTTATTCGTGTAAATGGATTGAATATCATAAATGAATTGTGTCTCGCGATGATAAAATATCCGCTAGAAGATGTAACATAGGAATTGCGGAGGAGGAAGAAGTTGTTGATATTCTCTGAAGAATAAATTTTTTGGTCGGATATGCTAATAAAGGAAACTGATTCATTACCATAAAAGTTAAGTTGAATAAGTAATGGTTCTTGAGATGCCAAAAAGTTTCTCCAAATTTTTTTATGAAAAGCTCTCCAACTTTTGCACACGCTAGCAAATTCAAAGTGGTCGTCAAAATCTAATAAAGTTTTAGAAATAATATGAAGTACATCCCATGGAAGTTCAGAGTTCTCGTCTACCTTCAACTTGTGACAATGTTAGGAGATTTATAAAATATATTTTTGTTTTAAATTTTGAAACATAATAATGTATTTTAGGTTCTTTCATACTACATCCGTCCCAAAATATAAGATCACTGCACGTTTGTTAATACATGATTTTGATTGCGAATATCTTAAATTATCTATTAATACAAATGATCGCTTCTTCTAAACTATAACACAATCTTGTATGACTTTTAAAAGCTCTGAATACTGTTTTTCGTTACCTTCAAATGCATTCCTTACTGCCGTAATATATTTCAATCCATGTGCCTCCTCGTTCTGGGAAATCTTCTTCATCTTTATTATTCAATCTATGAGGGAGAGAGTGTCGACCTGCCCTAATTCTCAAATATAGATTTTATTTCAAAGTCCGATTATTAAAAATTTATATCGAATATGTACTATTTATACAAAATTAGTTTTTTTTTTTTGTTACAAGAATTAGGGCTGGTTGATACTTTCAATCTATAATTTGTTTTTTTTTATTTTGTTTCTATCTTTTAAACAAATCTATTCTTCTGTAACCAAAAAAAAAAAAAAAAAACTATTCTTCTATTTTTTTGAAGCGACATAAATATTTCAACTATTTAATTTTATTTGTATCTTTTGAATAGATTTTTTATTTATTTAATGTGATACAAATTTTTAAACAATTTTTTATTTCTCATTTAAGTCTTTTATCTTTTGTAATTTATATTTATAAGGTTGGATTTGGATGATATGAATTTGTTGAAATTTGAATTTTCACTTGCCGTTATTTGTCTTACCATTCATTGGGCCATTTATTTGGATTTTGTTTCAATGGAGTTATTTTGGGAAGATTTGAAGATACAAAGATGATGAACAACTTTCCTCAAAATCTGGTTTTGTTGAATTTTAATATAAGAAAAGTATTTTAAAAAATAAAATTTTAACATTTTTTTAAATAAAAAATTAGAAAAAGGGGATTAGACGTATATATTATAAAAGATAAATGACCTAATTGAGAAATAAAAAAAATAAAAAAAAGATAAAAGACCAAAATATTTCAAATAAATTAAGATAAATGACTTCAATAGGAAAAAAAGATATATACTCAAGTCAATACAATGTGTCCATACAGTACAAAACTACTTAATGAATTTTTTTTATCTTATCTTATATTTTATAATTATTTTATTTTTTGACTAACTTATAATTATTACAAGTTTGATGATATTATTGCTCAAAAAAAAAAGTTCGACGATTTTATATGAAATAAAGTGTTTTTTTTTTCTTGATGAAATATGAAATAAAGTGTTGGTTAGTAAAAATTAACACAAGAATAAAATAAACTTAGCATAGATGAGAATATTGTCTTGAATATAATTAAGTTTTGCAGCAATTTCTTCATTTAGTTTTCATTTTATACTGTAGAAAACCTTCACTTCACTAAAATGCTAAAAGAGTACATGTTTGACATACGTAGTACTTTTCTCATAAAGAAAATCTTAAAAGTAGGTAAATGATATTAATATAGCAAAAGAATCTCACAATCAAAAAATATAAACAATGTATTAGAAAGATACATTTCCTTCCTTCCACAAGTTGTTAGGAACCAATCACTTCTTCTTCTTCTTCTTCATATTGGAACTGAGCTGTTGTTATTATTACTCTTGTTCTCAGATAAACTTTGCTTCCTCTCTGCCTGAAGTAACCGGCATAACGATTCAAGTTTTTCCTTCTGATTTTTCGTTTTCTCCAGTTGTTTCTTCATGCGTTCGCGCTGCTCACACAATCAAAAACAAAAATTCATTGTTGACTAATTTTCAGAAAAACAGGACCAAAATGAGATTGATGGTATCTTATATATAAAATGAACGAACGTATTTTGAGAGATGAAAAATGTATTTAAGCCTATACTATAGTGCCTAACACATTGCTTGGTGGACTCAAGAACAAATTAGGAAACACAAGCCATGTACCTCATCAACTAACTCTATAAGCGTAATATCAGACTTTTCTGATTTACTCTTCAAGAATTGATTCTCCTTCTTGAGTTCTTTCATTGATTTTGCCATCTGAGTTCAACAACAATGAAGGAAAAGAACGAGGATTTAAGAATTCTACTCGTCAAGGTAAGAATTGAACAAATGAAATAAATAAGAAAAATTAAGTTTACCTTCTCAATCTCTTGTTTAAATGTTTCAAATACATCATTGCTCTTTGTCAATGCTTCCTGAAATTCAACACATGTTTAAGAACACACAGTAGTAGTAGTGTATAAACATATACGAATCCATTTAAAAACCATTGTTACAAATACAAACAAGACTTTTATCCAAATAATATAGTACATTATAGTAAGAATGTAAGATAGTCAAGTTTGTGACAGAAATGAAAAAGAGAACAACAAAAACACCTGGAATTGTTGGAATTTCTCTCCATCGGTTGTCAGCTGCAAACGCAAACTCTTCTCAGTTGCCAATAAATGAGATACTTGTTCTGCATATACCTTCATCTGTGACTGTTCCTGAGCCAATCTTTCCTCATGTTGCTTTATTTTTAATTCGGCAATCTGTAGTTCCAATGACTTTTGCTTCAACTGTCAATTGATACACAAAATAGTTAAGTAAATCAGTATCAAAAGTTAATAAATATGATTACAAAAGTCAATCACGAGAAAACAAAATACACGACACCTTCTGGGCATATTGCTGCTCAGATAGTTCATATTGCTCAGCAAGCTGCTTAAGATTGTTTCTTAACCTGTATTAAAAGCAAGTCAAATTATTGTAGTAGGTTCGATACGAACCAATCATAAGATCCTTAAATATACAAACAAACCGGCCTTTATTCCTCTTATAAGGAGCCACTGTATGGCACAGGAAAATAAATGACCAAGAACAAATGCAGGCAATATATACTAAGTATTACCTGATTGTAAAATATTCTAATTCAAAAATAAATAAATTATATCATAACTTTTCAGGGTCTTACATGTCGTTCTCCTTTAGCTGAGTAAGACAATCATCCTTTCGTTCTTCAAGTCTGCTGCTCACATCCTGTAGCAGAGAGAAGTTAACAGTGGCAATTGTCTCACAAAAGAAGGGGGGAAAAGAAATTCAAGTTTTATTTGATGGGGAAAAAAAATTGAAACACATCATCTGAATATGAGAATTATTGCGGTGTAAATATCTATTGATTGTTGAAAGGAAGAACCATAACAAATGTGTTAACTTTGTCGTTGATTTTTGGCACTTTATAATAAAGATAATATTGATATATCCATGGGCCAGCTAGAAAAGAGAGTATTCTTTTGAAGACTCGGAAGAAATGTAACAGATGAAGGCCATTTAGACTTGGGAGCAAGAATTCAAGGTATCTCTGTTAAGAACCAATAAATTGCACGGAAAAGAAATAACTATCTTATTGAAAGAATGGAAGAGAGAGAGAGAGAGAGAGAGAGAGAGAGAGAGAGAGAGAGAGAGAGAGAGAACTATAAATGTTTACAATACTTGATGAATTCCCTCGATCCTTTTAACCTCCTATTTATACAACATTCTTCCGACTAACTACACTAATTCCGCTGTGTTCCCCTGTATTCTATATCCAAAGTATCACTTGCTTTTTGGATAACTTAACTGTAGATTTAGAATCCGAGTCATACATGTTTCCATCTTCTAGGCACTATTTAGTGTGCAGGACATTTTTTCAACAACCAAACCTTTTCTCACTAGGTGGAGTTTGCTATATGAATTAGTTGACATCGAAAAGTCTTATATTAGGTCCATCTACTAGGCACCATTTAGTATGAAGATTTTCATATATAGAAAACAATAAGTGGAGAGATGAAGAAAAAAAGGTGGATAAGGTATCCAACACAGCAAGGATTAAAAGGAAAAGAAACAGCCCAAACAAAAATGTGCATCATCACAAAAATTATGGTGGATATTTGCATATCAAATGCATACTATGTTCAAATATCATATATTCTAAACTAGAGATAGTGGTCAAACCTTGATTGCATCTTGGAACTTGGCTGACAAGTCCAGCCTCAAATTTTGTCCCTCAGTTGATACACGTTTGCACTCTTCCTGAAAATAATGAAGCATGAATCCTAGTTTTTTCGTTATGAACGTCAAATTGTTGATCTTAAAGTAACATGAATAAGAATCTGATCACGCTCACACAACCATGATACTTTTGGAATCGACCATATTAAAATAATAAAATAAACTGGAAGAAAATATCACGGGGGAGCCCTTTTCTATTGAGATGACATTTCTATGGAAAGACATTGATATATTCATTTTCGCACGGCATTTAGCTTATGTGCTTATGCGAGTAGGATGTTAGTTTTGCACTAGAGGTGCTTGTAATTTATAAAGTATAAACTATACATGAGAGAATTGACCAGGACACACTAGCATACTTTAGAATTTAGAAACCAGCAACTCTGTACAGGAGTGCCACATCAAGGACTCAATTTTGAAAACAAAGCATGGAAACAAATACATATTTCCATGTTAATTAATGATAGCAGATCTTAACTGCATATATGAAAGACAATATTTTGAGGTATTCAACATCTAGTATTTCTTATATACTGCACAATTAGTTTCAGAGGCAGCGATGTAATGTAACAGAAAAATACCATCAGCATTTTATTTTGACGCTGTAACTCCCTGCAAAGTGATTCAAGCTTATCTCTGACAGCAATAGCTACAAATAGAAAGGAAACAGTCAATGAACAAAAATTAGGTACAGATTAAGAACACTATGGTCTAAGACATGTGAAGGTCTAGCACCATAGAAAGGCATTTGAGAGGACGAGAGAGAATAATAACACTGTGTGAATCTTAAAGTTCAAGAAATGAATCAATCGTGCTCGTGCGTGCTATAGATCATATTTAAATACTAATTTCTAATATGATTTAAAAAGCACAATTGCTATAGATGGTTGTCACTATCAGGGAATAGTTCAGTACACATTCAAAATCAGATATATTCATTACAACATACCTGAATCTCTTTCAGCCAATACTTGTTGATACTTGAGGGAAAACTCTAAGAGCTCCTTTTCTGATTTAAGTGTCCGTTTCGAAACCTTGCGCTTTTCGCCAGTTTCCTGGGAAATTTAGAAGTTCAACAATTCAGTCTCTCCTGAATGTAATATATGACATGTGGAGAGGGGGGGGGGGGGGGGGGGGGGGATAAAAAACTTGCATTGAGAGAGAGAGAGAGGCACAAATATTCTAATTGAAACTAATATAACCCATTGAGTCATTATTTTGTTAACTAATCTAACCCTCCTGAGACATTATTAAATCAACTAATCTAACCCTTCTGAATGAAATCCCTACTCAATAGAACCTAGAGAACTCGAAGATAGTCCACCAGAAAGGGAGAGAACAAATTATAGGGTAGAACATATTATATTTCCAATGCATGCGGATATATACAGGAATTAACATACTTTACTGACTGATTTTTTGCTTTTTGAAGAATCAACAATCTCTGGAGCACTTTCCTTTAGAGGCACGGCTTTTGTCTCCAAAGGTTGTTTAGCTGCAACCACAATTAGTAATTAGTAATAGTAATAGTAATAGAACTATGTCAGATAGTAAAAAAGGAAGAATTGGAAGTCATCAATAAGCGAGTATAAGAATGTAAAGTTAAAAGATCCTGTTCATCTTTATCCAAAAAAAAGATCATATTCATCTTTCCAACAAAATTGTTCTTCAAATCACACACATTCAATTTGTTTCAGGATGGGGAAGATTTGTAGGATTTTGTTTGATATACTAAGTTAGACAAAATTAATTATTCAGAGAGAGAGAGAGAGAGAGAGAGAGAGGAAGAGGATTGGCCATTAGATCAACACGGGTTTACACCTAATTCCACACAATACGGAAACTGTATAAAAACTAAGGACGATCAGAAACGAAAGCCATTCTTCAAAAGGGGACTTACTGTACCCAGGGGCTCCAAAAAAATTCCATGACTACGAAAATGAATAAGGAAAGAATAAAAATTTGCATTGGTCACAACAAATTGGTCTTGCAGGATACATAATCCACTTAATAAAGAACACAACCCACAGCAGAACATATACAAATAGCCCCCGTAAGTAAATTATCAAGGGTAACACCTAATTGTAGAGTCAACAAAAAAAAAATCATTTTGATAACATCAATATGATAATATGTTGTTCATGCAACTCCATGATATTATAAAATATATAGGATGCATTTTACTAGATACAAATTTTACATAAAGGAGGGTTGAGGGTTTGGATAATTACATTTATCTGAACTTTGACATTCTCCTTGTTGTTGCTCTTTTACCTCACAACTTCTGGATAGCGGAGACTCAGAGACAGAACTAGCTACAGTAGATGTAATATCTGTACCTTCAGAATGTTGTATACAGCTATTCGAAGGAACCTCCACTGACACTGAGCCATCTGAGGAGTCAAAAGTACATACTTCAGATAACAAAACATCACAGATGATTTTAATTCACTAATATTTGCAACCCACTTGGGTTGGCCTGGTGTTATTGGCTTGGGACCTGGGAGTGTGCTCCTCCTCGAGGTCCAAGGTTTGATTCTCTCCAATGCCAATTTAGGTGAGCTAATTTAGCTTCAAAAAAAAAAAAGTTCACTAATATTGCTTACCGTGATTGTTTTGAATTTCGTTTTCTATCAACACATTTGACATTACATTAGAATGACTGCATTCGGCGAAAACATCCTCTTTGTAATCAATGAGAGCCTTCTCTTGTTCAGGAATTGGAGTTACGGGTGGAAGTGCAGGTGCAACAGGTTCTGCAGTTCCCTCAACAAACCCGTCTGGCAACGAATCAACTTCAGGAAGATGGTTTGCTTCTGGATTCTGCATTTTGCCTACACATCTAAAAAATCCCTTCTTAGAACTATTTAACTACAAATCTACAATTTAATGTTCACTCTATTACAAAAATTAAATGATGACGCTTGGACACAGACACAAACACAAACACCAGACATGACACGAACACTGACACAAAATCACAACATCTTATTCTTATAATTAAAAATACATTTTATTTGTATTCTTAATATAACAAAATCACAAACAATTTTCAAACTTCATCAAGGGTTTTGAAAACACGATTTTTATAAATTTTCAAAACAAAATTACAACTAAGGTCATAAATCATAATAACATATCTCTACAATGGGAGTTAAATTTTCTACAAGCAAAGCCTAAACACCCAAAAAAACCCAATAAATTGGATACAAAAAACACGTAAATCGTAGTTACCAACAATTCAAAAATTGAAGAAAACGAACGAATGCAGTGCAAATAGCTTATTTGCAACAATCGGTGATCTGGGTGATTAAGAATTAGAGTAAAAATGATAACTTTGAAAGAAAAATTGGAAAAAAGAAAGAGGAAAAAATACCTAGCGGGAAGAATAGTAGTGAAACTTCGTTGCCTTGTTTGTGTTTTCCAGTGTGTTAAGTAATGAAGCAATGTTTTGTTTAATAAAACATGTCTCACAGAAAATAAGGAATTCAGATTAATCTCTAAAATAATGCAATGCTTAGTCCTTGAAAGAAATTCAGATTAATCTCTAAAGTAAAGCAATGTTTGTTTAATCCTTAAAAAAATAAATTGAGACAATTTCATATTGATATTTAATAATGGCTTAAACACCACTTTAATTTTAGTCTCTCCATCGATTTTTTATTTTAAACAAATATTTTGGATCAACGAATTTTTTGTTTTTGTTTTATAAAGTTAAAATTCGCAAGAAAATTCACAAATTTTCTACAAATTTTTGCTTTAGAGAGTAAAATAAAAAAGTTTGGTTGATTTAAGTACTTATTTAAAACAAATATCGATATCGGAACTAAAACAAAGATCGATATTGTAATTTAACGATACGTTATTTTACATGTTCTATAAATTGGTTAGTAAATTGGGTGTCAGATAAAAGACATAAGTAAGTAATAAGTCCTCTTGTGTTGGATATGAGTGATCGTAATTTAATGATGTGTTTCTTTACATATTTTATAAATTGGTCAGTAAATTGGGTGTCGGATAAAAGACATAAGTTTTAACTAAAAGTCAGTATTCAATGTTATTCTGATTCACAAACGGTGATTGATATGATTTCTAAGAATTATAATTCATTTCATTGCTATGCGGCGGTTATTGCGAACATCAAGAATCTTCTTCAATTGGATTGAGAAGTTTACCTTTCTCATTCTCTTAGAGAAAGTAACTTCAGGTGCTGATTTTCAGACTAAGCTAGGATTCACCAAAGATGATAAATTGATCATTTGGGAATCCCCGCCTGCAGATATGGAGAGCATCCTTTTATCTGATGCTTTAAGATTACCTCATCGCTTTTAGATTTTGTTTGTTTTTCTTTTCCTAATTTTGTCAATGTACCAAAAAAAAAGATAAAAATCAGTTGATCATTTTATATTTAATGTGGGCTTTCAATTTGTTTTTTGATAATAATTTGATTTTTTTTTTACGGTTTGATAATAATTTGATATTTCAATTTAGTAGTGGACAAGATTATGATTTAATAGATATTGATTGTTGGTGATCATCTAGTCTAGACAGCAAAGCCATCTCAACATTCTACTGAACTAATTTAGGATCAGTGCATAACACTCTAATGAAAGTTCTGAGGAGTATCAATCATGATGGTAACTACCGTTTGCAAGCTTGTTAATTATGAGTTGCTAGTAGTCTTGATCACCAAATTCACAAATATTGGCAAACAATAATAGTCTCCTTGGAGCAATTCTCATGATTAGGAGTCATTGTGCATTGACTCGACTATTTTATAAAAATGTATTGCTACTTATTATGTGATGTGTGTATATGATGTGATATTAGTTTTGTAGTCCCTTGTGGATTTGTATATATGTATTTATGGGAACCTTTGTTTCCTTATTGAGTATGAAACTGTGTATATACTAATACTATCATGTAATACCTCCATTTTGATTTATGTAATATGATGTGATAATAGCTTTGTAGTCCATTAAGAATTTGTATACATATGTATATAGTCATGGGAGCCTTTGGTCCCTCATTAAGTATGAAATTGTGTATGTACCATTATGTCATACCTTCATTTTAATTTATGTAACTTCAACTAGATTTTGAAAGAAATTACATTTCCAAAACTGTATTTGATAATGTTGATTTTAAGACCAAGTTTTTTTTCAAGAAATAAAGATTTTATTCATTATAAGCATTGTAAAAGGAGGGTGTTGCTCATTGCATTAATGTGCTATTATACAAGCTTTGTTCATTGTAAAAGGAGGGTGTTTGCTCATTGCATTTTGATGGGTAATGGATAATGTTTGTAGGCTTAAACATACATTTGGTCCCTGTATGTACACCAATTTTTCGTTTTAGTCCCTGTATCGAAAATTTTGACAAAATAGTCCCTGTATCGCGCTTTTTTTTTGACGTTGGTCCCTGCCGTCCAATTTCATCCAAGTGGCAAACGTTTTGCCACCTGGACCCTGCCACGTGGCCAAAAAATGTTGCTGACTGGATTAATGAATGCTAGAGGGACCAAAACCAAAAAATTGCACTGAATGCAGGGACCAAAATCAAAAAATTGAACTGAATGCTAGAGGGACTAAAACCAAAAATTTAAACTAATTGCAAAATGATCCATTTAAACTCTAAATCCCTAAATTGAAATTTGTTTCTCCACTCTTCTCTTCTCTTCTCTTCTCATAAACCAACTTTCATGGCAAAAACAACTTTGCGTCGATCATTGCGCCCCATTTGGATGAGTTTTTTGATGAAATTATGAGAGGCATTGCGAATGTTGACAACGTGATCAGAAAGCACGTCGAGAAAACCACCTTGGTTAGGCGGTTGTTGATCGGGATCGTTGAAAGGGAAATCATCAGGATAATCTTTTTTAGCAATGAGTCTCTCTGTTGAAAGGTTGATGAGAAGAGAAGAGTAGAGAAACAAATTTCAATTTAGAGATTTAGAGTTTAAATGAGTCATTTTACAATTAGTTTAATTTTTGGTTTTGGTCCCTCTAGCATTCACTAATCCAGTCAGCAACATTTTTTGGCCACGTGGCAGGGTCCAGGTGGCAAAACGTTTGCCACTTGGATGAAATTGGAGGCAGGGACCAACGTCAAAAAAAAAAAGTGCGATACAGGGACTATTTTGTCAAAATTTTCGATACAGGGACTAAAACGAAAAATTGATGTACATACAGGGACCAAATGTATGTTTAAGCCATGTTTGTATTACAAGGAATGTTGATTGTGGGGAAAAGATATATGTCAAGTGTGAATTATCCTCTATGCCTGCCTTACTGTCATTGTATGATAAAAGAAAAAATGAGGCCAGAGTATTTTGTTCTGTTATATAATAATAATGCTTGAAAAAGTGGGAACTCTTGACTATTTTTCAATATAGAAAACAATTTGGGAAACTGTAAGGGTTCTTATATCTTATGTATGTAAGATGAAGTCAGAGTAACACACATAAAACTAAAAGGAAGACTTAGACGAACAGAATTGTTAGAAGGGGGAGAAGTTCTGAGGCAGAGAGTACAGATATCTATAAATTTATTTGATGCCTCCCTCTCACATCATTCAACCTCTCTTTAGAGAATAAGAATGACAAATGATTTGAGCATTATGCAAAGTGCAATGACAAATGATTTGAGCATTATGCAAAGTGCTATGCAGAGTACCACACAATGTGCACACTTTCACGAAACCCGATCTAAACAATGAGATTCAAAAATGTTCATGATATTCTCTGCAACAATATTGTCTTAAAAAACATTAACAAACTAAAGGTTTCAAAGTTGACCGCCATCTGTGGGAATCGAACCCACGACCACATGGTTGAAAGCCATGCGGTCTACCAGCTGACAGCTCGATAAATAACTCAACACACAAGATATAAACACAAATAAAAATAGTTGATATTCAAAGATAATAAACTGAGCAAGTCCTGAAATTTGTTGCTTACAAAATGAAAGTGTTCACACCAGACACTATAGTTAAAGCATAAAAATAAAACGGAAAAGGTCCTGCCACCGTCGATCTAGAACCCAGTTCTGCGAACAGCTGGGAGATGACGGTGCAGAGTTCACACATAATCTGAAAAACAAGATAACAAGACGAAAATTAAAAATATTACGGATCAAAGACCATTTATTGTAATAATAGACTTCCCTAGTAGAAAGATCATCCCGCACGGTTCACTTCTTCTTCAATGCTGACTTAGTGGCCTTAACTGTAGCATCCTTCTTCTCCACAGCCTTGATGACTCCAACAGCCACAGTTTGACGCATGTCTCTGACAGCGAAACGGCCAAGTGGAGGATATTCAGAGAAAGTCTCAACAACCATGGGCTTGGTGGGAATCATCTTAATAATACCAGCATCACCATTCTTCAAAAATTTGGGCTCTTTTTCGATTTCCTTACCAGAACGCCTGTCAATCTTGGTAACAAGCTCAGCAAACTTGACAGCAATGTGGGAGGTGTGGCAGTCAAGAACAGGGGCATAACCATTTCCAATCTGGCCAGGGTGATTCATGATGATCACTTGAGATGTAAAGCTAGCAGCCTCCTTGGCTGGATCATCCTTGGAGTTTGAGGCAACATAACCACGCTTGAGATCCTTAACAGCAACATTCTTAACATTAAACCCCACATTGTCACCGGGAAGGGCCTCTTGGAGAGCTTCATGGTGCATCTCAACGGACTTGACTTCAGTAGCCAGTCCAGTTGGTGCAAAAGTCACCACCATTCCGGGTTTCAAGACACCAGTCTCAACACGTCCCACAGGCACAGTTCCAATTCCTCCAATCTTGTAGACATCCTGAAGTGGTAAACGGAGGGGCTTGTCTGATGGCCTCTTAGGCTCATTGATTTGGTCAAGGGCCTCAAGAAGGGTTGGACCCTTGTACCAGTCAAGATTTGTAGAGCGCTCAATCATATTATCTCCCTCAAACCCAGAGATGGGGACAAATGGAATTTTGTCTGGATTATATCCAACCTTCTTCAAATAGGATGAAACTTCCTTCACAATTTCATCATACCTACCCTTTGAGTACTTGGGTGTAGTGGCATCCATCTGTAGTTCAAGATAGAACAAAAAATTAGTACTTGTTTAATTATAAAAATACTCTAATAACAAAACAATAGTACTTGATTAGTAAGTTAATTACAAATATAACCAAATGCTCATCTTCAAACTAAAAACATTAAATACCTTGTTGCAGCAGCAGATCATCTGCTTCACACCAAGAGTGAAAGCAAGGAGAGCGTGCTCACGGGTCTGACCATCCTTTGAAATACCAGCTTCAAAACCACCAGTTGTGGAATCAATGATGAGAACAGCACAATCAGCTTGGGAAGTTCCGGTAATCATGTTCTTAATGAAATCCCTATGTCCGGGAGCATCAATGACAGTGCAGTAGTACTTAGTAGTCTCAAACTTCCACAATGCAATGTCAATAGTGATACCTCTTTCACGCTCAGCCTTAAGCTTGTCAAGAACCCAAGCATACTTGAATGAACGCTTGTTCATCTCAGCAGCTTCTTTCTCAAACCTCTCGATGACACGCTTGTCAATACCACCAAGCTTGTAGATCAAGTGACCAGTGGTGGTTGATTTTCCAGAGTCGACATGGCCAATGACCACAATGTTGATATGAACCTTTTCCTTACCCATTAGTTCTTAAAAGCTTAAAAACACAAAAGATCTGCTATACACAGTAAAAACAAACCTCAGTATTTAACAACATAAATACACAATCATGACAAAATCAACAATACATTGATTCAATATAAATCAGGCATGGAACAAAATATTTAAGCACGAGCAACATAATCCAAAAACAAACACAAGTGTATAGCCATCATAAATCTAGTGTGTGTGTGTGTGTGTCTTTGACAACAAAAAATTCATGAAAATATCGATAACAAATCGAATAAAAACAACCTGTTAAAAAACTTAAACGATGATCACTCTATTTGGATTTAGAATTACAATTACAATTAGTGACATACAAAACTAAATATGATCAAATGATTATCATTATCGAATACCAAATCAAAAATAAAATTCAAAATCAAACATACAATGTTGCTATGAAATCACAAATGTATACTAATTTCAACGAAAAAACTACGAATCATCGATGATAATAACAAGAATACATCATTAAAAAACGAAATAGAAGAGATTTGATTTTACCTTGAAGGAGAAAACTGTGCTAAAACCCTAGACGAGAAAAAGAGAGTGTGGTGGTGACAGAGAATGAGGGTTACAGAGTTTATATAGTGTAATTTGTATTTTGCATTTTGACGGAATTACCCTCAATATTGTAATTGAATTCCCACTTTTGTGGTTTGTTTTGGTAACGTGGCGCTAACTAGACCCCACTCTCTCGGCCTGAAAATTTGTATTTGGCGTTAATTGTTTGGCGGCGCAACAATTGTTGAGGGAATATTTTAGGGTTTCGTCAATACTAGGTTATGTTATGTGAGTGAATTGAGCTAATAAAGTCGTCCAATAAATTTGAGTTAAAAACAACATTCATGAGCCCATAAAAAATAATCAATAAATAAGATTTTTTGTTAGTAACAATAAAATAATTCTTGTATAAAAAAAAACAATAAAATAATTCTTTTTTCTGAACAAGATATTCCACTCTTTGAGATGTTTCTAATCTAGCGAGTGATTAGTCACTGCTGCGTTCGGCGGTTGAAATTCCAAATTCGATAAAAAAATAAACTATTTTTGGTTATGTCTAGGGTGAATAAGTTAGGCCGATTTAGGCTTTGTCAATTCTGATTCTGAGTTTGGTTTGGCAAAAAATTAAAAGTTTAAGAGCAACATGCTTAATTCTTATTTGTAACAGAATATGCTTGTGAAAGAATTCGATTCTTAATTAAAATATACATTCTTTCTCGCCTTTTTGTTGTTGTTGTTGTTGTTGTTGTTGTTGTTGTGGTGGAAAGGAGACCGTGAAGAGAAAGGACGAACTCATGGTATGGCTATGGGAGAGAGGATACAGATCCGTGTCTGACTGAGACACAGTGGAGAGGCAGATTAGATTGGTGACACAATTGTTTTCTGCTATTACGGTGACACAAAGTTGTTTTATGCTATTCTAATTTTCGGAATGTAATTTTTTGCCATCTCTTTATGTTTCCTCCTCTTGTAATGGATTTTTCAGGAAGTGTTTGTTTTTTATGTAAATTAATATTTAAACTTTAATGGAATTAGGTGGAAACAAATAATATAAATATATGTGATATTGTGGGACTTAATAAATAGTGTTAAGCCGCTAAGTACTCTAAAATAAGAATTTGTGGATAAAGCAAAATCTGTCTAACTTGCTTCTTAAAAGTTGCTTAATTATATGTGGTATAGTGGCACGCCACGTCACCTGCCACGTCATTATTCTATCAAGTTAAATTTTGTTGACTTTGATCAGAGAGTAAAATGCAGAATATGATATTATAGGGGGTAAAGGATCACAATAATTTTACAGGGGCAAAATCTAATTAACCCTTGTTTTTAAAATAAATGTAAAACTATATATGAAAGTATGAAACTTTTTTAATGTCTTTGTTCAAATTATATATGAAAAAAATATGAATATATGAAAAGCGTGAATTTAACCATGAAATAATACTTCATTCGTTCTTAAATATAAGACACTGTTTGATCATTGTGCTAATGCATAATTTTGATTACAAATATCTTTAATTATCTAATAGTAAAAATTATAAAAACTTAGTATTTTGAAAATACTCATCAAAATAAATCAAGCAATATCTTATATGCTAATATACATCTATGTATTATTAAAAAAAATACAGTCAAAACATGATAAGTAAATAGTGCAATTTTGTTAAACGGAATCTTATAAAATGGAACGGAGGGAGTAGTATATATTTTAATGTCTTTGTTCAAAGTTAAAATATATGAAAATGTGTATGAAATAAATCAAATAACTTACCATTAATTTTGATTTAAACAACATGTCACATATATTATCAAATAATTCATCGCATAATACAACGCCACATTCAGACGACGATATCATAAATAACATAAAAAAAACTTGATATATGTGAAAAATTACTTATTTATATTAAAAGAGAAGAAAATAATAATTGTTGGGGGTGATTCTAGGCTAAAAATAATCTAAAACCACCCCTCTCCAATGAACAAGGGAGAAAACAAATTCAGCAAGAAGAGAGAAATTTTTCTCTACAAATTGTTAAAAGTATCTCCAATAAGGGTATCAAAGAGAGTATCATAGATTAATGATTCACACCTTATTTTATTTTATCATTGGAGTTCCATGACGTGACATAGAGGGTATCAAAATTGATGATACGATACATTATTTAAGGCATCGTATCATCAATTAATATTACATATTTTTGTATATCAAATTAAATAGAATTGATAACTTATTATTAATGTATGATACCCAAAGTGATATCACCATTGGAGAAAAATTTGTATAAGTTGAATAAATATTACATGACATTGTAGGGATCACTTTTTAGTGATGTACAATACTCAAAGTGATATCATCATTGGAGATGCTCTAAAAATAATATAGGTATCATTTACATTAACTTCACGTTATTTATTTATTTTGCGGTCATACTAATTAAAATTTGAAAATGTTAAGCAAATTAATCTTCAATTTAGTTTAATTTAAAATATACTACTCCCTTCATTTAAAAAATAAGAGCGTTTTAACCAAAAAACATGTTTAAAAATGAATGTCGTTTTTAATTTTCAATTTTACTCTCTAATTATTACTTACACTATTCACATTTAACATATGAATGTATGATAAATATATTAAAAGGTTCATCTTAACGCGTGTCATTAAAATACATGTTAAGTTGACCTATTTATTTTTATCTTTACATTCGTATTCCCCCCCTCCTACATCGTAGGGCTCTCACACTAGTACATGCAATTTAACACGGAAACAACATACAAATTTAAAAAGTGGAAAATTATTAAATCACTTAGTAGAAAACTTAACTTCTAAATCACTTAGTAGAAAATTATTTTAGACTTTATTTACGAGCTATAAGTCTTGGACAGGGAGAAGATGATTGATTTTTTATTTTTAAATTAAGGACACCAAGAAATATTTTTTATTGAAGATAAATATAGTTAAGCCTATTTCTTAGTTAGAACTTAGGATACCCTCTATAAGTTAGAAGGTTGAATTGAATCATTCACACTGTCTTTGTATGAGGTAATTAATTAGATGTTACAAGCAAAATTAGCTGTGCTTACTAAGTATCCAGCTTAATTAGTTGATTACTTCCATTTCCATACTCTTTCAATTAGTTAAAGCCATGAACAACAACCACCTAATCGACTAATGAATTAACTAATATGCTCTAGAAAGACATAAATATGATTTCATATTGAGACTCTTTCACCATATTTTGCTTAAGTTTTCAAGTTAGTTAATTTAATGCCATAGAAAAATTGATTAAAAATCAATATAGTCTTGTAAAGCAAGTCAAAGACGACAGATCAAGCATCGTGTCCTCATTAATTTTTAGCACAAAATAACAAAAAACAAGTCAATGTAAATGTACCAATGTTAAGGATTATAGGCAAAAAAGAAAAAGAAAAAGAGCACTACTATATGCATATTTGCTGAACATGCCGGCTCCACAAATATGTCAACCATGACAACAGTCATAAATTAAGTGTTTCTAGGAGCTGGTGGGACATTGGTATTGACTATAGAGGCTAAGAGCCAAACACAAAACGTAGCTTAGACATGTGGAAACAACCCATAAAGCCTCCATTAAAGAAAAATAAATAAAGTACTAATTCTAGAATAGTAAATTACCAGTAGCATTTTTTAATTTGTTTCATTAAAATTGTAAAAGGTGGAGAGTCTCATGAACTTAAATTATTTGGTAGAGATATCATATATTATGTGCAAGATTAAATTTTGAACTCTATATATTTATTTATTTTATAAGATGAAATTTTAATAACCACTAAACTACACCACCAATTATTATTTTTGTAAAAATGAAACGATTTAGTGTATATTTGAATTCATGCTAAAATTTATATAATCATAATTTGTTAATGTGATTTTGACAAAAATTAAATTATGAAGTTTCAACAAAATAAACATGTCATTGTGAATTTGTTAACATCCATCAAAATTGAAGAAATTGCCTATCAATTTGAATAATATCTTGCCAAATAGAGACAAACATAAAACATATAAAATTGAGGTGATAAATTTTAAAAATGACTAAATTGACATATCTTATTTTATTCAAAGGACTAAATTGTAATTATTATTTAACATATTTGAAGGACTAAATTAACACACCCTCACAATTTTATTTTATTTTTAAAATTGGGGAAGGAGAAGTTTTTATTAATCATTAACACTAATGACCATATTATAACTTATCTCTGACAAGATTTGAACTCAACACTTTAAAATTACAATATTAGGCTCTTATCAGTGAACTTTGCACGTCAATTCAAGTGTACATATTCTCACAATTCAAACTCATTTTTAGAAAGAAAAAAGAAAAAGAAAAGTAGCCCCTATATATTAAAAAAAAGAAAAAAAAAAGCACAGCTTAATGTAAAATTCCATCTAGAATCACTTTTTTGAGCTTTATATGATCTCATTAAATTTTGTCCCTTTGGCGCCTGCTCTTCTAGATGATATATACTGCAATGTTATAGTTGAGTAACTTGTTTATTTATTCCAATTTATCTAGAAGACATCAACATCAATAATTAATTTAAACATTTTTTGATCATATATAAATATGTTGAAAAACTTGATTAATAAGACACAACTTAAGCAACTAAATCTTTAGCAAGAAAAAAAAAACTTCACATATTCCTTTTTTGTTACACTATCAAAAATGGTGGCTAAAGAATTCTACTCAGATCAAGAAGCTGGAAATGAAGAAAATACTTTGCTACAAGATCAATATGATGATGATTATGATCATGACGATGAAACTATATCTCTTAGTGACCTTCCAAATTCTACAATTTCACCTCAATGGGATGGTTTCTCCAAAGAAGATGGAAAAAACTCAATATCCAATTACAGCAAAGATCACTATGATGATGATGATGATAATAACTTGTTTGAGTTTTTCAGTGAAGAATTCAATACTTCAACAACTCATGACAACATAATCTTCTGTGGAAAACTCATTCCCTTCAAAGATCATCAACATGTTTCTCATAACCAAACAAAAAGTGCTCTTTTTCCAAAAACAAAACTCAATTCAAATTCTTTGAAATCTAGTAGCTTGAAGATGAATGGAAGAGAAGATCAAGAAGTAAAAGGTAGTTTGAAGGTAAAGAATTTAGCTTGTGACTACACAACAATGGGGGGTAAGGTTTCATTGGTGAGGTGTGCAACAAAATCTAGATGGTTTTTGTTTTTGTTTGGGATGTCGTCGACTTCGAGGTTGTCTACAAAGGAGATGCAACTTAGTGACATTAGAAATAGACAGCGGAGCCGGAGGGAGCCGATGGCCATGTTTTCGGCGGCACCAGAGAATGGGAAAGAGGTTGTTAAGAGCAAGAAGAATGGGAACTGTAAAGGGATATGGAAGATGTTGAAGTCAATGTCATTTGTTTTAGGATGTAGTAATAATAGTAAACTTACTAATGATGTAGTAAAAGTTGCTTTTGTGTGAATTTTGCATATCTTTAATCAATGAATATTTTTCTCAAGCTGAGATGATTGGAACCATTTTATGTTAAAACTCTCTCCGAACTGGATTAGTCAGTCCAATAGTCGGATACGGATACCAGTGGTGAAAAAAATGCTTCTCAAGTTATATTTAAGAGAAAGGTTATAGATATTGGCTTTGGTTATTGTAGCCATCAAACAAAAAGGAGAATCAAAATTATTGTGCTTAATTTCAATTTTTGTAACACTGGATATGAAATATGAGGTTCTTTCAGCCATATGTTTGACAGCATCTCCGAGTATATTACTCAAATCTTATTCTAGAATTAATTTCAAGATGACTTGTTTGAACTGTTTAGAGTGATGTCTGTAGCATAATTTATGCAGAGGAAAATTTCATTGGGATTAAATTTATAGCAGCAATTTGGTCTATAGTGCATGTATCTTGTAAAATTTTATTCATTGAGTTGTTGCTTGTATTTACTATGTAAGATATATTTGGTTTATTTGCTACATGGCATAGCTTATGCTACTGCCATTTTATAATGTTCAATTTGGCTTTTCAAAAATGAAAGACCAAAAACTTGTAAGATCAAAAATATTTGTTTTTGGGTATATTTTATAAACTCACAAAGTGAACTTTTTGTTTTACCCTTCATAACCACATGTTCTGTTTTTATTCAACAATTGAAATTAGTCTAGTGATTAATTTTATTTTTGAGGTGAACAGATGTTGTAACAGATGTTGTAACAGAGTTTGAATTTTGATTCTTACATATTACGTGCAACATTTTTATATGTGGATTTATAGCCTCGTCATTTGCCCATACTCTGACAAAAAATAATGGTATTTTTAGGAATTAGTTTAAGTTAAAACCGAAATTTTTTGTTAAAAATTAAGATTTTGTCCAAACGACATAATTTTTCCGACTCCGTTAGTGCAACTGCAACTACTAGGGTCAGGGATATGCTTGGGAAGACATCAATCATACTATTCACCAATGAGGTTTATACAAATCAATCGAAGAAATAGGAATAAGAATAAACATAAACAATGTCAATTGATTGTTTTTAAAGGGCAAACGAATTTTATCATTTTTATATATATAATTACACCGGAATAAAATGTAAACTGACAATAAGTTGCGCAATTAAATTTTTTTATATAGCAAGATTTAATCTTTGAAAAACTACATTCATAGAATTAGTATACACGGCATTGCTATGCATAGTCTTTTAGATTCTTATTATAAGATCTACGGTCTCTGGTGTTAAAAAACAAAAAATGTCGAACACAAATAGTATAAAATGTGTTGATTATCAGAACATACTTGCTCATGTTTGTCCATTTTTCTTTATACGCATTTTTAAAAAAAACAAAACTTAAATTAAATTAAACACCATGAATGAAAAACTGAAGAAAAAAAAAGACAGCGAATTAGGTTGTTGTTTTTTGAGGTATGGTTGTTAACTTATGTTTTTTTGTTAGACAGTTTCTTTGTTAACGTTAAAATTAGAAGTTACTACAAACAATCCATCTAGGACCTCACATATTGTGACACCTAATCCTTTCTGTAATAATTTGTTTCAGTTTTTTTTCCCTTTTCCTTCCCTCCTTTTGTCCTTTCCTTCTCTTCTCACAACCTTCATTTGCAGAAGAGATTTCCAATTCTCATGCAAAGGTCTTTAGAATGTGAAAATACAATAATTCAATTTTGGTCTCTTTATTATAATGTTTCTTGTTTCTCAAGTTTCATTGATCAATTGTGTTTGATGTATTGTTTTTGTTACCAACATCATAAATTGTTATTATTGATTTAATTTTATTTCTTTTTTCATTGTCAAGATCATAAAGGAATTGCACATGGGGAGGAAAGGAAGTTGGTTTTCTTCCGTAAAGAAACTTTTTTTCATATCTGATTCTTCCAAAAAAGATCAGGTTTTAAATTTTTATAATTCATGCTACATTAACATTAATCATCGTTAACATTATTAATATTCCATCTGATCGCGTCGCGTTTGTAAGTAAAAATATATATTTTCAACTTTATTGAAAAATTCAATAAACATGAAAATGTATTTTTGTTTATAAATATGAACGGAGAAAGTGTAGTATATATTATTATAAGAAAATAAAAAAAAATCTCATTTTTAATTTTTTTCTTTAAACAGAAACATCAAAGTCATAAGTCAAAGTTAACATGTTTTGGACATCATCATTATGATGATGCTGAGTGGAAAACTGGAGGAGTAGCACCAATAACTGTTGTTCCTGTTCCATCTCTTCCTCCAAAAAAAGATGCTAAGAAGAAAAAAAACAAGGCAGAGGATGAACAGAACAAACAAGCTTTGTCATTGATTTTAGCCACAGCCGTTGCTACCGGTGCCGCGGTTGCTGCTGCTAAGGCTGCTGTAGAGACCACTCGTCTCAAAAGTATTCCTCGTTGTTACATTGGAAAATCAGATGAAGAAATAGCCGCTATCAAAATTCAAACCGCATATCGCGGATATTTGGTATGGACATTTTATAGTTCATTTTGGAACAATTGGTGTTTCGGATTTTATTTATCTTCTGACCGATATTTTCTTAATTGGATATTTTTTTAGGCAAGGAGGACGTTGCGTGGATTGAGAGGTTTGGCGAGGTTGAGAGCATTGGTGAAAGGACAATCTGTTCAACGGCAAGCGGCTACTACATTACAATGCATGCAAACTCTTTCGCGATTGCAGTCGCAAGTTAGTGCGAGGAAGATGAGAATATTT
The DNA here is from genome assembly GCA_951804385.1 of Trifolium dubium. Lineage (NCBI taxonomy): Eukaryota > Viridiplantae > Streptophyta > Magnoliopsida > Fabales > Fabaceae > Trifolium > Trifolium dubium. The sequence continues at coordinate 30,251,190 of OX638074.1, forward strand.
GAGGAGAATCGATCTTTTCAACGCCAACTTCAGCATAAACGTGAAAAGGAACTTGACAAGAATCAAACTGCCGTAAGTACTTTATGAATATTAATTGCTATTTTATGAATTATGATTATGCTTCATAATCTTTTTTATCCACAATTTGTTTAATTTTGTTTAGTTTAATTGGTACAACATTATACACTTTTTGATTTTGTTTTCTTAAACCAAAGGCTAGAAATGAAATGATGAATTTTTAAAAATTTGTACTAATGTGACAAATAAATTTGCAGCCTGTTGCAGAACAATGGGATTATAGTTCACAATCAAAGGAGCAAATCCAAGCAAAATTGTTGAACAGACAAATAGCTGCTATGAGAAGAGAAAAGGCTTTGGCCTATGCATCAACACATCAGGTACTAAGCAGTTTTGTAATCGATTGTTGTGTTGACAAGTTATGATTAGTTCTCAATGTAAAACAATTTTACACAAAACATATAGGGTGTGTTTGATCTGCTAAAAAACCGAGGATTAGACCGAACAATTTTTGTTGCACTCTCTGTAATTTAGAAACTAACAAAATAGATAAGCAATGAATTGGAAAAAATCAAGAACTTTTGTCCTTCACTAAACCACGTGACGACTTTAGTTCAAAGTACTGAAATATTAAAAATAGTATCTCCGTCTCTCTCTCCAATATAGTTTTGTCTTGACATGTAATGTTATGTCCAATACTCAATGTTATGCAAATCAAACGCATCCATATATTATTCCCTTAAGATTTATGCTAACAAACATGATCTATTTATGGATAATAAGGTAATAAATAACCTATAACTTAATTTGTCTAACAGCAAACATGGAGGAACTCTTCAAAACCAACAGATGCAACAATTATGGATCCAAACAATCCTCATTGGGGATGGAATTGGCTTGATAGATGGATGGCTTCAAGACCATGGGAAGGACAAACCAATAAGGATCAAAAGGATTATAAATCAGCAAAAGGTGCTGCAAGCAATACTATGTCAGTTGGAGAAATCTCCAAATTATATGCTTTAAGAGATCAAAATCAAAATCAAAATCAAGATAAACAAAATTCTCCTAAAAGCCAAAAACCAAATAATTCAAATCTAGCTTCAAGGGCTATACCTTCAACACCTAAAGGAAAATCAAAGACATCAAGTTTAAGAGGTGGTTCTTGGGGTGGAGATGATGACTCAAAAATTGTTTTAAACAACAAAAAAACCGAAAGCAATCGAAGACATAGCATTGCGGCAATGATGGTGAAAGACGACGAAAGCTTTGTAAACTCACCTGCAAAGGCTGCAAAGACTAAAACCAAAGTGCAAAGTTCTTCTGTAAAGAAGCAGCTATCTTTCACAGATTCTTCTTCTTCTTCATCTGGTTCTAGAAGGCATTCTGTTCCACCTAAAATGGGAATGAATTCTTCTAATAAGAATGTTGCTACTAATAATCTACCTGAAGAGAAAGTGAAAGGGAAAAATGGAGGGAGCAGATAGAGAATATCAACATTGGTGCATAATTAAGTTCTATAGAATAGAGAGTATATGTTATTTATGTATGTATGAAAAAAGAATCAATGAAATGTTTATAATTATATCAACTTATTCTTCATATATAAGTTATATTGTTTGGTTTATCAAGTGATCAATTTATTCAAAAAAAAATCATACAATTTATTCATTTATTCATATACTCTCTATGATGAAAAAAATCAAGTGCACTACATATGCATTAGATATATTATTCATTTCTTCATATATAAGTTATATTGTTTGGTCAAAAAAAAAAATCAAGTGATCAACTTATTCATACAATTGTCTCTATGATGAAATGCCAAAATATATTGTTTTAATTCTCAACTGTATTAGATATATTATATATTATTCTCCTAACCCATGTAATGAGAAGCATCTACATATACATATACATATAATCTAGAGCACTGACATATCCATCATATAAGAGACAAATTTTGATAAAATATGTTGAATTTCCCAATTTAGTACATGTTGGTTCTACGGGGAAGAAAATTGATTTTGATAGAATTAATTTTAGTGAAAAATGAGTTGAACGAATTATTTTTAATCACTTTAATCAACTTCTCAAAAGATTACCAAACACATTCTATTGCCCTAGGTTTCCTTGCCACTTTTATTTGGACCAAAAGAGTTCATACTGCTTGCATAAAGAAACCCTTATTGATATCCTTTTGCACCTCAATCCCGGCCCACATCGATCTTGGCTCTAAAAATATTGCTCTATATCGTTAATTAGTTGCGATTTCACTTCCTTTTTAAAATAATATTATCTATTTTCTTTTCTCTATAAACAAAATAACAAGAACCACAAAAATTTACTTACAACAACTACGAAATAGTGCAAATTCATAAGAGGACGTTAAATATAGTATTCTCGACATTTGTACGATTAACTATGAGTCTATGATCATCTTTAGTTTGATCTTAGATATGTATTAGGATATATACGTACATCAATTTATTTTAAGAGTACACCAATAGTTACAAAAATGACATTGAAAGGGACATATTGATAAAGTCTCAAGAGAGGAATAGCCATGGAACATTGAGATTATAGTGGACTTGGGATTCTAGAAAGAAATTCATAGACAATTTTTTATTTTTTATTATTTACAACTAACAGTTTTGTATTTTAGACTAAAAATACTGAAAATTTTCCACCATACACAAGACAACTTTAGAATAAAAGTTCCAATATATAGCTAGCAATGCATAATAATGTGTGGTTAAGTGAAGTGCAAGAGAGGAGATAAAACAACAACAAACATCAAAAATATAGGTCTTCACTTGAAACCAAAGAATAGTAGCTAGTTAATGGCAAATATATAACCACTTGGCAATAATCAAAGCCATTCAAAAACATAGGCAACTCATTGTCTAATAAGATATATCGAACAATATACTATGTCCATACAAGTTGAACTTTTATGTAATCAAGCCTATTCTGTTTTTTCTTTTGTTCTATATGTTTAGGTAATTAATTAACCACTAGTCTACTAGTGTTACATTTTATTTTTCCTTCCATATATAATACTGTATAGTTTATGCCATCATTTAAAAACAAGTTGTAGATGGATTTGGATAAGCTTTACTATGATATTTACTTTATTTCTGGAAACACTTCATATATATTTAATTGAATTGAAGTTGTTACTAGTATTAAAAATAAGATGGTGACGTGAATAACAAGAAGGGTAGGGTAGGACAATGAAGATGCACGGGGCAAAGACTGGCAGTTCCGGCCCACGGTGTGCCCAATCGGCGTCCTACATATTGCTGCGTCACATACTATCCAGTCACCATGTATTTATCCACAACATTAACTATATAACATAAAAATATATATATACATTTCTTTGAAATTATCTGCAATATAGTAAATTTTTGGTAATAGAGTCACAATTCTTCCATATATAAATCTAAGACATTCTTTTTGATAATTAGTGTTATATAAAAAAAAATTGAAAATGCTATAAATAATTAATTGATTAAGGGGGGTTATTGGATTGAGATTTCAAGGGATTTCGAGGGATTATTTTGACAAAAAAGTCTTGAAGATTTTAAAAGACTTCGTGGGATTATATTGATTTTGTGAGATTCTTAACACAGGATTTTGTGGGATTATAATACAAAAAAAAAAGTTTTGATTAAAAATCTTGATTGAATAACAGCGGATTGCAAAAAAAAAAATCTTGATTGAATAAGACAAGACTTTTAAAATCCATTAAAATCCCTCAAAATCCATTAAAATCCCTCAAAATCCTAATTGAATAACCCCCTAAAGTGGTAAAAAGATTTAAATCTCTTAAACAGATGATTAAAAATTTAATGATAGTAATTTTTTTTTAATGATAAAAAATAGTAATTGAAAATGAAGATTATAACCACTATATTTATTGATTTTTTTTTTGACGAAACTATATTTATGGATGATAATGTGTTTTTATTTTCTTTGATTCATTGATTTTATATTTTTGTGATAGAAATATAAGAATAAGTCCACTTAGTCAAAAAAAGAATAAGTCCGTAATTTTTTATTTTTATTTAATTCATAAACATATAAAAAATTAGTTAGATTGAACGTTATAATCGAGATTTAAATTTTGTTTTGACAAATGTAAATTTTAATTAATTATAAAAGTTAAATAAATTAGTCAAAAAAAAGTTAAATAAAATAAAAATAAGTAATTTAAAAAATGAAACATAAAAATAAAAATTTGTAGTAAAATTAATTTTTGTTTATTGATTTACTATATCTCTCTTTGTTGGAACTCATTGTTCTTCTTCCCTCTGCCATTCATATCAATCCCTCTTTAAAACTCTTTCCAAAACCACCGCTTCACTCAATCTTATCCATTTTTCTTCTCTCTATTCTCTCTCTTTCAACTCAAAGATTCATTCTTTTCCATTTTCACAACAATCCCATTTTCACAACACAGTGAAAATCGATAAAAGACTGTGACTTTTTCAAAGGGTTGATCAGAAATGGTGTCAGCTAACGACCCAGTTGAGTCTTTTTTCAATTCCATTCAACATATGAAGGAATCTCTTTCACCACTTGAACTGGGTTTTCGCAAAGCAGCGAAGGATTTTGAGCATTGTTTTTCAGGTACTAAGAATAATCGTAATGGTGTTTGTTTAATTGCTCAAGTGAAAGATTTTAGTGAATTTCAGATCTGTGATGTTAAGAAGAAAAAAGGGTTATCAATGAAAGTTCCTTTGAAAGCTTTTATGGGTATGTTTTCACAGAATAAAAAAAATGAATCTTCTTGTAGTAATTGCTTGAAATTTTCTGTTACTTGGTCTTTGTTGGTTAATGGGTTTATTCAGTCTTTGCCAATTCCTTTTAAATCTGGGAAGAAAAGGTTTCAGAAAGTGTGTGATGAAGATAGTATTATTAATAGTGATAATAATAAGGAGAAGTGTTCATGCATGAAGCAAACTTTTTCATCATGTGAAGTGAAGCATAATGAGTCTAAGGGTCAATTTGTTAGAACAGTTAAGGAAAAGGTGGTGAAAAGAAAAGATGGAAAACAACATGTTTCAATTGAATGTCTTATAGGTTTTATGTTTGATCAGTTATCTCATACACTTCAGAATCTTGATCATGGAATTAATGGAATGCAAGGGAATAATAAGGATATTGAGTGTGAGAAAACTTCATTGCATTCGGGTCCTTTTGGTCATATGAATGCATTTGCTAGTTTCTTGGAAGGGCATAAAGTGGATGTGAATGGTTTCTTAGGGAATTTGAATTTTGCTAAGGTGGGTGGTGTGCCATCAAGTGCAGCTGGGGAAGTAATCAGTTCACAAAATGAAATAGGAGATAGTGATGAAAATAAGGAAGAAAGTGTGGGAATTTCGGCGCAGAAGGTTGCCTCAAACATATTCAGTATTCCGTTAACAAATGTGGAGCGATTAAAGACTACGCTTTCAACCGTTTCATTGACCGAGTTGATTGAACTGCTACCGCAGCTCGGGAAAACAACAAAAGACCATCCGGATAAGAAGAAGCTATTCTCTGTACAAGATTTCTTTAGATACACAGAATCTGAAGGTGTGATATCTTATCTTATATATATAGCAAAAAATGTTTTAGTTTTGCTTGCAACTTAGGTTATTGTTTAGTATAATAACATATAACCCTTGGATTATGGTGAACTTTTATTATTTAAAATTATGCATTTATTAGTATACACATGTACATATGAGTATGATATAATATGTAATTATGCATGGATGTGGAATTTGAAGCTGAATTCCGAGTAGTAAAACTAAAAAGTCAATCAGAAAATAAGATCAGTGTTTGAGAGACAATATGTTGCTATGATAGATTAGTGGTCACATGAGGAGTGATGAGATTAGGAATCAAACCGTTAGAGGAAAAAAATAAATTAGCTCCTATTGTACACCTATAGAAGCACCGGTAAGAAAGAGAGATTGGCTAAGGGATAGTTCATTGGTTAGATATAGAGGAAAATCAGGAAAAAGATTTGGAGTTAAATGGTCTATCTCTGCACATGATTCATGATAAGATATTATGGCGTCATTTGATCCACAAGACCAAACCCATTTGGCGGGATGAGACATTGATTGTCGTTGTATTCGTGGACAGCGATCCAATGAGCCAGCCTGGATGTGATGTATGAATCCTTTGATCCTTATAACGATATTGGCTATTAGCTTATAATTTGTTTAATTTTGTTGGGGGTTAAAAAATAACGAGTTAATAGTAATTTAGGTTAGTTTAATGAATCTTCATAATTCCGGGTTCTAATGCCCTAGGAACACAATTTTGTTTTGTAGAACGTGGTTTGGAAATGTCAATGAGCAGACAGAAAAGTTACTCATTCTTGGACACTGGATCCACCTCTTAAAATTAATTAGGCTATTTAAGGGGGTGAGATAAATTATAAATAATAGTATATTTTTCTTTTTATTACTAGGAGGACAGAAGATAGAGTGTCCATTGCTAGAACTTGTAACCACCAGGTTGCAAAGAAGTAATATTATTATTGTTAGATATGATACCTTCATGGCATCTCATGTACTACCATCACTTGAACACACATGAAAGTTGAGGGATGAAGTTATAAAATGTTACAATATGCAACCGTAACCAAATATAAAAATAATTTAGATTAGTAGTCAAATTTAATTGTGTAGTGACTGTGGTCTTGTGGACATAGTCTCAAGTTCAAATATAGTTATACACTCTTTTTTGGAAGTTTATTCTGATGCCTTCTTTCTTTTTGCATCTCTTCACATGTCATATTTCCATATCTACTATATAGAGTAGTAATCCATATCTATGATTAGTTCTCTAAATAATGGTATATCGCGCATGAACCTCTAATTTTTACTGTCCGAGTGCTGCATATGTGTCAATAATAGGTTTTTCTTATGTTACTTTACGTAGTGTATATAATTTTTTGGAACAAATTAGCGTATATGATTAATCTTTTTATAAGGATATGTTTATAGAAAGGTTAGTGTATATAATTAATCTTTCTACAAATATATCTTTATTTTATATCATTGAATATATTCATAAAAGGTGTCTCAGTCTTATGGAAAAACATAAACGAAATAAAAAAGAAGAGAAAATAAACACAACAAAAAAAGTGGATTAATTTTTGAACTGGTTTACCTAAATCCGATGAGCTTCTCTGGAGAGGTTTTGAGATATGATGCAAGTATTAAAGTATGAAGAAAGAGGGGTGTAGTGTAGGTATTGTTCTATCATGCATCCTACATATCAAATTTTATATAAAAATCCAATTCCATATTATGAGTGTTTTTTGATAATATCAGAATTCAGAGCTGTGCCTTGTTAATTGGGAAATCTGGCAACTGGAGTCCCTATTATCCATATAGTACTTGATAATTAGTTCTGAGATATGTGTTTACTGATCTATTTCTGACATCTTTGCTTGCAGTATTCAAAATCTCATTTTTGCTTGCTGACTCGCCATATATTTGTTGAATATATTGTTTGTTTACTGGAATGACACATTGACATTTGACACTTCCTTTATTTGCATTATCATCATATAGGGAGGAGATTCTTTGAGGAGTTAGACAGAGATGGCGATGGCCAAGTAACTTTAGAAGATCTAGAAATTGCAATGAGAAGGAGAAAGCTTCCACGAAGATATGCTAAAGAGTTCATGAGCCGCACTAGAAGTCACTTATTTTCTAGGTCTTTTGGTTGGAAACAATTCTTATCATTCATGGAACAAAAGGAGCCAACGATTCTTCGTGCATACACTTCTTTGTGTTTAACCAAGTCAGGGACGTTGAAGAAAAGTGAAATATTGGAGTCACTAAAGAGTTCAGGACTGCCTGCAAATGAAGACAATGCTCTCGCAATGATGCGATTTCTAAATGCAGACACAGAGGAATCTATTTCATATGGACATTTCCGCAATTTCATGCTTCTGCTTCCCTCAGATCGTCTTCAAGAGGATCCTAGGTAAGAGGAATATTATGATTTGATTGATTTTCATTCTTTGTTTTTCTTACCCTTTTATAGTGTATACCAAGTCCATTGCTAATTTGCTTGGACCTTCAGGAGTATTTGGTTTGAAGCTGCAACTGTAGTTGCTGTTCCACCATCCGTCGAAATTCCTGCTGGAAGTGTTTTAAGATCTGCATTGGCAGGTGGCCTTTCTTGTGCCCTGTCTTGTGCGTTACTGCATCCAGTTGATTCAATCAAGGTATTTTCTTGAACTTAATGATTTCTGTAGTTACTGATTTCATGATTTTTTACTCCCTCATCATTGTCTTATTTGTTTTGTTATGTTAGACTCGAGTACAAGCATCTACTATGTCCTTCCCTGAAATAATTGCTAAGCTACCAGAGATCGGAACACGTGGTTTATACAGGGGTTCGATCCCTGCAATTCTTGGACAGTTTTCAAGGTTGCTTATTAAACATCTCTTCATTTCTTCTCTGCTACTTTCCTTTATCTTGAGTAGTGTCATTTTTCTTCCAATCTCATGCTAGCTTTTGATAATGTAGCCATGGCCTGCGCACTGGAATATTTGAAGCGAGTAAATTGGTGTTGATAAATGTTGCTCCGAATTTACCTGAACTCCAGGTAATTTGTAATCCTGTTTTCTATTATTTGTATTTTGAGCTACCACTGTTATGTTTTCCTTTCACTTTCTTTATCCTTGCACATTGTTTGGAATGCAGATAACATAAAATGAATTGCCTCATTTCTGGTGCCTTCCTTTTGTTCCATATATTTTCAGCTTTTGTGCATTATATAACTAGGTAGTAGTTAAAGTTGTTGCATTATCGAGAAAAGTGGTTGACAATAGAACTTAAGTGACTAAACTGATGTAGTAATTAAGGATGAATTAAAATGAAGAGTGATACATATTATATATTATATTATTCATAACATGAGGGAACAAAATTAAAAATCCTTATTAAAATGATGTAAATGCTTTCATTTGAGGGCTATTATAATAGAGTAATAGCTTGATGAAATAGGGCTCACTCTGTCGTTTAACTCACAAACTCACATCCATTGGCCCACACACAAAAAGCTTCATGGAAGGATTACATATTATGCAAATGATGGAGATATATCAAATTATAGGGATATTATCTATGATAGTGAGGAGAGTAAATATTATTTCAAAGTGTCAAGATTAAAATATGAAGTCATATGACTTTTTTTTTACGTCATCATGTGAACATTTAGTTGTGACTTGCGATCACCCATGCATGGTTGTATAGTCAAGATTTACTCCTTTCACTTGTAAAAATATCCTCACTTATACATCTTGCATGGTTGACAAGGTTCATTATATTGTTTGAAAGGATCTGGTTTGTCTGTACTTTTCTAAAACCTTTAAGCCTCACATAAGCATTTTTATAGGTACAATCTATAGCATCATTCTGTAGCACATTTATGGGAACAGCTGTGCGGATACCCTGCGAGGTGTTGAAACAGAGATTGCAGGCTGGTCTTTTCAATAATGTGGGTGAGGCTTTGGTTGGGACTTGGCAGCAAGATGGTCTTAAGGGATTCTTTCGTGGAACCGGAGCAACACTTTGTCGAGAGGTTCCATTTTATGTTGCTGGCATGGGGCTTTATGCTGAATCTAAAAAGGTGCGTAAATTTTGTGATCTACTGTGCTTCTTGGTTTGAATTTGTCTATGGAATTTTCTTAGATTTATGCATTGTAAATTCAATGAAACTCAATAAATGTGTATATTTCTGTTGCATACTTCCTATGAGAAATCACGATACTATTCTTGGATTATGCCACCTGAGCAATGTCATTATATATATTTTAACAATTAAATGGTATATTTTCATGAATGCTACAGGGTGTCCAAAAGCTACTTGGACGGGAACTCGAGGCCTGGGAAACAATTGCAGTTGGAGCTTTATCCGGTGGCTTGGCAGCTGTTGTTACGACACCCTTTGATGTCATGAAAACTAGAATGATGACTGCACAGGGTCGATCCGTGTCAATGACCTTAGTAGCCGTCTCTATACTCCGCCATGAGGGACCCCTTGGATTATTCAAAGGAGCAGTTCCTAGGTTTTTTTGGATCGCTCCTCTCGGCGCCATGAACTTTGCAGGTTATGAGTTAGCAAGGAAGGCCATGAATAAAAACGATGAGGCGGCTAAGACTGGAAATTTAGAGTAATTTGTCACATAGTAAGCAACTTAACGATGTCTCATGGAATTTTTGAGGTTGAATCAGTGAGGCCATTGATGTTGCTCTAAAATACACATTTTGCTTCATTTTATACTTTCTGAGTCTGCCATTTGTAGCAGCAGGTTTTTCAATTTAAAGAAAATATTAATGTTTTACTTTGCAAACTAAAAAGGTGCAATTTATTTTCTTCATCTGATGTACAGATTTTGTTAATCTTCTATATCTTTCAGCTTTTATCATTTTGTTTCTTGGTTCATTTAATTGTCATTCCATTTTTGAGTTGGTTCGAAGTATACTTATTTTTTGTTTCTTGGTGCCATTTACAACCAACTTATTATTATTATTATTATTATTATTATTATTATTATTATTAGAATATAGTTCATGTGGTTGAAACCATGATTTAATAATATCCATATTTTATTTTATAGAGGGTACACCAGGAGGCTACTTTTCATTGTAAAAAGGAACAAATATCTATATTTCAATACTGAAACAACACACCATATTTCCATCTGAATGACTATAATATACATTGGGAGGCTTCTTTTCTCATTCAGCATGAATTTACAGACTAAAAAAATGTAATGAACTTTTAGTATATAAAATTGTTATAATGCAAGACAGTAGTAACCCCTTTTTACAATATCTATAGATAGGAAATCAGAACAAAACGAGTTGAACTCTTACTTGGCCTCTAGACTTCTTTCCTGAAGAGCTTAGAGGTAATTTTTTTAAGATGTGAAGGTTTCTCGCTTGTACTGAGAAGCATATCAATGTGCTGAGAAGCATATCAATGTGCGTGCGTATGCTAATATTTGTTGCTCATATTGTTTGAGTTTCATTTGGCTCAACTTAGTTTGATTGTAGTTTAAATTCTTCTCCAAGCTTTAGTACTCTGTTATAAGTAAAAAAATAAATAAACCTTATAAGCCTATTGTTAGACAAGGTACATATAGATGCTTTGTGTATGTATAGGCTTGTCTGGCACAAGTTTTCTCAAAAAGCTTATCTTGCATTCCTCTATACATTCTTTAACTATATCTTCATAAAACATAATCATAGTTTCACAATCATTGTCACTATCGATAGAACTGTCTAACCTAGATTATCTTCCTCACAATTCAGATCTTGCTTTGCAAAAATTTTAATATTGCAGGGGATACTTTGTCCTTCTCAATTAAGGGGAAAGAAGGCAAAGGAAATAGCAAGATGGAACACAAAGGGTAAGGATGAATACCAATGCCTAAACCGCCAGCTAGAAAACACCCTAGGCAAGAAGCCAACAGAGAGAAACCAACGGATGCAGCCGGGACCTAGCACCAAGAAGGGAGTCTCAGAGCAATAAGAGGATGCTATTTCAACAACAGAAGATGGCTAGAAACTAGGATAATATCATTGAATTTGAATGAGCAGCATCCACATTCCACCACCTTTACACAGAGCCTATGGAATAGATGAGAAACTAGATTGTTACATGTTGTACTCCCAAAATAATCTCAAGACCAGTTCAATGATTGATAGAAACTCAAACACAGCTTTGAGTGACCTATGTCAACTTTTTTACCATTATTATCTTATTATCAGACTTGCCGTTACTCAGAATCAAAACAACTATATATTTACCAGATTCACAACAATTTATTAACAGAACCGCAAAACATTTTCATGAAATTGGATGTCTGAAATGAAACCATACGACGGCAGTTTCTAAAATGACGACTGCAACACCATAAAATTCTGACAACTTCAAAAATGGAAATACGAAGAACCTTTTAAACCGAAGAGGAGAACCAAGTTACAAAAAATCAATGTAGTTATTATTTATTAAACAAGTAAAGGAAAACATCGACTTCGGATGTTTTGCTACACTTTGATGTTCTGCAAATCAATAGCCCCAGTAGTCGTTCCTAATCTCATCATCAAATTTCTTCTTCAGCTCAGGATGCTTGGCAAAGTACTCATCTGCTGTCATGGTGCTGAGCTTTTTCTGTGGAAATAAACAATGGTATGAGAGATTATTCAATTTCATCATACTGAAAAATCCATGTGGTGATTTCTATTACCTTTAACTCTTGTACATCAGCAATTTCCTTTTCCAATCGCTCAGACTCTTTAAGAGATTTCTGTTCTGCTTCTTGAAGCTCAACCAACTTCAGCAAGAAAACACATACATATATAGCACTTAATACATGTAATTTGATTGAAAGAGAGAAATTGGACAAAATAAGGACTAAATGTTGACAAAGTTCTTACCAGTGCCTCAAATTTAGGCTTATATTGAGGAGTTACAGTGTCAACAAACTTGGGGATCTCGATGCCTGCAAAAGAAGCATCACACAACATCAACAGCGGATTTAACAATATGTAGAATTTGAATGGTCAATATAAATTCCTCAACTCTCAATTTTCTCACTTTGTATATGCTTTGCATAAACAATTTTTGGACATAAGCTGATACACACATGGTTATTTAATGCATAAACTTCAATAATAACCAATCTTCCAGACACTATCACACATTATTATATTTGACCACATGTGTGTATCAGCTAGTGATATTATAATAGCAAACCAAAATGTAACGCTGAGCACTATTATGCATTTGCATTGCAGAAATCACATACAATTTCCAAATTCAAGTACCAAGTGAATAAGTCACAAAGGTATATTCTTGAAAGCAAAAAGGCAACATGAACATATTGTTATGGCCGTGACCAGTTTCTTTTCGATTGGGGAAACAATTGAATAACAACAAAACAATACCAAAATCCCCAGAGCAAATTTTGTACTTCAATATATTGCACAATAGATTACAACACAAGGACATCAATAAAAAGACACAGCAAAAGAATGTCTATTAATGAAATATCAATTTTGGAGGATGCCTTGAAACTTTCTGGCTTTATTTTCGTGCATTCTATAATATTCGGCCCTACCAAAATAACATTGTACATTGACTACAACAACCTACCAGATTAAGCTGAATTTATCATTATGCTTCTAAACCACTTCCCCTATTACAAATTTATTTCAAGAAAGTTTTATTAAAATTTTAAAAAAGCCAAAACAATTCATTGAAGTTAAGATATGATACATCCACTGACTAGCACATCATATCAAAGGGATTCACAGAAAGGATGTATGTTTCTCCGCTCACAACAAAAGGATTTGTATGACAAAAATCGATTTTACCAACTTTTCAATTCAATCATATTATTGCTATCAACAATGAGTCAGGCTAACTATCCCAGACTAATACCATCAATAACTCTACAATATATATAAGGGGCATTCACCGTAGAGTTCAAAAACATACTCTCATAATGCTCCTTGTACATATCCACCAAACGAGTGCCAATCCCTTTTCTGTAATATTCCCAGTCTATGGGCTCAGGCTCCTGCAGAATGTCAGAAATTAATAAGCAGTGCAATATGAAAGAGTTAAAGCAAACAACCTCCGCTATATGAGATATATAAATATATTCAAATCGGCTCTAAGTACATTATCACTCTGCATTGATAAACTTGTATTCAAAAGATGACGCATAAGTGTTAAACTAGGGTTCTGTTTGGACTTTGTAGGGGTTTTAAAGGGTCAAGTCTAAATTTTAAATTATATTTGATATTTAAAAAAATTCAAAGAACTGAGAACAACACAATAAATTATTGTATAATACTTCAATCACACTTAATTGATTTTGAAAAACATTTTATAGTGTCCATACATTAAAACTTAAAAGAGAAAAGTAAGCCCTCCTCTCCCAATACAATACCTTGATCCAAACATATACAATAATCCTTTGCTTGGGAGTTTGGAGGGGAAGTGAGAGGAAAAAAAGAAGGAACAAGTGAGAAAAATAGAGAACTTTGGAATGGGAAAGTTTTGAGGGATTCCTTTTTCTTCATAATACAAAATCCTCCAAATTTGAAGGAACTAAAAAGTTGCATTGGAGGATATATAAAAATTCATCAAATTTAATCTATATTGTTACAATATTCTTAAAATTAAGAATATATTAATCAAAAGCATTCATTTATCATTCCCTATAATAACATTGGAAGATAATTTCTCATTTTCTCTCAAAGAAAGCATTCATTTCTCTCAAAAAAACATTCATTTCTCTATTTATCCCTCTAATTTCCTCCCCTCAACGCCCTCACTTCCCCTCCAAACTCTCAAACAAATCCTAAATATTACACAACATGATCTTTTATATTTTTAGTAAAACATAAAAAAAAAAAAATAGAATCTAACTTCTTCAACATTTCTCCAGAATCATGAAGGTAGAAAGTACAATAACTCAAAGCTTAGTGCGTTCGATGTTCAAATAGATCAAGCACACTATCTCGATAAATCGATAAAAACATATCATTATTCAAAACATGTTAACATCAACCAATTCAAAATTTACGACGAAGAAAACAGATTACGATACAAAGTCATCCAATTCTATGATCAATTTCCAATTTCTACCCTAAAAGTGAATCGATCTAGCATCTAACAATAAAATGAAGGTAAATCAGAATATTAAATCCAACAAAACGATGATAATTGAAAATGCAATAAACGATAACGAAATGAGAGAGATCTATGAAGAAATGTTTATACCTGACTGAACTTTGTTTGAAGCTGAGTGTTAACCTCATCGAAAGCGCGACGGAGATTGTAAAACTCACGGCGAGCTTCATCGGAGACGAGAAGCTTAGCCATCCCTTCCCAATCGATGTTCTTTCCGGCTTTGAAGGCTACATCGGCAACTTTTTTGGTTGTTCCGCTCATTTTCGCTTTCTCTTCCCAAACGCGATTATCGATTCTCGATTCTGCTTTTACTCTGAACTTTCCTTCACACATTGCCACTATCACTACCAATGGAGCGATTGGGAGACTGGGCCGGGTTCATTATGGGCCGGCCCATAACATTTCATCATTACGATTAGGCCTTGTGTATGGTAGGTGGAAAAATTCTCATCCCCCTTACCTTTGCGAAAAAGTTCGGATCTTATTTTCCGAACTTTTTTTTTCAATTTTTGACAAAATGGTAGGTGATTAATTCCATCATTCCTTTTTTAAGTTTGGATTTTTTTTTTACAATAATCAAATATTTGATCGTAAAAGTGTTTTTGCTTATTAGGGACATATTATCGATGTAAAATGAACTCACTCTAATGTTAAAGTATAATTTGTAACTACATTTTAAAAATAATCTATATTTTTGTCAAAAAAAATAAATAATCTATATTATTATTGAGTGTCAATGTAAAAGTTTATTAATTCGAATAATTAGGTTTATCACCATATTAGTATATTGCGCTCTTATATATTTCTCTTAATTATTTGACAGTTTACCTTTTTTTTTGACATAATTTGACAGTTTACTTATTAGTCGGAGAAATTTGGATTTGCCACTATCTTTTAAATATTTTTTTGGTACATACATAAAATGATAAGTCATTGAAAATTCATACATATATATTATACTATAAAAAAGAAATTCTTACACATAAGATCGAAAATCCCGGACTATCTTTCAAATATGTGATTACTTATATCAATTAGCTTTTCTTTTGAAACATGGAAAAAAATGTGATACTCAATTTGTTTTGTATGATGATATTGTTTCATAAGGGCGATTAGATTCTTAATAATAGTTGCAAAACGACAATTTGGTCATTGAGAGGGATGATTAGTTGAACAACAAATTATGTACAGATTTTTTTTGTAGGGACTAATTCGTTCCTTTTTACAATTATTCTCAGAAAATAAATTGAACCTTTTTGGAAAGAAAAAGGAAAAAATATTGTCCCTTTTTAATTATTGTTATGAACTTAATTGTTTATATTGAAACAATATCATCTTAAAATAAAACAATATCACGACTAAAAAATTTAATCTAGTTTTTCACATATATCATATCGCATAACATGTAAATTACATTAGACTTAAGTGATTAATAAATTTTATCAAAATGATCAATTTCAAAAGAACCTAAATTCAATTCTGAGTAATGTAATTTTTATTGGACTTTATTTAGTTGAACTCTCAACTATTAAAACCCCTATCCCAAGGAACCAAAACAAAAGTAGTGCACAAACCCATCCTTTTCTTTTCTAGACTAAAATGAACATAAGATAGCAATGTCTCATTTCATTTTTCCCTAATGTAAGGAAACCCGTCAAGGAGGCCAAAAACAAAATTCCAAAATCTAATACTATAATCTACGGTTACCAAGAGTCAGAACTCAGAATCGGTTAAAAAGAAATAAAAAGAGTCAGAACTCAGAAAGCATGTCAATTTAATTTAAGCAATTTCCTATCCATCTACAACTACAGGTCCTTATTAACGCCAACATCACCTTATTAATTTGTGAGGATAAAGTCAACTATTGATGGGGATTTGTACATATCAAAATAAAGTACTGTGTCCGTACCAAAATATAAGTCATTTTGATCATATCACACAAATTAAAAAATGTAATCATTGTTGTATGGAAAAAAATATGAGTTAGTTTACAAAATTATCCTTCATTAATGGTATGGAAAAGATAAATTGTAGAAGTAAAAAGAGAGAAAGTAATAAATAGTTAAGAGTATAATAAGAAATTTAACATTAAATGCTGCATTGGTATTGTAAAGTGACTTATATTTTGGTATGGAGGGAGTCTTATATATCGAGCACTGAACGTTAGTTGATCCAATAATGATCGACATTAAATTTGTTAGGTAGGACTATAGTTATATTCCTAGAACTGCGTTTGGAAAGAGACTGCAATCACTTAATGCCAGAACTCGCTCCGAACTCTGAACTACTAGGTCATCTTTCCCAAAGAATCAAAAGGTGAAAAAAAATACTACATCTAGTATTTGATTTTCATTATTAAAACCTATTAAGATGACCAAAATTCAATAAAAACTTATAAATCGAATCTCAATAATATATCAAACAATTTTTCAATTTTTTTATAAAATTTTGTATGAATGATCTATAAAATATAATTTTTAATCTAATAATAAATTTTGTACATTAGCTATGTAAATCTATAATTTGTGCGCCATAAAGCACATGAAATCCCTGTACATATTAGAATTTACTGTCGAACCCTTATTTTCTTCCTCTTAGTTACTCTTAAATTTCTCATGATCTCAACGGTCAATAGGGGCAAGTTGGAGTGAAGTGGAGATTGTATCTTTCATAGTGTCTAGAATTATGGACAAGATATTTCTCCTACTTTCCCTCACCAAGACTTGTAGTAGTATTTGGTAGTTCTTTCACATTTTGATGCTTTCCACTCACAATATAATGTACATGTCATATATGTCCATATAGTTTCCCATTAGCAATACACGTAATAAAGATTAGATGGTTTAATATAATTCAGCATGCTCTTAAGTCTTGACTTCATATGTAACCAACTCAAACTCAAACAAGTACCATTACTAATCGTACTTATTTGACGGGTTAGATAGTGACACATGCATTGCATATATAGTGGAGATATAACTAATAACTAAGTAACTAACAAATGTGTGCTCAAAATAGCCTTTAAAAGTCACAACATTAATTTTGTGGCCATTTTGGTCATAATATATATGCTGCTTTAGGGCAGCTGAACCTTTATTTTAGTTCTACCTATATAATCATTAGAGCCCTTTTTCTAAAGCTAAAAAAATTAAATGCACACTAATCCCTTACTTAAATTCAATGGTTTCACACAAAAACTCCATAATCGTTTGAGATGAATTAACAATCAAGAAAAAAATAAGTCTAGTCGGTCATAAGGGCTGCTAATTAAGTCAATTTTTCTTTCACCCGTTATTTCTGGTACTATACTTATAAGAGAGACTCATTTTCTAACTTGTGAACTTTGAAGTTCAACCTATCGTGCTAAGGGGGGGTCTTAAGACTAAGATAGAGACAAACAAACACTAGTATAATTGGACAACTTCAAGAAGCATATGAGATGAGAAAACATCATAACATTCAAGAAATTTTATTATATCCATATTAATTAAATGTATATGGTGTACACTTGTCACGTTTCACAAGCTATGTATATGAGCCAATAAACTAGATAATATAAATTATACTAGATAGTTGATTATTCATTGAATGCATAGACATACATTCTCTAATATATATATATATGAGAATAAATAATTACACGTGAATAAAATGTAGACGGGCAACAAGCTGCGCCGCTAAACCTTTTTGTATAGCAAAACCTAATCTTTGAAAAACTACATTCATAGATCTAGGTGACACAACATTGCTATGCATGACTCTTTGGACTCTTTGCAAAAGTTCAACAGCCTCTGGTGCTAAAAAACCAAAAGTGTCAAATGCAAAAGGTATAAAAACATGTTGATTGTCACAACATGCTTGTTCATGCTTGGCAATTTTGCTTGAAGCAGCTTTTAGGGCTGCCCGTCCCACATTAAAATCACCCCCTCCTAGTCCCACAAGTGGGGAAACTCCAGTCAAATCTACACAAGCATGTTTCCCACCTACCCATCCATACACCAGCAGATCCGCCGGGCGAAGTGTCGATCTCCCTTCTTGTGGGTCAGTCAAGAAGTTCACTGGCGCCTCTTTCTTCACAGAAATTCCTGCGCGCCTAAAAATATCATAAAGCACATCTCTGACCAAGTCATGCCTGTATTTGAAGCCCGGAAGCTCCCTACAATGAACTGCATGCTCCCCAAAAGTGTCAAGGCATGCTTTCCGACAAACAGGGCAAACCTCATCCTTAGGAAATAAAGGGATCATGAGACGGTACCTAAGAATGGTACGATACTCTACTGGGGACATGTGTTGGCCTAATCCATCAATGGGGAGAGCTAGGAGGAAGTCTTGAGCTGCCGCTTTCAAACACCCAAAAACGGCTTTTTGTCTAGTAGTCATGTCGAAATCAGTTTCTATGTCTTGAACAATCTTGCCAAAAAGGACACTCGCCAAAACATGTTGGGCTTTTGTGGGGACGGTATCCTTGCTAGCAAAATTACTAAAGTCAAAATCCGGAATCGTATCACGAAGATCATCCAAAGCATTGCCAAAATCAGAGTCCATACCACATACTCCGCTATCCCTCAGTATATGATCTTGCAAAATCCAAAATTGAGCCCTGGAAGCCACAAAAACATACATTGATTAGGATTTACAATCGTGTGGAAAGAGAAATACTACTACTAGTATAGGAAGAAATTTCTGATTTCTATCCATTTGATCATATTCACATTGATTAATTTGTTTTGTTAATTAATATAATGAATGAATGTGTTTAGTGAATGTAAGTATAAGTGGCGGAACCAGAAAAAGAATTTGGGGTGGGCCACTATTTTTTTTTTACTATCATTTAATAGAAATTGTTTATTCTGTCAAATCATTCCATTACATTCATTAAACTCTAAACTAAATATAAACTCATATTTCACACAAAAAATTAAGTCATAATAAGATCATCAAAAAACTAAATTGTATATCTTTAAATAATATATTTTTTAGAAAAAGATAGAAATTGTTCTTCTTTTATATTGATATAGGTAAAAAAGATATTTTTTTGGAAGGGTTTAGAAGAAAAGAAAATGAAGAAAAGAAAATAGTTTTAAAAGAAAAAGGAAGAAAATGAAGAAGAGAAATGAAAATAGAATAAAGTGTAAAAAAGGGATGGAGCATGATTTGATCCCACAACCTGCATATGCATAAGCATGACAGAAACCATCAAACTAACACATCTTTATGTTATGTTTCCACGAAATCAAGTATATATAATATATATCTTGTATATTTTATAAAACCTATCAAGGATATTATAGTAATTTCCTATTTTTTCGGGGGTGGCTGCGGCCCACTCCAGCCACCCCCTGGTTCCGCCTCTGGGTATAATAATCATGAAATTGTAGAATCAAGCATATATGGTTCAAATTAAGACTGGGTTCATTGGTTCACCAGCTAGTACAAATTCAAGTCATTTGTGTCTTGACTTTGAATTTCATCACGAAAATGCCAAGCACAATCTTATACGTAACTAATGATTTATTACAAAGATACAAGTCATTCGCAATGTCAAGAAGAGTAGAAGAAAAATTAGAATTGACATGAAGGACTAGAGCTGGCATTTTTGAAAGATAAGTTTAAAACATGATTGTTGGTTATGAATAATCAATATCATAACATTAATGTGAGGAAAAATTGAAGATCAGGAATAATAGTCTATTTAATTAATACGTTCAAACTCAGTTCATAAAGTATATTGCTATGATGTATCATATGTGAGTTAACGTCTCATATTAATTAAGTAGAAGAGTAAAGGTTGAACAACATGTAAATGAATTAACAAAGTATGCATATTGTCGTGATGTATCAAGTGAACGTCACAATAAACTCCCGTGATTTACCAAAATTACACGTTTATAAAATTGACTACTATAAGGTTTTAAACACAATTGTTTGGTGGATTGTATATGATGAGACATGGGAGTATTCTCCTTAACAAAGCACATGGATGTCAAAACAACACATTCCTTTTTAGCGTAAGTTGTAAACAATGAGATAAAGCATTAAACTCTATTTATTTGTTTGTGTTTCTTTTCCAGTGTCATGCACAAACAAATGTTTTGAGGATTGCAGCTTGCACGTGAGATGACATAAGGTCATTAAAACGACAACGTAGCAACACATTGCAATTGCAACGCGTTTTTTTGGGCTACGAGAGAAGAAGAATAATCACCATAGGTTAAAGTTGCAAATAAAAAGATTAAAATTAAACAAAGCGCGTTTTAATTATACTTAACCAAATGATGATGGAAATGTTCCATCTACCTAATCATTTTTTTGTCCTCCGAATCTAAAGAACGGTTCTCACTCATATATTCAGTCACTGCTTGAAGTAAAACTATAGTAGCTTGAAATAAGCTAATCTGGGTTAAATAAACGGTTCAGAATCTATATATATATAGATTTTGAACCGTTTATTTAAGAATCAAACAATTCAGATTTTAAGACAGTTTTTTTTAATTTTTGTTCAATATAAAATTCTGAGATGGCGTACATATGAATTGTCTAATCAAGATCGAATGACTTGAAATTTATTGACGGCATGACTATACCGTTTTTCGATTGCACATAATCCAGGTCTGAAATAATAAGTTATTATATATTTAATTCATTTTATGATGACCTAATATGATACAATATGAAATAAATAAAATTTTGTCAAAAGTTATTCTAATTTAAAAATTGAATTAATTCTTTTCAATAATTTTTTTGGTTGCAACATATTAACACTTAAGTCCAATATTTTAATTTAATTATCATGAATTTAAAAGAAGAAAAAGAAATATTTATCTATCCTAAAAAAGTAAGAATATTAACGTTGATAAGTAAGTTCAAACAAATATTTTTTGATAAAATTAATGGATATATCACTAACGTACAAAAGGGAAATTATGGGGGTATCTATCTCCATTGTTGTGGTAATAGTTTTGTAGAGGACAAAATAAGATTCAATATCGAGGTAGTAAAAAAGTGAACTTTTTGTTTTTTTATTATTTGGGGAGGGGGACATAGAAAGAGATACTAGATTGCTTGCAGGAATGGCACAATAGTCAAAGGGGTCTTTCTACAAAGGGAAGGCCTGTCTTTTTTGAAGAAAAAAAAATCATTTTATTCAAATTTTAAAGCAAGAGTTAATGTAATACTTTATAATAAAAGAAAAGATTAAAAAATTGAACATAATTATTTAAAACTTTATGAAAAACATGATATTTACTCTTGAAATACAATAGTGGGTCAAACATGCAAAGAAGAGAACAACATAGATTAATTCAATTGATAAAGACACGACTTATACATCATTAAAATGTGAGTTTAAATTTCAGTACAAATGCGAGGATTTT
The DNA here is from genome assembly GCA_951804385.1 of Trifolium dubium. NCBI lineage: Eukaryota > Viridiplantae > Streptophyta > Magnoliopsida > Fabales > Fabaceae > Trifolium > Trifolium dubium. The sequence continues at coordinate 30,273,321 of OX638074.1, forward strand.
GAATTTTCAATAGTTAATCAACATATGTTTAAACCTCAACATCTTTAATACTACTTTGTCCTAATTTGGTATATGTATTCCTCAAACCCAAATCATGTAAACTTTTCATTTATTAAAAAAAAAAGTGAAGGAAATTTGCTATGCTATGTTATTGCAGGCAAAAAGCTAAATTTGTAGTTTTATGTTATTAGATGATAATGAAAGATTTTTTTTTTGTCAAAAAATGAAGCAACTTTCACATTGTCCACGGTTTGACAAGAAAGGCATAAAAACTTTATTTTCTCAATTTTTTTTCTGAACAAAGAAAAATTAGTTTAGGTGGTCCCAAACAGTAAAAGACCTGTTTTAAGACTTTGGTAACTACTAACTCAAACTACAACATTTATTTATCTACATGTAATAACAATTAAGTTATTAGTCGATAATTATCAGAAATATTATCAGAAAAGTCAAAATTTAAACTCAAATTTTCTACTTTTTTTACATTTATAGTTGCTAAATTGTCTAATAGGTTAGAATTTTACTTTATAAAATAAATAAATAAATATATCAAGACTTCAATCTCAATTCTTACATATAACATATAATTTCTCTATCACGAGACTTTAATTTTCTTCTTCTATATGATTTTCTCTCGATAATAATAATAATAATAATAATAATAATAATCATTAGCTTAGTGAAGACCGTCATGTGTGTTTTTTTTCTTTAATTTTTTCCATTGTCAAAAGGTTTGGCTCATGAAATGACCAATGAAATATCAAACACACCATGACCCATATCTACCATATAACTAATTAATATGACTTTATTGAAATATTCCCTCAGTGAGATTTTCATTAGCTCTAGTCTTCCCCCACTTTGGAGTTTGGAAATTAAGTTTTACAGTTACAATGGAAAGACTATAAAACTCTATAATTAATTAATTATAATAGATATAATAAGTCATGCATATAATTAACTAATTAAAATACATGATGATAAATTAATAATTCTTATTAATTAATTAATTAATTCATGTCCAAAGTGGCTCCCAAGCAGACCCAAAATTGTTGTCCTCTAAGAAGCAACTCATATCAACATGAGGTTGTGGCTGATTAATTATCATCATGTTATTGTCTTGTGAAGATGATTGAGTACTACTCATTTCCATGCAAATTAATGCCACTAAATTTGCTTGTTGACAATGCATGTTCACTAGCTCAGCTTGTGCTTTGGCTAGTTGTGTTTGTAGCTCACTAACTTGTTTTTGAAGTTGACATATTGCACCTGCACAACCATAAACTGGGTCCCTTATTCTTGCATTTGCTTCATAAACCATGCTGCTAACAGCATCTGCTCTTTGAGGTTCAGGTAGTTCCTGAAAAAATTAATGCAATTTTATTGTTGTTAATTACCAATTGAAATTTTTAACTACAATTAATTGAGTGATTGTTTGGAAAATGACAAACTTATGTGTATTCTGTTGTTCATCACTTAAAATATTTACTGTAATTCTCAAGAGGCAAATTTCTAGTTATTATGTTATTTGACAAAAAAAAAAATTAGAAGTTAAAAACGATACTAAAAGTACCTAAAGAAATGCGGATGAGTTTTTAATTTTGGAAAATTGGTATTTGATGTACCATTGACCATAATTATGAGACAAAATGGAAAGATTCCAAAATGTAGGTACCTAATTAATTTTGACTTTTGATAAGATGTGGTAGTTACACTATGCTAGGGGGATTAAAGAGAGAAATAAATTATGATAAACAATTAATATGCAAATTAATGTTATTTGACTTGTCGCTTGTTTTAATTTTACTTTTTTCATGAAAAAAGATAAAAAAAGGTAATGGTTGGTGTTGCTATAGATTATAGAATGTAAAGAAGATAGAATTATGCATAGCTTTGATGTGTTAGAAGTTAGAAAACAACACATCATGCATGCCCATCAATTAGGTATGCTCCTTTTTCATAGCTTTTTCATCCACTTTTTGACCAAAATTCATGATTTTGTTTCTCTTCAAATATTATGAGATAATTCAATTAATTTTTTGTTGTTTTTAAGAAAATGTCATGCCATGACCGTCCGAATGAACCAATCATAACCATAGTCGATTTTGTAGGAATGAATTACGACTAATATAAAAAACTTTTATAGCATACACAAAACAAAATGATGTGGTGATTTTTTGTTAGTGAATAATGAATGTATGTTACCTGCAAAAACTTAATGATATTGCTAGCTCCAAAGACTCTATGAGCAATAGTAAACTTGAGTGGATCAGTAGGAGGAAAATAAGGAGCTAACACACACTTCTCAACACACCTGCGTCGAAGAATCTTGCAGGCAGCACAAGGGCTAACCACAATTGGTGGTTGAGGAGCGGCGGAAGGAGGAGAGTATTGAGAAGCCGGTGAAGGGAACGGCGTGGGAGATTGTAAAGGAGGTGAAGAAGATGAAGATGGTGGAGAGTTTGATAGCATGGTGTGAATGGGAATATGGATTGGGATTGGTAATTGAGGAGGAGAAGAAGTGGTTTTCATTTTGTGTTCCATTGTGTTATGTGAGGGACAGAGGAAAACAGAGAGGGTTTTGATTAATATTGATTGAATATAGATGCTTTAATAATTTTTTCTCTTACTTTGTAACATGGTATGGAAACTAAAGGGTGTGTTTGGCTATATATATAGACCAAATGGGGAAGCATATTGGGTCATAGTTGGTTGGTGACTTCATCTCAACGTATTATAGAAGCAATCATGGCTGTATTTTAGAAAAGCCATATAGTACAATATTACATGGAGTAGTTCTTGTAGACTGAAACTCTAAGTATACCCCTTAATTTTACTTAATTAAGCTAAAGAGATTTGAATCAATTTTTTTTAAGGGAAATATATTATGTGTTTTTTACGAAGATGAAATAATAAGTCTTAAAAATTTACACATACAATTTGTAGGTAATGAAATTTGAACCAATGTTATGAGCATTCGATATAATAATTTAGTATTTTCTATCAATTGAAATAAAATATGGGGACATTACATGTTTTGTTTTATGGTGAATAGAAACAATAGTAGTAAATGTTCATATGAACCTAGTTCAGTTCACAAAGACATCACATTTTAATTTTTAAATGCAGAGACTCGGGTTTGAACTCAAATACCTCACGTATTCACCTAAGAGTAAAATTTTTAGCCACTAGTTATTTGACCGAAAAAATAGTAGTAAAAAGTGTTTTATTTTCTTGAATGAATCTATTTATTTTCAGTTTTAGTACGGGTATCAACTTATTTAAACTTTATTATATTAAAAATATATCAAACGTATTAGTTCAGTTGTGATTCAAGTTGGACTTAGTAGGAAAAATCATAGTTTGATCTTGCAATTGCGCTTGAGGGAGAACTGAAACCACTTAATAACATAACTCGCTCCGAAACAGATTAAATTAGTGGTGAAAATAATGTCTATTAACAGTAAAAAATGTAGTAATTTATTTTGAAAGACTCAATTTAATGCAATTTTTTTATAATACAATTTAGTGCAATTTTAGTATGACAAAGATTAATTTATTTTAGCAAAAAGAAAGAAAAAAAACAATATTGAGAGATATGATAGTACAGTAAATGAATAATGACACGGTCAAATAGTGGTCAACGAATTTACCACATGTTTCTGTTTTGGTCTATAGGGTGTGATAACGAGGAGAATAAAACAACATATTTTTTTGGTTACTTTTCTTACGATAGAGTTGTTTTATTAGGCTTGTTAAAAAATGGTTTTTTTTTTAAGAGGTCGATGCTTATATTTAAATGATTATTTAGAAAAGAATAATGAAGTATCCAGCGGGAAATTAGTGTATGAAATGAGTCTTACATACGAGAAACTTTTGCGTGGTCAATACAGTAGATTTTTTACGAATTTTTTTTTTGTTTGATAAGTTTTGAGCAAGATTTTTGAGATAAGATTTTTAAAGGCAAGTTCTATGGTATATCCAATGTACCGGTACATGAGTATCAAATTAATAAATAAAATGAATATTTTTTCAAGTGAAATTATTTTTCTATCATTAAAAACATTATAATAACCAAATATCATTAATCAAAATTGTCAAAAATATAAATTTTGATATTTTTTGAATTTTTATTCTTCATAATAGTCAATATTCAATTTTTTATTGAAAAAATGTAAAAATATTAGTGTAATCATTATAAACAATGAAATTGTATTTTTTCTTGTACTATTATTATATCTAAAATATAATAATCAACTAATACTGTTTTTAATTCATAAAAATAATCGTGAATTTATTAAATTACTACGTCATGTACCGGTACACTTGAATTATTTAAGTGTACCGTAGAAGCTCCCATTTTTAAACAATATGTATTTTAAAATAATTAAATTATAGTATATGACTTTTATGTGTGTATGTTTAAATCTAGTGCTGAAAATTAAATCTTGTAACCACTGACCATTCAAGTATTTTTCTTTACATGTACATTCTGGACTCATTACATTGTTTTCTTTTGACGCAAATATAAAATGTTATGTTCTGAAAATTAATGATCATAGTGAAACTACTAATATTTGTCAAAAATAATTGGTAAAAACTTATAAAAAGTAAATCAAGATTTGTGATGAAATATTGTACGACATGAAATATTCTCTACATTTCATGTTGCACTTTAATCAATAAAAAAATATGTTTTAACGAATGTCAGAAAAGTAATAAATTATTAACATAATTTTACTAGTGTATGTAGCGATTATGTAATTACCTAGTTTGTATATATAGCTATGGTATTTTAATTCCTCCAAACAAAACAACTTTAGCGCATTTTAACTTTAATGTAAATTTGAAACATTCTCTTCAAATTTTTATTACCTTGCATAGCTTCCGTGAATTTTCTATCACAAGATGAAACATGTATAAGTAATGATTTATAGTTGGATGTTATGATTATGTTTAGTTCCACACTAATCATAGTACAAGCGTAAAATAATGGCGGTAATAATTAAAAAAGGGCAAGAATAATCAGCAAAGTAAGTAACAGTAACGTTTATAGTGACACCTTAACTGACAAACAAGGTAATTCAATGAAAATTTCCCCATATGATGATGATCACTTGTGCAAATTAAGGACTACCATTACCATATGTTTCATATTCACATTCACATACAATTAGTCACCGTTAAAGTTTATTTATTAGTCCACAAATTCTAGTTCTAATTAAACTAAAAATGTCAAAATTGTTAAATAGGACAACATATTCCGAATTTTCAATTAGCGTATTGTCACCATTAACAATATGAGTGATGAAGTACTGATATTTTCCAGGTGATATATATATAATGAATGGAACTTGCATGTATTTATAATATGAACAAGGAAAGCTTATATAGAACTACATATATAAATTTATAAGGTAAGAATTAGGCTTAAAAGTAAGAGATTATTTTATTTTTTCAAAACGGTATAGAAGAGCCTATATTAACTCTAAATATTTGTTCTAGATCTTGAATTTAGAAGTTTCAGATTTGAATCTAATTAGTATTTTTAGAAGGAAGTAAAGAAGATAGGTATATATTCTTTAAATTCTGAAAAAAAATTCTCTTGAACCATGTTTCCTCGCCCTAAATTTTTTTGTAAAATAAAAAAAGAAAGAAGAGCCTATATTTCAATAATAGAAATACAATCGAAATAAATTATATAGTATAACATCAAGTTGATTTTGTTCATTCAAACTGCTTTTCTTGTGCTATCATATTTGCACATGCTTATGTATGTGTAATTTGAGTTGGTTTGATCCCACATGGGCAATAGTATAAGGTTTTGTATGAACTTTGAATATGATTTTTTTTAGAAGGATATGAATTATTCAATTCTAATACGTACCAATACCATGACTACATTTTTAAAATAGGATATTATAGATAGTTGTACAAAATTAGAACCCTAAATTATGAAGAAAAATTGAAAATGTATATTTTTACTCAAATTTAAAATCAATTTGGATGATTTTTTATTCTAGCTAATTTAATTTGGCTTACTACTTTTGACTAAAATGTTCAAGAAATAATGCCTCAGTTTATTGTCATTTTGTGCACTTGTTTCAAATAATCAAACTTGCCTAGCTAGCATTATTTGATCACATAACTCAATACATTTTTTAAACCCCAAAAGTCTACCCAAATTTATGAAACTTATTTTGTTAAATGGCACCTTCAATTCATAATTAAAGATATTCTTAGATTTTTAATTGGATTGCGTATACTTAGTCATCTTTCCGTACCTTTAATTAAGTCCCTAAAAATGTGTCTAATGATTCCGTCCACCGACAATGATAACTTGTATATGATCAACAAACATAAAAAGCTTAAGCTAATTCAAAGTCTTCAAAATCATGAGATGTTGAAACATTGTAAAACTTGAATCATTGATGTATAAACCCATTTTTTAAAAAAGTTTCTTGTTGTAAATTAGAGACCAAAAAAACAAAGGCCAGAACCTAAAACCAGGGGAACCAAGGACTTATAATTTGATCTGGCTTATCAATTTTTTTTACGTTATAGATCGCCGAGGTTAAAAAAATAATAATATTATGTACAATAGCACAAAACATTATAAGTAAAACGACATATATCTATGAATTTAGCTCAACTAATAAGAATATTATACGTAAAGTGTATGTAGAAATTGAGAACTTAATGTACAAATTAAACTTAAGTGGTTAATGAACTTTATGTGCAAATTAAAACTTGATGCATGCAATGCAAATTAAGAAATTAGACTCATGCTAAATGGTCAATGAACTTTAGTAACAAACGAACTTTGGATAAACCTAATTAGTAAAACATATATATTATAGTTTTAAAACATAAAGGAATGTGTTACAAAAAAAATTTAAAGGACTTATGTGTTATCGTTTTAAAACTTAAAGAATCTATGTGTTACAATTTTTTTTAAAGAACTTATGTAGTACAAACTGAAAATTTAAATGATCCGTTACATTTAGCCAACTAAAAAAATAAGACTCGATGCATGCAATGGCACGTATAGTTGCGTGTGATCCACAAACATTTTCATGTTTCAATTCCAACAGCTAGCTACGAAACAACCATGCATAGAAGGACACAATACCTTAAGGCTTACGCAATTATTCAACATAAGACACATTTTAGTTTCAAAATTTCCCCTGTCACAAATATATGAATTATGTCCCCTCTTGTATTGCATTTTGCACCAAACAATTATTTTCCTGATAGAAGAAACTCTTGGTTCTTCTAATAAACTATGTAGAACATCAATTTCAAAGTCAATAAAAATCATATACTTATACTCTATCCTCCAACCGTTTTAATATGTGACATATATATTTTTAGCATAATTGTTCGTATAATTGCTACATGAATACTAGTGCGCGTTCATTAGTTAAAAGTCAATAAAAAACGTGCATAATGTTTTTGATCATGTGAATATGATTCAAACTTTCATGCATGCATGCTAGCTAGCTGGTTCATTTCCCCCAACCCATAAACTAGGTTATAATATTGGATTATCTTTAGGTAGCTTTCAATCATGGTTAATGTAATTCATAGTATAGTTCAAAAATGACCGGTTTGGTCTTCACTTACCACAACAGTAATGTTCAATTCATAAACCATATGGTATATATATGCAATGTCTTTGATGTGCAAAGAATCCATTTCCAACTTAATTTGTATGCCGCACTATTCAATCCAAAACTGTAGGTACAGTAGCTACTATTATAGCTAGGGACATGTTTTAATTTTACTAATAGACACATTTGAATTGAACCTTTCATACATAATTGTCATGTGTTGATTTATAATTTGTGCTTTTTTACTTTGAAATTAATGTTGCAATATTAACTTGGGACGTGTAACAATATGTTAGTGACATATATGAAGTTAAGCAAGTTGAGTCAAGCCTAATCCTTTAAAAAGTCAAACGTGCTCTTGCCAAAAATACCTAAGCCTAATCCTTTAAGATCTATTAAACCGTCCATTATTCAGTTACATTAAATTTGATATTATTTAAAAATGGTGACAACTTGTGTACCCCTTAAGATTTAAAAGTATTTATCTTCAACTACTACAAAAAATTTTAAGCGATATAATTTTTTATAAATACACCGTTGGATTGAATGTTTATATCATATTGATCATTTGTGTAAAATTTCGGACAAATCTAAAATCACTTGATATGTTATTGAGATACATAAAGATTAACGGTGTTTAAAAAATCACATAAATTGTTAATTTTGATGCGTCTAAAAAACATATCAAATGATTTTAGATTTGTCTGAAATTTTACACAAAAGATCTATATGATATAAACTTCAAATCCAACTGTTAATTTTATAAAAAAATTATCTATTAATTTTTTTTAAGTAATCGGGTGTAAATACCCCCAAATCTTATAGGGGTAGACAAAAAAAAACTTTTAAAACTATATATATGTTTATAAGTCATAAATAGTCATCTTCATGTAACAAAAAAAAAAACTTATATTCATAAAAACCATTTTTAAGGATTAAACTAGTTTCAATTACTACAAATTACAACATTATAGAAATATAATGAAGGTGTGCTTAGTTAAATTTTTATTAATTACTAAACTACCAGTAACAAAGTAATAATAATAATAATAATAATAATAATAATGGGGCTCAATAATGATCACCCGAGTATTCTATTATGAAAATAAAATATTTAATTGACACTGTGAGCAGTATTCCAGACACGGGAAGAAGAGGCAGCACTAGTGCACCAACTGTACACGCAATATGGACACCGCCGGCACAAGGTATGCTCAAATGTAATGTTGATGCGGCAATTTTTAAAGAGCAAAATTGTTTTGGAGCGGGTATGTGTTTAAGAGACGATTGAGGAAACTTCATCCGCGCTCAAACAACTTGGAATTATGGTAATCCACTTCCTCACGAAGCAGAAGCGTGGGGTTTGAAAAAGGCTATTTCTTGGCTACGAGATCTAGGCTTTGCTAATGTTATTATAGAACTAGATTGCAAACTAGTGGTAGACAGCATTAGTGGTAGACTAAATTTTCGTACTGATTGTGGTGTTATGTTAGCAGTGTGTAATGCTTCTTTACGTTTATTACCAAGCTTTAGGATAAGCTTTATTAGGAGACAAGTCAACAATGTTGCTCACTTGTTAGCAAGAGCGGCGTTGTCCTTTGCTAGTCGCCAAAAATTTGATTATATATCATCCTATATTGAAACTATTGTGATGAATGAAATGAGTTAAGGTTGTTACAGTCAAAAAAAAAAATTGATTAGAGAACATGCTCATCTAGCTAAATTTTCTCTTAACATAAAATAAAGAACAATGATATTTAAAAATAAAATTACACTCTATATATAAAAATATATTCAATTCTAAAGTTGCTTTACTTTACTTTGATACCAGCTTGTATTCATCAATTAATTACTAATGAATTGAATTAGTTAATGCTCTTATAATTAAGAAAAATAAAATAAAATAAAATTCTAGATTTTTTTTTTTGGGTATTAAGGCCCTGTTTGGTTCGGGGATTTTAGAGGGGAGAGGAGGGGAGGGAATATTTTAAACTTTTATGTTTGGTTCAAATTTTTAACGGAGAGAGGGGATGGAATGATTAATTTACTTTTTTATCCTTAACAAAAAAAAATAAGGATTAATTAATAATGGATATATATAACCAAAAAACAAATCTAATGAGTAGAAAACCTAAATTTTTTTGTTGTCAAAAAAACAAAATTTAAATTTTTAATATTTCAACAAGGATAATTTATGATTTTAATTAAAAAGTGTGGGTAATTTTGTCAACATAATAAATTATATTTTCTCTCACTTCACCTCCTTAAAAATCCCTCCCCTCACCTCCCCTCCCCATCGATTGAACCAAACAGGGCCTAAAATTCTAGAGTTGATTAGATTGAAAGAGTGAGAAGAAATTGTTTGTATCAACTATTGTCAAAATTAGTAATTTTGTAAAATAAAATGTTTAAACATAGGATTCTTATTTGCCACGTAATATTATTCTTTAACAACCAACCATCCTATTCCTCAACTACTAGCTTACGTGGAATTGCAATAAAAATTACCGGTGCCCAAGATCTCGGGGAATAGAAACTTAAAATTTTGTGGGCAAACCCGGTCTTATAAGATTCTTTTTAAGAAATCATATTTTGTTTGATGTGTTGTACAGAAGTTTAATTTCACTAGATTAACAAGTTTCATCATATTTTATTTGATTAAATTTAATAATTCAATCGGTGAAAATATATCTTTTTTTTGAGTACACAGACGAAATGACAAAATTATTATAAACTCTTACATATAAGTCGAGTGATCAGTGATCGAATCCGAGTCATAGACATCCGGTTTTGGTATTTTCTGCTGGTTGAGCTAGAACTTCTAAACTAATAAGAATATATATATATATATATATATATATATATATATATATATATATATATATATAATGCTATATTATTTGTTGATCACATATAATAAAAAATAATTATGCATGTATGCTTAAATCTTAAGATTTTAAAGGGAGGTTTGGTAAAAAAAAAAGATTTTAAAGGGAGGTATAGTGCTTATTTCAACTGTGTGATAAATTTTGACATGATGTCTCTTAACTTCTCTCATGATCTAATAGTAACTAATCAAAATTCTTTTTTGACAGAGTAACTAGTAATCACAGTGCACCATATAATTAATCATTGATGGTTTGAGTCTCAAAACAAGCACAATTTGATGTCTTTTCTTAATTTCTATTTAATTCCATTAGAAAATGTTCATTGTTAAATGTTGATAACAATTGCTGCTATGTCGAATTCAAATACACAAAATGCATTTTTCGATTACTTAATTTTCATTAAAAAGTATCTAAAATAGATATTTTGTAGTGTTCTTTAAATCCAGAAAAATCAATTTCATCCCCTTCAAACCTAGAGAAAAAGAAAGTGTTGTTCTCGCAACCTTGTTTTGTGGTAATCCTAGAATTTCAGATTTGAATTTCACATTTTTTTTAATTTCTTTCGGGCCTTTTCACTTTGCTATGTGAAAATTCTATTTTATAATTTGGTTTTTTACTGAATAAAAATTTAATAAACTATTATCGTGCATATTTTAAAACTTAAATGACTAATATGAAAAAAAAATAATTAAAAGATCAATCTTGTAAAAAAGGGTTTCTACGGTTCACTGATGAATTAAAATGTGCCGGTACATTTGATTCTTAAATCAATAAACTAATGAGTTATAGTTTTATGAAATAAAAATTTGTTTTCAACTTTTATATTTAAAAAAATATTATTTCATAAGAAAAAACATCATTTCGTTGTTTATAAGAATTATACTTTTTATATTTTATTTTAAAAATAATCAATATTACTATTATAATATTATTATGAGTATTAAAAATTATTTTAAAAAGTACCAAAAAAAAAAAATTATTTTTCCAACACTTTTGATAAATAATATTATTATTTCCACACTTTGGTTTGGTCCATCCACAAACGTAGTTTCTACTCTCCATATAAACTACTGCTACTACTGGGCCATCAAACCTTTAACTCGTGTTTCAATTAAGAATATATGTTAACATACATTTCGATGTTGATTATCTTTTTTTTGAGGGGTCGATGTTGATTTTTTTTAATGTGGTGATATGGATGTTTAATTTGATAATTGTGTAACCAGTTGTTTTTAATTACTATAATTATTCTTTTTCTAGTCATTGGAATCTTACCTTTTACTGCTTCAAAAACGTCTCACAATATAATATGACTTAGTGTGTATACTCATATTATAATTCAATTTAATTTATGGAAATTGTCGAGGATCCGCACGGGAGCGAAGAGAAAAACGCCCGAGGCGAGGAACAAGAGCGAAAGTGGGGGAGTATTTTAAATTGCAGAATACTCGTTACTTTATGCCCCACACTGTTGACATTCCTAAATAAATCAACACAAGAAGAAAATATTAAAGAATATTGAGAATGATTCTAATCCATGTGCCATCTTATTTAGGGTAATGAAGGTATTTTGACAAGTTTTCAATATTGAACTAGTAACTAATTTGCTCTTAGTGGCAGGGTTTTAATTAAGTTGTAGCTTTGAAAAGCAGAACTATGGCATTATGAAGGACAAAAGAATGAACTAAACAAGTGAATGAGGTGGTCATCCTCATATATGGACCTCAACCCTTTCTAAAGTTCAAATAATTTGAAAAAAAGTGAGAAAGTTGTGTGAGCACATTTAAATGGGGCCAATTCACCAATCTAACTAACTTCATTACTATAGTGATTAATTTTAATCAATTTCTAATACCTGGACAGAAACTGTCTCCTGCTAGACAAACACTACCTAAGTTTCATTAAATTCTATTTTAAAGAAAGAAAAACAAGTGGAACTATTTTAGTCATCATCATTATTTTTTTCCCAATATAATCATCAACTTTGCTTTCTTTATGTATATTTCTTTCTAAAACGTTATTTTGGTTGCATCTAAAAGAGTCAACTAAAATATTAGTAGAAAAGATAAAGATATATACAAGATCTACCATGAATATAATTTAGTAAATTAATAAGAATATTATATTATATATGTAAGGTTGGAGTTCGACTTTAAAAATTTTCATTTATTCATTTTAAAATGATATATTTTTAACCATTGATAAATGGCTCCACATTGAAAGTGAAATTTTAACATAAATTTATAAGTAGACGCAATTTTTATTTCACAAGTCGATTTTGTAGAATTGAATTATACCTAACTTTCAATTATAAGATGAGGATCAAAATCTCTCCTAAATTTATTGGATCATTTGCTATACTAAAGTCATCAATATGCTGACTAGTGTAAATAAACATATCATTAGTTTCATTTACATAATTGTAAGAAAAAGTATAATTAATTATTTTATAGAGAACTCTAGTATTTGTTTTTGAAATTTACGCATGAAAACATCGATTGCTTTCACATATTAATCTGTATATATGCTTAATCATCTCCACTGACCTTATGGCAATATAAAATGGACTAATTAATATTGCTTTGAAAAATGTTCAACTATTCTTAATCTACCATGGAAGCTTAATTTGTTTTATGAGGAATTTTATCACTACATCAAATTTTTAAATAAGTTATCTAGATTGTATTTTTAAATACTTATACTAGTACTATTTTTTGTCTTACAATTCGATTAGACACCCCAAAACCAATACTAAGACTGGAAAATGAATGAAAGATAAGTCATGCAAATGAATTCATCCAACAAATAAATTCATCCAAGTGGTAAGAGTTTGATTTCTGGCTTATCCGTGTGAAAATATTTTGATTCGAAGGAAGAACTCACCTTGTATATCTCATATAGTAACTAAAAAAAACTTGAAATGTTTGATGTGTTCACTAATACTCAAATTTAATAGGAGTATGATATTTATAGAGAAACATGTATGGTTAATTGGTTAAAATTTTGTTACTAGCATGAATTAATCATTGTCCCTCATTCTTAAGTAGTAGTATTCATTTAACGTCTCAACTCATTATAGAACATATGTGATATATAGTTTAGATTGTAACTACAAACTAATATAGAGATTATTGCAGATATTGAGATTTGAACTTTAGAATCTCCAATTTTTAATATTTAATGTATGTAATTTTAGTCACTACTTGACAATTTTTTTTAATATATTATCAATCTATATAAGATGGAAAATTTGTCTGAAATTGGAAGAATTTATATACTTCACTAGCTTCCTAATGAGTCAAGCCTATCTAGTTAGAATTTTTTTTTTGAACAATATAAGTTAGAAAATTATTATATGCCCCAAATGTCAAATACTACATGCTAAATCTTCTACAAAACAATACCTAATTAAATAGAATTAAGAAAATAGAAAACATGACAAAAGAGTTTTAGAAAAAGAGTGTGTTTAAGCAAAAATTGATTATAATAAAGAAATCAATACAACTTAATGGAGCATTTCAACATCATGTGTACCATGCAGAATGACTTAACATTAAACTAACATAAATTATATTCCTCAATATCATTGCTGAAAATGAACCAAATTCAACAAATAATTATTAAATCAGCAAAATCATACGCGTATTTAATTAACAGCAATAATGCTCATGATCCTTAAGTGTTGTTCAACTATTGGTGGAACCATAACTGATTTAGTCACCTTCATAAGAAACAATGTGATATGATTCCATTTTTTCCATTGAAATTGAAGAAACATTTTCATTGGACTAACACATTAATATTGCAAAAAAACTGGATTCCAATATTTGTGGGTTTAGGAAAAAAAAGGTCCACACGTTGTTGCTTAGTTGGACTTATTTATTGACTTGTTCACAAATAATCACATGGTTTTTTTTTTCTTCATCTTTTCATAGATAGTTACACTTTAATTAGTTAATGATCATGTTTCTAAATATGAACAATAGTACAAATTTTCTACAAATAAAAGGCAAAGTCCCTAGGGAACAAATCAAAGATTTTTTAAACTAATAAAGGATATGGTAGTAAAGTTTGGAGTAAATTTGAATCAAATTAGTCTAGAAACAGGGCCCAAATTAGAGGTGAAGTTATTGATTAGAGATCTTTATATGCCTCATTAGGATATAATTAATCAAAAGATTTTCAAACACCATTAATGGGTGTATAGCTCTTTATATTTCAGAAATTTAAAATAGATGAGCAATTCCAAGAAAAAACGTTGTTACTTATTCATGGTAAAACGGTAAGTGTCTAAGCATGCAAAAAATTATTTACCACTACTAGCAATATATACAACTTTTTTTTTTGTTGATATATTATAATTATAAAATGAATCTACAAGAATTAATTGATCTAGGATGTTGATTTTAAGATTAGTCGGCTCATGTTACATCTTTATCAAATTATCTTTAAATCATTTTCGTCGTTGATTTAGATTCAACGATCAAGATGAATATTGATGTCACATAGTTAGTGTATGAAATATGAGTTTCTAATCTTTAGGCCTAAAAGATGTCAAAAGTGAGATCCAATCAATTCGCTTATGTCTACAAATGTGTTGGACGATCTCGTTTTTCATTTACAGTCCAATACATGAAGATTTAAACGAATTGTTGAACACTTGAACTATCTCATTTAACATAACATGATAGCATAGAAACAAAACAAAATAATAGTATGCATCTGCAGATTCCTCAAGCAAAGTACACAATTGCCGGTGAAATACTCGAAGAGGTAATTACATATCCTCTGAATATGCGCAATTGTAAAACTCATGATTTATGATTAAGTTGGAAAATATCCCTTACCATCTCATCTAAGTGCTGTTGGATATTTCATACCTTGTTACCTCAATAAATTCTCCTAAACTAAATTAAATAATTTATTTTCTATTTAACAAACTTCCTAGATTATGAAAGAAATTATATATTAGCAATGATATTATATGGAAAATGCTTGGAACTATGTACGTATAGCATGTCAGCCAGAATATGGTTGGATAGCACCTATAAAAAACATCATAGTACGGTCCTGCCCCATTTCAACCGATCAACTACCATAGTTGTTCATTTGAGGATGACATATCATGTTGCCATTATCTCTTTCTGTTTTTATATCAGATGTTTCTTTTCTTCCACATATTGCCATACTGCATGTTAGTTTCTCCAATATATCCAAGAACAAAGTTCCATCTTTATCACTCTTTTAAAAATAAGGACAAGCTACAATAAAGTATCAAGCACATAAAAGGACCATACAATGATACAAAAGGAAAATTAAATTGCAGCTTAGTGACCACTTCATGGCAGCTTTAAATAATTGTTATTAACATATGCAGTAATTAAAATCACATTTTCTTTCATTATTTGTACTCACATGATTAATCATTATCATTTTTTGTTTTTCTTTCCTATACCATATGTCATGATTTCTATGGTCTCAACTATGATTAATGCATAACCCTTGATAAAAAAATGATTCATCTTGTTTAAAGTAGAAAAATGATTGGAATTTTCATGTTTTCAGCACCATGTCAAACAATATGACATTGTACCTTAAAATGAATATTAAAATTATAATAATTACATTAAATTATATTATTCGGAAGTCTTAGCTCAACTAACAAATAATATTGAAATTATTAGGTCGAACATCTATGATCGGGGTTCGAATTTCGGTCCCTTCACATTGTACGTGTGAGTTTTCAATGACTTGTTATTTCGTCAATGTACCCAAAAAAAATTAACTAAAATAAATGCTTGAGGGAATATTAACTAGTGCTGTTTTGCAAGCAAAGAAATTGGAATTGGATATGGGCTGAAAGGGTAGGCCTTAAATGTTAGAGCATATTGGAGACACCAATGAACACTTTAAAATTATTTAAGAACTAGCTTTGTGAGAAAGAGCTTAAAAGTGGGAGTAATTTGGCAACTAAAACAAATAAAGGTTGGTGTTAGTGTCCCTAGTTTGACAAACTCTTAGATTCTCTTGGTTGAGATAGTGCATGTTGTTCTGATTGACAATCTCTCCCTGTCCACATGAAAAATGATAAGATCAAAATATCATGGTAATAAAGCTTGTAGTGGGGTACAAGGCAGAATCTAACATAATGTCATTGTGCAAGTAATAATCAAACACATAATTCATATAATTATTATATTTATTAGGCTTATATTTTAGAATTTCAAAGTTGGAGAGGAGATTTTTTTTTTTTTAACAGAAAGAGAAAATTATTATTAATTAAAGATGTAGTATAGACTCTTATCATTAAAATGACATTCTAAACATTAATAACATTAATAAGTAAATAAGTTTGTCCAAGATCGTTGAGTTTTGGTTGTTGAGATTGAGTTGGTTTTTTACTTAATTTCAAAATAGTTTTACAATTTCTATTTTTGTTTTAACGCCAATCATCATTTTGACTACCATCAACCACCACTAAGATTACCACTTATTATCACTTTGATTATTGTCAACTACCACTCTAATCACGATTTCAATCACCATTTTATCAAATTTGATCTCCAATATGATCACCACCGACTACCATTATGATCACAACTCCAACCACGTCATCCACTACTTCGACCACGGTCGAACACCAATTCAATCATCACTTTGACCACCACCCGCACTTCATCCACCTTTGATCACCAACTTGACCACCATTGACTATCACTACAATCACCACTTCGATCACCACCAACAACACCACCCTATCCAACTCCGATCATATAACCAAACTAACCGGTCCAACTATTAGGAACTATCACTTTAACCACCACCAATTACCACTCAAACCATTATTTTGACCACCGAAAACCACCACCCATCACCACTTTGACTACATCTTTGACCACCAACAACCGCCACCTACCACTCTTAGCACCTCTATGACCACCATCAGCCACTACTCTAAACACCACTCCAATCTCCAATTCTTATGTATGGAAAACAATTGAGTAGGATGGGGGAATTCATCTTACATATATCAAGATATTTCTCCATAAAAATTAGTCACAACTAAACAAAGATATATTCTTTTTTTTATTATCTATGATATGGTTATAAAAAAATTATATCAAAAGCATAAAAAAAAGATAGTAATGATGATTTCCCAATTTGGTAAATTTCTTAAGATAATTAATGTGAAGCATGAGATTCCTGAATTATATATTGTCCTCAAACTATAGTGTCCCTTCCCTATATAGTACACAAGATTGACAAAAAAGGTAGTATCTACGTATAAACAAAGTGTGTCTCAAGGTTTATCTAATCAATGATCATAAACCATAGATAAGAAAGAGAGTTAGATGTTTAATTTCAACCACAGCTTATACAAATGATTGCCGACATTTCATTAAGTACTTTTTTTTTTATTTCTTGTAAAGGAAGTGAACCTAAATCATTGAAGGTTATAAAAAGAAGGTTAAATTTTATGTAAATTTACTATCTAGAAAGCCCAATATTCTGGGTTTGTGATTGCTTCGAGAATCAAAATGATTCAAGATTTGTGTTAGATTTCTGGGTCCAAAAATAATATTCTAAAGGAATCAAAAAATAGTAATTTGAACATCCAAAAGAGACATAGTACATAAATATTAACCACTTTTCCCACTAAAGCTTACCAAACATCATCAAGAACCAAATTAATTCACCTTTTTTCTGTAATAAAAATCATTAAGACAAATAATTAAACAAACTCTAGCTTTTTGAGGCCAATGGACTTTAACAACTAACTTGTAACCGAGACGTTAGGCCTAAGTGGTTAATAAACTTTATTAAAGGATGAACTTCGAAAAAACACAAATTTGATTCCTGAAAAAAAAAAAAAATTTGGTCAAATTTTATTCACATTGCTACCGAACTCTGAATTACTAGAACTCTTCCTTTAAAACAATTAACTTGTATTATGGAGATGCTCGCTCTTAATAACTAATTTTGTCACATCAAATTAGAAAACATTTGGATATGTCATAAAGGGGGAAGAAAGTTAAGATTCCAAATGCAGCGTCCTTGCATAAATAAGGGAAATTTTAGAGTTATAAAGAATCAAAAAAGCATAAAAGGTTCTATGGTCGTGTAGCATGTATGGCATAACTTGGCTGTGATATCAAATCATACCCAATATGTTCTTCGAAAAATATAAATCAAATCATATCTAATATGTTATTTGAAAAATATAAATTGTTCTATTATATCTTAAAGTCTCACATTGTTTGTCTTGGTAAGATAGTGGTGGGAATAGGCTAGACCGGCCTACAGGGGCTTATGACCTAGCTTATATAGGCTCGGGCTAGACTATACCGTTTTTCTTAAATAGAGCAGGCCAAAACTTTTTTATAAGTCTATTTAGCTAAATAAATCAGGCTACAGGCCATTGAAAAAACCTTTTAAGCTACTAGACCGGCCTATTTAAATAAATATTTATAATATTTTTATTATTTAATGTTAAATATTTAATTTAGAACTAAATTTCAATTCCACAAATTTAGAATGAACTAATTTTTTGCACATATAAATATATTATTATAAATTAGAATTGAAATATGATGTTTATATAGTTAAATTCTCTAAAGTATTATTTGAAATATCAAAAGGAATTTTAATCTCATTGGTGAATTAGTTGATTAATCTATTTAAATATAAATATGAATATTTATTTAAAAAAGTTCATACGAAATAGAATTTTAAACAGGCTAATATACTAGACCAGTCTTTCTAAATGTCAGGCCGCAAGCCTGAAAATCAAGCATAGAATAGGTTACAAACCAGACTTAAACCTTTAAATTTTTTACAGGTCAAACTCAAACTTGGCAAAGCCTAGCTCAATCTGTCTTATTTCCACCCCTACTATTGCGTGTGTTTTTCTATCTTTTGTGCTTATTGAAATGTGAATATGTTAATCATAAATAAAATGTATTTTTTTTTTTTGCTTAGAATTAATTGTTTTCTTCTATGCTTAACAACTTTTTATCTATTATTTTTTTCGTTAGAAAAATAACTAATTGTATTTTTTTTTAAAATGAAATGTGCTTAGAACTAATTAAGGCCAACGGTTGCGCATATACTACATTAGCAGTAGCACTTATTCTTTCATCATACATGCAACAATATCACGTTTTAGCTACCGTTTTCCCCATCTATAGTTCCATTTCATAACAGATACACAACTTTTCTCACAAGTGAATAATGATATTTACTTCAAAAAGTAATCGCATGATATGTTTTGTGTCTCATGGAATCTTATATCAGCAACATATATATAATTAATGTATGTTTGGAGGAACAAAACCCTAATTGACAAAAAAAAATTACAAAATATGTTTATGGCATTTTACTCATAATAATTGATCAAATACATGTTAAAATATCAACACACTTACAACTTGCAAGAGCATGAACAATTGTCTCTTAGCATATTCAACACGAGAGTTTCTACAGTGTGTATCAAAAAGATGTCTACAATCATTAACAATATCACTAAATTCAAAGATCATTTCAAAATCCAAATTTTGCATCTGTAAATCTTGAATCCATCTCAATGCAAGGAGAAGACCTATAGTTTCACATGTATCAACAACCAAAATAGGGGAAAACCATTTTATTTTGGCGAGCACAAAGTGTCATCAAGCATCTCTAATATACACATTCCAATGACCACCCTGTTAAGATTCGAGGGAAACGATACGTCAATATTGCACCCAATTGTGACCATATTAATCGACAACTGAATTCAAAAGTTGAAAAGCATAGTCGAAGAAATAACACACAAAAATATTTGAAATCACTATTGTTATCATTAATGGCTGAAGGACTGTCAATTGTCCCTTTTCCTCAATAAAAATAATTCAAATTGCAAAGTGCTATGTGATTACGTAAAAAAACTAGTTGTTTGACTGAATAAAATAAAGAAGTATAAAATTTTGTATAAAAAAAAGGATAAAATAACAAATCAAATAGTTAAAATAAATGCTACAATTAGAAGGAAAAAAATGTTACACCAAATTTCATATCAACTTCTTTTCTCTATAGTATCAATTTATATATGTGTATAGATTTATTCATTTTATTGGTACAAAAGAGGATATGTGTATAGATGTTTTATTGGATAAAGAATGACAAAGAATGGTAAAATTGAAAGAAAAAATACAACAAAATTTCATATCTCCTTTAAATATACATAGGTGTAAACTATTCTTTATTTTCAAAATATTGTTCCGCTCACATTTTATAAACTTAAGGGCTTCTATAGATCCTTGTAAATTTCTAAATTTAGGGTGTAAATCATGAGCAGTGAGCACTTGCGCTATTTTATTCAACTAGGGGTCATCATGAACCACATCTCTATCTTTTGACAACCGCACCCCCTTTCCCACTTAAAATAGTAAGTATTAGTAATAAAGTATCTTTACCCCCACCCAATATGCACACACACCCTCCATTCAAAATTTCCCTAAGACTTTAAAGAAACTGATGGATGAAGTGGAAGGAATGAAATGACTTTCAATGGGGGATGGATAATAAATTCTTTAAATTCAATCTATGTCATTATAATACTCTTAATATTAAAAAGAGGCATTAGATTAGGGTTAAAATCTAGTGGGTTGTTTTTGTAAGAGAACATGGGCTAGGGAAGTGTTGTCAAAATTTGGGGGTGGAAAAAACAACAGCTTTATACAAGTCATCTTGTAAATATTTAAGAATTGTGGCAAACATATTTTTGGCCTAACCTTAAAATCATTTGGGCTTCTTCAAATCATAACCCACTATATCCAACTATTCTTAATCTATGTAAGAGATTAGCAAAATTAATGATAAAAGGGCTATGTTCAATAAAAGTTCAAACTCCTTTAGTGAGACAATCAATTCCTACAACTACAACAATGTTGTCAATAGAGGATAGCAGAAAATAATAAATAGAAGTGAGTTCATGTAGTGAATCTAAATACACTTGACTCTCACAAAAATTAAGACATCACAACCAATTGCATTTTGAAATAAGTGCAACATAGTTGAAAAGTGATAGAAAAAGAAAAAGATATCAGCATCCGTTGCACACACTAAAATTAAGACAGAAAGTTAACTTTGTTATCTTCAAGAAGTATCAATATAGAAAATTAAATTATATTTCTAATAATCAATCCAATATACAGAACTAACCTCGTATTAGCAACTACTTATGGAAGAAGAGAATGTGCACTAAAGAATAATCAAGAAAGATGATTGACTACATTGGAAAAATGGAGAGCACCAAACCTGCCAAACAAAATAAGGAGATGAGGACCACAGTATACCGTAATAATAACAACTACATGCATACATCGATTAATCAGGTAAGTTCACCTATAGCCAAGCAAAATATGCATAAAACTCAATCAATACCACATTAAATAACAACCTATGTAGAATATACACTTTAGCCTTTGTTTGGGAGATGGGTTTTGGAGGGGAAGGGAGGGAAAGGAGAGGCTTGTGGAGAGCTAATCCCTTGTTTGGGAGTTTTAAGAAAATAGGGAAAGGTTTTGGAGGGTTTCAAGGGGTTTAATTTATCCAATTTCAAAGTTCCCCCAAATTGGGGGGTTTTGGAGGATTAAACATATGAATTGACGATTTTGCCCTCACAATAATTCAACTTTTTTTTTCGATATCGAAAAAAAATTCCGCAAACTTTTTTTATCGAAATCGGAAAAATTTCGATAACTTTTTTTCCCGATGTCGAAAAAAATTCCGCGAAGTTTTTTTCTCGAAATCGGAAAAAATTCTGACAACTTTTTTTTTCGATATCGAAAAAAAATTCCGCAAACTTTTTTATCGAAATCGGAAAAAATTTCGATAACTTTTTTTTCCCGATGTCGAAAAAAATTCCGCGAAGTTTTTTTCTCGAAATCTGACAAAATTTCGACAACTTTTTTTCTCGATATTGAAAAAAAATTCCGCAAACTTTTTTCTCAAAATCGTAAAATTTTCAATAACTTTTTTCCCCGATATCGAAAAAATTTCCGCGAACTTTTTTCTTGAAATCGTAAAATTTTCAATAACTTTTTTTCCCGATATCGAAAAAAAATTCTGCGAACTTTTTTTCTCGATATCGCAAATAAAATCCGCAAACTTTTTTCTCAAAATCGGAAAATTTTCGATGACTTTTTTTCCCAATATCGAAAAAAAATTCTGCGATTTTTTTCTCAAAATCGGAAAAAATTTCGACAACTTTTTTTCTCGACATTGAAAAAAAATTCTGCAAACTTTTTTCTCGAAATCGGAAAATTTTCGATAACTTTTTTGTTCCTGATATCAAAAAAAAGTCTACGAATTTTTTTTATCGAAATCGGAAAAAATTTCGACAACTTTTTTCTAGTCTTATTTTCGCGATATCGAAAAAAAGTCTACGAACTTTTTTTTCCCGATATCAAAAATATCAAATATGTTTTTTATACATGGAAAATTTAAGCTATTATTATTGTATCAAATTTTTAATAAAATTATCAAAAAAATTCAGATTTAGAAAAAAATAATTAAAAAAAAGTTTTCATGCTTTCAAGAATTTTTATAAAATTGGTAAAAAAAAATTATAAGATAAATTACAAGGTATAACAAAATGTATTAATTTTAAGAGAAAAAATGGTAAAATAGTAAAATTATTACATAAGCCCTCCATCTCCTTTCTTTGTTGACTTTTTAACTTCCAAACAAGGGGAAGGTTTTCCCTCCTTTATCCCTTCCCTCCCTTTCCTTCCCTTCCCCTCCTTAGTCTTTCCTTTCCTTCCCCTCCAAACTACTTCACTTAATTAGAATGAACTTGCTCATAAAGAAAGATGAAGAATACCCGAGCTGAAGATCCACGCCAGAGAAGACGAGAGGTGAGATTTGGGAGCATTGCAGATTGAGTGCTTTGGAATGAGAGTTGCGAGCGAGAGCTGAAATAACACACAGTAAAAAGATTCTGAACACAAAATCCCTAATCCATCATCAATAAGAAACAAAAATCACACACGGAGAAGCAAATGGAAGAACGAGAACGAAGAACAAAAACATAGCTGGACTGTTTTGAACAACCCTAAAACAGTCCAGCTATGTTTGATCAGCCAGTCAAGGTAATGCACACTCCATTATTGATCAGTACAAGTCCCTTAGTCCTATTAGTACAAATAAAACTAGGAACTGAATCAACAAATTTCAACTGAATGCCTGACTATTAGAATTTCTACTTATGTTACAGAATTTTATACTCCGAACATACACAAAAAGTTCTAATGAAAAATAATGATAGTTGTACCAAAAAAAAAAAAAATAATGACAGTGAATTCTATAAACCACCAAAATAACACAAATGTATATGGAGGCAAAAGGCAAAATAGTAAACATGGTGAAAAAAAAAAAAAAAACTAACGCTTATATCTTATATTGGAAAATGAAAACATGCATGACATCCATCGGGGCTGTCACAACATTGTCTTTACATCATGATACACAACATTATGGACAAAATAAATCCAAATGCCAAAATGCATACCAAGACAATTATTGCGTCAATCTAATCTGACAGCCTTTGATATGCTTTTTCACCTCTTCAAAAGTCCATCCATTAGCTTGATATATGTATTTTTACTTAAACTAACTCCTTTCTCCTCTGCCTGTTGAAACAGTTTCATTGCTTCTTTGTACTTCCCACGAGTACACAAACTACTTATTTGCTCTGAGTACATCATATCACTTGTACCAACCTCTGGAGAAATGTCATGAATTTTCACAGATTGTCCTTTCTCTTCAAGTTTTGACACCAATTTCTCTGCTTCCTCCGTTCTGCCAGCATTAGTAAGCCCACTCACAATAGCATTATAGGTATACCGGTCAGGCTCTAAAATTTTCCCCTCCATTTCAGTCATAAGGTGAAAAGCCTCCTCAAGTCCGCTTTCTTTGCAAAAAGAGGATATTATTATGTTGTAGGTAACAATGTCAAGAGGCTTCCCTTTAGAGATCCATTTGTTAAATACAGTTTCTGTTACTCAATAGTTTGTTCTTGAAGTTGTATCTTGTTCTATATGGGTATCAACTGCAAACTTAATATTGCCCTGCTTATCAATCTCATTGATTGATACTTAGTTCTCAATTCAAACAAAAGAAATAATAGAAGAACTATATAGCCTATAGGCTATATAGCCAAGTTCACCTATAGGATATATAGCCAAGTTCTCATTAATCAGGCAAGTTCACCTATAGGCTATATAGCCAAGCAAAATATGCATAAAGCTCAATCAATAACACGGTAAATAACAAAATGTGCATTAGAATGAGAGTTGGGAGCGAGAGCTGAAATAACACAAGTAAAAATATTCTGAACACAAAATTTCTACAAAATCCCTAATCTATCATCAATAACAAGCAAAAATCACACACGGAGAAGCAAATGGAAGAATGAGAACGAAGAACACAGACCCATTGCAGTATGATTCACTTGAAATTTCAATTTCAATTGAGTGCTAATGCGATATATCGCCTGACCATTAGAATTTCTACTTATGTTACAGAATTTTATACTACGAACATAGACAAAAAGTCCTAATAAAAAATAATGATAGTCGTACCAAAAAAATAGAAAATAAAAAATAATGGTAGTTAATTCTATAAACTACAAATAACACAGATGCATATGGAGGCAAAAGGCTAAATAGTAAACATAGCTGAAAAAACTAACGAGTATATCTTATATTGGAAAATGAAAACTTGCATGACATCCATTGGTGCTGTCACAATATTGTCTTTACATCATGATACAACATTATGGACAAAATAAATCAAAGTTCGAAGATACATACCGAGACAATTATTGCGTCAATCTTATCTGACAGCCTTTGATATGCTTTTTCGCCTCTTCAAAAGTCCATCCATTAGTTTGATATATGTATATTTACTTAAACTAACTCCTTTCTCCTCTGCCTGTTGAAACAGTTTCATTGCTTCTTTGTACTTCCCATGAGTACACAAATTACTTATTTGCTCTGAGTACATCATATCACTTGTACCAACCTCTGGAGAAATGTCTTGAGTTTTCACATATTGTCCTTTCTCTTCAAGTTTTGCCACCAATTTCTCTGCTTCCTCCGTTCTGCCAGCATTAGTAAGCCCACTTACAATAGCATTATAGGTATACCGGTCAGGCTCTAAATTTTTCCCCTCCATTTCAGTCATAAGGTGAAAAGCCTCCTCAAGTCTGCCTTCTTTGCAAAAAGAGGATATTATTATGTTGTAGGTAACAATGTCAAGAGGCTTCCCTTTAGAGATCCATTTGTTAAATAGAGTAAGACCTTTCTCCAACATACCCTCTCTGCAAAGTCCTCGGAGTAGAATATTACATGTGAAAATATCGGGTTTGAGAGAGTGCTCAATCATTTTGTTATGGAACTGAAATGCTTTCTCTACTGCTCCCTCCCAGCAGTAACCATGAATAATTATGTTACTAGTAGCTTCATCGGGGACCAAACCCTTCTCTAAAAGCTCGTTCAATTTATCTACAGCTTGATCAGTTTTTCCAGACAGACAAAGCCCCCTGACTATGGTGTTATAAGTGACAAGAGTGGGAATAATCCCTTTTTCCTTCATCTCATCCCAAAGCTTCAACGCCCTATCTGCTTGTTCATCCTTGAAATACCCCATGATTAGAGTTCCATACGTTACTTCATCAAGAATATAACCTCGCTTCCTGGCATTTATAGTCAAATTGTATGCATCATCTAGCTTCTTCTCCAAGCACAAAGTGTGCAATATGGTGTTAAGAGTAAAAGTATCTGTTTTCAACCCCTTCCTTCCCATTTCATCCATCATCTTAAATGCCTCTCCCAACTTTCCAGCTTTACAATAACCATTAATCATCGTGTTATAAGTAAAACAATCCGGAGAAAACCCACGTTCCGCCATCTTCACCATTTCATAATTCGCCTCATCAATCTTACCTTCCTTACAAAACCACTTAACCATTATATTATGAGTCACAGCATTCTCCTTGACACCCCTCGACTTCATTTCATCAACCAACTTAAACGCCGCATCACAACCCCGATGCTCAAAACACCCATCAATCAAAGTATTATAAGTAACAACATCCGGAACCAATCCCAAACTCTCCATCTGATCTCTAAGCCTAACAGCCTCATCAATTTTCCCCTCATCACACAAACCTCTCACCATACTATTATAAGTCCAAACATCAGGCAACATATTACTCGCAGTCATCAATTCAACAACCTCAGCAGCTTCCTTCAACCATTTCATCTTACAATAACCATGAACCAATATATTAAAAGTATTCCTATTAGGAACAAGACCACTACTCTTCATCTGATGCAACAACTCCCTAACTTTAACCAACTGACTCCTCTTACACAAACCATTCAAAACAGTATTATAAGTAACATTATCAGGAACACAACCAAATCCCCCCATTTCATTAATCAACCGAAACGCTTCTTCAAAATTCCCACTACAACAATAACCATAAATCAAAATATTAAAAGTATTAACATTAGGCTCAACACCAAGCTTAACCGCGTCATTAAAAACCTGCCTCGACAAATGAACAGAATGCGAAGAATTACACCTAACAAGAGAATTAATAAGAGTATTACAAGTAAGCAAATTAGGTCGAAAACGTAACCGTTTCATTTTATTAAATAACTGAAAAGCTAATTCAGGCTGTTTAGATATAACATAAGCAGACAACGTAGTATCAAGAACAGGTTTGGCGATAGTGTGATCGGAGCGAAGGAGATGATGATGAAGCGTATGGTGAGGATGATCGGAGGTGATGAAATCGAGGAGGAGTGATTTAGCGATGGAGAATTGACGGCGAGAGAGAAGCGGTGGGAGAATAGTGAGAAGTGGTTTTGGGGAATGAGAAAGTGATGAAGGTGCATTTGATTTGAACCAATTGAAGAATGAAATTAGGGTTTGAGGATGAGAATGAAGGGGTTTATGTGAAAGGATTGAGATTATGATTGGAAGAGTGAGGTGTGGGATGAATGGGTGAAGATTGTGAGGGTTATGGTTATTGGTTAGAATTGTTGTTATGGTTTGTATCAGTTTTTGTTCTTTTCCGTCGGTGCCGGTGTTAGGGTTTATCATCATCTTCTTCTTCTTCTTGTTCCACGTTTGTTCTCTGTTTCAGGGTTTTGTTTTTGCACTTTTTTTGAAAAATGAGAACTTGTCTGCTGCAGTTTGTTTGAACTTTGAAGACAGAATGTGTTTACCTAGTTTTTCTTTTTTGATTTAAGTAGTTTGGTGACTAAAATTTTACGAAAACAAATTTACTGCTATAGCTGTGTCAACCCAGTTACAGTAACAACCGTCTGATTTTAATCGATGATTAAAGATTATTTTAGTACATATTGTTTTAACCGTTTGATGTAGAAATGATGAACGAGATTGATTAAGCGAGAAAATGTGTGATATATCTACTGCGACAAATCTTTATCCAAATTTCACTTAAAATAGAGTGTCTAGATTGGAAGCCGACTCTTACATATAAAATATATGATGTCCTCCACGCACAACTGCATAGACTAATCTCTCGAGTCTGGTGGTGGCAAAACTCTCTCTAAAAAAATCTAATAGTGCTGCATTCACATGGCTGATTTTAATCCCATAACCATTGATTAAACTGAAAGAAATCCTTTACTATCTCATTCAAGTGCTCTTGGTTACTTATATCTTATAGTTTATAATTACTGTTAAAAAATCTTATAGTTTATAATTTCATTTTGAAAAATAGGTTTGATACCTTTTTCCTCAAGAACTTATAATTTATCATTTTATATGAACAAACTAGTTCAACTGATTAATCACTGCGGCAGATATCCTCATCTAGAAAAGAAAAAAAAAATACTACAAATTGAATTAATTAACTTACTCACTATAAGCTATAAGTTGATCAGCAACAAACTATTTTATCAACCATCTCTTATTTTTTTGCCAAACAGAGTCATATTAATCTAATAGTGGGAAAAAAAACTGTAATGCAAAACTTGTGCATGATGGTATAATCATAATTTGTGATTCAGTTCCCAACACTCCAATGTGGTTTCAACACTGTCTTTCTTCTGCAGAATTGCATCCCTAGCCTTGTCATCGTTGAGATGTCTTCTAAGAAGGTCTTCAAGATCAGTTAACCAGCTTCCTGTTGCACTATGAAACGAGCGAAGGAATCTTACGTCTTGGAGAAGCTCCAACACATTCATGTCCACGATATCAATGATGTTTTGTTCTATTATGATTCGCAAGAGCATTGCAACAATTTGTTTGTCATATATTCATCCTCTCTTCCAATGGCAGCTAGGTGAAAAGTTTGTGAGTGATTGGTGAGAAAAGCTATCACCATGGCTTCATGAACGGCGTTGATGAACATGTATCGATTTCTTGCCATAATGTGTGTGGTTGTTGCAGAGAAACAGATTAAAGGGCTACGATTAAAATATGTTTTAAGGGAATTACATGACGTGCTTTCTCAATATTTTGCATCGCTTCGTTTCTCTATCAGTACAACTTTCATCTTTCTACCTGTCATGTGCCAGAGAGAGATGAATTTCTTGATATTCTATGTTGTTGTTACTTTTGTTGAACTAAAAATTAATTAAAAAATGGAGGAACATGATTAACTAATCTCTGATCAACCTTGGGACTGTCTTAAATTATCTTCATTTGCTTTAACTTATTTATATACAATAATCTGCCATTTGATGGCAAGTAATGTGCAGAATCACTTAAAATGCTGGAAACTACATAAAGCTCAAATTACTCGATGATCGAAAAAACCACTCCATTGTCCTTCTTAAAGTTGTGTGAGGTATGATCAACCACCTGTACAAATACCAAACATATATAAATCACTGCAACATCCACTAAGCTATAAAAAAAAGATGAGTATAACTTCCATGTCCTATTATAAAGAGCACTGCAAATTAATTCAGGTGCATGTAATGTAAGTTGTAACACTTCATTGAAAAGGAAAAAGAAAAACTTACATTTGTATTGCTCAGCTCTAGATTGTAAAAATCCATTGAATCAGACTTAAATTGAGGACCGGCATGCCATGTCCCTCGATTAAGCTTGAGAAATTTAGGACCAGAAATCTTGAAAACTTGAACATCCTCAATGGCAGGCGGTGTATAACAATGACCGCTGCGTGACTGCACTACCGTCTTGCCTGTGCCGTCCTTGATTTCGTTTGAATCAACAATGGATGACTTAGCCACTCCAAGATACCAAACATTACCACCAATGGACCCAAGGCACTGAGTCACACTTGCATGGTGTGTGATATTAGAAAACTCAAGTGGGCGATTTTCAAGATGCATAATATAGAACCTACCAAACACACATTAATACCAATAAGTTGGAGGACTTAGAGCTCAATTTCAAACTGAATTAAAGAATCTAATACCAGCTAAATAAATTGAGAGCTGAGGGAATATGCAGAGAAAACATACTATATAACTCAAATGTTTCCATAGCAACAATATGAAACAAAGAAAATTAAAATATAAGTTTCTTGTGACTAATACAAATTCTACTAGTTGGAATTACGAGCAGATTCTTCATTCTTTCTTATATGACTTCTTAAGGGGGTTGTTAACACACACTGAAGCACTTACACCCCTCAGGGTGTCTAACGCGACACTCCTCAGATTAGGTGTGATCCGTCAGTGTCCGACACAACACGACACCAACACTTATGATTATATTGAATTATATCTATTTCTCAACGATAGACTTTTTTGCCATCTTAGAATTGAGATTGAGTCTAACACTCTAACTCATCCTACAAAACCGGCTTATAAGGTGAGGAGTGGCACAGTTTATAAACTATAGTCAAACCTTTTATCTTTAATCAATGTGGGATTGGATTTTTCCAAAAGGTGTAAACAATGTTTGTGTCGTGTCCGTTGTCTGTGTCTATATAAGTGCCGCTAGCTCTGAAATATTCACATGATATATTTCATGGCCAAACCCAAAAACAGAAAGTGATAAAAATCTCAACTTTAGCATATAGAATTTAGAAATATACATGGGGAATTGATAAGAGGCAAAAGGGTGTTTGAGAAAAAGGTGAAAACATTGAAAAGTTGATAAAAATTGAAGATTGATTAAAAACCTGGGAATTCCTTGAGTGAGATCAAGTTGAGCATCATGGGGACCAAAATCTTCACCGTCCGGTGAAGCCTCGATGACCTGACCGTAGTCTTTGAAGGTTGACGGAGTTGCTTCGATTGCCTTCACTGTCACCGCCTTCACGCTATCCATTTCTGATGAAGATTAAGAAAATTAGGGGATAGGAATGAAGATGAAATTATTTATAATAAAAATTCACAAAGACTAAAACAAAAATTCTATCTAACGAAAATGATAATTAAATGTATAAGAAAATAAAAGAGGAAAATTTTGCTTGAAAAAAATATTTTTTATACTTTAAAAATATAGACCACAAAAAATTCAATATTTTTTAGCATTTTCATTTAAGTTTTCACCCGTCTGATTTAAATTGGCTATCGACTAACAATGAATTGGTCTAAGTGATAAGAATTTTGGTCTGCTTAAACATATGGTTATGAGTTCGATTCATGATTCATACGTATGTAGAAAATTCAGTTGGGAGAGAAGAACTCATTTTATGTGTCCAATAGATTCCCCGACAGAAATCAGTAATCGTTAACGGGGATAGAAATTTCGTACTAATATCATAGTAATCCAAAAAAAGGAATTGATGATCGAGATTATTTTACTGTATGAATTTATTTATTTATTTGAGAAAAAAAATCATTCATTTAAATTAATAGTGTACATGATGCAATACAAATTAATAATAGCAAAAACAAAAATGATGAAATTGTAAACATACTCACAACATCCGTGTTAATTACGTAAAATTACAGTTTCAAATCAACGGTCAAGATTTATTATCATGTTAAACCAATACTGATTGATATGTTATTGAGGTTATCAAAATTATTCTAAAAATTTTGTATGAATGATCTCTATATATAAGTTTTTAATAAAAAATAAATTTTATAAATTTATATTGGTTATAGTTTTATTCATAAATGGTGCAATTTTAGACAAAGTCAATAATTAAAACTACTACGATGACATATTTTACTCCCTGTATCAAATAATTAAAACTATTAAAGAAAGAAACCAGCAAACTGTGATAGTACAATAATTTGATTAGAAATGGATAGCGTGAAGGTGGTGACAGTGAAGGCAATCGAAGCAACTCCGTCAAACTTCAAAGATTACGGTCAGGTCATCCAGGCTTCACCGGATAGTCAAGAGTTTGGTCCCCATGATGCTCAACTTGACCTCACTCAAGGAATTCCCAGGTTTTCAGCTTTTTTATCTACATTTGTTGAATATGTTGTTGGAGTTTGTTTGATGTAACATATTGCTTAGATTTCTGGACTGTCGAGTGTATAAATATGTGAGGGCAATTTTACCCTATGAGCTAATTTTTCGGTTGAGATCTAAGTATATTTAACACAAGTCATGTAACTGTTTATGTACTTGTTTATGAAGATAATACGTTTTAGTGCTTATCATGTGCATATAGATCTAACTAGAAGAATCTTTTGTTCCCTATGAAACACACCTACTCCTCGGAGTAGGTGTGTGTCGGACGCGTGCTGATTTCAGATACCGACACAATATGACACACATGATTAGATTGAATTATGTCATTTTCTTAAATTATTATCGGTATCGACGTGTCAGTTTTATATCCATGCCGTGTCTAATATCCGTCCATGTCAGATGTATGTATTCGTGCTTCATATAGATTGTTTCTTATTGATGCTATGGATACATTTTGAGTTATATAGTAAACTAATATATTGTCATTATTAACCCGGCAAACAACTATGTACCATTGAAGAAACTTTTCAAAAGACACTTTAAAA